>CM046877.1:500760387-502222393 GCA_025667525.1 Glebionis coronaria
TTGTTGGTGGCCGTGAACTCAAAACGGAGGGCGTATGTGAACTCCATTCCTTCCGGATTTGTGAGGATGAGACCAGCTCCGGACCCATCCGTACACGAAGATCCGTCCGTAAATAACACCCATGGTTCTGTTAGAGTCTCGTCTTGTTTAACGATTGGCCCTTCCTCATCCGGCTTCTCAATCAGGAAATCTTCCAAGATCTGGCCTTTCACAGCCGTCCTTGGCGTATAAGATATATTGTGCTCCCCCAATAAGATGCTCCATTTTTGTAGCCTCCCTGCCACATCCGGTCTAGAAATGACCTACTTGATTGGTTGGTCCGTGATGACTACAATTGGGTGCGCCTGAAAGTATCGGCGCAACCGCTTTGTAGCAAACACTAGTGCCAACACCAATTTCTCCATAGAGGAGTAATTCAGCTCCGGCCCTTGCAATGTTCTACTTATGAAGTAGACCGGAGTTTGCAATGTATCTCTATCTGTCATGAGTACCGCGCTTATTGCGCCATGAGTGGCTGAGAGATACATAATGAGTTCCTCCTTTGGCCGGGGAGCTACTAGCATAGGGAGAGATGCAAGGTGCTGCTTGAGTTAGCGAAAAGCTTCCTCGGCTTCTTTTGTCCACCGGAAGTCTCCCTTCCTAATGCACTTCTTGAGTGTCTTAAATAGGGGTAATGACTTCTCTGCGGATTTGGATAAGAACCTATTTAGCCCGGCCAGTTTCCCATTTAAGGATTGCACCTCCTTCCGTGTCTGAGGGGATGGCAGCTGTATCACTGCGTCCGTTTTCTCTGGGAAAGGTTTGATACCATTTGGATCAATCATGTACCCAAGGAACATTCCCTCCGTTGCCCCAAAAGTGCATTTCTTTGGATTTAGCTTCATGTTAATCCTCCTCAGTGTGTCGAATGTCTCTTGGACATCCCGGAGAAGTGCATCCTCCGTATGACTTTTTATGACTAAGTCATCCACATAGACTTCCAAGTTGCGGCCTATCTGTGATTCAAAAGCTTTGTCCACAAGCCGCTGGTATGTAGCACCGGCGTTCTTTAGTCCAAACGGCATTTTCGTATAGCAATATACGCCCTGACTTGTATGGAACGCCGTTTTTTCTGCGTCCTCCTCCGCCATCTGGATTTGGTGATATCCTTTATATGCGTCTAAGAAGCACTTAAAGGGATATCCACACAGGGATTCCACCTTCCAGTCAATCTCCGGTAACGGGTAACAATCCTGTGGACAGGCTTTGTTCAGATCCGTGAAATCCACACACATGCGCCAACTTCCGTCATGTTTTTTGACCATTACCGGATTGGATAACCACTCGTGGTAGTATACCTCGCGCATGATACCTGCGTCCACTAGTTTCCGTACTTCCTCCAATATCACTTGGCTGCGCTCAGGCGCCTGGCCGCGCTTCTTTTGCTTGATGGGTTGGTACCCCTGGCGGATCTGGAGCTTATGTTCTGCTATCACGCGTGGCACGCCTGTCATATGCTTTGGCTCCCATGCGAATATATCTAGGTTTTCACTTAAAAGAGAGCACATGGCCCTTTTTCCGCTATCCGAGAGCGCCCCCCCCTATGGATATCTCCTGTTCTGTGTAGTCAGGATGAATTGCCACCTTCCAATTGGGAGGTGGTGATCCATCCTTGGGTGGAACAGGTGGAGCCGGTGTTGTCACAGTACGACACTCGGATGCTGGTACGATTGTGTTGTAAATGGTGACGATTCCTCCATCAACAGGGAATTTGATCATTCCGTGTGCCGTGGAGGATACCGCCCGTATAGCCAGAATACCTGGTCTGCCTATGATCCCATTGTACGGAGAATGTGAGCGTATCACCATGAAGTTCATCCACGCCGTAGTGGAGTGTTCCTCATTCCCAATGGTTACAAGCAGACGCAGTTGCCCTATCGGCCAGATAGTGTCTCCACTAAATCCAGTGAGCGGCACCGTGGCCGGTACTAATTGGCTTCTTATTTCTGGGCGTAACTGCACAAAACAGTGTTCATACAGTACCTCTGCTGACGACCCTCCATCCACATACATGCGACGAACATTGTGTGTTCCAATGCTTATCTCAATAGTGAGAGGCGCATCAATCACATCACTTGCTGTGATGGGAGGGAATGAGATTTCCCTGCCGCGTGAAAATTTTTGGCCAACTTTCTGCCTTGTGCGGCGTTCTCTGGATTGGATCATGTATATGGTCGAAGGTTTGTCCTTTTGGGGATCCTTCTTATCATACTTCTTGTTGTCATTTCCATCCTTCCAATCCTTAACTAAGTGCTTGAGTTTACCTGATTTGATCAGTGACTCAAAGTGCTTCTTGAGCTGGATACACTCCTCCGTACCATGGCCCTTGTCATTATGGAACTCGCCGAAGCGATTTCCTTGCCGACGGTCCGGCGGAGTTGTCATTGGGGGAGGCCTTAGAAAATTTGCCCCTTCCGTCAGCAAGATCTCCCGGTAGGACATCTTTAGGGGGTAAACTTATCGTCCGGCCGTCCTCCTTTGTTCTGGCTCTTATATTCTGAGCCCTTGCTATTGTTCTGATTGCCTTTACCGCCTGACTGTCTCCAAGACTGGTCGTTTGACCGGTACCCATTTCCTCTGGATGGGTAAGCCGCGACAACAGCTGTTTCTCCCTCTATGAAATTTCTGACCCTTTCCATGAGGTCATCATATCTCTCTGGACGCTTGTCATTGAGACGCCTGATCAATTCCCTGTCTGTTATGGCGTGCATGTAGTCAGAGATTTTCAGGAGTTCCGGCATTGTTTTTGTGCGCGTGCACTCATCATTGAAGCGTTCAGTGAAGGCTTTTGTGGACTCCCCCGGCCGTTGTTTGACAGTTGCCAATGAGACCGGATCCCTATTATACTTCTTCCTATGAGTATAATTATTCTTGAACGCAGTGCGTAGTTCCGTGAAACTATCAATGCTTCATGGAGGGAGTCCCTCAAACCAGTCACGGGCATTGCCGATCAGAGTTGAATTGAACATTTGGCACCATATAGGCATGGGCCATCGCTCAATTTTAGCCTGCGTATCTAATATTTTGAGGTGATCATCCGGATCACCAGTTCCATCATAGGTCTTGACACACGCCGGTATGCGACGTTTGGTGTCCTCGGAGTAGTTCTGTATGCGGAAGGTGAATGGGTCTTCCCTGGGATCCGCCCATGGCCGGGTGAGCCTAGGGTCATCCCATGGTTCACACCACGGGCGGGAAAGATCCTCCGCTTCTGCATCTCGATAATAAGGGCCACCATAATACTCATCATTGTTTGGTGGTGGTGGAGGGGTACGCCTAGGTTGGCGATGCTTAGGCGGATGGTCATCTGAGTCCTCCCCTGATGGGTCTGGAGACGGGGGTGGTGCCCCATCCCTTGGGTGAGGACCACTTTTTTGAGACGAGCCGGGAGCCTTTTTCCCAGCGTCCATCCTATCCCACACGCTTGTGCGGCGGGTGGCTTTGGCCAGCTCTCGATCTGGTCGCTCGGGCGAACCATCGGACCTATCTCCCCCTTCTCGAGACTGCGTTAGTTCCTGCATTAGGCGATCTCCTATGCGCTCGAACACATTCCTAGGTTGAGGAGTTTCCTCAAAGATGCTCCGCTCCAGAGGCCGGGGTTTCCTTTTCCTCTGATTTTGGGAAGAGTTGATTGGTCCGGTGTTGCCAAAGTTGAGTCTAGATTGGAGGTTCCTCCCTAGATTCATCCTTGATGCAATCCCTGGGACGATCCTATCAAAGTTCTGCGTGAGAACTCGAGTGAGATCCTCCTCGCTGAGTGGTTGGACTTCTACTTCCTCTTCCACTGATGGTCTGTGCGGCTCCTTGTTAGGAGGATTGGGCGCACTCCCTGGATCAGGGTTATCCAGGGTTGAAGTAGGTGGGGGTGTTGTGGAGATCGTGCTTGTCACCCCCAAGGGATGAAAACCACCACGGTTACCAGGTCCGCCTACAGGGCGGCTAGGGGATTGATTGGGGATGAGTATCCCTTCCCCTTGGGACTTTCGATTTCCAGGATTCGTGTTCCTGGGATTAGCTTGCGGATGCCCCTTCGTCATTGGAAATTCAAGATGAGGTTTTGCTCTAGCTTAGTGTAATGGGTCCCACGGATGGCGCCAACTTGTTGATGCAAAAGTTGGGTGATCCTTGCTAGACCCGAATTAGGCTTAATTCGGGTTGGCTGGGCTCCGGCTCCCGCACCAAGTGAACTGTTTGGTTGGGATCATGCACACTAAACAATACGCGTTAGGCTTACCGTGGGATTGTTTCCCACGATTAGACTCTAGCGTGAGAGTAAGTAATCGGTTAGGGTTTTATGTGAGTTGAGAGTATAGAACGTAATACCTTTGTGGAACCCTTGGGGGTTCCTTTTATAGGCAGTGGAACGCTAGTGGGCTGCCACTGATACTTCAGCCCCAAGGAAAGGATAACTACCAGAATTAGAATGATTGTTATCTTCTAATTATGGTGAGTGAATATCCTCTTCTTTGGGGTAAACCTATTCCTAGACAGAATATGATTCTGTCTAACCCTATGCCGCCCGCGCCGGGCCGTGGGCCACACACATGTGTGCGGTTACTGTTCATCCAAGCCCATAAGCTTAAATGACATTATTCCCACCCATCCGTGATGGGCCGGATACGGGTAGTACCCGTGGGCCGGGTTCCTGACCCGGCTGGGGACTATACGTCATCAATGGCTATAGAAGAGGCACAATTGACAAAACACTATTTCTTAAGAGGAACACCAAGGACATTATCCTTGTTCAGGTGTATGTGGATGATATTATTTTTGGTTCTACTAAAAAGGAATGGTGTGATGAGTTTGAACAGCTGATGAAGGGTGAATTTCAGATGAGTGCTATGGGAGAGCTTACATTTTTCCTTAGTCTTCAAGTCAAGCAACAGTCGGATGGGATCTTCACAAGTCAAGATAAATATGTTCATGAGATCCTTCAGAAGTTTGACATGGATCCTCTTAGACCAGCAACAACACCTTATGAAGTTGCTAAAGTCAAACTCAAGAATGAGCCAGATCCTCCGGTAAATGTTCACATGTATAGGTCTATGATTGGCTCACTCATGTATTTGACTGCATCACGTCCGGATATCATGTTTGCAGTAAGTGCTTGTTCTAGACATCAGGTGGATCCAACGGTTTCTAACTTGAATGCAGTCAAGAAGATTTTCAAGTACATCAAGGCTCAACCCAAGCTTGGCTTGTGGTATCCTAAAGAATCACCTTTTGTTCTTGAAGCATATAGTGATAGTGACTATGCAGGTGCTAATAATGACAGAAAATCTACTACTGGTAGTTGTCAATTTTTGGGTCGACGACTTATTTCATGGCAATGCAAGAAACAGACGATCGTAGCTATTTCTTCAACAGAAGCTGAATACGTTGCTGCTGCTAGCTGTTGTGGACAGGTTTTGTGGATCCAAAATCAGATGCTGGATTATGGGTTCAATTTTATGAACACCAAATTTTTTATTGACAATCAAAGCACTATCTGCATTGTGAAGAATCCGGTTTTTCACCAACGTACAAAACATATTGAAATTCGGCACCATTTTATACGGGATGCCAATGAGAAGAAGTTGATACATGTTCTTAAGGTTCATACGGATGATAATGTTGCTGATCTGTTGACTAAAGCCTTTGATGGTCCTCGGTTCAACCACTTGGTGGTTCACATTGGGATGGTCAATCCTTGAGACCTAGGATTGAGGGGAGGCTAAGCCTAAGGGGAGGCTTAGTGTACATATTTATTTGCACAGACTAACATATTGGTAGATTTTCACAACATATTGAATGGGTTCTGGTGGTGTGTGTCACTCCTAGTAGAGGTTTTTGCTCACTTTTTATGGTTGTCTTCATTCATGACTGGCTTCTAGTCCTTAATGGTTAGCTTCTAGTCGTTCTTGGTTGGCTTCTAGTGGATAAAAATCCTTCTTTTCAAGTGATGGTTGACTTCTGGTCTTGGTTTGGGACACTGTTCACTTTGTTGACTTCTGTTGACCACATTCTGCTTCTAGTGTTGACCATTGTGCGCTTTAACTTTTAGTCAACGCATGCAACTACTGGTATATATCCTCTTATTTAACTTTGGTAAATTGGGATTTGCAAATAATGTTAAAAGGGGCAAGTGGTTACTTTGCATTAACTGCCTAATTTGAAAGGACAACCCCCATTATTAGGGGTCAATGAAGAGTTACTCAGACCATTATTTATGGTCAATTCACCCCCCTTGACTCATTCATCACAATCATAACACACACACATCCGCTCCTACTCTCTCAAACCCTAACAAATCATCATCCATACCTTCTAATCAACACCAATGGCTGCCCTGGTATAGCAACCTGCTCACAATAAGGTCGCTTATCTAGGAGATGGTCCACACCGTGATGAGTTCACTAACATTCTTGAATTCATTGAGGCTTCTAACCTCAGGTATGCTTTTACTGTGTGCCCCATTGTTTATGATAGTGTGATTCATCAGTTTTGGGCTTCTGTTCGACTTTTGGCTGTGGTTGGTCGTCCACGTGAACTCTATGCTACCATAGATGGACGTTCTTATGTGGTTAGTGAAGCTTCTATTCGAAGTTCCCTTCATCTTCAAGATGAAGGTGGTGTTGTTTCCCTCCCCAATGCTGAGGTTTTGGAAGGGATGGCTGCTATTGGGTACAACCATGGGGGGAAGTTTAACTTCCAAAAGAATCGGTTTTCCCCCCAATGGAAGCTTCTAGTGCACTTTTTGATTCATTGATTAAGCCCTAAGTCTGGGAGTTGGGATGCTTTTCCTACTCCTTTGGCTACTGGTCTAATCTGCATAGCACAGGGTAGGGTATTTAATTTCTCTCGTTATTTGTTTGATGGGATGGTTAGCAATCTGTCTAGTGCTGGTTCTAGGAAGAAATTTTTGATGTATCCTAGGTTTTTACAACAGATACTTGTTTGTCTACCTCGTAATAGGGAGGAGTATGAGCCTTCTAAGCTTACTGCTAAAGTATACTATAACATGGCTCATGGGTTTAGCGGGGAGTGGAGGCCCCTTACTAATGCAATGTTGGGCCTTGCTCAAGGTCCTCCTGATGTTGTTCCTCCGGTTGAACAAGCCGAGGAGGAACCTCAATTAGGTGATGACCCAATGGAGGAGGAGCATCCTGCTGGTGGTTCACCTAATGTGGTTGTGGAAGAGCCGGTTGAGGAGGTGGTGGTTGAAAGGCCATCCACTTCCAAGGCTGCTCCTTCTTCGATGCCACATTCGTCTCCATTTGTGGATACCCCCTCCTAGTCCTGCTCCACACTCTTCTGATAAGCCTTCTGGTGATAGTGCTCATAATGATGACCCCTTTATTGCTTCTGGTTCCAATGAAGCCTTCCCAGACCTAAGTCCTCTTGGTGGGAAAGCGGAGGAGCCTATTACACTTACTTCTTTACTTGATCTCATGCACATGTACCATGAACGGATTCTTTCCTTGGAAGCAGATTTGAATCAACATCGTAAGCTTACCCGGGAATTTGTTCTTCCCATGGCTGATCGGATTAAAGCCTTGGAGACACAGCAGAGGCGAAGGAAGAAGCATGTGGTTCAATCTGATTCTGATGAGGAGGTTGAGGATCTTGTTGAGGCTGGTTTGAATTTGTTGGTGAAGGCTGCCTTTGCTGATAAGTTATATGATGATCTGCCGATTCCTCCTACTTCCTCCAGCATTCCTTCTCCTGCTGTTGTCCCTACACCAAAGGAGGATGTTGCTGGTCCTACTTCTGGTTCCACTGCTGGCCAATCTCATGATCCAAAGGGGAAAGCCCCCATGACTGATGCTCCCTCACCCCCTCGCAAGCGTACACGCAGACAACTTGAGGAGGATAGGTTGGGTGAGGAGGCTGCTCAAAGGATGCAAGCAGAAATTGACTAAGCTGCTCGGGCTGAGGAGGAAGCTCTTCAGCAGCAGAGACGTGAACAGGTGCAGCATGATGCTATGCATTGGGATGATAGCGATTGGATGCGGGTGTTGACTATTCTTACCACGGATTATTCCCAGTTTACTGATCTCATGGGTTCTGATGTGAATGAGCATAACTGTATTCCTCGAGCAATGGTGTTAATGCGCAAGCAACAGTTTGCGCTTGCTGCACAACTTCGTGAGAAGCGTAAGAACATGCCTTTGACGAAAACTGAGGAGCGAAAGTAGATGCAGTGGTATGTGAAGTATCAGTCGGCTGCTTATTTCACTACTGGTTGGACGTGGGAACGGGTTCGGGCATTGTCTTTTGATGAGCTTAAGGCGCTCTATGAACGAATGATCAAACATCAGAGAACCCCAATTCCATAGCGTTTCATCTATCGTCCTCCTCCACGTATGGTGCCTACTTCTCAACCTGCTGTTGCTACTGGTTCTACATCTGATCCTCCTCTTGATTCTGTTGCTATTCCATCGGTTGTTGATGTTTCTACTGTTGGTACCACCCCTACACCTTCGGTTGCTTCTCCTGTTTCTTCTCTAGGTCCTACTACCACCACCACCTATGCTACCACTACCACCACCACTGCTACTCCTGCTATGGCATCACCATCACCACCCGTGCCTGGTCCTCAACCTATTCCTTCTTCTGGTGCAGCTCCTGTTGATCCTTTGGATGGGTAAACTATTGATTCTACTTCTACTGATCCCACTCCTGCTGCTAAGGTAAAGGTAAAGGTTGAACCCTCGCCTAGTGCTCCCAACCCTCGCCGTTCGATCCGCAAGCAATTGGCTAGACGTGCTAGACGTGGCAAGTCTGTTCCCTATGAGAAGCGTGCTCCCTAAAATCTTATTGATGCAACTTCCGATAGTGACTCCGACTTGCCATTGGGTAATGGTTCTCTTACTGGTTGGACGGTTATGCCTTCTACGACTCTGCCGGGTACTGTCTCTCATAGGATTACTCTTAGCGATGGTTCTGTTCGGTATGCTTCGGGTTTGCAAGGTATTTTGTCCTGGGCGGATCGTAAAGATCTTATGGCTTTATATGGGTTTGTGGATGTTGGTATGCTTGTTCATCCTAGTGATGTGCCCTCCTGGCCTGGTCTGCGAGTGTGGGCTGATTTGAAGATGATGCTTGATACCCCTCCTCATGCTCCTGTTTCTGGTGTTTGGAAGGATCAGCCACAATGGGTCATCCAACGATGGAAGTTATATGCTGGCTGTGGTGTGCATGTGTTAGAGTTGGAGTTTAGTCTTATGGTGTTCATGCTCACAGATTTGGATTATCCGTTGACGATTGATTCGATGGAGGCCATGCTTGCTTGTCACTTGCAGATTTCTAATGCCCCTTCCGGGAATGAGTCTTCTATGGCAACTACACTGGTGGAAGGGATCCAAGATCGTTTGCAAGCTGATAAGGTGGCTGCTTCTGGTCTGTGATATAGTTGGTTTCTAAGTTTTTATGTTTATTTTTTTTTGTTTATCTGTTCATACTGCAATTCTTTTCACCAATATGTAAAGTGATTGGTGACTTTCATTCATTATAGTTAAAAAAAACAAACAATATAAAATTTTTTTAAAAAAAGATTACTTTTTATATAATATCTTCTTATACATTAAACAAATCATGGATTTTACACTTGTGAATACAATACCATCTGCTGATTCAAACTTTGGGTTCCTGTTGCTGATTCACACTTGTGCTGGTTGCTTGTTTGATCTGGTGTTGGACTTGGTCCTCACAACAAATGGTCCTCAACTCACCATGTCTAACCGACAAGAAAGAGTTGATTCACCTTGAGGGTACGACTCCTGGTGTGATTCTCAAATCCGTTGATGGTTGCCAGGTTACCCAAAACTGGATGGTTTTCACTTGCCATGGTCCTCGACTGAAAAGTGGCTAATCCAAGGGGTACGGCTCTTGGTAAAGATTTTATCAAATCCATTGATAGCTGTAATAGCTTGCTTAAAGCTATAGGGTTTTCAACTCACCGATGCTTCATTGCTAAGAGTTGGCGAGTCCAGAGGGGTACGGCTTCTGGTAAAGACATATCAAATCCTTTGACGGCTGTGATGGTTTGCCTAAAATCATCAGGGTACCCCCACTCACCATTGATTCACGTTCTAAGAGTTGGGCTGGGTTCTGGTCTCCCAGGGTGATGCTTATTCCACCAGAAAGACTGGCTAGCCCAAGAGCGAGCAGCTACTTGGTAAAGGCTCATCAAATATGCTCATGTTGCTATAAAGATTAAACACGATGCTGATTTGTTTCATGCTTTGGAGAAGCTTCTAGTGTTCCATGTGGCGGCGGTTCTTATGTTTCTTATCTTGCTGATGCTGCTGTTTCTATTGTTGTTTCAATCCTCAAGCTTTATTGAACGTTTTACCAGGAAACTTGAACTCAACAGGTCAAATTCAAGTTTAGGGGAGGATTGTTAGGACCATTGGAATAGTTCATTGTAATAGGTATACTAGGAGGTATATAGTTCCTCCTGGTCATAGTAGTAGTAGGATCAAGTCGTGCTCCTGGTCCTAGTTAAAGTCAAACTTTATTATTTATTTATTATTCTGTTAGGATATGCATGAGATATGTTAGGAAAGGATATGCATATCAGTTTTACACGTTTTGTTTAATGATGTATTAGGGTTTCCTTGTAGTATAAAAGGAACCTTTGGCAGAAGGGTTAGACACACCTTCATGAAACGTAATTATAGTCATTATCAATATTAAAAATCCTTAGAAAGGATCAAGCCATTATAGTTATTCTGTTCTTCTTTATAGTATTTATATTACGCACTTATATTATGTATAGAGTCTCTCTGTGAATAGACTTGTGGTTACAGAAGTCATTCATCGTTCCTGACAGGCTGTAAGATCCACATCTAGTGGACCCAACACCATTGATGATGTTGTTCGAATGGCTTACCAACTCATTGGACAGATAATTCAGGATAGGGAAGATGAAGCCTGTGTTGGTGAGAAAAGAAAGGGAGACGGTGATCGTGTAGATAGAGGTGATAATAGGAAGAATTTTAATCGCCATCAGAACCAGAGAAAGGGGAATGCAAATGCTCTTACCAACAACACACCGCGCAACGATGATAGATGTCCTAAGTGTGGCAACAAGAGGCATGCTGGCGACTGCTGGAAGTGCCGAAATTGCGGAAAGCTTGGACACAAGGTTGAAAGGTGTAAGAAGGGAACCATTTGCTTCAACGGTAATGAAGAAGGTCATAGGAAATCGGAATGCCCCAAGTTAAAAGTGATTGTACCTGGAAGAAACCCCCAGGGTGGTGTTTATCAACTTGGAACAATTGAGGTGAAGAAAGAGGATCCGAATGTCGTTACTGGTACGTTTTTACTCAACAATCATTATGATGTTGATTTATTTGATTCGGGTGCTGATAGGAGCTTTGTATCCACTAAATTTAGTGCCCTTATTGACATTGAACATGTTGAGATAAATACCAGTTACGAGGTGGAATTGGCTGATGGTAAATTAGTGAAAACTAATAAGCTATTAGAAGGATGCTCTCTAAATCTCTTGAACTATTCCTTTCCGATTGATTTGATGTTGATAGAATTAGGTAGTTTTGATATTATTATTGGTATGGATTGGTTGTCGTTGAATAATGCTACTATTTTATGTGGAGAGAAGAAGGTTAAGATTCCACTTAGGAATAGAACGTTAGTTATTGATGGTAATCGAGGTGAATCCCGTTTGAAAATCGTTTCATGTATTAAAGTCCAAAAGTACATCAGGAACGGTTGCGAGTTATTCTTAGCTCAAGTGACCGGGAATGAGTCTAGGGAGAAACGATTGGAAGATGTACCTATTATTTGTGAATTTCCTGAGGTATTTCCTAAAGATTTACCCGGACTACCACCGATAAGGCAAGTAGAGTTTCGAATCGATTTAATTCCTTGTGCTGCACCGGTGGCACGTGCGCCTTACCGATTAGCCCCTTCTGAATTAAAGGAGTTATCTGAGCAACTTAAGGAGTTGTCTGATAAAGGTTTTATTCGACCGAGCTCGTCGCCTTGGGGAGCTCCAGTCTTGTTTGTTAAGAAGAAGGATGGATCTTTCCGTATGTGCATTGATTATAGGGAACTGAATAAGTTGACAATTAAAAATCGGTATCCTTTACCAAGGATTGATGATTTGTTTGATCAACTACAAGGATCTAGTGTGTATTCTAAAATAGATTTGCGGTCAGGATATCACCAACTTCGCGTCCGTGAAGAAGATATTCCTATAACTGCATTTAGAACTTGTTATGGACACTATGAATTTCAAGTAACGCCATTTGGGTTAACTAACGCACCTGCGGTTTTCATGGATTTAATGAATCGAGTGTGCAAACCCTACTTGGATAAATTTGTGATTGTGTTTATTGACGATATTCTAATCTATTCTAAGAATGAAGATGAACATAGAGAACATTTAAAGATTATTTTGAATTTGTTAAAGGATGAAAAGTGGTATGCTAAGTTTTCGAAATGTGATTTTTGGTTAGATTCTGTGCAATTTCTTGGTCATGTGATTAACAAAGATGGAATTCATGTTGATCCTGCAAAGGTTGAAGCCATTAAGAATTGGTCTGCACCGACAACGCCAACGGAAGTGCGACAGTTCTTAGGATTGGCTGGCTATTATAGGCGATTCATTAAAGAATTTTCTTTAATAGCTAAACCCTTGACTAAGCTTACCCAGAAGAATAAACCTTTCGTTTGGGGAAGTGATGAAGATGGAGCATTTCAGACATTGAAGCAAAATTTATGTAGTCCGCCAATTTTATCATTACCCGACGGGAGTGAAGATTTTGTAGTATATTGTGATGCATCTCTTAGAGGCTATGGAGCTGTTTTGATGCAGCGAGAGAAAGTGATAGCTTATGCTTCTAGGCAATTAAGGAAGAATGAGGAGAATTATACTACTCATGATCTTGAGTTAGGAGCTGTAGTCTTTGCTCTTAGGTTGTGGAGACATTATCTGTATGGCACCAAGTGTACGGTATTCACCGATCACAAAAGCCTACAGTATATTCTCGATCAGAAGGAATTGAACATGAGGCAACGAAGATGGATAGAGTTGTTAAGTGATTATGATTGTGATATAAAATATCACCCAGGAAAAGCCAATGTTGTTGCCGATGCATTAAGTAGGAAAGATAGAGAGCCTATCAGGGTACGTTCTCTAGTCTTGACCGTGCACAATAATTTGCCTGAGCAAATTAGAAATGCGCAAATAAAATCCTGTAAGAAAGAAAATTTTGTTAATGAAGGGTTCCGAGGAGAAGGAGATCCTTTATAGGTTAGAGCTGATGGAGTGAAATGCTTAAGAGGTCGTATGTGGATACCTAAGTTTGGAGGCTTAAGAGATTTGATTATGTTAGAATCCCATAAATCTAAGTATTCCATTCATCCGGGATCTGATAAGATGTACCATGATTTGAAGAAGTTGTACTGGTTGCCGAATATGAAAGCTGATATTGCTATGTATGTTCTTCAATGCTTGACTTGTGCTAGAGTCAAAGCTGAACATCAAAAGCCATCAGGACTACTTCAACAGCCAAAGATTCCTGAATGGAAGTGGGAGCGAATTACGATGGACTTTATCACCAAGCTTCCTAGAAAATCATCTAGAAACAACTCGATTTGGGTTATTGTCGACAAACTGACCAAATCAGCACACTTCATTCCGGTTAAAGAGCAGTTCTCACTGGAGAAGCTGACTCGTATATACCTTGATAATGTTGTATGCAAGCATGGAGTGCCTGTATCGATCATTTCAGATCGAGATCCTAGATTCGCATCGAATTTTTGGAAATCTCTCCAAAGATCTTTGGGAACGAATCTCGACATGAGCACTGCTTATCACCCCCAGACTGATGGGCAGAGTGAAAGAACGATACAAACACTAGAAGATATGTTGAGAGCTTGTGTGTTAGATTTTGGTAAGAATTGGGATAAACATTTGCCGTTAGCAGAGTTTTTGTATAACAATAGTTACCATTCTAGTATTAAGGCTGCACCGTTTGAAGCTTTGTATGGTAGGAAGTGTAGATCTCCTGTATGTTAGAGTGAAGTTGGGGATACCCAGCTCACGGGACCGGAATTGATCCGTGAGACTACGGAGATGATAGTTCAGATTAAGAATAGGTTGTTGACTGCCCGTAGTAGACAGAAAAGTTACGCGGATGTGCGGCGGAAACCGATGGAGTTTAAAGTGGGTGACCGAGTAATGTTGAAAGTATCGCCATGGAAAGGCGTTATAAGATTTGGAAAGCGAGGAAAATTGAATCCCCGCTATATTGGACCCTTTAAGATTTTATCTAGAGTAGGTCCGGTGGCTTACAAACTAGGGTTACCCCCAGAACTTCATGGTGTTCACAACACATTCCATGTATCTAATTTGAAGAAATGTCTAGCAGTGAGTGATGAGAAAATTTCATTGGCTAAGTTTCGAATAGATGGGAAGTTGCATTTTATCAAAGAACCCGTAGAGGTTATGGATCGTGAGGTAAAGCAACTAAAACAAAGTCGGATACCTATTGTCAAGATCCGATGGAAATCAAAGCATGGACCGGAATATACTTGGGAACGAGAGGACGAAATGTGGAAGAAATATCCGCACCTCTTTGATTTCAATAAGAAACGGACATCAAAATGAAATGGATCACGAGGACGTTGATCCCTTTTAGGAGGAAAAGCTGTGACAATCTAACATTTTCAGGTAGTAAATTATTTTCTCGTATAATATTTTGAAACTTATTTTTGTGTTGGTTGATGAACTCACAATTTACGGATTTAAATTTTGGCTTACGTGCATAATTTAGCGTCCTTTACGACTAAACCGGAAACCTTAGGATTACGTATTTACGTTTTTGAAGTCCGTTTTTGATGAGACAATTTTTATTAGATTTGTTTTGTGCCGTTTATTCATAATTTCTAAAAACGTTTTTCGTAAAACGACCCGAGGGCACGCAAATCGAGGAAACTAGAGTCGAGGAATACCCGTAAATTAGCGGGATGGGACAAAACAAGATTATCCCACCCCACTAACTATGGATGGCCCAAAAGAGGACACCACAACCTTTGATGTGGCATCCTTACACTAAACTAACTTACACATGTAAGTTAGCTTCACATTAAAGCTTATTTCACCCACCAAAACTAGCAAAACCACTAGCCTTTCCCATTTACTTCCATTTCACATGCAAACAACTCACACATACTCTCTCCCTCTCATCCTTGTCGTCCCACTTCACCATTCAACACCATCATTTGATCTTTTCTAGCCACAAGTTACATGTTATCTAGCCATATTATGGAGAAACCTTGAAGCCTTGATTGATTGGTGGCCATATTAACAACAAAGGAGGTGATTTTCTTGTGTCCTAGGGCTAATTTCTCAACAAACTATCTTGGTGGTTGATGATCTTGGAGATATATTTGGTGTTCATCAAGTTATTGTCATCCAAAAACAAGATATAATCTTGGTTGGTAAAGAAGATCATCCTTTCTATTTCTCTTCTTATTTTTGTAAAGATCAAATGTATTTTCTTTCTTTTTGTATATGTATATGATGAATATATGACAATAAAAATGTTGTGTGGGGATCAAGTGTTGATAAATATGCTTAAAAAGATGAATAACCATAAGAAACAAGGCTAAAATCTTGCTTAAATTGTTGGCTGTATAAAAACAGTAAATAACCAAGTCTTAAACTGATAAAATTGCATGGTGAAAACCATTTACAGTAAGTGTTAGATGTCATACATATGTGAGAGTTGGCCATGCAATGGAATCATCAAAATGAGTGAGATATGATCAAAACAAGATGAGTGTGCTAATCTGAATAGTCTGTTTTGTAGGGACCGTTAGTTAGTTAGACATGGAATGAGCAGTAGCTATAACTAACTTATTTGTAGCACATAATATGAAGTTTATACCATCCAAATATGAGCTTCTATCTCATTATAGAACTCAAGATATGATAAAAATGGTGAGGATGAAACTAAAAATCAGATTTTGAAGAATTAATGTTTAATACTATTATATAAGCACTCAAATAATATAGTATAAAATGTGAAATTAAAACCCACTAACTTATAAATTTCATTTATATAAATATGTATAAGGTTAAATAAATGGACACATTATAAAAATGGTAGTTAAATAAGATTTATAAGTTATAAAAACTATAAACATGATTTTTACGACTTTTTCGGCTATTACCGTAAAATTAACGTTTTTCGCCAATTAAAACTTAGACGATCAAACCCGTCTAATGTAAAGTTTTTAAAATTCATATACTGATATATAAGTATCTAATACAAGTAAAAACCGATAAAACCTGAACTATAGGACATACGGACATTAACGAGCTAAGTTAGCATATTGGACTAATAATTTAACTAAATAAGTTAAACACTTATAAAAATTACTTATTAGGCTTATCCCATTTGGGCCCAACATGTAAAGTGTAAATACTGATAATACAAGTATAAAATGGATTAATACAAGTTAAAGAACTTATAATAAGCTTATTGGACTTAAAACATGTAAATAGGTAAAACTAGTAAAAAGTTACCAATACATAAACACTAAAATGAGTAAATAAGAATATATAAACCCACTTGATCATCATCATATGTACAAAATCATCATATGTATATTTTTTATTTTGATAAATTCATTGAACAAAAGTCTAAGACTGATTATTATTTATATAGGTTTTCGTGACCGAAGGACGCCCATAGCCGATAATCCGCCTTTCATTATCAACGTGAGTTCATAGCCTCGCACTCTTTTAAATGTTTTATAAAATGATTTGTAAACCCGCGAGGGAGATAACATGCTAGTTTTTGATAAAAATAGAACACAAATAGTCCTGATGGTATGCTTAATGATATTGACCCGAATGATGCGATGACCCAATAAAAGAGATAAAAAGGATTATTAGTAGTTAGGTTATGTCACTCAAAGTCCCATTAGCATGAATTGTGAACTACCGGGATTTGGTAGACGCTTATGCATATGATAGTACTATTTGGGGACGATCACCCTAGTTCGCTGCTTGACGTTTGATCCTCGTCGTACCACATTGATTGGTAAGCGAATTTATGTATGAGAAGATTTACATAGCGTGATTTTTGTGACGACACGCTAACTTAGATGGGCAAATTGTTTGTCTGGTTCGCAGCCCGTTGTTTTGATAGTAAGGTAACAATGTCATGCGGCTAATAATAATCCTATATAATCTAAATATCCGATTTGATACGATGTTAATAACGATAATAATATTACCTATCATGGTAATATTGAGGCTACGATCTCATGGACGGTTTAAGATGTATGCTTGATTTATATATTGCCTGACTAGCAATACGAGGACTTACTTCTGATATTATACTTGTGTTCTGATTTCAACGATTGTTTTATATAACGTTTTTATTAAACTCTATGAATTCACTCGGCATTTGCTGATATTATTTTTGCATGTTTTTATCTCAGGTGCTTGAAGGTAATCCGGATGGAGATCGACTCTGATGGCCCACATAATAATAAAAATGTTCATTCGATCTATGTTTTGTAAACTTAATGACCTGTATGATTTTGGGACCTGTTGTACACTTTAAAACTTTTTATCGAATGAATGTATGTTGAACCTTGTACAACCATTTTTATGTGTTGTCTATGATTGGAGTTATTGTGCTATCCCGTAACACTCTAAAAGACCCTTCCGTTGTACCGATACGAAATTTGAGAGTGTTACAGTAAGGATTTTGTAGACTTGTTCAAACTGTTGATGATACCCAGATAGCATAATGCTTCCTCTGATCCTGTGGTAATCCGGTAACAAAATCCATGGAGGTCTTGTCCCTTCTCCGTTCACACTTCTAATAGTGGAAATAACTCCTAGCATGTTAGTGTTCTATCATAACCTGCGGTTATGTCAGGTCAATTAGATATGAACGTAACTGTATCTTGTTTCTTAGAAACTGGATACATAGAAGTTTGGAAAACTATGTGTCTCTGAATTTAGACTTTTCTTGGCGTAGGACTCTCTGAAACACCTGATATAGTGTGAGATTCTCTCCTTTACACGTAAGGTGAGTCGTGATAGGATTAATCGTGAGAATCAATGTGATTCAGCATGTCACTGAAATCAACCAGAATTCGTACTGGAAAAATTCCGGGGTGAAATTTCTTTTGTCGTAGTTTTTGCAACATGGTGTGAATATGGTCTTCGTGACCTTCTCTTGACTTAGAGAAGATCAGGTTGTCATCGATGCAAGTACTAACGAATTTGTTTAGGAGTTCATGGGAACTCAATTTATTAAGTCTAAAATATGGTTGGAGTATTTATAAGACTAAGGCAAAACCGTGAATTTAGCATGACCAAATCGTGAACGAATGGCAGTCATGGAAATGTCCTACTCTTTTATTCGTCACTGTCAGCGGCATGATCATAAATCTATCTTGGATATTGTTTAGCACCCAGTAGTCGATCATATACGTCATCAATATGTGAAGGAGGATGATGGTTATGGATGGTGGTTTGTTTAGATCGTTGGTAGTCGACACATAATCTCATGTTACAGTCCTTCTCCTTGAAGGTTCTTCTGGAATCCATATGGGAAGATTTTGAGATAATCTGCTGATTATATATAACAAGAACTTTGGTAGTCATGTCATAAATGATAGTTAGAAAATTTTTCGCAGCCATGGGCTAACAAAACACGTTCTTGTAAAGCATAGATAATTTGTACATATTTTCCTGATGGAAAACCATGCTGAATGTATTCAGGAGCCTAAACATTACTGTACATAATCCGATATAAGTGGAGACCAGTCGTAACATGGTGAGTTGTTCATAGGCCAAAATTAAAATCATATTCACCCGCATTTGTTCGAGGTAAGCGCGTTCGCAGAATGAATCTTATCATTAGACTAAAGGAAAACCTTCGTATACATGGGTGATACGTATGGCGTCCTTTATGGTCATGGATATAAGAAATATGAAATCTAGAAATGAATTTGTCATGAAGCAAATGTGACAGATCTCACTAAGTGTGTTTTACTTGCCTCACGCAGAACGAATCCTGCGTATCCAAACGAGAATAATACGCCGGTGTTGGTACTGAAATTCTTGTGACCTGATTAATATATGGCACAACAAAATGGATATACCCCATAAAGGGAACCAAAATTTCTTAGGCCAGTTTTAGAAATAGGCGTGAGTCATGTGTCTTGACTTGTGTCCTAAGAAATATGCGTATGACATGTGTCTTGACTGATGTCTTGACATGTGTCTTCAGGAAGCATACGTAAGACATGTGTCTCGACGTGTGAAACGAATAAAACTGAAACTTTTAGGTTATCATGCCAAAATTGGTGGATCGTTTGGATTTGATGACCCTTTGTATTTCTGATCACGTCTGTGACTGGTGTTTGGTTGTGATTGCTAGAATAGTTGCTGTCACAGTGGTTACTATCGTCTTGTCTGTCAGTTTCATGATGGTCATTCTCATGACGGTGATTCATGTAATTATTCATCTGAGTGGCCGGCTGGTACCCGTTCCCACTCATATGACTGAGAAGGCTACTGAATGACCTGTGACATATAAATAAAAGGTAGGGACATGGATTGTGATTGAAATTGTCTGGTGGTGAAGCATCTTCTCGTCTGATCGCTTTGATCTAACGCCTTTGTCTTTGTATTGTAGGATCTCCAGGTTGTGAACAACATTAGCATCTCGTAGCGTCTCCAAATAATCAGCGACATCAACATTTAGTAACATCTCCAAGTTATGAGCGGCATCAACATCCAGTAGTATATCAGCAAGTGAAATACGCCTAAGATGATTTAGAATCAACCAGCGAATACTCGTGGAGTATTATAAGTGAAATACACATGGATTATGGTACGTGTAATACACATGGTATACGGTAAATTGAGTACACATGGAATGCACATGAAATGATCGGTATGGGGTCGATCATCTGACGTGATTTCAAAAGAATTAATTGGTTAAACGGTTAGAAAACCGAACTGGAATGAGCATCATGATAGCCTGGAAATTCCAGCATAGACATCATTCTGGTTGCATAAAGAGACGCTAAAAGTGTGGTCAAACGAAATTCAACGATGATATGCATGAAAGCATGATTAATGAAAACCAACCATGACTATCATGAAAGCATGATTAAATGAAATCCATCAATTTCTTGCATGAAAGTATAATCAACATGATGAAAGCATAATCAACATAAGAGACGTAAGACATAATCAACTGAAAGACGAAATCAACATGAAGAAACATGGAACAAGATTTACATGAAGAAGCATATAACATAATCAGCATGAAGACGAAGTTAACCATGATAGTATGAAAACATAATTTTGACATAAATACATAACAATTTATGAGGGGACATGAAAACAAGTTTATGACCTATAATGACATGAAATCCGAAAAATCGCTGGTGTGAACGACCATCGGTCGGTTCACAAAATAAATTTGGCATGATTAATCTGATTAGAACATAAGATGAACATAAGAAGGTGATGCATGGAATAGTTTATAAAACATGGTCTATTAAAAGTTTTGTATGGCCGAAGGTGAATGCCTATGGTTCGGTTCACCAAAATTGACATAACGAGGGTGGACACCTATGGGTCGGTCCATAAAAACAAAATAGCTCAAATAAAACCACATGCGACTAAATATGACCAGTCCTTTACCAACCATTACTTAATCAAAATACCTACAACAATAATACATGGAATAAATGAGTGAAACTCAGCTTTCAAAACTTAACAGAAAAAAAATTTATGTGACCAATTATGAACTACTAGGGTTCAGTCCACATTAGCCATAGTTCACGAGGAACATCATGCATGAAAAAATGACACATAACTAAGTACGGATGACGGTTGTTCATAAATATTAGTAAAACAATGTCGATGAAAACATCATGGTTAAAACAACAAGGTGCTGAAAACATCAATACGTGGAATAACAAGCGTTGACTTGGGAAGCTTCTGGTGACTACCCACTAGTCACATGTCAAGTTTTTGATCCTACATGTCGAAGCCTTGTCTCTGATACCATAATTGTAACACTCCACTTTGATAAGTGGACTGTTACGCGTATTTATGATGTGTCACCAAAGCATGCAAGTTAATATGTACTAAAACATACATGACCAAAAGGGAAGAACAGAATCAAACATCGATTCCCAAACATAAGCCCAAAACATAAATAAAGTAAATGAAATGAGAAGGACAAAACATGTGTCCAAACAAGCATAAGTAAGAGAAGGCAAAACGAGAAGAAGTCTAATGCAGCGTCCATCCTATGCGCGTCCTGCAAATGCTCGAGTCTATCCATGGGTACCCGCCGTTTTGGGAATGGAAAGGAAACTAACGGCTGAGTAATACGCTTACTAAATGGATATATGACATAGTATGAATGGCTAAAACATAAATAAGACTGAAAAGCAGCGGAAATGTAAAAGTCCTAGAAACCTGGAACATGTTTATAAAACTAGTTTTATAGTTTAAAAGGACTTATGTTTTAATATGAAAACTATATTAATTAGCCAGCAGCCTATATAGGTCATGAGGTTCCACCGTGCATGAATACTTGGAGGGGAGATCTCATCATGCAATTAGAGGGGTTGCCTCTAATTAATTAGTCTGGGTAGGAGGGATCAACTCTTTGTGAATGATTCAAGGTACACATCGCATTCACCATGAAAATCCTGTAAAACATGTAATGGGTCCACTAGTTGTATATCTTTCAGCCTGTTTGAGGATGGTGAACGACTTGTGTAATCACAAGTCTATTCACAGAGAGACTCTAATGAAACACAAAGTATTAGTGCGTTATACAAATACTAAGAACAAGAAGAAACAGAATAACTAGATAAATAACTTGATCCTTTCTAAGGATTTCTACTATATTGATATGAAATGAAAACTGGTGAAGGTGTGTCTAACCGTTTTGCCAATGGGTTCCTTTTATACTATAAGGAAACGCTAACTACATTAATCATAAAATGTGTAACAATTGATATGCATATCCTTTCCTAGGATATCTCATGCATATCCTAACAAACTACTACAAATACTTTGTTTGACTTTACTATTAGACTAGGATCACGTGTTGCTCCTACTGCTACTAGGACTAGGAGGAACTACATACCTCCTATTCCACCTATTAAAAATCACCTTTTACATAGGTCCTAACAATCCTCTCCTAAACTTGAATTTGATTGGTTGAGTTCAAGTTTCTTGGTAGATCTTACAAAACCAGCTTGAGGATTGAACTAGCATAACCGTAGCAGCAATAGAACCATCAGGAGCGAAAATGTCACACCCCCAAATTCACTGCAGCGGAAGACTTGCTTTGGGGACTTGTGACTTCATGAGTATTCGAGAGCTTGATCCGAGAACGACCTCTACATGCCAAAAACCACAAAGAAGACTCCAAATAATCCACATAGTCAAGTACCTGAAATACATGCTTAAAATGTCAACATAAAGTTGGTGAGTTCATAAGTTTGTTTTAAAACGTTTATGAAAAATTAGAGTTTTACCGACCACTGCACCTTGCAGTAAAATATAAGAGTTTAAAAATCACAGTTTCTGTTAAATAAACTTTCTTTGATAATTTCAAAGTTTATTAATAAAAACAAAGTTTATTGATAACGACAGAGTTTACTGTTAAAAGCAGAGCTTACTGATAGTAAATATAGCTTACTGATAACAACAGAGTTTTCTGGAAATAAATAGAGTTTTCTGATTCAAACAGAGTTCATAGATAATAGTTAGCGTATTCTGATAAAAACAAAGCTCACTGATAAATAATAAAGTTTTCCAATAGAATAAAATTGTTTAATGAACCACAAGATTTTCCAACCACTTAGTGACAATATAACAAATACAAAGTCACTAAATAAAATAAGGCATTTATTGTTGTCTAAGCTCATGACACCGAAGCGTTAACAACACCGGTAGTATAATCATATAATGCAGCCCCTACGGATGCCTAACCCACGACATCCGTCCACAGACTCAAATGAAACTGTGCCCGCTTGTCCTCTGTTGGACCAAGCCGGACAGGGGCGTCAACCCCGATAGATCTATCCATAACATTCGCGCTTTCGACCGGTCATCCGGTCTGAAATTAACGGTTCATGATAATGGGCCAAAGTAATTGGGTTAAAGTGGGACTTAGACCAATACATAAAAGAGATATGCACTTGTGTTCATTCTTGCAACCATTGTCTCTACCCGAGAACCAATAAAAAGCAGTTAAAGTTTTGGGCTATGAAAATCACAATAGAAATTTTAATATCAGCATTCATATGTATAACAATTAGAGGAGTTGACCACTCAGCACGTAACAATTAAACCAGTTTAAAGATATTTTATGACCAACCAAGTAAGCTTAACATTAGCTTATGACAATCAAGTAATTTATAAACAGTTATAGACAACCAAACAAGTTTAATATCAGTTTCTGACAACCAAGCAAGTTTATAAGTAGTTTATGACCAAGCATGTACCTCCCCCAAAGAGCAATTATAAAACATTTATAACTCAATTCAAAGCAAGAAAAGGTGGGGTATGAACTCACCTCGACGATGTAGAGCAAACGCTAGTGATGCTAACAATACGCTCCGCACAAACGAAAATCGATATGGCCTGGTCATGGTGTTGTGGTTTACTAATCGGCTAAATCCAATAACTAAAAAAAATGTGTATTTGAGTTCTCGATAGATATGTACATCAACGTTACCCGTTGATAATATATTTTAGTTACAAGTTATAATAGTTCGGTGGTTGGTTAAATAAATTAATTAAGCACGCACCAAGTATATAATGTATACCATACCCATTATGTATAACCATACGATTATATAATTCTTACGTTGAATTATATAATAGAGGCGACCATCTTACAAAATAAATCAAAGTATATATTTATTTTGTATTTACAGTATAAAGATTGTGATAAAAATAGTTAGACAACATAGTTCGTCACGTTTTAAGAAAATCGTCACTTAATTAATAATTGCCACTTTTAAGTAAAAGTATAATTTTCATCACTATCAATACAATAGAATTTATTTATTTTATCGATTACTAATATAATAATGTTTATTTATTTTATCCGTTTACAAATAAAATAGTACTTATTTGTTTTATCGGTCTAAAATATAATGGTATTTATTTGTTCTATCGGTTTACAAATATAATAGTTGTTTGTAGCGAACAAAATATAAAATATAGAATTTTATATAAATTTTGACATAACCTATTCGTTTATACAATGTTTCCCATATTTAGCAATTCTCAATATTTTCCAAATAATATACGTTACGCAAATCACGTTTTATCATATATCCAAAGTAGACTATTTATTAACCATAATTAAGTAAAATACCAAACACAACCAATGTGTTATAATTTAAAAGCCAAACGCCCGATTTGAGCTCTTTAAACACATAATTAAACATATAATTATTTTATAATTCTCGCAATAATGATCGTGTTCGACATATTTAATTAACCACTAATAATATATACTTATATATGTATACAACTGTTTAATTCGTTTTAATTAAATATTAATGTTATATACGCTATTAGCCGATTTCTAAACCACAACAAACCACGAACCAACAACGCGCACTTTCGCTCGGACTGTTAACCCAAACGCACCCTTACCGCAATTGTTAATCCTAAACACCCACTTAACTGCTGTTGTTGGTCCCGAACACCCCCGTAAGTTGTTATACTCAGAAACAAACACCCTCGTGGTGTTTTAAACCCGAACCAAACACGCCTCACTCATTTTCTGCCAAAACCAAATGCCCCTGCTGGTCGTTTTCTGCCCGAGCTAAACGCACCCTCTATCGCGTTTCTGCAGTCCCAAACACCATCTTATAAGATGTCTGCATACCCAAACACGCCTTTACGGATATTCTGCCCAGTCAAACACCCCCGTGTGGTGTTTCTCGACTAAACCAAACGCACCCTTTGCGTAAACATCAAAACCAAAGACCCTCGGCAGGTCTTTCTGCCAAAACAAACACGCCCCTCATCGTGCTGCTGATGTAAACCACCACATATAGGCTGAACCGAACCCCTCATGGTGCTGGTGCTGGACACAAACACATTTAGGCTGTTGTGCTGGTGCTAGTAACAGACGCAGCCTCATGTGCTGCTGCTAACAAAGCGCAGCCTCCGTTAATGCTGCCAGTAATAAAACGCAGCCCCCGTTGCTGTAACCCAAAATAGCACTTAAAACACTCTGATGGTGGTGGCGACGAATCTAAAATAAAATGGTGGAGAGGTGGATTTGACGGGTGACGAGGTGACATAAGGTTGAGTGGACCACGCTGGTGGTTGAACGTCGTGATGTTGAGGATAAACTAGTGGCCTGGTGATGTCTCGTGAGTGGTGATGGGTCTACGATGGTGGTGGTGGTTCGTACGCCGGGTGGAGGCGATAGATCGTATAGGTCTATGATGGCTGGTGTAGATCGAACGATAGAGTGATGAGTGGTTGGTGATTCGAGGGTGGTCGTGTTGTAACAGCGGTTGATGGGGGTTTTAGTGGCGGCGGCCATATGTTGGCGGCTACTGTTTGTGGTGGTGGAGTACGAACGTCGATCTATGGTTGGTGGTGTTATTAAATGGTGGCGGCTGCCTATAGATAAGATGGTGGTCGAGATGATGATTATTAGGTGTTAGTATATAGGGTGTGAGGGTAGTTTGATGGTGGCCGGTTTCTGATGGTGACGGCCGGAGCGGCGCCGGAAATGAGAGAGATGTTAGGGTTTGGTCATGTGTGTGTGTGTCTTATATAAAAATGAAAGTAAAACCCTAATTTCAATATATATATCCTAGTTAAGTTTTTGTAAAAAAAACAAATGAAAGGTTTCAGATAATACAGGGACTAAGAATGTAATTTTTATTATAACTTATGCTAATACATGGTTCAGGGTTCGTTCGTGTTTTACAAAATTTGATTCGTTTTAAGAAATTTCCGTCATTGATTTTAAAATGATTTTTACAATAAAGTAGAGTATTTACTCGACCAATTTTCGTATTCGTATACATTTTCATTTAAAAATAGTTATTATTTATTGGTTAACTCGATTAGTGGCGTTCAAGGAAAAATAAAATTCGACTAGAATGCCCTCGTTTTCAACGTACGGTATTAAAACTAAAATTAAAGTATCAGATAATTTATTAAACCTTTTTACTAATATTTCTGAATAATTTATTATAAATTTAATTTGTATCGCGTTAGTTCTCAATTTTTACATTGTCTTTTACAATATGTAAAATAGACTCCCGTTTTCGAATCAAATAACTTTGATATCTCTCAAAAACGAATTTCGATTAATAAATAATATACTTTATTATTATTTAAAGTTTAGAAAATTCCCGGTTGTCACAGTACATCCGTGTTATTTGGAGTTCGTCCTCGAACTCAATCATTGTTACCCAATTAAAAGTGTTGAGAAAGGGATTTTGAGGTTCTACCCCAGTGTTATATCAAATATACTTAGATCTGCTCAAAGATGATTCTGTCCGAACTTTTAAAATCGTGTTACCTACCAATAGTTACTTAGATAAGCAATAGGTATAAGTGGATTAACTTAAGCGGTTCTACATGTCAATCAGACAAATCGGTCGTCGTTCATAAAACGATAAAATTTGAAACGATGAGTTTAGAAAAAAATCATCAGTTCTTAAAAGTCTGTAAGGGTTCACCACCACCATCCTATTATGTTTACGTTGATCACTATATATCGGAAAAGATTCTCGTAACAATTCGTGAATCAAACGAAGCTTAAAGAATCACTCGTAAAAACGTCGTAATGATACGATAACAAGACGAAGTACGATAAAATTGTATGGACGAATCTTGAGTCAAAAGAAATACACCCCAAACTGAAATACTAAATCAATACCATAAATATATAGGGTCACGTCGGATATCCTTAAGCCCACTCATTTATAATCACATATTTGCATACAAAAGCGTCCTAATTTATGCAAATATGTTATTATAAACTTATGGTTCGGTGATTTATGATTTCTTTATTATATGCAAAGGCGTCCCAATCCATTTAAATAAGGACTTCATAAATCGTCCTACTTAAGTGTCACCGGCAAAATACCCAATTCGAAATCGTTAAAATCTCTAAACGATATTATCCAAAATTACAAAAAGCAAAGAGTATGAGTTGAAAATAAGCCGTCTTCCATAAGTAGACGTTTCGAACGTACCAGATCGAAGAACATAAGTGTCGATAGGCGAAAGAGCAGTCGTAGGTGTATATCAAGTAAAGAAACTCACGGTTATAAGTAGGATAAGTATATAGTAGTCGGTTCTAAATAAGCAATTATCCACTCACACAATTCTTTCTCATCCTCGAGGAAGACTCATCAAATACTAAGCTGAGTAATAACTTATCATAACCCAACCTCGAAACACACTCACAAAGAATGGCCCGGGTTTTGTTATGAATTATTACACATCTCAAGCTTTCGATGACTCAGTCCGACGCTGAATATACAACACATTCCACATTAGCACATAAGACTACGAGTCTAATCCTCACCCGAGGTAATTCATTAAAAATCATAGGCTGTGTAACGTCCTATACTTAAATTCCATCTCGCACTCAATCACATATGAGGCCCACTGAGAACCAATTAAGTATTATTACACATCTCAACCCTCTTGATGAATTAGCTCGAACCTAGGGATTCCTCATGACTAATTATTAACCAAAACTCACAAAATGTTTCTAGTGGAGTTATAAAATATCTACGAGACCATCGTGTAACTCACGATGTCCAACGAATGTTCTAGTGTTCATACATGAAGACAATAATATACGTGTGAGCACACTTATCAAGCAATCAAACTCATTTAAACAAGTAATCACATGGCGGACAACCAAGCAATAGCAAACATGTATTTGAAGTATTTATATAGCAGCGGAAATAAGTATGATGTGATGAGTGTTACTACTAAATAAAACTGAGAGCCGGTTATAGTCTAGAGTTAATAATGCAACCTAGTTCTCTATAACCAAGGCTCTGATACCAATCTGTCACACCCCCAAATTCACTGCAGCGGAAGACTTGCTTTGGGGACTTGTGACTTCATGAGTATTCGAGAGCTTGATCCGAGAACGACCTCTACATGCCAAAAACCACAAAGAAGACTCCAAATAATCCACATAGTCAAGTACCTGAAATACATGCTTAAAATGTCAACATAAAGTTGGTGAGTTCATAAGTTTGTTTTAAAACGTTTATGAAAAATTAGAGTTTTACCGACCACTGCACCTTGCAGTAAAATATAAGAGTTTAAAAATCACAATTTCTGTTAAATAAACTTTCTTTGATAATTTCAAAGTTTATTAATAAAAACAAAGTTTATTGATAACGACAGAGTTTACTGTTAAAAGCAGAGCTTACTGATAGTAAATATAGCTTACTGATAACAACAGAGTTTTCTGGAAATAAATAGAGTTTTCTGATTCAAACAGAGTTCATAGATAATAGTTAGCGTATTCTGATAAAAACAAAGCTCACTGATAAATAATAAAGTTTTCCAATAGAATAAAATTATTTAATGAACCACAAGATTTTCCAACAACTTAGTGACAATATAACAAATACAAAGTCACTAAATAAAATAAGGCATTTATTGTTGTCTAAGCTCATGACACCGAAGCGTTAACAACACCGGTAGTATAATCATATAATGCAGCCCCTACGGATGCCTAACCCACGACATCCGTCCACAGACTCAAATGAAACTGTGCCCGCTTGTCCTCTGTTGGACCAAGCCGGACAGGGGCGTCAACCCCGATAGATCTATCCATAACATTCGCGCTTTCGACGGGTCATCCGGTCTGAAATTAACGGTTCATGATAATGGGCCAAAGTAATTGGGTTAAAGTGGGACTTAGACCAATACATAAAAGAGATACGCACTTGTGTTCATTCTTGCAACCATTGTCTCTACCCGAGAACCAATAAAAAGCAGTTAAAGTTTTGGGCTATGAAAATCACAATAGAAGATTTAGTATCAGCATTCATATGTATAACAATTAGAGGAGTTGACCACTCAGCACGTAACAATTAAACCAGTTTAAAGATAGTTTATGACCAACCAAGTAAGCTTAACATTAGCTTATGACAATCAAGTAATTTATAAACAGTTATAGACAACCAAACAAGTTTAATATCAGTTTCTGACAACCAAGCAAGTTTATAAGTAGTTTATGACCAAGCATGTACCTCCCCCAAAGAGCAATTATAAAATATTTATAACTCAATTCAAAGCAAGAAAAGGTGGGGTATGAACTCACCTCGACGATGTAGAGCAAACGCTAGTGATGCTAACAATACGCTCCGCACAAACGAAAATCGATATGGCCTGGTCATGGTGTTGTGGTTTACTAATCGGCTAAATCCAATAACTAAAAAAAATGTGTATTTGAGTTCTCGATAGATATGTACATCAACGTTACCCGTTGATAATATATTTTAGTTACAAGTTATAATAGTTCGGTGGTTGGTTAAATAAATTAATTAAGCACGCACCAAGTATATAATGTATACCATACCCATTACGTATAACCATACGATTATATAATTCTTACGTTGAATTATATAATAGAGGCGACCATCTTACAAAATAAATCAAAGTATATATTTATTTTGTATTTACAGTATAAAGATTGTGATAACAATAGTTAGACAACATAGTTTGTCACGTTTTAAGAAAATCGTCACTTAATTAATAATTGACACTTTTAAGTAAAAGTATAATTTTCATCACTATCAATACAATAGAATTTATTTATTTTATCGATTACTAATATAATAATGTTTATTTATTTTATCCGTTTACAAATAAAATAGTACTTATTTGTTTTATCGGTCTAAAATATAATGGTATTTATTTGTTCTATCGGTTTACAAATATAATAGTTGTTTGTAGCGAACAAAATATAAAATATAGAATTTTATATAAATTTTGACATAACCTATTCGTTTATACAATGTTTCCCATATTTAGCAATTCTCAATATTTTTCAAATAATATACGTTACGCAAATCACGTTTTATCATATATCCAAAGTAGACTATTTATTAACCATAATTAAGTAAAATACCAAACACAACCAATGTGTTATAATTTAAAAGCCAAACGCCCGATTTGAGCTCTTTAAACACATAATTAAACATATAATTATTTTATAATTCTCGCAATAATGATCGTGTTCGACATATTTAATTAACCACTAATAATATATACTTATATATGTATACAACTGTTTAATTCGTTTTAATTAAATATTAATGTTATATACGCTATTAGCCGATTTCTAAACCACAACAAACCACGAACCAACAACGCGCCCTTTCGCTCGGACTGTTAACCCAAACGCACCCTTACCGCAACTGTTAATCCTAAACACCCACTTAACTGCTGTTGTTGGTCCCGAACACCCCCGTAAGTTGTTATACTCAGAAACAAACACCCTCGTGGTGTTTTAAACCCGAACCAAACACGCCTCGCTCATTTTCTGCCAAAACCAAATGCCCCTGCTGGTCGTTTTCTGCCCGAGCTAAACGCACCCTCTATCGCGTTTCTGCAGTCCCAAACACCATCTTATAAGATGTCTGCATACCCAAACACGCCTTTACGGATATTCTGCCCAGTCAAACACCCCCGTGTGGTGTTTCTCGACTAAACCAAACGCACCCTTTGCGTAAACATCAAAACCAAAGACCCTCGGCAGGTCTTTCTGCCAAAACAAACACGCCCCTCATCGTGCTGCTGATGTAAACCACCACATATAGGCTGAACCGAACCCCTCATGGTGCTGGTGCTGGACACAAACACATTTAGGCTGTTGTGCTGGTGCTAGTAACAGACGCAGCCTCATGTGCTGCTGCTAACAAAGCGCAACCTCCGTTAATGCTGCCAGTAATAAAACGCAGCCCCCGCTGCTGTAACCCAAAATAGCACTTAAAACACTCTGATGGTGGTGGCGACGAATCTAAAATAAAATGGTGGAGAGGTGGATTTGACGGGTGACGAGGTGACATAAGGTTGAGTGGACCACGCTGGTGGTTGAACATCGTGATGTTGAGGATAAACTAGTGGCCTGGTGATGTCTCGTGAGTGGTGATGGGTCTACGATGGTGGTGGTGGTTCGTACGACGGGTGGAGGCGATAGATCGTATAGGTCTATGATGGCTGGTGTAGATCGAACGATAGAGTGATGAGTGGTTGGTGATTAGAGGGTGGTCGTGTTGTAACAGCGGTTGATGGGGGTTTTAGTGGCGGCGGCCATATGTTGGCGGCTACTGTTTGTGGTGGTGGAGTACGAACGTCGATCTATGGTTGGTGGTGTTATTAAATGGTGGTGGCTGCCTATAGATAAGATGGTGGTCGAGATGATGATTATTAGGTGTTAGTATATAGGGTGTGAGGGTAGTTTGATGGTGGCCGGATTCTGATGGTGACGGCCGGAGCGGCGCCGGAAATGAGAGAGATGTTAGGGTTTGGTCATGTGTGTGTGTGTCTTATATAAAAATGAAAGTAAAACCCTAATTTCAATATATATATCCTAGTTAAGTTTTTGTAAAAAAAAACAAATGAAAGGTTTCAGATAATACAGGGACTAAGAATGTAATTTTTATTATAACTTATGCTAATACATGGTTCAGGGTTCGTTCGTGTTTTACAAAATTTGATTCGTTTTAAGAAATTTCCGTCATTGATTTTAAAATGATTTTTACAATAAAGTAGAGTATTTACTCGACCAATTTTCGTATTCGTATACATTTTCATTTAAAAATAGTTATTATTTATTGGTTAACTCGATTAGTGGCGTTCAAGGAAAAATAAAATTCGACTAGAATGCCCTCGTTTTCAACGTACGGTATTAAAACTAAAATTAAAGTATCAGATAATTTATTAAACCTTTTTACTAATATTTCTGAATAATTTATTATAAATTTAATTTGTATCGCGTTAGTTCTCAATTTTTACATTGTCTTTTACAATATGTAAAATAGACTCCCGTTTTCGAATCAAATAACTTTGATATCTCTCGAAAACGAATTTCGATTAATAAATAATATAATTTATTATTATTTAAAGTTTAGAAAATTCCCGGTTGTCACAGAAAACACAAAGAATGTTGCAACTAAGAACCTGAGAAGCTTCTTGAAAGCTGGGAAAACATCTGCACCTGTTGAATCTTCACAGCAACATGAGCAGATTTGATAAGCCTTTACCAAGTAGCTGCTCGCTGTTGGGCTAGCTAGTCTTTGTGGTCGAATCAAGCATCACCCTAGGAGACCAGAACCCAGCCCAAATCTTAGAACGTAAATCAATGGTGAATGGGAATATCCTGATGATTTTGGGCAAACCATCACACCCGTCAACGGATTTGATGAAAGTCTTTACCTGAAGCCGTACCCTCCCGGACTAGTCAACTCTTAGCAATAAAGCATCGGTGAGCTGAAAACCCTATAGCTTTGAGCAAGCTATTATAACTATCAACGGATTTGATTGATATCTTTACCAATAGCTATACCCCCTTGGACTAGACACTCTTCAGTCTAGGACGAAGGCGAGTGAAGACCATCCAATTTAGGGTAAATTGGCAACCATCTACGGATTTGATAATCACACTAGAGCCGTACCCTCATGGTGAATCAACTCTTTCTTGTCTGTGAGACATGGTGAGTTGAACACCATTTTTTGTGTGGAAGAATTCCAACACCAGAAGTACAAGACCAAACAGCCCAAGTGTGAAAAGTTTCCCTAAGGAAAAGTATAAGCAGATATTATGTTATGTACATGCTTTTGAATGTCCATTGTATGTTTCAAGTATAAGCAGATATTATATAAAAGTATTATTTTTTATTTTATTTTTTTAAATAATGAGATTGTTGGTCACCAATCACTATACACATTGGTGAAAATAATGGAAAAGAATCAAAAGTATAGGACAAGCATACCAAATACTAACCAGAATTAGCAAACTTGTCTGCAGAAGTCGGGCCTGAATAGATTCAACCAAAGTGGTGGTCATAGCAGACTCATTCCCTGAAGGAGCATTTGACACCACCAAGTGACACTCCAACATAGCTTCCATAGTAGCAATGGTAAGGGGATACTCCTGATCAATAAGCATGAACACTCTAGCACCAAATTCTAACTGCAACACATGCACACCACACTCAGCATACAACTTCCACCTAGAGATGACCCAACAGGGTTGTTCCTTCCATACCCAAACACTAGGAGTACCAGGACGACAGTCTAACATAACCTTCGAGTCCCCCAAAGGACCAAACTAGGCCAGGAAGGGACAGCACTAGGAGTTGAAGGGATAGTAGCATCAACCAAGCCATAAAGAACCATAAGATCTTGACGTTCCACCCAATATAATATACTTTGTAGTCCTGAGAAATATTTATGGTGGCAATCACTTGTCTTGATCATATGAGTAAATGTGCCAGCAACAATAGGGGATGGTAGAATTTCCCAATGCACAATCCTTCCAAGACCAAGTAGGATATCGTCATCGCTATCAAAAGCGGCATCAATCAAGTGTGCAGGGTCCCTCTTATCACAAGGAACAGCCTTGCCACGGCGAGCCTTATTCTTGCGAAAAGACCGACGAGGCGTAGGTGAAGAAGGACAAGGTTCCTCCTTGACTTTTGCCATAGGGGCAGCAGTACCAGAAGGAGAGGTCTGATCATCACCCGGAGTGGTCAAGTCAACAAGCATGGGAGAGGTAGTAGCTTCATCAATAATAGGTGTAGGGGTTGGCTCAGAAACTGGTGGAGGAGTAGGATCAACAACAGGGATGGTAGTAGTAGCTTCAATAGTAGATGAAGGGGGTGCAGCAACATTTGGAGAGGGACTAGATGGAAAAGCTGAAGTAACCTCATCAACATTTGGTGTAGCAGAAGTACCTTCATCATATGCACCAGAGGGATGTGTTGGGGCAGCCTTAGAGGTGGTGTTGGTAGCAGCAGGAGTAGGAGGGTGATAAGTGGCATTAGCAGGCTTCTTCACGTCTTTCATCTGAATCATCTTGTTGTACAAGTCCATGAGATCATCATCAGATAGCTTCTTAACCCTCTTCATAGGACATCCATAAGTGAAGTAAGCACTAGTTTGACTTTTCACATACTGTTGCATGATCTTCTTCTGTTCAGCATAAGAAAGTGGTATGTTGTGGCGAAGTTGAGCAGCCAAATCTTCCCTTTGCCTTTGAACCAGAGACATAGCCCGACGAACACAATTTCCTTGGTTCACACCACACCCAAAATGTCAGTGAACTGAGATACATCAGAGGTGAGGATGGTAACCACATCCATCCAATCAGTATTGTCCCAAAACATCACATTGTGCTTCACCTGTTCATGGCGTTGTTTCTTCAAAGCTTCATCATCAGCCGCAGCCTCACCCCTTGCCGTAGCCGCAGCCTCTTGTTCATACTCCTCATGTAATCTCTGTGCAGCCTCCTCTCTCAACCTTTTTTCCTCCAGTTTCCTGCGGGATCTCTTTCTAGGAGGGGAGAGTGGATCAGTCATTAGCGCTTTACCCTTGTAAGCATTAGAGGGACCAGCAGTTGAAGTTGAAGGACCAGAAGTGTCAGTCCTTGGCATGGGGCCAGTAACAGATGTGGGAATGCTGGAAGCACTATGAGGAGCAGGTATGTCCTCACTAGGCTTGGCTGCAAACGCGGATTTGGCCAAAACAGTAAGACCATCTTCCTCCTCTACTTCATCAGAATCAAACAGAACTAGCTTCTTATTTTGTCGCTTCGACAGCTTCTCCAAATTCTTTACCCTAGTAGTCAAGGGGATCACAAATTCCCGAGTAAGCTGGTGGTGCTTGTTTAGATCTTCTTCCAATGATAGGATCTTAGCATAATACTTGTGCACCAAAGCAAGTAAAGAAGTGAGAGTAATTGGTTCCTCAGCTTCCCCACCAAGAGAACTTGGCTTTGGGGATGCATCATTGGGACCAGAAGCAAAGGACTGGTCAACCTTGGGATCATGAGAATCTGGTACAAAAGAGCTAGAAGGCTTCTCAGTAGAAGGGAGAACAGGACTAGGAGGTGGAGAATCAAGAAAGGGAGACACATGAGGGTGGATAGAAGAAGTAGCCTTTAAGGTAGATGGCATTTCTACCACCACCTCTTGAGCAGGTTCCTCAACCTCCACATGAGGTTTCCCAGCATCAAGAACCTCCTCCTCCATAGGATCATCAACCAATTGAGGTTCCTCCGCGACTTGTTCAGCCAGATGAACCTCATGGGGACCCCCTTGGGCAATGCCCAGCATATCATCAGTTAGAGGAAAGTCATGACCAAGGTAAGCAAGTTTCATGTTAGCATAGACTTTGGGAATAAGTCTAACTGGGACATATTCCTTTTTATTCCTAGGGACACACATGAGTATCTGCTGAATAAACCTACGGTACATCAGAAATTTCTTTTTCAAACCACCAAGATTTCCCACCATACCATCTAGAATATACCGAGAGAAGTTAAACCTACGACCTTGGGCCAAGAAAATCAAACCAGTAGCAAGGGAGATAGGAAATGCATCCCAACTCCCATCTTTGGGACTCAAACAATGAATTAAGAAGTGAATGAAGAGCTTCCATTGGGGTGAAAAAAACATTTTTCTGAAAATTGAATCTACCCTCATGGTTATGCCCAATGGCAGCCATCCCATCCAAGACCTCGTCATTGGAGAGTTCAATAACCCTATCAGCATCTTGAAGATGTAAGGCAGACCTAATGGAGGCTTTAGACACCACGCATAGACGACCATCAATGGTGGCATAAATCTCCAAAGGATGACCCAAAAATTCTCGAGTTTCAGGAGTAGCCTAAAACTAGCGAATGACTGAGTCATACACAGTAGGGAAAACAGTTAGAGAATACCTTATATGAGAATCCTCTATGAAATCCAAGATGTCCATGAAGTCTTCTCGCTGTGGACCCTCTCCAAGATAGGCGACCTTGTTATGATCAGACTTGTATTGAAGATTGGCCATGGATGATTGATGAAGAATGGTAGGAGAATGCAGGAAGATGGTTAAGGGTAGGAGCGTGTGTTTGTGTGTTTTCAAGTATGATAAGTGAGTCAAATGATCCCATTGACCATAAATAATGCCTAGTGAAACTGTTCATTGACCCCTAATTATGGGGGTTGCCCTTTCCAAGTTAAGGCATTAATTGGTAGTAACCACTTGCCTGTTAATCCATTGATATCCAATTCCAGTTACCAAATAAATAGATAAATGGATGCACCAGAAGTAACTTACGTTGACCAAAAGTCAAATCGTCTTGAAGTCAACACTAGTAGCAGCGAGTGGTCAACAAAAGTCAACAGAATGAACAGTGACCCGAAGAAACACTAGGAGCCCAACACAAATGGATAAGGAGGACTATTGACCCACTAGGAGCAGAAGAGTGCCACTAGGAGTAACCAAATCCTTCCACTAGAAGTAGCACACACAGCAAAAACCCACGTAAACTATCAAAAGAAGCTACCAATAGTAAGAATGTACAAGTATACATGTAGAATAAGCCTCCCCTTAGGATTTTCCTCCCCTCAATCCTAGGCCTTAAGGATTGACCATACCAATGTGAACCACCAAGTGGTTAAACGTTAGACCATAAAATGCTTTAGTCAACAAATCAGCAACATTATCATCCGTATGTACCTTGAGAACCTGTATCAGCTTCTTTTCATTTACATCCCGTATAAAATGGTGCCGAATCTCTATATGCTTTGTTCTTTGACGAAACACGAGATTCTTCACAATGTAGATAGTGCTTTGATTGTCAATGAAGATTTTGGTGTTCATAAAATTGAACCCATAGTCTAACATTTGGTTTTGTATCCACAAGACTTGTCCACAACAACTAGCAGCAGCTACATATTCAGCTTCTGTTGACGATGTAGCTAGTATGGTCTGTTTCTTACATTTCCATGATATAAGCCTGCGGCCCAAAAACTGACAACCACTAGTAGTTTACTTTCTATCATTATTATCACATGCATACTCACTATCACTATAGGCTTCAAGAACAAAAGGGGATTCCCTTGGATACCATAAGCCTAGCTTGGGTTGTGCCTTGATATACTTGAAGATTTTCTTGACAACGTTCAAATAGACACGATAGGTGCCACCTGATGTCTAGAACAAGCACTAATAACAAACATAGTGTCTGGGCTTGAGGCAGTCAAAACATGAGTGAGCCTATCATTGACCTGTACAAATGAACCTTAACAGGAGGATCCGACTCATTCTTGAGTTTGAATTTAGTTACCTCATATGGTGTTGCTGCTAATCTAAGAGGTTCCACATCATGTTTCTGTATAACGTCATGAACATATTTATCTTGACTAATGAAGATACCATCCTGTTGCTGCTTGACTTGGAGTCCAAGGAAAAATGTTAGTTCGCCCATTGCACTCATCTGAAATTCTCCTTTCATCAGTTGTTCAAACTCATCACACCATTCCTTCTTAGTAGAACCGAAGATAATATCATCCACATACACCTGAATCAGGATGATGTCTATGGCATTCCTCTTAAGGAACAATGTTTTGTCAATAGTGCCTCGTCTGTAGCCATGCTTCAACAAGAAAGTAGATAGACGCTCATACCAGGCTCTAGGAGCTTGATGAAGACCATAGAGGACTTCGACAACCTTGTAGACCTTCTTAGGATGAAGTGGGTCCACAAACCCCTTAGGTTGAGTGACATATACTTCTTCGTCAATCTTTCCATACAGAAAGGACCTCTTAACATCCATTTGAATACTATAAAGCCAATATAAGAAGAAAAAGCCAAAAATAGACGTATGGCCTCAATTCGTGCAACAGGAGGAAAAACTTCATTATAGTCAATTCCTTCAAGCTAAGTGTGGCCTTGTGATACTAGTCTTGCCTTATTCCTCACCATAATACCCCGAGCATCTTTCTTGTTTTTGAGAATCCATTTGGTACAAATTGTTGTCTTTCCTTCCGGCAAGTCAACTAGGATCCAAACATTCTTCTACCAAACTTTGATCCTCAAGAGCATGTGAGACAGACCTAGGTTCCACCTATGACAAAAAACAAGCAAACAAACAGTGAAGAAAATATGTGTGATTATTTTTCTTTTGGTCTTCAATGTAGCTCACAAGAGCATGATGAACAAAAGTTGCTTTCTTATGCATGCCGTGAGTCTTGACAGTAGAACCAGGATCTACTATGATTTGAGTTGGAGGATACACTTTATGGATCTGCTGAATAGTAGTAGGAGCTACTTCCACTTCTGGTGCCAAGTTATTAAGATCCCCAATAATGCCATCATCATATAAAGTAGAGTAAAAAATGCCTTCTATTGGTTGCTTATGAATATCATCTAGCTTAGTTGAAGACTTCTTATGATAGTTTCCTAGGTCAAAAGGACCAGAGAACCTAGTTGTGGAAGTTGGATCACTAATAGGACTACCAATAGGAGTTGAACTTGCACTAGGAGTAACAATAGGCTTACTAGGAGTAGCTGGTACAGCCAGAGTATCCATAGGAAACTCAAAGCCTCATTGGGTAGCTGCAGTAGTAGCATCTTGTTCTTGCTTAAGCAGTGTATCAATAGCTCCTTGTAAGTCAAGAATGTCTGGTGAAGTAGCACCATCAAGAGTAGCAGAGGCGTCACGAGAAACTGTTGTGTAATAGGATGGTATGACAAAAATGTCTTCATCCTCATCTGAATCTGAAACGCTAGTAGTAGCACCTGCATTAGAAGACACAAATACTTGTAGACCTGCATGTTGGTTAGTTTTGAAACGTAAATATCCCAATGAGTCACTAAGATAATCAAGATCAAAATACCATTCAGGACCTTTGCTTTGGATGTTTGTCTTCTCGTCAAAGTACCTTAGATTGATAGTTTCAATGACACGCTTGGCAGTGAGACTGTAGACCCTATAGGCTCTTGAGTGAGCTGAATACCCTACAATGAAGCCTTCATCCGCCTTGCCATCAAATTTCACTAAATAGTCACTAGTGTTGAGAATGGTGACAGGACAACCAAAAGGTTTCAAATGATTAATGCTTGGAACTTTGGTTGTCAGTAGCTCATAGGGAGTCTTCTTATATGGATTAGTTATGGAGACCCTATTCAACACATAACACGTAGTGTTGACCGCTTATGTCCAAAACATAGTCGGGAGCTTTGAATCAGCAAGCATGGTTCTTGCTGCTTCTATAAGAGTCCTGTTTTTCCTTTCCACAACACCATTTTGTTGAGGAGTCCTGGCAGCACTGTAGTCCCATTTGATACCCTTGGAATTACAAAGTGCTTTGAGGTCTACATTTTTGAACTCAGTCCCATTGTCACACCTAATCCTATTTACCTTCTTGGACAGCTGATTTTCAATAAGGGCAATGAAGTCTTTGAGAATGGGGTAGGTCCCATTTTTAGCAGCCAGAAAGAAAACCCATGAAAACCTGTTATAATCATCAGTTACCACAAGGCAGTAGTGTTTATGGTCAATGCTCCTAATGGAGGTAGGACCAAACAGATCCATATAAAGTAACTACAAAGGTTCAATTATTAAACAAAGGGCAGTAATGGCTTTGAAGGATGCTTTGTGTTGTTTACCTTTGTTGCAAGCAAGGCAATTTATCTCATTTTTGAAAGTTTTGGTAGGTAAACCAGAGACCAGGTTCATATTTTCCAGCTTGTGAATGGTCTTGAAGTTTACATGCCTCATCCTCCTGTGCCATTTTATGGCTTCATCTTCTGATGTTTTAGCAACCAATCAAGCTAGTTCACCAGTAGGATTAACTTCATTCAACTTGATACTGTAGAGGTTGTGTCTTCTTGGAATTTTGAGTAGGACTTGGGCGTCATCCGGGAGCTTGAAGTCTTTGGACAACACAAAGCAATCAGTATCCGTAATGATGACAAACTACTTCTTGTCATATATCTAAGAGACAGAGATCTAGTTGAAGTGTTGTAGTGCTTCCACATAGTAAACCTGCTCAAAATTAAGGTTAGGTGTCTGAATAGTTCCTTTGCCAAAGATCCTCCCTTCACCGCCACCAAAGTACACTTTCCCTCCTTGAAATGGTACAAAGTTAGTTAAAAGTCCTTTGTTCCCTGTCATGCTCCTAGAGCAACAACTATCTACAATTCCAAGAGATGGATCTTGGTATTTAGTAATCTACAACAACAGAAAAGTATGTAACAGTTAGTGTCTTAAGCGGACCCAAACCATTCCTATTTTGAGTCTATCTTGTGGATCATTATAAGTTAGCCATGAAGATTGATGAGATCCATTGTTGTTCTTTTGTTTCGGGGGCATCATATTGGATTTATTTTGTGTCCAAGAACAACCTGCTGAGGGCTTAATAGCAGAACCCAAATTTCCCATCCCAAAATACATTTGGTTTATAGAAGAAGAATAAGGGTGAACAGAATTATGAAAATTTTGAAAATAATTGTTGGTTGGTCTGTTAGAGGTACGAGGATTGCTTCTTTAAATAGTAGAAGCAGAAGGAGAGGTCCTCCTAGAAGAGGAAAAAGATTGAGCACTTGGGTTTAGTCGTCTAGAAGCAAAACTCATACCAATAGGAGCAGCTCCTGGTGGACCAGGAGTACCATTAGCAAGATAGCCAGTAGGCTTTTGATCATAAAAATCACAATTTTTAATCAAATGATATTTGCTACCACACACAAAGCATGTTTTAAAAGACCTTTTATTCAAATGACATTGTTTTGAACTGCTATTCTTATTACAAACAACTCTAGGAGAATCAACATTCCTAGAACTCAGAGAACTAGAATAAAAAACAATGGAAGTAGAAGCAGTACCAACTCTCTCATCACTCATCCTAGCACTAGAAGCAGCAGTGTCATTTGGCTTGGGACTCGAAGGACTTGACTCTTCACTTGAACCACACGATGCTTAGTCACTTGCCTTGTCACTGAAAGTACAAGAGACAAAGTCATTAGTATTAGTAGAACATTTTGGAGACTCATGCATCTGTGATTCATCCAAGTCTTTATGCATTGATGTAGGCATAAATGTTCTTGTAAGAGTTGGAGGAACAACAGGCATTGCTACAGCTAGTTTAAACCTATTGTAACTAGGTTTTCCCTTCTCCTCTTTGTCAGGATCAAAGACACTTGAAAAGGATAAATCAAAAACATCATCTGGGCCTATATAGTTTTCAAATCCTAACTACCTCTTAGTTCTGCCAGACATACTGCTATCTATTAGCTTGGAAAGATTCTTGGGTGCTTTTTGCCATTTATCAAATTTTAATAAAGTAGCGTCCAATTTCACTTGTATTTCAGTATTAAGTTTTTCAGTATACTTAAGCAAGTCAGTGGTATTCTCTAAATCAATACTTAACACCCTAATCCTATCCTCATACTCAAGCTGAGCATTTTGTAACCACTTCTTTTGTTTTCTAAAGTTTTGAGAGAACTCTTATAAGCTTGAACTTCTAAAAAAATACTTGTCATTTTGAGCATTTAGTTCATTGCATTGCTTTAAGAGGCAGTATATTTATCATCACAACCAAAAGGGCAATTTTGTACCTAAGGAGAGATTCCCATTAGAGCAAATTCCTCCGTTTCCCCTGCCTCAGATATGTGACCAACAATCATAGCAAACACATCAGTAGCAGACTTAACTGTTTCCAAGGTTGGAGTCTCATGATCATTCTAGTTTACCATGGTATCAACAGATACCAAAGCTTTCTTATCCTCCTGAAGCTCTTAAACCTTAAAGGTTGAATACCTGTTCTTCTCCTGGTCATTTTTATTAGGGCATTCCCTAGCAAAAATGCCCTTGTTGATGACAGTTGTAGCATTTTACTTTGCTCCTATCAAACCTGGTTGGCTCTCTTGGGGTTGTAGCTAAATTTTCAACCATCTTTCTTCTCAAACTTATGAACCCGGAGAGTAAGCATAGCCATTTGCCACTTGAGGTCCATTTCATCTAAGTCAAGCTTATAAACCTGTTTGAAATCATCAAAAGCTAGCTGCTGTTGTGGATCAACATCAACAACAAAGGAGAGAAGATCAGTTTCTACCATGCTACTGGTCTTGACTTTTAATTCAGGAGTTGGAGTATGTCGTGAGGACAAAGTATAGCTTGGGCTACTGGTATAGGGCATTGGGCTAGAGCCCATGGAACTTACAAAGGCAGAATTAGTAGGAGCGGAGTAGGAGTCACTTGGGTATCCTCTCACATGAGACTCAAAAGTTTTGAGTTTGTAAAATAAGTCATCAAAAGAGAGATACTCAAGTCCTCCTTTTGCTTTTAGAGAGATGACTACCTGGTTCCATGAATGAGGCAGAGCTCTAAGAAACCTGGAATTGATGTCTTCATTTTCTGGTTTAGACCTGAGTTGATTCAGTTGGCTGAGAATCTTTTCAAACCTGTCATAGCCTTGATGAAGACCTTCTGTCTCAGAAATCTTGAATTCTGTAAATTCATCTCTCAGCATTGATCTGTGCATCTTCTTGGATTCCTCATTCCCTCCAAATCTTACCTTGATGCCATTCTAAATTTCCCTAGCATCATCCAAGTGATATAAATCACCCATATGATCATCAGGAAGAGACTGAAGCAAAATAGTTTTTGCTTTTCCTTCTGAACGACTGTGATTTCTTCATGAATTTTAGGATCAAGAATTGTTATATTACCATTCTTGTCTCTACCAGTAGTCTTCTTGCTGTTGCCATTCTGGACAATCTTCCACAAGTCTGGATCAGTGTTAGTGATCCAACACTCCATCTTCATTGCCCAGCTGTCATATTCTTCCTTCTTTAGGAGTGGGAATTTCCCATTTGTATTAGAGATAGTAGCAACGATTTGATGTGTTTGATGTGTTGTGGTGGTGCTTAGTTGTCCTATATCAGTGGACCTAAAAGAAGATATGTTTCAGTTAGTAAAAAAATTGAAAGAAAATGGTTCTTCTTGTACAAAGACTCTCCTAGGCTCTGATACCACTTGTTGGGTCCACTAGTTGTAGATCTTTCAGCCTGTTTGAGGATGGTGAACAACTTCTGTAATCGCAAGTCTATTCACAGAGAGACTTTAATGAAACACAAAGTATTAGTGCGGAATACAAATACTAAGAACAAGAAGAAACATAATAAATAGATAAATAACTTGATCTTTTCTAAGGATTTATACTATATTGATATGAAATGAAAACTAGTGAAGGTGTGTCTAACCCTTCTACCAATGGGTTCCTTTTATACTACAAGGAAACCCAAACTACATTAATCATAAAACGTGTAACAGTTATTATGCATATCCTTTCCTAAGATATCTTATGCATATCCTAACAAACTACTACAAATACTACTGTTTGACTTTACTATTAGACTAGGAGCACATGTTGCTCCTACTACTACTAGAACCAAGAGGAACTACATACCTCCTAGTTCACCTATTACAAATCACTTATTACATAGCTCCTAACAACATGTAACTAGGATGCACCCCTACGCCCCACATGATAAAAATAATATATATGGCCAAAACTGAAAAGGAACGCTACGAGCAATCATTCTGATGTGGGGAAGTCATAACACTAGTGCCTCTAGTGTTACGGTTATGGTACATCCATAACTAGGTGACACTGGTCATCCATGTATATGGCTTGGCATTTAAACTAACATAAGTAATCAAACATATAAAACAATACTTGGGAAAACAGTTGGCTGCAAACGGGGAATCCTAATAAGGAAAAGAATGTCCATACTGAAGGACGGAAAATCCGTACCTTATGTCCAGTGAACGAGGAAAGATGAAAGTATGAATAGTCCTACTTCTACCTCACTAATGCTACATAAATAAGGGACATGTATAAGTTGTCTGATTACTGAGTACGTTACTGGTTCTTGTATGTTCCTAGCTTGTTTTATATGTTATTGTCTTATTTTACTATTTTAAATAATACAATGTATTATTCATGTATTTCATGTATTCTGATTAAGTATTATCTGGTATTCTTGTATTATTATACTTGCTGTGTAATAATAAGTAACTTCCTAAAATAGAAGGTTTCCAAAAATAGAAAGTTTTCAAAAATAGACCAGTTTCTAAAAATAGAAAGTTTCTAAAAATAGTAAGTTTCCTGAAATAGAAAGTTTCCATATTTAGAAATAACATGGATTAATAAGCTAATAATGTAAGCTAGTTTTTACTGGTTAAAAGTCATAAGTCATGTAATTAATAATATAGTTTATTAATTAAATACTATAAGTTATAACTGATTATTAATTAATAATAATAGTTCATGTTTTATTAATTAATAATATATCATGGTTAATTAATAAACTATAGGTTATACAATATTAATTAAGTTATGGTTAACTAGCATAGTTTATTAAATAAATGACATGGTAATTTAATAAACTATAGGTTATATGGTTTAATTAAATAAAACATGATTTAATTAAAATAAGTTTGAATAAATTACTTAGGTTAAACATGGATTACTAATTTACTAATTATAACCTTAGTCATGTGTTTAATTAAATTAAATAGTCATGATAATAATTTAATTAAAATAAATAAAATAAATAATTTGATTTATTAATGTCCCGTACCCGAACTCGTGACTTAAAAATAACCTGAGTCAAATAAGTCCAACCAACACCTAAAAATCAGCGGCGGCTGGTGGTTACTGCCGGCGGCCAGCAGCGTGTCCTTGTTGCCTGGTTGCCACCGCTCGACCGGGGTTCCCACTGGTTAGCCAGCCGTCCCCCTGCCGCGGACAAAGATCCCACCGAGAGCTCACTGCTCTCAGTTTGCCGTTGATTGAACCAAGTTCCCCCTGCTTGGGGTTCATTCGTTGCCGATGCCGACACAAAAATAGGCACCAACCCCCCCCCCCCCCCCCCCCCCCCCCCCCCCCCGTGTCGGGTACGACTGCTCGTCCAGAACCCACCACCAAGAGCACGGAGGCTCTCGTTTTACGTGCCAATCAACATCCCACCAAGTTTAACTCAATTCCCTTATTTAGTTTACTTAATAACATGTTTTTAAATGATTTTTGTTAATGGTCATGAACACAAGAAAGAAATAACGAAAGATTAAGGGTTTTAACATATACTGAATGCGTGATGATTTACTTTTAAAACACGAACATATTCTCGTAACCCAAAACCAAATCAACCAACTTTCTCTCCCACTTCTTGCTGCAAAACCCGGTGGCCAATTAAGATGAGGGCTAGGGTTTTCTTCAATTTGTGAAATTTTGTAAATAATGAAAGACAATAAAATTCCCTGGTGATTTAATCTAGTAATGGGCCGGGCCTTAAGCCATCTTCTCTCTTTTCTTTTGTTCCCACGCCAACCCAACACCCTTCAAAGTATTTTCGTTTAGATTTCATGTTATAATATTTATCACGTGTCGAGTATAATTGTCGTGTCGTGTTTAAATGTTCGTGTTACATATACTACGTGTATATATCGTGTCCTAATTATCGTGCACTAACACGTACGTAGTTTCTGAATCTAACGTTCGTGATACGTGCACATGACATAAATAAAAAGTTTTAATTGATTCGTATGTTTACGTAGTGTACTGTTCATGGCATTTATATGTGGGTTTTACACATAATCTCATGCTGCCGTTCTTTTCCTTAATAAATAAAACTGGTGCACACTATGGTGATGCACCTGGCGAATGAACTTCGTTCAAGCATCTCTTGCAGCTAAGCTTGCAACTCCTTTAACTCAGCTGAAGCCCTGTGATGAGGAGTTTTGAAAACAGGTTTTGTCTTCGAAAAAAGATCGATGTGAAACTCCGTCTCGTGGTTAGGGAGGAATTTCTGGAAACCCTTCTGGAACTCCATCTGAAAACTCTGGAATAATCTGCTGATCATGAATTTAAGGAACTTCAGAAATCAGGTCATATCTGGTAGCTAGAAAGTCTTCGCAACTATGGAATAATAAGTCACGCGCTTGTAAAGCAGAAACAATTTTTACTGATTTTTCTGGTAGTAAAAATAATAAATGTATTCAGGAGTTAGTAAAACGGATCTCGTTGTCAACTAGAAGGAAAACCTTTATATGCATGAGTGATAAAGAAATCTTTTCTGGGCTGGGAGGTAGGTAATACATGATCTAAAACAAAAGCTGACATATGAATACGCGTTATAATCGTGGTAGGTCTCACTGAATCTGTTTCGTTGTTTCCACACATAACGAATACTGTGTGCTCAATTATGAACCATATGCCGGTGATGGTACCTGAACTTTTAATGGCCTGCTCCATATGTGACACAACAGAATGGGTATACCCTCTTGGAGGGTACCCTCAATTACTAAGGGTCTAATTTAAATGATATACAAGAGTTATGAGTCTTGACTCGTGCCTTGAGAAGAGATACGTATGACATTTGTCGTGACTGGTGTCTTGACATGTGTTTTCAGAAAATATACTTGGGACATGCGTCTTGACTGATGTCCTGACATGTGTCTCCAGATATGAAACTGAATAAGGTTAAAATTTTGATCATAATATCATAATTGGCTGATCGGTTCGTTACTGTCATGATAGCAGTCACTGCCGTCTTGTCTGTCAGTTTCATGATGGTCATTACCATGACCGTAAGTCATGTAACTATTCTGCTGAGTGGCCGGATGGGTACCGGTTCCCACTCTTCTGGCTGAAAGAAACCGCTAAGTGACGTGTGGCATTTAACTGAGGAAGTAAAATCATGCAAAGGGATTGTAGCGTCTGATGGGTGGAGTATATTCTTATCTGGAATTTCTGAACTATGGTCTTCATCTTTGGTCTATAGATTCTTCGTATTATAAGTAGCATCAACATATTATAAGCAGCATCAGCATTTTATGGGATCTCCAATTTATGAATAGCATCAGCATCTTGTCGAATCTCCAACTTGTGAGCAGCATTAGTGTAAAACCCGCATTAAAAACCTATGAACAGTACACGTGAATAGTAACATACGAAAACACGGTAAAATTTAAACATTCCATTTATAATATTAATACACGTGTCACGACAACAAATAACGAACAATCATGAATATTATAAATGTGACACGATCACGAATACCAAAATCTCGAATAATAAATCACGAACATGTAGGTAAATTATTTAACACACGAAAAACTACGGGTTTACCCCATGTGGGCCCCATAGCCGCGGCAAGACAAAGGAAAGAGGCCAAGTGGGCCTTTTGGCCCAAAACCAATTTTATTAAAACCTCTGGAGAGTTATTTTCTCTCATATTTTTAGGTTACAGAAAATTGTCCTCTTCCTCCTTGTTTTCACCATAGCCGCCGGCCACACAAGAACAAAGGGCAAACCGGACGAATTTTTGTGTTTGTTTAATTATTCGTGATCACCGTTTCATTCTACATGCATTGGTATATTCAAAAACCTTTTCTTTTCTTTTATTTTCTTATGATTCCATGTTTAAAAATTCATTAATCACATAAACATGTAAACTAATAACTACGATTAATTAGTTTTGGTCAAGGGTATGTTTGGTTGTGGGTTGTGGTTCGGCCGAGACACCGAAACCCCCAAAGGGGGTGTTCGGTTTGTTGTTGATCACCACCACCGAGACCATATAGGTCTCGGCTTGGTTGGTCTTCGGTCGGCGCAACAAGGGAACCCCGACTATGGGTCGGGGTGTGTTTGTTTTCGGTTTATGTGGAGACGAGACACCACCGAGACCACAAGGGGTGCTCGGTTGGTATTCTTTGTTCGGACCAGAGACCAAGGGACCCCGACTTCGAGTCAGGGTATGATTGCATGGTTAGTTGTTAAGTAGTGTCAACCAAGATCCTTTCCAAGGTCTCGGTGGGACTTGTTTATAGCTTATTTGATTTGGCTTATATTAAAAACGGGCTCGGGATTCGGGTTTTTATAAAAACTATTTTTATAAATCATGTCATATTAAACTTTAGGTTAATTAATTTATTTAATTAATTCATGTATAACCTAAGGTATTTATACTTAGTTATTTTAATTAAACATGTATTTTAATTAAAATCATATAACGTATAGTTTAATTATCTCAACCTGTTATTTAATTAATCAACTATAACCATGACTTGTATTGTACTAATTTAACTTCATTTATTATTTACAATTCAGCTTAATTCTAATTATGGAAACTTACTATTCTGGGAACTTTCTGTTTTTGGAAACCTTCTATTTTTGGAAACTTACTATTTATGGAAAACTGCTATTTTTAGAAAGTTACTTAGTATTACAATACAAGTATTATAATACACTAATACATGAATAATACACAACGGAACATCAGAATAACTACAGAATACTCAATACAACTGTAAAACATGACAGAATACATATAACAAGCAAATAACACACGGAACCAGTAAAACACATGTAATTTAGACAACTCATACACGTCCATATTTCTTATGTAGTGTTATCCGTCAAGGCGGATTAGTCTTCATCGTTTCGTTAGCTTCTATTGGACATAAGGTACGGATTTCTCGTCCTTCAGTAAGGACAATCTCTTCCTTTATTAAGATTTCCCGTATGCAGCCAACTGTTTTCCCCAGTAGTTACAGATTAAATGCTTATGTTTTATTAGTTACCTTAGCCATATACATGCAGGACCAGTTTCACCTAGTATGGAGGTACCATAACCATAACACTAGAGGCACTAGTGTTATGACTTCACCACGACGGAGTGATAGCTCGTGGCTTCCTTTTTCAGTTATTTGGACACTATATTATTATATTATCATGTGGGGCATATGGGTGTATCCTAGTTACATGTTTTTGTCAGGATTTCATGGTGAATGTGGTGTGTGCCTTGCATCCTTCACAAGGAGCTGATTCCTCCTACCCATTTACCAGTTAATTAGAGGCAACCCCTCTAATTGCATGATGAGGTCTCCCCTCCAAGTATTCATGCATGTTGTTGACCTCATGACCTATATTGGCTATTATGGTACATTAACTAATACAGATTTTCATAAGTAACATAAGTTATGTTTTCAGAACTAAAATCAGTTAACATGACAGACAACTAGGTTTTCCAGGACTTATTCATTTCCGCTGCCATGCATGCTTTATATTCTTTATATGCTTCCATACTCTATGTGTGACAATCCGTCAATTTATGGTTAATATTTTATTCTCAGATATTATTTAAAAACATTATTTTAATGTTATATTATGAACTCACTTATTTTTGAGAAGTAATTTGGATTTACGTCTTGAAGTAGCATCGACTACGTCTAAACCGGAGGATTCTACGTTACGTGCTTACGTTTACATACACCGTTTTTGGTGACAGTCCGACATTTCAGAAAAATAAATTTATCCGTGAATATTATTTTGAGTTTTGAATTTGTGTTGGTTCATAAACTCACAAATTTACGAGAAGAGACTAGGACTTACGATTTTATTTTAACGTCCTTTACGACTAAACCGGAAACCTTAGGATTACGTATTTACGTTTTCGAAGTCCGTTTTTATTGAGACAATTTTTATTAGATTCGTTTTGTGCCGTTGATTCATAATTTATAAAAACGTTTTTCGTAAAACGACCCGAGGGCACGCAAATCGAGGAAACTAGAATCGAGGAATACCCGTAAATTAGCGGGATTGGACAAAACAAGTTTATCCCACCCCACTAACTTAAGGGGAAGCCAAGGAAGACACCACATCAAAGATGTGGCATCTTTACACTTAATAAGCTTACACTTGTAAGCATAGCTTCACACTTAAGCTACTTCACCCACCAAAACAAGTAAAACCACTAACCCTTTACCATTCACTCCATTTTTCATGCAAACTACTCTCCTCTCTCTCTCAAATTCGTCTCAAAATCACCAACAACAACCCTTATTTGATCTATTTTAGCCATAAAATCATGTGATATTCATACACATGATGATGCTCCTTTGAAGCCTTGAAGATTAGAGGAGATCTTAACATGTAAAAAGGAGTTTTCAAGGGACTTTGGGGTTGATTTCTCAAGGAGTTTTCATGAAGAACAAGGGCTGATTTTTGGAGGAATCTACAAATACTTGGTGACCCTAGAAGTGGTATTGATATCTCATAAGATTGGTTACCCAAAACCAAGTCTTGTTCATCAAAAACCTCATCTTTTCATCACTAATGGTAGTATAGAGATTGTTCTTCCTATCCTCTTGTTATTTTGATTATGTAATTTTGTATTTCTTTCACTTATGTATATGTATATGATGATGAATGATGATTAAAAATATTGTGTGGGGATTTGGTGTTGATAAACATGCTTAAAAAGATGAAAATCTATAAGAAACAAGGTTAAAATCTTGCTTAAATTAGATGGCTGTATAAAACAGTAAAGACTCATATGATAAACTGATAAAATGACTTGAATAAATTGATATACAGTAAGCTATGGGTCTTGTACACATGTGAGAGTTGGCCATGCAATGGAATCATTGTAATGAGTGAGATATGATCAAAACAAGTTTAGAGTACAAATCTAAGTTTACTGTTTTGGACGATTTTTAGAAAATACTTAGAGGATGATTCAGCAGTTTCTATAGAAGAGTTAAATGGAGAAAATATCATTTAGTTTATGTGATAAAAATTTGAGCTTCTATCTACATATAGAACTCTAGATATGGCAGTTTTGGTGAAGATGAAAATAAAAATCAGATTTTGAGAATTAATGTTTATTATTATTATATAAGCACTCAAAATTATATTGTATAAAATGTAAAATAAAAACTCACTAACTTATGGATTTTATTTATATAAACATTTAAAAGGTTAAATAAGTGGATAAATTATAAAAATGGTAGTGGAATAATACTTATAAGTAATAAAAACTATAAACTTGATTTTTACGACTTTTTCGGCTATTACCATAAAATTAACGTTTTTCGCCAATTAAAACTTAGACGATCAAACCCGTCTAATGTAAACTTTATAAAACTCATATACTGATATATAAACATATATAACAAGTAAAAACCGATAAAACCCGAACTATATAACATACGGACATTAACGGGCTACGTTAACGTTATTGGACTAATAATACAACAAAATGGACTAAAACACTTATAAACCTATTTATTGGGCTTAACCCATTTAGGCCCAACTTGTAAAGTGTAGATACTGATAATATAAGTATAACATGGATTAATACAAGTTAAAGAACTTATAGTAAGTTTATTGGACTTAAAACACGTAAATAGGTAAAACTAGTAAACTAGTAAGAAGATACAATACGTAAACACTAAAATGAGTAAAAGAGAACATGTAAACCCACTTGATCATCATATATATAAAATCATCATATGTATACATAATTGTTATTTTTATAAACTCATTGGACATGAGTCTAAGACGAGTATTATTTGTCTAGGTATCCGTGATTGAAGGACGTACCGTACGTCCGAATTGCCGATAACCCGCCTTCCCACATCAACGTGAGTTCATAGCCTCGCACCCCTTTAAATGTTTTATAAACCCGCGAGGGAGATAACATGTTAGTTTTTATAAAATAGGACACCATTTTTCCCGATTGTTTGTTTATTGATTTGGACCCGAATGATTGTATGACCCGATAAATGATTAAAGGACCCGATAGATGAAATCAAATGGATTATTAAAGTTAGGTTATGTCACTAAAAGTCCCATTAGCATGAATTGTGAACTACCGGGATTTGGTAGACGCTTATACATATAATAGTACTATTTGGGGACGATCACCCCAGTTCGCGCCTTGACGGTTGATCCCCGTCGTGCCACATTGATTGGTAAGCGAATTTATGTATGAGAAGATTTCCATAGCGTGACCTTTGTGACGACACACTACTTTAGATGGGAAAATTTAGTATCGGGTTAGCTACCCGTTGTTTGTTGTAGTAAGGTAACAATGTCATGCGGCTTATAATAATCCAACTAACGAAATACTACTAGACGTACCGAATTACGATATATTGCCTGACTAGCAATGTGGGGTCATACTATTGATACTATGTTCGTGTTTTGGTTTTCATAACCATATTCATATAACGGTTTTTATTTTCATACAACGTCATAAGACGTATTGTATGATGTTTTTACGACATTGACTCGTATAATGATTTTAAAGGCAAACGCCTATATTATGATTTTAATGAAGGTTTGTATAAAATGACTTTGGCTATTTTATGGCCTATTAAAATGATCTGTACAAAATGATTTTTAGTAATAATCTTATACTGATATTATTATTGATGGATTTTATTAAACTCTATGAATTCACTCGGCGTTATCGCTGACCTTTTCTTTTAACATGTTTTATCTCAGGTAGTTGAAGGTAATTCTCGGGAAGACAGCAAGAATTCATGGCCCGCGCCTAAATACTTATTTCCATTCAAATGCTTTGTAAAACTTTGTATGAAATAATATGACTTGGGACCTATGTAACTTTGATATTTATGAATGGAAATGCTTTATTAATAAACGACGCTATTTTTATGCGTTGTCTATGATGTGAGTAATGTACTATCCCGTAACACCAACGAGTCTTCCGCTGTATTGAGTTGTATAAATTTGGGGGTGTTACAGTTTGGTACCAGAGCTCTCGTTATAGAGAACGAAAGATTTTTAAAACCAAGGTTTTGAATAAAACATTTCAAAATCTTTTAACTACAAACATTTTTCTAAGAATGTCTAAAAATCTTTTGACTATAACAGTGCCGAAGAATTCCCGAGTTACCGACAAGGCCAGACTGAGAAGTGTTATTTTAATATACATATAACTTGGATTATATATATATATATATATATATATATATATATATATATATATATATATATATATATATATATACTAGCGTCGTAACCCGCCCAACGGGCGGGGTAGCTTTTTTTCTTGTTTCGGAGGGTTTGTGGTTCGTGAGTTTTTAGTTTATTATTTTTTAATTTATCATTTAGTATATTTTAGTTGAAGATTGCTACGACCAATAATTTTTACACAAAAACTTTTATATAATAATGTGTAAATAAATGATTTGACATAAAATAATAAGTTAGTGGAGAAATAAGATGATAATTGGTTCGTGTCACTTGCCACATCATTGTGTGAAAGTTTTTTTTGTAAAGTTATGTGTTTCTAACATTTCTCATTTTAGTTATAGTCTATGCTTAAGTAATGTTAAATTTATGTTAAATTTTTTTACATAAATTTTAAATTAAGAGGCAATTTCATACATCACACTACTTTTTAAATCAATTTCATATATATTCAAATATGCTTAAAAATCATTATACATTATGTATTCAAAAGTTGCAATTTGAGTATATATGAAATTGAGTATATATGAAATTGAGTATATATGAAATTGATTTTGAAAGTAAAGTGATATATGAAATTAATCTTTAAATTAAATCTGAATTTAAATAAAAAAATTAATTTTTTAAATATTTTTAATGTCCAAATAATATAGTTTTTTAAAAACATAAAAAAAAAGAAAACCCGCATATTCTCCTCGATCGTCAACGCTTTCTCATCCTGCTTATATTACCATCTTGTTTCTATGAATACTTAACAAATAACGACTTTAGAAGGGTATTTATCTAAAGGATTTCAAATCTAAAGGTCGGTTTATACTTGACGTAATCGTCCCTAATTACATTACGGTCTTTGCCCTTTTCTGTTACATCACGGAGTCCCTTTTATTTCAATACTCAAATTTATAGAAACTCATAAGGTCATAAAATTCAAATTTCAACAATTAAATTTTAAGACTAAGTAAATAACCGAGGGCAGTACTCTTCCACCTCCTGCTCTCATTCCTACGTCACATTACAACCGTGATTATGTTTCCATTATACTTTTACTTATACATCCATTGTACTTTTACTAATATAGATCTTTATTATGCCAAGTTCTGGGCATCTCTGTAATACTACTGAACAACAATCTGAGATTAGTAGCCAGTGAAAATGAGATAATGAATAATAGTATCTATCGTCTTTTTTTTCCTTATCTGACCTAGGTCATTGGAGTTCTGCAGTTGATAATATGGTATTTCTTCATACTCTAATAGAAGTCTCCAACGTAAACATCATGGTGACCGGGTCAAATGCATATAAGATTGGCCAAAAAGAGATGGAATATATAAGCACAGATTATACATGTCATCCAAAGTTGAGTCTACACAACAAAAAAGACATATCGAAATGTGAGAGACCTACTTTTAAGTAGGGGGATAACATTGTCGTTGAAGGCTTTAAAATTGGTCTTGTGTGGATATACATTAACGGATGCTCCTAGGCGACGTCCACTCTCGTCAGCTTTACTCTCGGAGGTCACCTAATCGTTTGTATCTCAGCTAATTCATCTGGTGTTGCAAGCAATAATGTATCTTTAAGCTTCAGCTCATGACCCTTCAAACAACACAGTAAAAATGCAGTTGTCAATGACAATAGATACATGATCAGACCTAAATGCAGAATGAAAGTCTAATAGTAATATAATGTTAGCCAACCAATTCTTCTCCATAACTTGTGGTAGGAGAAGGAAGAGAGAGTCCAGTTCTACTAACGCCAAAAACATATGGGTTATTATCCGGTGCATGATGGTGCGGGATCTTATATTGATGTAACTTAAGACCATTGAGCAGAGAACATTCTTCAGAGTTACGAAGAGATAGCAATAGGCTGTACCAGATAACACGGCCATCTCCAATATGTAATGCAAAAAGTTTCCCAGCTTTTGTAAGCACTACCAATAGTGTGCATAATCCATTATCTTCACCGGTCATATTGCTTTTCTCAGAGCCCCCCTAATGTTTTGTATCTCAGCTAATTCATCCGGTGTTGCAAGCAATAATGTACCTTTAAGCTTCACCTCATGACCCTTCAAACAACACAACAAAAACACAATTGCCAGTGACATGCTTGAATAGTAACACAAATTAAGCGATATAGTAAGACAATTGTCCCTATTATTAGTTTATTTTAAATAATCGATCATTCACACACCATAAATATTGTTGAATAGTATATCTTCATGTAGTGAACCATAACAATGATAGTTCTAAGAATAACTTTAACTATAGGTGTTATTCTGTTGCATCATTGAAGAGGCATACTCTATGCATATGTAACCCTCTAACGGCTTGTATCTATAGTAAATTTTATTGAAAATTGTACTTACAATAGTGCGACCGAAAGTGAAATCAAACTCCACTCTCGGATAGTTGTTTGAAGCTGATGCAAGAGTATGCATTTTGGTATCGTCAATCTCAGAGTATGCGTTTTGGTATCGTCGATCTCCTGGACATACATATGCTTGTTGGAGAGGGGAATACACAAACTTGGTCTCTCTGCTGTTCCTTCCACCTATAATAAAAAATGTGAGAAATTTTACAAAGTAGTACAAAGTAAAGTAATAAGAAATGAATTAAAGGATGTTAAAACTAAATACCGAGAAAAGAATAGATCATTTGATTTGATGGTGTAGGGAGATACATCCGGCACTACTTATGTGTCATCCAAAACCGCTAGATATCCAGTTCAGTTGGTTGTTAAACGTCCATCTAGATATACGGGTCGACCGGGGTTGTTTTTTTCTTGATATGAATGACCTTTCATCATTTATCAACATTATAAATAATCATGTTTTGAAACGGCAGTAGGTTGGCTCACTTGATGACCAGTGAGTTAATAATACTCGGGTTGAACGTATGATATGTTAATGGCGAACATATTCCTATAACAATGACTTCACATAAGGCACATTCCGGCACAAGTTTCTGCTCCCACGCTTCCATCAAATATCGTTTAAATATTAATCGAGCAATCTGCATAAAGAAATCTGCAATATTATTCAGTAGTCACTGAAATAGAAAGAATACATTTGGATAATTTGTAATTTGGAAATTGGGGCAAATCCATCTGATCTGTCACCCCTTGTTATGCTTTCTCTTAATAGCACGTCCAAACACCCACTTACTCGCATTTATAGATTAAGATATAGGTTCTTACCAATCAACCATTACCCATCTTGCACATGTTTCTGCAACCACATCAACTGATCTGTCACTGGGGCATGGCATACGCTATGGGATTTGTACTGTTGAATGGATACCCACAAAATATCTGTAAAATGCTATAACCATGGTCGATGCTAGGTACATAATTTGAAAAAACAGAAAGAAAGCACTGAGTTTTAGTAGAAATCTCAAGATGATATTGGTTGTATATGTGATATTTAGCCTGTGATATTTAGTCAATTAATGTGCAATACAAATACTATATAATAGAGCAATTACATAAGAAATCAAGTGCCTGTTAATGGAAGATACCTTTTAGAACAGTTACCAGCTCTCTCTCCAAATCATTTATTGTACATTCCAACTCTCTTGCACCCGAATAAGCCCCTGCCACATAACAAAGTATACAGATGTAACACAACCTGAAAATATTTAAAATGAATAAGAAAAACAATACCTATAAAGTATTGGCAGTAGAAAGTCCTAGATCGTTTTGGAAAATGGTTGAGATGATTAACCATAAGAACATAGTTACTATAGTAGGGTAGACCAAAGAGGTACCATGAGTCTGCTATAAACTTTCTAATCCAACCCGTAGGTAGAAAAGCAAATGCATTAACCGTAGTTACCTCATATCGTATGCTCTTTGATACGTAAAGGAATGAGATATGTTTCTGCAATACTGAATAAGTGGGGTTATAGCAGGAGGAGAATCAAACTGCATTTCTTACCATTGACGTCTTTCCAGCTAACCTTTTGAACCTCAAGTATTACCTGAATAGTATAGATTAACTCGTCACATCCAAGACCACGCGGAATAGCACTTAAGATATGATTTAATTATAAATCAGAGATCTTAAAGCAAATAAGGTTTATAATGTTTAAATCGTAAATCTGCTATAAACGCTAATCAAAGAAGTCATTACCTTCATATATTTAAATTCGAAATCAGGAGCCAATTATAGCTTAGTCTAGCAGAATGCTTAAATGGGCTTGAACTTCTTCACGAGATGGATCAGACAGAGTATTCTTAATCTTCATCAACTGGTGATAATATTGAGCAAAAGTTAATGGCTGCCAGCCTGCCACGTTCCTTTCCTATGCTCAGTGTACCTGCACGTTCAAACGTGAAATTCAGATTAATCAGTGATATTTGTTCATACCTACAATTATAAAAGTTGACATTGTTGCAATCGGCCTCTCTAACATTTTTAATCGTAGTTTAATATTGTTACTAAAGGAAAAAGATGGCAATGAGTTGATTCGTACGTTAGAACTGAGAGTAAGATTTATATACTGTTGGAGTCTTGGAGAAAGTAACGGTGTATGGAGATAAACCAAAATAGGAAACTTTAAAGAACTTCTAAATTCATATGTGGCCGAGAAAAACATGACCGTGATATTCTGAAGTAGTTGCTACTCATAGATTTAAAATGGGTCGATTTGGTTATGATTACTTGTAATGGGTAAAACAAACAACATTGTATTATTATTGATACTATAAATTTTGTGATTCTATTTAAACTAATAAATTGTATAAAAAATGAGGTAGAATTGTTGATTTACTAACTGTGACACATCAGTAACATCTTAGATTACACAAAAAGTCTTCTAATAGCTTGGTGCCTTGGTGTGTGCGTAAAATCATGCATAGGTACGTATAGTATTTAATCACTTTTTAAGTGCGTCATTTAATAGACAATATTTATTTATAAGATCGTAGTCCATATATTCATTTTTAAAAGACAAATATTATGGGTTAACCCGAACCTAATTTAACCCGACCCGATATAAGCATATGCAAACACAAAACAACTCGTTAAGATAGCTTTCATGATTCTTTATATACTCCAAAAGTAACGGAGTAGAATAAAAAAAGTAAAACCTGTCCGCTTCCGCTTTGTTATGCGTTTTCATTTGAGCAGTAAAATAAAACTACCTGGTGATTCTTTTGTTTGAAGTTGTGAAATCATATATTTAATTGGGTGTTTGGCACTGCTTATTTATGTAGCTTATGAGCTTATCATCTCAGGAAGATAGGTGTCATTCGCCTATACGCCTGTACCCTTTTCCCAAACTTAATGACTTGATAGGCCTATAATTTTGACAAAGACCAATGTGGAACACAGAGACAAGTATGTTGCGGACTTATTACATCAGCTCGAATGAATATTAAAAGAGAATGACAGATTAAGAACCTGCAATGTGACTTCATTTCATCTTTCCAGCCACACTCGATAAGTCTTTCCCTCAAAATCTCCATCAATCGTTAGTTCTCTCCACTCTCAATCAACTATCACAATTAAACCAAACCATAAAAAAACAATACAAAGTGCCATGATACATGAGTGAAGAATTAAGCAATTAACTCAAACTTTAAAGCGCATGTCAACTGACAAGGCATTGTTGAAGCCTCTATATACTTGTGCAAGCTGATAATAAACTGGCTGGTCCTGAAGAACATTTGGTTCCAATAATGTAAAATTCTTTCAAAAACGGTTTTACAAACTACATTTAATGTATTTAAATGGAGAAAAGTTGAATTCTAAATACCTTACATATTGCAGCTTCAGTTTTCCTTTTTACGTCCACATCAAAAGGTCTGCATAGAGTAGTGCCTTTTGTTTTGGGCAAACAACAAATTAGAGCAAAGTTGATATGGTTAATGCTGAATACCAAACTTAGACAAAAAAATTTAAAGATGAAATAGACGAACAACTTAACATCTCTTCTTCTAATTGTCAACGTAACTCAGATCTTTGATTATGATGTGCTCTTAAAAAGGTCGGCAACTTATTTAGGTTGTTCCCAAAAATGACTGGGGTAGCTGAGAATAGCTCTAGCATTAATATTTAGGGGTCAAATAGCATAAAAAGGGCACATACTTAGGGGCATAGCCATCAGATATCTTTCTGCTGAAACTATCGCAATTGCTCCAAGCCTCGTAGTAATGGGTTTGAAGTTGTTTCCATCTGTAAGTCAGCAACACAACCATATATGATGAAGAAGAAATAAACATAAAAACCAAATAATAACTTTCACACAGTAGACCATTTCATACACTTTCCAATAGCAAAATCAGATTTTTTTATCTAAAACCTAACGGACTTGCGACCGGCTAAAAGAAAACCATAAATTAAATTCCTCGTAACATAAATACATAAGCTAACATAGATATTAAATTCAAAATCTAAATAACATAAAATAGAAAGAAAAAAAATACCTGATTTAGTTATTGCACATTGGTTGAATTTTACTTACTGTAAGTTAATAGGGGCTGTTTGGGCATTATCTGAGTAAAAGGGAAAGTATTTACTTACTATAAGTTAATAGGGGCTGTTTCATTATCCGTTGTTTCATTATCTGTTGGGCACAAAAAAGTATTTACTTACTGTAAGTTATAATTAAATATACCTGATTTAGTTATGGCACATTGGTTGAATTTTACTTACTGTAAGTTAATAGGGGTTGTTTCATTATCCGCTGTTGCACTCAAAACGGGTATTTGTTTAAGCTTATGTATCCTATTAAAAAAAATACAAAAACGTTACTTAAGCGTAAACTATAACTAAAATATAGTAAGGTGAAATTACAAATACACAAAATACACAAGGAGCATCAGTTTTCATTTTCTTGCAAAACTTCATAATGGTTAAAATTCTCACCTCTAGACCATTTTAACTTCAATATCTACTTAAATTATACAGCAAACTTTTAAAGTGGGAGTTACTATTATATGCAGAAAGTCAGCTTAGAGTTTTTTTAGGACATAACAGGTTATAAAGGGCTGTTTGGATGGCTGTTTAAAGACCTATTTGGAGGGCTATTTGGACATCAAAAGAGTGAAGAAAAAAGGTTACAAAATCCAGATTAGGGACTGTTTGGACACGACCTTTTGAGGGGCTCCTTGGACTATAATAAAGCGTATAAAAGATGTTCCAAAAATCTTGTTTGGGACGATTTTGACAAACCTTTATATTGGCTATTTGGGCAGCAAAAAGACTGTAGTGGAACACAATCTCCTCTCGTTCTCTTCCATGTGTACGTTCTAGATGCGTCGCAACAGCGAAAGTTTCAATACCAACGCATCTAGCCATCTATATACCTTTCCAAGTGTGTAACCTGATACAAATACAACATGTCAGACTGCTAAGTTAGAATTAGAGACCACAAATCTATGGTGGAATATGGGTCTGCATATTCGGTTTTAAAACAATAGTTTATTTTACTTACAAATAAGCAGTTTTTAATATGAAATAATCTCGGAAATGCTAATCTGCTTAATCGAACTAAAAAGAACAAACACATCAAACGTTGCCTGAAGTGTACTCATGCATGCAACATACTAAAGCGCTTTATTCACCAGGTTGTAGTATGATTCTGATAAGTATTTAATGTATATATAACACAAAATAAAGTGTTTCAGGTCAATTCAACCCGTTTTATAGTGTATAAAATTCTGTGTTTAACTCACACCCTTTTGACCCACATATTTCCACAAAGATATGCAAGAATCAAGATATAAGAGGCAAAGAATCCGGATAAATACTACCTGCACGACAACCATTTGACATGGTTGAAGATGCAACAGCTTGATTATCATAATGACCAAGTTGCCTGGCAAGTTCAGCGAGCAAAGATATAGAAGTACCTAAGGAACATTTGCTGCAAGCCTCTTCAAAACAGCCTCATCATTTCAAGAGTGCTTAACTTGTAAATGGCAGATTTCAAGAGTGCTTAACTTGTAGCAAGTAGCAGCGACTATTTCGACCATTCACTTTTAAATGGGACATTTTAGAATTTTGTTTTCTTAAATGGGTCAAATGATTAAGCTAAAGGATTTCACCATAACAGAGGCAAATTATACCACAGGAGCGCTAGTATTGGTAATACTTGATATGAACTTATCCACTAAACTCTGCTACTTCACTATTTACTTCAACACAACGCACATAAAATGCTTCATTGATGAAGCACACGCTTCTTTGCTGAAGGGGAAATTTAGGGACGATGACTAACAATATATGAGGAACCTGTATCATGTCCCAGTTTAAGTAACGCAGACAATTAGAATATAAGTTAGGGGTTACACCCTCTAAACATAAATACGACTGTTATTATTAGGTCAAAATCGGAGCTGACATGCCCACTCTTTCCCCTTTACATCTTGGATTCTAATTGGTAAGCCTTCTGATGAATTAATAGTAGCAAAATATGCCTGCAAAAACATTTGGTTATTATGAACTTGTAGCAGCAGAAGATAGAAAAAAGAAGGGAAAAAAACAACAAACCTACTTCAGCACATGCTTTTGGCAGGACCAGACGACCAATTCGGCCAGCATCACTTGCACACAAAACATTCTCAAATAATGGAGTGATGGTGCAGTGCTTTTTAAACCATTATCTGGTGCTGCAAATAAAGTTGATGGACTTGAAAATGTTTTCCCTATCTTCACCATAGATATCTACAGACCTATGATTTTATCAATTCCACCCATGGTTTGTATGGATTAACCTTCTGTATTATTATCTCTTATTGAGGTCAGCAAAAAAAATTCAATTAACAATCATATCGGGCTCTTTGAAGAGGACTTCTAAGATCACGTTTATTAGTAAGTCAATTACACTAATACACTCTACCCAGGGAATAAAAGAAGCTCGGAAAACAAAAAAAAAACAGAGTTAGGGCAAAACACCCAAAATCACTAAAACAATAATAAATAAATAATAATTGAGAATCGAATTTCAATTAAGCAATTAAACCAAAAAAATCGACCTATGAATGAAAAAGATCAATTCCAACATAAACCTAAACTATAATCAAATGAAACTCTGATTAGTTACATAAAACTGAAAAGACATACCTTGTTGATCATGGTTTTGTAATCAATATTAATGATTAAATTCTGCATTTAAAGGGATTACTGGGTGTTTGATAACAATAATCGAATTAGGGTTTCATGGGTAATTGATCATTGAAAGGGATTACTGGGTGTTGGATCGGAACAAATTCAAACAGTTGTTTGATTGAATGTTTAAAAGGGTTATCATTCATAAGGTTTCATGGATGTTAGATCGATGGATGTGGGATCGATGATGATGGAATGGAGAATGTTTGTGTGTGTGTTTTTTTTTTCTGGCGGCCGCTGCAGATGTGTGTGTGTTTTTTTTAGAATAAATAAAAAAATAGGTTTAGGAGTATTATTTATACCCGCGGTATGAAAACGCGATTTTTATAGAAAACGTGATTTTCAAAACTGTGGTCCGCCCAAAATCAACAAAAATGAGTTAAAAAAGGAAAAAAGTGAGATTTTTTAGCAAATACTCAAATCCTATTGGTTAAAAGATGTGACTGGGATATGACTGGGATCTAAAACTGTGGTTTCAAGTCATAAATATACCTATATATAATATAGATATATATATATATATATATATATATATATATATATATATATATATATATATATATATATATATATATATATATATATATATATATATATATATATATATATATATATATATATATATATATATATATATATATATATATATATATATATATATATATATATATATATATATATATATATATATATATATATATATATATATATATATATATATATGATGTAATTTTATTTACATGATTGTTTGATGATTATTTCTATATTTATACGAGGTATTTATACGACGTAGATTGTCACAAGTAACCCTAACTCCCCTAGTAAATTAATCGAAGCTATTCTCGTAGGAACTCTAGCTATCCTAGATCTAAACCAAGTTGTGGATATTTATGATCCCAAGAAATGGTTGATACTCGTAGAAATGTAGATATTAGTTGATTGTGATATTGAAAAAGAATTGGCGAGATTAAATCTGATGTCGATGTCATGACGATCTTTCCTTTTAGAGTGGAGTTTGACAAAACGTTACCACCTAGAAAGATGTCATCTGATTCGTTGTCATCCAATTCTTAAATTGAAATCGAAAGGGTGAATGTTGCACTTGAGGCTGTCATTGGAACCATTACCCAAAAGCCTCATGCACTAGTACCTTTCCGAGAAGTCTGATTGAATATGTGAGTCATCTCACGCTAGTGACTAATTTGATAATTATTGTTGGAAAAAGCTATAGGATTGGATATTAAGTGTTGATTCATATCGAGCTTTTATTTCCCTTTTAAGGTTTATAAATAAGGCTGAAAGTATTGGAAGATGAGATAGGATATTACCTTGAGTATAAAATTGATTGAAACTTGAATGAAGTAAAATTTAATTCGTATGAAATATGAAATTGATAAGAGGAAGTCGTTAAGTCCGTTGATTGAATTATAAGGTTTCAATTGATTGTTAGTTCGTGTTAAGGGTTGTTCCTAGGCCATTGTCCACTAATGAGGATGCCCAGTGTCCAAGAAATAAATTGAAGAAATCTTCTTCTTAATTGGGACCGATGGATCTTCCGGGACATGTGGAACACCTAATGACTCTTGTAGATTAGTATTCATTGTGGTATCTTTTAAAAATAATCCCTAACTTAACTGAGACATCAGTTGGTAGGATGAGTTCTGAGAATTGTATGACCTAGTGACACATAATGTGTTACGGTACAATTTGACTTGTTTGTGATTAACGAAAAGACTACCTTTGATTGCTAAATTCTACATGTATCGATGTTATCTATCTTTTATTGCTTCATCCTAATGTTCACATTAGTGATGCAACCATTGAACAAGTACTCATCTTGAATTGAGTTACGTTGTGGATTATTATTTTGAGTGCCATCGAGATCATAAACCTCATGATTATTTGGCTAAGCTCATTTCCTGATATATTGTAGTTAGTTCTTGGTGAACCACTCTTCATCACTCTTTTGCAGATTACTCATTGTTTTATAAGATACAATAGTATCCCTTAAGAAAAATTGAATTTTCATCACCATACGGATTATTCAAAGTAAGATTTATAAGTGATTGTTATCGAAATGAAGTTGTTTATAAAACACCTTGGAAAACCTAATTGTTTTCATAACAAAGAAAATCTTTGTAAATTTATTTTTGATTCTTATTTAAGAATTAAGCATGAAAATGATTTTACTATAAACATGGATGACTAAATTTTGACGAGCTGAGTATTGCATCGTTAATCTTGAAATTGTATATAGTTGCGCGCCTACATACAATTTGGAATGGACCATGCAAGGCTGATTAGTAGTCACCATAGATTAAAATTTATGAGATCTGCAAGAAGTGAAAAATAGGGACATAATGATAGGGACACCTACATATGTGCCCGTACTATTTATTCTTCTGAGTTAAATTTACTCATCTGTGGAACTTTTCTTATTTGACAATTGATATTCCCTTCTTGTCCAATTTCCCCGTAGTGAGATTCTTTTGAAAAGTATCTGATTACCGAGTGTTGATACCCGACTGGATGTATTGACGTTCTTATCATTTCTTATGATTTGATTTCATTTGAATGACCTGGGTAACGATCCGAGGAGCTTTCGAATGCGTACTCAAATTATGAAAACACGGGATATATTCATATTCGTTAAATATTTTCGTCTGTATCTGATTTGAAATTCTCTCGCATAGATCATGCGTTGATCCTACTCTTATAAGATTTGTTATGTCTCCTGATATCCTTGAATTTGTGAAGAATTATGAGTTATTATTATTCTTTTGAGAAGTTCACATCTTACCGACGGCAATAAAACTGAAAAGTTGATAGCGCAAGTAGAATGAATTGATTGATTATGACATGACGACATTGTCTTAATTGATGGGAACTCGAGTAGAATTCCCCTAAATGATAAGATGTTGATTATCAAAAGTGATCTAAATAATTCTTGATGGATGACCATATCCTGCATTTAGACTTGAAATTTATACCGTGAATGGTTGTGAACTAGTCATAGATATTATAATCTAGAATGAACCTAATATTAATTTATTAAAAGATGTTTCTGTTATCTGAAACTTTAGGAGGTATTTATTGGTGAATTACCTAGACTTTTGCCATTAAGGTAGATTGAAATTGGTATTGATTATATTCCCGTTGCTGCACCTGTGGCTTGTGCACTGTACGTCAGCACCATCTAAATTAAAGGAATTACCGTACAACTGAGAGAGTTGTCGGAGAAAGATCTTATTCTACCAAGCTCGTCATCATGAAGAGCTATGGTGTTATTATTCCTTATATTTGTTGGATTATTGTGAACTGAGTAAATTGACAATAGAAAACGATATCCATAACTCAAAATGGAAGATTTGTTCGATCATTTACAAGGTTCTAGCGTATGTTTTAAAGTTTTGATCCACGACTGGTTATTATCAACTTCGCGTCCGCGAAGAAGATTACTTATTCCAATCACTACATCCGGTACTTGTAATGAACATTACGAGTTTCACGTGATGCCGTTTGGATTGACTAATGCACATGTAGTATTCATAAATTTGGTGAATCTCGTGTGTAGGCTGTAATTTGATAAATTCATGCTCGTTATCATGAAGGACCATTTGTTTGTTTATAAGAATAAGAATGAAGTAAATAATTAATTATAGATTGCCCTGAATTGGCCCGAACAATTAAAACTTGTACCTTGAATATTTAACATAAGACTTAATCCTTTACATGATTTAACCGTGTGATTAATAGATAATGGAATATAAATTGACTCTTCAAAGTTTAGAAGTCATTTAAGACTTTGGATTATTACTAAAAAGAAAGTGCAAATATATTTTGACAAATATTTTAACAAAGGATTTTTAACGGATTATTCCCTTATTCCCAGAACATTTAACTAAACTCCTGTTTAGGGGTAAATGTTTGTGTATACCTCAAGACAACCTAAGCGGAATTGAGGAAACCATTTAAACCATGACTTGAAATCTGAAACGATAATATTTGCTTTTCAACTAAGAAAACTTTGACCAAAGTATAACCAAAGATTTCTCGAACATTTTTGGATCTTATTAATTATTTTAATTATTTTCGATAAATCAACAAAAATCTTGTTAATTAAATTCAAATTTTATTTTGAACATTTTATATAATTGGTCGAACTAAGAAATTTAAAATTTTTACGTTTACGTTTCATAAAAATTGAATAATTATTATTTAATTAATTGTAATAATTATCGACGCTTTAAACGCCGCATTGAGAAAAAAACTGATAAAAATGATAGATGAGACGAAACTGAAACTTAGAAAATATGAAGAAAAGTGAACGTAATTACTGACACATTATGTATAAAAGATAAAAGAACCAATTAGGACATGTTTCTTAATAATGAAGGTGCAAAATAAATTGCCGAACAAATTAAAATATAGCCGATGTTTATAAAAAGGATAATATAGATAGCAAAAGGAGTTCGCGGCTAATGTGAACCATTAAAATTGAGAAGCCAATAGCGTTAAATGTTTTAAAGGCCACTTGTAGTTGCCTAAATATGGAGATTGTGAGATATAGTTATGTTGGAATTTGTAAGTATAAGTATTCTATTTATGTCATTTATGACTAAAAGTATCTTTGTTTGAAGAAGTTGTACTTATGGCAATTATGAAGGCAGACATCGCCTCATACATTAGTAAACGTCTAGCTATTGCAAAGGTCATCATCTGAATTTGAATCGATTTGGGTCATCGTCGACAGACTGACCAAATCTGCCAATATCATTCCTGTTAATGATAGATTCTTGATGAAGAAATTGACTCTTTTGTATTTAAAGGAGTTATGTAAACATGGTGTGCCTGTATCGATCATCTCTATCAAGATCCTCGCTTCGCATCGAATTTCTAGAGATTTGCTCAGAAGTCATTGAGAACGAATCTTGATGAGAGTACTATGTACAACCCCAATCGAAGGGACAAGGTAAAGTAACGATACAAAATACTATAAGTGTTGTACTAGGTTTGAATGATTGACCTTTGGTAATAGACCGTATAATTGTTTTCCTTTGGAGAGATTATCATTCATAATTATCGTATTAGGATCGAGATCTAATCTTGTTAGGATCTATATTAGAGCATCTGTAAGAAAGAGTTGAGATGAAGACACCCGACATACACCCATTGTGAGTTGGACATGTCTTTTAGGTTTAAGGTTTCCTATGATGGCGAACCTAACCTTACAAAATACTCGACCCGTGAGACCTGAAATGATTGTTGAAATTAGGATCTGATTATTGACTGCCGGTAGTGGGCAAGAGTTTATGTGAATATGAAATGTAGATCTTGAAGTGCCAGATGGGTAGCGAAGTTAGGCCACAATTTTTAACCTTGGAGAAATGAATTAATGATCTGACAAATCATGGGATATAAGTCCCCGTTCTATGGGACCATAGAGATGATGTAAAAATATTGGTTTGAAAGGCATACAAGCTGGATCTACCCTAGGACTTCAAGAGCTGCGTGAATTATGATTCGTATATCGAACTTGATAAAATGTCTATCAAGTGAGAATCTGATTGTTTCTTAAGTAGAGATTAGATCGCCGAAAAGTTGCATTCATCAAAAACCCGTGAACATCATGGATAGAGAAAGTAAGTCAACATTAAGCCTGATCTTATTCCCGTATTTATGTTTGATGAAACTCGGGTGTTGTGATGAATTACACTTGTGAGAAAAGACCGAATGTGGAGGAAGTACCCACATGGCTTTAACTCAATAAGAAGCGAGTAGTAAGATGATCTTTGAGGACAAAGATCCTGTTTAGGGGTAAATGCTGTGACAATTCGTCAATTTATGGTTAATATTTTATTCTCAGATATTATTTAAAAACATTATTTTAATGTTATATTATGAACTCACTTATTTTTGGGAAGTAATTTTGATTTACGTCTTGAAGTAGCATCGACTACGTCTAAACCGGAGGATTCTACGTTACGTGCTTACGTTTACATACACCGTTTTTGGTGACAGTCCAACATTTCAGAAAAATAAATTTATCCGTGAATATTATTTTGAGTTTTAAATTTGTGTTGGTTCATAAACTCAAAAATTTACGAGAAGAGACTAGGACTTACGATTTTATTTTAACGTCCTTTACGACTAAACCGGAAACCTTAGGATAACGTATTTACGTTTTCAAACTCCGTTTTTGATGAGACAATTTTTGTTAGATTCGTTTTGTGCCGTTGATTCATAATTTATAAAAACGTTTTTCGTAAAACGACCCGAGGGCACGCAAATCGAAGAAACTAGAATCGAGGAATACCCGTAAATTAGCGGGATGGGACAAAACAAGTTTATCCCACCCCACTAACTTAAGGGGCAGCCAAGGAAGACACCACATCAAAGATGTGGCATCTTTACACTTAATAAGCTTACACTTGTAAGCATAGCTTCACACTTAAGCTACTTCACCCACCAAAACAAGTAAAACCACTAACCCTTTACCATTCACTCCATTTTTCATGCAAACTACTCTCCTCTCTCTCTCAAATTCGTCTCAAAATCACCAACAACAACCCTTATTTGATCTATTTTAGCCATAAAATTATGTGTTATTCATACACATGATGATGCTCCTTTGAAGCCTTGAAGATTGGAGGTGATCTTAACATGTAAAAAGGAGTTTTCAAGGGACTTTGGGGCTGATTTCTCAAGGAGTTTTCATAAAGAACAAGGCCTGATTTTTGTAGGAATCTACAAATACTTGGTGACCCTAGAAGTGGTGTTGATATCTCATAAGATTGGTTACCCAAAACCAAGTCTTGTTCATCAAAAACCTCATCTTTTCATCACTAATGGTGGTATAGAGATTGTTCTTCCTATCCTCTTGTTATTTTGATTATGTAATTTTGTATTTATTTCACTTATGTATATGTATATGATGATGAATGATGATTAAAAATATTATGTGGGGATTTGGTATTGATAAAGATGCTTAAAAAGATGAAAATCTATAAGAAACAAGGTTAAAATCTTGCTTAAATTAGATGGCTGTATAAAACAGTAAAGACTCATATGATAAACTGATAAAATGACTTGAATAAATTGATATACAGTAAGCTATGGGTCTTGTACACATGTGAGAGTTGGCCATGCAATAGAATCATTGTAATGAGTGAGATATGATCAAAACAAGTTTAGAGTACAAATCTAAGTTTACTGTTTTGGACGATTTTTAGAAAATACTTAGAGGATGATTCAACAGTTGCTATAGAAGAGTTAAATGGAGCAAATATCATGTAGTTTATGTGATAAAAATTTGAGCTTCTATCTCCATATATAACTCTAGATATGGCAGTTTTGGTGAAGATGAAAATAAAAATCAGATTTTGAGAATTAATGTTTATTATTATCATATAAGCACTCAAAATTATATTGTATAAAATGTAAAATAAAAACCCACTAACTTATGGATTTTATTTATATAAATATTTAAAAGGTTAAATAAGTGGATAAATTATAAAAATGGTAGTGGAATAATACTTATAAGTAATAAAAACTATAAACTTGATTTTTACGACTTTTTCGGCTATTACCGTAAAATTAACGTTTTTCGCCAATTAAAACTTAGACGATCAAACCCGTCTAATGTAAACTTTATAAAACTCATATACTGATATATAAACATATATAACAAGTAAAAACCGGTAAAACCCGAACTATATAACATACGGACATTAACGGGCTACGTTAACGTTATTGGACTAATAATACAACAAAATGGACTAAAACACTTATAAACCTATTTATTGGGCTTAACCCATTTAGGCCCAACTTGTAAAGTGTAGATACTGATAATATAAGTATAACATGGATTAATACAAGTTAAAGAACTTATAGTAAGTTTATTGGACATAAAACACGTAAATAGGTAAAACTAGTAAACTAGTAAGAAGATACAATACGTAAACACTAAAATGAGTAAAAGAGAACATGTAAACCCACTTGATCATCATATATATAAAATCATCATATGTATACATAATTGTTATTTTTATAAAGTCATTGGACATGAGTCTAAGACGAGTATTATTTGTCTAGGTATCCGTGATTGAAGCACGTACCGTACGTCTGAATTGCCGATAACCCGCCTTCCCACATCAACGTGAGTTCATAGCCTTGCACCCCTTTAAATGTTTTATAAACCCGCGAGGGAGATAACATGTTAGTTTTTATAAAATAGGACACCATTTTTCCCGATTGTTTGTTTATTGATTTGGACCCGAATGATTGTATGACCCGATAAATGATTAAAGGACCCGATAGATGAAATCAAATGGATTATTAAAGTTAGGTTATGTCACTAAAAGTCCCATTAGCATGAATTGTGAACAACCGGGATTTGGTAGACGCTTATGCATATAATAGTACTATTTGGGGACGATCACCCCAGTTCGCGCCTTGACGGTTGATCCCCGTCGTGCCACATTGATTGGTAAGCGAATTTATGTATGAGAAGATTTCCATAGCGTGACCTTTGTGACGACACGCTACTTTAGATGGGCAAATTGAGTATCGGGTTAGCTACCCGTTGTTTGTTGTAGTAAGGTAACAACGTCATGCGGCTTATAATAATCCAACTAACGAAATACTACTAGACGCACCGAATTACGATATATTGCCTGACTAGCAATGTGGGGTCATACTATTGATATTATGTTCGTGTTTTGGTTTTCATAACCATATTCATATAACGGTTTTTATTTTCATACAACGTCATAAGACGTATTGTATGATGTTTTTACGACATTGGCTCGTATAATGATTTTTAAGGCAAACGCCTATATTATGAATTTAATGAAGGTTTGTATAAAATGACTTTGGCTATTTTATGGCCTATTAAAATGATTTGTACAAAATGATTTTCAGTAATAATCTTATATTGATATTATTATTGATGGATTTTATTAAACTCTATGAATTCACTCGGCGTTATCGCTGACCTTTTCTTTTAACATGTTTTATCTCAGGTACTTGAAGGTAATTCTCGGGAAGACAGCAAGAATTCATGGCCCGCACCTAAATACTTATTTCCATTCAAGTGCTTTGTAAAACTTTGTATGAAATAATATGACTTGGGACCTATGTAACTTTGATATTTATGAATAGAAATGCTTTATTAATAAACGACGCGATTTTTATGCGTTGTCTATGATGTGAGTAATGTGCTATCCCGTAACACCAACGAGTCTTCCGCTGTATTGAGTTGTATAAATTTAAGGGTGTTACACTATGTTTTTCCATGGTTTATTGTATATCCGTGCACTGAGCGTTATGCTCAGCCGTCTACTTTTCCATGTTCCCAAACGGCAGGTACCCAAGGACGCAAGTAGGAACTCCAGAGTATGTGCATTCGGGTTGGAAGCTATCCGGACTCTTTTACCTTATGCATTTATTCCTACATTATCATACTTTACATCTTTTGGACATTGTTTAGTCCTTTCCTTTTTCTGTACTTATATTGCTTGTTTGTAAGTTACTAGATTACCGATGTTTGATTCTGGTATTTCTATTTATGGTCATGAATGTTTAGACATTTACCTTGCATGCTTTGATGATACGCCATAATTTATTGTAGCACTCTATCCTATTAAATGGGGTGTTACAATTAGCATCTTGTAGAATATCAGCACATAGAATACACATGGGATACGATGTATGGAATACACCTGGTATGCGGTACTCGGAGTACACATGGAATGCCACTGTACATGTAGTACACAAGGATATTACATGAGATGATCGATATTGGTGTCAATCATCTGACATGATCAAGGGAAAGTAATTGATTTAAACGGTTATCCAACCAAACTGAAGAGAACAGTATGATAGCCTACCAATTCGTGCGTAGACTTAATTCTGGTTGTATAGAGAGGCACAAAAGTATGGTTAGACGAAATTTCAACAATGGTCAGCATGAAGACATGATTAATAAAGACCAACCATGATTTATCATGAAAACATGATTTACTGAAATCCATCCATGTCTTAGCATGAAAACATCATCACACTGATGAAGACATAATCAACAAAAGGAGGCATGAATAATCAACATGAAAACGACATCAACGTGAGAGTATGAAACTTAATTGTTATAAAGAACATAAAAGTAAAATCAGATGAGGTTTAACATCAACTGGTGTGGACGGCTATGGTTCAATCCACACAATTCGAAGAAGAAGACATGTAACTAAGTATGGACGATTCTGGTTCGATCCATACTTGTCAAAATTTTATGAGAAATGTCATGTTTAGAAATTAACAACCTGGGACTAAATATGGATGGTTGTAGTCCAATCCATACTAGTCAAAACTTCAATGAAACATCGTGATATGAGCAAAGGTGAACATTTATGGGCCGGTTCACAAACAACATTCGACTAAAAAGCATGAAATTTTACATGAGCAAGGGTGAACGCCTATGGGTCGGTTCACCAAAGCGAAACTCGTAGAAAGCACATATGACTAAGTATAGCCAGTCCTGTACCAACATTTTACTTAGTCAAAATTTAGAAAAACTGAATGATAAAATGCATGAGAAACATGGAATACAACAAACGCCAAAATTTAGAAAGTTCCTGGTGACTACCCACTAGTCACATGTCAAGTCTTAGAGCCTACAGGTCGAAACCTTGGGCTTTAATACCATAACTTTAACACCCCATTTGGATAATAGTACATGATAATTATGGCGTGTCATCAAAGCATGCAAGGTAAATGTCCTAAAACATTAAATGATCATAAGAGATAACCAGAATCAAACATCGTCTCCCAAAATATAAACTCATAAACAAATCATAAAATAAATGATATGCAAAGGAACATAAGTATAAGGTAGCTCCCATCCTATGCACAACCACTCCATGCTAAAGTCTGACCTAGGGTACCTGCCGTCTGGGAACATGGAAAAGGGAACGGATGAGCAAAACGCTCATTGATCAGATATATAGCATGGTAGGAAGTAATAAACTCATTAGATAATAAGAAATGAAACTGATAAACTGATATGCAATATGCAACAGAAAACTATGTGTGTCATGGAAAACTTTGTTTATAACTTGTAAAATTGAATTAATAACGGATAAGTCTGAAAACATACATTTACTGTATTTTAAGTGCCAAGAGCTTATAAAGGTCATGTACTGTAACAACGTGTGCATGAATACATAGAGGGGTGACAACGTCATGCTATAGAGGGGTGACCTCTAACTGATAAATGGGTGGAGGGATCAACTCCAATGGGAAGGGTGTAGAGCACACACCACGTTCACCTGATAAACTGTAAAATGATAAACTCTGATGCACCCATACGCCCCACATGATAATACTGATAAATGGCCAACTGAAATGGAAAGGGACGCCACAAGAACTCACTCCCTCGCGGAGGAGTCATGACACCGGTGCCTCAAGTGTCATGGTTACGGTACCTCCGTAAATAGGTGAAACTGGCATGCATGTATATAGCTCAGGCATATTAAAATGTTAACATGTAACTTACTGATAAGTTTACTGTAAACTACTGGGGGGAAACAGATGGTTGCAAACGGGAAATCCTAATATTGCGAAAGAATGTCCTTATTGAAGGACGGAATATCCGTAAGTAATGAAGTGAGAATGAAAGTTGAAGGATCTACTCCGACTTCACGGAACTACATGAATAAAGGACGTGAATGAGTTGTCTGAGTACTGTATATTTAACTGGTTTCTTAGTGTTCTAACTTGTTTTACATGTTCTTGTCTTGTTTTACTGTTTTATGTATAATCTTGTAATTCTGACTGTTTAATGTATTTTTTATTAGTGTATGTCATGTATTCTTGTATTATTATACTTGTTGTATCATAATAAGAAACTTTCTAAAAATAGCAGGTTTCCATAAATAGTAAGTTTCTAAAAACAAAAAGTTTTCAAAAATAGTAAGTTTCCAAAAAATAATTATAAGCTTGATTAATAAGTCCAAAATATAAGCTAGATCTTAAATAAGCATAATTTATAAGTCATGGTGTCATAATAGTAAAGTTTATAAAATAGATACTTAGGCTAAAATGATGATTATTAATTAATAATATAAAGCATGGTTTTAATAAAAATTATTAATTAATAACATGACATGATTTATTTTAATAAAACTTTACCTTAGATAAATAATTAAATTAAAGCATGATATTAATTTAATTATGTCATAATAAATTGTATTAATTAATTATAAACTAAGTCCCATGGTTAATTTAAATTAAATAACATGTATTTAAGTTAATTAAATTGATAAAATTGTTTAGCCAAAATAATCCTTGTGTATCGAGTCCTTAACCCGAGCCTACCGAGACACCGTGTCTCGGTCACACTTAACAAATCAAACACAACACTAAACCAAACCCCACAGCCTGATTAGAGACAGGAATTTCTATCGCTGTTCTGTCGCGAATCTGCCAAAGGGAAATCTGCGATAGAGATTCTGTCACAGAATTTGTCGCAAATCTGGAAAAACAAATCAAACGAACAACTGTTGTGTGTTGGTGCACCCCCTCCTCGCCCTGAATACCCACCAAGAGCCCCATGGCTCTCGGGTTCCCACTGTTTACATCCAAACACCCCCGTAACACAAACAAACACCCCCTTATGGTCTTTGTGTTGTTGTCGCCTACATCAAAACCACCACCGCACCCCTAGTAGGTTGTGGCTGGTCCAAAACTACCACACCGAGACCCTAGAGGTCTCGGTTCTCATGAAACCCAACCAAAACACAACCACCTCTTGATTTAATACGTGCTTAATATTACGAGATCATGTGTTCTTTGATTTGAAATGAATAATCAAGAGTAAAGAAATTAAATGAAATATTTAGATTAAAGGTTACCGATTCGTGTAAGGACTAAAGGTTTGATTCACATACACAATACCCAAATATTTTTAGAGATCAAACTCGATCTTCTTTCTTGTTTTGTGTATAGCAGCCGGCGGCCAAGGAAGGTGGTGAGGCTAGGGTTTATTTTGTTTTGTTAAAAATGTAAAAATGAGGAATAAAGAAATCCCTGGTGGTTTTAGTTTGCAAATGGGCTGGGCTAAAAGCCCATACTCTTTCTTTCTTTTGCTTTGAAGTTGCGGCCCAACAGCACACACATGCTTTTCTTTTGTTTTCGTGTTTTATTTATTTGTTGCGTACGTTTGTGTTTTGGTTCTCGTAATTAATCTGACACGCATTATTTAATATACTGAATAAATAATAATATACAAAATACTTGGATACGAACATTAATTATTCTTGGAACATGTCGTGTATTAAATTAACGCAACGTTTTAATTAAAACTGTGATTTCATATAATTTATGTTGTTCATGGATTTTAATCGAGTTCATAGTACTAATAACTTAATTGATGATTTTTACTCCAAAACACAAAGATGTGTCCACATAAAAAAATACAAGGTACAATTACTTGTTTTTCTTTAATTACTTATTCATCATTAACATGAAGTTTTTGTTTTGAAATATTGAATATTTGTTGTTATTTGTATGTTAGTTCTTGAGATACAAGATTTGGGTCGAATGCTGTGAGACCCCCAAAATCAGGCAAGGAAACACGTAGGCAGCAAAGGGGTTCCACGTCATGGTACAAGAAACAATGAAATATTGTTGACATAAAGTTGACGTAATAAAAACTTATACATTACATCACAAAAAGATTAGAGTTTTTAAACAAAGGTCCCAGAGTTTTATAAGCGGAAGAATCTATTATTTAAACATGGTTTTGTAACATGTTGTTACCAAAAATATAGGATAAACTTCTGACAGCTTTTACCAAAACCAAACTTTAAGTAACACATAAATCTCCAAGCTGCGATAATATCCTGCGGGCTCCCATCCAATCAAAGCTAATTAATAATACCTGAGATTAAACATGTCAAATCGTCAACATAAAGTTGAGTGATATTCATAGGTTTAGTAGTAAAGGTGTGGAACACAAGCATTTATTTGTAAAATAAAGAAATAGGGAAAATGGTTACGTACGATAACCATAGTCCGAAACCATTATTATTACTATTTAGTTCATGAACCGAAGCTTAACTCAATGTAAGTTCCTCTAGTGAGTATTCAAGCTAAATACTCAAGTATAAACAAATGAAATGTGTCATGGTTAAACAACCGCAACATGGGACAGGGATTGTCAATCCCGATGGATCCACCCACAACGTTCGCGCTTAGCAACACAAGTAAATTAACGGTTCATGATCAGGAGAGGAAACTTAAGGGCTATAACTAAAAGCAATAATAATAATGAAAATCTATTGGAAATCATCAAGTTCTGGAAAGCATACAAGTTCTGGATAGCATACAAGTTCTGGATAGCATACAGTTTTAAATGAATGTGTTCCACCATGTAAAATCTCACCCCGCGTTTAGAAACAATGTATAAGTAGTAAAAGGGGCTATAAACTCACCTGATATAGCTATTACACGTAGATCAAGGAACAAATGTCCAATAGTCAATACACGACTTCACGAGATATTAAACTCCCATTGATCGAAATCGAGACGTCCAATGATCGAAAGCGAGACGCCCAATGGTCGACATATGACCGACCGAGACCTAATCATGGCGAGACGCGTCTTAGGTTCGAGACGAGAAGTAAATCATATATATATATATATATATATATATATATATATATATATATATATATATATATATATATATATATATATATATATATATATATGTAAATAGTTCACTTTAGTAAGTTTGGACATTGTATAAGTTTTGTAAAACTTTTCATAAGACTTTTGGTGATAATCTACCATATAAAGTCTCATTATGACTGTTAAGCCCATTAGTGGCCCATCACAAGTTATTATGACTTTAGTACATTTCAGTCCCAGTATTAAACTCGAAACATATTATAAATCTCAGGCTCAACGATGGCCCAATAGCTATTATAAGTGTGAGTTGGGCTTTTGTGGCCCAAGTCCACTTTATATGCATTATGGTTTCTAAAACGCCTCAAACGACATCAACTTAATATTATTCGATGGTCGAGTCTCGGGTCTAACAGATATCAGTATGTAATGAGTCCTTCTTTCCGAATAAGTGGGTCATACCATATCTAGTTTTAAAAAAAATCATCAAGTTTTACGTTAACAAAATATAGTCTTATTCTTACAATTTTCCCGACATGCCTCGTAGGTTAGATCGTTTCACCTAAATCGTATGTCGTAAAGGTGATTTCTTTATATCAAAATTATCCTCAACCCATGTATTTTACTTATCTCAAGTCCAATTAATCATAACATATGTTTAATCATAGATTAACGACACGTTTTCATACTTAACTATATTGGCTGTCATTCGCAGCCGACTTCGTTTCCACCGTTTCGGCCGTCATTTCTAAACCGTATTGAATTGATAAACTATCCAACTGATCCTAGTTTTTTTATGATTTTATCTACAACCCATAGTTTCATCTTTTTCACTGGTTATGAGTTCTTATAGGAGTTTTTAGTCCGTTTATACAGCATGTTCAAATTTTACACTTTTTATCGTTTCGGCCATATCTAATTCATCGGGTATCGTCACGAGACGAGCAACCCGGCCAAATCACAACAAAACTACAATCAATCTTAATATTTCAAGTCCTAATATCCCAAACCTACTTATTTTAATAAAATGACACGTTTTGCTATTGATGTTAAACAGTTCAAACAATTGTAACAAAAACATGTTTTTATCATATGTAACATTGTCCAATCACTATACACTAAGTTACATATAAAAGAAATATATGCACAAATAGAAGAAAATACATAAATCATACAAGTACAACCATTAAAATAAAGGAAACAAGAAAAGATAACAAGATTCCTTACAGAGACAATATGGAATCGTAAGATCATGAAACCACATGGTTTAACCATATCAATAACGCCCAAGATCTTCCAATTATAAAAGCCCTTGCAATATTTCTTAAACTTCAGCCCAAGGAATTAATATATGAAAATATTGATAATAATTATGATGATTTTGGTCCAAGCCTTTTAAAAAATATAAGGACTATAAACTTTCAAAGTTTATTATCATAATAGCTAGAAAATGAAAGAAATGTATGCTCTATATGTTTTGGCCGTATAGTCTCCAAAGAAAACGTTTGATTTTTTGTAAGATATGAAAGAATAAATGATATCTACGTTTGGTAAGCTATGTAAGATTATGCATATATTGGTTCCACGTGTTGTGTGGTTATAACATCTCACGCCACTTCAAAATGAGGTGGTGAGCTATATATACTCTTATTAAACTTATTTGATAATACGATAAAGCGGGTATTATCGAGAGCCGATATTTTAATAGTTACGCGATTTAGAAAGTTACGCGTAGAACACGAAAAATTAACGCTCAATACAAAATAAAAACTTCTGCATTCGGAGAACATTTATATCTTGATATATAAAAGAGGGCTTATTGTTTAATAAACGTTAACGCGTCATATAAAAAAATGACACATAAAGGTTTATCATAAATTTACGAAGAATGTCCATAAAACGAACAATTAAATAATGACAAGAAAAATATTTATATATCATAATGAGGATATTTACGGTCGATGACGGACATGCACTTGCCAATAAATAATAATTGACACGTATTCGATACTCTAATGTTCTAACCTTGCTGGTTAGTCAAGACTTTCATGTTATTCATAGAATGAACATGACAATTAAAATTCGAGTAATAAATATTGGTCCGAATATTAGAAATAAGATTAGAGCTCGGTCTAAATGTTGATTTTAAATTTCGGGTTACTACCGTAAATAAATAGGGAAAAATAAATATATTTTTTTATAAGTTCGAATAAAATATTATCAATGATCAGAAAAATACTTAAAATATAATTTATTTAAAATTCTCGAGGTCTCCGGATTTAATTATGAAAAGTAAAGGGGAACAAGTAAAACATTGAAAAATCGAGAAGTACGAATAAAAGAATAATTTAATTACCAGGAAAAATACGAGTTCTCACAGTCATTCCCCCTAAAGGAACTCCGGTCCTTCAGAGTTCAACTGGAGACGGAAAGGGACAGAAACAAATAAGGATACTTTGCTTTAAACAGGTCTTTAAATATAGGAGAATAATTAGAGATTAAGACGAACATGTATATTTAATGGGTAAACAATCGCTAAGTCCTTCTCTTGATAAAGATATTATTCCAAACAGAAGTAAACTAGATTCAAGTTTTATTTTGGTCGTCTTGAGAAACCTTGAGATGATTGTATAAAGTTTTTGTTAAAACTTGGGTTTATGGTTTCGATTAGAGAAAAACTATATTTCCGAATTATTTAAAATCCTTAATAGGAATGCAATTTAAGACGGTGATTTTATCAAACTAGAATTAAAATATGATAAAAATCGAAATAGTTTAAAAGGTGATGCATGATGTCATTAGTTAATGTTTTACAAAGAAAATTTATAGATCTGACATTTTAGCTTGAGACAGTTATTTTGTAATTTAACTATTTGGTAAAGTGTGTAAAATTTTCTTAAAATTTTATAATAGTTTATAATAATATATAGAAATCCATAAAGTTGTTTAATGTATCAAATGGTAAATAGGAGACATATTCGGTTTTGAAAAGATGACAAGATAGCAAACGAATATGAAGTAATTAATAGTCAAACTAATATGCAAGCGATGGCATGACGGAATACAATGAAAGTCGTAAAGATTCTAATCGAAGAGGATAGAATATAGGCATCGGCGATAAGCCAATAAGAAACAAGGAATTTATCAACTCATCACTTCTTGAGTGTAGTTGGTGTCACCAACATCGGCTTATTAATTTCTCAGTAATCGTACACAACTGAAAGATAAAAGCCACACAAAAATTTTTGAATCAAAGAAAAATTCTTAATTAGTAACTTGTGTAAGATTCAAGTAAAATGAACAACATTGGCAATTAGAGAGCGAAATCAACACATGGTTTACATGAGAGAATTTCGAGACAATATAGTCTGACACACATCATGACGAATGTACGATATCACTATTCATGTACAGTCATAAATCGTTATTCTCGTTCGGAGACATTTCGAAGGGATACCAAAATTTACTCAAACAAAGTTGGTCGAGGAGAAAGTATAAGAACACTAGAACCTCCAAGTACGGTATCAATAGTGAGTAACTAGACGAGCGGTAAATAGAATTGCATCATGAGAGAAAAGGAGGTAACGAGAAGAGAAAAGCTCATTGATTAAAGAAAAATAGATTGTACTCGCAGACACGTAATTCGTTCAAGAAAAGATAAAGAAAAATATGCATTTGTCATGAACTTGTACTACTTGCATAGCGCATAAAAGTTTCAAAAGTTTTATTTCACTTTATTATAGTGTATTGTATATATATATATATGTGACACCCTAGAATCGAGGTCATTAACGTTACCCTGAATTACGCTAATTTTTGAAATTTTTAATAAATTTTAATTTTTATACTTATAAGTATTTTGGTTAAAGCCGATGTTCGAGGTTATAATTTTTACGATTGACGTTTTAAGAAGGACGATGACGATTACGATCCCGAGGGATGCCCAATTTTATATAATTATTGACGATTTATCGATAATGTAATTTTTCATGAATTTTATTTACGGTTCGTGTTAAGTTGAGTCGGGTGAGTTTTATAGCCTTCCGAGTACATTTAAAGTATCCCAAAAATATTTTGGAGCGTTCGGGAAGATTTCCGACTCCCGTAAAATTTTCAAAATTGACAAATGAGTCGAACCCGCAAAGTTTTGAGGACGTTTTTCATTTAAGGCCAAAAGAAACTAGAAATTGCCAAAAGGCCCCTCCCAACCCACCAAAAAGGCCAAATGTGACATAAACACAAACACACACAAAAATTTTCACCAAAATCAAACTCTCTCTCCCTCCCTTGTCTCTCTAACCGACGGACACCCCCAACACCACCAAGAAATCCACCAAAAATCTTTTTCCACTTGATTTTTCAAAAATCTAAGGTTAGACCACATCTAGTTTGGTCATTCCCCACATGTTCATGTGCTCAAATCCCACATGCATTAACAAAAATTTTTCAAGATTTTTCCGTATGATCCAAATTCGTTTTTGTGGCTAAATGAGCTAATGCATGTTGATTTTATGTGTTATGGATGCAAGAACACCAAGAAAACCCACCAAAATTAATTTGGTTGTGGTGATTGGGTCACCCAAACCCCACGGCAAAGGGGGTGTTTGGGGAGCCATGGTGGTTGTTGATTTTGCATGTTATTATTGTGTTTGGTTCATTGTTTTAGGATGATTTACATAGGTGTTAGTGGTTGCATGTTCATTTTCTTTGAAGTTTTGATTTTGAGATTGGTTGATCAATAGGGGTAGGACTGAAATTTTATGTTAGGATATGTTTGGGAAGGCTTAGGATGATGTTTAGTGGTGGTTAGAAGGCTTGGAATCGAGTCTAAGTGCGTTTTTGGTATGGTCATTTTTAGGCAGAAACATTTGGTCCATTTCATAAAAATGATTTTTGTTCCAGGTCTTGAAAACTAAATGTAGTGATAGAGGGTCTTTCTAGCTTTAATTTGGTATAAGGTAGAGCCCGTGACTCAAAACGAGCTAAAAGTTATGACATTTTAAAGATCGGGTACCGGGAGACGAGGACTTTCATAATCCGAATTTGTGCAAAGCTTTAGTCAAATCCCGAGGGTCACAAGTATAAATTGGTAAATGGTCAAGGGTCAAAATTTGGTCCCTAACCTGTGTAAATGAGTCTATATGTTGACTTAGGAGTCAAAGAAGCCGAATGTATTTTTCATATAGGTCAAAGAGGTCAAAATTGGTCGAAGCGCAATTTCAGCCCGTAAAATGTAGTCGTGGAAAAGAGTTGCTTAACGGGTCGTAAAAGTAAAAACTTTTATTGGGCTTAAAAACATGTTATCTACAGGTCTTATAGGATTTTTGGAAATTTTGTCAAATTTTATAAGTGTGGTTAAATAAGGTAAAACAGCCCGTACTTTAGTTAAGTACCGGCGAGAATGGGTAAAAAAAAAATGGATAGCGTAGATAATGAGAACGAATGGTATAAAATGTGTGATACTTGTTGTTCTTGTTTTTGGCGTGAGTTATACTTGTCCTAAGTGACTAGTATATATGTATTTTATACAGTACCGTAAAGTATTTAAATGAGATTACTCATTACGCGTTATTTGTGATAGGTGTTGAATTAACCGGGCATCCGTTTCGTCGTCAGTGATCATCCCTCGAACTACCGACTACTTAAGATATAAGGTGTGAATTTATAGCCTCGCTTATACTTATTTCAAATTGTTTTACCCGCGAGGGAAATGCATGCTAGTTTTTAAAAGGAACGTATATCATGAATGATTGTTAGACCCGAAAGTTGCCTTAGAAATTGTGTTGAGTACCAAAGTTGCAAAAGTCCCTAAAATCATGAACTATTAACTATTGTCCTGCCCTCGAGTAGGGGGAAATAGCCGCTTATGCAATTTGTAGTACTACGGGGTTAACGACCCAATGCTAGCCGAGAAGCTGTACTTTTAGTAAGTTCTGCGGTAGATTATTTTGTATGAGAAATAAGGTATAATTGCAACTGATGCCTTTAGAAGGGGCACTGGTTTCATCTGAATCACGCCGGTACTTATTACGCGGGTGATTGAGTTAACGGATTAGTGTCATGAGCTTAAACACAATTGTCAGTATCCTGATTATAGTTTGTTTGATCGACAAGACTATAAATGATCACGAATGGTTTTTATTATATATACGTTCAAATGGATTGTAAAACCTATGAATTCCACTCAACGTTTTCGTTGACCAAATTTTTGGCATGTGTTTCAGGTAACCGCTGAGGTGTAGGATGGAGCATGCATGGGATGGATGTTGTGTGTACGGCTTGGAGTCCGCTTGTTTTTCCCTCCTTTTTCTACTTAAACATTTTTATGTTTAATGTCATGTTGTTGTAAAACTGAAGTTTTTGGGTTGAGATTCATGGGGACCGAAAACGCTAAACTCTGTGCACCATTTGGGGTTGGAAAAACAGTGGACATGTATCATCTAACAATTTTAAATTTCAAGTTTTAAGTTGACGTCTTTTTAGCGTCGTTTGATATATCTTGTCTGCAATGAATACTGTGTAGCACCCATTGTTGTAGTTCCGCTGCGCATAGCAATTGTGGGGGTGTTACAGATTGGTAATCAGAGCCACGAGTTATAGAGAACTAGGTCGTTTTTGAAAATCCTAAACTATAACTTTTGGTGTCGTAAGAAAGGGTCCAAGCACACACAACTATCCTGCATGGCTCCGGTAAGATTTATTGTTGTATTTATGGCATTTGACGTATACTTTTGAGTAAAGTATATATGTGGGTAATTATTACGTAAGTATGGAATTACTATATGTAGACGTTGAATTTTACGTGAAATATCCGACATCGTAATTTTTGTATTAATCATGCATAAGCATCATATTATTACATTTTGGGCATATGTACCACCTTTGCATTGCATTTGCATGCATATATTTATAATTATTGTATAATTACTTATGTACCCTCCGAAATTCGTTGTTATTGCAGGAATGGCCGAGGTACCGCCCAACGATAACGGAAACGATTACGTCGTAGGTCGCGAAAGGGGAAGTGTTGGAACAGCAGCTGAAGGACAAGCTGAGACGAACGATGTACAAGCCCAGGACCCCGACTCAAGGAGAACTACTTGCCCCACGCCTATGCGTACTTCCCATCTGGTTGGTGTACCAGATATCCCCAGAAGAGCCGAAGGTGCAATGAGCGCAAATTCTCTTCATCAAGGCATCCCAAGAATTTGCTGTCCCGGACCGAGGATTTATCATGACGTACGACGGACTGTGAGAGGTTTGGAAGGATCGATGTGCATGAGGTATGTAGTGGAATCAAGGGTGGTCAGTAGATTCGACGAGAATGACAAGGCGGACGAAAGATTGTTGGAAAGGACTGCAAGAGTGGAGTATGACGGGAATGTGAACAAAAGTGACATCAACAGTTTAAGATCAATGGTTGCAAATTTAAGTGCTAGTCTTGACCGTGTTAGGGAGGATCAGGTGAGGTTGTCGAGGATGCAAAGTTGGGAGCATCGTGTGAGGGATTCATTGCCCCCGGATTGGAGATTCGTGGACGATTTGGAGATGGAGGCGAACGACTTCATGATTCAGCCGCCTACTAGAGGTGCTTGTATTACGGTGGGAAGTCAGGTAGCGATTGAGTGTGGATCCACATCAGGAACGAAAAAGGAAATGGAATGTGGGCCAGATGAGAAAGGAAAGAGAAAAGTGAATGATGTGGATGAGGACATTAGTGATGAGGAAACCGAGGAAGACGACGACGAGCCGCCATCCAAGAGGCCGTGTGGATCACCACATGCCTAGTTACTTGTTTTGTATTTTCTTTGATCATTGTAATAGAACTATTTTGGACCTTTGTATGATGGTATTATGACGAGAAACTCAAGTACTTGATGTTTTATGGTGAACGATTGTAGTGGCAATACTTGTCACGATTTTGGTTAACTATCAATACAATCTATGTTACCTTTCATGATCTGTGATATGTCTTAAATTTGATCTTTTGTGGTGTGAATTGATGAATATTAGTAACTCCGTAGTGATGTGTCGTTGTATGTATTTTATGTCTGGGAAACTTGATATGAATACTTACATTGTTTTTCTATTTTCCTTGTCTTGCAGAAAGAGATATTCGATAACACCATGCCTCCAAAGTTGACTGCCGATCGTGTTAACACCATGATTCAGGAAGCTATAGCAAATGCGTTGGAAGCGGACCGAGCTGGGAGAAATCAGGATCCAGGAAGGAACGCGGGGAGACAGCAAGCCCCGAGGGTGTGTACCTATTCTAGCTTTATGAAGTGCGGTCCCACGCAGTTCCGTGGAACGGGTGGAGCTTTAAAACTTAGACGATGGTTGGAAAAAGTTGAAAGTACGTTTGAAATCAGTGGTTGTGCAGAAGCGGATAAAGTAAAGTTTGCAGCGGCTACGTTTCTTGATGATGCGTTAAGTTGGTGGAATACCCAGGTAGCTACGGTTGGATTAGCTGTAGCAAATGCAAGGACGTGGAATGCGACAAAAGCGTTGTTGACTAAGAAATTTTGCCCAGAGGAGGAATTGGGGCAATTGGAGGACGAATTGAGGCATTTGACCTTGAAGAACAACGATATAGCTGCTTACACCAGGAGATTCAATGAGTTAAGTCTTTTGTGTCCGGACATATTTGCCAATGATGCCAAGAAAATGAAGCAGTATATTAAGGGTTTATCTAGCAACATCAAAGGTGAAACAACTTCGTCAAAACCTGGAACGTTTGATGAAGCGGTTCAAATGGCACACGCTTTGATGGACGTTAAGCTTCAGGACAAGCAGAACTACATTGCTGAAGGTAACAAAAGGAAATGGGAAGCAGCACAAAGTAACCAATCCCAAGGCCAGAACCGAGGTGGAAATCGAAACAACCATGGGACGAACCGTAATCAACAGTTTAATCAGAGAAGGAACGAAGGGATGAGGGCCGTGACGAACCCTAGAGGTGTGAAAGTGAATCCCCATTGTGGAAAGTGCAACTTGTATCACGTTGGAAATTGCCCGCCGGCATGCGGCAAGTGTGGAAAGGCAGGTCATAGGACATCTGGTTGTCGAACGGGAGGAGTAGCCACTGGGGCTAATGCTATCAGGACGAGGGGATGTTATAGCTGTGGAGAAAGGGGTCATGTGCAAGCGAATTGCCCAAAGACAGGAAACAGGCGGGGAGGTAATAATGCGGCAGCTGTGTATCAAGTGGGAACTGCTGATAAACCACAGGGTCCAAATGTGGTTACCGGTACGTTTTTGCTAGACGCTTGTTATGCTAGTATTTTATTTGATTCTGGCTCCGACAAGAGTTTTGTAGACGTTAGATTTAGTCGTCATATTGATAGAGAACCGGTGTTGTTAACGACTAGTTATAATGTTGAATTAGCCGATGGAAAAATTGTTAGTACGAATTCTATACTGAAAGGGTGTACCTTGAAGTTAGGAAATTACGCTTTTAAGATCGACTTGATGCCTATAGAGCTAGGATCGTTTGACGTGATTGTGGGAATGGATTGGCTAATGGCGCACAGTGCTACGATCGTCTGTGGTGAGAGATTGGTTCAGATTCCGCTGAGGAATAGGGTTTTGACGGTAAAGGGAGACGAATGCACTTCTCGTTTGAAGGTGATTTCGTGTTTGAAAATGATGAAGTACGTAGAGAGCGGATGCGATGTGTTTTTGGCACAAGTTTCGAGCGATGGTGATGTAGAGGCGAGGATTGAAGAGGTACCAGTTATTCGCGAGTTTCCGGACGTTTTTCCAGACGAGTTGCCAGGTTTACCGCCTACCCGTGAGGTCGAGTTTCGAATTGATTTAGTGCCAGGAGCTGTGCCGGTTGCACGTGCACCTTATCGCTTAGCACCATCTGAGTTAAAAGAGTTATCGGATCAATTGAAGGAATTGATGGACAAAGGATTTATTAGGCCGAGCTCATCACCTTGGGGAGCGCCAGTGTTGTTCGTAAAGAAGAAGGATGGTTCGTTTAGGATGTGTATCGACTATAGAGAACTCAATAAGCTGACGGTTAAGAATCGGTACCCATTGCCGAGGATTGATGATTTGTTCGATCAATTGCAAGGTTCCAGTGTATACTCAAAGATCGATCTAAGATCAGGGTATCATCAACTGCGTGTAAGAGAGGAGGATATTCCTGTAACTGCCTTTCGTACGCGGTATGGACACTTTGAATTTCGAGTGATGCCGTTTGGGTTGACGAACGCGCCTGCTGTATTCATGGATCTTATGAATCGCGTGTGCAAGCCGTATCTAGATAAGTTTGTTATTGTTTTCATCGATGACATACTTATTTACTCTAAGAATAAGGAGAAGCACGAGAAGCACCTAAGAAAGATTTTGGAGTTGTTAAGGAAGGAGAAGCTGTATGCAAAATTCTCCAAGTGTGAGTTTTGGTTGGAATCAGTGCAGTTTCTAGGTCATGTGATTGATAGTGAGGGAGTTCGTGTAGATCCTGCTAAGATAGAAGCGATCAGGGAATGGTCAGCACCGACGACACCGACTGAAGTTCGACAATTTTTGGGTTTAGCTGGGTATTATAGGAGGTTTATCAAAGGATTTTCGTTGATTGCAAAACCATTGACGCGGCTTACTGAAAAGAATAGGGTGTACGAATGGGGAAAAGAGGAAGAGCTTGCTTTCGAAACGCTCAAGGATAAGTTATGTTCCGCACCGATTTTATCATTGCCTGAAGGAACCGAAGATTTCGTAGTGTATTGTGATGCGTCTCGTAAAGGTTATGGAGCGGTATTAATGCAACGTGAAAAGGTGATAGCTTACGCGTCGAGGCAATTAAGGAAGAATGAGGAGAACTACACGACGCACGATTTGGAATTAGGAGCGGTAGTTTTTGCGTTAAAGTTGTGGAGACACTATCTGTATGGGACAAAGTGTGTTGTATTCACTGACCACAAGAGTTTGCAGCACATTTTAGATCAAAAGGAGTTGAATATGCGACAAAGACGCTGGGTTGAACTACTAAGTGATTACGACTGTGAAATTCGCTATCACCCTGGGAAGGCGAATGTTGTAGCGGATGCATTGAGTAGGAAGGAACGGAAGAAACCTTTGAGGGTTAGAGCGTTAGTGATGAGTGAGAGCGTTGACTTAACCGAAACCATACTGAAGGCTCAGGAGAGAGGACTAATGAAGGGGAATGTGGAAGCCGAGAATTTGGGACGAATGTTGAAACCTCTTTTTGTGATTAGGTCAGACGGACTAAGATATTTTGAGAATCGGATTTGGTTACCACTGTGTTCATCTGAGGAAGGAAAGCCTGGAGTTCGAGAATTGGTTATGAATGAGTCGCATAAGTCGAAGTATTCGATACATCCTGGATCGGATAAGATGTACCACGACCTGAAGAAAGTTTATTGGTGGCCGAATATGAAGGCAGATATTGCTCGTTACGTTAGTAAGTGTTTGACTTGCGCGAAGGTTCAGGCAGAACATAAGAAACCATCTGGATTGTTGGTACAACCGGAAATCCCAGAATGGAAATGGGAGAAAATAGCAATGGATTTCGTGACGGGTTTACCTAGGACTCCTAGTGGATGCGATATGATATGGGTAATTGTGGACAGGTTGACGAAATCTGCTCATTTCTTACCTATGAAGAAGACGGACAGCATGGAAAGACTCGCCAGCGTGTACGTGAAGGAGATCGTCTGTAGACATGGAGTGCCGTTATCGATCATTTCGGATCGCGATAGTAGATTTACGTCGGAATTTTGGAAATCGCTTCAACGTGCGATGGGCACTGAACTGAGTTTAAGCACGGCTTATCACCCGGAAACTGACGGCCAGAGTGAACGAACGATTCAAACGATGGAGGACATGCTCCGAGCATGCGTGATTGATTTTGGAGGAAGTTGGGAACGCCACTTGCCTCTGGTGGAATTTTCGTACAATAATAGTTATCACGCGAGTATCAAAGCGGCACCGTTCGAAGCATTGTATGGAAGAAAGTGTAGATCGCCCGTGTGTTGGAGTGAAGTAGGGGAAAGTCAATTGACTGGACCCGAAATGGTTTTAGAAACGACAGAGAAGATCGTGCAGATCAAGAACCGACTACTTGCTGCGAGAAGCCGACAGAAGAGTTATGCCGATAACCGAAGGAAACCGTTGGAGTTTGAAGTGGGAGATATGGTTATGCTCAAGGTATCGCCGTGGAAGGGTGTAATTCGTTTTGGAAAGAAAGGAAAGCTGAGTCCGAGGTATATTGGACCGTTAAAGATCATTGAACGAATTGGACCAGTAGCGTACAAGTTAGAATTGCCGACCGAACTTAGTGCTATTCATGACACGTTTCACGTATCGAACCTGAAGAAGAGTTTGGCGGACAAGGAATTGGTGATTCCTTTGGACGAGATTCGACTAGACGACAAAATGCACTTTGTGGAAGAACCTGTGGAAATTATGGACCGGGAGGTCAAGCGGTTGAAGCATAGTAGGATTCCTATTGTGAAGGTCCGATGGAATTCTAAGCGTGGACCGGAATACACCTGGGAACGTGAGGACTTTTTCAAGGAAAGGTATCCTCATCTGTTCCAGTAGACGAAATGTGAGTACAAGAAGAGGCGAGCGTCGGGACGTCGCTCTCTTTAAGGAGGGGTGGATGTGACACTCTAGAATCGAGGTCATTAACGTTACCCTGAATTACGCTAATTTTTGAAATTTTTAATAAATTTTAATTTCTATACTTATAAGTATTTTGGTTAAAGCCGATGTTCGAGGTTATGATTTTTACGATTGACGTTTTAAGAAGGACGATGACGATTACGATCCCGAGGGATGCCCAATTTTATATAATTATTGACGATTTATCGATAATGTAATTTTTCGAGAATTTTATTTACGGTTCGTGTTAAGTTGAGTCGGGTGAGTTTTATAGCCTTCCGAGTACATTTAAAGTATCCCAAAAATATTTTGGAGCGTTCGGGAAGATTTCCGACTCCCGTAAAGTTTTCAAAATTGACAAATGAGTCGAACCCGCAAAGTTTTGAGGACGTTTTTCATTTAAGGCCAAAAGAAACTAGAAATTGCCAAAAGGCCCCTCCCAACCCACCAAAAAGGCCAAATGTGACATAAACACAAACACACACAAAAATTTTCACCAAAATCAAACTCTCTCTCCCTCCCTTGTCTCTCTAACCGACGGACACCCCCAACACCACCAAGAAATCCACCAAAAATCTTTTTCCACTTGATTTTTCAAAAATCTAAGGTTAGACCACATCTAGTTTGGTCATTCCCCACATGTTCATGTGCTCAAATCCCACATGCATTAACAAAAATTTTTCAAGATTTTTCCATATGATCCAAATTCGTTTTTGTGGCTAAATGAGCTAATGCATGTTGATTTTATGTGTTATGGATGCAAGAACACCAAGAAAACCCACCAAAATTAATTTGGTTGTGGTGATTGGGTCACCCAAACCCCACGGCAAAGGGGGTGTTTGGGGAGCCATGGTGGTTGTTGATTTTGCATGTTATTATTGTGTTTGGTTCATTGTTTTAGGATGATTTACATAGGTGTTAGTGGTTGCATGTTCATTTTCTTTGAAGTTTTGATTTTGAGATTGGTTGATCAATAGGGGTAGGACTGAAATTTGATGTTAGGATATGTTTGGGAAGGCTTAGGATGATGTTTAGTGGTGGTTAGAAGGCTTGGAATCGAGTCTAAGTGCGTTTTTGGTATGGTCATTTTTAGGCAGAAACATTTGGTCCATTTCATAAAAATGATTTTTGTTCCAGGTCTTGAAAACTAAATGTAGTGATAGAGGGTCTTTCTAGCTTTAATTTGGTATAAGGTAGAGCCCGTGACTCAAAACGAGCTAAAAGTTATGACATTTTAAATATCGGGTACCGGGAGACGAGGACTTTCATAATCCGAATTTGTGCAAAGCTTTAGTCAAATCCCGAGGGTCACAAGTATAAATTGGTAAATGGTCAAGGGTCAAAATTTGGTCCCTAACCTGTGTAAATGAGTCTATATGTTGACTTAGGAGTCAAAGAAGCCGAATGTATTTTTCATATAGGTCAAAGAGGTCAAAATTGGTCGAAGCGCAATTTCAGCCCGTAAAATGTAGTCGTGGAAAAGAGTTGCGTAACGGGTCGTAAAAGTAAAAACTTTTATTGGGCTTAAAAACATGTTATCTACAGGTCTTATAGGATTTTTGGAAATTTTGTCAAATTTTATAAGTGTGGTTAAATAAGGTAAAACAGCCCGTACTTTAGTTAAGTACCGGCGAGAATGGGTAAAAAAAAATGGATAGCGTAGATAATGAGAACGAATGGTATAAAATGTGTGATACTTGTTGTTCTTGTTTTTGGCGTGAGTTATACTTGTCCTAAGTGAATAGTATATATGTATTTTATACAGTACCGTAAAGTATTTAAATGAGATTACTCATTACGCGTTATTTGTGATAGGTGTTGAATTAACCGGGCATCCGTTTCGTCGTCAGTGATCATCCCTCGAACTACCGACTACTTAAGATATAAGGTGTGAATTTATAGCCTCGCTTATACTTATTTCAAATTGTTTTACCCGCGAGGGAAATGCATGCTAGTTTTTAAAAGGAACGTATATCATGAATGATTGTTAGACCCGAAAGTTGCCTTAGAAATTGTGTTGAGTACCAAAGTTGCAAAAGTCCCTAAAATCATGAACTATTAACTATTGTCCTGCCCTCGAGTAGGGGGAAATAGCCGCTTATGCAATTTGTAGTACTACGGGGTTAACGACCCAATGCTAGCCGAGAAGCTGTACTTTTAGTAAGTTCTGCGGTAGATTATTTTGTATGAGAAATAAGGTATAATTGCAACTGATGCCTTTAGAAGGGGCACTGGTTTCATCTGAATCACGCCGGTACTTATTACGCGGGTGATTGAGTTAACGGATTAGTGTCATGAGCTTAAACACAATTGTCAGTATCCTGATTATAGTTTGTTTGATCGACAAGACTATAAATGATCACGAATGGTTTTTATTATATATACGTTCAAATGGATTGTAAAACCTATGAATTCCACTCAACGTTTTCGTTGACCAAATTTTTGGCATGTGTTTCAGGTAACCGCTGAGGTGTAGGATGGAGCATGCATGGGATGGATGTTGTGTGTACGGCTTGGAGTCCGCTTGTTTTTCCCTCCTTTTTCTACTTAAACATTTTTATGTTTAATGTCATGTTGTTGTAAAACTGAAGTTTTTGGGTTGAGATTCATGGGCACCGAAAACGCTAAACTCTGTGCACCATTTGGGGTTGAAAAAACAGTGGACATGTATCATCTAACAATTTTAAATTTCAAGTTTTAAGTTGACGTCTTTTTAGCGTCGTTTGATATATCTTGTGTGCAATGAATACTGTGTAGCACCCATTGTTGTAGTTCCGCTGCGCATAGCAATTGTGGGGGTGTTACAATATATATATATATATATATATATATATATATATATATATATATATATATATATATATATATATATATATATATATATATATATATATATAGAATCTAGATCAAATGAGAACTTTTTATACTTGTAAAAATAAGAACCCAATAAAAAGTTGACAAGTGTATTTTATGTGTAAGAAAAATTGAAAATTAAATATATAGCTAACCCTAAATACCCTTTGACCCCATTTGTAAGTACTAGCCTCAATCTCATTTTCTACCTTCTATATCTCCTTCCTCCCGTCTTATATTTCCGGCGACAAAAAAAAACCCTCTACCTCCTTTATATATTATTATATTTATGACCAAAAAACATGTTGAACGAACAATAATGATCTGCTGATCTTCACGAGATTCCTCTAGTACCATGAGAGAGCCTGATGATCTATGTGTTTCGATCTTTAATTCCGGCGAGTGACTTCGTATGATTCCGGCTAGCAATTCGAATGAGCAGATTTTTGGTGACGGGTTCAAGAACAGATTTTGTGTGGCTTTATTCCTATCTATAGTCGTGTATAACGCGGGTTGATGATGAATTTCGTGTATCATGTGATACACAAACTACGATTTATCCGGTGTACCAGAATCTCGGAATCTGCTGCTATTCGGATTTGAGATGTTCTTGGTACACAGATTTGTTTACATTCGGGTTACGATATGTTTGTTAATGGATTTGCATAAAACTGATCCAAACTGGTTTGGATTTTTCTATGTACCAGATTTGATACAGAATATACCCCGTGTACCATAATCTACTGTTGTTTGGTTTCATTCCATTCTTTGATGTACATACTTGTATATGTACCAATAGTCCAATACTATACAAGATTTGTTTATGTAATTAACTTGATATGTCGTTTCTTGCATTTAACCTCATTTTATTTGTTATTGTGATGTATCATAGAACACATGCATTTGTTCTCGTATGTATCATCTTTTTTTTGTGATGCATAAAGTTTTTTTCAATGCAAAAACTGGTACATGCTTAGTGTATTAATTTTATATTGTATTTAATATATAATAGTAATAAACTAATAATAGTATGATCCGTAGCCATTAACGATTAACTATAGTGACAAAGTTTAAATTAAGATTCAGACAAAACTTCGAAAGAAGCCAAGTTTTAATGCGTTAAAAATTATGTATCATAAATGCACCATTACCAAATTATTAACTATCATACATAAAACATTCTGAAGACTCGTAATTTTCAAAAGTCATTAAAAATTTTAGGTTCATTTAATGAAATGAAATAAATTTTTTAGTCAAACATGAAAATTCCCATTTAAAGTTTAATGTTATTGTGACGAAAATGCTCTTAAATTTAATATTTATTACAAAGATGTCATTCATCTACTATTGATCTCATCTAACACTAATTAATAGATCTAATGGTCTATATTAGTTTTCATTTTAACAATTTTAAAAAAAATCTTACAATAACCTCCCTCTATATATATATATATATATATATATATATATATATATATATATATATATATATATATATATATATATATATATATATATATATATATATATATATATATATATATATATATATATATATATATATATATATATATATATATATATATATATATATATATATATATATATATATATATATATTAAAAGGTGACTACTATTCAGCCTCACATGGCTCCTTCTAAATTACGCATAGGTGATTAGGCCATGCATAATATAGGACTGGTAATGCGATGCTCAGTTTCGTCAAGCTAGTGTTACATTTCTTATATTTATATATATAAAAAAAAACATGCCATTAATATGATTTATGAAAATTTTTTGCAAGTAAGTAATTCGCTTGATATGTAAATCAACAACTTAAATGTTACAAGAATTCTATTATAAGACCAAAGTAAAATAAATTTGGGAAATTACATTGTAAAACAATTACCAATGTGTATCATTTTGTAAAACGTTTCGCAAACGATACCAGTCTAAATTCATATAGTGACACAATGATAATTTACAAAATAGCGAGTGGGTTACACGTGAGTAATAAAGAGTAGTTCAAGACAATTAATGAAATGGTTACAATTTGATAAAGTTTCAAAAGGTTTAGCCGGAATCGTCATGAGACACGTGTCAAGATGATAACGAATGATGAAAATAAGAACTTCAAACTTTACCCAAATCAGTGGTACGATAGAAGCAAGGAAAGATAATGTAGAATGACAAATAAGTCATGTATAAAAGAAAGGATAAAGGAACCCATATGTGTTTTCATTGTAATTTATTCGACACACCTTGAAATTTAATCAAACTTCATAACGACCCAGAATTTATGTACACACATGACTTGTGGATTCCATAAGATGAAAGAGTATAGATTGTATAATTAAGCATGTAAAGAAAAACATAGTATAAAAATGGTTTAAGAATACCAACAATAATTTAAGAAACCAAAAACAGCACATGACATCATGGTCTTAGATTTCAAGATGCAAAGTAGGAAGGTCACTTGGCGGTGTGATTTTTCCAAAATCATGAGACATATCGAGAAAGAAAAAGAACATTAACAAGTCGCACTCCTGGAGCGAGGAGGTTTAATGAAAAGGAAGAATATAGGTATATAGAAGTAGAATCGTATTCCAAACAAGCGCCACATTAATACAAGGATATGAATTACAAGATGACGGTGGTGTTTCCAAGGTAAAAACGAACGTTGAAACTCAAAGTCGAAACATAGAATGGTCAAAGAAGTAATATTTAATCGATATACGAGTGCCGCGTAGAACGATGACGTAATGGTTAATCAAGGTTACGAAAACTCACGATATTATTCAACACAGATTTCAAGGAATGCTTCGAGATGTGTGACTCACACGATGTCCTTTAGTCTTTTTCGGGGACTCATTGAGCTACAAAATGGTCGTTAGACTATTTTTCAAGACATACAATCACAAATGATCGGAATATAATCTGTATATCTAAATAGATATTTTAAAGAGGTTTTACAATAAAAGTAACACGCACGGTGGTAAAATAAAAATCAACAGTTTCATTGAAAGCAGCACTTCTTAATCCCAAACAATGGTATCACGAGAGTATGCACAACATATAAAAGTGAGTCGAGAAAAACAAGTGGTCCAAAACGAACGAGTATGTGAGGTCAGTCGTATCACGCATAAACAAAATAGAAATAGTACTCAGAAGAGTGAGTATGAAAAGTCGGCAACATACACGCTCCGAATACAAGTATGAAATGTCATAACAATATAAATTTTTTGTAACAAGATCAATTCACAGGAACAAGAATTCAAGAAATACAGTAAGGGCAGATGTAATCACACTAAAATCTAATGATAATTCATGAGCACAAAGGCTTTTGAAAAGAGATAGTGATTATCATCATTAGGAGTAATGTAATATTTCAAAATGTAATCAGGAGATTAAATACTACAATGATAATTAAAGTAAATAATATGGGTTAGAGAGTTACCCGTGCGGATATCGAACAACAAAGGCAGATTCTATGTTTGACACTTAGAAACATGAAATATTTGAAAATTCGGTTATAGACTATGTTTTGAAAACGACTCAGTTCCCTATAACCATCGCTCTGATACCAATCTGTGAGACCCCCAAAATCAGGCAAGGAAACACGTAGGCAGCAAAGGGGTTCCACGTAATGGTACAAGAAACAATGAAATATTGTTGACATAAAGTTGACGTAATAAAAACTTATACATTACATCACAAAAAGATCAGAGTTTTTAAACAAAGGTCCCAGAGTTTTATAAGCGGAAGAATCAAATATTTAAACATGGTTTTGTAACATGCTGTTACCAAAAATATAGGATAAACTTCTGACAGCTTTTACCAAAACCAAACTTTAAAAAGTAACACAGAAATCTCCAAGCTGCGATAATATCCTACGGCTCCCATCTAAGCAAAGCTAAGTAATAATACCTGAGATTAAACATATAAAATCGTCAACATAAAGTTGAGTGATATTCATAGGTTTAGTAGTAAAGGTGTGGAACACAAGCATTTATTTGTAAAGCAAGAAATAGGGAAAATGGTTACGTACGATAACCATAGTCCGAAACCATTATTATTACTATTTATATCATGAACCGAAGCTTATCTCAATATAAGTTCCTCTAGTGAGTATTCAGCCTAAATACTCAAGTATAAACAAATGAAACGCGTCATGGTTAAACAACCTGTAAAATCCGTAAAAATAAGGTCATAATTTAATTACTTTCAATTATTTTGAAGTATTTTATAACTTTAAATATTATTGTGTTTAACGGTTTAAGTTGAAACCGATATTAAATATTATATTTTAATATTTTGACGAGCAACGAGGACTACTAGTGATCGCGATACCGACGGATGCCAAAAATTTTATATTGTATAATATTTTGAAACTTATTTTTGTGTTGGTTGATGAACTCACAATTTACGGATTTAAATTTGGGCTTACGTGCATAACTTAGCGTCCTTTACAACTAAACCGGAAACCTTAGGATTACTGATACATGGCTTTTGGCCTGTATAAAAATTAAATTCGTTGTTCCTGTCTAATCGAATTGATCTAGTTCTCTATGTGACTCAGCTTTATTTTGGTGAAACAAATATTTTTGGTTGTTTTTAAATTTAAATGTGCAAAAACTTAAAGGTAAATGTCGTTGAAAGTAAAGTGGCGTGAAAATAAATCTAAATCTAATTTAAACGAAAGATACGATATTTAAAAAACATGACGGAAAGTAAATTAATTAAATGACTAAAAGTAAAAGCGTGACGGAAATAAAAATTAGACAAGTATAGAAAATAACCCACCGTCGGAATATATTCCGATCACCACAATCGGAATGTGAAAACCTACCTGATCGGAATAATGATTGGAAACCCAATCGGAATATGTCACCTTTACCTGATCGAAATGTTCAAGCTTAATCCCCAGATCGGAATGTACACACCTACCTGATCGGAATGTCCACACAACACACCAGATCGCAATGATGCTATCGGAATGTGTCCTATCGGAATTTCACCTATCGGAATACCAAGTGCAATCTATCGGAATGTGGCTAAGGAAAATTGGGCAGCACTTCGTCTAAGTAAGCCTCAAGAGCCGTCAGAAAGAGCGATCGCAATATGTGATCGCAATCCCCAGATCAGAATGAGGAAATGTTACTCCTATCGCAATCCCGGATCGGAATGCCAAAACCCTTAGGCCAATACTGTCACTATCGGAATGTGGTGTTGCTAGCCGTCGCAATGTGGAGAACCCTAACTTTCCGATGGTACCAAATTCGTAATAAGCACAATTCTAAAAAAGCTACTTCTAATAAGCCGTGACCAAAAACTTTAATGAAATGAAATCAAAACGAAACAATAAGCTAAAAAAGTTAAAATCTTTCAAACTTTAAAAGACGAAACTTAAATGAAATCAAAACTTAAAAATCAAAACTTTAAAGAAAACTTCCAAAACACTTAAACAAAATACCAAATAAGCACACAAGGTTGTCAATCTCGAGGCTTATTTCGTATGAGGACTTAAAAGGACAAGAAAGAACGAAACTTTTAGTTAAATAAGCAAATGGATTAAGCAAAACTTTGCTTAATCCGAAATGTAAACCGAAACAAAAAATGAAGAAAAGAAGAGTAGAATGAGATTGATAAAAATAAACTTGATCTTATGATAAAGAAAGGTAAAGACAAGAATTTAAAGAACACAAATTGAAAACTTACTTGGAATTAAAAGGATAATTTAAGTGCAAAACATGTAATTAAAATGTGCAAGTAATTAAAAGTGCATAAAATAAAGGTGGAAGAACTAGTTTGTCAATCTAGCCAACAAAAATGAAATGATAAACATCCTAATCTATTTATAGGGGAGGATTAAGGAAGCTTCCTCCCCTCTTTCCTTTTCTCTTAATTGCGTAATTAAGTCCCTCCTTATTTTAATCTTCATTAATTGCGTACTTAGTCCTTTTCTTCTAATCTTCTTTAAACTTGGACTTAAGGGACTTTTGGCTTCGGGATTTCTTCGAACTCGTCTTTAAATTCTTCAATAAAATAGACTTGAATTCTTCGGCTTTTGATAAACTTCCGTCTTTTGACTTTTTCTTTGATAAATCTTCAGAATTGGTCGTGGACTTCCGTTCTTTTTGCACTCTTGACTTCTTGACTTCGTCTTTCATCCTTTTCTTCAATAAAAGTCCGTAAATGCCCGTGAATGTCCGTGTTTTCTCCACTTTTCACCTTTTCATCCTAAATCACAACAAAAACACAAACCACGCATAATTCCGACATAAAAGACATAAAATACACGTTTTGGTCCGGTTATTATTGTAATTAAGTGGTAGAAAAGATGGGTGTTTACACACCTATCAAATCCCCTACACTTGACCATTGCAATGTCCTCATGCAATGCATTAGTTACAAAGCAAGATTACACTTTTCATCATAATCAATCCACGTTGGCCTTTATTAAAGAGATAGAATATTAAAATCATGCAAAATAAAGAAATCAAAAGCATACCTTGGGTTTTGGAAATGTCATGAATAATCATCATCCTCAAGTTTTCACTTTCTCCAAACCAAGCTTAAAAACGAGATCATTGTTATTATAAGTTAGTAGACTATCACGAACTCATGTGGTCCAATTACTCACTTAGACTCCCTTATTCCTAGGTGTATCTCTTATATTTTATTATTGTCTTGAATGATCACGAGGATGCATTTTTGACTTATTGCGATAGTTATTAAGTCTGAAAATAAAGTGAACGATTTAATCAATAGTTAGCTAAAGGACCAAATCTTTTAAAACTGCTTCTCGGGACCTCATAAAGTTCATATCTTAGCATAACTCGCTTCGAGATTTGAGACCTTTCTCGGACCGATATTTGGCAGCGACTTCATACTTCAAATCTTGAGAGACGTTCATGAAGTTATGGTCTTCTCTTCATAATGGAATTTCTTCACTTGAAGTTTTGAGAGATTCATACTTGGACCACGACTTCTTCATTTTTCTCCAATCTTTATTTTGGACTTTGATATACAACGATCCGCCTCCTTTTATGACTTGGATCTATTTATCCTCATACCTTGTTAGGGTCTTTTCGGATACACTTCTCCATGACTTTTGGGGAGTTTTGCTTTACGTCGTGTGTCTCGATCCTTCATATTGATTTTCGATAAATGATTCTTCACATCACTTTGGATCTTTAGCAACAAAATATAGCCCTCATGCCTTGTTAGGGCCTTTTCGGACTCGCCAATCTTCGCGTCCCGCTTCAATAAGTTATGCCTTTGCTATGAACTCTAATTCATACCGAGCAACTTTTAAACGATCTGGGGCTAGAAGCTAAGTAACTTTTCAAATCGTACAACCTTATTTATTAGCAGATAAATTATTAGCAAGCGATGGGAGAATAGGCTCATAATTAACTCACATAAATTCACGAAAGAATACCGGACTTATAATTGGCTCTATCATCTCTCGTTCTCCACAGTTTAAAATCTCAAGTAATGAGACTCGTGGATACTTAGCCTATTAAATCAAAGTTTTGGGTTTTCGAGTCGCCTATAGGATCTTGCAAATTCTTAGACTTTTTCAAGTTTAGAAATCGCATTTTAAAGTTTCCTTGATAAACGACTCTCTAGGATCAATTATAGGAACTTGCGAAAAGTTCTTGTTCTTAACCCGTGAGAGTTAAGACTTTCGCGTTTTATAGCTCCCTATATAAAAGCCTAGCAAAACTTGACTTAAACACGTTAAGGATACTAGCTAGAGTAAACTCGGATTGAGTCAAAAGATTCACAACGTTTGAAAATTAAAACCACTTATTAAACATTTATGCAAGCAAAGAAAGAAAATAACTATACAAAAGGAAAAACTAATAGGCCAAAATAGATTAAAAATTTTGAAAAATGTCGAAAAATTGATTTTCCGGTTAAAATGAGGATAAATACAAGGAAAAGACCACTTAACTTCGATATAATTCCCCCCTACACTTAAGATAAACATTGTCCTCAATGTTTAAGCATGTGGGAGTAAACTCCCCTACACTTAGGACATTGTGTACGTTGTTTAAATCTTGCTAAGGAAAAGACAACTAAAGAGATTCCTATTTTAATATTGAGAAAATATAAAATAGTGAATCGAAAAGAGTTTAGGATAGAACCGGGGAGAAGTAGAACACGGAATCACGGGTCGTCAAGAATCATCAAGAGTTGATCATTGAAGCTCGAATCCCTGATTAAGAAGTGAGGAGAGGAAATAGCAAACCAAAGGGTCCCCCCTACACTTATGATAAAGAAAGCGAAAAGATAGATGCATGGGTTGCCTCCCAAGAAGCGCTTGGTTTTTGTTAACCGAGTCATTAGCCTGACTCGACCTTGATCATCAACGGAAGAAACATGAAACATATCCACCAGGATCAAAGACATAATTTTCATCGAGCAAATAACACAAGCGTAAGGCGAACAAGGCAAGCCAAAGAAGAATAGGCAAGGTTCCCTTAAGCAGTGATGGAGCACGGTAGGAGAAAGGGTGAAGTGGTGCAAGCATGTCTTCAAGATTTCCAAAGGTTTTTCCTTTTATTTCATCAGGTGGATACTGAGATGGCTTAAAGACTTCAATACCGGGGTCGAACACCTTTTCCTTTAAGGGAAAATAGCACTCAGGCTCAGCCGAGTGTGAAGAAGATCCGCAAAGAAGCACAACCTCGTCCTCAGAAGGGGGACACAGAGGTGTCAAATCATATGTGCAACGGATTTCGGTGTCGACCGGTTTCTTCTCCTTTGACAGAATGTGCTTCAAATCCAAAGTAGGATTAAGACGATAATCTTCAAAGTCATAAGGAGGAGCATCACTCTCATGAGGGAAGTAAGTATTGAGAAATTCAGAGAAATCTTCCTCAAATGAGTAATCGTCCAAAGTAGGATCGAGTGATGGCGGAGGATCTTCATCGTGTGAAGAATCGCTCGAAAGAGTATCGGCCGCATCAAAATCGTCATATGCGGGCAGCTCGGGATACTCAGAATTACAATCATCAAAATCATCCGAATCTGAGCTAGAATCATCATCATCATAAGCATCAAAGACCGGTGGAGAATCATAAATGGGAGAAGCTTCGAAAGTAGGGAGAGAATCATCCACATCATCATGAAAAAGTGGATTATCGATGCAAGAGTCGAATAGAGGATTGTCGTAGACGGTAAAGTCATCGATCACATTAATCATATTCACTGATTCTCGGCCTCCAAAAGTTGTACTAGTAAGCTTCCCCATTTTGAAAACTTGTGCATCATCCCCGACTCTTAAGATTAACTCACCTTCGGCAACATCCACTAAAGCTCGTCCGGTTCTCAAGAATGGCCAACCAAGTATTAAAGGAATACGAGGGTCCATTTCATAATCAACTACGACAAAGTCGACCGGGAAAGTAAATGCGCCAACTTTAACGAACACGTCTTCGGCTATACCAACGGGGTAAGCGAGAGTGCGATTTGCAAGTTCAAGAGTCATCTTTGTTGGAGTGAGGTCGGGCAATGATAGTGTTTTCCAAACACTCAAAGGCATTAAATTAATACTAGCCCCGAGATCAGCAAGGGCAGTAAATTCTTCAGTTTTGTTGAACACGCAAGGCAACACAAAACGACCGGGATCTCCAAGTTTTTCCGGAAGTTCTTTGAGAATAACTGCAGAGCAGTTTTCATTTAATCGTGTATTAGCGAGTTCAATCAGCTTCTCCTTTTTGCTAAGAAATTCCTTGAATGCTTTAACAAATTTGGGCATGTGGACAAGTGCTTCAAGAAATCTAATGTTGAAGTTCATTTGAGAAATCATCTTGATATAGCTAGTCACTTGAGCGTCCTCCTTGTTTAGCATTTTGTTCTTGCCCAAGCGAGAAGGATAAGGGATATTAGGTTTGGGTGGTGAGGGTGCAGGTGTAGGTGGTAAAGGTTGAGATGTTGAAGGGTCATTGGTGGGAACTTCATCACGTCGAGGCGGAGATGGTAATGGTGTACTAATACTAGGTGTAGGAGGAGTAGGGATAAATGGTGGTGGAGGAGGTGTAGAAGATGGTGGTGGGATTGTTGGTCCTACGATGGTAACTCCACTACGCGTAGTAATAGCACTTACATTTGCTCACGGATTGGTGACGGTGTTTGAAGGTAGAGAACTTGAAGAAGAAGGTTGAGCGGCGGGTAAGAAACTAGCAAGCATATTCTTCAAATCATTGGTTTGATTGCTGAAGGAGGATTGAATGTTATCTCGAAGCTCGGATCTTATCTCATTTCCTTGCTTTGTGATATCTCCTTTTAGATTGATAATTTGGCTCTACAGATTCTTGATTTGCTCACCTTGAGTTCTCATGATGGCTTCAACATTGGAGTTAATGGGTGGGTGTTGTTGGGCGGGTGGGTTATAAGGATTAGAAGCTCTTGGTGGGATTTGGTTGCTTCTATTGTAGTTGTTGGCGGGGTTTTGGTTTTGAGGAGAAAAACCGGGTGAAAGGTAATTGTTGGATCGGTAACTCAGCAGATTTCTATCCCCTTGTTGTCTAGCTTGGTAATTTTCCGGTGAATAATTACCGTAAGCTGCATACACATTTTCCGGATTTCCTTGTGTCGAAGGACAATCGGTGTATGAGTGAGGACCGCCACATGTTTCACAAGGATTAGCAACCGCTTTAACTTGTTGTTGATGTTGGTTTGAAGCGAGAAGCGTAATAGTTTTGCTCATTTTGGCTATCATGCGGGTGAGTTCGGTCATCTCAGGGTTTGCTGAGGTAGAAGAAACATTGACTCTCGGGTTGTTCCTTGAAGAAGCAGAGGAATCCCAGTTTTTGTGGTGAGTAGTGATGTTCTTAATTAACTCTCTACACTCCTCGGGTCTCCTTTTCATGAATGTGCCACCGGCGGCTGCATTGATCGTATCACGATCTCGAAAAGTCAATCCGTTGTAGAAAGTATCGATTAAGGTCACAGGGAGCATGTTGTGGTTTGGACATCTATCGATCAAGACATTATATCTCTCCCAAGCATCAAAAAGAGATTCATCAGGGTCTTGCATGAAACCGCTGATCTGATTGCGAAGGCTTGTGACCATGGATGGTGGAAAGTAGCGCGACAAAAAGCGTTGAGTCATATCATCCCAAGTGTGAATAGAATTCTTCGGGAGACGATCAAACCATTTCTCGGCATGATGCGATAAAGTATGTGGGAAGAGTTGTAGGCGAAGAACATCCATTGTGGCACCAGGAAACTTCATGCTTTGGGTAATTGTAATGAACTTGTCGAGGTGTTTGTTGACATCATCATCAGGCAATCCTCTAAAAGGGTTTGTTTGTACTTGCTGAATCATGTGGTGCTTCAACGAAAACTCAGGAGCGTTGATTTGCATCGGCGCAATCGGTCCTCCTCGTCCAAACATTGTTGGTTGACAAAGTTCCTCCATGGTCTGAAGATCGGGTTGTGGAAGAACATTGTTGTGATAATTATTATTATTGAGGTGCGGTGGAATGTTGTTGTTGTTAACACCTGCCATATCTAAATCTTCTTGAGGCTCGAGCTCTTGATAATTAGAAGATCGAGTACGCATACACCTGAAAATGCAAAAGAAAACAAAACCAAACACAAAGACAATATATATACACAAGAAAGATAAAATCTTTTCGGATTTTTGAAATTTTTAATTTTTATGATTTATATCAAGTTTCTAATTTTTATGGTTTTTTTTGAATTTTTTAGGCAAGAAAAATAACGCTCACAAGTGAACGGATCCCAAAAAGCAACGTGTCTCTCACAGAAAACCGTCAATCTTAACGAAAAGAGCCGGCAGCGGCGCCATTTGATACAGAAGTTTTGCCTAGTAAGAAAGTTATCGTTCTAGTGTTGGTCTAATCGAATTGATCTAGGCTCTCTATGTGACTCTATCGTTTTTGGTGGAAATAAATATTTTTAGTTGGTTTTTAATTTAAATGTGCAAGACTTAAAAGTAAATGTCGTTAAAGTAAAGGGCAAGTATTAAAAGAGCGTGAAATTAAATCTAAGTCTAATTTAAAAAGAAAGATACGATATTTAAAAAACGTGACGGAAAGTAAATTAATTAAATGACTAAAAGTAAAAGCGTGACGGAAATAAAAATTAGACAAGTATAGAAAATAACCCACCGTCGGAATATATTCCGATCACCACAATCGGAATGTCAAAACCTACCTGATCGGAATAATGATTGGAAACCCAATCGGAATATGTCACCTTTACCTGATCGGAATGTCCAAGCTTAATCCCCAGATCGGAATGTACACACCTACCTGATCGGAATGTCCACACAACACACCAGATCGCAATGATGCTATCGGAATGTGTCCTATCGGAATTTCACCTATCGGAATACCAAGTGCAATCTATCGGAATGTGGCTAAGGAAAATTGGGGAGCACTTCGTCTAAGTAAGCCTCAAGAGCCGTCGGAAAGAGCGATCGCAATATGCGATCGCAATCCCCAGATCGGAATGAGGAAATGTTACTCATATCGCAATCCCGGATCAGAATGCAAAAAACCTTAGGCCAATACTGTCACTATCGGAATGTGGTGTTGATAGCCGTCGCAATGTGGAGAACCCTTACTTTCCGATGGTACCAAATTCGTAATAAGCACAATTCTAAAAAAGCTACTTCTAATAAGCCGTGACCAAAAACTTTAATGAAATGAAATCAAAACGAAACAATAAGCTAAAAAAGTTAAAATCTTTCAAACTTTAAAAGACGAAACTTAAATGAAATCAAAACTTAAAAATCAAAACTTTAAAGAAAACTTCCAAAACACTTAAACAAAATACCAAATAAGCACACAAGGTTGTCAATCTCGAGGCTTATTTCGTATGAGGACTTAAAAGGACAAGAAAGAACGAAACTTTTAGTTAAATAAGCAAATGGATAAAGCAAAACTTTGCTTAATCCGAAATGTAAACCGAAACAAAAAATGAAGAAAAGAAGAGTAGAATGAGATTGATAAAAATAAACTTGATCAAATGATAAAGAAAGGTAAAGACAAGAATTTAAAGAACACAAATTGAAAACTTACTTGGAATTAAAAGGATAATTTAAGTGCAAAACATGTAATTAAAATGTGCAAGTAATTAAAAGTGCATAAAATAAAGGTGGAAGAACTAGTTTGTCAATCTAGCCAACAAAAATGAAATGATAAACATCCTAATCTATTTATAGGGGAGGATTAAGGAAGCTTCCTCCCCTCTTTCCTTTTCTCTTAATTGCGTAATTAAGTCCCTCCTTCTTTTAATCTTCATTAATTGCGTACTTAGTCCTTTTCTTCTAATCTTCTTTAAACTTGGACTTAAGGGACTTTTGGCTTCGGGATTTCTTCGAACTCGTCTTTAAATTCTTCAATAAAATAGACTTGAATTCTTAGGCTTTTGATAAATTTCCGTCTTTTGACTTTTTCTTTGATAAATCTTCAGAATTGGTCGTGGACTTCCGTTCTTTTTGAACTCTTGACTTCTTGACTTCGTCGTTCATCCTTTTCTTCAATAAAAGTCCGTAAATGCCCGTGAATGTCCGTGTTTTCTCCACTTTTCACCTTTTCATCCTAAATCACAACAAAAACACAAACCACGCATAATTCCGACATAAAATACACGTTTTGGTCCGGTTATTATTGTAATTAAGTGGTAGAAAAGATGGGTGTTTACACACATATCAATTACGTATTTACGTTTTTGAACTCCGTTTTTGATGAGACAATTTTTATTGGATTCGTTTTGTGACGTTGATTCATAATTTATAAAAACGTTTTTCGTGAAACGACCCGAGGTCACGCAAATCGAGAAAACTAGAATCGAGGAATACCCGTAAACTAGTGAGATGGGACAAAATACATTGTCCCACCCCACTAGCTAGTTTGGATGGCCCCAACATGACACCACAACCTTATGTGGCATCATGTTAGCTAAGTGTTTACATGTGTAAGCCAAGCTTACACCTTAAGCTACTCATTCCACTACCTAGTCAAAACCACTAGCAACTTTCACACACACCATTTTACTTACATGCAAACCAACACAAATACTCTCAAATACTCTACCCTTGCCTTCCACTTTCAAGCTACAAACACCCCTTTTGATCTTTTCTAGCCATGAAATACATGTTTACTAGCTCTATCATGGAGTTATCTTGAAGCCTTGATCATTTGGTGGCCATATTAACAACATTGGAGGTGATTTGCTTGTGTCCTAGGGCTGATTTCTCAACTATTGTTCTTGGTGTTTGATGATCTTGGAGTTACTTGTGGTGTTCATCAAGTTCTTGTCTTCCAAAAACAAGAAATACACTTGGTTGGTAAAGAAGATCATCCTCTCCATTTTCTCTTGTTATTTTTGTAAAGAACAAATGTATTTTATTTATTATTGTATATGTATATGATGTATATATGATGATAAAAATGTTGTGTGGGGATCAAGTGTTGATAAATATGCTTAAAAAGGTTAATAACTATAAGAAATAAGGCTAAAATCATGCTTATTTAGTTGGCTGTATAAAAACAGTATATAACTAAAACTTGAACTGATAAAATTTCATGGTATGATCCATTTAAAGTAAGTACAAGATGTTATACACATGTGATAGTTGGTCATGCAATGGAATCAATATAATGAGTGAGATATGATCAAAACAAGTTGGGTGTTCTAATCTGAATAAGCAGTTTTGTAGGGACTGTTAAGGCAAGATAAACTTAAAGTGAGCAGTAGCTATAACTAAGTTAAATGTAGCATATAATATGAAGAACATGTCACCCAAAAATGAGCTTCTAATTCATTATAGAACTCTAGATATGATAAAAATGGTGAACCTGAAGATAAAAATTAGATTTTGAGAATTAATGTTTATTATTATTATATAAGCACTCAAATTTTATTGTATAAAATGTAAAATAAAAACCCACTAACTTATGAAACTTATTTATATAAATATGTAAAAGGTTAATTAAATGGATAAATTATATAAATGGTTATGGAATAATACTTATAAGTAATAAAAACTATAAACTTTATTTTTACGACTTTTTCGGCTATTACCGTAAAATTAACGTTTTTTCGCCAAATAAAACTTAGACGATCAAACCCGTCTAATGTAAAGTTTTTAAAAGTCATATACTGATATATAAGTAACTAATACAAGTAAAACCCGATAAAACCCGAACTATAGGACATACGGACATTAACGAGCTAACTAAGCATATTGGACTAACAATTGGACTAAATAAGATAAAAACTTATAAAAAGAACTTATTGGGCTTAACCCATTTGGGCCCAACATGGAAAGTATATATACTGATAATATAGGTATAAAATGGATTAAAACAAGTTAAAGAACTTATACTAAGCTTATTGGACTTAAAATAGGTAAGTAGGTAAAACTAGTAAACTAGTAAAAAGTTACCAAAACGAAAACACTAAAATGAGTAAACAAGGATATATAAACCCACTTTATCATCATCATATGTACAAAATCATCATATGTATATTGTTATTTTGATAAAAGTCATTGGACAAGAGTCTAAGACCGATTATTATTTATATAGGTTTCCGTGACCGAAGCACGCCCGTAGCCGATAATCCGCCTTTCATTATCAACGTGAGTCTATAGCCTCGCTTTATACTAGTTATTAAATGATTTTAAACCCGCGAGGGGGAATACATGTTTTATAAACTTAGAACACAAGATTTTTATGGTATGCTTTGTCCCTCTATGAATGGACCCGTGGTTGCCTTTAAATTGCATTAAGTGATTGCCTTTGTTAAAACCTCAATTATGGACCGTTAATTAACCTATGATGGGTTAACCGCTAGTACAATTAATAGATCTATGGGGGAAGCCGCCCCGGTTCAGTTTTTGTGGACTTGTCATAGAAGCTTAGGCCCGACCTCCACACTGTTTGAGCATATTGTATTGAGAAGTCAGGTATACGGCAATGTACCAATAATCTGGAGGTAACCGACAATTAATAAATCTCTCGTCTTATTAGACTGATATGGGAGTGTCTAAGGGCTCGGTTCCATGATCTTATTGCAATTTATGGTATATACAATTATCATTGTTGATGCAAATTATTATTTGATGCTTATAAGCATGCCACAAACTTTAATCTTTGCTTGTGTTCAAATTGATTTCATAAACCTATAGATTCACATGTATTTCAGGTAATCAAGAAGTGGAAGCTTGGAGGTCACGGGGAATGAAGTTGTGCACTGCTTTTGTTGTTCAAACTCTTTGATTTATTTATCGTTCCATTTTTAAAACAAACCAATATGTTGTTTTAACTTATCTTTTGGTAACGATTACTTGGGACTACGCTACTCTGACAAATGTTTTAGGAACGATAAATCTAAAACGTCTCTTTTCGAGTCGTTCTTTATAAATTATGTGTTGTTGTATCATTGTTTAGCACCCAAAGATGTATTCCGCTGCGTGTAAATTTGGGGGTGTTAAACAACCGCAACATGGGACGGGGATTGTCAATCCCGATGGATCCACCCACAACATTCACGCTTAGCAACACAAGTAAATTAACGGTATGATGATCAGGAGAGGAAACTTAAGGGCTATAACTAAAAGCAATAATAATAATGAAAATCTGTTGGAAATCATCAAGTTCTGGAAAGCATACAAGTTTTGGATAGCATACAAGTTCTGGATAGCATATAAGTTCTTGATAGCATACAGTTTTAAATGAATGTGTTCCACCATGTAAAATCTCACCCCGCGTTTAGAAAGAATGTATAAGTAGTAAAAAGGGGCTATAAACTAACCTGATATAGCTATTACACATAGATCAAGGAACAAATGTCCAATAGTCGATACACAACTTCACGAGATATCAAACTCCCATTGATCGAAAGCTAGACGTCCAATGATCGAAAGCGAGACGCCCAATGGTCGACATATGACCGACCGAGACCTAATCATGACGAGACGCGTCTTAGGTTCGAGACGAGAAGTAAATCATATATATATATATATATATATATATATATATATATATATATATATATATATATATATATATATATATATATATATATATATATATATATATATATATATATATATATATATATATATATATATATATATATATATATATATATATATATATATATATATATGTAAATAGTTCACCTTAGTAAGTTTGGACATTGTATAAGTTTTGTAAAACTTTTCATAAGATTTTTGGTGACAATCTACCATATAAAGTCTCATTATGACCGTTAAGCCCATTAGTGGCCCATCACAAGTTATTATGACTTTAGTCCATTTCAGTCCCAGTATTAAACTCTAAACATATTATAAATCTCAGGCTCAACGATGGCCCAATAGCTATTATAAGTGTGAGTTCGGCTTTTGTGGCCCAAGTCTACTTTATCTGCATTATGGTTTCTAAAACACCTCAAACGACATCAACTTAATATTATTCGATGGTCGAGTCTCGGGTCTAATAGATATCAGTATGTAATGAGTCCTTCTTTCCCAATAAGTGGGTCATACCATATCTAGTTTTAAAAAAAATCATCAAGTTTTACGTTAACAAAATATAGTCTTATTCTTACAATTTTCCCGACATGCCTGGTAGATTAGATCGTTTCACCTAAATCGTAAGTCGTAAAGGTGATTTCTTTATATCAAAATTATCCTCAACCCATGTATTTTACTTATCTCAAGTCCAATTAATCATAACATATGTTTAATCATAGATTAACGACACGTTTTCATACTTAAACGTATTGGCTGCCATTCGCAGCCAACTTCGTTTCCACCGTTTCGGCCGTCATTTCCAAACCGTAATGAATTGATAAACTATCCAACTAATTCTATTTTTTTTATGATTTTATCTACAACCCATAGTTTCATCTTTTTCACTGGTTATGAGTTCTTATTGGAGTTTTTAGTCCGTTTACACAGCATGTTCAAATTTTAAACTTTTTATCGTTTCGGCCATATCTAATTCATCGGATATCGTCACGAGACGAGCGACCCGGCCAAATCACCACAAAACTACAATCAATCTTAATATTTCAAGTCCTAATATCTCAAACCTACTTATTTTAATAAAATGACACGTTTTGCTATTGATGTTAAACAGTTCAAACATTTGTAACAAAAACATGTTTTTATCATATGTAGCATTGTCCAATCACTATACACAAAGTCCAAACTTACGTATAAATGAAATATATGCACTAAATAGAAGAAAATACAGAAATTATACAAATACAACCATTAAAATAAAGCAAACAAGAAAAGATAACAAGATTCCTTACAGAGACAATATGGAATCGTAAGATCATGAAACCACATGGTTTAACCATATAAATAACGCCCAAGATCTTCAAATTATAAAATCCCTTGCAATATTTCTTAAACTTCAGCCCAAGGAATTAATATATGACAATATTGATAATAATTATGATGATTTTGGTCCAAGCCTTTAAAAAAATATAAGGACTATAAACTTTCAAAGTTTATCATCACAATAGCTAGAAAATGAAAGAAATATATGCTCTATATAAGATTATGCATATATTGGTTCCACGTGTTGTGTGGTTATAACATCTCACGCCACCTCAAAATGAGGTGGTGAGCTATATATACTCTTATTAAACTTATTTGATAATACGATAAAGCGGGTATTATCGAGAGCCGATATTTTAATAGTTACGCGATTTAGAAAGTTACGCGTAGAACACGAAAAATTAACGCTCAATACAAATAAAAACTTCTGCATTCAGAGAACATTTATATCTTGATATATAAAAGAGGGCTTATTATTTAATAAACGTTAACACGTCATATAAAAAAATGACACTTAAAGGTTTATCATAAATTTATGAAGAATGTCCATAAAATGAACAATTAAATAATGACAAGAAAAATATTTATATATCATATGAGGATATTTACGGTCGATGACGGACATGCACTGCCAATAAATAATAATTGACACGTATTCGATACTCTAATGTTCTAACCTTGCTGGTTAGTCAAGACTTTCATGTTATTCATAGAATGAACATGACAATTAAAAGTCGAGTAATAAATATTGGTCCGAATATTAGAAATAAGATAAGAGCTCGGTCTAAATGTTGATTTAAATTTTGGGTTACTACAGTAAATAAATATGGAAAAATAAAAATAATTTTTTTTATAAGTTCGAATAAAATATTATCAATGATCAGAAAAATACTTAAAATATAATTTAATTAAAATTCTCGAGATCTCCGGATTTACGTATGAAAAGTAAAGGGGAACAAGTAAAACATTGAAAAATCTAGAAGTACGAATAAAAGAATAATTTAATTACCGGGAAAAATACGAGTTCTCATAAATGCTAACCAGTAACCGGTAAGTCGCTATCCGCAATTGAAATTCTTACCACATTAAGGTTTTGTATTATTTTAAAACACGATTTGTTTCATTTATTAGGCAATTGGGTTTTCATTTAATTTTTGAGATTTTCATGATTTGATATATATTTGGTCCGTATTATATCGTTCACAGTCTAAAATACTATGTCACCCCCCTTCAACTTTAAAGAAATATGTAAATAGAAGTATCTGATCACAAATATCAAAGATGTTTTGCCTTTTGAACAACTCTTTACACGAGTCACTTTTCTATTAAGTATTCCACATCGATCAAAAGAAAAAAGATCTGCTTGTTTATATAGTATGGTTGATATGATTCCTGCTAGTTGGGATGAGTACGATGTTATTGGATTAGGGTGTTTGATCCTTTTTGAAAAAAGTAATTCATCTTTTATTTTTTGAAAGGCTTTATAAAAAAAACCTAAGCAAGGGATAATAACGAGAGTAAATATACAAACAAAGGAAGAAACAAAAAGGTCAAAAACTTCCAAATTACCCAATATCAAGTAAAGAATATGGGTTAGAGATCCAATAATTCCAATTAGGAGATACACCCCTATACCTAGTTACGATCCAAAGCTTGGATAACCTTTGAATGAAAGGAAAAACATATTCATTTTTGCTTCTAATAAAGAGGCAAAGGAAGCCATTACCACTTTATTTCCCCATTTCCATATAGCCCATAACTCGTAGTGAAGCACCCGTGAAGAATCTTGTAAAAAACCGGCTTTTTTGGAAAACCAATTTTATCCAAAGCAATATCAAAGATCGAGAAAGAGGGAAATGAAACCGGATGCTCAAGACCCCACCAAGCCCAAACCTTACACCGTTAAGGAACAACAACTTAGCACAAGATGAGGCAATGATTGATAGATTCGTCTGATGTGTCGCAGAAAGGATAAGTATTCGAGTCTAGAATGACCCATCTCGTAATCAAATTTAATCTTGTAGGAAAACGATTAATAGAAGCTCTTCAGACACATAAGTTCACTTTTCTTGGAATCCAAGAGTTCCAAATATGATGAAGCCCGAGATGGGTATCCGCAAAGAGGTTGTTTAAGATGCGATAGAAAGATAATTAACCTTATAGTTACCAGAAGCGTCACCCTCCCAGACCCATTTATTAGGTTCATCAAAAAGGGAAAAATTCCCAAATTGAGGTTAAAGAAGAAATGTCATCCAAGGCTCCACCTCTTGGTGGAATTCGCCAATCCAACACACCATTCCAACTACCATGTACGAGACCCCATCTTTGACCGATTTTGTAATCTTGGAAAGGCTCGAGACAGAATCATCTCGGGAACAAGTCCATAAGCTGCAAACCATATGGACACCAAGCATTCGACACCTTGAGAGAAAATTTTTTATTGAAAGAACCCTCGACAGATTCAATGGTAGAAATGGACTTAATGATGTCAATCCAAACAATTTGACCATTGCTAGACACTTGTGAAGGAAAACCACCATCGGCACCACAGAAACAAGAAATGACTTTTCGCTAAAGAGCATCTTTTTTAGTAAGATACCGCCACTTCCATTTACCAAACAAAGCAAGATTTTTTGCTAACAAACTACCAACCCCTAAACCTCCATGATTAGAACCAACAAGGATACTATCCCATTTAACCCAACTAATACCACGTCGATCTTCATTGAATCTCCAAAAGAATTGACACAAAAGATTTTCTAGGAGCTTAAAAATTGTCAAAGGTGCTTTGAATAAGGACAAGAAGTCAATGGGGATAGTACCAAGGACCGATTTTATCAATGTAAGACGATCCCCAATATAGAGGGATCTCTCTTTCCAAGTCGAAAGTATATTGTGAATCTTGTTAACCACGCCGACCCAACCATCACAAACACGCATTCTTTTACCCGCCAGGAGACCAAGATAAGTGAAGGGTATAAAATCATGAGAAGAGACGAAGCCACCACCTCAACATCATTAGAAGCAACACCCACACAAAATAACCTACTTTTGGTTCGATTTATTTTATGACCTGATGCTTCCTCAAAACACTTGAGGATAAGAATAAGATTCCTGGCATTAGATCTAGACCATTTTCTAGAGAACAGGGCATCGTTGGCATATTGTGAAAGTGATACATTTGAACCATATTCAGCCAGATAAAAACCCTTGAAGACACCTCTTTCACAAGCCTCAATAATGGATACTTGAAGAGCGTCGACAACAAGAAGAAACAGGAAAGGCGATAGCGGGTCGCCTTGACGGAGACCTCTTTCCATTTAAATTCCGTCGAAGGGGAACCATTGACCAGGACTGAAATAGAAGCAGAAGATAAACATGCCTCAATCTACTTCCTCCATCTAACACCAAAACCCATTTGATTCATAATATCTCTTAGAAATCTCTAGTTAACGCTATCAAAGGTCATGTCTGTAAAACCCGCATGCTTTTACCATGAATAGTACCCTTAAGATCGTACGTACTAGATTTAAACTTTCCTAATATAGCATGATTACGATTACGTGTTAGGATTTTACGTATTACGTACGTGTTAAAACACGATAAGTATTTACTACGCACGAGCACGTAATAATTATTTGACAATAATTAATCACGAACATGCGATCATGAAATCATGAACGTAATTAAAACACGAACTATTATTAATTACGTATATATATTTATTACGAGCGTATATAAATATATTTGATCACGATATTTACGTAACGAGAACACTTAAAACGCGAAAACAAATAATCACGAATGTATAACTTAACACACGAGAACACACCAATGTTTTAGACACGGAAAAAATTCGGGTTACCCCTTGTGGGCCCCATTACCAAGAATTTAGGAGGAGGGGGATGGGCTTAGCCCATAAATTTTTCACTAAAAAGGAAAAGGATATTTTTCACTACTCATTTTCATTCACAGAAGATTTTTAGAAAAACCCTAAAGCCCTCTTCCTTGTTCTTCTTTGTTTCGCCACCTTAAGAACACCACAAGAGGTGGTTTGTGATCTTGGATCTTGAAGTTTTAGTGATTGATCATGTTGGTTCTTCGTCCTTTTGATCCACGAATTCGGTAAAACCTTTTTAAATCTTTTCTTTTGATTTAATCTTTTTATAAATTATGAACATGTAATGTTTTTACAAAAACATAATAATTAAGCATAGATCTAACATGTTTTGTTGTTAAATAAAATCAAAAGGTTGTTTTAAGGGGTGTTTGTTTTGGCCGCAGTCTGCAACCGAACCCGAAGGGGTTTTGGTTTGCCAAGCCGACCACCACCAAGACCATCTGGTCTTGGTTGGTGCGTGTGGGTCCCACGGCAGCAAGGGAAACACGGGGTACCCCGAGTTGGTTCGGGGTACGGTGTCGATTTCATGTCCGGTTCATGTTTTTTAGCCTAGATCCGGTTCATGGTGTATGTTAGTTTTTTTTTTATGTTTATGAACTTATGTTAAAATTAAATTAATAAAATGATGTGATTAATTTAATAACATGACTTAGGTCATTTAATTATTAATGATCATGAAATTAATTTAACCTAAGTATTTATATATTTAAGACTTATAATTAATTAATTATTTTAAAACCATGGATATAATTAATTAATTTGTGACAATCCATCAATTTACGATTGATATTTTATTCTCAATATTTATTTGAAAATATTATTTTATGAACTCACTTATTTTTGGGAAGAAATTTGGATTTACGTCTTGAAGTAGCGTCGACTACGTCTAAACCGGAGGATTCTACGTTACGTGCTTACATTTACCTACACAGTTTTTGGTGACAGACCGACATTTCAGAAAATAAATTTGCCCGTGAATATCATTTTGAGATTTTAAATTTGTGTTGCTTCATAAACTCACAAATTTACGAGAAGAGATTAGGACTTACGATTTTATTTTAACGTCCTTTACGACTAAACCGGAAACCCTAGGATTACGTATTTACGTTTTCGAACTCCGTTTTTGATGAAACAATTTTTATTAGATTCGTTTTGTGCCGTTGATTCATAATTTATAAAAACGTTTTTCGTAAAACGACCCGAGGGCACGCAAATCGAGGAAACTAGAATCGAGGGATACCCGTAAATTAGTGGGATGAGACAAGATAAATCTTTCCCCCCACTCAATATGGACGGCAATACTAAGCTACCAACACCTTAGGTGTCAATAACTTAACAAGACAAGTAACACTTGTCTTAGTTTACAAAGTAAGCCTTCCACTAGTCAAAACCACTAGCCAAAAACCACACATTCATTCTCACAACATGCAAACAACTCAAAATCTCTCTCCCACCCTCCATCTATGCCGTCCCAACCTACACCATAAACACCCATTTGATCAAAATTTACCATGAAATCTCATGTTATTCATACACATGTTGAAGTCCTTTTGAAGCCCTATTGATTGGTGCAAGTTATAACATCCAAGGAGGAGTTTCCATGGAGTCTAGGGGCTGATTTTCCACAAGGTTATCATGAAGAATGGTGGTCTTGAAGATGGTCTTGATTATCCACAAGTTTCTCCATCAAAATCCATGCCCAAATCACAACCTACATCAACTTGGTGGTATAAAGATTGTCCTCCTCATCCTCTTGTTATTTTTGATTGTGTAATCTTGTATTTCTTTTACTTATGTATATGTATATGATGATGAATGATGATTAAAAATATTGTGTGGGGATTTGGTGTTGATAAGCATGCTTAAAAAAATGAAAAACTATAAGAAACAAGGTTAAAATCTTGCTTAATTTAGATGGCTGTATAAAACAGTAAAGAATCATATGGTAAACTAGTAAAATGGCTTAAATAGATTAATATACAGTAAGCTATATGTCTTGTACACATGTGAGAGTTGGCCATACAATGGAATCATTGTAATGAGTGAGATATGATCAAAACAAGTTCAAAGTACAAATCTGAGTTCACTGTTTTGGACGATTTTTAGAAAATACTTAGAAGATTATTCAACAGTAGCTATAGAAGAGTTAAATGTAGCACATATCATTTAGTTTATTTCATAAAAGTTTGAGCTTCTATCTCCATATAGAACTCTAGATATGGCAGTTTTGGTGAAGATTAAAATAAAAATCGGATTTTGAGAATTAATGTTTATTACTATTATATAAGCACTCAAAATTATATTGTATAAAATGTAAAATTTAAAACCCACTAACTCATGAATTTTATTTATATAAATATTTTAAAGGTTAAATAAATGGATAAATTATAAAAATGGTAGTGGAATAATATTTATAAGTTATTAAAACTATAAACTTGATTTTTACGACTTTTTCGGCTATTACCGTAAAATTAACGTTTTTCGCCAATTAAAACTTAGACGATCAAACCCGTCTAATGTAAAGTTTTTAAAAGTCATATACTGATATATAAGTATCTAATACAAGTAAAAACCGATAAAACCCGAACTATAGGACATACGGACATTAACGAGCTAAGTAAACATATTGGACTAATAATTGGACTAAATAAGTTAAACACTTATAAAAAGAACTTATTGGGCTTAACCCATTTGGGCCCAACTTGTAAAGTTTAAATACTGATAATATAAGTATAAAATGGATTAAAAGAAGTTAAAGAACTTATAATAAGTTTATTGGACCTAAGACACGTAAATAGGTAAAACTAGTAAACTAGTAAGAAGTTACCAATACGTAAACACTAAAATGAGTAAAAGAGAATATGTAAACCCACTTGATCATCACATATATATAAAATCATCATGTGTATACATAATTGTTATTTTTATAAAGTCATTGGACATGAGTCTAAGACGAGTATTATTGTCTAGGTTTCCGTGATTGAAGCACGTACCGTACGTCCGAATTGCCGATAACCCGCCTTCCCACATCAACGTGAGTTCATAGCCTCGCACTCTTTTAAATGTTTTTATAAATGTTTTATAAACCCGCGAGGGAGATAACATGTTAGTTTTTATAAAATAGGACACCATTTGTCACTATTGTTTGTTTATTGAGTTGGACCCGAATGATTGTATGACCCGATTGTATGACCCGATAAATGATTAAAGGACCCGATAGATGAAATTAAATGGATTATTAAAGTTAGGTTATGTCACTAAAAGTACCATTAGCATGAATTGTGAACTACCGGGATTTGATAGACGCTTATGCATATAATAGTACTATTTGGGGACAATCACCCCAGTTCGCGCCTTGACGGTTGATCCCCGTCGTGCCACATTGATTGGTAAGCGAATTTATGTATGAGAAGATTTCCATAGCGTGACCTTTGTGACGACACGCTACTTTAGATGGGCAAAATGAGTATCGGGTTAGCTACCCGTTGTTTGGTTTAGTAAGGTAACAATGTCATGCGGCTTATAATAATCCAAATTAACAAAATACTGTTGTACGCTCCGAATTACGATGTATTGCCTGACTAGCAATACGGGGTCATACTAATGATATTATGTTTGTGTTTTGGTTTTCGTAACCATATTCATATACGGTTTTTATTTAACTTTATACAACGTCGTAAGACGTATTGTATGATGTTTTTACGACATTGGCTCGTATAATATTTTTAAGGCAAATACCTATATTATGATTTTCGATAAAGATTTGTATAAAATGACTTTGGCTATTTTATGGCCTATTAAAATGATTTGTACAAAATGATTTTCAGTAATAATTTTATACTGATATTATATTGATGGAATTTATTAAACTCTATGAATTCACTTGGCGTTATCGCTGACCTTTTCTTTTAACATGTTTTATCTCAGGTACTTGAAGGTAATTCTCGGGAAGACAACAAGAAATCATGGCCCGCATTCAAATTATAATTTCCATTCAAATGTTTTGCTAAAACCTATATTAAATACAATGACTTGGGACCTATGTAACTTTGATATTTATGAATGGAAATGCTTTAATATTAAACGACGCGATTTTTATGCGTTGTCTATGATGTGAGTAATGTGCTATCCCGTAACACCAACGAGTCTTCCGCTGTATTGAGTTGTATAAATTTGGGGGTGTTACAGTTTGGTACCAGAGCTCTCGTTATAGAGAACGAAAGATTTTTAAAACCAATATTTTGAATAAAACATTTCAAAATCTTTTAACTATAAACATTTTTCTAAAAATCTTTTGACTATAACGGTGCCGAAGAATTCCCGAGTTACCGACAAGGCCAGACTGAGAAGTGTTATTTTAATATATATATAACTTGGATTATATATATATATATATATATATATATATATATATATATATATATATATATATATATATATATATATATATATATATATATATATATATATATATATATATATATATATATATGATGTAATTTTATTACATGATTGTTTGATGATTATCTTGATATTTATACGAGGTTTTTATACGCCGTAGATTGTCACAAGGAACCCTAAATCCCCTAGTAAATTAATCAAAATCCATTCTCGTAGGAATTCTAGCTATCCTAGATCTAAACCACGTTGTGGATATTTATGATCCCAACAAATGGTTGATATTCGTAGAAATGTAGATATTAGTTGATTGTGATATTGAAAAAGAATTTGCGAGATTAAATCTGATATCGATGTCATGACGATCTTTCCTTATAGAGTGGAATTTGACAAAACGTTACCACCTAGAAAGATGTCATCTGATTCGTTGTCATCCATATCTTAAATTGAAATCGAAAGGGTGAATGTTGCACTTGAGGCTGTCATTGGAACCAGTACCCAAAAGCCTCATGCCACTAATACCTTTCCGAGAAGTCTAATTGAATGTATGAGTCATCTCATACTAGTGACTCATTTGATAATTGTTATTGTAAGAGCTATAGGATTGGAATTAAGTGTTGATAATATCGAACTTTTATTGCCCTATTAAGGCCTAAGAATAAAGTTGAAGTATTGGGAAATGAGGTAGGATATCAAATTAAGTATAAAATTGGTTGAAACTTGAATAAAGTAAAATTTAACCCGTATGGAATATGAGATTATTAAGAGGAAGTTGTTGAGTCCTGTGTTTGAATTATAGGGTTTTAATTGATTGTAGGTTTGTGTTAAGGGTTGTTCCTAGACCATTTTCCAATGACGAGTATGCCCAGTGTCCAATAAATAAAATGAAGAAATCTTCTTCTGAATTGGGACCAATGGATCTTCCGGGATATATGGAACACCTAATGACTCTTGTAGGTTAGTATTCATTGTGGTATCTTTTAAAAATCCCTAACTTAACTGAGATATCAGTTGGTAGGATGAGTTTTGAGAATTGTATGACATAGTGACATGTAATGTGTTACGGTACAATTTTGACTTGTTTGTGATTAATGAAAAAGACTACCTTTGATTGCTAAATTCTACATGTATCGATGATATCTATCTTTTATTGCTTCATCCTAATGTTCGCATTAGTGATGCAACCATTGAGCAAGTACTCATCTCTGTTTGAGTTACGTTGTGGATTAATCTTTTTGAGCGCCATCAAGGTCATGAACCTCATGATTATTTGGCTAAGCTCATCTCCTATTATATTGTAGTTAGTTCTTGGTGAACAACTCTTCATCACTCTTTTGCAGATCACTGATTGTTTTTATAAGATAAAACAGTATCCCTTGATAAAAGATTGGATTTTCATCACCATATGGATTATTTAAAGTGAGATTTATAAGTGATTGTTATCGAAATGAAGTTGTTTATAAAACACCTTGGAAAACCTAATTGTTTTCATAACAAAGAAAATCTTTGTAAATTTATTTTTGATTCTTATTTAAGAATTAAGCATGAAGATGTTTTTATTATAAACATGATGATAAAATTTTGACGAACTGAGTATTGCATCGTTAATCTTGAAATTGTATATAGTTGCGCGCCTACATACAATTTTGAATGGACCATGCAAGGCTGATTAGTAGTCACCATAAAACTGATTAATAAACACTACATTTTCTTTGAAGATTGTGAAAGATTAAATTTTATGAGATCTGCAAGAAGTGAAAAATAGGGACATAGTGTTAGGGACACCTACATATGTGCCTGTAGCATCTATTCTTCTGAGTCGAATTTACTCATCTGTGGAAATTGTCTTATTTGACAATTGACAATTATTTCTTGTCCAATTCTCTCGTAGTGAGATTCCTAGGAAAAGTATCTGATTACCGAGTGTTGATACCCGACTGGATGTATTGACATTCTTATCATTTCTTATGATTTGATTTCATTTGAATGACCTGGGTAACGATCCGAGGAGCTTTCGAATGCGTACTCGAATTATGAAAACATGGGATATATTCATATTCGTTAAATGTTTTCGTCTGTATCTGATTTGAAATTCTCTCGCATAGATTTTGCGTTGACCTTACTCTTTAGATGAAAGTTGTGTCTCCATATATCCTTGAACTTGTGAAGTTCACATCTTATCGACGACAATAAAAACTGGAAAGTTGATAGTGCCAGTAGAATGGATTGATTGATTATGACATGACGATATTGTCTTAATTGATGAGAACTCGAATTGAATTCCCCTAAATGATAAGATGTTGATTATCAAAAGTGATCTAGATAATTCTTGATGGATGACCATATCCTGTATTTAGACTTAAAATCATACCATGAATGATTGTGAACTAGTCATAGATATTATAATCTAGAAAGAACCTAATATGAATGCACTAAAAGATGTTTATCTTATCTGAAACTTTAGTAGTATTTGTTGATGAATTACCTAGACTTTCCCCATTAAGGCAAGTAGAATTTGGTATTTGATTATATTCTCGGTGCTGCACCTGTGGCGTATGCACTGTACGTCAGCACCATCTGAACTAAAGGAATTACCGTACGACTGAGAGAGTTGTCGGAGAAAGATTTTATTCTACCGAGCTCGTCATCATGAAGAGCTATGGTGTTATCATTCCTTATATTTATAGATTACTGTGAACTGAGTAAATTGACAATCGAAAACGAAATCCATAACTCTAAATGGAAGATTTGTTCCATCATTTACAAGGTTCTAGCGTATGTTTTAAAGATTTGATCCACGACATGATTATCATCAACTTCGCATCTGCGGAAAAGATTATGTATTCCAATCACTACATCTGGTACTTGTAATGAACATTATGAGTTTCACGTGATGTCGTTTGGATTGACTAACACACACGTAGTATTCATAAATTGGTGAATCACGTGTGTAGGCTGTAATTTCATAAATTCATGCTCGTGATCATTAAGGACTATATGTTTGTTTATAAGAATAAGAATGAGTTAATAATTAATTATAGATTTCCCTGAATTAGCCAAACGATAAAGACATGTACCTTGAATATTTAACATTAGACTTAAGACTTAAACCTTTACATTATTTGACTATGTGATTAATAGATAATGGAATCTATATTGACTTTTCAAAAATTTAGAACCCTTTTAAGACTTTGGGTTTTACCAAAAAGAAAATGGAAATATGTTTTGACAAATGTTTTAACAAAGGATTTTTTTTAGGGATCATTCCCTTATAACCAAAACATTTAACTAAAATCTTGTTTAGGGGTAAATGTTTTTGCATACCTTAAGATAACCTAAGAGGAATCGAGGAAACATTTAAACCATGACTTGAAATTTGAAACGATACATTTTTCTTTTCAAACTAAGAAATTTTGACCAAAATATAACCAAAGATTTTTCAAACATTTACGAATCTTATTAATTATTTTTGATAAATCAACCAAAAATCGTGTTAATTAAATTCAAATTTATTTTTGAACACTTTATATAATTGGTCGAACTAAGTAATTTAAAATTTTTACGTTTATGTTTCATAAAAATTTAATAATTATTATTTAATTAATTGTAATAATTATCGACGCTTTAAACGCCGGATTGAGAAAAACTGATAAAAATGATAGATGAGACGAAACTGAAACTTAGAAAATATAAAGAAAGAATTTTGAATAAATACGGTTATGATATTTATTTCATCAGGAAAGTGAACATAATTACTGACACATTATGTATAAAAGATAAAGAACTAATTAGGAAATGTTCATTAATAATGAAGGTGCAAAATAAATTGCCGAACAATTTAAAAATAGCCGATGATTGTAAAAAGGATAATATAAAAAAAAAGTGGTTCGCGGCTGATGTGAACCATTAGAATTGAGAAGCCGATAGCGTTAAATATTTTAAAGACCACTTGTGATTGTCTAAATATGGAGATTGTGAGATATAGTATGTTGGAATTTGTAAGTATAAGTATTCTATTTATGTCATTTATGACTAAAAGTATCTTTGTCTGAAGAAGTTGTACTAATGACAAATTATGAAGGCATACATTGCCTCATACATTAGTAAACGTCTAGCTATTGCAAAGGTCATCATCTGAATTTGATTCGATTTAGGTCATCATCGACAGACTGACCAAATCTACTAATATCATTCTCGTTAATGATAATTGCAAAGGAGTTATGTAAACATAGTGTGCCTGTATCGAACATCTTTATCAAGATCCTCGCTTCGCATTGAATTTCTAGAGATTTGCTCAGAAGTCATTAAGAACGAATCTTGATGAGAGTACTGTGTACCACCCCAATCGAAGGGACGAGGTAAAGTAACAATACAAAATACTATAAGCACTATTTTATGTTTGAATGATTGACCTTTGGTGATAGACTGTAAAATCGTTTTGGGAAAATTACCATTGATAATCATCGTATTAGGATTGAGATCGAATCTTGTTAGGATCTATATTAGAGCATCTGTAAACAGGAGTTGAGATGAATACACCCGACATACACCCATTGTGAGTTGGACATGTCTTTTAGGTTTAAGGTTTCCTATAATGGCGAACCTAACCTTACAAAATACCCGACCCGCGAGATCTGAAATGATTGTTGAAATTAGGATTTGATTATTGACTGCCGATAGTGGGCAGGAGGTTATGTGAATATGAAATGTAGATCTTGAAGTGCCAGATGGGTAGCGAAGTTATGCCAAAATTTTTAACTTTGGAGAAAAGAATTAATGATCTGACAAATCATGGGATATAAGTCCCCGTTGTATGGGACCATTGAGGTGATGTAAAAGATTTGATTTGAAAGGCATATAAGCTGGATCTACCCTAGGACTTCAAGGACTGCGTGAATTATGTTTCGTAAATCGGACTTGATAAATATCTATCAAGTGAAAGATCTGAATTCTTCTTAATAAAGTTTAGATCGGTGAAAAGTTGCATTCATCAGAAACCCGTGAACATCATGGATAGAGAAAGTAAGTCGACATTAAGCCTGATCTTATTCCCGTAGTTATGTTTGATGAAACTCGCATATTGTAATGAATTACACTTGTGAGAAAATACCGAATGTGGAGGAAATACCCACATGGCTTTAACTCTATAAGAAGCGAGTAGTAAGATGATCTTTGAGGACAAAGATCCGGTTTAGGGGTAAATGCTGTGACAATCCGTCAATTTACGATCTCAATATTTATTTGAAAATATTATTTTATGAACTCACTTATTTTTTGTGACAATCCGTCAATTTATGGTTGATATTTTATTCTCAATATTATTTAAAAACAATTTACAATATGAACTCACATATTTTTGGGAAGAAATTTGGATTTACGTCTTGGAGTAGCATCGACTACGTCTAAACCGGAGGATTCAACGTTACGTGCTTACGTTTACATACACCGTCTATGGTGACCGTCCAACATTTCAGAAAATAAATTTATCCGTGAATATTATTTTGGAGTTTTAAATTTGTGTTAGTTCATAAACTCACAAATTTACGAGAAGAGATTAGGACTTACGATTTTATTTTTAACGTCCTTTACGACTAAACCGGAAACCTTAGGATTACGTATTTACGTTTTCGAACTCCGTTTTTGATGAAACAATTTTTATTGGATTCGTTTTGTGACGTTGATTCATAATTTATAAAAATGTTTTTCGTAAAACGACCCGAGGGCACGCAAATCGAGGAAACTAGAATCGAGGAGTACCCGTAAATAAATGGGATGAGACAAGTGGGACACTTGTCCCACCCCACTCCCAAAACCGGCCCAAGTTCACTAGCAACACCATAAGGTGTCATTTATCTAGCTTAAACCTTACACTTGTCCATTTTGCTTCACATTGAAGCTAAGTTACAACAAAACCATCAAACTACTCACATTTCTCACTTGCACACATGCAATACCACTCTCAACTCTCTCTCTCACTCACTTATGCCGTCCCATATTACACCCTAAATCACCATCATTTGCTCAAATTTTAACCACAAACATATGTTATAATTAACATATGTTAATCTCCATCCAAAAAGATGAAGATTGGTGTAAGTTATAACATCAAAGGAGGAGTTTCCATGGAGTATTAGGGCTGATTTTCCACAAGTTTTCTATGAAGAATGGTGGTCATGAAGGTGTTCTTGGTGCATCATAAGTTTCTCCATCCAAAACCATGCCAAACTTATAACCTACATCAAGTTGGTGGTATAAAGATTGTCCTCCTCATCTTCTTGTTATTTTGATTATGTAAACATGTATTTTATTTCCTATTGTATATATTTATGATGATTATATGATGATAAAAATGTTATGTGGGGATTTGTTGTTGATAAACATGATTAAAAAGGTGAAAAACCATATGAAACAAGGGTAAAATCTTGATTAATTTACATGGCTGTATAAAACAGTAAATAAACAGGTCATGGACTGATAATATGATGAAGTAGAATCTATTTACAGTAAGCTATGGGTCTTGTACACATGCGAGAGTTGGCCATACAATGCAAGCAAAAGAATGAGTAAGATATGATCAAAACAAGTTTAGGGTATAAATCTGAAGTTACTGTTTTGGACGATTTTTAGAAACTACTTAAAGGATGATTCAACAGTAGCTATAGAAGAGTTAAATGTAGCACATATCATGTAGTTTATGTGATAAAAATTTGAGCTTCTATCTCCATGTAGAACTCAAGATATGGCAGTTTTGGTGAAGATGAAGTTAAAAATCAGATTTTTGGAAAATAAAGAATAATACTATTATATAAGCACTCACATTTTAATATATAAAATGTAAAATAAAAACCCACTAACTTATAAAAATTATTTATATAAATGTATAAAAGGTTAATTAAATAGGTAAATTATATAAATGGTGGTAAAATAATATTTATAAGTAATAAAAACTATAAACTTGATTTTTACGACTTTTTCGGCTATCGCCGTGAAATTAACGTTTTTCGCCAAATAAAACTTAGACGACCAAACCCGTCTAATGTAAAGTTTATAAAAGTCATATACTGATGTTTAAGTAACTAATACAAGTAAAAACCGATAAAACCCGAACTATAGGACATACGGACATTAACGAGCTAAGTAAACTTATTGGACTAATACTTGGGCTCATAATTGGACTAAATGAGATAAACACTCCTAAAAAAACTTATTGGGCTTAACCCATTTGGGCCCAACATGGAAAGTATACATACTGATAAAATAAGTATAAAATGGATTAAAATAAGTTAAATAACTTATAATAAGCTTATTGGGCTTAAGACACGTAAACGGGTAAAACTAGTAAACTAGTATAAAAGTTATCGACATATAACACTAAAAGGAGTAAATGAGAATATGTAAACCCACTTGATCATCATATATATATAATCATCATATGTATACATAGATGTTATTTTTATAAATTCATTGGACAAACGTCTAAGACCGAGTATTTTTTGTCTAGGTTTCCGTGATTGAAGCACGTATCGTACGTCCGAATTGCCGATAACCCGCCTTCCCATATCAACGTGAGTTCATAGCCTCGCACTCTTTTAAATGTTTTTATAAATGTTTTATAAACCCGCGAGGGAGATAACATGTTAGTTTTTATAAAATAGGACACCATTTGTCCCGATTGTTTGTTTATTGATTTTGGACCCGAATGATTGAATGACCCGATTGTATGACCCGATAAATGATTAATGGACCCGATAGATGAAATAAAATGGATTATTAAAGTTAGGTTATGTCACTAAAAGTCCCATTAGCATGAATTGTGAACTACCGGGAGTTGGTAGACGCTTATACATTTAATAGTACTATTTGGGGACGATCACCCCAGTTCGCGCCTTGACGGTTGATCCCCGTCGTGCCGCATTGATTAGTAAGCGAATTTATGTATGAGAAGATTTCCAATAGCGTGACCTTTGTGACGAAACGCTACTTTAGATGGGCAAAATTTGTATCGGGTTAGCTACCCGTTGTTGGTTTAGTAAGGTAACAATGTCATGCGGCTTATAATAATCCGAATTAACAAAATAATAATAGACGCTCCGAATTACGATGTATTGCCTGACTAGCAATACAGGGTCATACTATTGATATTATGATTGTATTTTGGTTTTCATAACCATATTCATATAACGATTTTTATTTGATTTTATACAACGTCATAAGACGTATTGTATGATTGTTTTTACGACATTGGCTCGTATAATGGTTTTTAAGGCAAATGCCTATATTATGATTTTCGATAAGGATTTATATAAAATGACTTTGGCTATTTTATGGCCTATTACAAAGATTTGTATAAAATGATTTTGGCTATTTTACGGCCTATTACAATGAGTTGTACGAATTGATTTTTGGTACTAATTTTATACCAAAGTTATATTGATGGAATTTATTAAACTCTTTGAATTCACTCGGCGTTATCGCTGACCCTTTTCTTTTAACATGTTTTATCTCAGGTACTTGAAGGTAATTCTCGGGAAGACGACAAGAATTCATGGCCCGCACCTAAACTATATTTTCCATTCAAATACTTTGTAAAACTTTGTATGAAATATTAATGACTTGGGACCGATGTAACTTTGATGTTATGAATGGAAATGATTTATTAATAACCGACGCGATTTTTATGCGTTGTCTATGATGTGAGTAATGTGCTATCCCGTAACACCAACTAGTCTTCCGCTGTATTGAGTTGTATAAATTTGGGGGTGTTACAGTTTGGTATCAGAGCTCTCGTTATAGAGAACGAAAGATTTTTAAAACCAAGGTTTTGAGTAAAACATTTCAAAATCTTTTAACTATAAACATTTTTCTAAAAATGTCTAAAAATATTTTGACTATAACGGTGCCGAAGAATTCCCGAGTTACCGACAAGGCCAAGACTGAGAAGTGTTATTTTAATATATATATAACTTCGATTATATATATATGATGTAATTTTATTACATGATTGTTTGATGATTATTTTGATTTTTATACGAGGTATTTATACGACGTAGATTGTCACAAGAAACCCTAACTCCCCTAGTAAATTAATCGAAGCTATTCTCGTAGGTATTCTAGCTATCCTAGATCTAAACCAAGTTGTGGATACTTACGATCCCAACAAATGGTTGACATTCGTAGAATTGTAGACATTAGTTGATTGTGATATTGAAGAAGAATTGGCAAGATTAAATCTGATATCGATGTCATGACGATCTTTTCTTATAGAGTGGATTTTGACAAAACGTTACCACCTGGAAAGTTGTCATCTGATTCGTTGTCATCCAATTCTTAAATCGAAATCGAAAGGGTAAATGTTGCACTTGAGGCTGTCATTGGAACCATTACCCAAAAAGCCTCATGCCACTAGTACCTTTCCGAGAAGTCTAAGTTAAATGATCAAGTCATTTCATATTAATGACTCATTTGATAATTGTTGTTGTAAGAGATATAGGATTGGAAATTAAGTGTTGATCATATTGAGCTTTTATTGCCTTTATAAGGTCGAAGAATAAGATTGAAAGTATTGGAAAATGAGGTAGGATATCGAATTGAGTATAAAATTGATTGAAACTTGAATAAAGTAAAATTTAACTTGTATGGAATATGATATTGTTAATAAAAGTCGTTAAGTTTTGTGATTGAATTATAAGGATTTAATTGATTGTAGGTTTGTGTTAAGGGTTGTTCCTAGGCCATTGTCCACTAATGAAGATGCCCAGTGTCCAATAAATAAATCGAAGAAATCTTCTTCTGAATTGAGACCGATGGATCTTCCGGGACCGGCGGGACACCTAATGACTCTTGTAGATTAGTATTCATTGTGGTATCTTTTAAAAATAATCCCTAACCCAACTGAGACATCAGTTGGTAGGATGAGTTTTGAGAATTGTATGACATAGTGACATGTAATGTGTTACGGTACAATTTGACTTGTTTGTGATTAATGAAAAAGACTACCATTGATTGCTAAATTCTACATGTAACGATGTTATCTATCTTTTCTTGCTTCATTCTAATGTTCGCATTAGTGATGCAACCCTTGAACAAGTACTCATCTTGATTTGAGTTACGTTGTGAATCATTCTTCGTGAGTGCCATCGAGGTCATGAACCTCATGATTATTTGGCTAAAGCTCATTTCCTATTATATCGTAGTAAATTCTTGGTGAACAAGCCTTCATCACTTTTCTGCAGATCACACATTGTTTTTATAAAGTTAAAACGGTATCCTTTGAGAAAATTGAATTTTCATCACTAAAAGGATTATTCAAGGTGAGATTTATAAGTGATTGTTATCAAAAAGAAGTTGTTTATAAAGTACCTTGGAAAACTTAACTGTTTTCATAACAAAGAAAATCTTTGTAAATATATTCTTGATTCTTATTTGAGAGTTAAGCATGAAAATGATTTTATTATAAACATGGTGATAAAATTTTGACGAACTGAGTATTGCATCGTTAATCTTGAAATTGTATATAGTTGCGCGCCTACATACAATTTGGAATGGACTATGCAAGGCTGATTAGTAGTCACCATAAAATTGATTAATAAACACCACATTTCCTTTGAAGATTGTGAAAGATTAAATTTTAATGAGATCTGCAAGAAGTGAAAAATAGGGACATAGTGTTAGGGACACCTACATATGTGCCCGTACCATTTATTCTTCTGAGTCGAATTTACTCATCTGTGGAAATTGTCTTATTTGACAATTGACAATTCCCTTCTTGTCCAATTCTCTTGTAGTGTGATTCTTAGGAAAAGTATCTGATTACCGAGTGTTGATACTCGACTGGATGTATCGACATTCCTATCATTTCTTATGATTTGATTTCATTTGAATGACCTGGGTAACGATCCGAGGAGCTTTCGAATGCGTACTCAAATTATGAAAACATGGGATATATTCATATTCGTTAAATGTTTTCGTTTGTATCTGATTTGAAACTCTATCGCGTAGATTATGCGTTGACCTTGCTCTTTAGATAGTAATTGTGTATCCAGATATCCTTGAATTTGTGAAGGATTATAAATTACTATTAGACTTTTGAGAAGTTCGCATCTTATCGACGGCAATAAAACTGGAAAGTTGATAGTGCCAGTGGAATGAATTGATTGATTATGACATGACGACATTGTCTTAATTATTGGGAACTCAAGTAGAATTTCCCTAAATGATAAGATGTTGATTATCAAAAGTGATCTAAATAATTCTTGATGGATGACCATATCCTGCATTTAGACCTAAAATTATACCGCGAATGGTTGTGAATTAGTTATAGATATTATAATCTCGAGGAACCTAATATGGATGTATTAAAAGATGTTTCTGTTATCTGAAACTTTAGGAAGTATTTGTTGATGAATTACCTAGACCTTCGCCATTAAGGCAAGTTGAAATTGATATTGATTATATTTCCGGTGCTGCACTTGTGGCTTGTGCACTGTATGTCAGCACCATCTAAATTAAAGAAATTACCGTACAATTGAGAAAGTTGTCGGAGAAAGATTTTATTATACCAAGCCTGTCATCCTGAAGAGCTATGGTGTTATCTTTCCTTGTATTAGATTACTGTGACTGAGTAAATTGACAATCGAAAACGATATCCATAACTCGAAATGGAAGAATTGTTCGATCATTTACAAGGTTCTAGCAAATTTGATCCATAGCATGGTTATCATCAACTTCGCATCTGCGAAAGAGATTATCTATCCCAATCACTACATCCGGTGCTTGTAATGAACATTATGAGATTCACGTGATGTCGTTTGGATTGACTAATACACATGTAGTATTCATAAATTTGGTGAATCACGTGTGTAGGCTGTAATTTGATAAATTCATGCTTGTGATCATTAAGGACTATATGTTTGTATATAAGAATAATAATGAGTTAATAATTATTTATAGATTGCCCTGAATTGGCCGAACGATAAAAACCTGTACCTTAAATATTTAACATGTGATTAAGGACTTAATCCTTTATATGATGTAACCGTGTGATTAATAGATAATGGAAGCTATAATGACTTTTCAAAGATTAGAACCATTAACGCTTAGGGATTAAAAACTTAATCCTTTACATAAAATGACCATTGGATTAATAATGGTAAGATGTATGCATATAGACTCTTCAAAATTAAGAGCCCTTTTAAAACTTTGAGATATACTAAAAAGAAAGTGCAAATATATTTTGACAAATGTTTTAACAAAGGATTTTAAGGGATTATTCCCTTATACACAAACCATTTAACTAAACTTCTGTTTAGGGGTAAATGTTTGTGTATACCTCAAGATAACCTAAAAGGGATTGAGGAAACCATTTGAACCATGATTTGAAATTTGAAACGACAATTTTTGCTTTTCAAACTAAAGAAAATTTTGACCAAAGTATAAACAAAGATTTTTCAAATATTTACGAATCTTATTAATTATTTCGATAAATCAACCAAAAATCTTGTTAATTAAATTCAAATTTATTTTTGAACATTTTATATAATTGGTCGAACTAAGAAATTTAAAACTTTTACGCTTCATAAAAATTAACTAATAATTATTTAATTAATTATGATAATTATCGACGCTTTAGACGACGTATTGAGTAAAACGGATAAAAATGATAGTTGAGACGAAACTAAAACATAGGAGATATGAAGAAAGAATTTTGAATAAATACGGTTGTGATATTTATTTCATCAGGAAGGTGAACGTAATTACTAACGCATAATATAGAAAGAATATCTGAGTGAATCGTGGACATGATAATTATATCATCATGAGAAGTGAATATAGATACTGACACATTGTGTAGAAAAGATAAAGAACTAATTAAGATATATTTCTTAATAGTGATTGTGCAAAATAAATTGCCAAACAATATAAAATAAACGATGTTTGTAAAAAGGATAATATAGAAAAAAAAAAAAAGAGGGGGTTCACGGCTATTGTGAACCATTAGAACTGAGAAGAAAATGACATTAAATGTATAAAAGACCACATGTGATTGTCTAAATATGTAAGATTGTGAGATATAGTTATGTTGGAATTTGTATGTATAAGTATTCTATTTATGTCATTTATGACTAAAAGCATCTTTGTCAGAAGAAGTTATACTGATGGCAATTATGAAGGCAGACATCGCCTCATATATTAGTAAACGTCTAGCTATTGCAAAGGTCATCATCTGAATTTGATTCGATTTGGGTCATCGTCGACAGACTGACCAAATCTGCTAATATCATTCTCGTTAATGATAAATGCAAAAAGAGTTATGTAAACATAGCGTGCCTGTATCGATCATCTATATCAAGATCCTCGCTTCGCATCGAATTCCTAGAGATTTGCTCAGAAGTCATTGAGAACGAACCTTGATGAGAGTACTATGTACCATCCCAAATCGAAGGGACGAGGTAAAGTAACGATACAGAGTAATAGAAGTGTTGTTTTATGTTTGAATGATTGACCTTTGGTAATAGACCGTATGATCGTTTTCCTTTGGAGAGATTATCATTGATAATCATCGTATTAGGATCGAGATCGAATCTTGTTAGGATCTAAATCTTAGAGCATCTGTAAGCAAGAGTTGAGATGAAGACATCCGACATACACCCATTGTGAGTCGGGCATGTCTTTTAGGTTTAAGGTTTCCTATGATGGCGAACCTAACCTTCCAAAAATATTCGACCCGTGAGATCTGAAATGATTGTTGAGATTAGGATTTGATTATTAACTGTCGATAGTGAGCAGGAGGTTATGTGAATGTGAAATGTAGATCTTGAAGTGCCAAATGGGTAGCGAAGTTATGCTAAAAATTTTAACCGTGGAAAAATGAATTCATGATCTGACAAATCATGGGATATAAGTCCCTGTTGTATGGGACCATTGAAATGATACAAAAGTTGGGATTGAAAGGCATATAAGCTGGATCTACCCTAGGACTTCAAGAACCGCGTGAATTATGTTTCGTAAATCGAACTTGATGGAATATCTATCAAGTGAAAATCCGATTGTTCCTTAGTAAAGCTTAGATCGGCGAAAAGTTGCATTCATCAGAAACCCATGAACATCATGGATAGAGAAAGTAAGTCAACATTAAGCCTGATCTTATTCCCGTAATTATGTATGATGAAACTCGCGTATTATAATGAATTACACTTGTGAGAAAAGACCGAATGTGGAGGAAATACCCGCATGGCTTTAACTCGATAAGAAGCGAGTAGTAAGGTAAGATGATCTTTGAGAACAAAGATCCTGTTTAGGGGTAAATGCTGTGACAATCCGTCAATTTATGGTTGATATTTTATTCTCAATATTATTTAAAAACAATTTACAATATGAACTCACATATTTTTGGGAAGAAATTTGGATTTACGTCTTGGAGTAGCATCGACTACGTCTAAACCGGAGGATTCAACGTTACGTGCTTACGTTTACGTACACCGTCTATGGTGACCGTCCGACATTTCAGAAAATAAATTTATCCGTGAATATTATTTTGGAGTTTTAAATTTGTGTTAGTTCATAAACTCACAAATTTACGAGAAGAGATTAGGACTTACGATTTTATTTTTAACGTCCTTTACGACTAAACCAGAAACCTTAGGATTACGTATTTACGTTTTCGAACTCCGTTTTTGATGAAACAATTTTTATTGGATTCGTTTTGTGACGGTTATTCATAATTTATAAAAACGTTTTTCGTAAAACGACCCGAGGGCACGCAAATCGAGGAAACTAGAATCGAGGAGTACCCGTAAATAAATGGGATGAGACAAGTGGGACACTTGTCCCACCCCACTCCCAAAACCGGCCCAAGTTCACTAGCAACACCATAAGGTGTCATTTATCTAGCTTAAACCTTACACTTGTCCATTTTGCTTCACATTGAAGCTAAGTTACAACAAAACCATCAAACTACTCACATTTCTCACTTGCACACATGCAAAACCACTCTCAACTCTCTCTCTCACTCACTTATGCCGTCCCATATTACACCCTAAATCACCATCACTTGCTCAAATTTTAACCACAAACATATGTTATAATTAACATATGTTAATCTCCATCCAAAAAGATGAAGATTGGTGTAAGTTATAACATCAAAGGAGGAGTTTCCATGGAGTATTAGGGCTGATTTTCCACAAGGTTTCTATGAAGAATGGTGGTCATGAAGGTGTTCTTGGTGCATCATAAGTTTCTCCATCCAAAACCATGCCAAACTTATAACCTACATCAAGTTGGTGGTATAAAGATTGTCCTCCTCATCTTCTTGTTATTTTGATTATGTAAACATGTATTTTTTTCCTATTGTATATATTTATGATGATTATATGATGATAAAAATGTTATGTGGGGATTTGTTGTTGATAAACATGATTAAAAAGGTGAAAAACCATATGAAACAAGGGTAAAATCTTGATTAATTTACATGGCTGTGTAAAACAGTAAATAAACAGGTCATGGACTGATAATATGATGAAGTAGAATCTATTTACAGTAAGCTATGGGTCTTGTACACATGTGAGAGTTGGCCATACAATGGAATCAAAAGAATGAGTAAGATATGATCAAAACAAGTTTAGGGTATAAATCTGAAGTTATTGTTTTGGACGATTTTTAGAAAATACTTAAAGGATGATTCAACAGTAGCTATACAAGAGTTAAATGTAGCACATATCATGTAGTTTATGTGATAACAATTTGAGCTTTTATCTCCATGTAGAACTCAAGATATGGCAGTTTTGGTGAAGATGAAGTTAAAAATCAGATTTTTGGAAATTAAAGAATAATACTATTATATAAGCACTCACATTTTAATATATAAAATGTAAAATAAAAACCCACTAACTTATTAAACTTATTTATATAAATGTATAAAAGGTTAATTAAATAGGTAAATTATATAAATGGTGGTAAAATAATATTTATAAGTAATAAAAACTATAAACTTGATTTTTACGACTTTTTCGGCTATCGCCGTGAAATTAACGTTTTTCGCCAAATAAAACTTAGACGACCAAAACCGTCTAATGTAAAGTTTATAAAAGTCATATACTGATTTTTACGTAACTAATACAAGTAAAAACCGATAAAACCCGAACTATAGGACATACGGACATTAACGAGCTAAGTAAACTTATTGGACTAATACTTGGGCTAATAATTGGACTAAATGAGATAAACACTCCTAAAAAGAACTTATTGGGCTTAACCCATTTGGGCCCAACATGGAAAGTATACATACTGATAAAATAAGTATAAAATGGATTAAAATAAGTTAAATAACTTATAATAAGCTTATTGGGCTTAAGACACGTAAACGGGTAAAACTAGTAAACTAGTATAAAAGTTATCGACATATAACACTAAAAGGAGTAAACGAGAATATGTAAACCCACTTGATCATCATATATATATAATCATCATATGTATACATAGATGTTATTTTTATAAATTCATTGGACAAACGTCTAAGACCGAGTATTATTTGTCTAGGTTTCCGTGATTGAAGCACGTACCGTACGTCCGAATTGCCGATAACCCGCCTTCCCATATCAACGTGAGTTCATAGCCTCGCACTCTTTTAAATGTTTTTATAAATGTTTTATAAACCCGCGAGGGAGATAACATGTTAGTTTTTATAAAATAGGACACCATTTGTCCCGATTGTTTGTTTATTGATTTTGGACCCGAATAATTGAATGACCCGATTGTATGACCCGATAAATGATTAATGGACCCGATAGATGAAATAAAATGGATTATTAAAGTTAGGTTATGTCACTAAAAGTCCCATTAGCATGAATTGTGAACTACCGGGAGTTGGTAGACGCTTATACATTTAATAGTACTATTTGGGGACGATCACCCCAGTTCGCGCCTTGACGGTTGATCCCCGTCGTGCCACATTGATTGGTAATCGAATTTATGTATGAGAAGATTTCCAATAGCGTGACCTTTGTGACGACACGCTACTTTAGATGGGCAAAATTTGTATCAGGTTAGCTACCCGTTGTTGGTTTAGTAAGGTAACAATGTCATGCGGCTTATAATAATCCGAATTAACAAAATAATAATAGACGCTCCGAATTACGATGTATTGCCTGACTAGCAATACAGGGTCATACTATTGATATTATGATTGTATTTTGGTTTTCATAACCATATTCATATAACGATTTTTATTTGATTTTATACAACGTCATAAGACGTATTGTATGATTGTTTTTACGACATTGGCTCGTATAATGGTTTTTAAGGCAAATGCCTATATTATGATTTTCGATAAGGATTTATATAAAATGACTTTGGCTATTTTATGGCCTATTACAAAGATTTGTATAAAATGATTTTGGCTATTTTACGGCCTATTACAATGAGTTGTACGAATTGATTTTTGGTACTAATTTTATACCAAAGTTATATTGATGGAATTTATTAAACTCTATGAATTCACTCGGCGTTATCGCTGACCCTTTTCTTTTAACATGTTTTATCTCAGGTACTTGAAGGTAATTCTCGGGAAGACGACAAGAATTCATGGCCCGCACCTAAACTATATTTTCCATTCAAATACTTTGTAAAACTTTGTATGAAATATTAATGACTTGGGACTGATGTAACTTTGATGTTATGAATGGAAATGATTTATTAATAAACGACGCGATTTTTATGCGTTGTCTATGATGTGAGTAATGTGCTATCCCGTAACACCAACTAGTCTTCCGCTGTATTGAGTTGTATAAATTTGGGGGTGTTACATTTTTGGGAAGAAATTTGGATTTACGTCTTGAAGTAGCGTCGACTACGTCTAAACCGGAGGATTCTACGTTACGTGCTTACGTTTACATACACCGTTTTTTGTGACAGTCCGACATTTCAGAAAATAAATTTGCCCGTGAATATCATTTTGAGATTTTAAATTTGTGTTGGTTCATAAACTCACAAATTTACGAGAAGAGATTAGGACTTACGATTTTATTTTAACGTCCTTTACGACTAAACCGAAAACCCTAGGATTACGTATTTACGTTTTCGAACTCCATTTTTGATGAAACAATTTTTATTAGATTCGTTTTGTGCCGTTGATTCATAATTTATAAAAACGTTTTTCATAAAACGACCCGAGGGCACGCAAATCAAGGAAACTAGAATCGAGGGATACCCGTAAATTAGTGGGATGAGACAAGATAAATCTTGCCCCACCCCACTCAATATGGACGGCAATACTAAGCTACCAACACCTTAGGTGTCAATAACTTAACAAGACAAGTAACACTTGTCTTAGCTTACAAAGTAAGCCTTCCACTAGTCAAAACCACTAGCCAAAAACCACACATTCATTCTCACAACATGCAAACAACTCAAAATCTCTCTCCCACCCTCCATCTATGCCGTCCCAACCTACACCATAAACACCCATTTGATCAAAATTTACCATGAAATCTCATGTTATTCATACACATGTTGAAGTCTTTTTGAAGCCCTATTGATTGGTGCAAGTTATAACATCCAAGGAGGAATTTCCATGGAGTCTAGGGGCTGATTTTCCACAAGGTGATCATGAAGAATGGTGGTCTTGAAGATGGTCTTGATTATCCACAAGTTTCTCCATCAAAATCCATGCCCAAATCACAACCTACATCAACTTGGTGGTATAAAGATTGTCCTCCTCATCCTCTTGTTATTTTTGATTATGTAATATTGTATTTCTTTTACTTATGTATATGTATATGATGATGAATGATGATTAAAAATATTGTGGGGGGATTTGGTGTTGATAAACATGCTTAAAAAGATGAAAAACTATAAGAAACAAGGTTAAAATCTTGCTTAATTTAGATGGTTGTATAAAACAGTAAAGAATCATATGGTAAACTGGTAAAATGGCTTAAATAGATTAATATACAGTAAGCTATATGTCTTGTACACATGTGAGAGTTGGCCTAATAACTCAAATTTTACTCAGGTTAAAAATTTTCGTAGTACCAATCTCTTCGAATTGAAAAACTTGTGTTTAATGTGTGACTCAGCTGAATTTGGTGGAAACAAAAGTGTTGTCGTTGTAGTATATTTAAAGTGCAAAACAATTAAAGTAAATGTGCGTTAAAATAAATTACATTAAAATAAAATGGCGTTGAAGTAAATCTAAATCTAATTAAAAAGAAAAGTGTGCGATATTTAAAAACATGACGGAAAGTAAAATGATTAAATGACTAAAAATAAAAGGTGACGGAAAGTAAAATTGAACAAGTATTAAAATGATAAAGTAAAAATTAAACAAGACAAAACGTGGAAAATAACCCCCAATCGGAATATATTCCGATCAGACACAATCGGAATGTCAAACCTGCCCAATCGGAATATCAATCGGAACCCCAAGATCGGAATAGCTGTCACCTACCTGATCGAAATACCTTAAACACACTGATCGGAATGTTGGCCTCTGATCGGAATATGGAGTGGACCTGGTCGGAATGTCGTTCGGAACCCGTGATCGGAATATGTCACTTACCCCAAATCGGAATACCAAACATGCACCTAGATCGGAATGAGGAGTGAAGAACCAATCGGAATAACTGTCACTAGTCAGATCGGAATACCTACTACCTTGCCCTGATCGGAATACCAAGATACACCACCAATCGGAAAGTTAAAACCCTTTTCCGACCAAGCAAGGAGCTATGGTCGGAATGTATATCCCTTTTCTGATTTTACCAATCGGAATACGAAGGAAATAACCAAAAATAAGCTAGAAAAATAAGCTATGATTCTAATAAGCACAAGACTAAAACACTAAGGCAAACCGTATGAAAATAAGCTACTAGACTGAAATTTAACAACTTTTAAGACACGAAAAGGATGAGCTTTACTAAAAACAACTTTTATATACAAATAACTTTTGTAAAAACTTTATAAACTTGACAATAAACAAAATAAGCTATGAAAATAATTGATCTAAAACAATCAAAAGCATAAAAATGTCATCTTTAAACAAGTAAACAAGATAAAAAGCATATAAATCAAAGATTAAAGAAAGGTAGAATGAGATCAACAAGATAAAGTAAAGGTGCGAGAATTAGAAGAAACACTTACTTGAAATTAAATGGTAAATAAGGTGCAAGACATGTAATTAAAGGTGCAAGTAATTAAAGGTGCATAAAAGTAAAGGTGGAAGAAATAATTGTCACGATTAGTCAACAAAAACTAGTGAAATGAATAAGGGAAGTATTTATAGGTGATTAGGGGGATGGTTAGAGGAAGCTTCCTCCCCTCCTTCCTTTCTTCTTAATTGCGCCATCAAGTCCTTCCTTCTTAATCTTTTTGTTAATCTTGGACTTTGATGACTTTTGGCTCGGGATTTCTTTGGACTCGTCTTTTAATTCTTCGATAAATAAGACTTGAGTTCCACGGCTTTAAGTAAACTTCCGTCTTTTGACTTTTTCTTCGATAAATCTTCAGAATTGGTCTTGGACTTCCGTTATTTTTGCACTCTTGACTTCTTGACTTCGTCTTTCATCCTTTTCTTCAATAAAAGTCCGTAAATGCCCGTGAATTCCCGTGTTTTCTCCACTTTTCACCTTTTCGTCCTAAATCACAACAAAAACACAAACCACGCATAATTCCGACATAAAATACATAAAATACACGTTTTGGTCCGGTTATTATTGTCATTAAGTGGTAGAAAAGATGTGTGTTTACACACATATCAAATCCCCTACACTTGACCATTGCAATGTCCTCATGCAATGCATTAGTTACAAAGCAAGTTTACATTTTTCATCATAATCAATCCACGTTGGCCTTTATTAAAGAGATAGAAAACTATAAACATTCAAAGTAAAGAAATCAAAAAGCATACCTTGGGTTTTGGAAATGTCATGAATAATCATCATCCTCAAGTTTTCACTTTCTCCAAACCAAGCTTAAAAACGAGATCATTGTTATTATAAGTTAGTAGACTATCACGAACTCATGTGGGCCAATTATTCGCTTAGACTCCCTTATTCCTAGTTGTATCTCTTATATTTTATTATTGTCTTGAATGACCATGAGGATGCATTGTTGACTTATTTCGATAGTTTATTTAGTCCGAAAACAAAGTGAACGATTTAATCAATAGTTAGCTAAAGGACAAAATCTTTTAAAACTGCGTCTCGGGACCTCATAAAGTTCATATCTTGGCATAACTCGCTTCACGATTTGAGACCTTTCTCGGACCGATATTTGGCAGCGACTTCATACTTCAAACCTTGAGAGACGTTCATGAAATTATGGTCTTCTCTTCATAATGGAATTTCTTCACTTGAAATTTTGTGAGATTCATACTTGGACCACGACTTCTTCATTTTTCTCCAATCTTTATTTTGGACTTTGATATACAACGATCCGCCTCCTTTTATGACTTGGATCTATTTATCCTCATACCTTGTTAGGGTCTTTTCAGATACACTTCTCCATGACTTTTGGGGAGTATTTGCTTTTCGTCGTGTGTCTCGATCCTTCATATTGATTTTTGATAAATGATTCTTCACATCACTTTGGATCTTTAGCAACAAAATATAGCCCTCATGCCTTGTTAGGGCCTTTTCGGACTCGCCAATTTTCGCATCCCGCTTCAATAAGTTATGCCGTGGCTATGAACTCTAATCCATACCGAGCAACTTTTAAACGATCTTGGGCTAGAAGCTAAGTAACTTTTCAAATCGTACAACCTTATTTATTAGCAGATAAATTATTTAGCAAGCGATGGGAGAATAGGCTCATAATTAACTCACATAAATTCACGAAAGAATACCGGACTTATAAATGACTCTATCATCTCTCGTTCTCCACAGTTTAAAATCTCAAGTAATGAGACTCGTGGATGCTTAGCCTATTAAGTCAAAGGTTTGGGTTTTCGAGTCGCCTATAGGATCTTGCAAATTCTTAGACTCTTTCAAGTTTAGAAATCGCATTTTAAAGTTCCCTTGATAAACGACTCTCTAGGATCAATTATAGGAACTTGCGAAAAGTTCTTGTTCTTAACCCGTGAGAGTTAAGACTTTCGCGTTTTATAGCTCCCTCTATAAAAGCCTAGCAAAACTTGACTTAAACACGTTAAGGATACTAGCTAGAGTAAACTTAGATAAGTAAACTCGGGTTGAGTCAAAAGATTCACAACGTTTGAAAATTAAAACCACTTATTCAAACATTTATTCTAATAAGGAAAGAAAATAACTATGCAAAGGGCAAAACTAATAGGCCAAAATAGATCAAAAATTTTGAAAAATGTCGAAAATTGATTTTCTAAATGAGGACAAATACAAGGAAAAGGTCACTTAACTTCGATAGAAGTCCCCCAACACTTAAGATAAACATTGTCCTCAATGTTTAAGCATGTGGGAGTAAACTCCCCTACACTTAGGACATTGTGCACGTTGTTTAAATCTTGCTAAGGAAAAGACCACTAAAGAGATTCCTATTTTTAATATTGAGAAAATATAAAATAGTGAATCGAAAAGAGTTTAGGGTAGAACCGGGAAAATGTAGAACACGAAATCATGGGTCGTCAAGAATCATCAAGAGTGGGTCATTGAAGCTCGAATCCCTGATTAGTAGAAGAGAGGAGAGAGCAAACACCAACGGGTCTCCCCTACACTTATGATAAAGAAAGCAAAAAGATAGATGCATGGGTTGCCTCCCAAGAAGCGCTTGATTTTTTTTAACCGAGTCATGAGCCTGACTCGACCTTGATCATCAACGGAAGAAGCATGAAACATATCCACCAGGATCAAAGACATAGTTTTCGTCCACTAAATAGCACGAACTTAAGGCGAACAAGGCAAGCCAAAGAAGAGTAGGCAAGGTTCCCTTAAGCAGCGATGGAGCACGGTGGAAGCAATGTTGAAGTGGTGCAAGCAGATTTCCATAAGTTCCAAAAAGTTTTCCTTTTATTTCATCAGGTGGATACTGAGATGGCTGCAGCATATAAATACCGGGGTCGAACACCTTTTCCTTTAGGGAAAATAGCACTCAGGCTTAGCAGAGTGTGAAGAAGATCCGCGAAGAAGCACAACCTCGTCCTCAGAAGTGGGACAAAGAGGTGTCAAATCGTATGTGCTACGGATATTGGTGTCGACCGGGTTCTTCTCCTTTGAACGAATGTGCTTCAAATCCAAAGTAGGATCAAGACGATAATCTTCAAAGTCCAAAGGAGGTGCATCACTCTCATGAGGGAAGTAAGTGTTGAGAAACGTAGAGAAGTCTTCCTCAAGTGAGTAATCGTCCAAAGTAGGATCGAGTGATGGTGGAGGATCTTCATCATGTGAAGAATCGCTCGAAAGAGTATCAGCCTCATCGAAATCATCATACGTGGGCAGATCGGGATACTCGGAAGTAAGGTCATCATAATCATCCGAGTCTGGACTAGAATCATCATCATAAGCATCAAAGACCGGTGGAGAATCATAAATGGGAGAAGCGTCCAAAGTGGGGCGAGAATCATCCACATCATCTTGAAAAAGTGGATTATCGATGCAAGAGTCGAATAGAGGATTGTCGTAGACGGTAAAGTCATCATGCACATTAATCATATTCACCGATTCTCGTCCTCCAAAGGTTGTACTAGTAAGCTTCCCCATTTTGAAAACTTGTGCATCACCCCCGACTCTTAAGATTAACTCACCTTCGGCCACATGCACTAAAGCTCGTCCGGTTCTCAAGAATGGCCGACCAAGTATTCAAGGAATACGAGGGTCCATTTCATAATCAACTACGACAAAATCGACCGGGAAAGTAAATGTGCCAACTTTGATAAACACGTCTTCGGCAATACCAACGAGGTAAGCGAGAGTGCGATTTGCAAGTTCAAGAGTCATCTTTGTTGGAGTGAGGTCGGGCAATGATAGTGTTTTCCAAACACTCAAAGGCATCAAATTAATACTAGCCCCGAGATCAGCAAGGGCAGTAAATTCTTTAGTTTTGTTGAACACGCAAGGAAAAACAAAACGACCGGGATCTCCAAGCTTTTCCGGAAGTTCTTTAAGAATAACTGCAGAGCAGTTTTCATTTAATCGTGTGTTGGCGAGCTCAATCAACTTCTCCTTCTTGTTAAGCAATTCCCTAAATGCTTTAACAAATTTGGGCATGTGGACAAGTGCTTCAAGAAAGCTAATGTTGAAGTTCATTTGAGAAATCATCTTCACATAGCGTGTCACTTCGGCGTCTTCCTTAGTTAGCATTTTGGTCTTACCTAAACGAGAGGGATAAGGGATATTGGGTTTGGGTGGTGAAGGTGCAGGTGTAGGTAAAGGTTGAGATGTTGAAGGGTCCTTCGTGGGAACTTCATCACGTCGAGGCGGAGACGGTAATGGTGCACTACTACTTGGTGTAGGAGGAGTAGGGATGAATGGTGGTGTAGGAGGTGTAGATTATGGTGGTGGGATTGGTGATCCTACGATGGTGGCTCCACTACGAGTAGTAATAGCACTCACATTTTCTCGCGGATTGGTGACGGTGTTTGAAGGTAGAGAACTCGAAGTAGAAGGTTGAGCAGGGGGCAAGAAACTAGCCAGTATATTATTCAAATCATTGGTTTGATTGCTGATGGAGGATTGAATATTATCTCGAAGCTCGGATCTAATCTCATTTCCTTGCTTTGTGATATCTCCTTTCAGATTGATAATTTGACTCTGCAAATTCTTGATTTGCTCACCTTGGGTTCTCATGATGGCCTCAACATCCGGGTTACTGGGTGGGGTTTGTTGGGCGGGTGGGTGATAAGGATTAGAAGCTCTGGGTGGGATTTGGTTGCTTCTATTGTAGTTGTTGGCGAGGTTTTGGTTTTGAGGAGAAAAACCGGGTGAAAGGTAATTGTTGGATCGGTAACTCAGCAGATTTCTATCCCCTTGTCGAGCTTGGTAATTTTTTGGTGAATAATTACCATAAGCTGCATACACATTTTCCAGATTTCCTTGTGTCAAAGGACAATCGGTGTATGAGTGAGGACCGCCGCATGTTTCACAAGGAGTAGCAACAGCTTTAACTTGTTGTTGTTGTTGTTGTTGGTTTGAAGCTAAGAGTTGCATACTTCTGCTCATTTCAGTCAGCACACGGGTGAGTTCGGTCATATCAGGGTTTGCTGAAGTGGAGGAAACATTGACTCTCGGGTTGTTCCTTGAAGAAGCAGAGGAATCCTAGTTTTTGTGGTGAGTAGTCATGTTCTCAATTAACTCTCTACACTCCTCGGGTCTCCTTTTCATGAATGTGCCACCGGCGGCTGCATTGATCGTATCACGATCTCGAAAAGTCAAACCGTTGTAGAAAGTATCAATTAGGGTCACAGGGATCATGTTGTGGTTTGGACAACGATCAATCAAGACATTATATCGCTCCCAAGCATCAAAAAGAGATTCATCCGGATCTTGCATGAAACCGCTGATTTGATTGCGAAGGCTCGTGACCATGGATGGTGGAAAGTAGCGCGACAAAAAGCGTTGAGTCATGTCATCCCAAGTGTGAATAGAATTCTTCGGGAGAAGATCAAACCATTTCTCGGCATGATGTAATAAAGTATGTGGAAAGAGTTGTAGGCGAAGTTCATCCATTGTGGCACCAGCCAACTTCATGCTTTGGGTGATTGTAATGAACTTGTCGAGGTGTTTGTTGGCATCATCATCAGGCAATCCACGGAATGGGTTAGTTTGCACTTGCTGAATCATGTGGTGCTTCAACGAAAACTCAGGAGCGTTGATTTGCATCGGCGCAATCAGTCCTCCTCGTCCAAACATTGTAGGTTGACAAAGTTCCTCCATGGTCCGAAGATCGGGCTGTGGAAGAACATTGTTGTTATTGTTGAGGTGCGGTGGATTATTATTGTTTACACCTGACATAGCTAAATCTTCTTGAGTCTCGGGCTCTTGATAATTAGAAGATCTAGTACGCATACACCTGAAAATGCAAAAGAAAACAAAACCAAACACAAAGACAATATATATACACAATAAAGATAAAATCTTTTTGGATTTGTGAAATTTTTTAATTTTTATGGATTTTTATCAATTTTTAAGCAAGAAAAATAACGCTCACAAGTGAACGGAACCCAAAAAGCAACGCGTCTCTCACAGAAAACCGTTAATCTTTACGAAAAGAGCCGGCAGCGGCGCCATTTAATAACTCAAATTTTACTCAGGTTAAAAATTTTCGTAGTACCAATCTCTTCGAATTGAAAAACTTGTGTTTAATGTGTGACTCAGCTGAATTTGGTGGAAACAAAAGTGTTGTCGTTGTAGTATATTTAAAGTGCAAAACAATTAAAGTAAATGTGCGTTAAAATAAATGACGTTAAAATAAAATGGCGTTGAAGTAAATCTAAATCTAATTAAAAAGAAAAGTGTGCGATATTTGAAAACATGACGGAAAGTAAAATGATTAAATGACTAAAAATAAAAGGTGACGGAAAGTAAAATTGAACAAGTATTAAAATGATAAAGTAAAAATTAAACAAGACAAAACGTGGAAAATAACCCCCAATCGGAATATATTCCGATCAGACACAATCGGAATGTCAAACCTGCCCAATCGGAATATCAATCGAAACCCCAAGATCGGAATAGCTGTCACCTACCTGATCGAAATACCTTAAACACACTGATCGGAATGTTGGCCTCTGATCGAAATATGGAGTGGACCTGGTCGGAATGTCGTTCGGAACCCGTGATCGGAATATGTCACTTACCCCAAATCGGAATACCAAACATGCACCTAGATCGGAATGAGGAGTGAAGAACCAATCGGAATAACTGTCACTAGTCAGATCGGAATACCTACTACCTTGCCCTGATCGGAATACCAAGATACACCACCAATCGGAAAGTTAAAACCCTTTTCCGACCAAGCAAGGAGCTATGGTCGGAATGTATATCCCTTTTCCGATTTTACCAATCGGAATACGAAGGAAATAACCAAAAATAAGCTAGAAAAATAAGCTATGATTCTAATAAGCACAAGACTAAAACACTAAGGCAAACCGTATGAAAATAAGCTACTAGACTGAAATTTAACAACTTTTAAGACACGAAAAGGATGAGCTTTACTAAAAACAACTTTTATATAAAAATAACTTTTGTAAAAACTTTATAAACTTGACAATAAACAAAATAAGATATGAAAATAATTGATCTAAAACAATCAAAAGCATAAAAATGTAATCTTTAAACAAGTAAACAAGATAAAAAGCATATAAATCAAAGATTAAAGAAAGGTAGAATGATATCAACAAGATAAAGTAAAGGTGCGAGAATTAGAAGAAACACTTACTTGAAATTAAATGGTAAATAAGGTGCAAGACATGTAATTAAAGGTGCAAGTAATTAAAGGTGCATAAAAGTAAAGGTGGAAGAACTAATTGTCCCGATTAGTCAACAAAAACTAGTGAAATGAATAAGGGAAGTATTTATAGGTGATCAGGGGGATGGTTAGAGGAAGCTTCCTCCCCTCCTTCCTTTCTTCTTAATTGCGCCATCAAGTCCTTCCTTCTTAATCTTTTTGTTAATCTTGGACTTTGATGACTTTTGGCTCGGGATTTCTTTGGACTCGTCTTTTAATTCTTCGATAAATAAGACTTGAGTTCCACGACTTTAAGTAAACTTACGTCTTTTGACTTTTTCTTCGATAAATCTTCAGAATTGGTCTTGGACTTTCGTTCTTTTTGCACTCTTGACTTCTTGACTTTGTCTTTCATCCTTTTCTTCAATAAAAGTCCGTAAATGCCCGTGAATTCCCGTGTTTTCTCCACTTTTCACCTTTTCGTCCTAAATCACAACAAAAACACAAACCACGCATAATTCCGACATAAAAGACATAAAATACACGTTTTGGTCCGGTTATTATTGTCATTAAGTGGTAGAAAAGATGTGTGTTTACACACATATCAAATCCCCTACACTTGACCATTGCAATGTCCTCATGCAATGCATTAGTTACAAAGCAAGTTTACATTTTTCATCATAATCAATCCACGTTGGCCTTTATTAAAGAGATAGAAAACTATAAACATTCAAAGTAAAGAAATCAAAAAGCATACCTTGGGTTTTGGAAATGTCATGAATAATCATCATCCTCAAGTTTTCACTTTCTCCAAACCAAGCTTAAAAACGAGATCATTGTTATTATAAGTTAGTAGACTATCACGAACTCATGTGGGCCAATTATTCGCTTAGACTCCCTTATTCCTAGGTGTATCTCTTATATTTTATTATTGTCTTGAATGACCACGAGGATGCATTGTTGACTTATTTCGATAGTTTATTTAGTCCGAAAACAAAGTGAACGATTTAATCAATAGTTAGCTAAAGGACAAAATCTTTTAAAACTGCTTCTCGGGACCTCATAAAGTTCATATCTTGGCATAACTCGCTTCGCGATTTGAGACCTTTCTCGGAACGATATTTGGCAGCGACTTCATACTTCAAACCTTGAGAGACGTTCATGAAATTATGGTCTTCTCTTCATAATGGAATTTCTTCACTTGAAAATTTGAGAGATTCATACTTGGACCACGACTTCTTCATTTTTCTCCAATCTTTATTTTGGACTTTGATATACAACGATCCGCCTCCTTTTATGACTTGGATCTATTTATCCTCATACCTTGTTAGGGTCTTTTCGGATACACTTCTCCATGACTTTTGGGGAGTATTTGCTTTTCGTCGTGTGTCTCGATCCTTCATATTGATTTTTGATAAATGATTCTTCACATCACTTTGGATCTTTAGCAACAAAATATAGCCCTCATGCCTTGTTAGGGCCTTTTCGGACTCGCCAATTTTCGCATCCCGCTTCAATAAGTTATGCCTTGGCTATGAACTCTAATCCATACCGAGGAACTTTTAAACGATCTTGGGCTAGAAGCTAAGTAACTTTTCAAATCGTACAACCTTATTTATTAGCAGATAAATTATTTAGCAAGCGATGGGAGAATAGGCTCATAATTAACTCACATAAATTCACGAAAGAATACCGGACTTATAATTGACTCTATCATCTCTCGTTCTCCACAGTTTAAAATCTCAAGTAATGAGACTCGTGGATGCTTAGCCTATTAAGTCAAAGGTTTGGGTTTTCGAGTCGCCTATAGGATCTTGCAAATTCTTAGACTCTTTCAAGTTTAGAAATCACATTTTAAAGTTCCCTTGATAAACGACTCTCTAGGATCAATTATAGGAACTTGCGAAAAGTTCTTTTTCTTAACCCGTGAGAGTTAAGACTTTCACGTTTTATAGCTCCCTATATAAAAGCCTAGCAAAACTTGACTTAAACACGTTAAGGATACTAGCTAGAGTAAACTTAGATAAGTAAACTCGGGTTGAGTCAAAAGATTCACAATGTTTGAAAATTAAAACCACTTATTCAAACATTTATTCTAATAAGGAAAGAAAATAACTATGCAAAGGGAAAAACTAATAGGCCAAAATAGATCAAAATTTTTGAAAAATGTCGAAAAATTGATTTTCCGGTTAAAATGAGGACAAATACAAGGAAAAGGTCACTTAACTTCGATAGAAGTCCCCCCTACACTTAAGATAAACATTGTCCTCAATGTTTAAGCATGTGGGAGTAAACTCCCATACACTTAGGACATTGTGCACGTTGTTTAAATCTTGCTAAGGAAAAGACCACTAAAGAGATTCCTATTTTTAATATTGAGAAAATATAAAATAGTGAATCGAAAAGAGTTTAGGGTAGAACCGGGAAAATGTAGAACATGGAATCATGGGTCGTCAAGAATCATCAAGAGTGGGTCATTGAAGCTCGAATCCCTGATTAGTAGAAGAGAGGAGAGAGCAAACACCAACGGGTCTCCCCTACACTTATGATAAAGAAAGCGAAAAGATAGATGCATGGGTTGCCTCCCAAGAAGCTCTTGATTTTTGTTAACCGAGTCATGAGCCTGACTCGACCTTGATCATCAACGGAAGAAGCATGAAACATATCCACCAAGATCAAAGACATAGTTTTCGTCCACTAAATAGCACGAACTTAAGGCGAACAAGGCAAGCCAAAGAAGAGTAGGCAAGGTTCCCTTAAGCAGCGATGGAGCACGGTGGAAGCAATGTTGACTTAGGTTATATTATGAGTATATATTTGGGGGTGTTACATAATTAACATGACTTAGGTTATATTATGAGTATATAATAATACATATTTTAACCTAAGTATTTAACTTATTTAATTAAAAACATGTTATACTTTAATTAAATATTATAACCTATAGTTTAATTAAATTACATGAAATAATTATTAAACTATACACTATATCATATGACTTAGAAAATAATCATGAAAAACACTTAGGCTTATATACTTAGCTTATTTAACCAGCTTATTTCTAAATATGGAAACTTTCTATTTTTAGAAACTTAATTAAATAAGGCAGCTAATCTATTTATGGAAACCAACTATTTTTAGAAACTTATTTATTTCAGGCAGCTAATCTATTTATGGAAACTTATTTAATTAAGGCAGCTAATCTATTTATGGAAACTTTCTATTTTTAGAAACTTATCTATTTTAAGCAGTAAATCTATTTTTAGAAACATTCTATTTTTGGAAACTTTCTATTTTTGGAAACTTTCTATTTTAGGAAACCTGCTATTTTTGGAAAGTTACTTATTATTACACAGTAAGCATAATAACACATGAAATACCAGAAATACTTAATCAGAATAAACAGAATATAAGATTTAACACAGTTTAAGGCTTTAGAACAGTAAAACATGGTAAGAACACATAAAATAAGCTAAGACATGACATAAAACCAGCTATGTATTTAGTAAGCAAATACTTATTCATGTACGTATTTATGTAGCACTAGTGATTCGGAAGTAGGATTCTCGCAGTTCATCTTTCTCGTTCACTAGACATAAGGTACGGATTCCCGTCCTTTCAGTATGGACATTCTTTCCTTATTAGGATTCCCCGTATGTAGCCAACTGTTTTCCCGTAGTATAAGTTACGTGTTTGATTGCTTATGTTTAATAAAGATTACCTATAGCCATATACATGCATGACCAGTTTCACCTAGTTATGGAGGTACCATAACCATAACATTAGAGGCACTGATGTTATGACTTCACCACGGCGGAGTGATTGCTCGTGGCGTCCCTTCAGCTTTTGACCATTTATATTATATTTATCATGTGGGGCGTATGGGTGCATCCTAGTTACATGTTTTTATTCAGGATCTCATGGTGAATGTGGTGTGTGCCTTGCATCCTTCACAAGGAGCTGATCCCTCCTACCCAAAAACCAGTATATTAAATTAGAGGCAGCCCCTCTAATTTGCATGATGAGGTCACCCCTCCAAGTATTCATGCACGGTGGATTTTCATGACCTATATTGGCTAATGGTAAAATATGTTAAACAGTTTTCATAAGATAAACATAAGGCTTTTCAAACTGTAAAACCAGTTTTATGAACATGTTCCAGGTTTTCTAGGACTTATACATTTCCGATGCTATTAAGTCTCTCTAATGTTTTAGTCACTTATACTATGTCTATATCTGTGCACTGAGCGTTTTGCTCAGCCGTTACTTTCCTTTCCATGTCCCAAAACGGCAGGTACCCTAGGAAAGACTCGAGCATTTGGAGGACGTGCATCAGATGGAAGCTGCTAGAGACTTCTTTTCCTTTTGCCTTCATATATTTATGCTTGTGTAGTCTTTCATTCATTTCTTTTGCTTTATTATGTTTTGGGCTTATGTTTGGGAACCGATGTTTGATTCCGGTTATCCCTATGGTCATGTAATGTTTTATACATTTATCCTTGTATGCTTTGATGACACGCCATAATTACGCGTGACATTTCCATTATCAAAATGGGGTGTCACAATTATGGTATCAGAGCCAAGGCTTCGACCTGTAGGCTCTAAAACTCGACCTGTGACTAGTGGGTAGTCACCAGGAGCTTCCTAAGCCAACGTCTGTTATTCTATGTATTGATGTTTTCAGCGCATTGTTGTTTTAACCATGATGTTTTCAGCACCTTGAGGTTTTAACCTTGATGTTTTCATCGATATTGTTTTACTAATATGGATGGACAACCGTCATTCATATTTAGTTATGTGTCATTGTTTCATGCATAATGTTCCTCTTGAACTGTGACTATCTGGACTGAACCCCAGTAGTTCATAATTAGTCACATAAAATTTTTTCTGATAAGTTTTGACAAACGAGTTTCATTCATTTATGTTTCATGTATCATTGTTGCAGGGATTATGACTAAGTAATGGTTGGTACAGGACTGGCCCTATTTAGTCGCATGTGCTTTTATCGAAACTTTTAACTTTGGGACCGACCCTTAGGCGTCCCCTCGCCATGTTTTTTGTTTTGGAACCGACCCATAGGCGTTCCCTCGCACATATAAAGGTTTTATAAACTACATTAAGCATTCATGCACTGTTTTTCATGCATAAAATTTTTCTCATGATTTAAATTGGCATAAAACTTTTTTTTATGTCCCCTCATGAGTTATTATGTTTTTTTTGTCAAGTATGTTTTCATACTGTCATGGTTAACTTCAGTTTCATTCTGATTATGTTATACACTTCTTCGTGATAGATGGTTTCATGTTTATTCATGATAATTCCGTCTTCATGTTGATTATGTTTTACGCCTCTTTTGTTATTTATGCTTTCACGCAAGACATTGTTGGATTTCATTAAATTCTGCTTCATGATAGTCATGGTTGGTTTTCGTTGATCATACTGTCAGGCAAATCATCGTTAAATTTTGTGTAACCACACTTTAACGTTTCTGTTATAACCAGAATGATGTCTATGATAATACTGCTAGGTTATCATGATGGTTTTCCTAACCGTTTAACCGATTTACTTCCCTTAAAATCATGACAAATGATCAACCCCCATACTGATCATTTCATGTACATTCCATGTGTACTCCATGTATCTTATCCCACGTGCCTATTTCCACTTGCTGATACTCTACAAATTGCTGATGCCGCTCATAATTTGGAGATGTTACTAAAGGTTGATGCTGCTGACGTTCGGAGACGCTACGAGATGCTGATGTTGTTCATAACCTGGATATCCTACAAGACGAAGACAAAGGCGTCGGAGCAAAGCAATTGGAAGAGAAGATGCTTCACCATCAGACGATTTCCATCAATCATTGTCCCTAATTCTTAGTTACATGTCACACGTCATTCGGCTGTCATTTCAGCCATATGAGTGCAAACCGGTACCAGCCGGCCACTCAGCTGAATTGTTACATGAATCACGGTCATGAGAATGACCTTCATGGAACTGACAGACAGGACGATAGTAACCACTACTATGACAACAACTATCCTAGAAATCGCAACCGAAACTCTGGCCACGGACGTGGTCAGAAATACAAGGATTAGTAGTCCAACCGATCCGCCAATTCTGGCATAATAACCTTATATTGTGGTTATATTTGTTTCACATCTCGAGACACATGTCAAGACATCAGTCAAGACACATGTCTCACGTATACTTTCTGAAGACACATGTCAAGACATCAGTCAAGACACATGTCTCACGTATACCTCCCGAAGACACATGTCAAGGCACCAGTCAAGACATATGTCATGCTTATGGTTCCAAGAAACGAGTCAAGACACATGACTCACGTCCAACTATGGGACATTTCTAAGAAATTCAGGGTACCCTCCAAGGGTATATACATTTTGTTGTGCCATGTATTAATCAGGCCACAAGAATTTCAATACCATTATCGGCGCATCAGTGAGAACTATCACGTTGCCGATTTCACTTTCTTTTGTTTCACCATACTTCATATATTTATGACCATGAAGGATGCCTTTCGTATTCCCACGCATAAGAAGGTTTTCCTTCAGTTTAATGATGAGATCCAAGCTGCTAACGTATTTCCTAGGACAGACACGAGATGAATTTTATCCTAACTATGGACTATGAACAGCACACCATGCTATGATTCATAATTATGTACAGTAATGTTCAGGCTCCTGAATACATTCAGCTTGATTTTCCATCGGGAAAATCTGTACAAATTATCTATGCTTACAAGCATGTGCGTTGTTAGCCATGGTCGCTAAAATTTTCTAGTTGTCAGTAAGACACGACCACTTAATTCTTTTACGCTTAGCCAGTTGATTATTACAAAATCTTCCCATACATTCCAGAAGAACTTACAAGGGAAGGACGGTACCATGAGATTATGTGTCGACTACCGTCGGCGTAAACAAATCACCATTCATGACCGTTATTCTCCTCCACGTATTGACAACATGTCCAATCGACCTTATAGCGTTAATCACTTTTCCAAGATCGAATTCATGATTATGCTGCCAATAGTGACGGGTGAAAGAGCAGGACATGTCCATGACTGCTATTCGTGCACGACTCGGTCATGCTAGATTTATGATTTTGAATTAGTCTCATCAATGCTCCAACAACATTATGGACTTAATAAATTAAGTTTCCATGAACTCATAAGCAAATTCATCAGTGTTTTCATTGAGGATAACCTGATTTCCTTTAAGCCTAGAAGAAGAACAGGAAGACCATATCTGCACTATGTTGCAAATTCTATGACAAGAGAAATTTCACCCTGGAAATTTTTCCAATATCAATTCTGTTTGATTACAGTGACACGCTGGATCACATGGATTTGCATGGTTAATCTGACCATGACTCAGCTTATGCGTAAAGGAGAGAACCTTACACTACATTAGGTGTTATAGAAATCCTACGCTAGGATAAGTATAGATTCAGAAACTCAGAGTTTCGTAAAACTCCTTTGTATCAAGTCCTACGAAGCAAGATACGGTTATGTTCATATCTAAGTACCTGACATACCAACAGGTTAAGATAGGACACCAACAAACTGGGATGTTTTCATCATCTGAAATTGTGAATTGAAATGGGACAAGATCTCCACGGATTTTTGTTACCAGATTAAAGCAAACTCAGAAGAAGCAAGATGATATCTGTGTTATTGCCAACAGTTCGATCAAGTCTACAAAATCCTTACATCCGTACGGATTTCAGAACCAACAGATTGATCGGACACATTCCACGCCAAGGCTCATCCGATCACCTGGTAATCCCTCAGTTATAGGGACAGGCAAGGGTTCAAATTTGTGCTCCTTGTTTACGTCCACGTCCTTGTTATAATTTCACGACTTGTTTTCGCGCTCGCGTTCATGACACCATTCACATTCATGATGGTATCTTGACTTACGATTTTACGTTCACTTCGTTCTGGGAAGTTTTGCAAGAACTTGACAGACCAGACCCAAGTTTAGTATAACTCTCCATGATCAGATAGACGTTTCACGTCATATTCCACGTCTCACCTTGTAGCGTTTGGCGATACCGCCATTATATTCTATGTTCACGATATGTTTCACATATCATGTTCATTCCATGTTCCTCATATCATGATCAAGATACGTTACACGTATCATGGATCACGATATGTTTACTCATACTACACTCGCCATATCTCCACGTAGCACGTTCAAAATTTTTCACGTATCACGTTCAAAAATTTTCACGTACTACGTTTCTTTATGTCTCGCGCATCGTTTCTAGTTAACAGTTAAGTCAAATTGTCTTTCATTGTAACGTTTCAGTTACTCTTACACGATTAATTCTTATTCCCTCGATCGAACTTAGGGGATCTACCTTACGTTGATAACCAATAACTTCTTCGTATTCCAAGTCAAGGTCAGGAGGACCAAGACTTATTATTCGTGTCAAGATCTTATAAGGAACCGTTCCAAGAGGGAAGCCACTTGGAAACGGACAAGTTCATCCGGACTTCTTATCCGTTTTCTCTTATCAATTATATATGTCCTTTCAGCCACGTCACGTTCCATGTCCTTTTAAGACATGTCACGTTCCGCGCTCTTTCTGCCAGGTCACCTGAACGTTAATTTATCTTACATACCCTCTCAGTTTGATTCGGGTATGGTTCTCTTTCAGTTACGTTATCTATAATTCGGTGACGAATTATTCTTTTTAGGGGGGAAGAGTTGTAAAACCCGCATGCTTTTACCATGAATAGTACCCTTAAGATCGTACGTACTAGATTTAAACTTTCCTAATATAGCATGATTACGATTACGTTTAGGATTTTACGTATTACGTACGTGTTAAAACACGATAAGTATTTACTACGCACGAGCACGTAATAATTATTTGACAATAATTAATCACGAACATGCGATCATGAAATCATGAACGTAATAAAACACGAACTATTATTAATTACGTATATATATATATATATTACGAGCGTAATTAAATATATTAGATCACGATATTTACGTAACGAGAACACTTAAAACGCGAACACAAATGATCACGAACGTATAACTTAACACACGAGAACACACCAATGTTTTAGACACTGAAAACATTTGGGTTACCCCTTGTGGGCCCCATTACCACGAATTTAGGAGGGGGGGGATGGGCTTAGCCCATCAATTTTTCACTAAAAAGGAAAAGGGATATTTTTCACAACTCATTTTCATTCACAGAAGATTTTTAGAAAAACCCTAAAGCCCTCTTCCTTGTTCTTCATTGTGCCGCCACCTTAAGAACACCACAAGAGGTGGTTTGTGATCTTGGATCTTGAAGTTTTAGTGATTGATCGTGTTGGTTCTTCGTCCTTTTGATCCACGAATTCGGTAAAACCTTTTTAAACCTTTTCTTTTGATTTAATCTTTTTATAAATTATGAACATGTAATGTTTTTACAAAAACATAATAATTAAGCATAGATCTAACATGTTTTGCTGTTAAATAAAATCAAAAGGTTGTTTTTAAGGGGTGTTTGTTTTGGCCGCAGGCTGCAACCGAACCCGAAGGGGTTTCGGTTTGCCAAGCCGACCACCACCAAGACCATATGGTCTTGGTTGGTGCGTGTGGGTCCCACGGCAGCAAGGGAAACACGGGGTACCCCAAGTTGGTTCGGGGTACGGTGTCGATTTCATGTCCGGTTCATATTTTTTAGCCTAGATCCGGTTCATGGTGTATGTTAGTTTTTCTTATGTTTATGAACTTATGTTAAAATTAAATTAATAAAATGATGTGATTAATTTAATAACATGACTTAGGTCATTTAATTATTAATGATCATGAAATTAATTTAACCTAACTATTTATATATTTAAGACTTATAATTAATTAATTATTTTAAAACCATGGATATAATTAATTAATTAACATGACTTAGGTTATATTATGAGTATATAATAATACATATTTTAACCTAAGTATTTAACTTATTTAATTAAAAACATGTTATACTTTAATTAAATATTATAACCTATAGTTTAATTAAATTACATGAAATAATTATTAAACTATACACTATACCATATGACTTAGAAAATAATCATGAAAAACACTTAGGCTTATATACTTAGCTTATTTAACCAGCTTATTTCTAATTATGGAAACTTTCTATTTTTAGAAACTTAATTAAATAACGTAGCTAATCTATTTATGAAAACCAGCTATTTTTAGAAACTTATTTATTTCAGGCAGCTAATCTTTATGGAAACTTATTTAATTAAGGCAGCTAATCTATTTATGGAAACTTTCTATTTTTAGAAACTTATCTATTTTAAGCAGTAAATCTATTTTTGGAAACTTTCTATTTTTGGAAACTTTCTATTTTAGGAAACCTGCTATTTTTGGAAAGTTACTTATTATTACACAGTAAGTATAATAACACATGAAATACCAGAAATACTTAATCAGAATACACAAAATATAAGATTTAACACAGTTTAAGGCTTTAGAACAGTAAAACATGGTAAGAACACATTAAATAAGCTAAGACATGACATAAAACCAGCTATGTATTTAGTAAGCAAATACTTATTCATGTACGTATTTATGTAGCACTAGTGATTCGGAAGTAGGATTCTCGCAGTTCGTCTTTCTCATTCACTGGACATAAGGTACGGATTCCCGTCCTTTCAGTATGGACATTCTTTCCCTATTAGGATTCCCCGTATGCAGCCAACTGTTTTCCCGTAGTATAAGTTACGTGTTTGATTGATTATGTTTAATAAAGATTACCTATAGCCATATACATGCATGACCAGTTTCACCTAGCTATGGAGGTACCATAACCATAACATTAGAGGCACTGATGTTATGAGTTCACCACGGCGGAGTGATTCCTCGTGGCATCCCTTCAGCTTTTGGCCATTTATATTATATTTATCATGTGGGGCGTATGGGTGCATCCTAGTTACATGTTTTTATTTAGGATTTCATGGTGAATGTGGTGTGTGCCTTGCATCCTTCACAAGGAGCTGATCCCTCCTACCCAAAAATCAGTATATTAAATTAGAGGCAACCCCTCTAATTTGCATGATGAGGTCACCCCTCCAAGTATGCATGCACGGTGGATTTTCATGACCTATATTGGCTAATGGTAAAATATGTTAAACAGTTTTCATAAGATAAACATAAGGCTTTTCAAACTATAAAACCAGTTTTATGAACATGTTCCAGGTTTTCCAGGACTTATACATTTCCGTTGCTTTTAAGTCTCTCTTATGTTTTAGTCACTTATACTATCTCTATATCCGTGCACTGAGCGTTTTGCTCAGCCGTTACTTTCTTTTCCATGTCCCAAAACGGCAGGTACCCTAGGAAAGACTCGAGCATTTGGAGGACGTGCATCGGATGGAAGTTGCTAGAGACTTCTTTTCCTTTTGCCTTCATATATTTATGCTTGTGTAGTCTTTCATTCATTTCTTTTGCATTATTATGTTTTGGGCCTATGTTTGGGAACCAATGTTTGATTCCGGTTATCCCTATGGTCATGTAATGTTTTATACATTTATCCTTGTATGCTTTGATGACACGCCATAATTACGCGTGACATTTCCATTATCAAAATGGGGTGTTACAATGTCGACATCTACTTTAAAAAGAAGAAGATTGTGATTTTCAAATTTTGCCATTCGAATGATCTCGTTTGCAATCAAACACCCATCAAGGATTTGTCGCCCGCCTAAGAAAGCCGTTTGGTTCGGCCCGATGATAGACGAGATCACTTTAGCCATGCAAAGAGATAAGATATTAGAGATCACTTTGTACACGCATCCGATTAGGCTATTAGGCATGTAGCTGGAGAACCTAGGGGATCGCATTTCTTAGGAATAAGAACGATAAAAGAGGGATTGCAAACATTTTCCTAACTTCCCGGTAGCTTCGAAATGTTTAACACAATCATAAAAATCAGACCTGAAAACCTCCCAATAAGCCTTTATCAAAATTAAAATTGAATCCATCCGGTCTGACAATTTAGTGCCTGAACAGCTCCAAACAGCAGCTTTAACCTCTTCCATAGATTTATCACATTCAAGAAAAGAAGCATCACTAGTTGATAATTTACGAAATAGAGGACTGCAGAAAAGAGGTCTCTCCTCAACACGTTCGTTAAACCTACTAGAAAAGTGAGTCAGAACAGATTGTTTAATAAATTCAGGAGATGTGCACCAGGATCCATTAACCAGAATTCCTTTAATAGTAAAATTGGCACATTTGTTCCTTAACAACGAGTGAAAAAATTCTTGAGTTCTTGTTCCCTTCTACCGCCCAACGAACCCTAGGTTTTTGTTTTAGATCATCTCTATCAAGTTGCTCAAGCACAACAAACCCTATATTTTTGTATTATATCATCTCTATCAAGTTGCTCAAGCGATTGAAGGTTAATTAGCCACTCCTCTCTTTTAATTATGTCATAATGAGTGAGATGCCCAACCTCGGCTTTGACACCCCATTCTTCAAGACAACGATAAAGATGGGCCTTGGATTCACGTTTGCCTTGTAGTCTTGTGCAACATAATATAAAGTTGTTTAATTTACTAGTAATTCCTCTAATTTCATAGATTTATTTTTAGTTTTCTTTTAATTTGAACACTACTCTTTAACTTAGAACATGTGTGTTTCATTCAAATGCTTTACTCTTAAATAGTTACGTATAGTTTTTTGGGGTGAGGTGAAAGCCGACGTATGTTAATATACTCCTAGACACGCTTCATCGAGTTTTGTTTATCGTCATTGCATAAGAACCACTAATGGAATTACTTTCGTAGCATTGCAGGGACTCCTTTCAAACTAAGCTTGTGGTTGTTTAACATCTTGGGGGCATATAGAGATTTATCAAAATTTTTAGTTATCTTAGATTGATGGACGATTGGTTTTGGCGAGGGAATCTCCTCGCCAGATGTCTTGTAGGCCGGTTGGAAATATTTGTCTAAAAACTATGTGGGCCCTAGACCGTTGTGGGTAAAATTGATACGACTCCATACCAAAGATATTAGTGACTGGTTGTTGCGAGGAATATTTGGCAAGGGTATGCCCTCGTTAAAGACTTACAGCAACGGCTTGTCTTCACCAAAGCTACAAAAATTATCCATAATAAGACCGACTAGTGCAATAATTATCAATATTCACAACCAAAATTGCATACTTAAAGTTCTAAAACCATGGGTCCGTGTTATGAAAAAGTTCATGTTACGTCAGATTTTTTTCATAATATTCAACACCTTGAGAGAAAAAGAATTATTAAAAGAACACTCGAAAAATTCAATGGTAGAAACGGACTTAATGATGTCAATCCAAACTCCTTGACCATTTTTAGACACTTGTGAAGAGAAACCACCATCGACACCATAGGAACAAGAAATGACTTTTCGCCAAAGAGCATCTTTTTTAGTAAGATACCGCCACTTCTATTTACCAAACAAAGTAAGATTTTTTGCTAACAAACTACCAACCCCTAAACCTCCATGATTAGAACCAACAAGGATACTATCCCATTTAACCTAACTAATACCACGTCGATCTTTATTGATTCTCCAAAAGATCGACACCAAAGAGATTCTAGGAGCTTAAAAATTGTCAAATGTGCCTTGAATAAGGACAACAAGTAAATGGGGATACTACCAAGGACTGAGATGTGTTTGTTATTGACAATGAAAATAAGAAACAAGTAATGAAACACACAAACATATCAAATCAAGAGTACACCAAGAAATAGTCTAAACAATAAGCACACACATAGTAAGCCTTAGCTTTTCCGCAACTAAGATGTTTAGACTAAGGAATGCACACTTGACCATAATCTAAACAAGAAGCACACATGTACTAAGCCTTAACTTTTTCGCAACTTAAATGTTTAGATTATGAGATGCACACAAAGACACACAATACAAGTATCCAACTATAAAAGTAAAAATGTAAAGACATAAATGTAAAGGAGAATACCGACATGATAATTTATAGTGGTTTGGTTACGAAACTCCTCTTCGCCCTACTACACTCCCCGAGTACCCAACTCGAGAGTTACTTCACTAGTCAACAAACTCCTTTCAAGGTGTAGAAAACCAAACACGTCGCTTACATTATTTCCAACACCAACCTAGATATCGAGTCCTTCTTTGGGTACTACCAAGCCCGTTATGTTTTACGGAGCAACATAACAAACCTTATGTTTTATGGTCTAAACACATAAACCAGTAGCTTACAATCTTTACCGACACTAAGCTACATGTCGAGCCCTAATCTAAGCTAGAACCAATCTTGCATCAATTACAACACTAGTTATCTTTTATGGCCAAACATAACAAACCATGTGTTTTATGTCCTAAATACATAAACCATCTAGATCTAAGTACACACCACTTAGATATAGGACTCTAACACAATACAGTATATACATAACTTGGATCTACACTCCTAACACCTAATCCAAGGATACCTATCACTTGTATTTACAAACATATCCAAGTGTACCCACCACTTGGATCTACTAGATATACATCAAGTCCAAGTATACACACAACTTGGATCTTCATGATTTACATTGTAGTAAAAATTGAATCATGACTAGATCTATAGAATAAGAGATCTCATCATGTTATGACCTTAACACTTCATAGTAGGGCTGAGCACGGCAGACCCAAAACCGACCCGAACCGGAAAACCGGACCGGACCGGAGCGAACCGAACCGGACCGAGTAATTTCGGTCCGGTCCTCGGTCTGGGGTTTTGGACCAATTCGGTCCTCGGTCCGGTCCGGTTCGGTCTTACCAAAATCTTGTCAATTATACCTAATAGGACCGGACCGGACCGAGGACCGAACCGGACTGGACCAACCCGGACCGGACCGAACCATTTCGGTCCGGTCTTGGTCCAGGGTTTCGGACCAATTCGGTCCTCGGTCCGGTCTGGTCTTGGACGGTCTGGTCCAGTCCCGGACCGATGCTCAGCCCTACTTCATAGTGATGAAAGTGTTCTTCTCTTTGCACTTGAGAGAACGAGAGGATTGGGGGATAGAATCACATCTTAAACAAGATTAATCTACCAACCAATAAAGGATCAAAGGTGTGTCAAAAATTGAGAGAGAATGTGCAAAAAGAGTTGATTAAAAAGCTAGAAATGATCCTCTATTTAGAGGACAAGGGAGCAACGGGTATATTTTCATATGGCTCTAAATACCCTCGCGGCTCATTAATGATCTGAGGGTACCTATAATGATCTGCGGGCTCTAGACTCTGCTTCCTTGTGTCCTTTAGTGGGTAAACTCCATTAGGTGTAGAATTTACCCAAAGGGAATATCCTTTATCCATTTGGAATTTCCTAAATTCAAATTTCCATTTTCTTCTTAATAAAACATTTTCTACAAAAAATGTGTTTTCAAAAATACTTTTCCACTTTAATTAAAAGTGAATTTTAATAAAATATTAATCCTTGAACACTTAGTACGGTTAATGACCTGTTTATTTCATACCTTGAGTGATTCATCACGGATGTAGTCTTGGAGGTGTCGAGAGAAGTATACATATGGATGTATAAGTGATTACGAGTACCTTGCATATTTTACATAATGTATTGCGACTTATACGTTTATCGTCACCAAAACACAAAGAGTATATATCGATTAAACATCGCAATGTTTGCACTAACAATCTCCCCCTTTTTGATGATGACTGTAAAACCCGTATTTAACTTTAGTATATTAAATACGCGGTTTCGAGAACGTACGCATATTAAAATAAAAAATAATAATAATAATATAAAACCAGACACTTATATATGATCGGTTAAAAAAACAAACTAACAATGAAAGAAAAAGGGCCTTATGGCCGGTTTGTTTAAAAAAAAAAAGAGAACGGGCTTGGCCCGTTTGGTTTGTATATTTATAAAACGGGGGTTAACCCCTTCTCCCATAACAGACGTACAAAAAAAACATATTAGGGTTTATATGTTTGGTGTAGCCGCCGGCTTTAGAAGGGAAAAGGGAGTTCGGGTCCGATTTTCTTTCTTAGTAATTCGTGTGTAATCACCATTATTCGTTAATCATCATAAGGTAATCACCCTCGTTCCTTAATTCTGTTATACCACGATTTAACAATTGATTAAAGCTTATAAAGAACAAATCTTAAATATATAATACACAAGGGGTCAGGTTTGTGGTTTGGTTAATGAAACCGAGACCATAAGGTCTCGGTAGGTTCCTTCTCTGCCCAGCCGTGACCTACACAGGGGCGGCTCGGGCTGTGATCGGCAAAAACATTCGAAACAAGCCCAAACGGGCTGTTCCAGAAATAGGGGTGCGTTTGGTTTATTGAAACAGTGGGAAAACGTAGACAAGCAGTGGGAACAAGGGTAAAATCAGTACCTCGCATTCTAAGCAGAAAATAAAGGATTTAATTTTCATATTAGCGACGGTTCTGTGACACTATTTTCCATCGCAGACTGTTTAGTGACAGTTTTCTTTATAGACAGTTTAAAACTCAGCTTTTGGTCACACCTTTTAGTGACATTTTTTCTGTCTTAATTTTCATATAGAAAAATTTAATATAGTTGTGAGATTGTTTAGTGCGACCGAGATGGGGGTATCTCGGTAGGCTCGGGATATAGTTTAAACATATAAAACGAAGATTTATATATTATACCTTTTTATTAATTGTTTTATGAATGTCTTAAATTGTATTTTAAATGAGTTAAATTAAAATTCTTTTAATATTTAAAAAGGGTATAATTTTATTATATGAATTATATTACTTTAAAACTTCTAATTTAGAAATCTTACGTTTTAATGAGTTAATTTATTATAGTATTAACATAACGTCAGAACACGTTGTATCATATTTATTAGTGAGTCGTTATATATATTAAGAGGATTAATATAAATTCAGAGTCACCAGCTAATATACGTACAGATTTCTAGAAATAGAATAAATAATTGAAAAAGCCAATAAGATCCGTAGATTAAATAAACGAATATCAATTTACTTATTCGCGTTCCTTATTCATGTAGCTCGCGTGAAATCAGAGTAGACTTTCCGTCAGTTGATCTCGGTCGGTTACTGGACACGAGGTACGAATTTTCCGTCCTTTCAGTAAGGACTTCCCTTCTATGCATGATTAGGATTTTCCCGTCTGCAGCCAAATGTTTTCCCCAGTATGTGTTAAGCTTATCAGTAATCATGTTAATAACTAAATAAATTGCCTGAGCATTATATACAAGCACGACCAGTTTATGTACTAGTTACGGAGGTACCGTAACCACGGCACTAGGGCACCGGTGTCGTGACTCACATGCAGGAGAGTGATATCATGCATCATCCCTTCACGTTTTGTACATTCTTATTATCATGTCATGTGGGGCGTATGGATGCATCCTAGGCTTATCAGTTTACAGTTATCAGGGTAAATGTGGTGTGTGCTCTACATCCTTCACATTGGAGCTGATCCCTCCACCCAGCACAATATTTAGAGGTTACCCCTCTACAGTTATTTAGAGGTCACCCCTCTACAGCATGACGAGGTCACCCCTCCAGTTATTCATGCACGGTTGTTACAGCACGTGACCTATATAAGCTCTATCAATTAAAATACAGTAAATGCATGTTTTTAGGTTTAATAGTTAATAATTCAGCTTCAGTATTTATAAATCAGGCTTCTCAGATTTTATACAGAGTTCTACTACATGTTACATATCAGTCTCATAGCTTCATTAGTTGTCATTTATTCCATTTCTTTTAGTACATTCTTATCATGTTTTATATCCGTTCACTGAGCGTTATGCTCCGCCGTAGTTTCCTTTCATGTTTCCACACGACAGGTACACAGGGACGATTTTAGGACTTCTAATAGAGTACGTGCATTTGATGGGAGCTACCCAGACTCCTTTATTTTAGGCACACATTACATTACTTTGGTTGTTTGGACACTGTTTCGTCCTTTTCTTTCAGTATTTAAATCTTTATATTTTGAGCTTATGTTTGGACTACCGATGTTTGATTCCGGTATTTCCGTACGGTCAGTTAATGTTTAATACATTGCCTTGCATGCTTTGATGACACGCCATAAATACACGTAACGGTCCATTTATCCAAGTGGGGTGTTACAATTATGGTATCAGAGTGCAAGGTTCGACCTGTAGGCTCTAAAACTTGACCTGTGACTAGTGGGTAGTAACAAAAAACTTCCTGTATTTTGGTGTCGTTATCTTCCATGCTACTCGTGTATGTTATCAGTCAGGTTTTCAAAATTTTGACTAAGTAAACGGTAGGTACAGGACTGGCCATACTTAGTCGCATGTGCCTTTCAGCGAACTTTTCGTTTTGGTGAACTGGCCATAGGCGTTCACCTTTGCCCGTTTAAATTTTATATAGATGAACTGACCATAGGCGGTCATCCTTACACATGTCAGATTTATGTTTCAGTAAATTGTCATTTTGTGAACTGACCATAGGCGTTCACCAGTATTCATGTCATATTTCGTTGGCTATGCCTTCATGAACTACACTATGCATATTCAGATTTATTACTCCAAGTTCTGACAATTTTGATCAACTTATCCTATGTTATTTCAGATGCCACCCAGACGCGAAACTGAGAATGATCCTAACGCAGCTGCTATTGATGCTGCTGTTCAAGCTGCTATACAAGCCATGTTACCCTAAATTCGTGATGAGATCCGAGCTGAATATCAAAATAGACCTGAGCAGAATAACAACCCTCCTGCTCCACCACCTGCCACTTTAGCCACCTGGCTAGATTTGTTTAACAAACAGAAAACCCGACCTTTTAAACAGACTATAGCTCCAACTGACGCAGAAGACTGGATCTATCATGTAGAGAAATTTTTTGGAGCTATGGGTTGTGGTGATGCTTTCAAGGTTAGGCTTGAAGTTTACAAATTGGAGGGTCCTGCTCTGCATTGGTGGAGGTCTCAGAAACATTCCAATGGGGGAGATGCTTGGGAGCTTGCATTGACCTGGGCACGTTTCAAGGCGATGTTCTATGATAAGTTTTTCTCGCATGCTGAGCAAGCTAAACTAAAGAGGGACTTCCACGTCATTCATCCGAATCATGGCGAGAACAATATAGAGTTCATGCACCGATACCTCAGGATGGCTGGATTCTTAGGGGAAGCTGTGGGTACCGCAGAGGAGCAAGCAAAGCAATTTCGCTGGGCCCTTCACTCTAGGACTACAGATAGGCTGGTGAGTGATACGTTCACTAATGTGTCACAAGTAGCTAATGCAGCTCGTGATATTGAGATGCTTTTCAAGAGGGATGAGCTCGAGAATGTAGAGCGTCCTGAGAAGAGGTACATCTCATCCAACAGACTTAAACAATTTAACTCCGATTATTATTTGTCAACTTATATGTCATGCCTTATACAATTAAATCTTGCAGACACAGAGGAGGAGACTGATCCCAATCGGCTACTCCACAGTAGAACTATAGAAACCACGGTCAGTCTTATGACCGCAATCGATCAGATAAGAGGAGCGGTGGTGATAACTACCGCGACAGCTCAAACTCATCTAGCAACTATAGGTGATTCTTAAGCTCCAAAAACACTAGACTATCGTGTAAAATAGATCTTAATTTTTTTTGTTTATTCCAATAGAGATGCTGGACAGGGGCGTGACCAAAACAACAGAGGTTAGCAGTCCGCCCGACCGGCAAATTCTAGTAATTTTTAAATTTCAGCCAAACAACCTTATTTCAGTTATGTTATCAAAATCATGACACGTGTTTATCTTCGTAAATCAGGTTCTCAGCAAACCAGAGCTGCTTCTACCGCGTATTCTTATCCCACTTGCATCACATGTGGGAAGAAACACCCGGGATCTTGCCGTCGTAGTACGGGTAGTTGTTACAAGTGTGGTCAGTCGGGCCATTTAAAGAGGGATTGCAAGAGCGGGGATGCTGCCGGTACCTCAGGCCAGATTCCTTAGATTTTACCTCCACCACCACCAATACCACCAACCACTGGTCGTGTCTACACTACTACCTGTGAGCAAGCAAATAAGACCACATGTACCATTATTGGCATTTTGTTTATACACGGACAGTCTGCCTGCGTGCTTTTCGATACAGGCGCCACACACTCAGTTATATCTATTTCATATGTTGCTAGAATAAATATGACCCCTACGCCACTAGACAGTGTACTTAGTATATCTACCCCTATGCGAGACTCTGTACTCATTACCCAGGTGTATAAGGATCTCCCTCTTGAGTTTGATGATAGAATTCGTCCAGTCAGTGCCCTTCCTCTAGATATGTGCGAGTTCGATATTATTCTAGGTATGGATTGGTTGTCAGCCCATCATGCCACTATAGATTTTCATGCTCACAGGGTCATCTTTGGTGATGTCCAGACACCAGAGTACATTCACCGGGGTTTCCTACCAGGAAAACATGTTCAGATCATTTCAGCTTTACAGGCCCGTACTTTACTATACCATGGTTGTGAGGGTTTCCTAGCTACAGTTCATGACACGACTTCTGAGACACCTTCAATTCATGATCAGCCAGTTGTGTCTGATTTTACAGATGTCTTTCCAGAGGAACTCCCAGGCTTACCTCCCATGCGAGAGGTAGAATTTGGTATTGATCTCATTCCAGGTGCAGAACCAGTATCTAAAGCTCCTTACCGTATGGCTCCTGTAGAGCTTAAGGAACTGAAAGATCAACTTCAAGAACTTCTAGAAAGGGGTTTCATTCGTCCGAGCGTGTCACCTTGGGGCGCACCAGTTTTGTTTGTCAAAAAGAAGGATGGTAGTATGCGATTGTGTATTGACTACCGTGAGTTGAATAAGCTCACTATTCGTAACCGATATCCACTTCCTCGTATTGACGATTTATTCGATCAGCTTCAGGGTGCCAAGCACTTCTCAAAAATCGATCTACGATCAGGTTACCACAAGTTGCGTGTAAAAGAGCAGGATATATCTAAAACTGCTTTTCGCACGAGGTACGGTCATTACGAATTTGTTGTTATGCCATTCGGTCTCACGAATGCGCCTGCAGTATTTATGGACTTGATGAACAGAGTCTTCCATGAATTCTTAGACAAGTTTGTGATCGTATTCATCGATGATATCCTTATTTTCTCCAAATCTAAAGAGGAACATGAGGATCATCTCCGTACAGTTTTGCAGATTCTCAGACGAGAGAAGCTTTATGCTAAATTTTCTAAGTGCGAGTTTTGGCTAAATACAGTGGCGTTTCTAGGTCATATTGTTTCTGCAGAAGGAATCACTATGGATCCTGCAAAGGTGGAGGCTATCACCAAATGGTCGAGACCGACATCTGTCACAGAGATACAAAGTTTTCTTGGGTTAGCGGGTTATTACCGCAGGTTTGTGGAAAACTTCTCACGTTTGGCGTTACCTTTGACCCAACTTATGCGAAAAGGTGAGAAGTTTATATGGACCGAGGAGAGAGAAAGGAGTTTTGAGGAACTCAAGCATCGATTGATCTCAGCACCGATACTTACTCTTCCATCTGGTATAGGTGGTTATCAGATTTATAGTAACGCTTCAGGAAAGGGTTTAGGCTGTGTACTTATGCAGCATGGGAAAGTCATTGCCTATGCTTCACGTCAACTAAAGCCGTATGAGAAAAACTATCCTACGCATGATCTAGAGCTCGCAGCAGTCGTTTTTGCCCTTAAAATCTGGAGGCATTATTTATACGGTGAGTCGTGTGATATCTTCACCGACCATAAAAGTCTCAAGTACATATTTACCCAGCGAGAGCTGAACATGAGACAGAGGCGATGGTTAGAACTGCTGAAAGACTATGACACTAATATTCAGTATCACCCAGGTAAAGCAAATGTAGTAGCAGATGCCCTTAGCAGAAAGTCAGGAATGATAAATGGCATCAAAGTTCAGGAAGAAATTATTCAGGACTTAGAACGGTATGATATTGACCTCTTAGTACGCAGACAGAGGGGATACTGGGCTAGTCTGAGGGTAGAACCGGATTTACTCTCTGGGATTAAAGCCGCACAGAAGGATGATGTTGAGATCTGGGCGATTGTCCAGAACATTGACCAGCAGACCGAATTACGCATCGATGACGAGGGTATCGTATAGCAGGGTACCAAACTCTGCGTTCCAGAAGACCCTTCTCTCAGAGAAGCCTTAATGACTGAGGATCATAGCTCTCCGTTCTCTATCCATTCGGGTTCCACTAAAATGTACCACGATCTTAAGCAGCATTTATAGTGGAGCGTCATGAAACAAGATGTCGCCACCTTTGTGTCTAAATGCTTAACCTGCCAGTAGGTTAAGATAGAGTATCAGTGTACCAGCGGTCTTCTAAAGCCATTAGATATTCCAATGTGGAAATGGGACAAGATCTCTATGGATTTTGTCACCGGACTACCACAGACTTAGTGGAGACATGATGCAATCTGGGTTATTGTCGATCGTTTGACCAAGTCAGCACATTTCATTCCTATCCGTAAAGATTTCGTAGTCAGTAAATTAGCAATACTAGTCATCAAGGAGATTGTATGATTACACGGTACACCTTCAGAAATTATATCAGATAGGGATCCCCGTTTCACTTCTCACTTCTGGGGAGGTTTGCATAAAGCTTGGGGAACTAGGCTCAAGCTCAGCACAACTTTTCACCCGCAGACAGACGGTCAGTCAAAGGGTACCATCCAGACCTTAGAGGACATGCTACGCGCCTGTGCATTAGAATGGACGGGGCACTGGGATGACTATATTTTCTTGGTCGAGTTTGCCTACAACAACAATTGGCATGCTAGTATCAAGCATGCTCCATTCAAGATGTTATACGGAAGGAAATGTCGTGCTCCTATTTGTTTGAATCAAGTAGGAGAACGGTTGATTGAAGGACCAAAATTAATAGAACTAACCAATGAAAAGGTCGCCATGTTAGGGCAAAACTACAAGAAGCGCGTACTCGCCAGAAGAGTTATGCCGACAAGCATCGCAGAGATCTATCATTTCAGACTGGGGATCGTGTGTTCCTCAAAGTATCACCCGAACGCGGCGTCAGACGTTTTGGCCTCAAAGGCAAGCTCAGCCCTCGTTACATCGGACCGTTCGAAATCCTTGAACGTGTCGGTGAAGTGTCATATCGGTTGGCGTTACCACCTCAGCTTTCACACGTCCACAACGTGTTTCATGTATCGTTACTCAGAGGGTATAACTATCATGAGCTTCACAAAGTGAACTATCCACTCGATCAGATTCGGGAGGATCTATCTTATATTGAGGAACCTCAAGCAGTTTTAGATCGCCAGGATCGAGTTATGAGAAGGAAGACCATTCCTTTCGTCAAAATCCTGTGGAGGAACCATACCGAGCGGGAGGCCACTTGGGAAACAGAGGAGTCTATACGGCCTTCTTATCCTCACTTTCAGATTTGATTCGGGTATGTCTTTTCAGCTTTTATATCTTCAGCTTAATAGCATTTTCAACTTTTACCCCTGTCAGCTTAAATACCCTTAATTCGGGGACGAATTCTTCTTTTAGAGTGGAAGAATTGTAAAACCCGGTACAGTCGTATCCTTAATTTGGGGACGAAATTTTTTTTAGAGGGGAAGAATTGTAAAACCCGTATTTAACTTTAGTATATTAAATACGTGGTTTCGAGAACGTACGCATATTAAAAAAAAATATTAATAATATAAAACTAGACACTTATATATGATCGGTTAAAAAAAAGAAAAAAACAAACTAACAAGGAAAGTAAAAGGGCCTTATGGCCGGTTTGTTTAAGAAAAAAAGAAGGAGAATGGGCTTGGCCCATTTGGTTTGTATATTTATGAAACGAGGGTTAACCCCTTCTCCCATAACAGACGTACAAAAAAAACATATTAGGGTTTATATGTTTGGTGTAGCCGCCGGCTTTAGAAGGAAAAAGGGAGTTCGGGTTCGATTCTCTTTCTTAGGAATTCGTGTGTAATCACCATTATTCGTTAATCATCATAAGGTAATCACCCTCGTTCCTTAATTCTGTTATACCACGATTTTACAATTGATTAAAGCTTATAAAGAACAAATCTTAATATATAATACACAAGGGGTCGGGTTTGTGGTTTGGTTAATGAAACCGAGACCATAAGGTCTCGGTAGGTTCCTTCTCTGCCCAGCCGTGACCCACACAGGGGCGGCTCGGGCTGTGATCGGCCAAAACATTCGAAACAAGCCCAAACGGGCTGTTCCAGAAATAGGGGTGCGTTTGGTTTATTGAAACAGTGGGAAAACGTAGACAAGCAGTGGGAACAAGGGTAAAATCAGTACCTAGCATTCTAAACAGAAAATAAAGGATTTTATTTTAAGATTAGCGACGGTTTTGTGACACTATTTTCCGTCGCAGACTGGTTAGTGACAGTTTTCTTTATAGACAGTTTAAACTCAGCTTTTGGTCACACCTTTTAGTGACAGTTTTTCTGTCGTAATTTTCACATAGACAGATTTAATATAGTTGTGAGATTGTTTAGTGCGACCGAGATGGGGGTATCTCGGTAGGGTCGGGATATAGTTTAAACATATAAAACGAAGATTTATATATTCTACCTTTTTATTAATTGTATTATGAATGTCTTAAGTTTTATTTTAAATGAGTTAAATTAAAATAGTTTTAATATTTAAAAAGGGTATAATTTTATTATATGAATTATATTACTTTAAAACTTCTAATTTAGAAATCTTACGTTTTAACAAGTTAATTTATTATAGTATTAACATAACGTCAGAACACGTTGTATCATATTTATTAGTGAGTCGTTATATATATTAAGAGGATTTATATAAATTCAGAGTTATCATCTAATATACGTACAGATTTCTAAAAATAGAATAAATAATTGAAAAAGCCAATAAGATCCATAAATTAAATAAACGAATATCAGTTTATGTAAAACTCGTAAAAATAAGGTCATAATTTAATTCTATTTACAATTATTTTGACATATTTTATAATGTTAAATACTATTATGCTTAACGGTTTAAGTTGAAACCGATATTGAATATTATATTTTAATATTTTGACGAGTAACGAGGAATACTAGTGATCGTGATACCGACGGATGCCAAAAAATTTTATATTTTATTATCGATCGTTTCGATATTTTATACTTTCGACGATATCGTTTTAATTACGTATTAAGTCGTGATATTATCATTTTTCGTGTGCGTTTAAACTTTTAAAAAGTATTTTTACGAAACCCGTGTTCCGTAAATATTTCCAAAATTTACTTTTAGTCATTTCCCACAGCTTAAGTTATTATTTACATTTACGGCCCAAAAGAATGCATTTTGCCAAAATTAACCCAAAACTTGGACTGTAATAAAATTTCCACTAACTATTTTACGCATACAATATTTTTGAAATAAAAATTCAACCACTTCACCTCTCTCTCTCTCTTTTTAGCCGTGAACCACAAGAACACCATCACCAAAAGCTTCAAATTTCTTGATTTCAAGTTTGATCAATCCAAATCTAATCAAAGTCCACCTTCTAATTTTTCAAGGTGATTCTAATGATACCATTTTCATCAACATGCATGAACTTTGAAATTTTGATCAAGAATCTTGGTGAGTAAAGTTGTTTGATGATGTTGCATATGATTATCTAGTGATAATCATGTGTAGATCATGTTATTTTTGTAAAGAAAATATATTTTTGATTTTGGGTTTTTGATTTTGATGATGATACAAGTGTTAGGATGGGTTTATGATGATATTAGGATGTTAGAATGATGATAAAAATGATTGGTTTTGATCAAAAACATGATTTTGTATGGTTTTTAAATAGTCAATTTTGGGCAGTAGGTTTGAGGCCATTTTCGGGGGTCTTAAGTCTGAATATAGGTTGATATAATGGGATTATGTTGTAGAGAATTTCGTTAGCTTCGATTTGATATAAAGTAGGCCTTCCAACTCCAAACGAGGTGGAAGATACGCTAGTTTGATTTTCGTGTACCGAGAGACGAGTGTTGACACAATCCGAAAATTGTTGTCGATATTTGGATCGAATCTCGGGGACTATAAAATGAGTTTCAAAATGATTCAAGGGCTGTTCTCAGGCTCAATAGTTAGTGTTTTGAGTCTATTTTTAGAATCAAGTGTTGGTTTTATAAATGGAATTGTTTAGAATGGTCAAAATGGTTTCGTAAGTCAAGGTCGGGCAGGGAACTTTAGAAGTAAAAGCTTTTGATGGGCTCTTGGGAGGACTTTCTACATATATTATGTGAGTTCCCCAGTTAGTATCATGAAATGTTGAGGTGTTCTAAGTATGGGAAAAGGGCTTGGACATTCGGTATGTTCCGACAGATTCTTTTATTAAAGGCATAGAATAATAAAATGATATATAGGAGAGTGTAATAGAATCACTTGTATCGTTTTCTCTCGAGTTGTCGTGATTTTATACTTGAGTTTGATTTTATTATGTATCATTTATTTCTCTAGTCTATTATTAATGTACGCACCTTATTTGCTAGATTGCGGTTGTCGTGTTTATCGGGCATCTACTATCGTCGGCGATCGTCTTCAACTATTTCTACTACTTAAGGTGAGTCTATAGCCTCGCTTTATACTAGTTATTAAATGATTTTAAAACCTGCGAGGGGGAATACATGTTTTTATAAACTTAGAACATAAGTCTTTTATGGTATGCTTGTCCCTCTTTGAATGGACCCGTGGTTGCCTTTGAATTGCATTAAGTGAGTGCCTTTGTTAAAGCCTCAATTATAGACCGTTAATTAACCTATGATGGGTTAACCGCTAGTACAATTAATAGATCTATGGGGGAAGCCGCCCCGGTTCAGTTTGTGTGGACTTGTCACATAAGCTTAGGCCCGACCTCCACACTGTTTGAACATATTGTATTGAGAAGTCAGGTATGTTGGGTCAAAAAGTTGATGTGGCAGAAACTCAAAATCGAAGAACATTTACTCAAGCGTTGACAAGAGTAATCCAAGCATTGACAAGAGCAAATTGGGCGTTGACAGAAGTCAACAAAAGTCAAACGCTGTCAACAAAAGTCAACGTTGAAGATTTGATGGAGAAATCTATTTAGGGAATATATTGAGTATATTATTTATGATATACACAATATATACTTTATCTAAATAGAAGATTTAGATGTTTATTTGATTTTATCTCTTTTAGATTCTGTTTCTTCCACTATAAAAGGAACAAGAGTCTTAGGTTTTAATCATATAATTCATTCACAATGTAAACCTAAAGTGTGTGTCGACTAGACGTGGGATTCAATGTATACACGTCTAGTGGTTATTCGTTATTAATATAATGAGCAATCTATGTGTTTTAATTCATGTTATTGTGCCTAAACACCTTGTTAATGGTTGTTGTTCTAATTCCGCTTTGATTGTATAATCATATGAACAATGATCATTCCTAGTTGCTTAAAAGATCCGGAAACCAAGGTTTCCACAATTGGTATCAGAGCCTCGTGGCTCGTGATGCTAGGACCAACAAGGTGTTCGTATATCGTGAAGAAGAAGAAAAATTCGTATAGAGTTTTTCTGGACGTTTTTGTGTGCGCAACAGTATTCAGAAGGTCATAACTTTTGATTGAACCGTTGGATCGTCACGAAATTTTATATGTGTGTTCTACATACATAGATCTAAACATCCACCGGAGGGATTGTCGAGTTTTATCCCCAGGCAAAAGTTATTAAGCGTCAAAGTCAGCAGTGAGTGAATGCAGTTTTCTGTGGACAGCCATGTTCAAAACACGATCTCTCCTTCGTTAACCGTTAGATCTTCGTGATTTTTGAACTGTAGATTCTTGGCACTTGTGTCTAGAATCTCACCGAAGGGATTTTCGATCTGAGCTCTAATAAAGACGTTATTCAAGATCGAAGTTCACTGTTTAAAGGTATTAATGTTTTGCTTTCACATAAAATCATGACCTAGGGTTTCTCAAACCCTAGATCGACATAGAAAAGCAGAATTTTATAAGGTTTGTGGCTGTTATGATGGAAGAATCGAGCTAGGATTATTAACAAACCCTAATTAGGGTTTCGATGCATGAATCTGTTAAACCCTAAATCGATTAGTAGAAGACGATCAACGATGAGTGTTTTGTGATCGTTTTGCTGCAAAGAAGATCATGTTCCATGATCTGGATGCTCAATAGTTTGCTGTTTCTTTATGTTCTTTAAAATAGCAGATATGGAGGAATGAAGGAGTTTGCAGCAGGTCGGTTTCTATCAGGGATATAAAAAGTGACGTTGATACTTTTTGTATTAACGTTGACAACAATGATATTACGATATCTTCACATGTGGGTCATCACAAAATATAATGGACAGATTTGAAGTTTGATTCACGTGAGAAGGCAAGTGCAGTTTGGTCATGAATTGAATACAAATGGAGAGTACAAGCGAGTGACATCATGTTCAAATTTGTGTTCACATGGTGTTTGCTTTCTCATTGGTGGAAATAACTTGCATTCACACGGTTGGTTGATATTCACATGGTTATGGTAGACTTGCGTGTATGCGATTATAGCCTATCATATACTAAGATGTGTGTTCACACGGTTACAACGCTGTGATTGGATGGTAGTAACTATGGTTAAAAGATGTCACGTTGATATCAACAGCGAATAGATATCTCCTAATTTATTAGATTATTCTTTTTCCTGATTTTTTGGGCACCATTTATTTGGTGCAATATTTTTGGAGAAAGTCAAAAGTAAAAAGGCTGCGTGTGAGTACAAATATACTACTGTTTGATTGTGAAAGCTGCCAAGCGACAAGAGGAATTGTTTAAAGCTACTGTTTGATTGGGACGTCATCAGATCATATGATTCATTCATATGGAATGAATGTCACGTGGGGATGGAATTGTTTAAAGCTAGAACAGTCAAAAGGTGATGTACAGTCAAGGTGATGTATTGCTTTATGGTGTGTTCACACGAAGCTAATATTGAAATCATAAAAAATTCAATCCTTTACAAGAAAATTAATTTGGTCAACAGCGGCGTTGATGATAATTAATTTGACGTTGACAATGTTTGAAGATGACGCTGACAAGGATTATTGAAGAGACGCTGACAAGTAATATTTTGACGCTGACAGAATAAGTCAACGCTGACAGTGTTGACAGTGTCGTCCGAGATATGGTTTTTCTAACGCTGATAGGTATTGTCCGATATGTGACAATGCACATTCAAGATATATTGGATAGAGAAGGATCTTGGACAACACAAGGTTTGCTGCTGTTTGTGAAAATTGGTACGTTTTAAGCACACAAAAAGGAAGATTATACACACAAAGGTACATGGAATCTTCGTTTTAATTTAGAATATCATGATGATATTTATGGCTCGGATATTTTAAAAGGAATTAATGATCTTAAAGCGAGTTAGCAACTATTCGTGAGGATTTGATGGATATTTTAAACTATGTAATCGGGATAGCCTTGTGAAAGAGTTATCCATCACAAGACTTTTACATATGGTATGAAGATGTGATTCCATTAAAATCGTCATGAAGAGGTGTTAGCTTAAGGGGAAGAATTCTTATGGTAAGTTTGATGATTGAAGAAGATTTTCGCGAGTTTGTGTTCTATCATATCTTAAAGTCATGCACTTCCAGTCATAGACTTTAAAGGTAACTTGTTCGTGCTTTACATGTTTGGTGACGAAGACTTGTCATAACACTTGAAGGAGTTACATTATCGTGCTCAGTGTCTCACAAAGGATGAGAATATTGACAAGGGATCGAGGTCTACTTATATCCTCCTCTATAAGTTCTTCATCACATGGATTAAACAAGACATAGAACATAGGTTTGGGTTATTCTACTTCTACATCAAGAATACTTTATTTATTTTTCTTCAAGATCATTACATAGAGTCTACATTTGGAGAATCTTCAAAGATTGCATACATTGTTTACTTCCTAGTTGTTGTGACAAAAAGGGGAAGAAAATACATGCTACACTTGAGGCGAAGCAATTTGAAGATCATGTACAACTTACAAGAGATACACATAGAGTTTTGCCACTATCAACTAGGGGAAGATTGTTGGGTCAAAAAGTTGATGTGGCAGAAACTCAAAATCGAAGAACATTTACTCAAGCGTTGACAAGAGCAAATTGGGCGTTGACAGAAGTCAACAAAAGTCAAACGCTGTCAACAAAAGTCAACGTTGAAGATTTGATGGAGAAATCTATTTAGGGAATATATTGAGTATATTATTTATGATATACACAATATATACTTTATCTAAATAGAAGATTTAGATGTTTATTTGATTTTATCTCTTGTAGATTCTGTTTCTTCCACTATAAAAGGAACAAGAGTCTTAGGTTTTAATCATATAATTCATTCACAATGTAAACCTAAAGTGTGTGTCGACTAGACGTGGGATTCAATGTATACACGTCTAGTGGTTGTTCGTTATTAATATAATGAGCAATCTATGTGTTTTAATTCATGTTATTGTGCCTAAACACCTTGTTAATGGTTGTTGTTCTAATTCCGCTTTGATTGTATAATCATATGAACAATGATCATTCCTAGTTGCTTAAAAGATCCGGAAACCAAGGTTTCCACAAGGTATACAGAAATGTACCAATAATCTAGAGGTAACGACAATTAATAAATCTCTTGTCTTATTAGACCTAACGGAGTGTCTAAGGGCTCTGTTACATGAGCTTAATGCAATTTATGCTATATACAATTATTATTGTTGATGCAAATTATTATGCGATGCTTGTTAAGCATGCCACAAACTTATAATCTTTGCTTGTGTTCAAATTGATTAAATAAACCTATAGATTTCACTCGGCATTTTTGCTGACTGTTTTACTCACATGTATTTCAGGTAATCATGAAGTGGAATCTTGGAGGTCAAGGGAATGAAGTTGTGGATTGCTATTATTGTTCAAACTCTTTGATCTATTTATCGTTCCATTTTTAAAACAAACTAATATGTTGTTTTAACTTATCTTTTGGTAACGATTACTTGGGACTACGCTACTCTAATGAATGTTTTAGGAACGATAAATTTGAAACGTCTCTTTTCAAGTCGTTTTTTATAAATTGTGTGTTTTATATCATTATTTAGCACCTAAAGATATATTCCGTTGCGTGTAAATTTGGGGGTGTTAAAGATTGGTATCAGAGCCATGAGTTATAGAGAACTAGGTCTTTATTTTAAAAACCTAAACTATAACTGTCAGTTTTTATTTTTCAAAGAGTCGGTGCACATGACTTCGCGTGACTTCAGGTTCAAGCTACTTTTGAGATTACAATTTTATTATGCGTTATTACGTATCCCTTATTGCCAAGTATTTATAAATAAATACTATGATCCATTTATGGATATATATTTATATCTAGGATCCCTTTATCGATATATATTTATGTCGTTAAACTTTTCGATAAAAGTTTATCATTTTTTAATGATTAACTTAAATAAATACAATGAATTTTCAAGATCTTTCTGTATTTATTTTTGGAGTATTTAAATTGCTTTTATTGCAAAAAATTTATATTATGACCTTACATACCTTCATTTGCGTGTGCTATGTTCATTGTTTAACCCTTTGAGATATCTATAAAGATATCCAAATCGTCTTCCGGTTGTTTGTGCTTGGACGTCTTGAAACATAATCTCTAGACTATTGTGTAGCTCAATGTGTCCTTGGAATAGACTAAACGTTATCGTGTGGGTCACACATCTTGAAACATTTCTTAAAAATCGTGTTGAATAATATCATGGTTTTTCATAATATTTTGTTGATTTTTATCACCGTTTTACAGGGCATGCGAAGATTTAATTCATTGACATTTATATGTATCGACTCCGAAGTGTATTGTCCGCTTATATCTCGGTAACGTCATCGTCATTTTATAAATCATCGTCTAGATCATGGCGCTAGATTGGAATACGATTTTAGATATATAAACTCGTATTATCCTCTTTCATTAACCTTCTTGCTCCCGGAGTACAACCCATTAATGTTCCATTCTTTTCTTGTTATGTTTTGTGTTTTTGGACAATCGTGGCACCAAGGAGATTTGTCTACCTTACATTTCGAAATCTAAATTATGGACGTCATTCACCGTTTTGCTTCCTAAATTTCGTGTTGGATACCTTGAAGCATCTTTTGTCATTCATTATGCTATATTTTTACTTGATGCTCATTATGAGAATTATTTTTTGTTGTTGTAAAATCCACAAGACATGTGTGTATATATATATATTTTGAGTGCTTAGGAAGTGCCGAAAAATACATTTACTGGAGAAACTGCATGGGGTGTATAAACAGGTCAAAACTTAAAAGTAAAACCTGCGTTTTTAAAATAAAATGGTCAAACCTGCACAGAACTTGTAGGGGTATTTTGGTCATTTTATATTGGGTTTCAGGTCTCGGGTAAAACTGGAAAGTCGTCTAAAATGTCGTTTTGCATCAAAATGCTTTAGACTCTGAGTCTTGGAGATGTCGTTTATCGGGTCAATTAATCGGCTCATATTTAAAAGTCAAATTTGATAAAAAAAAATCGGAACATGGGTTTTAAACGTTTCTAAATAGTTTTGAGTTCATTTGACATCGTAAAATTTTAACGAATATTATTTTACAACCAACGAATACTAGTTGCATGTGAAAATGTTTAAAAATAGAAACATTACAGGATTAACAATTACCGGATTAATGGTGTAATTTGAAAACGAATAATATACTTTCTTAAAAGCATGTTGTGTCGAGTATCTTACATAGAATAAACATATGGATTGATTTATTATTTATATATATATATATATATGACTCATTTGTTATTCGATGTTATTTTATTTTTATTTTCTTCTAACCTTCCACTGATTTGGGTTGAGATTTGAAGTTTATCTTCACATTCTTCGTCGATATTTTTATCATGTGTCTCATGGCGTTTCCGTCTAAACCTTATAACATTTTGAAACCTTAACAACTTGTAACCATTTCATTGGTTTTCCTATGAGCTACTATTTGCAACTTTCTGCAAACCTTTGGTTATTATATACTTCAACAAATGTCACCTTATAATTTTAATTGACATTTTTACTACAACTATTTTCACAAAAGTTTAAATAAAAAAAATCTTGAAATAAAGGCAACTATGAAAAAAGAAATGTGGCATAGATTTCTCCGTCTATGTGATACTCGAGTGTCATAAATAGAACAAAAACGTGGCCTAATAACAATCTCTCAAAATATGTAACGGAGCATATCACACGTGGCTTCTCTCCTCAATTCCTCCGTCCCTTATCTCTGACTTAAGCAATAATTCCTCCTTCTCTCTCTCACATAAAAACAACACACAACCACATCTCCGTCTCTCTCTCACAGATAAAAAAGGAAACACTACCAAACCTCAATCTTTAATCTCCTCCGTCTCTCTCTCACAGATAAAAAAAACAAAAAACAACCGAATCTCAATCCTTAATCTCTTGATCAAACGAAACCCGTAACTCAAACCATCTTTAGGTTTGAATGTAACAATCCTTTGAAGAACACAATGATATTATGGCTTCAAGATCTTGTATTGGGTCTCAGGTAGGTTCTATTGTTTCGATTGTATGTTGTTAATCTTGATATATATCGAGTCTTTCTATCATATGTCGCGTCTTTCTTGTGATGTTTTTCTGGGATTTAATCGAAACGAGATAAGATAATAACAGAAATTGTTATTGATCTTTTTCTTCTTCTTCGAAAAGTAATCTAGGATTTGATCCAACAACATATCAATGATGACAATTTTTCGTGTGTCTTGATCTTTAAATGATCTTGGCATGCATGTTGAATCACAACAAAAAATAAATCTGAGATCTTGGTTTTGAGTTTGTTTGAGTCAAGAAGTGTATGTTTTGAAAGATATCGGGGGTGTTGGGGTGTCGAGTCTAGAGTTGAGGCGTGGGGGTTCGAGGGTATGTGACTGTTTTGGTTTTGAGACGTGGGTCAAGAGTCTTTTTGGTTGTGGGTTCTAAGTGTGTGGAGTGTGTCGAGAGGGTGAGATTTGGTCTGTGTGTTTTTGTTAGTGTTTCGAGGCTATTGATTTTGTTGGTCTGAGACGAGTTGAATTTTGAAGAGAGGTTGAGTTCGAGGGTTGTTAGTCGAGGGTTAGGGTCGAGTCGAGAGACGTCGGTAGTTAGGATTCGAGAGAGGGTTTGTGTTTTTGTGTGGGTGAAACTGAATAACAAATATTTTCGAGCGATCAAACTTCGGTTGATGGTCTAAAGTTTAGGGAGTCGAGGGTTAGAGGGTCTGGTTTGTGTGCGAAGGTGGGGGTATTCGAAAGGATGTGAGAGTGTGAGTCGAGTCTTGGTTTTGGAGTCCGAGTGTTTGTAAACTTAGATCGAGTCTTGTGTATTGTTTCCCGTTATGCTTGAATAACTCCTATACGGAATAAATCCTATACGGAATAACTCCTATACGGAATAACTCCTATACGGAATAACTCCTATACGGAATAACTCCTATTCGGAATAACTCCTATACGGAATAACTCCTATACGGAATAACTCCTATTCCGATTGAAGGTCTACGAGATTAATGGCCTATTCTATATCATGGATTTGATGAATTAGGTTGGTTGATTTAGATGATAATCATAAGGAAATGAAGGAATGAGATGAGGGATTAGAGAGAGAAAGGAGAGAAGGGAGAGAATTAGAGAGAGAAAGTGAAAGATGAATAATGATTAATGTGTGAAATGAGAATCAACAACCCCTCCTAACATGCTAGGAGGGGATATATATAGCCCACCCTACATGTGGGCTATATGGACCATACATAAAGTAAATGGATCACGAGCCCATTACATAATTATCGTTGGAGCGACCGATCCTTCATAAATACGTAAAACGTATTTCCAACAATCTCCCCCTAAGGGAGGTCGCTCCAAGAAACAAAGTTCTAAATAATCTATAACTCGTGATCTATGCTAACTAAGATGTGACCGAGACTTTATTGGGAAAAACATATTTCCAACAATCTCCCCCTAAGGGAGGTCACATCTTTTTACAAAATCTTAAACCTAGCATCTATGCTTGAGTCTTCGATCTTGTTCTTGTGAATATGCTTGATGTGATCTTTGACTTTAGTCTTGAGCATGTTTCCTTGCCTTGACCTTGTGCATTCTTCACTTGTGATATTTGCCTCTTTGTGACTTCATGTTCCACATACTTATACTTTTAAATTCTTGAAAGCTTCAGAGTTTGATACAGCGGAAGACTTGACCTTCAGGCTTTCTTGAATTTGTTGAAGTACTATTTTGTATGTAGTATAAGCATGTGGTGACGACTTCTTCTGGTTTGTTCACCGCAATGCCACCTTCTTGTTACGCTGCATAAGACAGTTAGCAACAAAACAATACACACGGATGAAATGGCCTTGAACATTTCATTCTAATTTGGTAGCATTTTACCTCCGGTCGGTGAAGACCGTTGGACGATATTAAATATCGTACTTGTGGCAGGTAGTTTCAATAAAGAACCTCCTTGACAAGATTTCGCGGGTAAACCCGTTCTCTTTACTCGACCGTCCAAAGCTGACTGCGAACGTAAAGAGTGAATCATTTGGATAATATTATCCGCATGATTTAAAGCCGTCAATTCATGTTCCTGGAACAAGTGAAGTTCAATTAAGAACCGCACCATCGTTGCTTTCCAGTTGTCACTAGCTTGATTCATATAGAATCTTGCAAGTTACCTACCAAGTGCTGTTTGATGTTAACACTAGAAGGATTTCCATTCGTCACTGTAAATACTTAATAGTATTACTCTGAATGTTCTGGCATGATCATTAAGATATTGCGTAGAGGCCTGGAACGTGTTTAAATTCATTTAAGAATTAAACCACTGTTGCTTTCCAGTTATCACAAGTTTGATTCATAAAGAATCGCACAAGTCACCTACCATGAGCTTTTTGATATTCGCTCAAGAAGGATTTCCATCTTCATTGTAAATACTTTCGTATTACTCGGATGTTCAGGCAAGATCATGAAGATTTTGCGTAGGACTCTTAAGATCTTTCTTACTTTTCACAGTGTGTGAAGAAGCAAGGAATATGAAAGTGTGTCCTAATGAGATATTTGATGATCTCAAATGGCTCTAGACTCGATCGTGCATTTTGGATTTTAGTGATCGGAGGCTGGAGAGGAGTGCCACCTTTTCAATACTAGTCTATTCGGAGTGAATAAACCAATAGATAACGTGTTGATCTCCGTGTGATTAAAACAAATACCTTTTGAGAGATATTTGAGTTAGCTGGGAAGGGTTGTGCATTGCATCACTGGGTCCATGACGTCTTTCTTCAATACCGAGAATCATTAACAAAAATGATCTCAATAGCATATGTATTGACCCGGTTTCTGCCTAAAGTTGTAAGGAGGGCTTCTTTCTTTACACCCTTTATCTTTACATTTCTTTTTCATTCTTCAACCCCTTCAATGCTTACCAATACGTCATCACTAGCACCTTGTTGTGATTGTTCCAGTGCTAACTTAAGTACTTGATCGGCATTCAGCTACGTTCACAATCTTTCTCCATCTTTCCTAAGGACTACTATTTCTAGCTATGGAATGTCCTTGGGAAGATTCCTCCGGTTCTAGAGAAATCATTGGACTTTAACCTATCCTACCATCCTTATGTCACCACAATCGTCACCGTCGTGAATAGAGATGTTTTTGGGTAAGTGTATGTCACCATGAAATCCACTTTGAAGTGCAAATCCATTTTGCTCCCCCTTAACATATGCTACGATATTCGAAAACATTTCGCACATGTCGGGATGAAGCTAGCACGTTAAGTCAAACTATTTATGATTGATCATATCCCATATTAAATCACATTTTCTCCCCCATATTAAAAATATTAACCCAATCGATGTTTTTAATATCAATTGATTTAATAGCATTTTAAAAAAATTTTGGGAAGAAAAATGCAAATCCAATTATCTTCATGAATTACACAAGCTCCCCCTCAAATTAATGAGGGTGTGCTGAAACGTAAAATAAATACCTTTTAAACACAAGTGTAAGGTATTTATTACGTGCAAAGATCATATATGAGAATGAATTCACAAGATTAACAATTTACGAGGTAGTACCTGAATGATGGAGAACATCATATGAAAGATTCACATGGTTCTTGTTCACGAATGTTGGTCTTCCTCGTAACTTCTGAAGTTATCTCTTGACTCCATGTGTATGATTGATATCGTTGTCTTAACACCAATATGTGAACTTGGCACTCTCGGCATCAAGGATTCTGAATGCTGGACAATTGCTCCCCCTCAATTGTTGACCCGTGTTCTATTGAAAGAGCTGTAGTCACCGTTTGAGTAGTCGCATCGTCGAGTATGTAGATATCAATTGCAACAAACTTTGGATTGTGGAGTTGATAACTTCGGATTCTGAAGTCAAAGCTTTCCGGTGAAATGCTTGACTTCAAAGTGAAAAGCGGGTTACTATCGGAAATAATAGCAAACCATTTTGAGCATGTTTTAAAAGTTTGAACTTCTGCTCGAACTTTATTTACAACCCCGTGTCATTATTGAATGACATTTCTAGGTTCGTAAATATTATCGATTCCAGAAGACATGCTCTTTTTATCAAAACTTTTTTGAACACACAATTTTGAAAGATTTAGAAAAACCTTTTGAGAAATTCTCGAAAAATTGTGTTCAAAGTTTTGAAAAACAATTACTTGAGCTTAAGATGTTGAATATCTTAAAAGCGAGCTCAAGTCCGAGAAGTTGTGAACTTCCCGTTGTTAAGGATAAGTTACCATCGGCGATAAACTTTCCTTTTATCTGAAGGACGAGTCCTAAGCTGACATTTACTTAGAAGTCGTGTTCATGAGCTTGAAAACTTTGACTGTTTTAACGGAAAGCTCATGACCGAGAAAGGTTAATTTCTCGTTATGAGGAAAAGTTCTCTTATTTAAAAGATACACTTTCCTTTCTGAGCTTAAAACTTCGAATGTTTTAATACAAGCTCATGACCGAGAAAGGTGAAGTTCTCGTTAAGAGGATAAGTTATCATAAAAGATAATCTTTCCTTTATTTTAAGTTCGAGTTACAGTCTGACATTTAACTGTAAGTCATTGTGCATGAGCTTAAAAACCTCGAATGTTTTTAATTTTAGCTCATGCCCGAGAAAACTTAATTTCTCGTTGTTAGGATAAGTTTATCATCGGCGATAAACTTTCCTTTCTTTGATGAGCGAGTTATAGTCTGTGATATGACTATAAGTCCTTGTGCAAGCTTTAACCATGAATCCCCTGAGATACTAGTTTCTCTGATATCTGCTTCTTCAGCAACCAAACTCTGAGAGTGTCCTTAGTTGAACGGTATACAACGATTGGACCGCTTCGTTCTTTTGGAACATCAACTTTGGTACCTGCATTCTCATTAGGAGTTTGTACACTTTTGCATGGATTAGCGATATCTATTTTAGAAGCACGTAGGGGTTCACGGTTTTCTGTTCTTGTGTCAGAGGTGGCCTGAAGGGATGATTCACTTGTCTTAGTTGGCAAACGTTTCCTTTTATAGAAAATCTTCAGTTCAGGCTTAAGTGATGTATCATCCTTTGCAATTTCCTCCCTAGTAGTCTTCGTAGAATCAGAGGCTATCCTAGTTAAAGGGCACTCGTTTCCTACAAGAGTGAAAGTTCTACCAGTGGGGCGCCACATCTTACCAAAGGGTTTGATTTTAGCTACCCACTGGGATTTAAGTCTAGCACGGGAGTTCACCTCATTAAGCAATTTTTTAATACAGGAGTCATGATTTGCTGTAAAGACACATTTTCTACATGTTTTACAAGTAGCATATTTAATGTCCGAGTAATTCCTAGATGATTGATCGACGCTCCTAGGAGAAGACATGCTACGGTTAGCAGTGTTGGGTAATCTAGAAGGCATCTGACTAGGTTGGACATTGCTATCTCTTACATGTGTCTTTTTAATAGCTTCCTTTTGACCAAAATCATGGCGCACATCAGTTGAACTAGTTCTAGACGTGTTCATTGAACTATTCTTAGAGAAACTAGGGGCAATCATGTGATGAGGTCTTGCTAAAACTGATTTAGTCACATTAGGCGTAGTTGGTGGAGTGACAGTTCTAGAAATATGACCCAAATCAACTTGGGAGGCAAACCGCGGTCTCGAGGATTGTGGTTGCTCGGATCTAAATGCAGTAGGTTGTCTGACAATCGGTTGTCTGACGAACTGATTTGTAGGCGGTTTCCCCAAGATTGATGGTTTTTCAAGCTTAGTGTCCACACTAGGTTCTCTAGTTTTCCTTAACTCGTTTTTCAACGCAGCTATAGCAAAAACCTTTTCCTGTAATTGGGCCTTTAATGTTTCATTTTCTTTGAGCACGTTATCTTGGGATGCCAACTTAGATTCAAGCAGTTGAATTTGTTTCAAAAGATTATCTTTTTCAGCTTTAGAATCTAGAACAGTTTGATCCAATTTTCTTTCAAGAACAACGTTTGACTTTTCAAGTTTTTCAAAGTATGTTTCAAATTTGTCCGTTTTCTTAGAAAATTCAAGTTTGGCATCCTCAAGATCTTTTGATTGCCGAGCTACGATCGTTTCGAGCTCTTTAATCTTGGAATCAGAATCAGTTAACGAGGCAGTTATAAAGCATTTATCATGATGAACTATAGCATTTTGAACACTTTCTCCCCCATTATGACTCACATCGGATGAATCATAAGTGGTATTTCTATCACTCTTGTCCATCCCATGTTTGTCATAATTAGGTTCAGAATGCTCAATATGCGGCATGTCATCAGCATATACATCATAAGCAACATCACATTGTACCATGTTTGCAGGCTCTTCGTCATAAATGGGTAAGGTGTCATCCAGAGAAATCTCGTGAACATTCCCTGACGTGCCACTGGCATCATGTTGTCCTCCTGATTCTGTGCTCGTGCCATCGTTAGGCTCCAAGTTGTCAACCGTATGACCATTATCCTCTTGCATCTGCGTCAATGATTCTTGCACTCCATTAACATACACTTGCTGAAGTTGTGATCTTTGATATATTGAAGACGAGACCGATGACATGAGTTTCAAAATCGTATCACGGAAAACTCGAAGCTCGGTATGTGTATCTCGAAGAAACGATTGGCAAATCACTGAACTTTCAGGCTTGATGATATTGTATTGGAAGAAAGGTGTGAGGTGTGTCACAAGAGCCTTATATGCAAGAGTCGATGCAGAGTGATTAAAGTTGTTATGGTTGAGTTGCTCTGCCAGTTGGGGCAAGATGGTAAAAATTGAGTCGATGAATATATGACGATCTTGTCCAAAGATTGTCAAAAATTCGCTCCCTCCTTGAATCCCCGAAAGAGTGACAAGATGAGACTGGAGCATTTGAAATGAAGTTATACCACTTTCCCTAGCGTTGGCTTGCACTTGATGCAATTCTCCCTCTTGACGTGTCGAATTTAACGAATCCATGGAAATTTAATGAAAAATAAAGGAAGGATTACTTATCGATGAAAAATCCGATTTCACTTACAAATACCCGATCAGAAAGTCGTTGGCAAAATAAACATATTCACTTTATCACGTTGTCACACTACTTAGTCCCAACTAGAAGTTAATAACCCAAAATTTAATCAAAATAAAAGAAAATAAAAACAATTTAAATAAAAAATATAAAGTTGGAAAGTAAATTTGAATCACACTTACTCAAAATAAAAACAATTTGAAGAAAAATAAAAGTTAATATCAAAAAAAATAAAATTTTCAAAAATAAAATAAAAAAAACTGATAAATAACTTAAAGCAAAAAACTTTCGAAAATATAAGATTTTTTTTTTTTTTTTTTAAAAAAAAAATGGAAAAACTGATAAGTGTGATACACGTGGCCCAATAACAAAACTCCAACCGCCCCACTTGTTTTCTTTGTTTACTCCGTCACAAATAAGATAAACTTCCTCTAATCTCTCTCTCTCTCACATAATACACGCGACCTAATTTCTTCTCTCTCAAATCTCAACCCAGCCAACCTCTCTTGATTACCTTCAAAAAAACAATCTCAAATCCTTGTATCATTCGTTCCTGAAAAGAATCTATACTCCACCGTCTCTCAAACTATCTTTTGCATATATGAAGCAATTCTAATCCATCGGCCTTTTTGTTTCAGCGTTAAGATCTCTTAAATTGAGGTCTCTGAACAGCTTCAAGATCAATTAAATATTGGTCTCGGGTAAGGTTTTCTAATTTAAGTTTTTGTTGAGTCTCTCTCTCTACTGTAGTGTCCTTCTTGAGTCTTTGGTGTTCGTGTCTTGAGGGGAAAGAGTTGGGTTGTGGTGGGTGTTTGTGGGGTTTTTATCAGACGAGGGTGATGGTGTGTCTGGTTTGTGGTTTGACGAAAGGTCTGTTTTGTGGTTCAATTATCAAGATGAAGATAATTAGGGTTTGAATTAAAATTGATATGTGAGTGCATGTCTGTTTTTTTTGTTGTTGTTGTATTTCTTTAATCGAAACAAAGACAAACGGATAACAGATTTGTTATACTGTTTCTTTAATTTCAAAAATGAAAAAAAGGGTTTTAAAAGAACTCACAAGAATCGATGATGATTTATGTTCAAACAGTTAAGATCTAAAAAGATCTATCATAAATTTTAACGAATCTGAGATGAACTTATGTTTTCGATGATGATAGTGGATGGATAAGAGTGGGTGTTGAGTCGGTTTTTGGTTTGTTTGTCGAGAGTTTGGTTTGTTTTGAGTCGAGTCTAGAGGGTGTGGGTTTGTGAGGTTGTTGGGTAAATTGTGTGAGTCTGGATGGTGAAGGAGTGGAGTCGAGTCGAGAGTTGTGAGGGCTCGAGTGTAAGGAGTGGGGTTCGAGGGTGTTGATGGATACTTTAATCGTTATTTTGAGTGAGACGAAATGGGTGTGTTTGTGTCAGTTTCGAGGGAATGAGTCTATTCAAAAGACGATGATTTGCCCGTTGAGTTTGAATATGGTTGCTTCATTCGGAAGAGTTCCGAATCGGAACTTTTTTCTTGATCTGGAAGTTCTTGGTTCGGAAGTTCTTGATCCGGAACTTCTTGATCCGGAACTTCTTGATCCGGAACTTTTGGCTTGATCCGGAAGTTCTTGGTTCGGAAGTTTTTGGTTCGGAACTTCTTGATCCGGAACTTCTTGATCCGGAACTTCTTGATCCGGATGTTGTTGATTCGGAACTTTTGTCTCACTCGAAAAAATTCTTCACCCGGAACTTTTGAATCAGTTGATGGGACAAATTTTGGACAGAAATGATAGTTGACCAAAAATTAAGAAAAAAAATCCAAAAAAATTATAACAGAAAACTGAAAACTGATAACTGACCAAAAATGACGGATAAACGAAAAAGGATAACAGGCAACGGGTTAAAAAAAATTTAAATAAAAAACTGATTAAAAAAATTAAAAAAATAAAAAGGATAAAAATTGATAAAAAATTTAGAAAACTAATAATAGAATACCAATTAAAGTGGCAAAAATTGATTAAAGAAATAAAAAAGGACAAAATTAAAGGTTCAATTTAATAAATTTAAACAAAAAGGCAATCAAAATAGAAGGATTTAAACAAAAAAAATACAAAATTAAAAAGAGAAAAACAAAAACTTTTATAAAAAACACCAACTTTTTTATAAACACAAACTTTTTAAGGTTTTATAAAAAAAAATTTTGATTTTTATATAAAAATTTGTGATTTTTTATCTAAAAAGTAAGTAAATTTGAAGATTTGATATGATTTAACATATAAAAACACAAACTTTTTATAAAAAATACAAACTTTTTATGATTTAAGCATGATTAAATCAAAACCCACCAAAATCAAAAAGAAATAAAACAAGAATAAACCAAACTAACCATGGCTCTTGATACCAATTGAAGGTCTACGAGATTAATGGCCTATTCTATATCATGGATTTGATGAATTAGGTTGGTTGATTTAGATGATAATCATAAGGAAATGAAGGAATGAGATGAGGGATTAGAGAGAGAAAGGAGAGAAGGGAGAGAATTAGAGAGAGAAAGTGAAAGATGAATAATGATTAATGTGTGAAATGAGAATCAACAACCCCTCCTAACATGCTAGGAGGGGATATATATAGCCCACCCTACATGTGGGCTATATGGACCATACATAAAGTAAATGGATCACGAGCCCATTACATAATTATCGTTGGAGCGACTGATCCTTCATAAATACGTAAAACGTATTTCCAACAATAAACTGCTATTCGGAATAACTGGGGAAATAAACTTTGTGGCTTATCTGGAAAAACAAGAAAAGGAAACAGAAAGTCGAAACAGATGGATCAAAACGTGAGGCTTTTGACAGATTTGGACAAATTGGTTGGGATGGGACTGATAATAGTTTGAAAGGACAAAAGGACAATAAAAAACTGATAGAAACTGAAAAAGATGAAACTGATGAAAAATAGATCTAAAAAAAAATTGATAGATTAAATAAAAATGGATGATTTTTTTTAAAAATTTAATAACAATTGATGTTATAAAAAAATATATTAAAAAACCCAGTTATCTAAAAAAAATTCCGATTGGACAGATTTGGATTATTGGACTGACGAACGGATTGGACAAAGAGACAAAAAAGATTATATAAAAAAAATTCAGAACAGAAAAATTGATAAAAACAATATCAAAAAGTTGAGACAAAACGGATTGAAACATGATAAAAAAATTGATAAACAAAATAAAAAAAATAAAAAATAAAAAATTTAAAAAGATTTAATCACTAAATCAATAGATAAAAATATGCAAATCCTAAGATTTAACCATGGCTCTTGATACCAATTGAAGGTCTACGTTATCTTAGGATTAGGCAATCTAAGATTAATCTATTGAAATGGAATGGAGATGGAGGGTGAAGGAGATGAGGGTGTAGAGAGAGAAAAAAGAGAAAAGAAAGATAGAGAGAGAAAGTAAGATTTATTAAATGAAAGTGTACAAAATGAAAGAACCACCCCTCATAACATGCTAGGAGGGGCTATATATAGCCCAGCCTACATGTGGGCTATATGGGCTATACTGTTTACAAATGGATCACGAGCCCAATACTAGAATATATATTTGGAGTGACCGATCCTTTCTAAATACGTAAAAACGTATTTCCAACAATCTCCCCCTAAGGGAGGTCACTCCAAGTTACAATGTCCTAAATAGTCTATAGCTTGTGATCTATGCTAATAATGATGTGACCGAGACTTTCTTTGGAAAAACGTATTTCCAACAATATTTTATGCAAGTAGCGCAATTTCTATGCATCCGCATATGTTTTCTTACCTTTTCTTGAACGAATTACGCGCTTACGAATACGTTTTTACTCGACAATTATTTTTCCACTTGTTACTTCATTTTGTCTTATAACTGATTTCTTTTGACCGTTCGTCTATTACTGACAGTTGATAAATGACTTGAAAGTCTCGATGTTTTATTCTTCCTTCTCGTCCAATGTTCTTTATGCGATTTTATAGATCTTCGAAATGTCTCCGCACGTGAATAATAAATTATCACTAGAGTGATTTCCGTATATCCGGGATGACGTCCGTCACTCTCGTTTGTCTCGAAATCCACTCTTGTGAACCTTGCTTTGATTTCTCTCTTTAAACACTAACATCGTTCATCTGATTTATTTTAATTACAAGTGATTATTAGGAATTTTATTTTATTAAAAATTTTGTATGGATCTTATTTCCGATCATGTATCGACCACCGCTAAGTTAACGAGCTGATATTGGTGAACCACCGACCGCACTAACAAAATTGACAACTTGTTTAATCTATTATTTCTTATCGTCTTACTATCAACGCCTTTATCTTATTATTCTCTTTAAGAATTCATACGACAATTGCTTCGTCCCCTTTTGTACCGCTGATTTCGTACTAATTGTTGACCATTATTTCCATTCGTATTCGTTTGTTATCTTGTCACATTTTGAAACCCGAATATATCACATGTATATTTTGAAATAATAAACACCTTTATGTATTTCTACAACGCATTATAAAAATTTTGTTGAACTTTTATACATTTTTCAATGGTTTTCATTTATCGAAATAACCATCACAAGTAAAAGGTCAAATTTATACATCATATTTTGTATAACTAAAACTAATGTTTAAAGTGAAATTATGCTCTATCTTTTGAACTAATTGACTTATCATAATTTACTTTTAATGTAATGAAATTACCGGTTTAATTTATATTCCTAATAATGATTTGATTTGGAAATTATATTTTCTAATTGTAACCATCAATACGAGTTTAACTAATAAATTCATGTCATTCTTTCAAGGTTTCTTAAGACAACCAAAATAAATTATGAAGCTATTTAACTTCTATTTTTGATATATCATCCTTATCAAGAAAGTACCTCAATTGAGTTTTAAGGTAATACAAAATCCGGGACGGATAATTGTGACAAATGTTATTTTAATGTTAATATTTAATTCTTTCTTCGCCCTCATTTTCCTAGTATTGTGAATTATTATGTTTTACGGTTACGTGATTCGAGATCCCTCGTCGATCGTTAACCTTAAATCATTTTAGCACATCGTTTTTGTTTGTGCGTTTATCGAATTCATTCTATCTCATTATGTTACTTGTATTGAAGATCATTATTTTATTGTGAGTTTAAAATAAATCTCGAGAAATAGTGTATAAGAAGAAACGAGTCCCGGGACGGTGCTCCTTTAAGGTGGTGAGGATGTAAAACTCGTAAAAATAAGGTCATAATATAATTCTATTTTTAATTATTTTGACATATTTTATAATGTTAAATACTATTATGCTTAACGGTTTAAGTTGAAACCGATATTGAATATTATATTTTAATATTTCGATGAGTAACGAGGACTACTAGTGATCGCGATACCGACGGATGCCAAAAAAATTTATATTTTATTATCGATCGTTTCGATATTTTATACTTTCGACGATATCGTTTTAATTACGTATTAAGTCGTTACATTATACTTTCGACGATATTTTATACTTTCGACGATATCGTTTTCGTGTGCGTTTAAACCTTTAAAAAGTATTTTTACGAAACCCGAGTTCCGTAAATATTTCCAGAATTTACTTTTTGTCATTTCCCGCAACTTAAGTTATTATTTACATTTATGTCCCAAAAGAATGCATTTTGCCAAAATAAACCCAAAACTTGTACTGTAATAAAATTTCCACTAACCATTTTACACATACAATATTTTTGAAATAAAAATTCAACCACTTCACCTCTCGCTCTCTCTTTTTAGCCGTGGACCACAATAACACCATCACCAAAAACTTCAAATTTCTTTATTTCAAGTTTGATCAATCCAAATCTAATCAAAGTACACTTCCTAATTTTTCAAGGCGATTCTAATGATACCATTTTCATCAACATGCATGAACTTTGAAATTTTGATCAAGAATCTTGGTGAGTAAAGTTGTTTGATGATGTTGCATGTGATTATCTAGTGATAATCATGTGTAGATCATGTTACTTTTGTAAAGAAAATATATTTTTGATTTTGGGTTTTTAATTTTGATGATGATACAAGTGTTAGGATGGATTTATGATGATAATAAGATGTTAGAATGATGATAAAAATGATTTGTTTTGATCAAAAACATGATTTTGTATGGTTTTTAAATAGTCAATTTTGGGCAGTAGGTTTGAGACCATATTCGGGGGTCTTAAGTCTGAATATAGGTTGATATGATTGGATTATGTTGTAGAGAATTTCGTTAGCTTCGATTTGATATAAAGTAGGCCTTCCAACTCCAAACGAGGTGGAAGATACGCTAGTTTGATTTTCGTGTACCGGGAGACGAGTGTTGACACAATCCGAAAATTGTTGTCGATATTTGGATCGAATCTCGGGGACTATAAAATGAGTTTCAAAATGAGTCAAGGGATGTTCTCAGGCTCTATAGTTAGTGTTTTGAGTCTATTTTTAAATTCAAGTGTTGGTTTTATAAATGGAGTTGTTTAGAATGGTCAAAATGGTTTCGTAAGTCAAGGTCGCTAAACTGTCTGAATTTTGTAATTCAAAGATGTGTCGGGCAGGGAACTTTAGAAGTAAAATCTTTTGATGGGCTCTTGGGAGGACTTTCTACATATAGTATGTGAGTTCCTCACGTAGTATCATAAAATGTTGAGGTGTCTAAGTATGGGAAAACGGCTTGGACATTCGGTATGTTCCGGCAGATTTTTTTATTAAAGGCACAGAATAATAAAATGATATATAGGAGAGTGTAATAGAATCACTTGTATCATTTTCTCTCGAGTTCTCATGATTTTATACTTGAGTTTGATTTTATTATGTATCATTTATTTCTCGAGTCTATTATTAATGCACGCACCTTATTTGCTAGGTTGCGGTTGTCGTGTTTATCGGGCATCTACTGTCGTCGAAGATCGTCTTCAACTATTTCTACTACTTAAGGTGAGTCTATAGCCTCGCTTTATACTAGTTATTAAATGATTTTAAAACCCGCGAGAGGGAATACATGTTTTTATAAACTTAGAACACAAGTCTTTTATGGTATGCTTGTCCCTCTTTGAATGGACCCGTGGTTGCCTTTGAATTGCATTAAGTGATTGCCTTTGTTAAAGCCTCAATTATGGACCGTTAATTAACCTATGACGGGTTAACCACTAGTACAATTAATAGATCTATGGGGGAAGTCGCCCCGGTTCAGTTTGTGTGGACTTGTCACAGAAGCTTAGGCCCGACCTCCACACTGTTTGAACATATTATATTGAGAAGTCAGGTATACGGCAATGTACCAATAATTTGGAGGTAACGACAATTAATAAATCTCTTGTCTTATTAGAGCTAACGGAGTGTCTAAGGGCTCGGTTCCATGAGCTTAATGCAATTTATGCTACATACAATTATTATTGTTGATGCAAATTATTATTCGATGCTTGTTAAGCATGCCACAAACTTATAATATTTGCTTGTGTTCAAATTGATTAAATAAACCTATAGATTTAACTCGGCATTTTTGCTGAATGTTTTACTCACATGTATTTCAGGTAATCATGAAGTGGAAGCTTGGAGGTCACGGGAATGAAGTTGTGCATTGCTTTTGTTGTTCAAACTCTTTGATTTATTTATCGTTCCATTTTTAAAACAAACTAATATGTTGTTTTAACTTATCTTTTGGTAATGATTACTTGGGACTACGCTACTCTGATGAATGTTTTAGGAACGATAGATTTGAAATGTCTCTTTTTCGAGTCGTTCTTTATAAATTGTGTGTTTTTATACCATTGTTTAGCACCCAAAGATATATTCCGCTGGGTGTAAATTTGGGGGTGTTAAAGTTTACTTATTCGCGTCCCTTATTCATGTAGCCCGCGTGAAATCAGAGTAGACTTTCCGTCAGTTGATCTCGGTTGGTTACTGGACACGAGGTACGGATTTTCCGTCCTTTTAGTAAGGACTTCCCTTATATGCATGATTAGGATTTTCCCGTCTGCAGCCAAATGTTTTACCCAGTATGTGTTTAAGCTTATCAGTAATCATGTTAATAACTAAATAAATTGCCTGAGCATTATATACAAGCACGACCAGTTTATGTACTAGTTACGGAGGTACCGTAACCACGGCACTAGAGGCACCGGTGTCGTGACTCACATGCAGGAGAGTGATATCCTGTATCGTCCCTTCACGTTTTTGCCATTATTATTATCATGTCATGTGGGGCGTATGGATGCATCCTAGGCTTATCAGTTTACAGTTATCAGGGTGAATGTGGTGTGTGCTCTACATCCTTCACATTGGAGCTGATCTCTCCACCCAGCACAGTATTTAGAGGTCACCCCTCTACAGTTATTTAGAGGTCACCCCTCTATAGCATGACGAGGTCACCCCTCCAGTTATTCATGCACGGTTGTTACAGCACGTGACCTATATAAGCTCTGGCAATTAAAATACAGTAAATGCATGATTTCAGGTTTAATAGTTAATAATTCAGCTTCAGTATTTATAAATTAGGCTTCTTAGATTTTATACGGAGTTCTACTACATGCTACATATCAGTCTCATAGCTTCATTAGTTGTCATTTATTCCATTTCTTTTAGTACATTCTTATCATGCTTTATATCCGTTCACTGAGCGTTATGCTCAGCCGTAGTTTCCTTTCATGTTTCCAAACGGCAGGTACACATGGACGATCTTAGGACTTCTAAGAGAGTACGTGCATTAGATGGGAGCTATCCAGACTCCTTTATTTTATGCACACATTACATTACTTTGGTTGTTTGGACACTGTTTCATCCTTTTCTTTCAGTATTTAAATCTTTATATTTTGAGCTTATGTTTGGACTACCAATGTTTGATTCCGGTATTTCCGTATGGTCAGTTAATGTTTAATACATTGCCTTGCATGCTTTGATGACATGCCATAAATACACGTAACGGTCCATTTATCCAAGTGGGGTGTTACAATGACAAACAAGTAAACCGTAACGCATATTAAAATGTATAAGTTACTTGTTTACACTTACTTATCCCCCTTTTGTCGAAGCAAAAAGGTAGTCAACGTTTGAAGAAGAGAAGAATCAATGTCGAGAGAGCTTGCATCAAAAATGGTAGTCTTCATTTGTAGAAGAGGGGGATCGTCTTCGAGAGATCTTTCATCTAAAAAGGTAGTTGTCGCTTGTGGTCGTCGGTTGAGAGGCGAGATTCCTAACCGTAAAATCATCATCCAAAGAGATTGAGATTGCGTCATCCTACTGAAGTCTTCAATAATCATTGGTTAACCAACTTTATGCATAGAAACAGGCTTATCTACGAGCTCCCAATAACTCATTTCTTAAAAGATGTTTGATGAATGAAATTTAAGTGAGTTAACGATCGCAAATGTAATGAGTGGAACTCTTGAAAATGCTCCCCCTTGATATGAGATCCCCTTAATTGAGATGCCAACAAAGAAAGAATAGTGACGAGCTACAAAAATGGGTTAGAGATGTCCTACAAAACAAATTTAGTTGAAAAAAGCATATATAGCAAGGTCACCCAAGCGGTATTAGCTTTAAAAAACTCGAGTACAAAGAGAGAGACTCAAGATGAAGCTAAAACATTCATAACTTTTTTAGAAGTGTCAAAAATTTGATAAGTTAAGAAAAAATAAGCGGGTTATTAGATAGAAAATAGAAACCAACTTATTTTTTGTGACACCAAAATATATAAAGAGGACTAAGAGAGAAAAAAGATGTCTAATTTATAAAAAAAGATATTGTCAAGAGGACATACTTCACTTTAATATCTTGGCAAGAATACCAAACTAAAGTGAGTATAACAAGGACAATAAAAACATTCCACATAGTTGAAAAAGAGGAAGAATGACTATGAAGGAAAAAAAGGACGATTAACAAGTCGTTTGCACAAACAATGACAAGCATTGAAGAAAGAAATATGCACGCAATGTTATCAATCCAAAGAATAAAGAGAGAAGTGTCAAAGAATAATAATACCAAAATTGTGTGTGTCAAAAGAGAGAAAAGAAGAAGACACAACAATTTGGTGACTCGATAAAACTCAAAGCGAGAGAATCTTCTTCATGAATGACATTTGCATGAAGCAAATCACTTAGATATTTCCAATAAAATAATTAATATGTCAAGAAAATGAATTCGAAAGAAAGAAGAAGCGCTTCAAAAGGATACGATAAATATGATAAGACTCATTTTTAAAAAGATAGAAAGAAAGAATATATATATATGATATATATTATGAAAATATCGTCCACGGTTCTTTAATAATAAAGAACCATAAAGAGGAACGTGAAGATACGGAACCATGGACAAAAGGAAATTTTTCGACAAGAAGAAATACGAAAAATCTCAAACCAAAGACATTATAGGCAAGGATGCTTATGAATGTCGACACAAGAAGATAACTCCTTGATTTAGAGAAAGAGATCAAAGAAGCCAAAGAAAAGAAAAAGCAAGATGGATGGTGGTAAGCATACGATAAACTACATGCTCAAAGTTTCGTAGCTCTTCTCAATCATTGTCAATGTTCAAAGAACAATTACATGACAAGTAAATGGTGAGGCTCGACTCGACTAGGTTAGAAAGGATAGAAGATAGATAAGAGAGAGACTCAACTTAGAAAGGCATGATTAAAAGAAATCAAAGAAATAAGTGAGAAACACAACTAAGAAGTTAAGGATAACTTCACAAGATAATTCAAGAATGCTACACCTTAGTAGGTGATAGAGTAATATTGAAAGAAAATGAGAGAAGAAACTCAAAAGAAAAGAAAAGAAGGAATCTTCAAGAAAACTAGTAAAAAAGATAAAAAGACAAAAAAATAAACAAAGGGACTCACTGGTTGCGGTTCGTTATATAGGGTCGTGATTCATTATCAATAATGATCCGTTGGTTCATTTGAGGAACCGTGGACAGTGGGTGTCCAAAACGATTCAATTCCCAAAAGAAAGTCACTTGGTCAAACAATTTAACAAAAGTTTTTAAATTGAATGTCATGTTTCGGATACGACTTTTAACAATTGCAATTGCAAGTTAAAATTACTTGAATATTTAAAATGAAATATTTAAGTTGTCAATATTACTTAGATATGAATTAGATTAGAATCTAAGCTTCCTTGAAAACCGAGTGAATCAAAAGATGAGAAAATTAAAAGAGAACAAAAGAAAGTGATAAAAACAACCTCTTAGAAAATGACACTTATAAAGAAACTAAAAAATAAGAGACTTCGAGCTAGTGTCGTGCCTTTCCGACGAATGAAGAAACGATGGTGGTGATGAATAATACCAATCTCTTTTTGTTTCTTAGAGTAAGAACACTTAAATAAATGTCTTAGGCTCGTATAAAAAGTGAGCTAAGATATAAATCCACTTTCTCTCCCCCGTGATCGGTTTTAGAACATTGTTATAAGATACAATGACAATATCCTTGGAATATTTCAATCCCAAATGTGTAGTGTCCTAAATACATCATATGATGAAATGTGGTGTCTCAAAGAATTTGTCAATCATCTTAGAGACAAGCTTAATTGCACACACTACACAAGATATAGGGCCTACTTATCCTGAATGATTGCAAACTATATAAATCGTTAGAAGTATTTAAAGTGATGGTCATATAATATACCGTTGTGAAGCTCGTGGAAAATGCTATTCAACGGTGTCGAGAGTTCTATGTTATTGTTATGTATGTAACGAGAATTAGTCCCGAACACACAAATGAGGAAGGCCGCCTAACCTAGTAAGCCTTAGTATAAAAGGCACACCATCCTCATTTGTGTGTGTGTCTCTCATAATATTTTCCTTCCTTCTTGTTGTTAGAGAGAGAAACTCTCCTTAGTTTCTCTCTCTAGGAACACACTCCTTGTATCTTTCTCTTTCTTCTTCATCTAATCTAATATTCCATTCTTAGTTTTAATTTTGTTCTTTATCATCTTTAATTCTTGTTCTATATAGTCGTGTGTTACGTCCTACAAGTGGTATCATTCGTCAAGGGATTTGTGGATAGCTCTTGGGTGTTGTCTATGTTTTTATCGTGTTTTGTGTTTCATATATCTTCTAAGTAGTTGTAGTAGCGATTTGGGTACATTGGCTTGGCTAGAAACACGAATTCCCAAGAAAAAATCTAATCTTTCTTGTCACCTACGAATCTCGAACACTTTACTTGTTACGATCTGATTATTGTGATCGCATAAACCTGGGGTTTCTAGTTGCGATCCAATATCACGATCACATCCTACGATCTAGTGACTGCGATCTGAGTACGATCCAGTGACTGCGATCCGAGTACGATCTAGTGACTTCGATCTGAGTACGATCTAGTGACTGCGATCTGAGTACGATCCAGTGACTGCGATCCGAGTACGATCTAGTGACTGCGATCCGAGTACGATCTAGTGACTGCGATCCCCACTGTGATCACTAGCTACGATCACTTGTTGCGATCAAAGAGTTCGATCCAGCGTCACGATCAAGGAGTACGACCAGTGTTATGATCAATCGTTATGATCAAGGACTATGATCAGGGACTTCGATCTGTTTGGTTAAATCTTATTCGAGTACTTTTTAGACTTAGCCACTATCTAGACTAGTCTCGGAACACAGTTTACACGAAGATTATAAAAAAAAGAGTTTTTTGGCGGGAAAACCCAAGTAAAATTTATTTTTTCCTAGACCATTTTTAGGCCATTTAAGCTTCAATTTCAAATTTTGGCAATGCGAAAAAAATTTCGACCAAAATTTCAAATTTTCCGACCAAATTTCAGAATTTTTAGGTTTTATTTTTCGTTAAAAATATTATTTTTTTCAAACTTTTTCCCTACTAGTTATTGGCTATTTCTAACTCGATTTCAAAATTTAGTGTTTCAAAAAATTTTCGGCTTACCGTTTTGTCGGACTGAGGAATTTTTTGTCGGCCTAGAAAATTTAGGCAAAGTTTGATTTTGTTTACACTCCAACACACGCTTTCTACGAATTGAGATCCTGTTTTTCACGCGACTTCTACTATGACTTATCAACAAGATAGTGATGTTGCGGTATTGAGCATCGTGATAGCCATGCAAGAAAGAAGAGTAATGTTGCCCATCTCTAGTCTCAGCTTCTTATAGCACAAAAGGAAGAAGCAGGAATTCCACTTCTAGCTGAAGAGTTTGATCTCATGGCATCTGCAACAGCATATGATGAGGAAGAAGAGGTGGCTACCAACTCCATCTTGATGTCTAATTTGCAGCAAGCATCAACATCGGTAATTCAGGCTAACAGAGCTCATGTGTATGATTCAGACAGTTCATCTGAGGTACACCCACGTCTCAATGATAATGAGTTATATCATATGTCTCATCAGGAGGAAGAATATATTGAGTCACTTGAGCCTTCCACTGAGACACACGGGGTTCAAAAGAATAATAGCACTATTATTTCTAATGCACCCAGTGTGGACCTTAATGGGGATCAAGTAGCCCAACCTACAACCCTTCCTGCCGAGACGCGTGCGTATTATAAATCATTATTTGATAAGCTTTCCAAGGATGTTGCTCATGCGAATGTGGTTAATAATAAGTTTAGAGAAACTAATGCCAATTTGACCACTGAGCTTGCGGGATATAAGGAACGGGAGAAAAGTTTTGAGATTCATCATGCTAAAATCAAGGAACTTGAACAAGCTCATGCTACATCGGTTTATCAAGAAAAATGCACCACTAAGAAATTAAATTCCTTACATTTAAGTAGTGCTAAAAAGATAAGCGAATTGAATGATGAAATCACCTCTCTTAATAAACAACTTTCAACTGAAAAATCCATCATTTTGGATTTAAAAGAAGAACGAAAAAAGCTGAAACATGATTTCAAAATTCGAGAAGATGGGCTTCTTGAGGATTTTTTCAAAGCTCATGATAGGATTAGGGAATTAGACAACCTTTTGGTAAAACGTGGCCAAACTATGCAGATGATAAATATGCTCGCACCAAAATTGAATGAGATAAATTACACCCTTTACAAAATTTCTTTAGGTTGTCCTCTTCCTCCCAATCCCGAATATCTTAAGCAAGTTCAAGCCACAAATCAAACTTTATATAATGGTAGTGTGCTCTTGTCTGATGAGCATGATCCTCCTAGTGTGCCTGATTCGGAAGAAACTCTTGATCTGGCCGAAGAGAGTCGTTTAAGAATGCAAAAGTTTAATAAAGAGGTCACACCCGTTTATTATCCGAAAGTTAATCCTCCAACTGTTTTTGTTCGGTCTACAACTAGTACTTAAATGCTTTTGATACCGAGTGAGGAACTGTCGGATGATCCTCCTAAACCGAGTGTTGCACGAAGGTATCTAAACGAGCTCAAAGATAATTTTGTCATTCTTAAACGTGTGGTTACTTCTAAAATTACTGGAGGAAATTTTACATCACCCGTTCATGTCGAGTTACAAAAAGTGCTTCATACAGAAATCAATCCGATTATAAATCAAGTTGATGCTAGGATAACCAATCTTGAAAACGCTTTTCTAAAAGAACTTGCCAAATTTACCGAAGACTTTAAATCTTTGGCGAAGGAGGCTGATGAATCTCTTGATAGAATTAAAGTTTTGGAAAGCGATCTTGAACGCCTCTCGAAAGCAAGCGACAGTGGTGATTGTGTTGATAGTAACCCCGTTGCAGTTAATATCTCTGTGTTGGATAATGAAACCCTCCAAAATGAGCTTGAGTGTACGAAAGAGAAACTGGAGTCTTATGTCATCAAAAAGGACAAAGAGTTCACCGATCTTTGGAATAAATATGTCAAAAAATGTGATGAATGTAAGGATGACAAACTTTCGTATGATAAAGCTTACAATGAGATGCAACAAACAATCGAACAACTGTAAGCTCAGTTAGGAGGTGAATGTCATGAGAGTGAGTCTTCAACAAATGTTAATCAAAAATAGTTCATGATTCTTCAACACCGATATGATTTTCTTCAGAAACATTGTCATTCCCCTGAACTTGCTTTGCAAAACAAAGTTGGAAAACTTCCAAATGATAGTAACTTACAAGTAAAACTCTCTGAGTCATTTCGTGAATTGAATGAAAAGAGTAAGGATATTTATGATCTGAAAGCTCAGTTGCAAGACAAAGACATCGCAATCAGTGAGTTGAAGAAACTTTTTGGAAACATGGGTGGGAAAACAGTGGAATCCAATGATGTGAAACCTGTTGTTCGTCAACCAAATGCGTACAAATTACCAACGACATCTATCTTAGGAAAACCGCCTTCTAATGTTTCTAGGTTATCTCCTATACCGATGTGCCATCGACTGTACTAAAACCAGCCATATCACCCTATGTTCCTCCATTTAGAAAACCTACTTTGCTAAACACAACCCAGTCAATGCACCTTGCACTACTCCTAAGAGTACTCCCAAGTGTGTGACTCTGACACCCACAAAGGAATCCAAAGGTTCAAATGACGTTGTTCAAACCAACAATCAAGGGAAGGGTATGCCAAAAGGGATCACTCAGAAAATAAACCTTGTGCAGTCACAACCTAGTAAACAAACAACTGCTAGAGTTCAACACACTCCTAATGGTAGTCAACCAAAACCTAGGATCCCGTTCCAGCAACCTAGGAATTGGCAACCACCAATGAGTAGTCGTGTATCGAACAAGGTGCTTGAACGGTCAGCAAAACCTAGGTACACAAGGACTTTCAAGAATCCCAAACTCCCTGTATGTCCCACGTGCAAAAAGGGCATTCACTATGGAAACCATGCTCATTGCATTCTGCAATACCTCTATGAGGTAAACTCTCGTGCCTTCTCATAGAGAAAGAATGCAGAATCCCATAAGACAACACGAAGATTCACACCCGTCCCATAGAAAAGCAATGACAATAAATCTTCAAGGCAGATCAATGTAGGACCTAGTTTTCCTCCAAAGACGTCTTCCGCTGTGCAAGAGAACACTACTCCTAGATCTAGTCTTCAGTGGAAAACAACGGGTAGGATCTTCAAGGATCCTAAAAAAAAAAGGATCTTCAAGGAAGTTGGTCTTAAGTGGATTCCTATCAAGAAGAGTGATGACACCTACTCCAGCACTAATGCGAGTTTTCTGAATGTAGAAAATGCATTTGTTACTCCTAACACTAGTATTTGTGCGAACTCTTCTTCTGTCATTGCAGGTACAACAACGGATTCTGAACCCACTTCTTCATCAAAGGGTTCCAACTATGTACATTCGATATCACATTCTTCTGCTGTACAAAAGTCTATTTTTGATTATTTCCGAAAAACTTGAAAAATACAAAAATAAAATAAAATGTATATATCTATATAAAATCAAAATATAATATTAAAAAAAATCTTTCAAAAATGCCAAAAATATTCTTCTCGACATGTCTTTCAGTTTCGATAATATGGACGTGCCCAGAAATGTCGCTCATTAACGACACAGGTGTGTACATAAAGCTCGAATGAAAGTTCAAATGTTTTCAAAACATGTCATTTCCTTTTTCTTTAGATGATTTGCAATTACTTCAGATTGTGACTCGTGCCTCAAAGAAAGGAAAGTTGATCACGGATGATAACTTATCCTTAACAACAAGAAAATACAATTTTCTCGGTTATGAGCTCTCATTAAAAACATTTCAAGGTTTTAAGCTCATGTAAACGACTTACAGTTAAATGTCAGACTGTAACTCGAACTTCAAATAAAGGAGAGTGTATCTTTAAAGATAACTTATCCTAATAACGGGTAGAGCAGTCTATCACGGGTTGAGCTTGTCACAAAACATTCAAAGTTTTGAGCTCAACACAATGGCTTATAGTCACATGCCAGACTATAACCCGGTCCCCAAAGAAAGGAAAGTATTTGACTTATCCTCAACAACGAGAAATTAATTTTTCTCGGTCATGGGCTTATATCAAAACATTCAAAGTTTTATGCTCATGAACACAAGAAAAATGTTCATTTATGTACTTTATTCCTTAACAACGGGAAACTACGTTTTCTCGGGTTTTTGAGCATAATTTTTCAAAGTATTTCAAAACTGTATGCTCATATACTCCCCTAATTTAATTAAAATTTCTTTTCGAGGGGGAGAACAAACTTTCATGAAACATTATTCTCTCCATGTTTCATCACTAGTTTCACAAAAATTTCAATCTCGTGCAATTTTTGAAGGGGAGAATAGTGATTAAAATGTGTCATCTTGGATAAGATCTTTGATATAAGTGCTTTCTCTTCCTAATATGTGCAAAAACCTTTCCTTTCATGATGCACATATGTAGGGGGAGCGTTTTGGTGATATAGAAAACTTTCAAGGTGTAAACACTGATTTCATCAACACCTTGATTGCTTTTTCAACAAGTTTTTCTGGTTACGATATCTATACCCTTCAACACATTAATTCACGACGGTATTGGTGTCAAAAGCTGGATAGGTATTCGTCCTATGATCCTACCAGAACCGTAGGGATCTCTCCAGGGACAATTCATTAGAATTTAGATGTCCTTAGGAAAGATGGAGTAGTTGTGTGTACGGGAAAAATGCCGACTAATGACTTAAGCTAGCACTGGAACAATCACAACAAGGTGCTAGTTATGACGTCTTGGTAAGCATTGTAGGGGTTGAAGAATGAAAAAGAAATGGAAGGATAAAGGGTGTAAAGAAAGAAGCCCTCCATACAACTTAGGCAGACATCGGGTCAATACATTTATTATCAGAATCACTTTGATGATTTCTGATACAGAAGACAAAGCATCATGGACCCAGTGATGCAATACACAACCCTTCCCAGCCTACTCAAGCTTCTCTCAAAAGAAGTTTGTTTTATTATCACGGAGTTCAACTCATTTCTATCGACTTTCTCACTCCGAGAAGGTAGATATTGAAAAGGTGGTAGTCTGCTCCAGCCTCCGATCACCAAATAAACGTGCACTTATAGAGTCTAGAGCCATCGAGATTCATCAAAAATCTCATTAGGACACTTATTCCATATATCAATTGTTGTTCATCATTAGAACACAAGCGATAATTCGTCCTACGCTCTATCCTTGTGGTATTGCTAGAATATTCAGAGTGATACTCTCTAGTATTCACAGTGATGAATGGAAATCCTTCCAGTGTTAACATCAAACAGCACTGTGGTAGGTCATATGTAAGATTCACTTGAATTAAACATATGCTAACTGGCAAGCAACAGTAGTTTGATTCTTTCTTGATTCAAACTCGTTCCAGGTCTCGACGCAATATCTTTATGATCTTGGCAGAACATTCAGAGTAATACTCCTCAGTATTTACAGTGACGAATGGAAATCCATCTAGTGTCATCATCAAACAGCACTGCGATAGGTGACTTGTGAGATTCCATATGAATCTAATTGGTGTCAACTGGAAAGCAACAATGGTTTGATTCTTAATTGATTCAAACTTGTTCCAGGAAATTGAATTGACGACTTAATCAGCAGAATGGAACTGCATGATTCAATCCTTACTATGAATTATCTTTCGATATATTCAAGTATTGAGAACGGCTACCACAGCCGGAAACCCTGTCAAGGAAGTTCTTTGAACTTACCCAATCATAGTACAATATTCGTACTATATAACGGGAAACCGGAGGAATGCAAACGGTGGCATAACCTCAAGAGTCGTAATTCAAGACCGCATGCTCATGTAAAAGAAGAAAGCTCAAGAACATCTAAAGACAAAGACTTCGGCTACTCTGATTATCAAGGGAGATTGTTAACAAGATTTCAAGACAACGCAAAGTATGAGTATGTAGAGAAAGACACAAGAACACAAGTTGTCAAAGCATCAAGATCAAGTCAAGGCAAATATCAAAGCTCCAAGATCACAAGTCATGAAAGGAACGATGAAAGAACTCTCAAGACATCGAGCTTCAAAGTCTGCAACAACAAAGAAGTGAAGTCACATAATACATGACCACCACTTAGGGGGAGATTGTTAGAAGTATTTAAAGTGATGGTCAAAGAAGTGAAGTCACATATTATATGACCACCCATTAGGGGGAGATTGATAGAAGTATTTAAAGTGATGGTCATATAATATACCGTTGGGAAGCTCGTGGAAAATGTTATTCAACGGTGTCGAGAGTTCTATGTTATTGTTATGTATGTAACGGGAATTAGTCCCTAACACACAAATGAGGAAGGCCTCCTAACCTTGTAAGCCTTAGTATAAAAGTCACACCATCCTCATTTGTGTGTGTGTGTCTCATAGTATTTTACTTCCTTCTTGTTGTTAGAGAGAGAAACTCTCCATAGTTTCTCTTACTAGGAACACACTTCTTGTATCTTTCTCTTTCTTCTTCATCTAATCTAATATTCCATTCTTAGTTTTAATCTTGTTCTTCATCATCTTTATTTCTTGTTCTATATAGTCGTGTGTTACGTCCTACATAAATCATGTCTCTATACTTTAAGCTTCAACTAACTTACATTACACCGCCCATGTGAGTTAAGTATCCGAGATAATGAAAGTTTTAGAGCGTAAGAGAAAAGAAGCAAGCAAAGCACATAGGAAAAAGAACGAAAGGTCAATTACCACGTAGGAAGACAGCTAAGAAAAATCGAATGGCTACAAATTAAAAAAGACTCCTAATGAGATACAACCTTCATCGATGTAAACTATAATTAACCATATTTTGGGAGAGCCATTTAATCAATTTAGAGAATGAGTATGAGACTATCACTAGAGGTGCTCAATTAAGGCTAAGTGTGACCATTTTTACGAGTTATACACTAATTCAATTATCACATGGAAGCATTTAACAGTTAGGTAAAATTAATTTCTTATGCAATAGGTTCTCTAGTAGTCATTCTCATGTTAGACAAAATGTAGTTCTTTCATTTGCCTAATGTGTATCATGGGTGAAATATCTATAACCACACAATGCATGACCTGATGGGGTTTAAGAATGCACCATTGCATATCTTTTCAAAAGAGTCTAGTTAAGGTTATTTACCTTAATAGATCTTGAAGCCATCAATTTTGAATTGTATAAACAAAGTTTACACAAGTCGAAAGAACACTCTTGATTGGTCTTTCAAAAACGTTTACACAAGTCGAAAGAACACTCTTGATTGGTCTTTCAAAAACGACACATTTACCAATTGCATTGCAATGTAAATTACTTGAGTGTTTCGGATGAGACATCCAAGTTGTCAAAACCGACTCTATTGTGTAGTTTAGTTATTAAGAAAATTTGTCTAACAATTTTGAAGAAGTAGATTCAATATAACATCATCAACACAAGTGTAAATTATAATGGGATGTATACCCTTAAGAATCCAAATTCATGTTTACACTTAAAAAACATGTCAGTTAGATTCGATAATGATATCAATCATAATTTGAATAATGAGTTGATATATATTTGAGAACTTTCTTGATTTCCACGAACACTCCTATAAGAGAAAATAGCTAAGATTTTCAAAGAGTGTTTCATGTTTTATAGTGAGACATTAATCTACTTGAACTAATAACACAATGATCAAGTAAGATGACCATCAACAATAGATTTGACAAGCTTATAAAGCTTTCAAACCTAAGAGTGTTAATAAACATGTCGAGGTGTACAAGATGTTTATGTAACATTTGTAAACCAAGAGAAGCTGATCCTATATGCAATGCACAAAAGATTAGACAAATAATTAACACTACTACCAATAGTAATGATCACTTGAAGATGTCCAAAACGCAAAAGAAGACACACAAAAGCATTCGTCTTTGTTTTGAGGGTGAGATACAACAAAGTATACATAGCTTGATTTTATTTGAAAATAGTTTTCGACCATTTCAATATTTAATTAAGTTCAGCCCTTTGTAAATATATCAATTTTCAAAGATATACCAACAAGAGATGTCCAACTTAATAGAAGAGAGTAAAACACAAGTTTTACGACAAACCGAGAATCGATACTTTATAGAACTTAGAAACCATCCAAATTCTAAAGTTTGAATCAAGGTTTTGAAGTATTTTTAAATGAAAGAAGACTCGGTTACGTTCGAGATGACTAGTAACACGGCTTCTACGGACTTACAGTTGATTTTATATGATTTTTCAAAGCTTACAAAATTTTTTGCCGGACTGACCGCGGTTCGTTATTGATAACCAACCTCGGGGAACAATGAAAGATCCGCGGTCAGAGGACAAAAATAGGTTTTTGTAAAAAAATCATTTACTGACTTCACGGAAGGACGTATGACTCTACAAAATCATTTTTCACACCTAAAAAATCGTGTTTTAGAGTTAACTAGGACTAAAAAAAATTATACTTCCGAACATCTTTTGAAAAAAAATTATCATCAAGATATTATACAAAGTTTATTTAACACCAAAATCTACACTAATAAAACAACAAAACACATTTTCTATTAAAAAGAGTTAATATAAGTTATTTTTACCAAATTCTATAAAAGAAAAAGGTAAATAATATAAAAGATTGCTAAAAGCTTATACTTACTCAGTATTTAGTAAGTTAAAGAATAAAACTTTTAATAACTTGTTTTTAAAATGAAGTGAAGTTTTTTTTTTTTATATTCGACGTGTTTTAGTAAATAAAAGTTATAATTAATTAAATGGTTTTTTATTTTATAAATAAACAAAACTTCTATTAAGTAAATGACTGTTATTATCTACTTGTTCAATTATTTAAAAACTAATTACCAATGTTTTAAAACCCGGTTTTTTAGTTGACTCGGTCTAGTGACCGGTTTACGGGTCAACCGGTTCAACCGGTTGAACCGTCGGGTCAACCCGGTTCCATATATATGTATATTATTTTAGATTTTTATAAAAAATCGTGACCCGGTCGGGTTAATCATCCCGGTCAACGAAAAACCGGCGGTTCAATCCGGTTTTCAAACAAGCAAAAATCCGGTCACATCCGGCCCGGTCTCTGAGCCGGTTCACGGTTCAACCAGTTCAACCGGCCGGGTCAACCTGGTTTTTAAAACATTGCTAATTACATTGATAGGAATATGTATAATAAAATTATATACTACATTTTTACATGAAAGCCTGTGTAAATTTAGACAAAAATTAGAGGCGTGCTATTGAACGTTTGAATTCGACTTATTAGGTATCTCGAGTTGGTCTATTGGGCTCCATCAGCTCGAAATCAATAAAAGTGCGACTCAAATCGAGTCACACGGTAAGATGAAAACCAAATTAAACCGACTTTATGGAAATAAAAGTTAGGAAATCGAAAGCGTGTCTGACACGGTATTATGAAAACCACCGACCTATACTCGAACGTTAAGTTATAAATACCCAAGTTATCCCAACTCAATTAAACCATCTCAAACATTGCCATCTTAACCTCTCGTCAGAATACGATTGAAAAGGCTTCTTTTTTTCAAGATCAAGAAGAAAAAAAAGATATGACGACATCTGCTTTTGATCATGGTCAGCCGATTCTTGCACAAGGCGAAAGAAATCAAGAATATCCTGTTATCATATATGATATTGATGAATTTGATAAGAACAATGAACTTGCTCTTGTTGAATACGTGGAGGAACTCTACATGCTCTACAAATTTAGGGAGACTGAATCAAGGTTTAGGGATTACAGAAGTTACCAACCTTATATAAATGCTACACTACGAGCTCGCTTGCTCGACAGGCTAATTGAAGTACATGATATCAATGGCTTAATGCCAGAGACTCTTTATCTGGCTATCAATATTGTTGATAGATATCTATCCGTCACACCTTATATTGCTAGAATTAATCTTAATTTGATTGGCATCGCTGCGTTACTTATATCTTCCAAGTATGAGGAAATATCGCCGCTACCGGTTGATGAGGCTGAGTATCCAAGAGACCACGTTCTTGCTATGGAAAAGGCTATTCTTAATCAATTAAATTGGTATCTTTCTTTTCCGACACCATATGTGTTCGCCGTGCGCTATGCTAAAGCTTCACTTCCATCTAACAAAGTGATGGAGGATATGGTGTTTTTCTTCACCGAGCTTGGTTTGATGCACTATTCCATTGCCGTTAGAAATAACCCTTCAAAGCTTGTAGCGTCAGCTGTGTACGCTGCTAGGTGCACACTTAATATGACCCCTTTGTGTACTGAAACACTCAAACATTACACCGGATACACTGAAGATCAAGTAAGTGACTGTGGAAAGCTATTGGTAAGCTTTGATGCGTGTGCAAGTCAACATAAGCTAACAGCTGTGTACAAGAAGTATCTGAATCCTCACCGGAATGCGGTACGTGTCTCATCAGGGTGCTTCGATGAATTATCAGATTAGGTAGTCTATTAGTACTATACTGGTTGTTGTTAACTTGAGTTTTAGTTATGATATATTACAGTATGATTGTAATTACACATGTCTCTTATTTGTCTTTGAAGTCTTATAAAGTTATAGTCTTTATTGTGCTCAATTCTCCTATATGAGCCATACTTTATGTTTCTTTCCTTTTTTGGTCTTTGGTTAAAATTTTAAACAAACTAACCTTTTAACTGAAAAAATACACATAAATTAATTGGAATTATAGAATCATATACAATTCAAAAACCATAAGTAAAAAAAAAGTAAGAAAATTTTATATTGATCACCTTAACGGTCAAGTAAAACTTGTATCCAATCCACGCATATAACATAACATGTATAGGTAATCTTGTTGCAAGACACAACTTTATATTCTGAGTCGCACCTGTCTCATATAATCCGTGCCACTAGAGGCGAAATGCATCGGTTTAATTTAACTCTGCTACTTCTTTTTGGTAAAACATGTGAATATATATTACGAATCATGAAGCTATCAACTGATACAAAGTAAATTAATAGTCAACCTCTAAATTATCTCAAATTCTCGATTCAAGCTATCAACTGATACAAAGTAGGATATCAGGTTAATGGTCAGCTGTAAACAATGGAGCTTCGTCTCTATAATCTGTATATATATTATTGGTAAAAAAAGCATTTTAAGAAATGTAGGTGAAACTGCAGAAATATGTCCGTCTTGATTTGCCTTAATACGGATGAGGTATTTCCATGACGTTGCGTGTTTGACTTGATGGCCTAACCCGGGTACTCAGTGGACGTTTCTGAACCAATTCTGTGGCTACCGCCAAGATGAATACCTGGAGGTTTAAACTTAAAGACCTCTTGTGTGGAAATAAAGACGCCTCACCATTAGGCCACCTTGGTGATGGTTGATTTTTCTTAATGTAGTTCCATAATCAAACAAATGTGAATAACATTTCCACTATGCACACATCGCATTACGTACAGTAACTACTATAACACTATTGTTCCTTACTGAAAAACATATTGATGTTGTATAAGCCGTATGACCCATTTTATATCTGAACAATCTTACTGTTCTTTGTGAAAAGGTTTCAAGGCAACACAAAACTCCAACTATATACTATGGATGAGGGTAAGCCTTGACGACGATTCGTCATGTGAGACTAAAGGATAAAGATGGGTACTGTCTCTCTGAACATATTCGTTATTTAATGTTGATTTTATAACAAGAATAAGAAAGGACAGAAGTCTGAAACTAGTTAAATATGTGTTTTAGTGATATACTTTAAAGATGAAAGATAAAGGTCATTAGTATATAGTTGAAAACAGGGGTATCAATTGTGCTGGGTCATGGGCTATTCCGGTTAATTGATTTTCAATGAAATACATCACCAGATCACCATATCTACTGAACCCTGTAGGAGACTTCGGGTTATTCGGGTGTAGATTATACGAGTTCAGGTATCAGATGTTGTGGTTCACTTCTACCCAAATAAGAATATCAAAAAGTGAAATCAGTGGCATAAATATTCGGGTTGGAAGTGACAACTAATTTAATAGGCGCCAAAGATCAGCACGTCAGGTGGATTTATTACAGGTTAAAAAATGGATCAAAATATTTTTGCCTATGATTTAGCCATCTGACCACCTGGAATTGAACTGGGACTAAATCTTAAGATTGGGCATCGATGGTCACTCACTTCATGGGGGAATAAGAAGCTACCACCCAGTGGATCTCTTACATTAACAGGAGACTTGAATAGCACACGTCAACTAGTCATTCTGAGGGAGGAAACGGACCTTGGCGAAATGGCGGATTCGGAAGCACAGACATGCAATCTTTTAGTATGAATGTCCGTGTATACTATACTAGTAACGACACAGAGCAGTCCGTCACATATTTAACAAGAATATATGATTCATTTCCAACTCTGATTATGTCTGAAGCCGGTGGACTTGATGGTTCAACTATTGAGTCGGACGTTTTTTTGTTTGTTTAGGTACAATCATGGTCACTGTTTATTCTTATGCAAACAGGATAGGCTGCAGGACTTACGGTAAAAGGATATTCAGTCTATCCGAACTCAGAAGTCGACAGTGGCACACAATATTACATTTGCATGTTTGCTTTTCTTTATACATGGATCCCATTTTTACTAAAATACAATGATTGAGAGTACCTACAAACAAAATTAGTGAATATAGGGCATAATTTGCTTTAGATAATCTGAACTTATATACTAACTAATTCTTGCCTGTATTTTATTCGTATGCAAAAAAGAAGAAGAAGTGGTTTTGGTTGATCATTGGAGTTGGATCTTTATCTACATGAGTTCTATTGTGCTACGACCTACGTTCTATACAAGAAACTTAATGTCAGAGGTGTCAAATTTACTAGTATACTATTTTACGTCATTCGCGTATTTTTTCAATTGAAGAACTCTTCCCCAGTGTTTTGTAGGCCGGCTGGAAATATATGACTAAGAAACTGCGTGGGCCCTAGACCGTCGTAGGTAAAAGTTAGACGAAGTCCTTGCCAAAGACATTAGCGACGGGGTTGTTGCGAGGAACTTTTGGCAATGACATTTCCTCGTCAAAGACTTACAGCGAGGACTTGTGTCTTCGCCAAAGCCATACAAAATTGTCCCTAATGGGGCCGATTGATGCAGTGATTATCAATATTCACAACGAACATTGCATACTTAAAGTTCTAAAAGTTAAATATATATGAAAAGTTCATTCCATCTAATTTCCTCAATTAGTGGGATGGCATCGAGTTGCAAAAAAGATAAGTTCATTCCATCTAATTTCCTCAATTAGTGGTAGGTATTGGATTATGGTATGTTGTAATTGGTTGTGAAGGTTGGGATGTTCGTGGTGAACTTTGGGTGTTGGTATTTAGTTGTTGGTGACGGTTAGTAGTTGTTTGGGTTATAGGAGATTGTGTAGTCGGATGGTCGGGTGGGGGTGGATTTGTTAGAGGTGTGTTATAAATTAAAGTTTGGGTAAGAGGAGATGGGTTAAGAAACTCATAAGAGGAGGTAGAGGTGAGATTAGAAGTAGATCCATATGGGAATTGGTTCTCGTCGAATGTGACGTGCCTAGAAAGTATTATTTTGTTTGTGGAAAGGTCAAGGCATCGGTATCCGCGGTGGTAGGCAGGATATCCCAAAAAAATGCACGGTGTGGCTCGAGGGGCTAATTTATGGGGGGAATCAAGATGTGGGTAACAAAGGCATCCAAATACGCGAAGACGCGAGTAATCGGGTTCACTCTGAAACAACTTTTTGCATGGTATGTCATTATTAATTGCAGTTGAGGGAAGTATGTTAAGGAGGTAGGCAGCCATATGAAGTGCCTCAACCCAAAATGTGGGTGGAAGGCGGGCTTGAAAAAGCAGGGTACGGATGATATTATTAACAGTTCTAATCATCCGCTCTGATTTTCCGTTTTGTTGAGAGGTTCGGGGGCAAGAAAAACAAAATTGAATTCCATTTTTCTCAAAAAGGTGAAGAAGGTTGGTGTTATCAAACTCACCACCATGGTCACACTGAAAAGCTTTGATTTCACATTTAAATTGGTTTTTGACATAAGATCGAAAATGTAAAAACTTTTGAAAGACATCAGATTTGTTGTGTAATGGATAAATCCACAAGTAATGAGAGAAATGATCAAGAAATAACACATAATATCGAAACCGCCAACACTAGCAATTGGGGAAGTCCAAACATCCGAATGAATAATATCGAAGCAAGAGGAAACATGAGTGTCCGAAGTGACAAACGGAAGCTTCACATGTTTACCAAGTTGGCAAGCATGACAAATATGTGATGACTTATCTTTATTACACGAAATGACATTACGAGAAATAAGAGAACGTAACACTTCCGCCCCGGGGTGTCCAAGACGTTGGTGCCACGTAGTAGGACTGATAGAAAGTAAAGCACTAGGTGTAGGAGATGGTTTGGTAACTGGGTAGAGGTCTCCTGAACTATCACATCTGAGAAGAATATGACGAGTCAAGAAATCTTTTACAGAGAAACCAAATTCATCAAATTCAACGGTACATTTGTTATCCTTAGTGAATTGACGCACAGAAATAAGAATTTTAATTATGTTAGGAGTAACTAGTACATTATGAAGATACAAAGGACGACAAAGAGTTGGCAGGATGCTATGGCCTGTATTGGTGACGGGAATGGTTTTTCCGTCACCTACACGAACAGATGGATATAAACAATTATTATAAACAGTACTTAAATTACTTGAAAGGGAGTTTAGATGAGAAGACGCACCCGTATCCATATTCCATGTTGAATCTTCGGATGTCATAGCCGAAAAAGCATTAGGTAATATACGATTAAAGGGACTAACTGAATGATTTTGTTGTGTCTTTACGTTGCCCACTGCCATTAATCTCGCCATACCACTAGTACCATTATAAGCAGTTTCACTTCTACGAACCATTCTGCCAATTTATAATCAAACAAAGCAATACAAACGAGTGATAAACCAATATATTAAAACACTTGATGCACCCTTCCTTCTAACGTGAACCATAAAGTAATAAAAGTAAGACAATAGATCTTTTTTTTTACTAATCAATAAACAATTGATTTTAAACCATCTACTATTCAACAATGACAGCAACTTGTAATCTGATGGGGTTTTGAGATACCGTATATGCGACAGAGGGGATTTTGGATAAAAGAATGAGAGGGATTTTAGGAGATTATTTTGATGGCTCTGATTACCATGTTGAATAATGAATTGTCTGTCATTCTTATTAATTCCAAATCAATATATAGTTACATTCAGAATATTCTGGAATATGGGCTAGGCCTATCACATATGTAACTAGTAACTAACACGAGCCCAAAGGCCTAAACAATGTATCGACTAATAGCAACAAGTTCAAAGACTTGAATTTTTACAACATCGACCATCAAGGATGAAGGCAGCTCACATGCGTGTATTGTTATAGATATGTTATCAATTTGCAACACCTTATCATCCATTTCAAGAATCAGTCCCATGCATATGTCTACTTCACTAGGATCCTAAATGATACCAACAATCAAAAACCCCAGCTACTAACCATTGTTCCAATTTACAAAAAAATGTCCAAAATATAAAGAGTATAACATTACAATCAAATACGACGCAAGGGGGGAAACGCGAGCGAAGGTATGGTACTTGACGTTGTGGGCTTCGCGTTTTGGCTATGGCTTGAGTGATGAATCACCATACCCTGGGCTGTTAGCAAGTGTAAATATAATGGAAATCCAAAAGTATAAAACGACAGTAGCCATTTATGTGAAAAAATATCATTTAGCAACATACGAGAACAATATTATGTGTAACAAATGTGCTAAAAGTATAAGTGGTATGTGTGTTTCCCGCCAACTTAGAAGATGTGGGTTCAAGTCTCGCTAGAGTCATGTGTGAGATAGGTGGTATATTATACGAAAAAATTGCCTTTCTAAAAAAAGAAAAAAATGTATTGGGATAATGAGATTGAAAACATTTGTCTCTATCATATCGTCCTCAGACCACTAGACCACTGGTGCTTTGATGTCTAGTTGGTACCGTGACCATTTACAAAAGCTTCTCTTAGACCACTGGTGCTCTGAAATCTGATCGAACCAACTACGCGCCTAGAGTCTAGACAAAAGTTGCTGCGAGCGGGATTGGAAAACCAATTATTTCAATCCTAAACACTAATAACTATCCTAAACACTCATAACTGCTTATCTGTATTGAGAATGCTCATCAAGGTGTTACAATTATAAACACTTCCTTGCTTGAAATTTGACACCTAAATAATGCATAATCAGGATTAATTATATTAAACCGATCAGCAATCACTAGAAACTAGTGATTCCACTACGTTAAAACGCAAAACCGTGTGTTCCATGAGTGTCAGACAAGTCCTTAACTAACTGATGTAGACTAAAAAACAAAGTAACAAAGATAAGTAATTGGATCTGTTGATTCAACAAGAATGCCAGAAAGAATTCTGCTAATAATCGTTGATTCTGAAGAATGCCCGAAAATTAGGGTAAAACACGGCAACTCAACGGCCAATGGTTTAACTTTTATTAAACTGATAACTGTCTTGCTAGAGTTACAGCAGATTCATTAAATAATGAATGCAAACAAAGAAAAACCCTAAAAATCCAACGGGCTGGACCGTAGCCCAATGACAAAGTCCAACTGAAAGTGAAAAAAACATAAAAATGCAAAAAACTGATATTAAAAAGGCTTTTCGGGCCTTGGAAAATCTGCAACCAGCTTACAGTTGGTTACAGCGTCGTCGGTCTCCTTTTTACGCACGTTTTGACAGGTCACGGGCTGAAAACGGACTTAGGATGCAAAAGTTATGCCCATTTTACTAAACCCCTCTTCGTCACACGATCTCGGGCCTCCAGAAACAAGTCAGCCCGTTCTTCAATACTTGGGCCTCCATCATTCCCCCCTGGATAAGAAAAATTCGCCCTCGAATTCCCAACTGTATCATCATCTGAAGAATCACCATGGTAAGGCAACAAGTGCTTCACATTAAAAACATCAGAACAACGAATATGACTTGGCAACTTCAAACGATAAGCATTTGAGTTCATCTTATCCACAATTTCCAGTGGACCAATATTCTTAGCAGACAATTTATTATATTCACCAACTGGAAAACGATCCTTAGTCAAAATAGCCCACACAAAGTCTCCTACTTCAAAGTCAACATGTCTCCTCTTTTTGATCTGCATCCTGCTTGTACTTCGAATTAGCGCGAACCAAGTTGTCACGAACAGATTTATGAACATCATGCAACCCCTTAACAAAATCCTGCACTTTCTTCGGAACAGACCTAGAAATTTGAGGAGTCATAAGATCAAGAGGACCACGTGGCTGAGCAGAATAAACCACCTGGAAAGGACTAAACCCAGTGCTCCGATTAACAGCATGATTATGAGCAAACTCAGCTTGATACAACTTCTGATCCCATGCCTTCACATGATCACCCACCAAACACCTTAACAGGTTACCAAGGGACCTGTTAACAACTTCGGTTTGCCCATCAGTTTGAGGATGATAAGCACTACTAAAATTGAGTTGAGTATTCACCATCTTCCACAAACTACGCCAAAAATGACTCAAAAATCTGGTGTCCCGATCAGAAACAATGGAAGAAGGTAAACCATGTAAACGGTACACATCCCTAAAGAAAAGTTGGGCTACATTAACTGCATCTGTTGTCTTCTTGCAAGGAATAAAATGAACCATCTTAGAAAAGCGATCAACAACAACAAATATGGAATCATTACCCCTTTGAGTACGAGGTAGCCCCAACACAAAATCCATGCTAATATCAACCCAGGGCTGCAAAGGAACTGGCAAAGGCATATAAAGTCCTGCATTAGTAGCCGTCCCCTTTGAAACTTGACAAATACGACACCTCTTGACGTAACGATCCACTTCCTTCCTCATAGTAGGCCAAAAATAAGAAGCTTGAACCAACTGTAAAGTGCGATCACGACCAACATGTCCTTCACCATGCAACTCCTTAATAATTTGCAAGCGAAGACTTGAATCAGGAATACAAAGTTGATTCCCTTTGAATAGGAACCCATCATAAATAACAAAATCTGTTTTCTCTCCGGATTGCAAATCCTGCAGAACAATTGAAAAGTATGGATCCACAGTCACCATGTCACGAATGACATCCAGTCCAGGAACATCAACCTGCATGGTTACAAGTAAACTACTTCTCCTGTGTAAGGCATCAGCAGCACGATTGGAAGCACCCGTTTTGTGTTTCACCACAAAAGTAAATTTCTCAAGAAAAGCCAACCAACGCCCATGTTTATGTGAAACCTTATCTTGAGTACGAATATGCCTTAAGGAATCATGGTCAGTGAACAAAACAAACTCCTTATGAAACAAATAATGGCGCCAATGCTTCACAGCTTGGACCACTGCATAAAACTCCAAGTCATAAGTAGAGTACCTCGACTTCGGCCCTGTCAACTTCTCGCTAAAATAGGCAACAGGCCACCCACCCTGACTAAGAACTCCACCAATTGCAACCTTAGAAGCATCAGTATGAAGCTCAAAAACTTTAGAAAAGTCAGGCAATACCAGGATTGGCGCTGTAGTAAGCTTTTCCTTGACAACCTGAAAAGCCATCCCTGCTTCCTCCGTCCACACAAATGACTTACCCTTCATACAGTCTGTCAAAGGGGCCATAATGGAACTGAAATTAGGGATAAACCGCCTATAGCAAGAAGCAAGACCATGGAAACTCCAAACTTCAGTAATGGTAGTTGGTGTCGGCCACTCCTGAACAGCTGCTACCTTAGATTCATCCACTTGTATGCCATCACCAGAAACAACATACCCTAAAAACAAAACTTTAGGGGTCATGAACACACACTTCTTCGTGGCTGCATAAAAATTATCCTTCCGAAGCAAGGTCAAGACCTGCCTCACATGATTGACATGCTCATTATAAAAAGCACTATAAATAAGAATGTCATCAAAATAAACAACCACAAACTTTCCAATAAAAGGCCTGAGCAGTTGATTCATCACACGCATAAATGTGCTTGGTGCGTTTGATAAACCAAAAGGCATGACCAACCACTCATACAACCCTTCACGGGTCTTGAAAGCGGTCTTCCACTCATCACCAGGTCTAAGACGAATCTGGTAATACCCACTCTTCAAATATAGCTTCGTGAAAATGGTAGCACCACTAATCTGGTCAAGCAAATCATCAAGGCGAGGAATAGGAAACCTGTACCTCACAGTAATCTTATTGATGGATCGACTATCAACACACATACGCCACGTACCATCCTTCTTTGGAGTCAATAGGGCAGGAACAGCACACGGGCTCATACTCTCACGAACATGACCCTTGGAAACCAGCTCCTCAACCTGCCTGCGCAACTCCTCATGTTCTCCCGGGCTCATCCTATAATGTGGCCTGTTAGGCAACTGTGACCCAGGCTCTAGATCAATATGATGTTGTATGTCACGCAATGGTGGCAAACCATCAGGTAATTCATCAGGGAAAACATCAGAGAATTCCTCAAGTAAAGGGATCATAGCTTCAGGAACTTCACCGTCTTCAGAAACCTCCTTCCCTATTAATACAAAAACATCACCTCCCACCTCCAGCTCGTCTTCGAACTGCGAAAGAGTTAGTAAAGTACCAGTGGGTTTATTAACTACTTCCTTAGGTTTATTTGGCATCAAAGTAATCTTCACACTCCCAAATAGGAAACTATAAGTATTAGTTCTCCCATGGTGAGTTACATCACGGTCATACTCCCAAGGTCTACCTAACAACAAGTGACAAGCATCCATAGGTATCACATCACACCAAAGATTATCCTTGTAAGTTATTCCTACAGAAAACGGAACTTGGACACGCTTGGAAACTGTTATCTCCCCACCCTTTTTAAGCCACTGTAACTTATAAGGTTTGGGACGATCTTCAGTTTTCAACCCTAATTTCTCGACTGCTCCTTCAGCTATTAAATTATCTCAACTACCTGAGTCGCATACAAAAGTGCAAACCTTACCCATAATGGTACAAGTTGACTGAAAGATGTTGTGTTTGAGCCAATCATCACCATCAGCTTTAGGTGTTAAGCAGGAGTGCCTTACCACCAAATTCACCCCCACATCTCCAGACACATACTCCTCCTCATACTCAGGTTCTGCATCATAAACTGCGTCTCCCACGTAGTCATCATAAGCCACATCAATAAACTCATCAGGCTTTAAAGTGTCCCCATTAAACTCGGGAATATTAACCCTCATTCCAGTCTCCCAACGCCTATCATTATTCCCACTGCGATCTCTCATTCGTCACCCTACTGATTGTTCATCATCAGACAAACCATCACCAAACGGATTTTCTTCCAGATCTGCATCTTCTTCCTCATGACGGCGATTACGAGGCCTCCTATTGCTCATCAAAGTGTTCATCTGGTCGGTCAATTGATCAAACATTTGATCGAATCAGTAGCGAAAAACTAGGATAGATAAATTGAATATTTTGATTCCCAGGGAATACCAGAAACAACTCTTCCAACTATCGTTGATTCAAAAAGAATACCGATAATCAGGTAACTCCAACAATCGTTGATTCAACGAATACCCGATTATTTGGATGAAATCAAACAATAAACCCTAACCTGGATTTAAGTTGATTAACAAAAGACTAAAAGTCTGTATTTTTTATTCATAACTTCATAATAATTCAATACAATTAAGTCCTAATTTTATAGGAAAAACTAAACTTGGAAAAAAAGATAGAAATTATTCTTAAAAAACACAAAATAAGATTACTAAATAAAAGATACCACAAATTAAACTAAATAACCAGTTTATTTTTATGTTCCTCCATTCTCTCCATCATACGCTGCTCAAATTCCTGTTCATTCACATCGTGAATAGGCCTAGTTCTCCATGGAGGCATCTTGATCAGGAACTTTGGCTCTGATACCAACTGATGTAGACTAAAAAAACAAAGTAACAAAGATAAGTAATTGGATATTTTGATTCAACAAGAATGCCAGAAACAATTCTGCTAATAATCGTTGATTCTGAAGAATGCCCGAAAATTAGAGTAAAACACGGCAACTCAACGGCGAATGGTTTAACTTTTATTAAACTGATAACTGTCTTGCTAGGGTTACAGCAGATTCATTAAATAATGAATGCAAACAAAGAAAAACCCTAAAAATCCAACTGGCTGGACCGTAGCCCAATGACAAAGTCCAACTAAAAGTGAAAAAAACATAAAAATGCAAAAAACTGATAGTAAAAAGGCTTTTCGGGCCTTGGAAAATCCGCAACCAGCTTAATGTTGGTTACAGCGTCGTCGGTCTCCTTTTTACGCACGTTTTGACAGGTCACGGGCTGAAAACGGACTTAGGATGCAAAAGTTATGCCCATTTTACTAAACCCCTCTTCGTCACGCGATCTCGGGCCTTCAATACTTGGGCCTCCATCACTAACATTGTGCACTTTGATATGAAAAAAGAAGTTATATATAAGAGAGGAAAGTATCATGGCATGCCGAACCCTTTACATTTTGTCCGAACAGCTGACACATCAGCGTCGCATCAGCCCAAAACAACTAACCAAAATACCCCCTCTTCACTTTGTCTCCACCAGTATCCTTTATTTTTCTTTTTTCCATTTTTACACAAATTTAAATTCATTTCATTCAAATTAAAATTACAAATACTTAAATAAAAATTACAAATACGGAATTTAAAAATACAAATACGGAATTTAAAAATACAAATACGGAATTTAAAAATACGATAAAGTAAAAATACAATGTTCCAAGTTCTTTTTTAATTAGTTTATCAACCAATGTTTTGATTTGATCAAAAGTGTGTGGAAGTGAACAAGCCATTCTAGTATTTGTTGATTTGAGGAATAAATATGTTTGTTAAAAATGTTAAATTGAGGATTTATATAATGGTAAATTTAAAAAAAGTAAAATTTTTAAACACCCAACGGCTATATCTCCATCTCTCCTCTTTGTCGGTTCGTCAATATTCTAAAATATGCACAGTTAATAGGAGGCGGTGCGGCGGCGTGAGGCGAAGTAGCACGACGAGGTTGCCACATATGCTCGGCGAGGAACCCCTCACCGTGACACCCTCCTCTCTAATATCTAAAAGATTGGAGTGACATTGTAGTTTGAGTTGCCAATGTTTCCGCCTTTATGGCCGAGAAAAACAATGGACAAATTGATTCTAACCGAACCGATTGCAACCGAACAGATCATTTTCGGTTATGCATATCCATTTTAGGTTTGCTCGGTCTGGTTCAGTTTCGAGTTAAAACCACACAAAATACGACTAAACTATATATCTGGTTCAAATTTTATCGGTTCGGCTCGGTTTCAGTTTTGTTCGATTTACTTCAATTCGCTTTTCGATTTATCTTTTTCTGAAATTCGATTTTTAGCTCGGTTCAGTTTTGAATAGATACTCCACCCTAGAAAAACATAATACAAAATTGGCGCAACATACGTGACATGTGCAAATGGGCTTAGAAGATCTAGTATTGCTCTTCATCTTGTTTTATCTCTAAGAGTCAACGGTATGGTTTGCTGGTAGGTGGCGCCGTACCCTTTGGCGCGAGGTTTTTCTCGGCGCATCATACCGGCATTGGCGCGGTAGTGGCTCGCGTCGTACTCCCAACCAAAGAATGTCGCATTTTCCTTTTTTTTGTTTGTTTTTTTTGTTTTTGTCTTTCGGATCAATTTTTGTGAATTAAAAATAACCGTGTTTGAGTTTGGTGTCAATTATTTCAATTATGGACAGGGCGGAGGAGATAGAGGGACTAGTGGGTGTTAAGATTCCCCCAACAAGCCCAATAAGTTCATTGCAATATAGTCAACAATCTTGATATTATAAAAATTATATTCGTCAGCCCCCACCAATATTACCCATTCTATATACTTTTGTTTGGATAAGAAAATGATAATGAAAGAACTCAAGAGTCGAGAACCACGCAAAAAAGCTAAGTACACATTTATGTTCCCGATATGATTGTGACTTATAAAAGATATAATTCACTCACGTCTCAAGAAAGATAATGCGACAATCGAGCATCACTATCGGGTTGATTTTTTTATTGTTGTTATCGATATATAGTCAGTTGCAAGAGCTAAACAATAGATTTAATTAGTATGTTTAAGAGTTTCTTCGTCTTAGTTCTACGTTGGATCCAAGAAAATCTTTCAATAGCATAGACATATGCAAATTGGTGACGAAGTAATATCCCTTCGATTTCACCAAACAAGATAAAATTGATTTAAAGCTTGAGTTGCAACATTATAAGTTGGATAATGATCCAAAATTGAAGAATGTTAATTCATTGTCATAGTTGTGAAAAGGATTGCAAGAAGCTGAGAAGTCGGAAACTTGTCCTCTGACAAATTAATTCGTTTGATATTCACAAAGAGCCTTTTCAAAAATGAAACTTGTGAAAATAAGAATTCGTAGTACAATGAGTAATGGCTTTCTTAAAGTAGCTTGATTCTTACTTCTTAACGTTGAAAAAGAGATTGTTCGCACCCTTTGTACTTGTAACACCCCATTTGGATAATGGACCGTTACATGATAATTATGGCGTGTCATCAAAGCATGCAAGGTAAATGTCCTAAAACATGAAATAACCTAAGGGATAACTGGAATCAAACATCGGCTCCCAAAATATAAACTCATAAACAAAGCATAAAATAAATGATATGAAAAGGAACAGAAGTATAAGGTAGCTCCCATCCTATGCACAACCACTGCTCAAGTCTGACCTTGGGTACCTGCCGTTTAGGAACATGGAAATGGAAACGGCTGAGCAAAACTCTCAGTGAACGGATATATAGCATGGTAGGAAGTAATAAACTGATTAGATAATAAGAAATGAAACTGATAAACTGATATGCAATATGCATCGGAAAACTATGTGTGTCATGGAAAACCTAGTTTATAACTTGTAAAACTGAATTAATAACTGATAAGTCTGAAAACATGCCTTTCATATACTGTAACAACGTGCGCATGAATACACAGAGGGTGACCTCGTCATGCTATAGAGGGTTGACCTCTAACTGATAATTGGGTGGAGGGATCAGCTCCAATGTGAAAGATGTAGAGCACACATCACGCTCACCTGATAAACTGGAAACTGATAAAATAGGATGCACCCATACGCCCCACATGATAATACTGATCAGTGGCCAACTAAAACTGAAAGGGACGCCATGAGAAATCACTCTCTCGCGGAGGAGTCATGACATCGGTGCCTCAAGTGTCATGGTTATGGTACCTCCGTAACTAGGTGAAACTGACATGCATGTAAATAGCTAAGGCATATTAAAATGTTAACATATAACTTACTGATAAGTTTATTGTAAACTACTGGGGAAAACAGATGGCTGCAAACGAGAAATCCTAATATAGGAAAAGAATGTCCTTGTTGAAGGACGGAATATTTGTACCTAGAGTCAAGTAATGAAGTGAGAATGAAAGCTGAAGGATCTACTCCGACTTCACGGAACTACATGAATAAAGGACGTGAATGAGTTGTCTGATTACTGTATATTAAACTGGTTTCTTAGTGTTCTAACTTGTTTTACATGTTCTTGTCTTGTTTTACTGTTTCATGTATAATCTTGTAATTCAGACTGTTTCATGTATTTCTGATTAGTGTATCTCATGTATTCTTGTATTATTATACTTGTTGTATCATAATAAGAAACTTTCTAAAAATAGCAGGTTTCCATAAATACTAATTTTCCAAAAATATAAAGTTTCCAAAATAGTAAGTTTACAAAAAATAATTATAAGCTTGATTAATAAGTCCAAAATATAAGCTAGAGCTCAAATAAGCATAATTTATAAGTCATGGTGTCATAATAGTAAAGTTTACAAAATAAATACTTAGGCTAAAATGATGATTATTAATTAATAATATAATTCATGGTTTTAATAAGAAGTATTAATTAATAACATGACATGATTTATTTTAATAAAACTTTACCTTATATAAATTATTAAATTAAAGCATGATATTAATTTAATTATGTCATAATAAAATACTTAGGCTAAAATTCATGATTAATTGTATTAATTAATAATAACCTAAGTCTCATGAATAATTTAAATTTAATAACATGTAATTAAGATAATTAAATTTGATAAAATGGTTTAGCCAAAATGATCCTTGTGTACCGAGTCCTTAACCCAAGCCTACGGAGACCCCTTGTCTCGGTCGCACTTAACAAATCAAATACAACACTAAACCAAACCCCACAGCCTGATTAGCGACGTAAATTTTTGTCGCTATTATGTCGCGAATCTGCCGATGGGAAATCTGCGACAGAAATTCTGTCACAGAATCTGTCGCAAATATGGAAAAACAAACCAAACAAACCACTGTTGTGTGTTGGTGCACCCCTCCTGCTCGGCCTGAATACCCACCGAGAGCCCCATGTCTCTCGGGTTCCCATTATTTACATCCAAACACCCCCGTAACACAAACAAACACCCCCTTATGGTCTTTGTGTTGCTGCCGCCTACACCAAAACCACCACCGCACCCCTAGTGGGTTGCGGCTGGTCCAAAACCACCATACCGAGACCCTAGAGGTCTCGGTTCTCATGAAACCCAACCAAAACATAGCCACCTCTTGATTTATATGTGCTTAATATTACAGATCATGTGTTCTTTGATTTAAAATGAATAATCAAGATTAAAGAAATTAAATGAAAGATTTAGATTAAAGGATACCGATTCGTGTAAGGACTAAAGGTTTGATGCACATACACAAGACTGATGAGATGGCATTTATACATGATCTCATCGTTCTTTTCGGGCTTTAAATGCATTAAAATGTCATAAAATACCATATATATGCTTGTGTTTGTTTACTTGTGTATTTTAGGTATGGATATCGTGAAAAAGACAAAAGATCACAAGATACAAGGAAAAACGAACACGAGAAACGAAGCCGTACAAAGAACCGGGCCCTAATCATGGAATTTTCATCAAATACCCTTGAAGACTTGAAGACAAAACAAGATTGATCCTCAATGAATGAAGAAATGACACTTAAAACCCTTGTATATTGATAATTACAAGTTTGGTCCCTTAAGTTTGTCAAAATTGCAAAAAGGTCCTTCAACTTTGAAGAAATGGCAAGATTAGTCCCTCAACAATTTCAAATTGCCAATAATGGTCCCTCAACAAGTGAAAGACTCATTGAAGACCTTTGAAGATCAACATTGTCCAAGATTAGTCCTTAAAGAATCACCAAATGTCAAATTACATCCTTGATAACCTTTTATCAAAAGTTGGTGCCAAAATTGTCAAGTGATGAAACTTAAATACAAAGGAAAGTCAAGTTATAGGGCTGGAAACCTTAAAAGCCAAAAATCTGAAAAAACAAGGACCAAAAGTGACAAAGCTGAAACATTTGAACAAAAAATGCGCCTAACACACTCTCTCCCCCAAAAAACGGATCAAAGGACCATTGTTCATCATTTTTACTTCCCCAGAATTTACCTTCACATTTACTTGGGTAAAACTCAATTAAACTTGCACACACTTAATTCACACACTCCAAAACCCTTCCCACTCCTAAAAAACCTGCATCCCACTCATGTGCACCAAAACCCCAATTCCCCAATCCACCAATCACATCATTCCTTAGCCTCCAAGACTAGTGACGTGGCAAATTGAACGTCCAAGATGATATGCTTGCTCACAAAGCAAAATTTAAAGGCCAAGATCAAATGGACAGCTCATATGCACTCAAAATCATTCAAGGGCACATTTGGGATTTTCTATGTATTAGGGTTTTATGTTTTTAGCCTTCTAGTATCTTCTTAGGACTCTATAAAAGGAGCTCACAACTTGTGTGAAGCCCTTGTTCCAGTTTTTAGTCTCTCACATGTAATTCCTTTTTAAAGAAATAAAAAGTTTGGTTTTTGAAATATTCAAGTGTAATTCCTTTTTTATTGTTTTTAAAAGTTTGTGTGTTGTGAGGAGATTGATTCTGAGTTCCACTTTTATTTGGTTAAGCAACTTTGATTTTCAAAGTTGTTTAAGGTTTTGAGATTTTGAGAGATTTTGGTAAAATCTTCTCAAAAGTATTTTGGTGTTTATGGTTCATGTTTATTGATGATTTAAGTGTTATAGAAACATTTTAAGAAGATTAAAAAGGTTTTGAAAGTATTTTGGAAAGAAGAAAAAGGAAACATAAAAAAAAATATATATTGTTATATTATTTTGTTGTTTTCTTGTTTTGTGATTGCAATAGGTTGAAGGCTTGTTGATTTAGTTCAGCTCCAACCCGGGTTGGATTGGAGGAGGGTTATACACCCTCTAGGGCTTTGGATGTTAAAGCCCTAAGGTATTTTCCTTGTTCCTTTGAAATTTTCATAAGAGTGCTAGTTTATATGATCTTATGTGATTTTGTTACTAAGTGTGTTTGAGGTGCTTGATTCATGTTCTTATGTGTGTTAGTACTTGTTATGAAGCTTTGATAACAATTTGGTTAGGTTTCATAAGGTTTTGATTTGAAAAAAAATTGGTTTTCAAAAAGTTAAAAGGGTGTTTGGCAACACGTTTTAGCAGGGTGATAATCATAGTTTGGCATTTAGTTAAGTGTTAAAGTTGGTAAAAAGGATTGAGTAAGGTTAGATGTTAGTGGTAATTTAGTTTGGTACACATTTTGAGCAAATTTGTTGAGTTTAAAAAGTAAAAAGGGTGTTAAAAATCTGCATATTGCTAATTTGCTTGATTTGTGATGAACTTTGTGCATGATCTTTGATTGTTGATCTTTGATTCTTGTTGTTATTTGTGTGTTACTTGACTCCTTGTGCTTCATTGAGCACAAGGGTGCCCCAATTGTCCACATAATCACCAAACAAAGCATCAAGCCAAGACCTCTTGGCATCACAAGTGTACAAGTGTGCACTTATTTGGTTCATCAGCAGAAACAACCAGGCACGTCACACAAGTTGCGGCGCAAGACCAAAGTGTTGCGGCGCAACTCAAGGAGCTGCAGATTTTGGTGTGCCCGTTTCACAAGTTGCGGCGCAAGACAGAAGCATTGCGGCGCAACTGAAGGTTCTGCTGATCTTGGTGATCTCGCAACACTAGTTGCGGCGCAAGACCCCACTAGTTGCGGCGCAACTAGTGACTTTTATTTTTTTTGGAGTGTTTTAATATTATTTTATTAATTAATTTTCAAAATTTTATTTTTCTTTCTTTTTCATTTTTCCTAGGTTCTTTGTCATTGATTAGGACTATTTCCATTTTTAGATTATTTTTATAACTTTTAGATTTATTTTTATAATTATTTTAAGTTTAATTAGTTTTTAATCATTTTTAATCATTTTTTAGAGTTTTAAAAATAGTTTTAATAAGTTTTAATTTTTAGAAAATTACTTTTTAGTCTTCTAATAATATAAGTTAAGTAATTGTTCAATAAAATCATATTTTTGACATTTGAATTAATTTTAGGGCTTTAATTAGCATTTAAAATTAATTATTTAATTAATAAAAGGTTTTAAAATATCTTTGTTGGATTTTTGTCTTTATTTATATTATTTTAGACTTGTTTTAGTCTTTTTAATCTTTTTCTTGATTTTGTTTTTGGTTTTAATAATAATTTTTAATTTTAGTGGTTTTTCTACGGCTTTACGTTTACGTTTTTTACGTCATAGTATAATTTCCAAGAAACCGTCATTCCATCTCATCAATATTAATCTCAAATAATTACAAGTTAATTCACAACACCATACCTCCTTGGGAAACGAATCTTTCATCTTTTTTTAAGTGATTGAGGGTCATTAGTGCACGGTTTTCCTAAACCGTCACTCGATACTTACCGCTCATATACGTTCTTCTTGTTTTCCTAAACAAGAGACGTGTTTTTTACTACAATCATTTTTGGCGCCGCTGCCGGGGAGGTGTGTCGTGTCTTAATTTGGAAAATTTTGTTTTTGATATTATCCAAAATAGTATTTGTGTTAAGTGGAACTCCCTTAACACGTATTATCGGTTTTCTCGGTTTTTCTTTGTGAATATTATTAATATATTGTATTAAGTATCACAACCAAAATACAATATCTCCAAAAGTGTGAAAACACAACCTTGATTCGGGATTTCATCACTCGATCATTGTATTCGAATCTCAAACAAAAAGAAAAGGCAAAAATAGATAAATACTTTCGAGAAGCTCGATTTTAAAAGATACGAACTATAAGGTGGGTATAAGGCGGGTATTATAAAATATACCCTAAGGAAAAAGGCTCTTAAGTGCTTCGCGCCGCCTCGTTTCCCCGCTTGCTTGTGAGTATTTTGAGATTGAAGGCTAATCGAGGGTTTTGCCGCCCAAAGTATTAATACGTATACTATATTTGCTTGGTTTTCTTTGTGATTAAACCCTCGTGAACAATTTGGTTTTCACCAAAGTTCTAAAGTCATTCGAAGGCGTTCACTCCACGTGATCGTTTTCATTCCTTTGAGGCTTCTTTAATCAAGAGTTTGATTCGAGGAGAGATTTTGTAGATTGTTGTCTACGAAGATACACCAAAAACCAAAAAAATTAAATATCATCAAAAACACAAAAAAAAAAATTAAAAATCTACAAAACGACCAAAAAGAATCTTCTTTGCTCACCTCCCATTCTTCGTGAAGTTTATGATCACTCGTAATCAAGCTAAACGAGCTCGTAAACGTCTTCAAAAGCAAGCAAATCAAGGATCGTTGATTGTTGAAGAACCTCCAATTGTTGAACCTATTATAGAACAAGAAGTCGTAATGGCTAATCGTACTATGATGGAGTTGCTACAAGCACCCACCGAGGGTTTTGGAGAGGCCATTGTTATTCCCGCCATCCTTGCGGAGAATTTCGAGATTAAGACGGGTTTAATGTCGATGCTACAAGCAAACAAGTTTCGAGGTCACGAGAAAGACAACCCGCATTACCATATTAGGAATTTCAACCGTCTCACCGCCACTAGCAAATTCAAAGATGTTCCACATGAAGCCATTAAGATGATGTTGTTTCCATACTCGTTGGATGGACCCGCAAAAATTTGGCTCGAGAAAGAACCGCCAAATTCGATTTTGACATGGGCCGATCTCGTTTCTAAGTTTGTGAACAAGTTTTTTCCACCATCAAAAACAACACACTTAAAAAATGAGATTTCACGATTTGTGCAACGTAACAATGAAAGTTTTTCAATGGCATGGGAACGATTTAAGGAAATGTTACATGAATGTCCTCATCATGATTTTTCGGAATTGCATCAAATTGATACATTTTATAATGGGCTTAATGATCATGAACGAGATTATTTGAATGCCGCCGCGGGTGGTAATTTTTTGTGCAAGACGACAAATGAGGCTTTACAAATCATTGAAAATCGATCTAAGGTTTATAGCCCTCGTAACACACCGAGTGTTGCCAATATGGGTTCGTCATCGTCATCACAATCGTCTCGTGGAATTAATGCCTTACATGATGAAGCTAATGAGGAAAATCGGTTTTTTGATAGATTTGCTAATCTAATGTCCCATTGGAAGGCTCAAGAAGCTTCCAATTCCGCTTCGGTTAAAGCGGTTGCTAAGAGTTGTTTATCATGTGGAGGAGCTCATGATTTATCCGAGTGCATTACCGCGGATGGTAACACTTCGAGTGCTTATGTAGCAACGGGAACTTACAACCAAAACGGCCAAGGTTCCCGCCAAAATCAAGCTCCACCAAATCAAAATGTTAACAATTATCGAAATAATTACCAAGGTAATTACCAAGGCAACACACGCAATTACAACAAAGGGAATTATCAAAGTGGGAATGGACAAATCTCTAATCAAAACCAAAACCGTGATTTTCAAAACACCACACAAGGTTTTCAAAATGCTCACACGAAAAATTTGCAAGGAGAATTTTTAGATTATGCAAAAGCAAATGATGCTAAATTTGATAATATGCAACGTGAGATGATTAGCTTAAGGTCCGAGTTGAAAAACGAGCTTAAAAATGAACTTGCTAATGAACTTAAAACTCATGCAAACAAAATGGAAGGAAATGTCCAACGTCTTCAACAAAACCAACAAAAGATGGAATTAGGACAACATGAGATTAAGCAAGAATTATTAAAAGCGGATGCTAGGCAATCAAAATTTGAGGACCGAATGGCTAAGATGTTTGAAGCTATCATGTGTAAACCCTCTTCTTCGGGTGTTCTTCCTAGTGATACCATTGCAAACCCGAAGGGAGAAATGAAGGTTATTACTACACGAAGTGGTAAAACTTTCAAGGAACCAATCTCTCGTCCAAGTACTTCTACGGAGAAGGAAATCGAGAAAGAACCCGAGGTGATGGTCGAAAAGGAGCACATTACAATCCCACGAAGTACCGCTCAAACCACACCTACGGTTGAACCAATACCAATTATGGAACCCGAGATTCCAAGGCCATTGCCTAATGACCAACCCACACCACCTTTACCTTACCCTTCGAGACGTAACAAAGAGAAAGCACAAGAAAGGAACAATTATCAATTTGAGCTATTTATGAAAATGTTTCGTGATTTGCATTTTAACATAAGTTTTGCCGATGCTTTAATCATGATGCCTCGATTCGCCGCAAACTTCAAAAGTATGCTAAACAACAAAGAGAAGTTACAACAAACGTCTAGTTGTTCATCGGTTTTTCTAAGCCGCATACCACAAAAAGTCGGTGATCCCGGTAAATTTTTGATTCCGTGTGCTATACAAGATATGGAGGAATGCTACGCCTTGGCCGATCTTGGTGCTAGTATTAATTTAATGCCTCTCGAGATTTTCAAATCGCTTTCGCTTCCGGCTCTTACTCCTTCGAACATGTCCATCGAGATGGCCGATCATTCTACGATCATGGCATGTGGAGTAGCCGAGGACGTTTTCGTTAAAGTCGGAAAGTTTTACTATCCCGTTGACTTTATCGTTGTAGACATTCCCATCGATCGAAAAGTTCCTCTAATTTTGGGTCGTTCATTTTTGGATACATCAAGAGCACTTATCGATGTTCATGCTCGAAAAATCACCCTTCGTTTCAATGAAGAAGAACTTGTCATCAATGCAACACAAAACTCCAATCTTTCTCATGTATATTCTATTGCAACTTTAAACCATGGTGACTCGACCAATGTCGTTTGCAAAGAATTTTCACCAAGAGTTTTAGGGAATGTCTCCAAAAACAATTTACCATTTCCTCCGCCGGTGGAGGTTATGAGTGCTAAGCCTACAAAGAAGAAACCATCAATACTTGAATCGAAAAATCCTTCACCTTCATTCTTGAAAAGTGTTGATAAGTTGCCGGTTTCTACGGAAGATCTTTCGGATGATGAATATGTTGACCCCGATGGGGAGGTTTTCTTCGTCGATAAACGTTTTGAGAACTTGCCACCACCAAAACCAAAACGGTTTCAAAATGTGAGAATTTTTAGTGTGACTAACATCGTCTTAGAAACACCAAATATTTTCGACATAATCAACAAGGGTTTTCATAAGGAGAGTTTAAAAGATAACAAAGAAAAAGATCTTAAATGTGATTTTTCTACAAATCTAACTCCGTCATCACCGCGTGTTTTAAGTGCTACAAACTCGTCTACTCCTTTTGACGATGTTTTGTGTGGTTCTAGTATGGGGGAAGCCCCTAATGTTCCCTCATCCTTGTCCACCGAGGACGAGATATTCGATCCCGGAATTTCATGTAAAGGGAAATCTCGGTCTTCCACCGATGCAATAAATGGAAACTATATCTATTTGCTTGGTGCGAGTCTACCTCGAGTAGCTCAATCGTTTGTCTTACCAATTGTCTCACCCTTCTACTTCTCATCTATTTTCTTCAAACTCTTTGAGTTTATGGCACATGTTGGAGTGGTGTTAATTTGTTTTTCCAATGGAAACGAGAACGCCATCTTCGACCCCGGTATTTTGCATCATCTAAGGACTTAGTCCTTTATACCGGTTGTTTTTGGGCCTTGTTTATCATGTAAGCCCCATCAAAAATTGACCACACCATGATATCCCTAAATGTTCACATTTTAAGGGATTCGAGTCGAGCTTTTGACTCGGTTATCAAAAACAAGGTGCCTCGTGGGGGAGATCCCATGCTTATCTTTATGCTTATTATTCACTAATAAGGGGACTTGTACCCTTCCAACTCGTTGTCTCGTGGTTGTTTGTGATTGTGTTATCTAGATCATCATCATCGTCTACGATTGAAGACTCTCGTGTTCGTTTACGTGAGCCTCCATCGTTCGTTTGAAGAAGTTTTTCACGATTCCATGACATATCCTTTATTGTTCTAACAATTATCTTTTAGCATAATTAATAAACGGCTTTAGATATATTGTTGATCACCCTTTCCATGCTAGATCCTAAGCATTCGATTCTTCGTCTCTAGTATGGGGGTGCTCCACCCTTAGACTCGAAACATTGAGGACAATGTTTACTTTTAGTATGGGGGGGTGAATAGGTACTTGCTTTGCTACGCCCTCACGTTTTCCAACTTTCAATGTTTTGTTTTGTTAATAAGGCTAAAAATGGCCAAATTTTAAAATTTTTCTTAGTTTTCATAAGTGTTTTTAAGACACGAATGTATATTTTCCGATGGAGAGAATAAGAGTTAATTTTTGACTTGATGGGCATTTGGAGCCATTTACATTCCTTAACCCGCTCAATTCAAGTTTTGCTAGACTTTTATATAGGGAGCTTTAAAACGCGAAAGTCTTAATTCATTCGGGTCAAGAACAAGAACTTTTCGCAAGTTCCTATAATTGATTCTAGAAAGTCACTTATCAAGGGAACTTTAAAACGCATTCTCTAAACTTGAAAAAGTCCAAGAAAGTGCAAGATCCTATAGGTGGCTTGAAAACCCAAAACTTTGATTTGATATAGTCTTAATGAAAGCTAATCCAAATTTGGCTTAATTTTGACTTGCATGGCTAAGTATTCACGAGTCTCTTTAATTAGAGGTCTTTAAATAGTGAAGAACGAGAAATGATAGAGTTAGACAAGTGATCATGCTAAACGTAGAACATGAAAGTGTTCTTTCAAAAACTCATATGTTTTTAATTGTGGCTTTTTCTTCCCATAAGATCAATGCATTAGGAATAAATCATAATTGCAATAAGTAAGGTCGTACGGTTTGAAAGGTTACTTAGCCTCTAGCGCAAGATCGTTTAAAAGTTGCTCGGGGTTGAATAGAGTTCATAGCCAAGGCATAACTTATTGAAGCGGGACGCGAAGATTGGCAATCATCCAAAAAGGCCCTAACAAGGCATGAGGAGATCTATTTTTGCTAAAGATCCAAAGATGATGTGAAGTATCATTATTCCAAAATCAATATGAAGGATCGAGACACACGACGAGAAGCTATTACTCCCCTAAAGAATGGAGAAAGTCTATCCAAAAAGACCCTAACAAGGTATGAGGATAAATATATCCAAGTCCGAAAAGGAGGCGGATCGTTGTATATCAAAATCCAAAGTAAAGATTGAAGAAAAATGATGAAGTCGTGGTCCTATATGAAGAATCTCTCAAAAACGTCAAGTGAAGAAATTCCAAATATATGAAGAGAAGACCATAATTTCGAGAACGTCTTCCCAAGATTTGAAGTATGAAGTACATGCCAAATATCGGTCCGAGAAAGGTCTCAAATCGTGAAACGAGTTATGCCAAGATATGAACTTAAGGAGATACACGAGAAGCCGTTTTAAAAGATTTTGTCCTTCGGCTAACTATTGATCAAATCGTGCTACTTTGCTTTCGGACTAATAACTACTCAAATAAGTCAATATGAATCACTTGTGATCCATGACAATTAGATAAAAAATGCTAGTAACCCATTTCCTTTTATAATAACTAGGATTGCGGGGAGAAAAAGTATTACACAATTTGGACGTATGAGTAGTGTTAGCATTGTGACTTGTACCAACAATGATCTTGTTTTTGCACTTAGCATGGAATGTATGACAATCAAGGATGACGAAATTTACTCTAAGGGACATTAACTTGTTTCTATTCTTAGACCCTAAAAGTCACATTTTGGTGATGAAAATCATACATTATGTCTTTACACATTCTCGTAGTATGTTGCAAGTCTTTTACTCTTCAAATAAAGGTTAATAAAATTGAACTTTGGTGATGCTTAGATACTTTATTCTAGCATTGCGTGAGGGCACGGCAATGGCTTAGTATGGGGGAGTGATGAGATGGCATTTATACATGATCTCATCGTTCTTTTCGGGCTTTAAATGCATTAAAATGTCATAAAATACCATATATATGCTTGTGTTTGTTTACTTGTGTATTTTAGGTATGGATATCGTGAAAAAGACAAAAGATCACAAGATACAAGGAAAAACGAACACGAGAAACGAAGCCGTACAAAGAACCGGGCCCTAATCATGGAATTTTCATCAAATACCCTTGAAGACTTGAAGACAAAACAAGATTGATCCTCAATGAATGAAGAAATGACACTTAAAACCCTTGTATATTGATAATTACAAGTTTGGTCCCTTAAGTTTGTCAAAATTGCAAAAAGGTCCTTCAACTTTGAAGAAATGGCAAGATTAGTCCCTCAACAATTTCAAATTGCCAATAATGGTCCCTCAACAAGTGAAAGACTCATTGAAGACCTTTGAAGATCAACATTGTCCAAGATTAGTCCTTAAAGAATCACCAAATGTCAAATTACATCCTTGATAACCTTTTATCAAAAGTTGGTGCCAAAATTGTCAAGTGATGAAACTTAAATACAAAGGAAAGTCAAGTTATAGGGCTGGAAACCTTAAAAGCCAAAAATCTGAAAAAACAAGGACCAAAAGTGACAAAGCTGAAACATTTGAACAAAAAATGCGCCTAACACACTCTCTCCCCCAAAAAACGGATCAAAGGACCATTGTTCATCATTTTTACTTCCCCAGAATTTACCTTCACATTTACTTGGGTAAAACTCAATTAAACTTGCACACACTTAATTCACACACTCCAAAACCCTTCCCACTCCTAAAAAACCTGCATCCCACTCATGTGCACCAAAACCCCAATTCCCCAATCCACCAATCACATCATTCCTTAGCCTCCAAGACTAGTGACGTGGCAAATTGAACGTCCAAGATGATATGCTTGCTCACAAAGCAAAATTTAAAGGCCAAGATCAAATGGACAGCTCATATGCACTCAAAATCATTCAAGGGCACATTTGGGATTTTCTATGTATTAGGGTTTTATGTTTTTAGCCTTCTAGTATCTTCTTAGGACTCTATAAAAGGAGCTCACAACTTGTGTGAAGCCCTTGTTCCAGTTTTTAGTCTCTCACATGTAATTCCTTTTTAAAGAAATAAAAAGTTTGGTTTTTGAAATATTCAAGTGTAATTCCTTTTTTATTGTTTTTAAAAGTTTGTGTGTTGTGAGGAGATTGATTCTGAGTTCCACTTTTATTTGGTTAAGCAACTTTGATTTTCAAAGTTGTTTAAGGTTTTGAGATTTTGAGAGATTTTGGTAAAATCTTCTCAAAAGTATTTTGGTGTTTATGGTTCATGTTTATTGATGATTTAAGTGTTATAGAAACATTTTAAGAAGATTAAAAAGGTTTTGAAAGTATTTTGGAAAGAAGAAAAAGGAAACATAAAAAAAAATATATATTGTTATATTATTTTGTTGTTTTCTTGTTTTGTGATTGCAATAGGTTGAAGGCTTGTTGATTTAGTTCAGCTCCAACCCGGGTTGGATTGGAGGAGGGTTATACACCCTCTAGGGCTTTGGATGTTAAAGCCCTAAGGTATTTTCCTTGTTCCTTTGAAATTTTCATAAGAGTGCTAGTTTATATGATCTTATGTGATTTTGTTACTAAGTGTGTTTGAGGTGCTTGATTCATGTTCTTATGTGTGTTAGTACTTGTTATGAAGCTTTGATAACAATTTGGTTAGGTTTCATAAGGTTTTGATTTGAAAAAAAATTGGTTTTCAAAAAGTTAAAAGGGTGTTTGGCAACACGTTTTAGCAGGGTGATAATCATAGTTTGGCATTTAGTTAAGTGTTAAAGTTGGTAAAAAGGATTGAGTAAGGTTAGATGTTAGTGGTAATTTAGTTTGGTACACATTTTGAGCAAATTTGTTGAGTTTAAAAAGTAAAAAGGGTGTTAAAAATCTGCATATTGCTAATTTGCTTGATTTGTGATGAACTTTGTGCATGATCTTTGATTGTTGATCTTTGATTCTTGTTGTTATTTGTGTGTTACTTGACTCCTTGTGCTTCATTGAGCACAAGGGTGCCCCAATTGTCCACATAATCACCAAACAAAGCATCAAGCCAAGACCTCTTGGCATCACAAGTGTACAAGTGTGCACTTATTTGGTTCATCAGCAGAAACAACCAGGCACGTCACACAAGTTGCGGCGCAAGACCAAAGTGTTGCGGCGCAACTCAAGGAGCTGCAGATTTTGGTGTGCCCGTTTCACAAGTTGCGGCGCAAGACAGAAGCATTGCGGCGCAACTGAAGGTTCTGCTGATCTTGGTGATCTCGCAACACTAGTTGCGGCGCAAGACCCCACTAGTTGCGGCGCAACTAGTGACTTTTATTTTTTTTGGAGTGTTTTAATATTATTTTATTAATTAATTTTCAAAATTTTATTTTTCTTTCTTTTTCATTTTTCCTAGGTTCTTTGTCATTGATTAGGACTATTTCCATTTTTAGATTATTTTTATAACTTTTAGATTTATTTTTATAATTATTTTAAGTTTAATTAGTTTTTAATCATTTTTAATCATTTTTTAGAGTTTTAAAAATAGTTTTAATAAGTTTTAATTTTTAGAAAATTACTTTTTAGTCTTCTAATAATATAAGTTAAGTAATTGTTCAATAAAATCATATTTTTGACATTTGAATTAATTTTAGGGCTTTAATTAGCATTTAAAATTAATTATTTAATTAATAAAAGGTTTTAAAATATCTTTGTTGGATTTTTGTCTTTATTTATATTATTTTAGACTTGTTTTAGTCTTTTTAATCTTTTTCTTGATTTTGTTTTTGGTTTTAATAATAATTTTTAATTTTAGTGGTTTTTCTACGGCTTTACGTTTACGTTTTTTACGTCATAGTATAATTTCCAAGAAACCGTCATTCCATCTCATCAATATTAATCTCAAATAATTACAAGTTAATTCACAACACCATACCTCCTTGGGAAACGAATCTTTCATCTTTTTTTAAGTGATTGAGGGTCATTAGTGCACGGTTTTCCTAAACCGTCACTCGATACTTACCGCTCATATACGTTCTTCTTGTTTTCCTAAACAAGAGACGTGTTTTTTACTACAATCAAAGACCCAAATATTTTAATAGATCAAACTCGATCTTCTTTCTTGTTTTATGTGTAGCAGCCGGAGACCAAGGAAGGAGGTGAGGCTAGGGTTTATTTTGTTTTTGTTAAAAATGTAAAATGAGGAATAAAGAAATCCTGGTGGTTTTAGTTTGTGTTGGAAATACGTTTTTACGTATTTAGAAAGGATCGGTCACTCTAACGATATATTCAAGTATTGGGCTCGTGATCCAATATGTAAACATATAGCCCACCAAAGCCCACATGTAGGGTGGCTATATAAACCCCCTCATAGCATGTTAGGAGGGGTTGAGCACTTAATCATAATTCTCATTCCATCTTTCTTCCATTCTATCCTTTCTCTCTCTACCTTTCCCTCTCTAGTTCTTCCTTTTCATCCATCTCATTAGATAAATCAAACACATCTATAATCCTAAGAAAATACGATTCTACAATTGGTATCAGAGCTTTGGTTGTGTAGGATATGTAAATCTTGCTTATTTTTTAGAGAGGGAAAGAGATAGAGAGATGGTGAGAACACACGCACTTGATACGGGCAACAGGTGCAAAGGATTCCATAGAGTCGATGCCCAATAAATGCTTGTATCCACGAGCTACTAGACGAGCTTTGTTCTTCAATATTCCGCCTAACTCATCGAGTTTCACCTTATAAACCCATTTCAAAGTGAGTAATTGCACTTGATCGGGGCATGGTACAAGTTCCCAAACTTCAAGACATATGAATTCGTTAAGTTCTTCTTTCATAGCTTCTATCCAACAGGATTGAGTAAAAGCTTGTTGCCATGTGTTAGGTTCAACTTCAGTGAGAAAAGCATCAAAATGACAAAACATTGCATTTTCTTGTAGTTGACTTCGTGTGGATACCGAACGATTAGGGTCACCAATAATAGAATCTATAGGATGATCCTTTGTCCACTTGCTGTCATGTTCACGAATCCGTGGATTGGAGTAAACTGTAGAAGGAGCTTCCTCTGAGGTGGACGACCCGACTTAATTAGGGTCGGGAATAGGTACCAAAGAATGGAAGTTCACGCATTTGAGCGAATTCCAAATCGTGATCATCATCATCCTCTTCATCATCAATAGGCATGACATGGGTAGTTGAAACAGGTGTTGGTTGAGAATTACTCGTTGATGGTATATCTTGATCAATTGTAGGTGCAGACGTATCTGATTGTGCTTCGGTTGCTGGAGCGACAACTTCGGTTACCGGAGCTATTACCTCAGGTTCTGGAGCAACAATACTTGGAGGAGTAAAGAATTCATCAAAGAATGGTTGAAACAATGTATCCCATTCAGTCCTAGAAGGTGCTGTAAATGATGATGAAGTAGGGCTGTTTGGGACAAGACCAGAACTAATATTACTGGGTCCCATTTCATGAAGTGCGGGTTCAAAGCTGCTTTGCTCAGAACCCATTGCTGTCAGCTCATCAAAATCAACATTCATAGTTTCGAGGATCTTGCGAGAGTTACGATTGTAGATTCGGTATGCCTTCTTTGCGGGGGCGTAACCAATGAAAATACCAATATCAGCCTTTGGTTGAAGTTTTCCCAAATTGTCACCATCATTATTTGGATAGCAAAGAGAACAAAATACATGAAGATATGATAAATCTGGTACTTTTCCATGGAGAAGCTCATAAGGTGTTTTACCATGGCGTTTACGAATTAGTGACCGGTTTTGGGTGTACACTGCTGTAGACACTGCTTCTGCCCATAAAAACAATGGAGCCTTTGCGTAAATTAACATCGTTCGAGCAGCTTCCATAAGTGTGCGATTTCTCCTTTCAACGATACCATTTTGTTGTGGAGTGCGTGCAAAGGATGTTTCATGTGATATGCCAACTTCTTCATAAGAATCACGCAAGATTTGATTCACAAATTCGGTTCCATTATCTGTACGAATGTGTCGGACAGTAGTGTTGAGACGCACTTGAATCATCTTGAGAAATCCGATGATGAATTTAGGTGCCTCATTTTTTGTTGTAAGAAATTTCACCCATGTAAACCGAGAGTAATCATCGACAATTACGAGGATGTACTTTTTGCCACTAAGACTTTCAACACGCATTGGCCCACAAAGATCCATATGTAACACATAAAGTTTCTCTTGGTTGGTGTCTTCCGTCTTGGGTTTGTATGATTTCTTAGTGCTTTTCCCCATTGTACACGCGGAACACAAATGATCCTTGTGAAATGAAAGTTTAGGAAGACCACGAACAAGTTCGTTTTTCGCCCAATGATTAATAGCGTCAAAGTTAAGATGAGATAACCGTCGATGCCATAACCATGACTTAGTCTTCAATGCTTTGGAGAGAAGACATACAGGAGAAGCGGCCATCATATCTTGTAGAGACAAAGTATACAAATTATTCCCTCGAGTAGCTTTCAATAAATCAACCCCTTCCAAATTACAAATGAAGCAAGTATGCTCTCGAAAAGCAACTTCTAGGTTTGCATCACAAAATTGTCCCACAGAAAATAAGTTGTGATCGAGACCTTCCACATAATACACTCTTGAAATTATAACATTCCCAATATGATATTCACCATAACCCATTATCTTTGCAATATGATCATTACCAAATCGAACCGTACCAAGAAACTTGCTGAAGAAATTTATGAGCTGAGAGTGATCTGCGGTCATATGCTTGGAGCAACCAGAGTCCAAATACTAGAGAACAATTTGGACCACCTGTTTTCAACAACAACAATAGACAATGCATTGGAAACTATTGGTTCCAGAGTGTTAGCAGATACTGATAAAATATTATCAGAATTGCTAACAAGTTTGTGACCCTTAGATTTCCTGCATTTTCTAATGTGAGTTTTAGCACTAACAGGTTTTACTGTTCTAACTTTCTTAGGTTTTGGATTATTCGCGGGTACTACAGTGGGAGTAGACCTATTTAAAGGGCACTTGGTTCCTACAGTAGTGTCGGTGTTCCTAGTTAAAGGACACGCTTGTGTTTTGGTAGCCTTTGTACTCCTAGTTAAAGGGCACGCTTTCTTCGCTGTAGTGGGAGTGATCCTAGTTAAAGGGCACACATTTCCTACTATAGTGAAAGTTCTACCAGTGGGGCGCCACAACCAACCAACTTGGGTTAACACTTTCCTAGTCGGTTTCCATTCTAATCCATTTTTCCGGGCATACATCTCATTCACATGGTCAATAAGGCAAGAATCATGACGACTAGAAAACATACATTCATTGCAATTCCAACATTTCAAATTAGAATTCACACAAGGATTGGAACGCTGCATAACCGCACATCCTTTAGGTTTAGCTACATGATTCTTTTTATTCAAAACATAAATAACATTCCTAGGATGGGCTTCTACTTTGTTCTTCACTTGACTACTAGATGGGGGTAAGATCCTATCATTCTTCTTGTTTCTTTTAAACTTAGATCTTTGAGCCTTAGTAGTGGTGCTTACTCCTATAGAAGGTAACACGGGAATATTAGAAGCTGGTTTTGATTCCGCCTTATCTTTAGTGACCAAAGTTTGATATGGTTTAGTCCTAGGGCCCTTATTAAATGGTGTGACGGCTATAAGGTTCCTTTTGATTGCACTAGAGGACGATGCTGAGACAGTGGCTGTGTTATCCACAACATTCTTACCTTTTAGAGTACGAAGTGTTTCTTTTAACTCAGCCAAGAACAAATTTTTATCACAAATTTGTTCCCTCAAATCAGATATTTCCACCGACTTTCGATTCAATTGTTCAATCAATGATTGATTCTGTGCAGTGGTATTAGCACATGCGGGCTTTACTGAATCGAAGAGTTGTGTATTTTTCTGTTTTAAGTTATCAACTTTGGACAAAATCTTGGAAACTCGATTATCTAGATCAAGTTTTAAATTCTCAGCGGCCTCAAGTACGTTCACACAGTGAAGTTCCTTAGATTTCTCTATTTCTATCGGCAAAGATTTAGCAACTTTGTCACTTGGCTGACGCTGTTTTGATTGTAAATTCAATCGAAAATTCTTTTCAAAGTTTGCATCATCGATATTAACACCTTCGAATGACGTTTCAAAGGTTTCTTGAATAAATTGTTGCTTGCATTCAAGCGAAATACAATGTGTTTGAATCTCATCAAAACATTTTGAAAGCGAAGAATATGAATCTTTAAGCTTTAAAAATTCAACGTCAGATTCGTGACAAGTACTATCTACCACATTATCCACAGATTCAACATTATGCACAATAGAATCATTATCAACACTTTTATTCACACAGACAGAAACTATATCATGAGACATCACTTGCTTCAGAAGCTGATCATTTTGGCATGAAACCCGTTCTATTTCAAGTAAACTGTTTTCATAAGCATCATCCATTTCATTGAAAACACGTCTAACTTCTTCTATTTCCAAAAGCAAATCTTGATCAAGATTACTAAGACAAGCCTTAACATTCTTTACAAACGGAACAATTTCATCTCGAAACGCAGCTCTAGTGTGCTCAAAGTTCCATTCACCTTTCGTTATGGCCGAAGCCGTCGTACGTTCCAAAATGACCTTGTCAAAATCGGCTAAGTGTTGGTGAACCGCATTTAAGTTAACGGACGCCTTACTTACCGGTGGAATTAACTTCGTTAAATCCGTTTTGACAAGTGTAGGAGACGTACTAGGAGGGTTTTCATTTGACAAACTTTGGGGTACAAGAACTGTCAATTCAGCTAATTCCTTTTGTAAGCGAATGCGGGTCTTTTTAGACAATTGATCTTTGTTATATTGATCATAATCAATTGTATGGAATTTTGAAAGCATTTTAGAATGAGTTTCATCCGCAAGTGACTGTGTCTCCTCAGAACTACGAACAAAAGGTGCTTCTTTTGATTTGCCAATTAGGGTCATATCATAAAGACACGGAATATATTCCTGAGCTTGTTTTGCATAACCGGGATTAGGTGGTAAATCTTGAAGACGTTTAAGTTCGTGTTCTTTAAATGATTTAGTTAAAAGATGAACCTTTTCTGTGGAAGCGTATTGTTTTAAAAGCTGTTGTTGTTTAAATTTAAGAAGCTTGGTAGCATTAATTTCCGATTCAAACTTTTTAGACTCGAGAGTTTCGAAATCCATTTTAAGTTTCTGAAAATCATTAACAACCGACTCTTTTGCTTTTAATTCATTGGAAAGATTAGCTTTTAATGATTCTATTTCTTTCAAGTGTTCAATCTTTTAAAAACGAAATTGGTCAAATTCAGAATACGTTATTTTCTCTGTTTGAGGGACCATTTCAAAAGTTTTGACTTTTTCTTTATGCAACGCAAGCTCAGCAGTTAGGGTGGAATTGGTATCTACGGATTGTCTGAGGGCCATACGCATTTGATCAATAATATGTTTAGGTACCATGACCAAATCATGTTGAGCATAAGATTTCATACCCGTCGTAGCATTTGGTTGAGGTTCACTCAAATGTGTTGGATTGGATACCACATCATTTGAGTTACTAGTTCCCGAATGCTGTTCGAGGTTGTCATTTTCATGCCCAACTTGATGTTGGTTATCACCATTACCAAGATTGGTTGTGGTGGGTACCTCACTGACGACATCAGAACCGTAGTGAGAGAGATTAGCAACAAGAGCAGCTTGGCAGAGTGAATGTCATCACAATCCGAATCATATGCGTCAAGATCATCTGCTTGATAAGCTGCATTAGAGGTGGAAACGACTGCAATGCCTTCAGTATCTGCTGCCCCTGGGTCTACAAGAAATGCTAACTCCTCTGAATCCAAAATCTTTCCCTTTGACTGAGCATCGACCAAATACATCTTGTCACGAAACCATGCATCATCCCTTCTCCTTTTCGGCTGAGTGCATTCCTTAGCCATATGACCTTGTCCTCGGCAATTATAGCAAGTCAAAACCTTTTTAGGACCAATAGGACTTCCATTTCCACTAGCTTGAGAATTCACAGCTTGATTGTTCACAGTCCTTGTAGGAGGTCCATATGAATTTTACCTTCCCTGAATAGGTTGCACTGTTACTTGACCATCTTGAACAATAGCTTGTTGTCGAGGATTTGAAGAGGTGCGGAGCTGATTGTTTGTTGGTGGAAATCCTCTAGTTGCAACAAGTTTTGACAAGTAGGCGGTGAGATTGTTTAGTACATCAGCTGGCGTATCATTTGGAGTAAAGACCGGTGCTTGGATTGGTGGAAGTTCATTAGAGTAGAAAGCTTGTGCTGGTTGTGCTTCTATTGGAAAATATCCTTGCTGAGGAGTATAGCCCATTGGAGAAGTGTTGGCTTGTGATGGTGATGTCTGATATGGTGGTTGCTGTGGAAAAGATTGTTGATGAACACTTTGTTGATATTCTTGCTGTGGCATCATTTGTGGTTGATAAGATGGTTGATGTGGTTGCTGATAGGTGTGTGGTGGTGGCTGCTACAAGTATGATGGTTGTTGATAAGGATAGGCCATGTTTTGTTAAGAAGCATACATGGAAAGTGGATCATGAACTTGAGGTTTAGACAACCGAGCCTCGATCACATGGCATTCGTGTTGTTGAAGAAAAGCTTGAAGTTGATCCACATTGGTGTTATGAAAGTCCTTAACCAATTTAACATCCGTCACGTACTTTTTCCATTCTGAAGGAACAGTGTTCAAATACTTGGTGTTCAATTGGAACGTAGGAATTGCCATGCCATAGATATTGAGCTCATTCAACAATAGGGTAAATCTCAGATAGTAGTCATTGAGAGTCTCCCCTGGCACATAGGCAAACTTATCAAAAGTATCATAAAGCTTACACTCTCGTTCTTGTTTAGTTAACGAGGTGCCTTACATTAGAACACAAATTCTATCCCATAACTCTTTGGCAACTTTATGTTTGCTGACGAGTTTGTAGACATCTGGAGGAAGGGCTTGGAGAATGATATTTGTAGCTTACTTATCACATTTGTCTTGAATCTTCATATCTCCAGTCAATTCACCCGTTGTGCGAGGACGAGTAGTCGTACCTTCCATCACTGTACCATAATCTAATGGTCCATTGAGCACCGACGCCCAAATTAGATGTCCATTCTCCTTGTTCAACATATAAAGTTCCATTCAGGAAGCCCATTCCTCATACATAGTCTTCACCAACATTGGTGGACGATTATCCGTAACCGAGAGGATGGACTTATCCGTAAGAGATGTGTACTCCATTTCAATAAGTGAAGATTTACAAAGTTGATCGATCAATGAAAGAAAGTAAATATGTTTGTTGTTGTGTGTAGAAGCCGAGAAATAATGTTAAAATCCCCTAAATTATGTTCTCGATAAACCAAAAATCCCCTAAACACGTTTTTGAAAAATCTTGGAATACTTGTTGCCCTATCGCAATGCCTAAAAGGAATGTTGTCGCAATGTCCAATCGCAATAAATCCTATCGCAATGCTCCAATCGCAATAAGTCCTATCGCAATATCCAATCGCAATAATCCAATCGCAATATATCCTATCGCAATATCGAATCGCAATATCCAATCGCAATAATCCAATCGCAATACCCTGTCAGAATATCCTGTCGCAATACCCTGTCACAATATGGATCGCAATAACAAGAACTCCAATCGCAATCCAATCGTAATCCCAATCGCAATGTGGATCGCAATGTTTAAACCCTAGATATTGCGATGGAGAGGTTGTCGCAATGGTACAAACAGTATGCTATTTTCCACTTTTCTAGAACAAAACACACCAAATTCGAAATTTTAAGCCAAAAATTGATCCAATCACCCAAATTTTTTGTGTTTTTAACCAAAGTAACAATACCAAATCACTACCACAACTATGTAGATGATTTGTATCAAGAAAAAACCATAAAAAAATTTTTTTTGGACGTGTGGTTATATTGATCAAAAGGCTACAAAATTCAAGAACACAAACACATAAACAATACAATCATCCCATGGCTCTTGATACCATTTGTAGGATATGTAAATCTTGCTTATGTTTTAGAGAGAGAAAGAGATAGAGAGATGGTGAGAACACACACACTTAGAGAGAGAAAGTGAAAGAAAAACACTTTTCAACTATGTGAAAAATGAAGAACCACACTCACCCTCTCCATCTAAGGAGAGGGTTTATATAACAAGCCCATAAGATGGGCTTGGGCTTGCTTTTGGGCCGTCCATACATAACATGGACTAGGCCTTTCCTTGTTTGATATATTAAAAGATATCTAGACTACGAGCTACTACTTAATATATTGTCGGAGTGACCGAATCTTCCTAAATACGTAAAAACGTATTTCCAACAGGTTGATTCTTCGGATTTACGTGTTTTTATCTATTGATTTGGTGGTAAATCTTTTCTTCTTTCACAATTTTTGTTCTCGTCTCTCTTTCTTTCAATTTTAACGATTTAGTGGTCAAATTTATCTTTCTTGGTCTCGATCTCTTAATTGTTTTTGGTCAAGTTGGTTAAATCTATCATTTATTTATTATCTCAATAACTACTCTCTGTTAATTGTTTTTTTAAAGTTACGTTTTTCATATATCTGTTTTTCATTTTATTCTGCTCCCCATTTCTTTATCAGTGTGGTGTTACTTTTTCTTCAAGTTTTGTCTCGTATAAAAGTAGTTTTGTCTCGTATAATATCAAAATTTGTCTCGTATAATAAGTTTTGTCTTGACCTGGATTCAGTATAATACTTTTCTCATCAACTTTTGGACTTGTCTCGAATCTACACATACTTTTGGGGTTGCTTTATTTGGTTCTATAATCTCATCGCAATGCTATAAGGATTTTGTGGGATTCCGATCAGTATTCCGATCGTAAGGTCACCAGGTTTGTACATTTTGATCGCAATAACCCTAGGGTTCTACTTTGCGATCACTTATTCCGATACCCCTTATTCTGACGTGGATTGCGATCGTACTTTGCGATCGTCGATTGCGACGAGATTAAGGAACATTGCGACGAAACTCTGTCCGCATTCCGATCGTGACATTCCGATGGTTGGGATATTGCGATGGAAAGTTTGAATATTGTGATGGTTGTATGACAGAGATTGCGATGGGATGTGGACTCTATATTGTGATGACTGCTTTTGTTATTGAGATGACTTTTATTTAGTCTTACTCAATATTGCGATACAAAGACACTCGACTCAACCATTTGATTGACCAACAGGACTCGAACAACGAAACTGACTCGACAAAATCAATATAGCCTCAACAAGACTCGGACTCACTCATACAACTCGACTCGACCCTAACCAAATCTTGTCTCAAAACTGTCAACCAACACCCATTCCACATTCAACATTCTTGACTCTCGACTCAACATAATCTCGACATTAACCTCACGTCTAACACAAAAGACCTCAACTCATAGCCACAACTGCTCTTGACTTACGATTGACTCAGGCTCAAGACAAAGACTCTATATTTTCTCTCAACCCCTAGACTCGACCAACAAACATTCGCAACACAACCAACTTAATCACCCACACATCCTCACACCCTCGACACATCGACTCAAACATCGACCCACACAAACAGAAAGATCTCTGTCAAACCATCATTGATCTAAATCATTTCAAGACTCAAACCAACAATGAAACATAATTAAATACCTACCCGAGACCAATTGTTTGATCTTGAAGCCAAAACCTATTGTGTGTGTTCTTCGTGGGTTTCCATCGAATCCAGACTGATGTGTTTGTTTTATTGCTTCGGGTGTATGATAATGAGACAAGTGAGGATTTGATACTAAACGGGTTTCATTTGATTGAAAGGTTGTGATTGTATAGCTCACGTTTGAAGTTTTCAGATTTAGAGAGGATTTTTTTGGGGCGGACTTTTAAGTGATAAGGATTGTGGGAGTATTATTAATACTTGGGAGATGGGAGAGAAGAGACAAAGAAAAGACGGATGAGTACCCATTTGAGATTAACACGTGTTATACTCGGGTGTTGACTATTCACATTTGAGAAATATCTCCCAAATTAAAAGTTATCAAACGTTTTAAAATTATTAAACGTTTTACAGTTATTAACTTGTCGGATGATAGTTATTGGGTTCGGATAGAGTATATTTTACGGGGTCGAGTTTTTTGGTATGCTTTGTTTTTGGATATAATTCGTCAGGCGGATTATTATATTAACCGAAGGTTGGATTTATTTGTTGACGGGCTTTATTTTATTTTATTTTTTGGAGTGAGCCGACTTTGATTTGGTCTCCAGTTTGTTTTATCAACGTTTTCGCTAATCAAGAATTTATTGAGCCAAGAAAAAGACATATTACCAAACAAGGGCTCAAGAATTTTTCATCAACATTCAATGGATTCGTTGAGTTCGACATTTCAAGAGGGAGAATCGAGTCATATGAAAGTTAGAGCTAGAGATAATAGAATGAATTCATTTCGACTACTTCGGTCCCATCTGTCAAACATTTCTTTACTTAAAGAAGGAAGCGGATTTGTGACACTCTTTGGTCTAGATCGTCATACATTCATGGAATCGATACTCATCATCTTGAACCAACTAACCGAGCAACTCCACAATGAAGACTTTAATCACTCTGCATCGGTACTTTCATATAAGGCTCTTGTGACACAACTCACGCCTTTCCTCCATTTCAATATCGTCAAGTCTGAAAGTTCAGTGATTTGCCAGTCATTTCTTCGAGATACACATACCGAGCTTCAAGTTTTCCGTGGTACACTATTGTAACCCATGGCATCGGTATCGTCTTTAATTTATGAAAGATCTCGACTTCAACAAACGTATGATAATGGAGTGCAAGCATCTACGATGCAAGAGGAATATGATCATACGATTGACAACTTGGAGCCGAAAGATGGGAAGATCATGAAATCGGGAGGAAAGCATGATACAAGAAGCATGTCAGGTACAGATAATATTCTTCATATGTTGTCTGAAATGAATGTGCTAATTAACAATCCTGCTAATTGTTTTACGACTGCTTCTTTAACCAATTCTGTTTCTAGGACTGAAGAGCTTGAAACAATTTTAGCTCAGCAATCCAAAGAGCTTGAGGATGCCAAAATTGAATTTTCATAGAAAACGGACAAATTTGAAAAGTATTTTGAAAAACTTGAAAAGTCAAATGTTGTTCTTGAACGAAAATTGGATCAAACAATTCTGGATTCTAAAGCTGAAAAGGATAATCTTTTGAAACAAATTATGTTACTTGAATCTAAGTTGGCATCCCAAGATGAATTGCTCAAAGAGAATGAGATTTTAAAGGCCCAAGTACAGGAAAAGGTCTTTGCTATAGCTGCGTTGAAAAACGAATTGAGAAAAACTAAAGGATCTATTATGGATACTAAGCTTGAAAAACCATCAATCTTGGGGAAACTGCCTCAAATTCAGTCTGTTAGACAACCGACTGCATTTAGATCCGAGAGACTAAAATCCTCGAGACCGCGGTTTGCCTCCCAAGTTGAAATGGTTCATCTTTCTAGACTAGTCACTCCACTATCTAGGCGCAATGTGACTAAAACAGCTTCTGCAAGACCTAATCACATGATTGCCTCTAGTCTCCCTAGACATAGTCCAAACAACACGTCTTAAACTAGTTCAAATGACGTTCGCCATATCTTTGGTCTAAGGGAAGCTAAGCTAAAGACACAAGTTAGAGATAGGAATTTCAAACCTAGTTAGATGCCTTCTAGTTTACCCAACACTGCTAACCGTAGCATGTCACTTCCTAGGAGCATCAATCAATCATCTAGGAATTCTAGATCCTACTCGGACATTAAATATGCTACATGTAAAACATGTAGGAATTGTGTCTTTAAAGCCAATCATGATTCTTGTATCAAGAAATTACTTAATGAGGTGAACTCCCGTGCTAGAGTTAAATCCCAGTGGGTAGCTAAAATCAAACCCATTGGTAAAATGTGGCGCCCCACTGGTATAACTTTCACTCTTGTAGGAAACGAGTGCCCTTTAACTAGGATAGTCTCCGATTCTACTAAGACTACTAGGGAGGAAATTGAAGAGGATGACACATCACTTAAGCCTGAACTTAAGGTTTTCTATAAAAGGAAACGTTTGCCAACTAAGACAAGTGAATCATCTCCTCAGGTCACCTCTGGCACAAGTAAGGCCAACTGTGAACCCCCACATGGTTCTAAAATATATATCGCTAACCCACATAAAAGCATCCAACTTTCTAATGAGAATGCAGATACCAAACTTAACATTCAACAAGCACACAGCGTTCCAATCGTTGTATACCATTCAATTAAGGACACTCTCAGAGTTTGGTTGCTGAAGAAGCTGATATCTAAGAAACAAGTGTCTCAGGGGATTTGCAGTTAAGCTTACAGTGTATAATGACTTACAGTCACATTACAGTCTATAACCCGATCTCAAAAGACAGGAAAGTTCATAACAACGATGACTTATCCTCAAAACGAGAAATTAAATTTTCTTGGACACGAGCTTACATTAAAACTATTCCAAGGTTTTAAGCTCCTGTATAAGGACATATGGTCACATCACAGACTGTAACTTGTTCATCAAAGAAAGGAAAGTTTATCGCCGATGATAAACTTATCCTTACAACGAGAAATTAATTTTTCTCGGGCATGAGCTTATATAAAAAAGATTCCAAGTTTTTAATGTGATGGACAATTGCTCACATTCAAATCACAGTCTGTGACCCGAACTTCAAAGAAAGGGAAGTTTATGTCGTCAACAATAACTTACCCTCAAAACGAGAAATTAATTTTTCTCGGACACGAGCTAAATTTAAAACTATTCAAAGGTTTTATGCTTGTGTATATGCCTCCTCGTTAAATGACAGACGATGACCCGGACTTCAGAGACAGGGAAGTTTATCTACGCAACGATAACTTACCCTCTTAACGAGAAATTAAGTTTTATTGGACACGAGCATATCCTAAAGCCATTCAAAGGTTTTAAGCTCGTGTAAAAGGATCATCATTAAATATCAGATGATGACACGATCTTCAAATAAAGGAAAGTTTATCGCCAATAATAAACTTATCCTCATTAACGAGAAATTAAATTTTCTCGGACACGAGCTTACATTAAAACTATTCGAAAGTTTTAAGCTCGTGTACATGGTGTATAATTACATTTCAGGTTATGCCCCAGACTTCAAAGAAAGGAAAGTTTATCACCGATGATAAACTTTTCCTCACAACGAGAAATTCATTTTTCTCGAGCATGAGGTTTTATTAAAAACATTCGAAGTTTTCAAGCTCATGCACAATGACTTACAGTTAAATATAAAACTGTAACTCGGACCTCAATTTTAGGAGAGCATATCTTTAAAGATAGCTTACCCTCGTAACGGGAAATTAAATTTTCTCGGTCATGAGCTTGTATTAAAACATTCCAAGTTTTAAGCTCAGAAAGGAAAGTGTATCTTTTAAATAAGAAAACTTTTCTTCATAACGAGAAATTCATCTTTCTTGGTCATGAGCTTTACGTTAAAATATTCAAAAGTTTTTCAAGCTCATGAAAACGACTTCTAAGTAAATGTCAACTTAGGACTCGTTCTTCATTTAAAAGGAAATTTTATCGCCGATGATAAACTTGTCCTTAACAACGGGAAGTTTACAACTTATCGGACTTGATCTTGTTTTGTAAGATATTCAACATCTTAAGCTCAAGTAATTTATTTAAAAAACTTTGAACACAATTTTTCGAGAATTTCTCAAAAGGTTTTTCTAAATCTTTCAAACTTGTGTGTTCAAAAATGTTTTGATAAAAAGAACATGTCTTCTTCAATCGATAATATTTACGAACCTAGAAATGTCGTTCAATAATGACACGGGGTTGTAAATAAAGTTTGAGCAGAAGTTTAAATGATTTAAAACATGTTCTAAATGGCTTGCTATTATTTCATATAGTAACCCGATTTTCATACTCAAGTCAAGCATTTCACCGTAAAGCTTTGACTCACCAACGGGAATTAATTTCTCGGGCATGGTTTACTTTATAACCATGTAAGGGATTGTGTTTACGTAATAACACAATGTAACACGAATTTATGTATGTGTCAGTGCATTTATTTGTTAAAACAAGAGAAATCTTGTTTTTATGAAGTTATCATCTCCACCAACCGTAGCAATTTACAATTGATATCTACATACTCGACGATGCGACTACTCAAACGGCGACTACAGCTCTTTCAATAGAACACGGGTCAACAATTGAGGGGGATCAATTGTCCAGCATTCTGAATCGTTGACGCCGAAAGTGCCAAGTTCACATGTTGGTGTCAAGACAACGATATCAATCGTACACATGGAGTCAAGAGATACTTCAGACGTGATGAGGCGACCAACATTCGTGAACAAGAACCATGTGCTTGTTTCATATGATGTTCTCCATCATTCAGTTCCAACCTCATAAATCGTTAATCTTGTGAATACATTATCATATATGATCTTTGCATATGATAAGTACCTTACACTTGTGTTTAAAAGGTAATTCATTCACGTTTCAAGTACACCCTCATTAATTTGAGGGGGAGCTTGTGTAAAGCATGAAGATAATTGGATTTGCATTTTTCTTCCCAAATTTTCTTAAAACTTTATTAAATCAATTGATATTAAAAATATCGATTAGGTTAATATTTTTAATATGGGGGAGAAAATGTGATTTAATAATGGGATCAATCAATTTAATGGTTTGACTTAATGTGCAGGCTCATCCCGACATGTGCGAAATGTTTTCGAATATCGTGGCATATGTTAAGGGGGAGCAAAATGGATTTGGATATCAAAATGGATTTCATGGTGACATATACTTACCCACAACATCTCTATTCACGACGGTGACGGTTGTGGTGACATAAGGATGGTAGGATAGGTTAAGTCCAATGATTCTTCTAAAACCGGAGGAATCTTCCCAAGGACATTCCATAGCTAGAAATAGTAGTCCTTAGGAAAGATGGAGAAAGATTTTGAACGTAGCTGAATGCCGACCAAGTACTTAAGTTAGCACTGGAACAATCACAACAAGGTGCTAGTTATGACGTATTGGTAAGCATTGAAGGGGTTGAAGAATGAAGAAGATATGTAAAGATAAAGGGTGAAAAGAAAGAAGCCCTCCTTACAACTTAGGCAGAAACCGGGTCAACACATATGCTATTGAGATCATTTTTTAATGATGCTTGATATTGAAGATAAGACATCATGGACCCAGTGATGCAATGCACAACCCATCCCAGCTAACTCAAATATCTCTCAAAAGATATTTGTTTTAATTACACGGAGACAACGCATTATCTATTGATTTATTCACTCCGGATAAACTAGTATTGAAATGGTGGCACTCCTCTCCAGCATCCGATCACTAAAATCCAAAATGCACGATCGAGTCTAGAGCCATTTGAGATCATCAAATATCTCATTAGGACACACTTTCATAATTCCTTGATTATCAAGGGAGATTGTTAACAAGATTTCAAGACAACGCAAAGTATGAGTATGTAGAGAAAGACACAAGAACACAAGTTGGCAAAGCATCAAGATCAAGTCAAGGCAAATATCAAAGCTCCAAGATCACAAGTCATGAAAGGAACGATGAAAGAACTCTCAAGACAACGAGCTTCAAAGTCTGCAACAACAAAGAAGTGAAGTCACATAATACATGACCACCACTTAGGGGGAGATTGTTAGAAGTATTTAAAGTGATGGTCAAAGAAGTGAAGTCACATATTATATGACCACCCCTTAGGGGGAGATTGATAGAAGTATTTAAAGTGATAGTCATATAATATACCGTTGGGAAGCTCGTGGAAAATGTTATTCAACGGTGTCGAGAGTTCTATGTTATTGTTATGTATGTAACGGGAATTAGTCCCTAACACACAAATGAGGAAGGCCTCCTAACCTTGTAAGCCTTAGTATAAAAGGCACACCATCCTCATTTGTGTGTGTGTGTGTCTCATAGTATTTTCCTTCCTTCTTGTTGTTAGAGAGAGAAACTCTCCATAGTTTCTCTTACTAGGAACACACTCCTTGTATCTTTCTCTTTCTTCTTCATATAATCTAATATTCCATTCTTAGTTTTAATCTTGTTCTTCATCATCTTTATTTCTTGTTATATATAGTCGTGTGTTACGTCCTACATAAATCATGTCTCTATACTTTAAGCTTCAACTAACTTACATTACACCGCCCATGTGAGTTAAGTATCCGAGACAATGAAAGTTTGAGAGCGTAAGAGAAAAGAAGCAAGCAAAGCACATAGAAAAAAGAACGAAAGGTCAATTACCACGTAGGAAGACAGCTAAGAAAAATCGAATGGCTACAAATTAAAAAAGACTCCTAATGACATACAACCTTCATCGATGTAAACTATAATTAACCATATTTTGGGAGAGCCATTTAATCAATTTAGAGAATGAGTATGAGACTATCACTAGAGGTGCTCAATTAAGGCTAAGTGTGACCATTTTTACGTGTTATACACTAATTCAATTTATCACATGGAAGCATTTAACAGTTAGGTCAAATTAATTTCTTATGCAATAGGTTCTCTAGTAGACATTCTCATGTTAGACAAAATGTAGTTCTTTCATTTGCCTAATGTGTATCATGGGTGAAATATCTATAACCACACAATGCATGACCTGATGGGGTTTAAGAATGCACCATTGCATATCTTTTCAAAAGAGTCTAGTTAAGGTTATTTACCTTAATAGATCTTGAAGCCATCAATTTTGAATTGTATAAACAAAGTTTACACAAGTCGAAAGAACACTCTTGATTGGTCTTTCAAAAACGTTTACACAAGTCGAAAGAACACTCTTGATTGGTCAAAAACGACACATTTACCAATTGCATTGCAATGTAAATTACTTGAGTGTTTCGGATGAGACATCCAAGTTGTCAAAACCGACTCGATTGTGTATTTTAATTATTAAGAAAATTTGTCTAACAATTTTGAAGAAGTAGATTCAATATAACATCATCAACACAAGTGTAAATTATAATGGGATGTATACTCGTAAGAATCCAAATTCATGTTTACACTTATAAAACATGTCAATTAGATTCGATAATGATATAAATCATAATTTGAATAATGAGTTGATATATATTTGAGAACTTTCTTGATTTCCACGAACACTCCTATAAGAGAAAATAGCTAAGATTTTCAAAGAGTGTTTCATGTTTTATAGTGAGACATTAATCTACTTGAACTAATAACACAATGATCAAGTAAGACGACCATCAACAATAGATTTGACAAGCTTATAAAGCTTTCAAACCTAAGAGTGTTAATAAACATGTCGAGGTGTACAAGATGTTTATGTAACATTTGTAAACCAAGAGAAGCTGATCCTATATGCAATGCACAAAATATTAGACAAATAATTAACACTACTACCAATAGTAATGATCACTTGAAGATGTCCAAAACGCATAAGAAGAGACACAAAAGCATTCGTCTTTGTTTTGAGGGTGAGATACAACAAAGTATACATAGCTTGATTTTATTTGAAAATAGTTTTCGACCATTTCAAAATTTAATTAAGTTCAGCCCTTTGTAAATATATCAATTTTCAAAGATATACCAACAAGAGATGTCCAACTTAATAGAAGAGAGTAAAACACAAGTTTTATGACAAACCGAGATCGATACTTTATAGAACTTAGAAACCATCCAAATTCTAAAGTTTGAATCAAGGTTTGGAAGTATTTTTAAATGAAAGAAGACTCGGTTACGTTCGAGATGACTAGTAACACGACTTCTACGGACTTACAGTTGATTTTATATGATTTTTCAAAGCTTACAAAATTTTTTGCCGGACTGACCGCGGTTCGTTATTGATAACCAACCTCGGGGAACAATGAAAGATCCGCGGTCAGAGGACAAAAATAGGTTTTTGTAAAAAAATCATTTACTGACTTCACGGAAGGACGTAAGACTCTACAAAATCATTTTTCACACCTAAAAATTCGTGTTTTAGAGTTAACTAGGACAAAAAAAATATACTTCCGAACATCTTTTGAAAAAAATTATCATCAAGCTATTATACAAAGTTTATTTAACACCAAAATCTACACTAATAAAACAACAAAACACATTTTCTATTAAAAAGAGTTAATATAAGTTATTTTTACCAAATTCTATAAAAAGAAAAAGGTAAATAATATAAAAGATTGCTAAAAGCTTATACTTACTCAGTATTTAGTAAGTTAAAGAATAAAACTTTTAATAACTTGTTTTTAAAATGAAGTGAAGTTTTTTTTTTTATATTCGACGTGTTTTAGTAAATAAAAGTTATAATTAATTAAATGATTTTTTATTTTATAAATAAACAAAACTTCTATTAAGTAAATGACTGTTATTATCTACTTGTTCAATTATTTAAAAACTAATTACCAATGTTTTAAAACCCGGTTTTTTAGTTGACTCGATCTAGTGACCGGTTTACGGGTCAACCGGTTCAACCGTCGGGTCAACCCGGTTCCTCATATATGTATATTTTTTTAGATTTTTATAAAAAATCGTGACCCGTCGGGTTAATCAAACCGGGTCAACGAAAAACCGGCGGTTCAATCCGGTTCTCAAACAAGCAAAAATCCGGTCACATCCGGCCCGGTCTCTGAGCCGGTTCACGGTTCAACCGGTTCAACCGGCCGGGTCAACCTGGTTTTTAAAACATTGCTAATTATATTGATAGGAATATGTATAATAAAATTATATACTACGTTTTTACATGAAAGCCTGTGTAAATTTAGACAAAAATTAGAGGCGAGCTATTGAACGTTTGAATTCGACTTATTAGGTATCTCGAGTTGGTCTATTGGGCTCCATCAGCTCGAAATCAATAAAAGTGCGACTCAAATCGAGTCACACGGTAAGATGAAAACCAAACTAAACCGACTTTATGGAAATAAAAGTTAGGAAATCGAAAGCGTGTCTGACACGGTATTATGAAAACCACCGACCTATACTCGAACGTTAAGTTATAAATACCCAAGTTATCCCAACTCAATTAAACCATCTCAAACATTGCCATCTTAACCTCTCGTCAGAATACGATTGAAAAGGCTTCTTTTTTTCAAGATCAAGAAGAAAAAAAAGATATGACGACATCTGCTTTTGATCATTGTCAGCCGATTCTTGCACAAGGCGAAAGAAATCAAGAATATCCTGTTATCATATATGATATTGATGAATTTGATAAGAACAATGAACTTGCTCTTGTTGAATACGTGGAGGAACTCTACATGCTCTACAAACTTAGGGAGACTGAATCAAGGTTTAGGGATTACAGAAGTTACCAACCTTATATAAATGCTACACTACGAGCTCGCTTGCTCGACAGGCTAATTGAAGTACATGATATCAATGGCTTAATGCCAGAGACTCTTTATCTGGCTATCAATATTGTTGATAGATATCTATCTGTCACACCTTATATTGCTAGAATTAATCTTAATTTGATTGGCATCGCTGCGTTACTTATATCTTCCAAGTATGAGGAAATATGGCCGCTACCGGTTGATGAGGCTGAGTATCCAAGAGACCACGTTCTTGCTATGGAAAAGGCTATTCTTAATCAATTAAATTGGTATCTTTCATTTCCGACACCATATGTGTTCGCCGTGCGCTATGCTAAAGCTTCACTTCCATCTAACAAAGTGATGGAGGATATGGTGTTTTTCTTCACCGAGCTTGGTTTGATGCACTATTCCATTGCCGTTAGAAATAACCCTTCAAAGCTTGCAGCGTCAGCTGTGTACGCTGCTAGATGCACACTTAATATGACCCCTTTGTGGACTGAAACACTCAAACATTACACCGGATACACTGAAGATCAAGTAAGTGACTGTGGAAAGCTATTGGTAAGCTTTGATTCTTGTGCAAGTCAACATAAGCTAACAGCTGTGTACAAGAAGTATCTGAATCCTCACCGGAATGCGGTACGTGTCTCATCAGGGTGCTTCGATGAATTATCAGATTAGGTAGTCTATTACTACTATACTGGTTGTTGTTAACTTGAGTTTTAGTTATGATATATTATAGTATGATTGTAATTACACATGTCTCTTATTTGTCTTTGAAGTCTTATAAAGTTATAGTCTTTATTGTGCTCAATTCTCCTATAAGCCATACTTTATGTTTCTTTCCTTTTTTGGTGTTTGGTTAAAATTTCAAACAAACTAACCTTTTAACTGAAAAAATACACATAAATTAATTGGAATTATAGAATCATATACAATTCAAAAACCATAAGTAAAAAAAAAGAAGAAAATTTTATATTGATCACCTTAACGGTCAAGTAAAACTTGTATCCAATCCACGCATATAACATAACATGTATAGGTAATCTTGTTGCAAGACACAACTTTATATTCTGAGTCGCACCTGTCTCATATAATCCGTGCCACTAGAGGCGAAATGCATCGGTTTAATTTAACTCTGCTACTTCTTTTTGGTAAAACATGTGAATATATATTACGAATCATGAAGCTATCAACTGATACAAAGTAAATTAATAGTCAACCTCTAAATTATCTCAAATTCTCGATTCAAGCTATCAACTAATACAAAGTAGGATATCAGGTTAATGGTCAGCTGTAAACAATGGAGCTTCGTCTCTATAATCTGTATATATATTATTGGTAAAAAAAAGCATTTTAAGAAATGTAGGTGAAACTGCAGAAATATGTCCGTCTTGATTTGCCTTAATACGGATGAGGTATTTCCATGACGTTGCGTGTTTGACTTGATGGCCTAACCCGGGTACTCAGTGGACGTTTCTGAACCAATTCTGTGGCTACCGCCAAGATGAATACCTGGGAGGCTTAAACTTAAAGACCTCTTGTGTGGAAATAAAGACGCCTGACCATTAGGCCACCTTGGTGATGGTTGATTTTTCTTAATGTAGTTCCATAATCAAACAAATCTGAATAACATTTCCACTATGCACACATCGCATTACGTACAGTAACTACTATAACACTATTGTTCCTTACTGAAAAACATATTGATGTTGTATAAGCCGTATGACCTATTTTATATCTGAACAATCTTACTGTTCTTTGTGAAAAGGCTTCAAGGCAATACAAAACTCCAACTATATACTATGGATGAGGGTAAGCCTTGACGACGATTCGTCATGTGAGACTAAAGGTTAAAGATGGGTACAGTCTCTCTGAGCATATTCGTTATTTAATGTTGATTTTATAACAAGAATAAGAAAGGACAGAAGTCTGAAACTAGTTAAATATGTGTTTTAGTGATATACTTTAAAGATGAAAGATAAAGGTCATTAGTATATAGTTGAAAACAGGGGTATCAATTGTGTTGGGTCATGGGCTATTCCGGTTAATTGATTTTCAATGAAATACATCACCAGATCACCATATCTACTGAACCCTATAGGAGACTTCGGGTTATTCGGGTGTAGATTATACGAGTTCAGGTATCAGATGTTGTGGTTCACTTCTACCCAAATAAGAATATCAAAAAGTGAAATCAGTGGCATAAATATTCGGGTTGGAAGTGACAACTAATTTAATAGGCGCCAAAGATCAGCACGTCAGGTGGATTTATTACAGGTTAAAAAATGGATCAAAATATTTTTGCCTATGATTTAGCCATCTGACCACCTGGAATTGAACTGGGACTAAATCTTAAGATTGGGCATCGATGGTCACTCACTTCGTGGGGGAATAAGAAGCTACCACCCAGTGGATCTCTTACATTAACAGGAGACTTGAATAGCACACGTCAACTGGTCATTCTGAGGGAGGAAACGGACCTTGGCGAAATGGCGGATTCGGAAGCACAGACATGCAATCTTTTAGTATGAATGTCCGTGTATACTATACTAGTAACGACACAGAGCAGTCCGGCACATATTTAACAAGAATATATGATTCATTTCCAACTCTGATTATGTCTGAAGCCGGTGGACTTGATGGTTCAACTATTGAGTCGGACGTTTTTTTGTTTGTTTAGGTACAATCATGGTCACTGTTTATTCTTATGCAAACAGGATAGGCTGCAGGACTTACGGTAAAAGGATATTCAGTCTATCAAAACTCAGAAGTCGACAGTGGCACACAATATTACATTTGCAAGTTTGCTTTTCTTTATACATGGATCCCATTTTTACTAAAATACAATGATTGAGAGTACCTACAAACAAAATTAGTGAATATAGGGCATAATTTGCTTTAGATAATCTGAACTTATATACTAACTAATTCTTGCCTGTATTTTATTCGTATGCAGAAAAGAAGAAGAAGTGGGTTTGGTTGATCATTGGAGTTGGATCTTTATCTACATGAGTTCTATTGTGCTACGACCTACGTTCTATACAAGAAACTTAATGTCAGAGGTGTCAAATTTACTGGTATACTATTTTACGTCATTCGCGTATTTTTTCAATTGAAGAACTCTTCCCCAGTGTTTTGTAGGCCGGCTGGAAATATATGACTAAGAAACTGCGTGGGCCCTAGACCGTCGTAGGTAAAAGTTAGACGAAGTCCTTGCCAAAGACATTAGCGACGGGGTTGTTGCGAGGAACTTTTGGCAATGACATTTCCTCGTCAAAGACTTACAGCGAGGACTTGTGTCTTCGCCAAAGCCACACAAAATTGTCCCTAATGGGGCCGATTGATGCAGTGATTATCAATATTCACAACGAACATTGCATACTTAAAGTTCTAAAAGTTAAATATATATGAAAAGTTCATTCCATCTAATTTCCTCAATTAGTGGGATGGCATCGAGTTGCAACAAGTTCAAAGACTTGAATTTTTACAGCATCGACCATCAAGGATGAAGGCAGCTCACATGCGTGTATTGTTATAGATATGTTATCAATTTGCAACACCTTATCATCCATTTCAAGAATCAGTCCCATGCATATGTCTACTTCACTAGGATCCTAGAATGATACCAACAATCAAAAACCCCAGCTACTAACCATTGTTCCAATTTACAAAAAAATGTCCAAAATATAAAGAGTATAACATTACAATCAAATACGGCGCAAGGGGGGAAACGCGAGCGAAGGTATGGTACTTGGCGCTGTGGGCTTCGCGTTTTGGCTATGGCTTGAGTGATGAATCACCATACCCTGGGCTGTTAGCAAGTGTAAATATAATGGAAATCCATAAGTATAAAACGACAGTAGCCATTTATGTGAAAAAATATCATTTAGCAACATACGAGAACAATATTATGTGTAACAAATGTGCTAAAAATATAAGTGGTATGTGTGTTTCCCGCCAACTTAGAAGATGTGGGTTCAAGTCTCGCTAAAGTCATGTGTGAGATAGGTGGTATATTATACGAAAAAATTGCCTTTCTAAGAAAAGAAAAAATGTATTGGGATAATGAGATTGAAAACATTTGTCTCTATCATATCGTCCTCAGACCACTAGACCACTGGTGCTTTGATGTCTAGTTGGTACCGTGACCATTTACAAAAGCTTCTCTTAGACCACTGGTGCTCTGAAGTCTGATCGAACCAACTACGCGCCTAGAGTCTAGACCCAAAGTTGCTGCGAGCGGGATTCACTATCACATTCGCGCCCTACCCAAGCGATAATTTTGGGGTTTCCCCAGCGACATGTCGCTGGGGATATATTTCCCCAGCGACATTTTGGTGGGGAAAATTCGCTGGGGTATGCTAGTTGTTAAAAGTATCCCCAGCGACTTACCCCAGCGACCCGCGGGCCCCACAGACTTTTCCTGAAAGAACAGATTGCCACGGTGGCAACATTTTCCCCAGCGACATGTCGCTGGGGAAAAATCCTTATTAAACAAAAAAATTAAGTTAAACTTAACCATTTTAGCTAATTACAAAGTTTCCCCAGCGACATGTCGATGGGGAATCTTTCCTTTTATTTTACTTGTCAACAATTTCCAAAGTTTCCCCAGCGACATGTCGCTGGGGAAACTCTCGATACATTTGACTTGTCAACGCTTTGCGTTTGACTTGTCAACGAATAACCAAAGTTTCCCAGCGACATGTCGCTGGGGAAGAGTCTGCAGGTTTTTTTTTTAAAATTGCCTGCACAGTAGGCGTTTTCCAGATTTTTTCCAGAATTTTTCCGGAAAAAATCTACCAAAACCTGTAACAAAAACCTGTATTTGCTCACCAAAAGACACATATAAAGTAAACTTAAAATACAAATCAACACAAACGCGGAATAAGTTCAAACTTGCACCAAAATATAATATAACGTTCTAATTTAGTCAAGGATACTAGGAATAAGTCGGGATAGTTAAGGATACTAGGGAAACAAGCGTTCTAATTTAGGATAATAGGGAAACAAGTCAAGATGAACATAAAGAAACTATGTACCATACTAACAAACACATATATGACACGACTAGCTCGCGTCATCGCCACCATCCTCGCCACCCTCCCGATCCTCAGCATCATCACCCGGGCGACTCCCGCTCCCGCTGGCACCAACATCATCACCCGGGCGACTCCCACTCCCACTGGCACCACCACTCTCATATATCGCAAAAAGATCGCCATACCTGCCGTCGTTTCTCAGCAGGCCCATCATGAAATCAACATCTCGATCCCGACGAGTCTCAGGGGGTGGTGGCGAAAAGCACGAGGGAGTACTGGTGTATCCCGGCAATACCATACCCACACCAGGATGGTGGCCGCGAAACTTGCCTCCTCGCACCATCCTGTTGATCTCGGCAGTGGTGTGCTCACCCGTCGCCTCTAGCTCCCTCATCTGATCCTGTGTGGTGACAATAACACAAGATAGTAAATATATTAGTCGGGTTGCTAGATTATTAATCAATGATTCATTAAAGTGTGTTTTGAAAAGAATACTTACATACAACTGGAGAGACTGCCCATCTATAAATACACCATCTGAATTCGTACGCAGACGATAGAACATGTCGATCTCTGTAGGCTCCTGTTGGGTTTCGGACGCCTTTTGCTGTACATACACACGTAAGTAAGATCAATCTAATTAAATGCGGCAATAATAATATGTATGTAAAATCAATAATGATAATAATAAAATAATAAAAATAAAAAACAATAATAATAATAATAAAATAAAAAAAATAAAAAAAACCATAATAATGTAAAATCAATAATAATAATAATAATAATTACCATGAGCTGTCGAGTGCGAGGGATCGACCGAGAACCATGTCGGGAGATAAGTGTTGCCTTGGACCGATTTTGGCTGTTTGTTGAGGATCGCTTCTTGTTAGCTTCGTCAGTCCAAAACGCTATCTGTTTCTCCCACTCTTCAGGTGTGTGCTCGTCGGGTCTGTTCCGCCTAATTTGATCCACATCGTATTCTCCAGTCTCGGGGTCTTTTACACAGTAATCTCGCTTCAGACTAGCCTTGCTGGTGTTGTATAATTTTTGTAACTGGTGATTAATGGTATCATAGATACTCTTCCACCAAGGGGTGCTCATGTGCGGCGCAAGATCATATTTTTTCTGCAATCAAATACAACACATTGAAAACAGAGTTAGAAATATAATTTATATATTTATTTAAATTTGTTTATTTATTTATATGATATAAAGAAATAAATGAATTTAAATAAATATACACAATACAACACATTGAAAACAGAGTTAGAAATATAATTTATATATTTATTTAAATTCGTTTATTTATTTATATGATATAAATAAATAAACGAATTTAAATAAATATACACAATACAACACATTAAAAACAGAGTTAGCAATATAATTTATATATTTATTTAAATTTGTTTATTTATTTATATGATATAAATAACTAAACGAATTTAAATAAATATACACAATACAACACATTAAAAACGGAGTTAGAAATATAATTTATATATTTATTTAAATTTGTTTATTTATTTATATGATATAAATGAAAAAACAAATTTAAATAAATATATACAATTAAATAAATGAACACGATAATTAAATAAATATAAAATGATAACTTACCCCAATAGCTGCCCGGGCCGCCGCCGTGTGCCCTTCGGGGACCTTGCTCCACGAAGGGTAATACAAAGGTATTTCCCTAACGACACACCCGAATAAGTTTCCCCAATGATCTGAGTAGGGGCCGACAGGTATAACAAGGTCACCTCTACCGGCTACAAAGTCGATCTCGACCGGCCGGTTGTGATTCTCGGCCACCGCATCCAGTAATTTCAGGCAGCGGGTCTTCTCCCGGGTATTCTGCCTGCCGGCTCTCCTCCCGCCCAAATTGGGCTTTTTCTTTCCTTTTCCTGCAAAATCAAGTGAGTGATAAAGTCATAAAAGTTAAGGCAAACAAGTTAAATATGTGTATCAAATTTGTATTACAATAATCCAGAAATTCTTACCCCGGTTGACGAAGCAACCCCCGCAACCGAATGATGGAGGACGTGGACGTGAAGGATCCTCGCCACCGCCGTCCCCGCCATGTCCCCATGCAACATCAGTCATCTGTATACAGGTAAAATTAGCATAACATGTAGAAATTCATGAATAAAATAATACAAGCATGCACAAATCTAAATATCAAAATAAATTTACACATTTAAACAATCCACAACAATTTCATTCATTCATTCATTCAAATATATAAGTGTATTTTACAAGTTACAACACAAAGTTAATCTTCTTCGTCACTAGAATAAAATTTCTCAACACCATCATCATCTTTGATGAGGTCTTCAACATCAGAATCTGCTAAATCATGAGGAAGGGGGTCTTCATCATCATCGTCTTCGTTAGGAACATCATCGTTATCTGGCGGTGCGTCAACCTCCGTTGATCCACCATCTATATGCAAATCTATATAGAAGGTGTAATTGCCGAAGTCATTCCCACTAGTATAAGTTGGGAGATCACTAGTAGAAGGTGGGAGATCACTAGTAGAAGGTGGGAGATCAGATGAGTTGTCCAAATGTATAATATCAGGTTCGTTCTCTACCACGATTACACCGTTGTTCAAAAACTTTTTATGATTAACATGTTCGACGACCTTCACGTTGGGTTTGGCTGGATCTACAAGGTAGAAGACTTGTTTGACTTGTGTTGCGAGGATGTATTGTTCACTTTTCCACCACTCACCAGAGCCGACGATTTGTGTCATTCCGTTTCTAACGATAAGTTTCTTGACTCTACCAACGGTGTTGCGAGTGTCGAACCACTTAACTTTGAACAACGCAACTTTTAACGACAAATAGTCAAACTCGAGGGTTTCTTGAAGCCGACCATAAGTGTTAGTTTTCCCGTCAGGATCAGTCGAATAAACGCCACTATTTTGAGTTACGCGACGTTCATCGCGGCTCTGCACGACATACCTCACACCATCTACTACGCAACAGTTTACTGACATTGGAGCCCTTGATGGTCCATTAGCCAAAGCGAATAACTCGCTGGTTGGGCTAAACTCTGGGTCTTGGGTATTTTGTGCGTGACGTTCAAAGATCTATGAAGAAGATAGGATTAGATAGAAAACTAAAAATATGATATTGTTATTTTTACACTTAAGTACACAAAATAAGTGTTAGTTTACCAGCGTCTTAAAACAGTGGGGGAAGAAATAACCTGAAAAACGTTCATGTTATTAGAATAAGTCGTCGAAATGATAAGTTAAGAAAAAAAAGTTACAAAATTAAAAAACGCGTACCTCCGGAACTGGTCTTGGTACGTGTCGATCTCAGGACTGTTGTTAAGTACATACCATCTCGCTTTCTTGTACTCCTCGATAGGAAAATAAGGAAAGGACAGTAAACCAATCGTCTTGCATACCGATCGGAACACCTGAAACTTACACGTTGAGGGAGGGGGGTCCATATTACGATCGGGACGATTAAATTTCGTCGTAACACCCCGAAAATATTGAGAACTTATAGTCAATGCTTCTTCTGCAACATAACCCTCCGCGATCGAACCTTCCGGCTTAGCTTTATTTCTTACATAACCTTTTAGCTTCTTCATGAATCTTTCAAATGGATACATCTACCGGGGTTGAATAGGCCCGCCTTCAAGAGCCTCTAGAGCTAAATGGATGGGCAAGTGAATCATAATGTCAAAGAAAGCAGGAGGATATATTCGCTCAAGCTCGCATAGAATTTCAACCACCTTGACCGAAGCTTTCAACATGTCCTCCTCCATGAAAGTTGTAGAGCAGAGTTGCTTAAACAAGGAACACAGATTGATTATTGGTTTTGCAATATGTTCGGGCAAGTATTTTTGAAGTCTGTAAGGAAGTAAACGTTGCATCATTATATGACAGTCATGAGACTTCAGGCCCGTTATATTTGTATCATTATCGGTCACTTTGTGCTTGAAGCATGATCCGAACCCATCTGGTAGTTTAACACTTTTGATGTACTGACAAAACTTTTTTCTGTTCTCTGGTGTTAAAGAATACGCAGCCTGGGGCTTCATAGTCTCCCCCTTGTGGTTTACGGTTAGCCACAAAGGTCTTCGAATGCCCATCTTTTTCAAGTCTTGTCTTGCTTTTGCGGTGTCTTTACTTTTGTCATTCATTAACAAAATGTTCAAGATGGCCTCCAACACATTTTTTTCGATATGCATGATGTCTAAATTGTGTCTTAGTGAAATAAAAGGCCAATACTCAAGCTCGTAAAAAATAGACCGTTTAGTCCAGTTAAGCTCGACTGTAACATTAGGGGAAATCTTCACACCCCATGTTTCGGATGTTTACCCGGCGTACGCCTTAGCAATCTAGCATGTTGCGCTTTGATTACATCCGACTGGTTATAATCTTTAGGTGGATCTTTCTGTTCAGTTTGGCCATTGAAGTCAGCACGTGAACTCCTCCATTTATGGGGCTTCTTTAACCATCTTCTATGGCCAACATAAGCTGTTGTGCTTGTGACAGGAATAGATGGAGTTTCTAGGTTACATGTAGGGCATGCATAGTAACCTTTCCCACTCCACCCAGACAAACTACTTCGAGCAGGAAAATCATTTATGGTCCATAAAAGCATCGTTCTCATCTTGAACTGGTTTTGTGAAATAATGTCTGTAGTATCAACACCGTTCTTGTGCCATAAAGTCTTCAGGTATTTAATCAAAGGCTGCAAGTAAGTATCAATGTCCTTGCCCGGGGATTTAGGGCCAGGAATTAACAACGTTAGCATAAAGTTACTTTCTTTCATACATAACCAAGGAGGTAGATTGTATGTTGTCAATACCACCGGCCACATGCTGTAGGTCAGACTAAGGTTGCCGAACGGATTGAAACCATCAGCACATAACCCTAGTCGAACATTTCTTGGTTCTGCTGCAAACTCTAGATACTTCAAGTCAAACTTCTTCCAAGCCGCGCCATCAACCGGGTGTTGCATCTTACCAAGCTCCGCACACTTTCCAGTAGCATGCCAAGTCATGTCTTTTGCAGTGTGTCTAGACTTGTACAAACGTTGTAGTCTAGGAATGATCGGAAAGTAACACAACACCTTCCTAGGAACTTTCTTCCCCGGTGTGTTAGTGTCTTTCCATCTACTCGTTTTACACACCAGACAGAATTGCAGATTGTTATTATCCTCCCAAAACAAACAGCAGTCGTGTTCACAAGCATGTATCGACTCGTAACCTAACCCGATCGTTTTAAATGTCTTCTTTATTTCATATTAGTTCAGTGAGAACTTGAATCCTTTACTATCGGGTAATATATATCCGAGAAACTCTAATATTTCATTGAATAAAGAATCTGGCATTTTTCCTTTAGCCTTAAAATAGGTAAATTTTGCCATAAAGTCTAGTCGAGACACATGTTCACAACCATCATACAACGCCTCGTTGGCAATTGCATACAACTCTTCAAACTCGGTACGAGTGGCTTGAGGTGGTTGAGTCGGTTGGTTACTAGTCTCACCAATATTATCTCCTTGTGTTGGTTCATTCGAAGGAATATAGCTAAAATCATCGAGTAACGCTGTCATGTCACTCATCATAGGTTCTCCTAGGTTATCTATCACTAGCGCACGTGGAGCCGGTTCACCGTGTTTGAGCCATGTGGCATAAAGTGGGTCCCACCCGTTTATAGCAATTTCCTCTCCAATCCAATCGATGGGTTTCCATAATACATTTCGACATTTTTTGCATGGACATCTAATTTTCCCCGCAGAACTCACCAACGGCCGACAATGATTGACGAACTTTGTAAGACCGTCATTAAATTCTTTGGAAAGTTTCGGTTTTTTATCCAACTCTTATCAGCGAATACCATAACTGGGTTTTATCAGTATATTTAGTTATTATTACATGGAAGGCAATTATGGAAAGCAATCCTAGATGTTTTGTTAACCTAGTGCAACTATGGAAGGCAATCCTAACCCACTCTTTGATGCTTTGTCTCATATATGAATGCGTATAACCGATTTACTATTTGAGAAAATTTCGGCAGCATTTCCCCTCAACTCCCCAAATATGTGTTTAAAGACATATTCGTAGGGGTAAAGGAGAAACACTGTCGAAATCATCTCAAATAGTAAACCAGTTATACGCATTCATATCCTAAATGAGACAAAACAATCAAAAAGCAGTCCCAAACAGGGGACTTTCCGAAGTTAATTCCTATTAAATTAACTTCGGACGGGTTTTCTATAGGTTGATCAATTTCAGACGGGAATTTTCTGAAATTAATCGCTAAAATCCTAAAACATTCCTAAGGTTTAATTCAATAAAACATTTATATCCAACAGCTTATTCTGATAAGCTTTATCTGAATAAGCTGTTTGAAAACAGCTGGATAAGTTGTTTGAAAACAGTTTATTCGGATAAGCTTATCAGAATAAGTTGTTTGAAAACAGTTTATCCCGATAAGCTTAGCGGAATAAGCTATTTGAAAACAGTTTATTCGGATAAGCTGATCAGGATAAGCTGTTTGAAAACAGCTTATCAGGATAAGCTGTTTTCAAACAGCTTATCCTGATAAGCTTATCAGGATAAGCTGTTTGAAGCAGCTTATCTCGATAAGCTTAGCGGAATAAGCTGTTTGAAAACAGCTTATTCTGATAAGCTTATCAGAAAAAGCTGTTCTGATAAGCTTATACGAATAAGCTGTTGGAAAACAGCTTATATCAAAATAAAGTGTTCTCTTCGGTTAGGCATCATATATAAGGAGTGTTTGGATTTAAATTTAACACAAGAAAATAACATTTTTAAATCCCCAACGACATGTCGCTGGGGAAACCAAACGAAATTTTTTTATATAAAATATACCTTCCCGCTGCTTGCCGCTGCTACAGTTGCCTACCGCTGCCTGCCGCCGCCTACCGCTACCTACGCTGCCTACCGCTGCCTACTGCCGCCTACCGCTTCCTACGCTGCCTACCGCTACCTACGCTGCCTACTACTACTGCTACCTACGCTGCCTACCCCGCTGAAATTATATAAAAATTAATTTTAATTATATAAAAACGAATTTTAATTATTATAAATAACTTAATTAAGAAAAATATACCTTTAATTAACAGAAAAAATAAATCCACCACCACAAACTTGTTAATAGAATTATCAATTAGAGAGAAAAGAGGGTGATGTGGTGGTGGTGGTGGTGATGACGTTCGGTGGTGGTGTGTTGGCGGCGATGTTGGTGGTGATTCTTGGTGGGTTATGTGGTGGGGATGGCTGGTGAAGACATTCTGGTGGTGGTGTGAATGGTGGTGATGATTGGTGGTGATGAATGGTGGTGATGATTATTGGTGGGTTATGTGGTGGGGATGGAGGAGATGAATGGTGGTGATGATTCTTGGTGGTAGTGGTGATGAATGATGATTTGGTGGTAGTGGTGATGATTGTTGGTGAGTTTGTTCGCAGGTTTGAGAGAATGATTTGGTGTGGGGAGATAAGTGATGTTTCTATAAATCGAATAAGGATAAGGTCTGGTCAATAGTTTCCCCAGCGACATGTCGCTGGGGAAAACTTCCTTTTTCTTGACGAACTTTTCCCCAGCGACATGTCGCTGGGGAAACCTTAGACTTTGTCGTTTTGCGCAGCTGGTTTAATAAACCTTAGAATTTAACGAAATTTTCCCCAGCGACATGTCGCTGGGGAAACGTGTATTTTGTCGTTTTGTGAAAGAAGCGCGTTAATGAAATTTTTTGGAGGGATTTCTAAAATTGATAAAGAAAACTTACCCAAGCGACATGTCGCTGGGGAAACAATTTATGTTACATGCTTTTAAATGATTAATAATAATAATTTTATATATTTGTATATTTTACTTTTATAATTAAAAATAATAAGTTTTATATAATTGTATATTTTTTACATATGATATTTATGTAATTTAGTTTTAAATGATTGATAATAATACGTTTTATATAATTGTATATTTTACTTTTAGATAATTTATGTTATATACTTTTAAATGATTAATAATAATAATTTTATATATTTGTATATTTTACTTTTATATAATTAAAAATAATAAGTTTTATATAAATGTATATTTTTTATATATGATATTTATGTAATTTAGTTTTAAATGACTGATAATAATACGTTTTATATAATTGTATATTTTACTTTTAGATAATTGATAATAATAAGTTTTATATAATTGTATATTTTTTATATAACATTTATGTAGTTTAGTTTTAAATTATTAATAATAATAAGTTTTATATAGTTATATATTTTATTTTTATATAATTGTATATGTTACTTTTAGATAACTAATAATAATATGTTTTGTATAATTGTATTTTTTATATACCATTTATGTAATTTAGTTTTAAATGATTAATAATGATAATTTTATATAATTATATATTTTAGTTTTAAATAAGTTTCAACATTAGAGGTTCAATGTATTAGATAGGGTTCATCATTAGAGGTTCAACGTATTAGATAGGGTTCAACATTGGAGGTTCAACGTATTAGATAGGGTTCAAAATTGAAGGTTCAACGTATTAGATAGGGTTCATCATTAGAGGTTCAACGTATTAGATAGGTTTCAACATTAGAGGTTCAGTGTATTAGATAGGGTTCAACATTAGAGGTTCAACGTATTAGATAGGTTTCAACATTAGAGGTTCAACGTATTATATAGGGTTCATCATTAGAGGTTCAACGTATTAGATAGGGTTCAACATTAGAGGTTCAACGTATTAGATAGGGTTCATCATTAGAGGTTCAACGTATTAGATAGGTTTCAACATTAGAGGTTCAACGTATTAGATAGGGTTCATCATTAGAGGTTCAATGTATTAGAGAGGGTTCAACATTAGAGGTTCAACGTATTAGATAGTGTTCATCATTAGAGGTTGAACGTATTAGATAGGTTTCAACATTAGAGGTTCAACGTATTATATAGGGTTCATCATTAGAGGTTCAACGTATTAGATAGGGTTCAACATTAGAGGTTCAATGTATTAGATAGGGTTCAACATTGGAGGTTCAACGTATTAGATAGGGTTCAACATTGAAGGTTCAACGTATTAGATAGGGTTCATCATTAGAGGTTTAACGTATTAGATAGGTTTCAACATTAGAGGTTCAATGTATTAGATAGGGTTCAACATTAGAGGTTCAACGTATTAGATAGGTTTCAACATTAGAGGTTCAACGTATTAGATAGGGTTCATCATTAGAGGTTCAATGTATTAGATAGGGTTCATCATTAGAGTTTCAACGTATTAGATAGGGTTCAACATTGGAGGTTCAACGTATTAGATAGGGTTCAACATTGAAGGTTCAACGTATTAGATAGGGTTCATCATTAGAGGTTCAACGTATTAGATAGGTTTCAACATTAGAGGTTCAATGTATTAGATAGGGTTCAACATTAGAGGTTCAACGTATTAGATAGGTTTCAACATTAGAGGTTCAACTTATTATATTGGGTTCATCATTAGAGGTTCAACGTATTAGATAGGGTTCAACATTAGAGGTTCAACGTATTAGATAGGGTTCATCATTAGAGGTTCAACGTATTAGATAGGTTTCAACATTACAGGTTCAACGTATTAGATAGGGTTCATCATTAGAGGTTCAATGTATTAGAGAGGGTTCAACATTAGAGGTTCAACGTATTAGATAGGGTTCATCATTAGAGGTTGAACGTATTAGATAGGTTTCAATATTAGAGGTTCAACGTATTATATAGGGTTCATCATTAGAGGTTCAACGTATTAGATAGGGTTCAACATTAGAGGTTCAATGTATTAGATTGGGTTCAACATTGGAGGTTCAACGTATTAGATAGGGTTCAACATTGAAGGTTCAACGTATTAGATAGGGTTCATCATTAGAGGTTTAACGTATTAGATAGGTTTCAACATTAGAGGTTCAATGTATTAGATAGGGTTCAACATTAGAGGTTCAACGTATTAGATAGGTTTCAACATTAGAGGTTCAACGTATTAGATAGGGTTCATCATTAGAGGTTCAAGGTATTAGATAGAGTTCATCATTAGAGGTTCAACGTATTAGATAGGGTTCAACATTGGAGGTTCAACGTATTAGATAGGGTTCAACATTGAAGGTTCAACGTATTAGATAGGGTTCATCATTAGAGGTTCAACGTATTAGATAGGTTTCAACATTAGAGGTTCAATGTATTAGATAGGTTCAACATTAGAGGTTCAATGTATTAGATAGGTTTCAACATTAGAGGTTCAACGTATTATATAGGGTTCATCATTAGAGGTTCAACGTATTAGATAGGGTTCAACATTAGAGGTTCAACGTATTAGATAGGGTTCATCATTAGAGGTTCAACGTATTAGATAGGTTTCAACATTAGAGGTTCAACGTATTAGATAGGGTTCATCATTAGAGGTTCAATGTATTAGATAGGGTTCAACATTAGAGGTTCAACGTATTAGATAGGGTTCATCATTAGAGGTTCAACGTATTAGATAGGTTTCAACATTAGAGGTTCAAGGTATTATATAGGGTTCATCATTAGAGGTTCAACGTATTAGATATGGTTCAACATTAGAGGTTCAATGTATTAGATAGGGTTCAACATTGGAGGTTTAACGTATTAGATACGGTTCAACATTGAAGGTTCAACGTATTAGATAGGGTTCATCATTAGAGGTTCAACGTATTAGATAGGTTTCAACATTAGAGGTTCAATGTATTAGATAGGGTTCAACATTAGAGGTTCAACGTATTAGATAGGTTTCAACATTAGAGGTTCAACGTATTAGATAGGGTTCATCATTAGAGGTTCAATGTATTAGATAGGGTTCAACATTAGAGGTTCAATGTATTAGATAGGGTTCATCATTAGAGGTTCAACGAATTAGATAGGTTTCAACATTATAGGTTCAGCGTATTATATAGGGTTCATCATTAGAGGTTCAACGTATTATATATGGTTCAACATTAGAGGTTCAATGTATTAGATAGGGTTCAACATTGGAGGTTCAACGTATTAGATAGGGTTCAACATTGAAGGTTCAACGTATTAGATAGGGTTCATCATTAGAGGTTCAACGTATTAGATAGGTTTCAACATTAGAGGTTCAATGTATTAGATAGGGTTCAACATTAGAGGTTCAACGTATTAGATAGGTTTCAACATTAGAGGTTCAATGTATTAGATAGGGTTCAACATTAGAGGTTCAACGTATTAGATAGGGTTCAACATTGGAGGTTCAACGTATTAGATAGGGTTCAACATTGAAGGTTCAACGTATTAGATAGGGTTCATCATTAGAGGTTTAACGTATTAGATAGGTTTCAACATTAGAGGTTCAATGTATTAGATAGGGTTCAACATTAGAGGTTCAACGTATTAGATAGGTTTCAACATTAGAGGTTCAACGTATTAGATAGGGTTCATCATTAGAGGTTCAATGTATTAGATAGGGTTCATCATTAGAGTTTCAACGTATTAGATAGGGTTCAACATTAGAGGTTCAACGTATTAGATAGGGTTCATCATTACAGGTTCAACGTATTAGATAGGGTTCATCATTAGAGGTTCAATGTATTAGAGAGGGTTCAACATTAGAGGTTCAACGTATTAGATAGGGTTCATCATTAGAGGTTGAACGTATTAGATAGGTTTCAACATTAGAGGTTCAACGTATTATATAGGGTTCATCATTAGAGGTTCAACGTATTAGATAGGGTTCAACATTAGAGGTTCAATGTATTAGATTGGGTTCAACATTGGAGGTTCAACGTATTAGATAGGGTTCAACATTGAAGGTTCAACGTATTAGATAGGGTTCATCATTAGAGGTTTAACGTATTAGATAGGTTTCAACATTAGAGGTTCAATGTATTAGATAGGGTTCAACATTAGAGGTTCAACGTATTAGATAGGTTTCAACATTAGAGGTTCAACGTATTAGATAGGGTTCATCATTAGAGGTTCAAGGTATTAGATAGAGTTCATCATTAGAGGTTCAACGTATTAGATAGGGTTCAACATTGGAGGTTCAACGTATTAGATAGGGTTCAACATTGAAGGTTCAACGTATTAGATAGGGTTCATCATTAGAGGTTCAACGTATTAGATAGGTTTCAACATTAGAGGTTCAATGTATTAGATAGGTTCAACATTAGAGGTTCAATGTATTAGATAGGTTTCAACATTAGAGGTTCAACGTATTATATAGGGTTCATCATTAGAGGTTCAACGTATTAGATAGGGTTCAACATTAGAGGTTCAACGTATTAGATAGGGTTCATCATTAGAGGTTCAACGTATTAGATAGGTTTCAACATTAGAGGTTCAACGTATTAGATAGGGTTCATCATTAGAGGTTCAATGTATTAGATAGGGTTCAACATTAGAGGTTCAACGTATTAGATAGGGTTCATCATTAGAGGTTCAACGTATTAGATAGGTTTCAACATTAGAGGTTCAAGGTATTATATAGGGTTCATCATTAGAGGTTCAACGTATTAGATATGGTTCAACATTAGAGGTTCAATGTATTAGATAGGGTTCAACATTGGAGGTTTAACGTATTAGATACGGTTCAACATTGAAGGTTCAACGTATTAGATAGGGTTCATCATTAGAGGTTCAACGTATTAGATAGGTTTCAACATTAGAGGTTCAATGTATTAGATAGGGTTCAACATTAGAGGTTTAACGTATTAGATAGGTTTCAACATTAGAGGTTCAACGTATTAGATAGGGTTCATCATTAGAGGTTCAATGTATTAGATAGGGTTCAACATTAGAGGTTCAATGTATTAGATAGGGTTCATCATTAGAGGTTCAACGAATTAGATAGGTTTCAACATTATAGGTTCAGCGTATTATATAGGGTTCATCATTAGAGGTTCAACGTATTATATATGGTTCAACATTAGAGGTTCAATGTATTAGATAGGGTTCAACATTGGAGGTTCAACGTATTAGATAGGGTTCAACATTGAAGGTTCAACGTATTAGATAGGGTTCATCATTAGAGGTTCAACGTATTAGATAGGTTTCAACATTAGAGGTTCAATGTATTAGATAGGGTTCAACATTAGAGGTTCAACGTATTAGATAGGTTTCAACATTAGAGGTTCAATGTATTAGATAGGGTTCAACATTAGAGGTTCAACGTATTAGATAGGTTTCAACATTAGAGGTTCAACGTATTAGATAGGGTTCATCATTATAGGTTCAACGTATTAGATAGGGTTCAACATTGGAGGTTCAACGTATTAGATAGGGTTCAACATTGAAGGTTCAACGTATTAGATAGGGTTCATCATTAGAGGTTCAACGTATTAGATAGGTTTCAACATTAGAGGTTCAATGTATTAGATAGGGTTCAACATTAGAGGTTCAACGTATTAGATAGGTTTCAACATTAGAGGTTCAACGTATTATATAGGGTTCATCATTAGAGGTTCAACGTATTAGATAGGGTTCAACATTAGAGGTTCAACGTATTAGATAGGGTTCATCATTAGAGGTTCAACGTATTAGATAGGTTTCAACATTAGAGGTTCAACGTATTAGATAGGGTTCATCATTAGAGGTTCAATGTATTAGAGAGGGTTCAACATTAGAGGTTCAACGTATTAGATAGGGTTCATCATTAGAGGTTGAACGTATTAGATAGGTTACAACATTAGAGGTTCAACGTATTATATAGGGTTCATCATTAGAGGTTCAACGTATTAGATAGGGTTCAACATTAGAGGTTCAATGTATTAGATAGGGTTCAACATTGGAGGTTCAACGTATTAGATAGGGTTCAACATTGAAGGTTCAACGTATTAGATAGGGTTCATCATTAGAGGTTTAACGTATTAGATAGGTTTCAACATTAGAGGTTCAATGTATTAGATAGGGTTCAACATTAGAGGTTCAACGTATTAGATAGGTTTCAACATTAGAGGTTCAACGTATTAGATAGGGTTCATCATTAGAGGTTCAATGTATTAGATTGGGTTCATCATTAGAGGTTCAACGTATTAGATAGGGTTCAACATTGGAGGTTCAACGTATTAGATAGGGTTCAACATTGAAGGTTCAACGTATTTGATAGGGTTCAGCATTAGAGGTTCAACGTATTAGATAGGTTTCAACATTAGAGGTTCAATGTATTAGACAGGGTTCAACATTAGAGGTTCAACGTATTAGATAGGTTTCAACATTAGAGGTTCAACGTATTATATAGGTTTCATCATTAGAGATTCAACGTATTAGATAGGGTTCAACATTAGAGGTTCAACGTATTAGATAGGGTTCATCATTAGAGGTTCAACGTATTAGATAGGTTTCAACATTAGAGGTTCAACGTATTAGATAGGGTTCATCATTAGAGGTTCAATGTATTAGATAGGGTTCAACATTAGAGGTTCAACGTATTAGATAGGGTTCATCATTAGAGGTTCAACGTATTAGATAGGTTTCAACATTAGAGGTTCAACGTATTATATAGGGTTCATCATTAGAGGTTCAACGTATTAGATATGGTTCAACATTAGAGGTTCAATGTATTAGATAGGGTTCAACATTAGAGGTTCAACGTATTAGATAGGGTTCAACATTGAAGGTTCAACGTATTAGATAGGGTTCATCATTAGAGGTTCAACGTATTAGATAGGTTTCAACATTAGAGGTTCAATGTATTAGATAGGGTTCAACATTAGAGGTTCAACGTATTAGATATGTTTCAACATTACAGGTTCAACGCATTAGATAGGGTTCATCATTAGAGGTTCAATGTATTAGATAGGGTTCAACATTAGAGGTTCAACGTATTAGATAGGGTTCATCATTAGAGGTTCAACGAATTAGATAGGTTTCAACATTAGAGGTTCAACGTATTATATAGGGTTCATCATTAGAGGTTCAACGTATTAGATATGGTTCAACATTAGAGGTTCAATGTATTAGATAGGGTTCAACATTGGAGGTTCAACGTATTAGATAGGGTTCAACATTGAAGGTTCAACGTATTAGATAGGGTTCATCATTAGAGATTCAATGTATTAGATAGGTTTCAACATTAGAGGTTCAATGTATTAGATAGGGTTCAACATTAGAGGTTCAACGTATTAGATAGGTTTCAACATTAGAGGTTCAATGTATTAGATAGGGTTCAACATTAGAGGTTCAACGTATTAGATAGGTTTCAACATTATAGGTTCAACGTATTATATAGGGTTCATCATTAGAGGTTCAACGTATTAGATAGGGTTCAACATTAGAGGTTCAACGTATTAGATAGGGTTCATCATTAGAGGTTCAACGTATTAGATAGGTTTCAACATTATAGGTTCAACGTATTAGATAGGGTTCATCATTAGAGGTTCAATGTATTAGATAGGGTTCAACATTAGAGGTTCAACGTATTAGATAGGGTTCATCATTAGAGGTTCAACGTATTAGATAGGTTTCAACATTAGAGGTTCAACGTATTATATAGGGTTCATCATTAGAGGTTCAACGTATTAGATAGGGTTCAACATTAGAGGTTCAATGTATTAGATAGGGTTCAACATTGGAGGTTCAACGTATTAGATAGGGTTCAACATTGAAGGTTCAACGTATTAGATAGGGTTCATCATTAGAGGTTCAACGTATTAGATAGGTTTCAACATTAGAGGTTCAATGTATTAGATAGGGTTCAACATTAGAGGTTCAACGTATTAGATAGGTTTCAACATTAGAGGTTCAATGTATTAGATAGGGTTCAACATTAGAGGTTCAACGTATTAGATAGGTTTCAACATTAGAGGTTCAATGTATTAGATAGGGTTCAACATTAGAGGTTCAACGTATTAGATAGGGTTCAACATTAGAGGTTCAACGTATTAGATAGGGTTCATCATTAGAGGTTCAACGTATTAGATAGGTTTCAACATTAGAGGTTCAACGTATTAGATAGGGTTCATCATAAGAGGTTCAATGTATTAGATAGGGTTCAACATTAGAGGTTCAACGTATTATATAGGGTTCATCATTATAGGTTCAACGTATTAGATAGGGTTCAACATTAGAGGTTCAATGTATTAGATAGGGTTCAACATTGGAGGTTCAACGTATTAGATAGGTTTCAACATTAGAGGTTCAATGTATTAGATAGGGTTCAACATTAGAGGTTCAACGTATTAGATAGTTTTCAACATTAGAGGTTCAATGTATTAGATAGGGTTCAACATTAGAGGTTCAACGTATTAGATAGGGTTCATCATTATAGGTTCAACGTATTAGATAGGGTTCAACATTAGAGGTTCAATGTATTAGATAGGGTTCAACATTAGAGGTTCAACGTATTAGATAGTTTTCAACATTAGAGGTTCAATGTATTAGATAGGGTTCAACATTAGAGGTTCAACGTATTAGATAGGGTTCAACATTAGAGGTTCAACGTATTAGATAGGGTTCATCATTAGAGGTTCAACGTATTAGATAGGTTTCAACATTAGAGGTTCAACGTATTAGATAGGGTTCATCATTAGAGGTTCAATGTATTAGATAGGGTTCAACATTAGAGGTTCAACGTATTATATAGGGTTCATCATTATTGGTTCAACGTATTAGATAGGGTTCAACATTAGAGGTTCAATGTATTAGATAGGGTTCAACATTAGAGGTTCAACGTATTAGATAGGTTTCAACATTAGAGGTTCAATGTATTAGATAGGGTTCAACATTAGAGGTTCAACGTATTAGATAGTTTTCAACATTAGAGGTTCAATGTATTAGATAGGGTTCAACATTAGAGGTTCAACGTATTAGATAGGGTTCAACATTAGAGGTTCAACGTATTAGATAGGGTTCATCATTAGAGGTTCAACGTATTAGATAGGTTTCAACATTAGAGGTTCAACGTATTAGATAGGGTTCATCATTAGAGGTTCAACGTATTAGATAGGTTTCAACATTAGAGGTTCAACGTATTATATAGGGTTCATCATTATAGGTTCAACGTATTAGATAGGGTTCAACATTAGAGGTTCAATGTATTAGATAGGGTTCAACATTGGAGGTTCAACGTATTAGATAGGGTTCAACATTGAAGGTTCAATGTTTTAGATAGGGTTCATCATTAGAGGTTCAACGTATTAGATAGGGTTCATCATTGGAGGTTCAGTGTATTAGATATGGTTCAACATTAGAGGTTCAACGTATTAGATAGGGTTCAACATTGGAGGTTCAATGTATTAGATATGGTTCAACATTAGAGGTTCAACGTATTAGATAGGGTTCATCATTAGAGGTTCAACGTATTAGATAGGTTTCAACATTAGAGGTTCAACGTATTATATAGGGTTCATCATTAGAGGTTCAACGTATTAGATAGGGTTCAACATTAGAGGTTCAACGTATTAGATACGGTTCATCATTAGAGGTTCAACGTATTAGATAGGTTTCAACATTAGAGGTCCAACGTATTAGATAGGTTTCAACATTAGAGGTTCAATGTATTAGATAGGGTTCATCATTAGAGGTTCAACGTATTAGATAGGGTTCAACATTAGAGGTTCAACGTATTAGATAGGGTTCAACATTGGAGGTTCAACGTATTAGATAGGGTTCAACATTGAAGGTTCAACGTATTAGATAGGGTTCATCATTAGAGGTTCAACGTATTAGATAGGTTTCAACATTAGAGGTTCAATGTATTAGATAGGGTTCAACATTAGAGGTTCAACGTATTAGATAGGTTTCAACATTAGAGGTTCAACGTATTATATAGGGTTCATCATTAGAGGTTCAACGTATTAGATAGGGTTCAACATTAGACGTTCAACGTATTAGATAGGGTTAATCATTAGAGGTTCAACGTATTAGATAGGTTTCAACATTAGAGGTTCAACGTATTAGATAGGGTTCATCATTAGAGGTTCAACGTATTAGATAGGGTTCAACATTAGAGGTTCAACATATTAGATAGGGTTCATCATTAGAGGTTCAACGTATTAGATAGGTTTCAACATTAGAGGTTCAACGTATTATATAGGGTTCATCATTAGAGGTTCAACGTATTAGATAGGGTTCAACATTAGAGGTTCAATGTATTAGATAGGGTTCAACATTGGAGGTTCAACGTATTAGATAGGGTTCAACATTGAAGGTTCAACGTATTAGATAGGGTTCATCATTAGAGGTTTAACGTATTAGATAGGTTTCAACATTAGAGGTTCAATGTATTAGATAAGGTTCAACATTAGAGGTTCAACGTATTAGATAGGTTTCAACATTATAGGTTCAACGTATTAGATAGGTTTCAACATTAGAGGTTCAACGTATTAGATAGGGTTCATCATTAGAGGTTCAATGTATTAGATAGGTTTCATCATTAGAGGTTCAACGTATTAGATATGGTTCAACATTGGAGGTTCAACGTATTAGATAGGGTTCAACATTGAAGGTTCAACGTATTAGATAGGGTTCATCATTAGAGGTTCAACGTATTAGATAGGTTTCAACATTAGAGGTTCAATGTATTAGATAGGGTTCAACATTAGAGGTTCAACGTATTAGATAGGTTTCAACATTAGAGGTTCAACGTATTATATAGGGTTCGTCATTAGAGGTTCAACGTATTAGATAAGGTTCAACATTGGAGGTTCAACGTATTAGATAGGGTTCATCATTAGAGGTTCAACGTATTAGATAGGTTTCAACATTAGAGGTTCAACGTATTAGATAGGGTTCATCATTAGAGGTTCAATGTATTAGATAGGGTTCAACAATAGAGGTTCAACGTATTAGATAGGGTTTATCATTAGAGGTTCAACGTATTAGATAGGTTTCAACATTAGAGGTTCAACGTATTATATAGGGTTCATCATTAGAGGTTCAACGTATTAGATATGGTTCAACATTAGAGGTTCAATGTATTAGATAGGGTTCAACATTGGAGGTTCAACGTATTAGATAGGGTTCAACATTGAAGGTTCAACGTATTAGATAGGGTTCATCATTAGAGGTTCAATGTATTAGATAGGTTTCAACATTAGAGGTTCAATGTATTAGATAGGGTTCAACATTAGAGGTTCAACGTATTAGATAGGTTTCAACATTAGAGGTTCAATGTATTAGATAGGGTTCAACATTAGAGGTTCAACGTATTAGATAGGTTTCAACATTAGAGGTTCAACGTATTATATAGGGTTCATCATTAGAGGTTCAACGTATTAGATAGGGTTCAACATTAGAGGTTCAACGTATTAGATAGGGTTCATCATTAGAGGTTCAACGTATTAGATAGGTTTCAACATTATAGGTTCAACGTATTAGATAGGGTTCATCATTAGAGGTTCAATGTATTAGATAGGGTTCAACATTAGAGGTTCAACGTATTAGATAGGGTTCATCATTAGAGGTTCAACGTATTAGATAGGTTTCAACATTAGAGGTTCAACGTATTATATAGGGTTCATCATTAGAGGTTCAACGTATTAGATAGGGTTCAACATTAGAGGTTCAATGTATTAGATAGGGTTCAACATTGTAGGTTCAACGTATTAGATAGGGTTCAACATTGAAGGTTCAACGTATTAGATAGGGTTCATCATTAGAGGTTCAACGTATTAGATAGGTTTCAACATTAGAGGTTCAATGTATTAGATAGGGTTCAACATTAGAGGTTCAACGTATTAGATAGGTTTCAACATTAGAGGTTCAATGTATTAGATAGGGTTCAACATTAGAGGTTCAACGTATTAGATAGTTTTCAACATTAGAGGTTCAATGTATTAGATAGGGTTCAACATTAGAGGTTCAACGTATTAGATAGGGTTCAACATTAGAGGTTCAACGTATTAGATAGGGTTCATCATTAGAGGTTCAACGTATTAGATAGGGTTCATCATTAGAGGTTCAACGTATTAGATAGGTTTCAACATTAGAGGTTCAACGTATTATATAGGGTTCATCATTAGAGGTTCAACGTATTAGATAGGGTTCAACATTGAAGGTTCAATGTATTAGATAGGGTTCATCATTAGAGGTTCAACGTATTAGATAGGGTTCAACATTGGAGGTTCAGTGTATTAGATATGGTTCAACATTAGAGGTTCAACGTATTAGATAGGGTTCAACATTGGAGGTTCAATGTATTAGATAGGGTTCAACATTAGAGGTTCAACGTATTAGATAGGGTTCATCATTAGAGGTTCAACGTATTAGATAGGTTTCAACATTAGAGGTTTAACGTATTATATAGGGTTCATCATTAGAGGTTCAACGTATTAGATAGGGTTCAACATTGAAGGTTCAATGTATTAGATAGGGTTCATCATTAGAGGTTCAACGTATTAGATAGGGTTCAACATTGGAGGTTCAGTGTATTAGATATGGTTCAACATTAGAGGTTCAACGTATTAGATAGGGTTCAACATTGGAGGTTCAATGTATTAGATATGGTTCAACATTAGAGGTTCAACGTATTAGATAGGGTTCATCATTAGAGGTTCAACGTATTAGATAGGTTTCAACATTAGAGGTTCAACGTATTATATAGGGTTCATCATTAGAGGTTCAACGTATTAGATAGGGTTCAACATTAGAGGTTCAACGTATTAGATAGGGTTCATCATTAGAGGTTCAATGTATTAGATAGGTTTCAACATTAGAGGTCCAACGTATTAGATAGGTTTCAACATTAGAGGTTCAATGTATTAGATAGGGTTCATCATTAGAGGTTCAACGTATTAGATAGGGTTCAACATTAGAGGTTCAACGTATTAGATAGGGTTCAACATTGGAGGTTCAACGTATTAGATAGGGTTCAACATTGAAGGTTCAACGTATTAGATAGGGTTCATCATTAGAGGTTCAACGTATTAGATAGGTTTCAACATTAGAGGTTTAATGTATTAGATAGGGTTCAACATTAGAGGTTCAACGTATTAGATAGGTTTCAACATTAGAGGTTCAACGTATTATATAGGGTTCATCATTAGAGGTTCAACGTATTAGATAGGGTTCAACATTAGAGGTTCAACGTATTAGATAGGGTTAATCATTAGAGGTTCAACGTATTAGATAGGTTTCAACATTAGAGGTTCAACGTATTAGATAGGGTTCATCATTAGAGGTTCAACGTATTAGATAGGTTTCAACATTAGAGGTTCAACGTATTAGATAGGGTTCATCATTAGAGGTTCAACGTATTAGATAGGTTTCAACATTAGAGGTTCAACGTATTATATAGGGTTCATCATTAGAGGTTCAACGTATTAGATAGGGTTCAACATTAGAGGTTCAATGTATTAGATAGGGTTCAACATTGGAGGTTCAACGTATTAGATAGGGTTCAACATTGAAGGTTCAACGTATTAGATAGGGTTCATCATTAGAGGTTTAACGTATTAGATAGGTTTCAACATTAGAGGTTCAATGTATTAGATAAGGTTCAACATTAGAGGTTCAACGTATTAGATAGGTTTCAACATTAGAGGTTCAACGTATTAGATAGGGTTCATCATTAGAGGTTCAATGTATTAGATAGGTTTCATCATTAGAGGTTCAACGTATTAGATATGGTTCAACATTGGAGGTTCAACGTATTAGATAGGGTTCAACATTGAAGGTTCAACGTATTAGATAGGGTTCATCATTAGAGGTTCAACGTATTAGATAGGTTTCAACATTAGAGGTTCAATGTATTAGATAGGGTTCAACATTAGAGGTTCAACGTATTAGATAGGTTTCAACATTAGAGGTTCAACGTATTATATAGGGTTCGTCATTAGAGGTTCAACGTATTAGATAAGGTTCAACATTGGAGGTTCAACGTATTAGATAGGGTTCATCATTAGAGGTTCAACGTATTAGATAGGTTTCAACATTAGAGGTTCAACGTATTAGATAGGGTTCATCATTAGAGGTTCAATGTATTAGATAGGGTTCAACAATAGAGGTTCAACGTATTAGATAGGGTTTATCATTAGAGGTTCAACGTATTAGATAGGTTTCAACATTAGAGGTTCAACGTATTATATAGGGTTCATCATTAGAGGTTCAACGTATTAGATATGGTTCAACATTAGAGGTTCAATGTATTAGATAGGGTTCAACATTGGAGGTTCAACGTATTAGATAGGGTTCAACATTGAAGGTTCAACGTATTAGATAGGGTTCATCATTAGAGGTTCAATGTATTAGATAGGTTTCAACATTAGAGGTTCAATGTATTAGATAGGGTTCAACATTAGAGGTTCAACGTATTAGATAGGTTTCAACATTAGAGGTTCAATGTATTAGATAGGGTTCAACATTAGAGGTTCAACGTATTAGATAGGTTTCAACATTAGAGGTTCAACGTATTATATAGGGTTCATCATTAGAGGTTCAACGTATTAGATAGGGTTCAACATTAGAGGTTCAACGTATTAGATAGGGTTCATCATTAGAGGTTCAACGTATTAGATAGGTTTCAACATTATAGGTTCAACGTATTAGATAGGGTTCATCATTAGAGGTTCAATGTATTAGATAGGGTTCAACATTAGAGGTTCAACGTATTAGATAGGGTTCATCATTAGAGGTTCAACGTATTAGATAGGTTTCAACATTAGAGGTTCAACGTATTATATAGGGTTCATCATTAGAGGTTCAACGTATTAGATAGGGTTCAACATTAGAGGTTCAATGTATTAGATAGGGTTCAACATTGTAGGTTCAACGTATTAGATAGGGTTCAACATTGAAGGTTCAACGTATTAGATAGGGTTCATCATTAGAGGTTCAACGTATTAGATAGGTTTCAACATTAGAGGTTCAATGTATTAGATAGGGTTCAACATTAGAGGTTCAACGTATTAGATAGGTTTCAACATTAGAGGTTCAATGTATTAGATAGGGTTCAACATTAGAGGTTCAACGTATTAGATAGTTTTCAACATTAGAGGTTCAATGTATTAGATAGGGTTCAACATTAGAGGTTCAACGTATTAGATAGGGTTCAACATTAGAGGTTCAACGTATTAGATAGGGTTCATCATTAGAGGTTCAACGTATTAGATAGGTTTCAACATTAGAGGTTCAACGTATTAGATAGGGTTCATCATTAGAGGTTCAATGTATTAGATAGGGTTCAACATTAGAGGTTCAACGTATTAGATAAGGTTCATCATTAGAGGTTCAACGTATTAGATAGGTTTCAACATTAGAGGTTCAACGTATTATATAGGGTTCATCATTATAGGTTCAACGTATTAGATAGGGTTCAACATTAGAGGTTCAATGTATTAGATAGGGTTCAACATTGGAGGTTCAACGTATTAGATAGGGTTCAACATTGAAGGTTCAATGTATTAGATAGGGTTCATCATTAGAGGTTCAACGTATTAGATAGGGTTCAACATTGGAGGTTCAGTGTATTAGATATGGTTCAACATTAGAGGTTCAACGTATTAGATAGGGTTCAACATTGGAGGTTCAATGTATTAGATATGGTTCAACATTAGAGGTTCAACGTATTAGATAGGGTTCATCATTAGAGGTTCAACGTATTAGATAGGTTTCAACATTAGAGGTTCAACGTATTATATAGGGTTCATCATTAGAGGTTCAACGTATTAGATAGGGTTCAACATTAGAGGTTCAACGTATTAGATAGGGTTCATCATTAGAGGTTCAACGTATTAGATAGGTTTCAACATTAGAGGTTCAACGTATTAGATAGGTTTCAACATTAGAGGTTCAATGTATTAGATAGGGTTCATCATTAGAGGTTCAACGTATTAGATAGGGTTCAACATTAGAGGTTCAACGTATTAGATAGGGTTCAACATTGGAGGTTCAACGTATTAGATAGGGTTCAACATTGAAGGTTCAACGTATTAGATAGGGTTCATCATTAGAGGTTCAACGTATTAGATAGGTTTCAACATTAGAGGTTCAATGTATTAGATAGGGTTCAACATTAGAGGTTCAACGTATTAGATAGGTTTCAACATTAGAGGTTCAACGTATTATATAGGGTTCATCATTAGAGGTTCAACGTATTAGATAGGGTTCAACATTAGAGGTTCAACATATTAGATAGGGTTCATCATTAGAGGTTCAACGTATTAGATAGGTTTCAACATTAGAGGTTCAACGTATTAGATAGGGTTCATCATTAGAGGTTCAATGTATTAGATAGGGTTCAACATTAGAGGTTCAACGTATTAGATAGGGTTCATCATTAGAGGTTCAACGTATTAGATAGGGTTCAACATTAGAGGTTCAATGTATTAGATAGGGTTCAACATTGGAGGTTCAACGTATTAGATAGGGTTCAACATTGAAGGTTCAATGTATTAGATAGGGTTCATCATTAGAGGTTCAACGTATTAGATAGGGTTCAACATTGGAGGTTCAGTGTATTAGATATGGTTCAACATTAGAGGTTCAACGTATTAGATAGGGTTCAACATTGGAGGTTCAATGTATTAGATATGGTTCAACATTAGAGGTTCAACGTATTAGATAGGGTTCATCATTAGAGGTTCAACGTATTAGATAGGTTTCAACATTAGAGGTTCAACGTATTATATAGGGTTCATCATTAGAGGTTCAACGTATTAGATAGGGTTCAACATTAGAGGTTCAACGTATTAGATAGGGTTCATCATTAGAGGTTCAACGTATTAGATAGGTTTCAACATTAGAGGTTCAACGCATTAGATAGGTTTCAACATTAGAGGTTCAATGTATTAGATAGGGTTCATCATTAGAGGTTCAACGTATTAGATAGGGTTCAACATTAGAGGTTCAACGTATTAGATAGGGTTCAACATTGGAGGTTCAACGTATTAGATAGGGTTCAACATTGAAGGTTCAACGTATTAGATAGGGTTCATCATTAGAGGTTCAACGTATTAGATAGGTTTCAACATTAGAGGTTCAATGTATTAGATAGGGTTCAACATTAGAGGTTCAACGTATTAGATAGGTTTCAACATTAGAGGTTCAACGTATTATATAGGGTTCATCATTAGAGGTTCAACGTATTAGATAGGGTTCAACATTAGAGGTTCAACGTATTAGATAGGGTTCATCATTAGAGGTTCAACGTATTAGATAGGTTTCAACATTAGAGGTTCAACGTATTAGATAGGGTTCATCATTAGAGGTTCAATGTATTAGATAGGGTTCAACATTAGAGGTTCAACGTATTAGATAGGGTTCATCATTAGAGGTTCAACGTATTAGATAGGTTTCAACATTAGAGGTTCAACGTATTATATAGGGTTCATCATTAGAGGTTCAACGTATTAGATAGGGTTCAACATTAGAGGTTCAATGTATTAGATAGGGTTCAACATTGGAGGTTCAACGTATTAGATAGGGTTCAACATTGAAGGTTCAACGTATTAGATAGGGTTCATCATTAGAGGTTTAACGTATTAGATAGGTTTCAACATTAGAGGTTCATTGTATTAGATAAGGTTCAACATTAGAGGTTCAACGTATTAGATAGGTTTCAACATTAGAGGTTCAACGTATTAGATAGGGTTCATCATTAGAGGTTCAATGTATTAGATAGGGTTCATCATTAGAGGTTCAACGTATTAGATATGGTTCAACATTGGAGGTTCAACGTATTAGATAGGGTTCAACATTGAAGGTTCAACGTATTAGATAGGGTTCATCATTAGAGGTTCAACGTATTAGATAGGTTTCAACATTAGAGGTTCAATGTATTAGATAGGGTTCAACATTAGAGGTTCAACGTATTAGATAGGTTTCAACATTAGAGGTTCAACGTATTATATAGGGTTCGTCATTAGAGGTTCAACGTATTAGATAAGGTTCAACATTGGAGGTTCAACGTATTAGATAGGGTTCATCATTAGAGGTTCAACGTATTAGATAGGTTTCAACATTAGAGGTTCAACGTATTAGATAGGGTTCATCATTAGAGGTTCAACGTATTAGATAGGGTTCAACATTAGAGGTTCAATGTATTAGATAGGGTTCAACATTGGAGGTTCAACGTATTAGATAGGGTTCAACATTGAAGGTTCAATGTATTAGATAGGGTTCATCATTAGAGGTTCAACGTATTAGATAGGGTTCAACATTGGAGGTTCAGTGTATTAGATATGGTTCAACATTAGAGGTTCAACGTATTAGATAGGGTTCAACATTGGAGGTTCAATGTATTAGATATGGTTCAACATTAGAGGTTCAACGTATTAGATAGGGTTCATCATTAGAGGTTCAACGTATTAGATAGGTTTCAACATTAGAGGTTCAACGTATTATATAGGGTTCATCATTAGAGGTTCAACGTATTAGATAGGGTTCAACATTAGAGGTTCAACGTATTAGATAGGGTGCATCATTAGAGGTTCAACGTATTAGATAGGTTTCAACATTAGAGGTTCAACGTACTAGATAGGTTTCAACATTAGAGGTTCAATGTATTAGATAGGGTTCATCATTAGAGGTTCAACGTATTAGATAGGGTTCAACATTATAGGTTCAACGTATTAGATAGGGTTCAACATTGGAGGTTCAACGTATTAGATAGGGTTCAACATTGAAGGTTCAACGTATTAGATAGGGTTCATCATTAGAGGTTCAACGTATTAGATAGGTTTCAACATTAGAGGTTCAATGTATTAGATAGGGTTCAACATTAGAGGTTCAACGTATTAGATAGGTTTCAACATTAGAGGTTCAACGTATTATATAGGGTTCATCATTAGAGGTTCAACGTATTAGATAGGGTTCAACATTAGAGGTTCAACGTATTAGATAGGGTTCATCATTAGAGGTTCAACGTATTAGATAGGTTTCAACATTAGAGGTTCAACGTATTAGATAGGGTTCATCATTAGAGGTTCAATGTATTAGATAGGGTTCAACATTAGAGGTTCAACGTATTAGATAGGGTTCATCATTAGAGGTTCAACGTATTAGATAGGTTTCAACATTAGAGGTTCAACGTATTATATAGGGTTCATCATTAGAGGTTCAACGTATTAGATAGGGTTCAACATTAGAGGTTCAATGTATTAGATAGGGTTCAACATTGGAGGTTCAACGTATTAGATAGGGTTCAACATTGAAGGTTCAACGTATTAGATAGGGTTCATCATTAGAGGTTTAACGTATTAGATAGGTTTCAACATTAGAGGTTCATTGTATTAGATAAGGTTCAACATTAGAGGTTCAACGTATTAGATAGGTTTCAACATCAGAGGTTCAACGTATTAGATAGGGTTCATCATTAGAGGTTCAATGTATTAGATAGGGTTCATCATTAGAGGTTCAACGTATTAGATATGGTTCAACATTGGAGGTTCAACGTATTAGATAGGGTTCAACATTGAAGGTTCAACGTATTAGATAGGGTTCATCATTAGAGGTTCAACGTATTAGATAGGTTTCAACATTAGAGGTTCAATGTATTAGATAGGGTTCAACATTAGAGGTTCAACGTATTAGATAGGTTTCAACATTAGAGGTTCAACGTATTATATAGGGTTCGTCATTAGAGGTTCAACGTATTAGATAAGGTTCAACATTGGAGGTTCAACGTATTAGATAGGGTTCATCATTAGAGGTTCAACGTATTAGATAGGTTTCAACATTAGAGGTTCAACGTATTAGATAGGGTTCATCATTAGAGGTTCAATGTATTAGATAGGGTTCAACATTAGAGGTTCAACGTATTAGATAGGGTTTATCATTAGATGTAACACCCCCACAATTGCTATGCGCAGCGGAACTACAACAATGGGTGCTACACAGTATTCATTGCACACAAGATATATCAAACGACGCTAAAAAGACGTCGACTTAAAACTAAAATTTAAAATTGTTAGATAATACATGTCCACAGTTTTTCCAACCCCAAATAGTGCACAGAGTTTAGCGTTTTCGGTCCCCATGAATCTCAACCCCAAAAACTTCAGTTTACAACCACATGACATTAAACATAAAAATTGTTTAAGTAGAAAAAGAGGGAAAAACAAGCGGACACCAAGCCGTACACACAACATCCATCCCATGCATGCTCCATCCTACACCTCAGCGGTTACCTGAAACACATGCCAAAAATTTGGTCAACGAAAACGTTGAGTGGAAATTATAGGTTTTACAATCCATTTGAACGTATATATAATAAAAACCATTCGTGATCATTTATAGTCTTGTCGATCAAACAAACTATAATCAGGATACTGACAATTGTGTTTAAGCTCATGACACTAATCCGTTAAATCAATCACCCGCGTAAATATATCGGCATGATTCAGATGAAACCAGTGCCCTTTTAAAGGCATCAGTTGCAATTATACCTTATTTGTCATACAAAATAATCTACCGCAGAACTTACTATAAGTACAGCTTCTCGGCTAGCATTGGGTCGTTAACCCCGTAGTACTACAAATTGCATAAGCGGCTATTTCCCCCTACTCGAGGGCAGGACAATAGTTAATAGTTCATGATTTTAGGGACTTTTGCAACTTTGGTACTCAACACAATTTCCAAGGCAACTTTCGGGTCTAACAATCATTCATGATATACGTTCCTTTTAAAAACTAGCATGCATTTCCCTCGCGGGTAAAACAATTTGAAATAAATATAAGCGAGGCTATAAATTCACACCTTATATCTTAAGTAGTCGGTAGTTCGAGGAGTGATCACTGACGATGTTACGGATGCCCGGGTAAATCAACACCTATCACAAATAACGCGTAATGAGTAATCTCATTTAAATACTTACGGTACTGTATAAAATACATATATACAAGTCACTTAGGACAAGTATAACTCACGCCAAAAACAAAAACAACAAGTATCATTCATTTTATTCCAATTGTTCTCAATACTTACGTTGTCCATTTTTACTCGTTCTCGCCGGTACTTGACTAAAGTACGGGCTGTTTTACCTTATTAAACCATGCTTATAAAATTTGACAAAATTTCCAAAAATCCTATATGACCTGTAGATAACATGTTTTTAAGCCCAATAAAAGTTTTTACTTTTACGACCCGTTACGCAACTCATTTCCACGACTACATTTTACGGGCTGAAATTGCGCTTCGACCAATTTTGACCTCTTTGACCTATATGAAAAATACCTTTGACTTCCTTGACACCTAAGTCAACATATAGACTCATTTACACAGGTTAGGGACCAAATTTTGACCCTTGACCATTTACCAATTTATACTTGTGACCCTCGGGATTTGACTAAAACTTTGCACAAATTCGGATTATGAAAGTCCTCGTCTCCCGGTACCCGATCTTTAAAATGTCATAACTTTTAGCTCGTTTTGAGTCACGGGCTCTACCTTATACCAAATTAAAGCTAGAAAGACCCTCTATCACTACATTTAGTTTTCAAGACCTGGAACAAAAATCATTTTTATAAAATGGACCAAATGTTTCTGCCTAAAAATGACCATACCAAAAACATGCTTAGACTTGATTCCAAGACTTCTAACCACCACTAAACATCATCCTAAGCCTTCCCAAACATATCCTAACATCAAACTTCAATCCTACCCCTATTGATCAACCAATCTCAATATCAAGAATCAAAGAAAATGAACATGCAAGTAATAAAACCTATGTGAATCATCCTAAAACAACAAACCAAACACAATAATAACATGCAAAATCAACAACCACCATGGCTCCCCAAACATCCCCTTTGCCGTGGGGTTTGGGTGACCCAATCACCACAACCAAATTAATTTTGGTGGGTTTTCTTGGTGTTTATACTTCCATAACACTTAAAATCAACATGCATTAGCTCATTTGGCCTCAAAAACGAATTTGGATCATATGGAAAAATCTTGAAAAATTTTTGTTAGTGCATGTTGGATTTGAGCACATGAACATGTGGGGAATGACCAAACTAAGTGTGGTCTTACCTTAGATTTTTGAAAAATCAAGTGGAAAATGATTTTTGGTGAATTTTTCTTGTGGGTGGGGGTGTCCGTCGGTTTGAGAGAGAGAGGAGAGAGTGGGTGTTTGATTTTTGGTGAAAAATTTGTGTGTGTTTGTGTTTATGTCCCATTTGGCCTTTTTGGTGGGTTGGGAGGGGCTTTTGTGCAATTTCTTGCTTCTTTTGTCCTTAAATAGAAAACGTCCTCAAAACTTTGCGGGTTCGACTCATTTGTCAATTTTGAAAATTTTACGGGAGTCGGAAATCTTCCCGAACACTCCAAAATATTTTTGGGATACTTTAAATGTACTTGGAAGGCTATAAAACTCACCCGACTCAACTTAACACGAACCGTAAATAAAATTCTCGAAAAATTACATTATCGATAAATCGTCAAAAATTACATGAAATTGGGCATCCCTCGGGATCGTAATCGTCATCGTCCTTCTCAAAACGTCAAACGTAAAAATTATAACCTCGAACATCGGCTTCAACCAAAATACTTATAAGTATAGAAATTAAAATTTATTAAAAATTTCAAAAATTAGCGTAATTTAGGGTATCGTTAATGACCTCGATTCTAGGATGTCACATCCACCCCTCCTTAAAGAGAGCGACGTCCCGGCGCTCGCCTCTTCTTGTACTCACATTTCGTCTACTGGAACAGATGAGGATACCTTTCCTTGAAAAAGTCCTCACGTTCCCAGGTGTATTCCGGTCCACGCTTAGAATTCCATCGGACCTTCACAATAGGAATCCTACTACGCTTCAACCGCTTGACCTCCCGGTCCATTATTTCCACAGGTTCTTCCACAAAGTGCATTTTGTCGTCTAGTCGAATCTCGTCCAAAGAAATCACCAATTCCTTGTCCGCCAAACTCTTCTTCAGGTTCGATACGTGAAACGTGTCATGAATAGCACTAAGTTCGGTCGGCAATTCTAACTTGTACGCTACCGGTCCAATTCGTTCAATGATCTTAAACGGTCCAATATACCTCGGACTCAACTTTCCTTTCTTTCCAAAACGAATTACACCCTTCCACGGCGATACCTTGAGCATAACCATATCTCCAACTTCAAACTCCAAAGGTTTCCTTCGGTTATCGGCATAACTTTTCTGTCGGCTTCTCGCAGCAAGTAGTCGGTTCTTGATCTGCATGATCTTCTCTGTCGTTTCTAAAACCATTTCGGGTCCAGTCAATTGACTTTCCCCCACTTCACTCCAACACACCGGCGATCTACACTTCCTCCCATACAATGCTTCGAACGGTGCTGCCTTGATACTCGCGTGATAACTATTATTGTACGAAAATTCCACCAGAGGCAAGTGGCGTTCCCAACTTCCCCCAAAATCAACCACGCATGCTCGGAGCATGTCCTCCATCGTTTGAATCGTTCGTTCACTCTGGCCGTCAGTTTCTGGGTGATAAGCCGTGCTTAAACTCAGTTCAGTGCCCATCGCACGTTGAAGCGATTTCCAAAATTCCGACGTAAATCTACTGTCGCGATCCGAAATGATCGATAACGACACTCCATGTCTACAGACTATCTCCTTCATGTACACGCTGGCGAGTCTTTCCATGCTGTCCGTCTTTTTCATAGGTAAGAAATGAGCAGATTTCGTCAACCTATCCACAATTACCCATATCATATCGCTTCCACTAGGAGTCCTAGGTAAACCCGTCACAAAATCCATTGCGATTTTCTCCCATTTCCATTCTGGGATTTCTGGTTGTACCAACAATCCAGATGGTTTCTTATGTTCTGCCTGAACCTTTGCGCAAGTCAAACACTTACTGACGTAACGAGCAATATCTGCCTTCATATTCGGCCACCAATAAACTTTCTTCAGGTCGTGGTACATCTTATCCGATCCAGGATGTATCGAATACTTCGACTTATGCGACTCATTCATAACCAATTCTCGAACTCCAGGCTTTCCTTCCTCAGATGAACACAATGGTAACCAAATCCGATTCTCAAAATATCTTAGTCCGTCAGACCTAATCACGAAAATAGGTTTCAACATTCGTCCCAAATTCTCGGCTTCAACATTCCCTTTCATCAATCCTCTCTCCTGAGCCTTCAGTATGGTTTCGGTTAAGTCAACGCTCTCACTCATCACTAAAGCTCTAACCCTCAAAGGTTTCTCCCGTTCCTTCCTACTCAATGCATCCGCTACAACATTCGCCTTCCCAGGGTGGTAGCGAATTTCGCAGTCATAATCACTCAGTAGTTCAACCCATCGTCTCTGTCGCATATTCAACTCCTTTTGATCTAAAATGTGCTGCAAACTCTTGTGATCAGTGAATACAACACACTTTGTCCCATACAGATAGTGTCTCCACAGCTTTAACGCAAAAACTACCGCTCCTAATTCCAAATCGTGCGTCGTGTAGTTCTCCTCGTTCTTCCTCAATTGCCTCGACGCGTAAGCTATCACCTTCTCACGTTGCATTAATACCGCTCCATAACCTTTACGAGACGCATCACAATACACCACGAAGTCTTCGGTTCCTTCAGGCAATGATAAAATCGGCGCGGAACATAACTTATCCTTGAGCGTTTCGAAAGCAAGCTCTTCCTCAATTCCCCATTCATACACCCTATTCTTTTCGGTAAGCCGCGTCAATGGTTTCGCAATCAACGAAAATCCTTCAATAAACCTTCGATAATACCCAGCTAAACCCAAAAATTGTCGAACTTCAGTCGGCGTCGTCGGTGCTGACCATTCCCTGATTGCTTCGATCTTAGCAGGATCTACACGAACTCCCTCACTATCAATCACATGACCTAGAAACTGCACTGATTCCAACCAAAACTCACACTTAGATAATTTTGCATACAACTTCTCCTTCCTTAACAACTCCAAAATCTTTCTTAGGTGCTTCTCGTGCTCCTCCTTACTCTTAGAGTAAATAAGTATATCATCGATGAAAACAATAACAAACTTATCTAGATACGGCTTGCACACGCGATTCATAAGATCCATGAATACAGCAGGCGCGTTCGTCAACCCAAACGACATCACTCGAAATTCAAAGTGTCCATACCGCGTACGAAAGGCGGTTACAGGAATATCCTCCTCTCTTACACGCAGTTGATGATACCCTGATCTTAAATCGATCTTAGAGTATACACTGGAACCTTGCAATTGATCGAACAAATCATCAATCCTCGGCAATGGGTACCGATTCTTAACCGTCAGCTTATTGAGTTCCCTATAGTCGATACACATCCTAAACGAACCATCCTTCTTCTTCACAAACAACACTGGCGCTCCCCAAGGTGATGAGCTCGGCCTAATAAATCCTTTGTCCATCAATTCCTTCAATTGATCCGCTAACTCCTTTAACTCAGATGGTGCTAAGCGATAAGGTGCACGTGCAACCGGCGCAGCTCCTGGCACTAAATCAATTCGAAACTCGACCTCACGGTTAGGCGGTAAACCTGGCAACTCGTCTGGAAAAACGTCCGGATATTCGCAAATAACTGGTACCTCTTCGATCCTCGCCTCTACATCACCATCGCTCGAAACTTGTGCCAAAAACACATCGCATCCGCTCTCTACGTACTTCATCATTTTCAAACACGAAATCACCTTCAAACGAGAAGTGCATCCGTCTCCCTTTACCGTCAAAACCCTATTCCTCAGCGGAATCTGAACCAATCTCTCACCACAGACGATCGTAGCACTGTGCGCCATTAACCAATCCATTCCCACAATCACGTCAAATGATCCTAGCTCTATAGGCATCAAGTCGATTTTAAAAGCGTAATTTCCTAACTTCAAGGTACACCCTTTCAGTATAGAATTCGTACTAACAATTTTTCCATCGGCTAATTCAACATTATAACTAGTCGTTAACAACACCGGTTCTCTATCGATATGACGACTAAATCTAACGTCTACAAAACTCTTGTCGGAGCCAGAATCAAATAAAATACTAGCATAACAAGCGTCTAGCAAAAACGTACCGGTAACCACATTGGGACCTTGTGGTTTATCAGCAGTTCCCACTTGATACACAGCTGCCGCATTATTACCTCCCCGCCTGTTTCCTGCCTTCGGGCAATTCGCTTGCACATGCCCTCTTTCTCCACAGCTATAACATCCTCTCATCCTGATAGCATTAGCCCCAGTGGCTACTCCTCCCGTTCGACAACTAGAAGTCCTATGACCTGCCTTTCCACACTTGCCGCATGCCGGCGGGCAATTTCCAACATGATACAAGTTGCACTTACCACAATGGGGATTCACTTTCACACCTCTAGGGTTCGTCACTGCCCTCATCCCTTCGTTCCTTTTCTGATTAAACTGCTGATTACGGTTCGGCCCATGGTTGTTTCGATTTCCACTTCGGTTCTGGCCTTGGGATTGATTACTTTGTGCTGCCTCCCATTTCCTTTTGTTGCCTTCAGCAATGTAGTTCTGCTTGTCCTGAAGCTTAACGTCCATCAAAGCGTGTGCCATTTGAACCGCTTCATCAAACGTTCCAGGTTTTGACGAAGTTGTTTCACCTTTGATGTTGCTAGATAAACCCTTTATATACTGCTTCATTTTCTTGGCATCATTGGCAAATATGTCCGGACACAAAAGACTTAACTCATTGAATCTCCTGGTGTAGGCAGCTATATCGTTGTTCTTCAAGGTCAAATGCCTCAATTCGTCCTCCAATTGCCCCAATTCCTCCTCTGGGCAAAACTTCTTTGTCAACAAAGCTTTGGTCGCATTCCACGTCCTTGCATTCGCTACAGCCAATCCAACCGTAGCTACCTGGGTATTCCACCAACTTAACGCATCATCGAGAAACGTAGCCGCTGCAAACTTCACTTTATCTGCTTCTGCACAACCACTGATTTCAAACGTGCTTTCAACCTTTTCCAACCACCGTCTAAGTTCTAAAGCTCCACCCGTTCCACGGAACTGCGTGGGACCGCACTTCATAAAGCTAGAATAGGTACACACTCTCGGGGCTTGCTGTCTCCCCGCGTTCCTTCCTGGATCCTGATTTCTCCCAGCTCGGTCCGCTTCCAACGCATTTGCTATAGCTTCCTGAATCATGGTGTTAACACGATCGGCAGTCAACTTTGGAGGCATTGTGTTATCGAATATCTCTTTCTGCAAGACAAGGAAAATAGAAAAACAATGTAAGTATTCATATCAAGTTTCCCAGACATAAAATACATACAACGACACATCACTACGGAGTTACTAATATTCATCAATTCACACCACAAAAGATCAAATTTAAGACATATCACAGATCATGAAAGGTAACATAGATTGTATTGATAATTAACCAAAATCGTGACAAGTATTGCCACTACAATCGTTCACCACAAAACATCAAGTACTTGAGTTTCTCGTCATAATACCATCATACAAAGGTCTAAAATAGTTCAATTACAATGATCAAAGAAAAATACAAAACAAGTAACTAGGCATGTGGTGATCCACATGGCCTCTTGGATGGCGGCTCGTCGTCGTCTTCCTCGGTTTCCTCATCACTAATGTCCTCATCCACATCATCCACTTTTCCTTTTCCTTTCTCCTCTGGCCCACATTCTGTTTCCTTTCTCGTCCCTGATGTGGATCCACACTCAATCGCTACCTGACTTCCCACCGTAATACAAGTACCTCTAGTAGGCGGCTGAACCATGAAGTCATTCGCCTCCATCTCCACATCGTCCACGAATCTCCAATCCGGGGGCAATGAATCCCTCACACGATGCTCCCAACTCTGCATCCTCGACAACCTCATCTGATCTTCCCTCACACGGTCAAGACTAGCGCTTAAATTTGCAACCATTGATTTCAAACTGTTGATGGCACTTGTGTTCATTACCCCATCATACGCAATTCTTGAAGTCCTTTCCAACAGTCTTTGGTGTTCCCTTTCAGTCTTATCAAACTTCTTAATCACCCTAGTCTCAACTACAAACCGCTCATACATCAGCCTCTCCATCCTCCCCAAACGACCTGCGGGATCCCAGTAGTGTCTCGGTCTCGGAAAGTAGACCCTTGCAATATTCTCATGAATCGAAGGCGACTTGGATGACTTGCTGGACTCTCCACTGCTCCCATTACTTTCTCGAACAAATCCTGGCACGGTTCTCAAATAATCCTTACAATTGTCCATCGGGCGATCAAAGGGTTGCTGCTCATAACGACCGGTCGGTGGTACCTCATAACCCTTCGGCGAATTCGGGGACTGAAACAAATCGGGTTCGGTCTGGCCTACGGCATCCTCGGGAATGCCATCATCCAATAGCTCCTCGGGCTCTTCTTCAGAATCCTCATTGTCGTCACTACTCATGCTGAAATTATCCACCTCACTTTCGCCATTGTCGTTTTCCGGCCCTATTTCGTCTTCTGGAGCGATCCATCCATTATTATTGTCCGGCGGGTTCGGAGGAAACGGTCCCCCTTCGTGACCTACGACGTAATCGTTTCCGTTATCGTTGGGCGGTACCTCGGCCATTCCTACAATAACAGCGAATTTCGGAGGGTACATAAGTAATTATACGATAATTATAAATATATGCATGCAAATGCAATGCAAAGGTGGTACATATGCCCGAAATGTAATAATATGATGCTCATGCATGATTAATACAAAAATTACGATGTCAGATATTTCACGTAAAATTCAACGTCTACATATAGTAATTCCATACTTATATAATAATTACCCACATATATACTTTACTCAAAAGTATACGTCAAATGCCATAAATACAACAATAAATCTTACCGGAGCCATGCAGGATAGTTGTGTGTGCTTGGACCCTTTCTTACGACACCAAAAGTTATAGTTTAGGATTTTCAAAAACGACCTAGTTCTCTATAACTCGTGGCTCTGATTACCAATCTGTAACACCCCCACAATTGCTATGCGCAGCGGAACTACAACAATGGGTGCTACACAGTATTCATTGCACACAAGATATATCAAACGACGCTAAAAAGACGTCGACTTAAAACTTAAATTTAAAATTGTTAGATAATACATGTCCACAGTTTTTCCAACCCCAAATAGTGCACAGAGTTTAGCGTTTTCGGTCCCCATGAATCTCAACCCCAAAAACTTCAGTTTACAACCACATGACATTAAACATAAAAATTGTTTAAGTAGAAAAGGAGGGAAAAACAAGCGGACACCAAGCCGTACACACAACATCCATCCCATGCATGCTCCATCCTACACCTCAGCGGTTACCTGAAACACATGCCAAAAATTTGGTCAACGAAAACGTTGAGTGGAAATTATAGGTTTTACAATCCATTTGAACGTATATATAATAAAAACCATTCGTGATCATTTATAGTCTTGTCGATCAAACAAACTATAATCAGGATACTGACAATTGTGTTTAAGCTCATGACACTAATCCGTTAACTCAATCACCCGCGTAAATATACCGGCATGATTCAGATGAAACCAGTGCCCCTTCTAAAGGCATCAGTTGCAATTATACCTTATTTCTCATACAAAATAATCTACCGCAGAACTTACTATAAGTACAGCTTCTCGGCTAGCATTGGGTCGTTAACCCCGTAGTACTACAAATTGCATAAGCGGCTATTTCCCCCTACTCGAGGGCAGGACAATAGTTAATAGTTCATGATTTTAGGGACTTTTGCAACTTTGGTACTCAACACAATTTCCAAGGCAACTTTCGGGTCTAACAATCATTCATGATATACGTTCCTTTTAAAAACTAGCATGCATTTCCCTCGCGGGTAAAACAATTTGAAATAAATATAAGCGAGGCTATAAATTCACACCTTATATCTTAAGTAGTCGGTAGTTCGAGGAGTGATCACTGACGATGTTACGGATGCCCGGGTAAATCAACACCTATCACAAATAACGCGTAATGAGTAATCTCATTTAAATACTTACGGTACTGTATAAAATACATATATACAAGTCACTTAGGACAAGTATAACTCACGCCAAAAAAAAAAACAACAAGTATCATTCATTTTATTCCAATTGTTCTCAATACTTACTTTGTCCATTTTTACTCGTTCTCGCCGGTACTTGACTAAAGTACGGGCTGTTTTACCTTATTAAACCATGCTTATAAAATTTGACAAAATTTCCAAAAATCCTATATGACCTGTAGATAACATGTTTTTAAGCCCAATAAAAGTTTTTACTTTTACGACCCGTTACGCAACTCATTTCCACGACTACATTTTACGGGCTGAAATTGCGCTTCGACCAATTTTGACCTCTTTGACCTATATGAAAAATACCTTTGACTTCCTTGACACCTAAGTCAACATATAGACTCATTTACACAGGTTAGGGACCAAATTTTGACCCTTGACCATTTACCAATTTATACTTGTGACCCTCGGGATTTGACTAAAACTTTGCACAAATTCGGATTATGAAAGTCCTCGTCTCCCGGTACCCGATCTTTAAAATGTCATAACTTTTAGCTCGTTTTGAGTCACGGGCTCTACCTTATACCAAATTAAAGCTAGAAAGACCCTCTATCACTACATTTAGTTTTCAAGACCTGGAACAAAAATCATTTTTATAAAATGGACCAAATGTTTCTGCCTAAAAATGACCATACCAAAAACATGCTTAGACTTGATTCCAAGACTTCTAACCACCACTAAACATCATCCTAAGCCTTCCCAAACATATCCTAACATCAAACTTCAATACTACCCCTATTGATCAACCAATCTCAATATCAAGAATCAAAGAAAATGAACATGCAAGTAATAAAACCTATGTGAATCATCCTAAAACAACAAACCAAACACAATAATAACATGCAAAATCAACAACCACCATGGCTCCCCAAACATCCCCTTTGTCGTGGGGTTTGGGTGACCCAATCACCACAACCAAATTAATTTTGGTGGGTTTTCTTGGTGTTTATACTTCCATAACACTTAAAATCAACATGCATTAGCTCATTTGGCCTCAAAAACGAATTTGGATCATATGGAAAAATCTTGAAAAATTTTTGTTAGTGCATGTTGGATTTGAGCACATGAACATGTGGGGAATGACCAAACTAAGTGTGGTCTTACCTTAGATTTTTGAAAAATCAAGTGGAAAATGATTTTTGGTGAATTTTTCTTGTGGGTGGGGGTGTCCGTCGGTTTGAGAGAGAGAGGAGAGAGTGGGTGTTTGATTTTTGGTGAAAAATTTGTGTGTGTTTGTGTTTATGTCCCATTTGGCCTTTTTGGTGGGTTGGGAGGGGCTTTTGTGCAATTTCTTGCTTCTTTTGTCCTTAAATAGAAAACGTCCTCAAAACTTTGCGGGTTCGACTCATTTGTCAATTTTGAAAATTTTACGGGAGTCGGAAATCTTCCCGAACACTCCAAAATATTTTTGGGATACTTTAAATGTACTTGGAAGGCTATAAAACTCACCCGACTCAACTTAACACGAACCGTAAATAAAATTCTCGAAAAATTACATTATCGATAAATCGTCAAAAATTACATGAAATTGGGCATCCCTCGGGATCGTAATCGTCATCGTCCTTCTCAAAACGTCAAACGTAAAAATTATAACCTCGAACATCGGCTTCAACCAAAATACTTATACGTATAGAAATTAAAATTTATTAAAAATTTCAAAAATTAGCGTAATTTAGGGTATCGTTAATGACCTCGATTCTAGGGTGTCACATTAGAGGTTCAACGTATTAGATAGGTTTCAACATTAGAGGTTCAACGTATTATATAGGGTTCATCATTAGAGGTTCAACGTATTAGATAGGGTTCAACATTAGAGGTTCAATGTATTAGATAGGGTTCAACATTGGAGGTTCAACGTATTAGATAGGGTTCAACATTGAAGGTTCAACGTATTAGATAGGGTTCATCATTAGAGGTTTAACGTATTAGATAGGTTTCAACATTAGAGGTTCAATGTATTAGATAGGGTTCAACATTAGATGTTCAACGTATTAGATAGGTTTCAACATTAGAGGTTCAACGTATTAGATAGGGTTCATCATTAGAGTTTCAATGTATTAGATAGGGTTCAACATTAGAGGTTCAACGTATTAGATAGGGTTCATCATTAGAGGTTCAACGAATTAGATAGGTTTCAACATTAGAGGTTCAACGTATTATATAGGGTTCATCATTAGAGGTTCAACGTATTAGATATGGTTCAACATTAGAGGTTCAATGTATTAGATAGGGTTCAACATTGGAGGTTTAACGTATTAGATAGGGTTCAACATTGAAGGTTCAACGTATTAGATAGGGTTCATCATTAGAGGTTCAACGTATTAGATAGGTTTCAACATTAGAGGTTCAATGTATTAGATAGGTTTCAACATTAGAGGTTCAACGTATTAGATAGGTTTCAACATTAGAGGTTCAATGTATTAGATAGGGTTCAACATTAGAGGTTCAACGTATTAGATAGGTTTCAACATTAGAGGTTCAACGTATTATATAGGGTTCATCATTAGAGGTTCAACGTATTAGATAGGGTTCAACATTAGAGGTTCAACGTATTAGATAGGGTTCATCATTAGAGGTTCAACGTATTAGATAGGTTTCAACATTATAGGTTCAACGTATTAGATAGGGTTCATCATTAGAGGTTCAATGTATTAGATAGGGTTCAACATTAGAGGTTCAACGTATTAGATAGGGTTCATCATTAGAGGTTTAACGTATTAGATAGGTTTCAACATTAGAGGTTCAACGTATTATATAGGGTTCATCATTAGAGGTTCAACGTATTAGATAGGGTTCAACATTAGAGGTTCAATGTATTAGATAGGGTTCAACATTGGAGGTTCAACGTATTAGATAGGGTTCAACATTGAAGGTTCAACGTATTAGATAAGGTTCATCATTAGAGGTTCAACGTATTAGATAGGTTTCATCATTAGAGGTTCAATGTATTAGATAGGGTTCAACATTAGAGGTTCAACGTATTAGATAGGTTTCAACATTAGAGGTTCAATGTATTAGATAGGGTTCAACATTAGAGGTTCAACGTATTAGATAGGTTTCAACATTAGAGGTTCAACGTATTATAAAGGGTTCATCATTAGAGGTTCAACGTATTAGATAGGGTTCAACATTAGAGGTTCAACGTATTAGATAGGGTTCATCATTAGAGGTTCAACGTATTAGATAGGTTTAAACATTATAGGTTCAACGTATTAGATAGGGTTCATCATTAGAGGTTCAACGTATTAGATAGGTTTCAACATTAGAGGTTCAACGTATTATATAGGGTTCATCATTAGAGGTTCAACGTATTAGATATGGTTCAACATTAGAGGTTCAATGTATTAGATAGGGTTCAACATTGGAGGTTTAACGTATTAGATAGGGTTCAACATTGAAGGTTCAACGTATTAGATAGGGTTCATCATTAGAGTTTCAATGTATTAGATAGGGTTCAACATTATAGGTTCAACGTATTAGATAGGGTTCATCATTAGAGGTTCAACGAATTAGATAGGTTTCAACATTAGAGGTTCAACGTATTATATAGGGTTCATCATTAGAGGTTCAACGTATTTGATATTGTTCAACATTAGAGGTTCAATGTATTAGATAGGGTTCAACATTGGAGGTTTAACGTATTAGATAGGGTTCAACATTGAAGGTTCAACGTATTAGATAGGGTTCATCATTAGAGGTTCAACGTATTAGATAGGTTTCAACATTAGAGGTTCAATGTATTAGATAGGTTTCAACATTAGAGGTTCAACGTATTAGATAGGTTTCAACATTAGAGGTTCAATGTATTAGATAGGGTTCAACATTAGAGGTTCAACGTATTAGATAGGTTTCAACATTAGAGGTTCAACGTATTATATAGGGTTCATCATTAGAGGTTCAACGTATTAGATAGGGTTCAACATTAGAGGTTCAACGTATTAGATAGGGTTCATCATTAGAGGTTCAACGTATTAGATAGGTTTCAACATTATAGGTTCAACGTATTAGATAGGGTTCATCATTAGAGGTTCAATGTATTAGATAGGGTTCAACATTAGAGGTTCAACGTATTAGATAGGGTTCATCATTAGAGGTTCAACGTATTAGATAGGTTTCAACATTAGAGGTTCAACGTATTATATAGGGTTCATCATTAGAGGTTCAACGTATTAGATAGGGTTCAACATTAGAGGTTCAATGTATTAGATAGGGTTCAACATTGGAGGTTCAACGTATTAGATAGGGTTCAACATTGAAGGTTCAACGTATTAGATAGGGTTCATCATTAGAGGTTCAACGTATTAGATAGGTTTCAACATTAGAGGTTCGATGTATTAGATAGGGTTCACATTAGAGGTTCAACGTATTAGATAGGTTTCAACATTAGAGGTTCAATGTATTAGATAGGGTTCAACATTAGAGGTTCAACGTATTAGATAGGTTTCAACATTAGAGGTTCAATGTATTAGATAGGGTTCAACATTAGAGGTTCAACGTATTAGATAGGGTTCAACATTATAGGTTCAACGTATTAGATAGGGTTCATCATTAGAGGTTCAACGTATTATATAGGTTTCAACATTAGAGGTTCAACGTATTAGATAGGGTTCATCATTAGAGGTTCAATGTATTAGATAGGGTTCAACATTAGAGGTTCAACGTATTAGATAGGGTTCATCATTAGAGGTTCAACGTATTAGATAGGTTTCAACATTAGAGGTTCAACGTATTATATAGGGTTCATCATTAGAGGTTCAACATATTAGATAGGGTTCAACATTAGAGGTTCAATGTATTAGATTGGGTACAACATTGGAGGTTTAACGTATTAGATAGGGTTCAACATTGAAGGTTCAACGTATTAGATAGGGTTCATCATTAGAGGTTCAACGTATTAGATAGGGTTCATCATTAGAGGTTCAATGTATTAGATAGGGTTCAACATTAGAGGTTCAACGTATTAGATAGGGTTCATCATTAGAGGTTCAACGTATTAGATAGGTTTCAACATTAGAGGTTCAACGTATTATATAGGGTTCATCATTAGAGGTTCAACATATTAGATAGGGTTCAACATTAGAGGTTCAATGTATTAGATTGGGTACAACATTGGAGGTTTAACGTATTAGATAGGGTTCAACATTAGAGGTTCAACGTATTAGATAGGGTTCATCATTAGAGGTTCAACGTATTAGATAGGGTTCAACATTGGAGGTTCAATGTATTAGATATGGTTCAACATTAGAGGTTCAACGTATTAGATAGGGTTCAACATTGGAGGTTCAATGTATTAGATATGGTTCAACATTAGAGTTTCAACGTATTAGATAGGGTTCATCATTAGAGGTTCAACGTATTAGATAGGTTTCAACATTAGAGGTTCAACGTATTATATAGGGTTCATCATTAGAGGTTCAACGTATTAGATAGGGTTCAACATTAGAGGTTCAACGTATTAGATAGGGTTCAACATTAGAGGTTCAACGTATTAGATAGGGTTCAACATTGGAGGTTCAATGTATTAGATATGGTTTAACATTAGAGGTTCAATGTATTAGATAGGGTTCATCATTAGAGGTTCAACTTATTAGATAGGGTTCAACATTGGAGGTTCAATGTATTAGATATGGTTCAACATCAGAGGTTCAACGTATTAGATAGGGTTCATCATTAGAGGTTCAACGTATTAGATAGGTTTCAACATTAGAGGTTCAACATATTAGATAGGTTTCAACATTAGAGGTTCAATGTATTAGATAGGGTTCATCATTAGAGGTTCAACGTATTAGATAGGGTTCAACATTAGAGGTTCAACGTATTAGATAGGGTTTAACATTGAAGGTTCAACGTATTAGATAGGGTTCATCATTAGAGGTTCAACGTATTAGATAGGGTTCAACATTAGAGGTTCAACGTATTAGATAGGGTTCATCATTAGAGGTTCAACGTATTAGATAGGGTTCATCATTAGAGGTTCAACGTATTAGATAGGGTTTAACATTAGAGGTTCAACGTATTAGATGTTCATTGGAGGGAAAACATTGGAGGGAAAACATTAGAGGGAAAACATTGGAGGGAAAATGTTAACAATTTCCCTCACTTTTTTAGCATAAAAAGAGAACCACACACACTCCTTATCATCACAACCACCAGCAGATCACACACACTTATCATCATAAACAATTTGTTATTATGTACATGTTGAAGCATGAAGCTTTCCGTGCAGGTGTGGACATGGAGATGTAGTTCTTCGAGAATCGTGGACAAGTGAAAACTTTGGTAGACTGTACTATGCTTGTCCACGTTCACAGGTTCAATCTCTAGTTTCATATGGATGCAAAATTTTTTTATGGAAAGACGAACGCGTCCAACTACTAATCAATTCTCTTGGAGGTTCAATGAGCTTTTCTCCTCCAAGCTCTTCTTCAAGACCTTCAACGAGATTTTCTCCTCCAAGCTCTTCTACCAGACCTTCAACGATTCCCATTTCTTCTCCAAGCTCTTCAGCGTGTGCAAACTGTGTGCGCTTGAATGGAATGATAATGGTACTTGAGCGTACGATAGAGTTGTACCGCAACTTCGATAGGCACACATTGGATTCAGCTGCACTACTTCACGACCTTTACGATGACATGGGGAACATTCGTTTGAACTAGTTTATGATGTTTCTGTTTTCGTGTTTATGAGTCTATTATCAGTTTAATATCCATGTTTAATTAAGCGCGTGTTTAAGTGTCCGTGTAGAATAAAGTTAGGTTTAGGCGTGTCTGTTTGTAAGCCTCAATGAATGTTAACAATTTTTAATTAATATTAACAATGAATGTTAATAATTATCAGTGAATGTTAACTTTTGGCGGGCAAAATGTTGGCGGGAAAACATTGGCGGGAAAACGTTAGCGGGAAAATTAACCATTTGTCTCACTTTTTTTTTATCATAAAAAGAGATATACTATATTAAATTTTAATAACTATATTTTTTAATATATATATTATATTTACTAAAATATTATATAAACATTACACATTTTTTGAAAATTGGTGGTCAAATAGAAGTCAACGTTTCCCCAGCGACATGTCGCTGGGAAAAGATTTGTTCGTTTTTTGTAAAATAGGCGCGTTAACGAAAATCTTTGGAGGGAATCTAAAAGGTTTCCCCAGCGACATGTCGCTGGGGAAAAGTTTGGACATAAATTAAATAACGCATTAACACTAACCACTTGGATTAGACGTGGAAGAAAGTGTCCCCAGCGACATGTCGCTGGGGAAAAGTTGGCGGGTTAATCTCCCGCTTGCATTTTTTGTGAAATAGTTTGGTCAAAATTCAGTCAACTTTTCCCCAGCGACATGTCACTGGGGAAACTTTTCTTTATTTTTTGGTCAAAATTTTTACGAGAAAGTTTGCCACGTCAAAAAGTTTTTGTCGTTTAGCGTCGTTTCCCCAGCGACATCATGTCGCTGGGGAAAACCCCGATGGGGAAGGGCTGGATTGTTGTAGTGATTGGAAAACCAATTATTTCAATCCTAAACACTAATAACTATCCTAAACACTCATAACTGCTTATCTGTATTGAGAATGCTCATCAAGGTGTTACAATTATAAACACTTCCTTGCTTGAAATTTGACACCTAAATAATGCATAATCAGGATTAAATATATTAAACCGACCAGCGATCACTAGAAACTAGTGATTCCACTACGTTAAAACGCAATACCGTGTGTTCCATGAGTGTCAGACAAGTCCTTAACTAACATTGTGCACTTTGATATGAAAAAATAAGTTATATATAAGAGAGGAAAGTATCATGGCATGTCGAACCCTTTACATTTTGTCCGAACAGCTGACACATCAGCGTCGCATCAGCCCAAAACAACTAACCAAAATACCCCTTCACTCATGACACCCCCTCTTCACTTTGTCTCCACCAGTATCCTTTATTTTTCTTTTTTCCATTTTCAAACAAATTTAAATTCATTTCATTCAAATTAAAATTACAAATACTTAAATAAAAAATACAAATACGGAATTTAAAAATACGATAAAGTAAAAATACAATACATTCCAAGTTCTTTTTTAATTAGTTTATCAACCAATGTTTTGATTTGATCAAACGTGTGTGGAAGTGAACAAGCCATTCTAGTATTTGTTGATTTGAGGAATAAATATGTTTGTAAAAAATGTTAAATTGAGGATTTATATAATGGCAAATTTAAAAAAGTAAAATTTTTAAACACCCAACGGCTATATCTCCATCTCTCCTCTTCGTCGGTTCGTCAATATTCTAAAATATGCACAGTTAATAGGAGGCGGTGTGGCGGCGTGAGGCGAAGTAGCACGACGAGGGTGCCACATATGCTCGGCGAGGAACCCCTCACCGTGACACCCTCCTCTCTAATATCTAAAAGATTGGAGTGACATTGTAGTTTGAATTTCCAATGTTTCCGCCTTTAAGGCTGAGAAAAACAATGGACACATTGATTCTAACCGAACCGATTGCAACCGAACAGATCATTTTCGGTTATGCATATCTATTTTAGGTTTGCTCTGTCTGGTTCGGTTTCGAGTTAAAACCACACAAAATACGACTAAACTATATATCTGGTTCAAATTTTATCTGTTCGGCTCGGTTTCAGTTTTGTTCGATTTACTTCAATTCGCTTTTCGATTTATCTTTTTCTGAAATTCGATTTTTAGCTCGGTTCAGTTTTGAATAGATACTCCACCCTAGAAAAACATAATACAAAATTGGCGCAACATACGTGACATGTGCAAATGGGCTTAGAAGATCTAGTATTTCTCTTCATCTTGTTTTATCTCTAAGAGTCAACGGTATGGTTTGCTGGTAGGTGGCGTCGTTCCCCTTGGCGCGAGGTTTTTCTCGGCGCATCACACCAGCATTGGCGCGGTAGTGGCTCGCTCGTACTCGCATTTTCCTTTTTTTTTGTTTTTTTTGTTTTTGTCTTTCAGATCAATTTTTGTGAATTAAAAATAACCGTGTTTGAGTTTGGTGTCAATTATTTCAATTATGGACAGGGCGGAGGAGATAGAGGGACTAGTGGGCGTTAAGATTCCCCCAACTAGCCCAATAAGTTCATTGCAATATAGTCAACAATCTTGATATTATAAAAATTATATTCGTCAGCACCCACCAATATTACCCATTCTATATACTTTTGTTTGGATAAGAAAATGATAATGAAAGAACTCAAGAGTCGAGAACCACGTGAAAAAGCTAAGTACACATTTATGTTCCCGATATGATTGTGACTTATAAAAGATATAATTCACTCATGTCTCAAGAAAGATAATGCGACAATCGAGCATCACTATCGGGTTGATTTTTTTATTGTTGTTATCGATATATAGTCAGTTGCAAGAGCTAAATAATAGATTAAATTAGTATGTTTAAGAGTTTCTTCGTCTTAGTTCTACGTTTGATCCAAGAAAATCTTTCAATAGCATAGACATATGTAAATTGGTGACGAAGTAATATCCCTTCGATTTCACCAAACAAGATAAAATTGATTTAAAGCTTGAGTTGCAACATTATAAGTTGGATAATGATCCAAATTTGAAGAATGTTAATTCATTGTCATAGTTGTGAAAAGGATTGCAAGAAGCTGAGTAGTCGGAAACTTGTCCTCTGACAAATTAATTCGTTTGATATTCACAAAGAGCCTTTTCAAAAATGAAACTTGTGAAAATAAGACTTCGTAGTACAATGAGTAATGGCTTTCTTAAAGTAGCTTGATTCTTACTTCTTAATGTTGAAAAAGAGATTGTTCGCACCCTTTGTACTTAAAACACCCCATTTGGATAATGGACCGTTACATGATAATTATGGCATGTCATCAAAGCATGCAAGGTAAATGTCCTAAAACATGAAATAACCTAAGGGATAACTGGAATCAAACATCGGCTCCCAAAATATAAACTCATAAACAAAGCAAAAAATAAATGATATGCAAAAATAACAGAAGTATAAGGTAGCTCCCATCCTGTGCACAACCACTGCTCAAGTCTGACCTTGGGTACGTACCGTTTAGGAACATGGAAATGGAAACAGCTGAGCAAAACTCTCAGTGAACGGATATATAGCATGGTAGGAAGTAATAAACTGATTAGATAATAAGAAATGAAACTGATAAACTGATATGCAATATGCATCTATAATTATGTGTGTCATGGAAAACCTAGTTTATAACTTGTAAAACTGAATTAATAACTGATAAGTCTGAAAACATGCCTTTACTGTATTTTAAGTGCCAAGAGCTTATATATGTCATGTACTGTAACAACGTGCGCATGAATACACAGAGGGTGACCTCGTCATGCTATAGAGGGTTGACCTCTAACTGATAATTGGGTGGAGGGATCAACTCCAATGTGAAAGATGTAGAGCACACATCACGCTCACCTGATAAACTGCAAACTGATAAAATAGGATGCACCCATACGCCCCACATGATAATACTGATCAGTGGCCAAATAAAACTGAAAGGGACGCCACGAGAAATCACTCTCTCGCGGAGGAGTCATGACATCGGTGCTTCAAGTGTCATGGTTATGGTATCTCCGTAACTAGGTGAAACTGACATGCATGTGAATAGCTCAGCCATATTAAAATGTTAACATATAACTTACTGATAAGTTTACTGTAAACTACTGGGGAAAATAGATGGCTGCAAACGAGAAATCCTAATATAGGAAAAGAATGTCCTTGTTGAAGGACGGAATATCTGTACCTAGTGTCAAGTAATGAAGTGAGAATGAAAGCTGAAGGATCTACTCCGACTTCATGGAACTACATGAATAAAGGACGTGAATGAGTTGTCTGATTACTTTATATTAAACTGGTTTCTTAGTGTTCTAACTTGTTTGACATGTTCTTGTCTTGTTTTACTGTTTTATGTATAATCTTGTAATTCTGACTGTTTCATGTATTTCTGATTAGTGTATCTCATGTATTCTTGTATTATTATACTTGTTGTATCATAATAAGAAACTTTCTAAAAATAGCAGGTTTCCATAAATACTAATTTTCTGAAAATTTAAAGTTTCCAAAATAGTATGTTTCCAAAAAATAATTATAAGCTTGATTAATAAGTCCAAAATATAAGCTAGAGCTTAAATAAGCATAATTTATAAGTCATGGTGTCATAATAGTAAAGTTTACAAAATAAATACTTAGGCTAAAATGATGATTATTAATTAATAATATAATTCATGGTTTTAATAAGAAGTATTAATTAAGAACATGACATTATTTATTTTAATAAAACTTTACCTTATATAAATTATTAAATTAAAGCATGATATTAATTTAATTATGTCATAATAAAATACTTAGGCTAAAATTCATGATTAATTGTATTAATTAATAATAACCTAAGTCTCATGAATAATTTAAATTTAATAACATGTAATTAAGATAATTAAATTTGATAAAATGGTTTAGCCAAAATGATCCTTGTGTACCGAGTCCTTAACCCAAGCCTACGGAGACCCCGTGTCTCGGTCGCACTTAAGAAATCAAATACAACATTAAACCAAACCCCATAGCCTAATTAGTGACGTAAATTTTTGTCGCTATTATGTCGCGAATCTGCCGATGGGAAATCTGCGACAGAAATTCTGTCACAGAATTTGTCGCAAATATGGAAAAACAAACCAAACGAACCACTGTTGTGTGTTGGTGCACCCCTCCTGCTCGGCCTGAATACCCACCGAGAGCCCCATGTCTCTCGGGTTCCCATTATTTACATCCAAACACCCCCGTAACACAAACAAACACCCCCTTATGGTCTTTGTGTTGCTGCCGCCTACACCAAAACCACCACCGCACCCCTAGTGGGTTGTGGCTGGTCCAAAACCACCATACCGAGACCCTAGAGGTATCGGTTCACATGAAACCCAACCAAAACACAGCCACCTCTTGATTTATACGTGCTTAATATTACGAGATCATGTTATCTTTGATTTAAAATGAATAATCAAGATTAAAGAAATTAAATGAAAGATTTAGATTAAATGATACCGATTCGTGTAAGGACTAAAGGTTTGATGCACATACACAAGACCCAAATATTTTAATAGATCAAACTCGATCTTCTTTCTTGTTTTATGTGTAGCAGCCGGCGACCAAGGAAGGAGGTAAGGCTAGGGTTTATTTTGTTTTTGTTAAAAATGTAAAATGAGGAATAAAGAAATCCTGGTGGTTTTAGTTTGTGTTGGAAATACGTTTTTACGTATTTAGAAAGGATCGGTCACTCCAACGATATATTCAAGTATTGGGCTTGTGATCCAATATGTAAACATATAGCCCACCAAAGCCCACATGTAGGGTGGCTATATAAACCCCCTCCTAGCATGTTAGGAGGGGTTGAGCACTTAATCATAATTCTCATTCCATCTTTCTTCCATTCTCTCCTTTCTCTCTCTACCTTTCCCTCTCTAGTTCTTCCTTTTCATCCATCTCATTAGATAAATCAAACACATCTATAATCCTAAGAAAAGATGATTCTACAATTGGTATCAGAGCTTTGGTTGTGTAGGATATGTAAATCTTGCTTATGTTTTAGAGAGAGAAAGAGATAGAGAGATGGTGAGAACACACACACTTAGAGAGAGAAAGTGAAAGAAAAACACTTTTCAACTATGTGTAAAATGAAGAACCACACTCACCCTCTCCATCTAAGGAGAGAGTTTATATACCAAGCCCATAAGATGGGCTTGGGCTTGCTTTTGGGCCGTCCATACATAACATGGACTAGGCCTTTCCTTGTTTGATATATTAAAAGATATCTAGACTATGAGCTACTACTTAATATATTGTCGGAGTGACCGAATCATCCTAAATACGTAAAAACGTATTTCCAACAATCTCCCTCTAAGGGAGGTCACTCCAAACAAGGGTGTTACCCTAGTTACAATAATAGAATAAACCTAGCATACTATGCTTGTCTTGAGCTCGTAGTATTCGTCTTTGTTTTCTTTTTCTTTTCTGGTGAACATGCTGATGTGATCTTTGATATCAATCTTGAGCATTAATCTCTTGCCTTGATCTCGTGCATCCATCACTTGTGATCTTCGCATCTTCGTGACCTCACGTCCCACATACTTATACCTTAGTAATTCTTGAAAGCTTCACAGTTCGATACAGCAGAAGACTTAACTTTAGGCTTTCTTGAATTAGATGAGGTATTAAGTGCATAAAGTATAAGCATGCGGGGACGACTTCTTCTCGGATTCCGTAATGCCACCGTCTTCAAATGCCGAAACATAAGTAGACACGAACAAAATGGCTTTGAACATTTCATTCTAATTCGGTAGCATTTTACCTCCGGTCGGTGAAGACCGTTGGACGATATAAAATATCGTACTTGTGGCAGGTAGATTTAATTAAAAATCTCCTTGACAAGATTTCGTGGGTAAACCCGTTCTCTTTACTCGACCGTCCAAAGCTGACTGCGAACGTAAAGAGTGAATCATTTGGATAAAATTATCCGCATGATTGAAGCCGTCAATTCTGATTCCTGGAACAAGTTTGATTCATTAAAGAATCGCACCATCGTTGCTTTCCAGTTGTCACGAGCTTGATTCATATTGAATCTTGCAAGTTACCTACCAAGTGTTGTTTGATGTTAACACTAGAAGGATTTCCACTCATCACTATGAACACTAAGGTGTCACTCTGAGTGTTCTGGCAAGATCACTAAGATATTGCGTAGAGGCCTGGAACGTGTTAAGTTCAGTTAAGAATTGAACCACTGTTGCTTTCCAGTTATCACAAGTTTGATTCATAAAGAATTACACAAGTCACCTACCATGAGCTTTTTGATATTCGCTCAAGAAGGATTTCCATATTCATTGTAAATACTTTCGTATTACTCGGATGTTCAGGCAAGATCATGAAAATTTTGGGTAGGACTCTTAAAATCTTTCTTACTTTTCACAGTTTGTGAAGAAGCAAGGAAATATGAAAGTGTGTCCTAATGAGATATTTGATGATCTCAAATGGCTCTAGACTCGATCGTGCATTTTGGATTTTAGTGATCGGAGGCTGGAGAGGAGTGCCACCTTTTCAATACCAATTTATTCGAAGTGAATAAATCAATAGATAATGTGTTGTCTCCGTGTGATTAAAACAAATATCTTTTAAGAGATATCTGAGTTAGCTGGGATGGGTTGTGCAATGCATCACTGGGTCCATGATGTCTATCTTCAATATCAAGAATCATTAAAATGATGTCAATAGCATATGTGTTGACCCGGTTTCTGCCTAAAGTTGTAAGGAGGGCTTCTTTCTTTACACCCTTTATCTTTACAATTCTTTTTCACCAACCCCTTCAATGCTTACCAATACGTCATAACTAGCACCTTGTTGTGATTGTTCCAGTGCTAACTTAAGTACTTGGTCGGCATTCAGCTACGTTCACAATCTTTCTCCAATTTTCCTAAGGACTACTATTTCTAGCTATGCAATGTCCTTGGGAAGATTCCTCCAGTTCTGGAAGAATCATAGGACTTAACCTATCCTACCATCCTTATGTCACCACAATCTTCATCGTCGTGAAATAAATGGGTTTTGGGTAAGTATATGTCACCATGAAAATCCATTTTGATATGAAAATCCATTTTGCTCCCCCTTAACATATGTCACGATATTCGAAAACATTTCGCACATGTCGGGATGAGCAGCACATTAAGTCAAACCATTTGTGATAATATCCCATATTAAATCACATTTTCTCCCCCATATTAAAAATATTAACCCAATCGATGTTTTTAATATCAATTGATTTAATGAAGTTTTAACAAAGGTTTTGGGAAGAAAAATGCAAGTCCATTTTATCTTCATGATATCAAACGTATGAGATATGATACCGATTTGTAACATGATCACATATTCACCATTTTAGAAAAGAATTGACAAGGTTGGACCTGATAGATGAGAACATCATATGATAAGATCAAATGGTTCTTGTCAGCATATGTTGGTCGCCTCGTCACGTCTGAGGTCATCTCTTGACACCACGTGTACAATTGGTATGGTTGTCTTGACACCAATTAATGAGCTTGGCACGTTCGGCATCGAAGATTCTGAATGCTTGACAATTGCTCCCCTCAATTATTGACCCGTGTTCTATTGAAAGAGCTGTAGTCGTCGGTTGAGTAGTCGCATCTTCGAGTATGTAGATACAAATTATAGATTGCTATGGTTGTAGAGATGATAGCTTCATAAAAACAAGATTTCTCTTGTTTTAACAAATAAATGCACTGACACGTACATAGATTTGTGTTAGACCAAGTTATAAAGTAAACTTGATCCCTTACAAGGTTTTAAAGTAAACCTTGTCCGAGAAAATTAATTCCCGTTGTGAGCCAAAGCTTTCATAAGAAATACTTGACTTTAATGTGAAAACCGGGTTGCAGTCTGAAATAACTACAAGCCATAAGGGCATGTTTTATGAAATATTTATAACTTTTGTACGAACTCTATTTATGGCGCCGTGTCAATATTAATGACATTTCTAAGGCCGTAAATATTTTCGTACCAAAAGACATGCCTTTGAAAATTAAAGTAAAAATATTTTTAGATTTTTCTAGATTTTTCAATTTTTATGGTTTTTATATGGTTTTATATTTTTGTATTTTGCTTTTGTGGATAAAAAAATATAAAAAATATATACAAACGATCACCAAGGATACAAAGAATAGTTTACCACCACTATTCTTTCGCTTCATCTGCTAGTTCCTTAAGAGTCTCAGGTGAGAAGGTTCTCATTCCTAGCTTGTCGGCCAAAAATTCAATTCGAGCGCGATCTAAAGCCTTCGTGAAAATATCCGCCAATTGATACGGGCAACAGGTGCAAAGGATTCCATAAAGTCGATGCCCAATAAATGCTTGTATCCACGAGCTACTAGACGAGCTTTGTTCTTCAATATTCCGCCTAACTCATCGAGTTTCACCTTGTAAACCCATTTCAAAGTGAGTAATTGCACTTGATCGGGGCATGGGACAAGTTCCCAAACTTCAATACGTATGAATTCGTTAAGTTCTTCTTGCATAGCTTCTATTCAACAGGATTGAGTAAAAGCTTGTTGCCATGTCTTAGGTTCAACTTCAATGAGAAAAGCATCAAAATGACAACACATTGCATTTTCTTGTAGTTGACTTCGTGTGGATACCGAACGATTAGGGTCACCAATAATAGAATCTATAGGATGATCCTTTGTCCACTTGCTGTCATGTTCACGAATCCGTGGATTGGAGTAAACTATAGAAGGAGCTTCCTCTGAGGTGGACGACCCGACTTGATTAGGGTCGGGAATAGGTACACCAAAGAATGGAAGTTTACGCATTTGAGCGAATTCCAAATCGTGATCATCATCATCCTCTTCATCATCAATATGCATGACATGGGTAGTTGAAACAGGTGTTGGTTGAGAATTACTCGTTGATGGTATATCTTGACCAATTGTAGGTGCAGACGTATCTGATTGTGCTTCGGTTGCTGGAGCGACAACTTCGGTTACCGAAGCTATTACCTCAGGTTCTGGAGCAACAATACTTGGAGGAGTAAAGAATTCATCAAAGAACGGTTGAAACAACGTATCCCATTCAGTCGTAGAAGGTGGTGTAAATGATGATGAAGTAGGGTTGTTTGGGACAAGACCAGAACTAATATTACTGGGTCCCATTTCAAGAAGTACGGGTTCAGAGCTGCTTTGCTCAGAAGCCATTGTTGTCAGCTCATCAAAATCAACATTCATAGTTTCGAGGATCTTGCGAGAGTTACGGTTGTAGATTCGGTATGCCTTCTTTGCGGGGGCGTAACCAATGAAAATACCAATATCAGCCTTTGGTTGAAGTTTTCCCAAATTGTCACCATCATTATTTGGATAGCAAAGAGAACAAAATACATGAAGATATGATAAATCTGGTACTTTTCCATGGAGAAGCTCATATGGTGTTTTACCATGGCATTTACGAATTAGTGACCGGTTTTGGGTGTACACTGCTGTAGATACTGCTTCCGCCCATAAAAACAATGGAGCCTTTGCGTAAATTAACATCGTTCGAGCATCTTCCATAAGTGTGCGATTTCGCCTTTCAACGACACCGTTTTGTTGTGGAGTGCGTGCAACGGATGTTTCATGAGATATGCCAACTTCTTCATAATAATCACGCAAGATTTGATTCACAAATTCGGTTCCATTATCTGTACGAATGCGTCGGACAGTAGTGTTGAGACGCACTTGAATCATCTTGAGAAATCCGATGATGAATTTAGGTGCCTCATTTTTTGTTGTAAGAAATTTCACCCATGTAAACCGAGAGTAATCATCGACAATTACGAGGATGTACTTTTTGCCACTAAGACTTTCAACAAGCATTGGCCCACAAAGATCCATATGTAACAGATAAAGTTTCTCTTGGTTGGTGTCTTCCGTCTTGGGTTTGTATGATTTCTTAGTGCTTTTCCCCATTGTACACGCGGAACACAAATGATCCTTGTGAAATGAAAGTTTAGGAAGACCACAAACAAGTTTGTTTTCGCCAAATGATTAATAGCGTCAAAGTTAAGATGAGATAACCGTCGATGCCATAACCATGACTTAGTCTTCAATGCTTTGGAGAGAAGACATACAGGAGAAGCGGCCATCGTATCTTGTAGAGACAAAGTATACAAATTATTCCCTCGAGTAGTTTTCAATAAATCAACCCCTTCCAAATTACGAATGAAGCAGGTATGCTCTCGAAAAGCAACTTCTAGGTTTGCATCACAAAATTGTCCCACAGAAAATAAGTTGTGACCGAGACCTTCCACATAATACACTCTTGAAATTATAACATTCCCAATATGATATTCACCATAACCCATTATCTTTTCAATATGATTATTACCAAATCGAACCGTACCAAGAAACTTGCTGACGAAATTTCTGAGCTGAGAGCGATCTCCGGTCATATGCTTGGAGCAACCAGAGTCCAAATACCAGAGAACAATTTGGACCACCTGTTTGCAACAACAACAGTAGACAATGCATTGGTAACAATTGGTTCCAGAGTGTTAGCAGATACAGATAAAATATTATCAGAATTGCTAGCAGGTTTGTGACCCTTATATTTCCTGTGTTTTATAATGTGAGTTTTAGCACTAACAGGTTTTACTGTTCCAACTTTCTTAGGTTTTGGATTATTCGCGGGCACTACAGTGGGAGTAGACTTATTTAAAGGGCACTTGGTTCCTACAGTAGTGTCGGTGTTCCTAGTTAAAGGACACGCTTGTGTTTTGGTAGCCTTGGTACTCCTAGTTAAAGGGCACGCTTTCTTCGCTGTAGTGGGAGTGATCCTAGTTAAAAGGCAAACATTTCCTACTATAGTGAAAGTTCTACCAGTGGGGCGCCACAACCAACCAACTTGGGTTAACACTTTCCTAGTCGGTTTCCATTCTAATCCATTTTTCTGGGCATACATCTCATTCACATGGTCAATAAGGCAAGAATCATGACAACTAGAAAACATACATTCATTGCAATTCCAACATTTCAAATTAGAATTCACACTAGGCTTAGAACGCTGCATAACCGCAGATCCTTTAGGTTTAGCTACATGATTCTTTTTATTCAAAACAGAAATAACATTCCTAGGATGGGCTTCTAATTTGTTCTTCACTTGACTACTAGATGGGGGCAAGATCCTATCATTCTTCTTGTTTCTTTTAAGCTTAGATCTTTGAGCCTTAGTAGTGGTGCTTACTCTTGTAGAAGGCAACACGAGAATATTAGAAGCTGGTTTTGATTCCGCCTTATATTTAGTGACCAAAGTTTGAGATGGTTTAGTCCTAGGGCCCTTATTAAATGGTGTGACGGCTATAAGGTTCCTTTTGATTGCACTAGAGGACGATGCTGAGATAGTGGCTGTGTTATCCACAACATTCTTACCTTTTAGCTTAGCCAAGAACAAATTTTTATCACAAATTTGTTCCCTCAAATCAGATATTTCCACCGACTTTCGATTCAATTGTTCAATCAATGATTGATTCTGTGCAGTGGTATTAGCACATACGGGCTTTACTGAATCGAAGAGTTGTGTATTTTTCTGTTTTAAGTTATCAAATTTGGACAAAATCTTGGAAACTCGATTATCTAGATCAAGTTTTAAATTCTCAGCGGCCTCAAGTACGTTCACACAATGAAGTTCCTTAGATTTCTCTATTTCTATCGGTAAAGATTTAGCAACTTTTTCACTTGGCTGACGCTGTTTTGATTGTAAATTCAATCGAAAATTCTTTTCAAAGTTTCCATCATCGATATTAACACCTTCGAATGACGTTTCAAAGATTTCTTGAATAAATTTTTGCTTGCATTCAAGCGAAATACAATGTGTTTGAATCTCATCAAAACATTTTGAAAGCGAAGAATATGAATCTTGAAGCTTTACAAATTCAGCGTCAGATTCGTGACAAGTACTATCTACCACATTATCCATAGATTCAACATTATGCACAATAGAATCATTATCAACACTTTTATTCACACAGACAGAAACTATATCATGAGACATCACTTGCTTTAGAAGCTGATCATTTTGGCGTGAAACCCGTTCTATTTCAAGTAAACTGTTTTCATAAGCATCATCCATTTCATTGAAAACACGTCTAACTTCTTCTATTTCTAAAAGCAAATCTTGATCAAGATTACTAAGACAAGCCTTAACATTCTTTACAAACGGAACAATTTCATCTCGAAACGCAGCTCTAGTGTGCTCAAAGTTTCATTCACCTTCCGTTATGGCCGAAGCCGTCGTACGTTCCAAAATGACCTTGTCAAAATCGGCTAAGTGTTGGTGAACCGCATTTAAGTTAACGGACGCCTTACTTACCGGTGGAATTAACTTCATTAAATCCGTTTTGACAAGTGTAGGAGACGTACTAGGAGGGTTTTCATTTGACAAACTTTGGGGCACAAGAACTGTCAATTCAGCTAATTCCTTTTGTAAGCGAATGCGGGTCTTTTTAGACAGTTGATCTTTGTTATATTGATCATAATCAATTGTATGGAATTCTGAAAGCATTTTAGAATGAGTTTCATCCGCAAGTGACTGTGTCTCCTCAGAACTACGAAAAAAAGGTGCTTCTTTTGATTTGCCAATTAGGGTCATATCATAAAGACACGGAATATATTCCTGAGCTTGTTTTGCATAACCGGGATTAAGTGGTAAATCTTGAAGACGTTTAAGTTCGTGTTCTTTAAATGATTTAGTTAAAAGATGAACCTTTTCTGTGGAAGCGTATTGTTTTAAAAGCTGTTGTTCTTTAAATTTAAGAAGCTTGGTAGCATTAATTTCCGATTCAAACTTTTTAGACTCGAGAGTTTCAAAATCCATTTTAAGTTTCTGAAAATCATTGACAATCAACTCTTTTGCTTTTAATTCATTGGAAAGATTATCTTTTAATGATTCTATTTCTTTCAAGTGTTCAATCTTTTCAAAACGAAATTGGTCAAATTCAGAATACGTTATTTTCTCCGTTTGAGGGACCATTTCAAAAGTTTTGACTTTTTCTTTATGCAACGCAAGCTCAGCAGTTAGGGTGGAATTGGTATCTACGGATTGTCTGAGGGCCATATGCATTTGATCAATAATATGTTTAGTTACCATGACCAAATCATGTTGAGCATAAGATTCCATACCCGTCGTAGCATTTGGTTGAGGTTCACTCAAATGTGTTGGATTGGATACCACATCATTTGAGTTACTAGTTCCCGAATGCTGTTCGAGGTTGTCATTTTCATGCCCAACTTGATGTTGGTTATCACCATTACCAAGATTGGTTGTGGTGGGTACCTCACTGACGACATCAGAACCATAGTGAGAGAAATTAGCAACGAGAGCAGCTTGGGTAGAGTGAATGTCATCACAATCCGAATCATATGCGTCAAGATCATCTGCTTGATAAGCTGCATTAGAGGTGGAAACGACTGCAATGCCTTCAGTATCTGCTGCCCCTGGGTCTGCAAGAAATGCTAACTCCTCTGAATCCAAAATCTTTCCCTTTGACTGAGCATCGACCAAATACATCTTCTCACGAAACCATGCATCATCCCTTCTCCTTTTCGGCTGAGTGCATTTCCTAGCCATATGACCTTGTCCTCGGCAATTGTAGCATGTCAAAACCTTTTTAGGACCAATAGGAATTCCATTTCCACTAGCTTGAGAATTCACAGCTTGATTGTTCACAGTCCTTGTAGGAGGTCCTTATGAATTTTACCTTCCCTGAATAGGTTGCACTGTTACTTGACCATCTTGAACAGTAGCTTGTTGTCGAGGATTTGAAGAGGTGCGGAGCTGATTGTTTGTTGGTGGAAATCCTCTAGTTGCAACAAGTTTTGACAAGTAGGCGGTGAGATGGTTTAGTACATCAGCTGGCGTATCATTTGGAGTAAAGACTGGTGCTTGGATTGGTGGAAGTTCATTAGAGTAGAAAGCTTGTGCTGGTTGTGCTTCTATTGGAAAATATCCTTGCTGAGGAGTATAGCCCATTGGAGAATTGTTGGCTTGTGATGGTGATGTCTGATATGGTGGTTGCTGTGGAAAAGATTGTTGATGAACACTTTGTTGATATTCTTGCTGTGGCATCATTGGTGGTTGATAAGATGGTTGATGTGGTTGTTGATAGGTGTGTGGTGGTGGCTGCTGCATGTATGATGGTTGTTGATAAGGATAGGCCATGTTTTGTTGAGAAGCATACATGGCAAGTGGATCATGAACTTGAGGTTTAGACAACCGAGCCTCGATCACATGGCATTCGTGTTGTTGAAGAAAATCTTGATGTTGATCCACATTGGTGTTATGCAAGTCCTTAACAAATTTAACATCCGTCACGTACTTTTTCCATTCTGAAGGAACAGTGTTCAAATACATGGTGTTCAATTGGAACGTAGGAATTGCCATGCCATAGATATTGAGCTCATTCAACAATAGGGTAAATCTCATATAGTAGTCATTGAGAGTCTCCCCTGGCACATAGGCAAACTTATCAAAAGTATCATAAAGCTTACACTCTCGTTCTTGTTTAGTTAACGAGGTGCCTTGAATTAGAACACAAATTCTATCCCATAACTCTTTGGCAACTTTATGTTTGCTGACGAGTTTGTAGACATCTGGAGGAAGGGCTTGGAGAATGATATTTGTAGCATACTTATCACATTTGTCTTGAATCTTCATATCTCCAGTCAATTCACCCGTTGTGCGAGGACGAGTAGTCGTACCTTCCGTCACTGTACCATAATCTAATGGTCCATTGAGCACCGAAGCCCAAATTAGATGTCCATTCTCCTTGTTCAACATATAAAGTTCCATTCAGGAAGCCCATTCCTCATACATAGTCTTCACCAACATTGGTGGACGATTATTCGTACCCGAGAGGATGGACTTATCCGTCAGAGATGTGTACTCCATTTCAATAAGTGAAGATTTACAAAGTTGATCGATCAATGAAATAAAGTAAATATGTTTGTTGTTGTGTGTAGAAGCCAAGAAATAATGTAAAAATCCCCTAAATTATGTTCTCGATAAACCAAAAATCCCCTAAACACGTTTTTGAAAAATCTTGGAATACTTGTTGCCCTATCGCAATGCCTAAAAGGAATGCTGTCGCAATGTCCAATCGGAATAAATCCTATCGCAATGCTCCAATCGTAATAAGTCCTATCGCAATATCCAATCGCAATAGTCCAATCGCAATATATCCTATCGCAATATCCAATCGCAATATCCAATTGCAATAATCCAATCGCAATACCCTGTCAGAATATCCTGTCGCAATACCCTGTCACAATATGGATCGCAATCCAATCGGAATCCCAATCGCAATGTGGATCGCAATGTTTAAACCCTAGATATTGTGATGGAGAGGCTGTCGCAATGGTACAAACAGTATGCTATTTTCCACTTTTCTCGGACAAAACACACCAAATTCGAGATTTTAAGCCAAAAATTGATCCAAACACCCAAAATTTTTGTGTTTTTAACCAAAGTAACAATACCAAATCACTACCACAACTATGTAGATGATTTGTATCAAGAAAAAACCATAAAAAACAAAAAAAAAGTTGGACGTGTGGTTATATTGATCAAAAGGCTACAACATTCAAGAACACAAACACATAAACAATACAATCATCCCATTGCTCTTGATACCATTTGTAGGATATGTAAATCTTGCTTATGTTTTAGAGAGAGAAAGAGATAGAGAGATGGTGAGAACACACACACTTAGAGAGAGAAAGTGAAAGAAAAACACTTTTCAACTATGTGTAAAATGAAGAACCACACTCACCCTCTCCATCTAAGGAGAGGTTTTATATACCAAGCCCATAAGATGGGCTTGGGCTTGCTTTTGGGCCGTCCATACATAACATGGACTAGGCCTTTCCTTGTTTGATATATTAAAAGATATCTAGACTACGAGCTACTACTTAATATATTGTCGGAGTGACCGAATCTTCCTAAATACGTAAAAACGTATTTCCAACAGGTTGATTCTTCGGACTTACGTGTTTTTATCTATTGATTTGGTGGTAAATCTTTTCTTCTTTCACAATTTTTGTTATCGTCTCTCTTTCTTTCAATTTTAATGATTTAGTGGTCAAATTTATCTTTCTTGGTCTCGATCTCTTAATTGTTTTTGGTCAAGTTGGTTAAATCTATCATTTATTTATTATCTCAATAACTACTCTCTTTTAATTGTTTTTTTAAAGTCACGTTTTTCGTATATCTGTTTTTCATTTTATTCTGCTCCCCATTTCTTTATCAGTGTGGTGTTACTTTTTCTTTCAAGTTTTGTCTCGTATAATAAGTTTTGTCTTGACCTGGATTTAGTATAATACTTTTCTCATCAACTTTTGGACTTGTCTCGAATATATACACACTTTTGGGGTTGCTTTATTTGGTTCTCTAATCTCATCGCAATGCTATAAGGATTTTGTGGGATTCCGATCAATATTCCGATCGTAAGGTCACCAGGTTTGTACATTTTGATCGCAATAACCCTAGGGTTCTACATTGCGATCACTTATTACGATACCCCTTATTCCGACGTGGATTGCGATCGTACTTTGCGATCGTGGATTGCGACGAGATTAAGGAACATTGCGACGAAACTATGTCCGCATTCCGATCGTGACATTCCGATGGTTGGGATATTGCGATGGAAAGTTTGAATATTGTGATGGTTGTATGACAGAGATTGCGATGGGATGTGGACTCTGTATTGTAATGACTGCTTTTGTTATTCAGATGAATTTTGTTTAGTCTGACTCAATATTGCGATACAAACACACTCGACTCAACCATTTGATTGACCAACAAGACTTGAACAACGAAACTGACTCGACAAATCAAAATAGCCTCGACAAGACTCGGACTCACTCATACAACTCGACTCGACCCTAACCAAATCTTTCCTCAAAACTGTCAACCAACACCCATTCCACATTCAAATTCTCGACTCTCGACTCAACATAATCTCGACATAACCTCACGTCTGACACAAAAGACCTCAACTCATATCCACAACTTCTCTTGACTTACGATTGACTCAGACTCAAGACAAATACTCTATATTTTCTCTCAACCTAGACTCGACCAACAAACATTCGCAACACAACCAACTTAATCACCCACACATCCTCACACCCTCGACTCATCGACTCAAACATCGACCCACACAAACAGAAAGATCTCTGTCAAACCATCATGGATCTAAATCATTTCAAGACTCAAACCAACAATGAAACATAATTTAATACCTACCCGAGACCAATTGTTTGATCTTGAAGCCAAAACCTATTGTGTGTGTTCTTCGTGGGTTTCCATCGAATCCACACTGGTGTGTTTGTTTTATTGCTTCGGGTGTATGATAATGAGACAAGTGAGGATTTGATAATAAACGGGTTTCATTTGATTGAAAGGTTGTGATTGTATAGCTCACGTTTGAAGTTTTCAGATTTAGAGAGGATTTTTTTTGGGGCAGACTTTTAAGTGATAAGGATTGTGGGAGTATTATTAATACTTGGGAGATGGGAGAGAAGAGACAAAGAAAAGATGGATGAGTACCCATTTGAGATAAACACGTGTTATACTCGGGTGTTGACTATTCACATTTGAGAAATATCTCCCAAATTAAAAGTTATCAAACGTTTTAAAATTATTAAACGTTTTACAGTTATTAAGTTGTCGGATGATAGTTATTGGGTTCGGATAGAGTATATTTTACGGGGTCGAGTTTTATGGTATGCTTTGTTTTTGGATATAATTCGTCAGGCCGATTATTATATTAACCGAAGGTTGGATTTATTTGTTGACGGGCCTTATTTTATTTTATTTTTTGGAGTGAGCCGACTTTGATTTGGTCTCCAGTTTGTTTTATCAACGTTTGCGCTAATCAAGAATTTATTGAGCCAAGAAAAAGACATATTACCAAACAAGGGCTCAAGAATTTTTCATCAACATTCAATGGATTCGTTGAGTTCGACATTTCAAGAGGGAGAATCGAGTCATATGATAGTTAGAGATAGAGATAATAGAATGAATTCATTTCGACTACTTCGGTCCCATCTGTCAAACATTTCTTTACTTAAAGAAGGAAGCAGATTTGTGACACTCTTTGGTCAAGATCGTCATACATTCATGGAATCGATACTCATCATCTTGAACCAACTAACCGAGCAACTCCACAATGAAGACTTTAATCACTCTACATCGGTACTTGCATATAAGGCTCTTGTGACACAACTCACGCCTTTCCTCCATTTCAATATCGTCAAGTCTGAAAGTTCAGTGATTTGCCAGTCATTTCTTCGAGATACACATACCGAGCTTCAAGTTTTCCGTGGTACACTATTGAAACTCATGGCATCGGTATCGTCTTTAATTTATGAAAGATCTCGACTTCAACAAACGTATGATAATGGAGTGCAAGCATCTACGATGCAAGAGGAATATGATCTTACGATTGACAACTTGGAGCCGAAAGATGGCAAGAGCATGAAATCGGGAGGAAAGCATGATACAAGAAGCATGTCAGGTACAGATAATATTCTTCATATGTTGTCTGAAATGAATGTGCTAATTAACAATCCTGCTAATTGTTTTACGACTGCTTCTTTAACCAATTCTGTTTCTAGGACTGAAGAGCTTGAAACAGTTTTAGCTCAGCAATCCAAAGAGCTTGAGGATGCCAAAATTGAATTTTCAAAGAAAACGGACAAATTTGAAAAGTATTTTGAAAAAGTTGAAAAGTCAAATGTTGTTCTTGAACGAAAATTGGATCAAACAATTCTGGATTCTAAAGCTGAAAAGGATAATCTTTTGAAACAAATTATGTTACTTGAATCTAAGTTGGCATCCCAAGATGAATTGCTCAAAGAGAATGAGACTTTAAAGGCTCAAGTACAGGAAAAGGTCTTTGCTATAGCTGCGTTGAAAAACGAATTGAGAAAAACTAAAGGATCTATTGTGGATACTAAGCTTGAAAAACCATCAATCTTGGGGAAACCGCCTCTAATTCAGTCAGTTAGACAACCGACTACATTTAGATCCGAGCAACCAAAATCCTCGAGACCGCGGTTTGCCTCCCAAGTTGAAATGGTTCATCTTTCTAGACCAGTCACTCCACTATCTAGGCCCAATGTGACTAAAACAGCTTCTGCAAGACCTAATCACATGATTGCCTCTAGTCTCCCTAGACATAGTCCAAACAACACGTCTTAAACTAGTTCAAATGACGTTCGCCATATCTTTGGTCTAAGGGAAGCTAAGCTAAAGACACAAGTTAGAGATAGGAATTTCAAACCTAGTTGGATGCCTTCTAGTTTACCCAACACTGCTAACCGTAGCATGTCACTTCCTAGGAGCATCAATCAATCATCTAGGAATTCTAGATCCTACTCGGAAATTAAATATGCTACTTGTAAAACATGTAGGAATTGTGTCTTTAAAGCCAATCATGATTCTTGTATCAAGAAATTACTTAATGAGGTGAACTCCCGTGCTAGACTTAAATCCTAGTGGGTAGCTAAAATCAAACCCATTGGTAAAATGTGGCACCCACTGGTATAACTTTCACTCTTGTAGGAAACGAGTGCCCTTTAACTAGGATAGTCTCCGATTCTGCTAAGACTACTAGGGAGGAAATTGAAGAGGATGACACATCACTTAAGCCTGAACTTAAGGTTTTCTATAAAAGGAAACGTTTGCCAACTAAGACAAGTGAATCATCTCCTCAGGTCACCTCTGGCACAAGTAAGGCCAACTGTGAACCCCCACATGGTTCTAAAATATATATTGCTAACCCACATAAAAGCATCCAACTTTCTAATGAGAATGCAGGTACCAAACTTAACATTCAACAAGCACACAGCGTTCCAATCGTTGTATACCATTCAATTAAGGACACTCTCAGAGTTTGGTTGCTGAAGAAGCTGATATCTAAGAAACAAGTGTCTCAGGGGATTTGCAGTTAAGCTTACAGTGTATAATGACTTACAGTCACATTACAGTCTATAACCCGATCTCAAAAGACAGGAAAGTTCATCACGATGATGACTTATCCTCAAAACGAGAAATTAAATTTTCTCGGACACGAGCTTACATTAAAACTATTCCAAGGTTTTAAGCTCGTGTATAAGGACATATGGTCACATCACAGACTGTAACTTGTTCATCAAAGAAAGGAAAGTTTATCGCCGATGATAAACTTATCCTTACAACGAGAAATTAATTTTTCTCGGGCATGAGCTTATATAAAAAAGATTCCAAGTTTTTAATGTCATGCACAATTGCTCACATTCAAATCACAGTCTGTGACCCGAACTTCAAAGAAAGGGAAGTTTATGTCGTCAACAATAACTTACCCTCAAAATGAGAAATTAATTTTTCTCGGACACGAGCTAAATTTAAAACTATTCAAAGGTTTTATGCTTGTGTATATGCCTCCTCGTTAAATGACAGACGATGACCCGGACTTCAGAGACAGGGAAGTTTATCTACGCAAAGATAACTTACCCTCTTAACGAGAAATTAAGTTTTCTTGGACACGAGCATATCCTAAAACCATTCAAAGGTTTTAAGCTCGTGTAAAAGGCTCATCATTAAATATCAGATGATGACCCGATCTTCAAATAAAGGAAAGTTTATCGCCAATGATAAACTTATCCTCATTAACGAGAAATTAAATTTTCTCGGACACGAGCTTACATTAAAACTATTCGAATGTTTTAAGCTCGTGTACATGGTGTATAATTACATTTCAGATTATGCCCCAGACTTCAAAGAAAGGAAAGTTTATCACCGATGATAAACTTTTCCTCACAACGAGAAATTCATTTTTCTCGAGCATGAGGTTTTATTAAAAACATTCGAAGTTTTCAAGCTCATGCATAATGACTTACAGTTAAATATCAAACTGTAACTCGGACCTCAATTTTAGGAGAGCATATCTTTAAAGATAGCTTACCCTCGTAACAGGAAATTAAATTTTCTCGGTCATGAGCTTGTATTAAAACATTCCAAGTTTTAAGCTCAGAAAGGAATGTGTATCTTTTAAATAAGAAAACTTTTCTTCATAACGAGAAATTCATCTTTCTTGGTCATGAGCTTTACGTTAAAATATTCAAAAGTTTTTCAAGCTCATGAAAACGACTTCTAAGTAAATGTCAACTTAGGACTCGTTCTTCATTTAAAAGGAAAGTTTATAGCCGATGATAAACTTATCCTTAACAACAGGAAGTTTACAACTTCTCGGACTTGAGCTTGTTTTGTAAGATATTCAACATCTTAAGCTCAAGTAATTGATTTTCAAAACTTTGAACATAATTTTTCAAGAATATCTCAAAAGGTTTTTCTAAATCTTTCAAACTTGTGTGTTCAAAAATGTTTTGATAAAAAGAACATGTCTTCTACAATCGATAATATTTATGAACCTAGAAATGTCATTCAATAATGACACGGGGTTGTAAATAAAGTTTGAGCAGAAGTTTAAATGATTTAAAACATGTTCTAAATGGCTTGCTATTATTTCATATAGTAACCCGATTTTCATACTCAAGTCAAGCATTTTACCGGAAAGCTTTGACTCACCAACGGGAATTAGTTTCTAGGGCATGGTTTACTTTATAACCATGTAAGGGATTGTGTTTACGTAATAACACAATGTAACATGAATTTATGTATGTGTCAGTGCATTTATTTGTTAAAATAGAAATCTTGTTTTTATGAAGTTATCATCTCCACCAACTGTAGCAATTTACAATTGATATCTACATACTCGACGGTGCGACTACTCAAATGGCGACTATAGCTCTTTCAATAGAACACGGGTCAACAATTGAGGGGGAGCAATTGTCCAGCATTCAAAATCGTTGACGCCGAAAGTGCCAAGTTCACATGTTGGTGTCAAGACAACGATATCAATCGTACACATTGAGTCAAGAGATACTTCAAACGTGATGAGGCGACCAACATTCGTGAACAAGAACCATGTGCTTGTTTCATATGATGTTATCCATCATTCAGGTCCAACCTCATAAATCGTTAATCTTGTGAATACATTCTCATATATGATCTTTGCATGTTGTAAGTACCTTACACTTGTGTTTAAAAGGTACTTCATTCACGTTTCAAGTACACCGTCATTAATTTGAGGGGGAGCTTGTGTAAAGCATGAAGATAATTGGATTTGCATTTTTCTTCCCAAATTTTCTTAAAACTTTATTAAATCAATTGATATTAAAAATATCGATTGGGTTAATATTTTTAATATGGGGGAGAAAATGTGATTTAATAATGGGATCAATCAATTTAATGGTTTGACTTAATGTGCAGGCTCATCCCGACATGTGCGAAATGTTTTCGAATATCGTGGCATATGTTAAGGGGGAGCAAAATGGATTTTGATATCAAAATGGATTTCATGGTGACATATACTTACCCACAACATCTCTATTCACGACGGTGACGGTTGTGGTGACATAAGGATGGTAGGATAGGTTAAGTCCAATGATTCTTCTAAAACCGGAGGAATCTTCCCAAGGACATTCCATAGCTAGAAATAGTAGTCCTTAGGAAAGATGGAGAAAGATTTTGAACGTAGCTGAATGCCGACCAAGTACTTAAGTTAGCACTGGAACAATCACAACAAGGTGCTAGTTATGACGTATTGGTAAGCATTGAAGGGGTTGAAGAATGAAAAAGATATGTAAAGATAAAGGGTGAAAAGAAAGAAGCCCTCCTTACAACTTAGGCAGAAACCAGGTCAACACATATGCTATTGAGATCATTTTTTAATGATGCTTGATATTGAAGATAAGACATCATGGACCCAGTGATGCAATGCACAACCCATCCCAGCTAACTCAAATATCTCTCAAAAGGTATTTGTTTTAATTACACGGAGACAACGCATTATGTATTGATTTATTCACTCCGGATAAACTGATATTGAAATGGTGGCACTCCTCTCCAGCCTCCGATCACTAAAATCCAAAATGCACGATCGAGTCTAGAGCCATTTGAGATCATCAAATATCTCATTAGGACACACTTTCATAATTCCTTGCTTCTTCACACACTGTGAAAAGTAAGAAAGATTTTAAGAGTCCTATGCAAAATCTTCATGGTCTTGCCTGAACATCCGAGTAATACGAAATTATTTACAATAAAGATGGAAATCCTTCTTGAGCGAATATCAGAAAGCTCATGGTAGGTGACTTGTGCGATTCTTTATGAATCAAGCTTGTGATAACTGGAAAGCAATAGTAGTTTAATTCTTAACTGAATTTAAACACGTTCCAGGCCTCTACGCAATATCTTAGTGATCTTTACTCAGAGTGATACCTCAGTGTTCACAGTGATGAGTGGAAATACTTCTAGTGTTAACCTCAAACAGCACTTGGTAGGTAACTTGCAAGATTCTATACGAATCAAGCTCGTGACAACTGGAAAGCAACTATGGTGCGGTTCTTAATTGAATTTAACTTGTTCCAGGAACATGAATTGATGGCTTCAAATCATGCGGATATTATTATCCAAATGATTCATTCTTTATGTTCGCAGTCAGCTTTGGACGATCGAATAAAGAGAATGGGTTTACCCGCGAAATCTTGTCAAGGAGGTTCTTAATTAAAACTACCTGTCACAAGTACGATATTTTATATCGTCCAACGGTCTTCACCGACTGGAGGTAAAATGCTACCGAATTAGAATGAAATGTTCAAGGCCATTTCATCCCTGTATATGTTTTGTTGCTAACTGTCTGATGCAGCATAACAAGAAGGTGGCATTGCGGTGAACAATCCAGAAGAAGTTGTCACCACATGCTTATACTGTATGCACTTAATACTTCAACAAATTCAAGAAAGTCTAAAAGTCAAGTCTTCCGCTGTATCAAACTCTAAAGCTTTCAAGAATTTATAAAAGTATAAGTATGTGGAACATGAAGTCACGAGGAGGCAAATATCACAAGTGATGAATGCACAAGGTCAAGGCAAGGAAACATGCTCAAGACTAAAGTCAAATATCACATCAAGCATATTCACAAGAACAAGATCGAAGACTCAAGCATAATATGCTAGGTTTATGATTTCGTAAAATGGTGTGACCTCCCTTAGGGGGAGATTGTTGGAAATACGTTTTTCCAAAGAAAGTCTCGGTCACATCATTGTTAGCATAGATCACGAGCTATAGACTATTTAGGACATTGTAACTTGGAGTGACCTCCCTTAGGGGGAGATTGTTGGAAATACATTTTTACGTATTTAGAAAGGATCGGTCACTCCAACGATGTATTCAAGTATTGGACTCGTGATCCAATATGTAAACATATAGCCCACCAAATCCCACATGTAGGGTGGCTATATAAACCCCCTCCTAGCATGTTAGGAGGGGTTGAGCACTTAATCATAATTCTCATTCCATCTTTCTTCCATTCTCTCCTTTCTCTCTCTGCATTTCCCTCTCTAGTTCTTCCTTTTCATCCATCTCATTAGATAAATAAAAAACATCTATAATCCTAAGAAAGATGATTCTACAGTTTGCAAATGGGCTGGGCTAAAATCCCATACTCTTTCTTTCTTTTGCTTTGAAGCTGCGGCCCAACAACACACACATGCTTTTCTTTTGTTTTCGTGTTTTATTTATTTGTTGCGTACGTTCGTGTTTTGGTTCTCATAATTAATCTGCCACACATTATTTATTATACTGAATAAATAATAATACATAAAATACTTGGATAGGAACATTAATTATTCTTGGAACATGCCGTGTATTAAATTAACGTAACGTTTTAATTAAAACTGTGATTTCATATAATTAATGTTGTTCATAGATTTTAAGCGGGCTTTACAACTCTTCCCCTCTAAAAGAATAATTCGTCCTCGAACTGAGACATGATAATGTTGGGTTTTACAATTCTTCCCCTCTAAAAGGATCATTCGTCCTCGAATTAGAAACATGATATTGCTGAAAGGACATGAACATGACATGACTGAAGAGAACATGGAACGTGACATGGCTGAAGAGGACATGGAACGTAACATGACTGAAAGAACCTAACTGAATTATGGAAGGAACATGATGAGAAGTCCGGATGGACTCCTCTGTTCTAAGTGGCTTCCCGCTCGAAATGGTTCCTCCAAAAGATCTTGACACAATGATAACTTGTTCTTCATGACCCTGACTTGATGATACGTAAAAGTGCCTGGTTCATCAACGTAAGATAGATCCTCATGAATCTGATCGTGTGGATAAGAAATGACGTGCAAGGGTAAATGAAACGTTACGATGCCAAATAACGTGGAATAACTTATATAAGTAACGTATGAGTATTGATGCGCGAGACATACTCAGACGTAGTACGTGAATAATTATGAACGTGATACGTGAACAATAGTGAACGTGATACGTGAAGGTATGGTGAATGTAATATGAGAAACATATGGTGAACGTGATACGTGCAGTATATCGTGAACGTGATATGAGAAACGTGGAATGAATATGATACGTGAAACATATCGTGAATGTGAGATAACTTAGGAGGTAACGCCAACCGATATGATGTGAGACGTGAAATGTGACGTGAAACGTCTGTCTGAGGATGGAAAGTTTATTACACTTGAGTCTGGTCTCCCAAGCTTTCTGCAAAACATTCCAAAACGAAAAGTGAACGTAAATCGTAAACTAGAATACGATCATGAACATAAACAGTGTCGTGAACGTGAATGTGAGAAGTAAATTTTGAACTTGAACAAGGACGTAAACTTGATTAATGAACACGAACGTGAACCTTTATCGATCTGATATTTGAAGGAGTGTCATGTGATCGTATGATCTTTAGCAAAAAAAATGTCTGATAATCTGCTAACTATAAAATTCTTGCAGATGGAAGGGATATGCAGACTTGGTCAAACGGTTGAAAATAACCCATATATCATCATGCTTCTTCTGAGCCTGCGGTAGTCTGGTAACAAAATCCATGGGAATCTTGTCCCATTTCTGTTTGAAAATTTATGCTGGTTGAATTGAACTACTAGCATGTTGGCGTTCTATCTTAACCTGCTGGTATTTCAAGTACTCGGATATGAACATAACTGCACTTTGTTTCATGCTGCTCCACCAAGATGTGGTTTGAGATCATGATACATTTGTAGAAACTGGATATATAGAAATTAGAAGACTATGAGTCCCTGTAAGTTAGACCTCTTTTAGTGTAGGATCCTCTAGAACACATAATATAATATAGGATTTTCTCCTTTATGCGTAAGCTTAGTCATGGTAAAACTAGTCGTGAGGACAATGTGATTCAGCGTGTCACTGAACCACCAAAATTCGTACTAAAAATTTCAGGGTTAAGTTTCTTCCGTCGTATAATTGTAATATAATGCGAATATGCTCTTCGTGCCCTTCTCTAGGTTTAAAGAGACGCAAGATGTCATCAAGAAAAACAATTAACGAATTTGTCTGGGAGTTCATGGAAATTCCGTTCATCAAATTTATAACTGTTGTTGGAGCACCGTGAGACCCAAAATAAAATCATGAATTTAGCATAACCAAATCGTGTACGAATAGCAGTCATGGACATGTCCTGCTTTTCACTCGCCACTGTTGGCAACATGATCAAAATTCGATCTTGAAAAAGTTCTTAGTACCCTGTAACCGATCGGAAACGTCGTCAATACATGGAGGAGGATAACGGTCACGAATGGTGATTTGTTTAAATCGACGACAGTTGATACATAATGTAACATCCTACTTTGATAAGTAGACCGTTACGCATATTTATGGCGTGTCAACAAAGCATGCAAGGTAATATGTACTAAAACATACATGACCAAAAGGGAAGACCGGAATCAAACATCGGTTCCCAAACATAAGCTAAAAACATAAATAAAGTAAATGAAATGAGAAGGACAAAACATGTGTCCAAACAAACATAAGTAAGAGAAGGCAAAAGGAGAAGAAGTCTAATGCAACTTCCATCTTATGCACGTCCTACAAATGCTCGAGTCTATCCATGGGTACCTGCCGTTTTGGGACATGGAAAGGAAATTAACGGCTGAGCAATACGCTCAGTGAACGGATATATGACATAATATGAATGGCTGAAACATAAATAAGACTGAAAAGCAGCGGAAATGTAAAAATCCTGAAAACCTGGAACATGTTTATAAAATTGGTTTTATAGTTTCAAAGGACTTATGTTTTTATATGAAAACTGTATTAATTAGCCAATAGCCTATTTAGGTCACGACGTTCCACTGTGCATGAATACTTGGAGGGGAGACCTCATCATGCAATTAGAGGGGTTGCCTCTAATTAATTAGTATGGGTAGGAGGGATCAACTCCTTGTGAAGGATGCAAGGCACACATCGCATTCACCATGAAAATCCAGTAAAACATGTAACTAGGATGCACCCATACGCCCTACATGATAATATAATATATATGGCCAAAACTGAAAAGAGACGCCACGAGCAATCACTCCGCCGTGGGGAAGTCATAACACTAGTAGCTCCATTGTTATGGTTATGGTACCTCCATAACTAGGTGACACTGGTCATGCATGTATATGGCTTGGCATTTAAACTAACGTAAGTAATCAAACATATAAAACAATACTTAGGAAAACAGTCGGCTGCAAATGGAGAATCCTAATAAGGAAAAGAATGTCCATACTGAAGGACGGAAAATCCGTACCTTATGTCCAGTGAACGAGGAAAGATGAAAGGATGAATTGTCCTACTCCGACCTCACTAATGCTACATAAGTAAGGGACATGTATAAGTTGTCTGAATTCTGAGTACGTTACTGGTTCTTGTATGTTCCTAGCTTGTTTTATATATTCTTGTCTTATTTCACTGTTTTAAATAATACACTGTATTATTCATGTATTTCATGTATTATGATTAAGTATTATCTTGTATTCTTGTATTATTATACTTGTTGTGTAATAATAAGTAAATTCCTAGAAAGTTTCCAAAAATAGATCAGTTTCTAAAAATAGAAAGTTTCTAAAAATAGTAAGTTTCCTGAAATAGAAAGTTTCCATATTTAGAAATAAGTTGGATTAATAAGTTAATAATGTAAGCTAGTGTTTACTGGTTAAAAGTCAAAAATCATGTAATTAATAATACTGTTTATTAATTATATACTATAGGTTATAACTGATTATTAATTAATAATAATTGTAAAATCTGCATGCTTTTCCCATGAACAGTACACTTAGTAAACGTACATACATTTAAAAACTTTCCTTGTATAGCATGAACACGTGTCACGATTAGTAATTACAGAAGTTATTTACGTATTATTACACGATAAGTATTAAGTACGTGATAGTACACGATACTTATTAACAATAATAATTATAATAACGAACATGTAATTACGTACTTAATTAATATAATACGATTAATATCGTTACGTACATGTATTTATGTATAACATGAACATTTAATTATAACACGAAAACACGAACGTACGAATACGTAAATTAAAACACGGGAAAACTTCGGGTTTTCCCTTGTCGGCCCTACAAGTCGCGGCACCAAAGAGACAAGGGCCAAGCCCACTTGATTTTTTTAGTAAATAAACAAAAAGGGTTAACACCTTTTCATTCACAGAGTTTTTATAAAATTTACAAAACCCTAGCCTCCTTGGTTCCCATTGCCGCCGGCCAAAAGGAATACCACAAGTGTTGGTTGTTTGATTTTTGGTTGATGTATTCAAGTATCTTGTTCGTGTTATTGTTCTCCAATCGTTACACACATTCGGTAATCCGTAAACCCTTTTTATTTTAATTCTTTGTTTATTTAATTATGAACACATGAACATGGGATTAAATAAGCTAGTAATTAAAAACATGTCACGTAATCATGGGGGTAAAATTAAGGGTTGTGTTCGGGTTTGGTTGCTCGGCCGACACTCAACCGAGAGCCCAATGCTCGCGGCGTGTCTTTGATTCACACCACCAACCGAGATCTAGGATCTCGGTGGTGTTGGTTCGGTCGGCAGCAGGAACAAGGAACCCCGACTCGCGTCGGTGTGTCCTTGTGGTTCGGTTGGGGTCTCGGCAGCATGCAGCCACCACCATCGGTACACAGCCAGTGGTAGTTTGGGTCAAGCAGGGGGGGGGGGGGGGGGACCGCGGCTGCAGCAGGGGTAACCACCGGTACACAGCCGGTGGGAACCTACTGTTGGTCAGCAGCTAGCCGAGAGAGGAACCACCAGCAGCCGCCGGTGGTGATGTTACCCTAGCAGTGGCAACCAGCCAAGCCAGTTTGCCACTGTTAAAGGAGTGTTTGTTGGGTCCGGTTCAAGGGTTTATTCTGTCCAATTCATGACATGTCTAAATTAAATTCATGGGTCCGGTTCATGGCTAAAATTGTACAAGTATTTTATTTTTGCAAGTTATTATTTTTAACAAGATATTAGATTAATTAAACATGACAATAATTAATTTAATTAATCATGGACATAGTTTAATTATTATTTATGAAATAATAACATGTTTTAACCTAAGTATTTGTTTATTTAATTTAGACTATAATATTAATTAATTATTAAGACATGGAATATAATTAATTAATAAACATGATTTAGGTTATAATTAATATAATATTAATACATGTTTTAACCTAAGTATTTTATACACCTTAATTTATTTAAATCATGTATATATTTAATTAAATCATATAACCTATAGTTTATTTAATTAACATGATATTATCAATAAGCTATACAAATAATCACATGACTTATGTTATTTAACCAGTAAACTTAAGCTTATATTATTAGCTTATTACTCCAGCTTAATTCTAAATATGGAAAGTTTCTAATTCAGGAAACTTACTATTTTTGGAAACTTTATATTTTTAGAAACTGATCTATTTTAAGAAGTTAATCTATTTTTGGAAACTTTCTATTTTAGTAAACCTGCTATTTTTAGAAAGTTGCTTATTATTACACAACAAGTATAATAATACAAGAAATACAAGTAATACTTAAACAGAATACATAGAATACATGATAAACACATCATGACCTTAAAATCAGTAAAACAAGACAAGAACATGTAAAACAAGTTAAGACATGATATAATCAGTTAAGTACTCAGTAAAAAAATACTTATACATGTACACCATTTTATGTAGCATTAGTGAGATTGGAGTAGGACTTCCTTTCGTTCGTCTTTTCCGTTCACTAGACACAAGGTCCGGATTTCTCGTCCCTTCAGTATGGACATTCTTTCATTATTAGGATTCCCTGTTTGCAGCCAACTGTTTTCTCAGTATTTGTTTTATATGTTTGATTACTTATTGATAGGTGTGTAAACACCCATCCTTTTACCACTTAATTCGGGCTAAAACGATACCAAAACACGTATTTAATATCATTTGTTTGGAATTATGCGTGGTTTTTGTGTTTGTTGTGTTTTCAGAGCTAACCGGATGAATATTAAAGAAAACATGGGATTGCACGGGTTTTACTAAAGAAAAAGACTCAAGATAAAGTCTATTGTCCAAGAGATGCAAAAGATTTGAAGTCACCGGGCCTATTCGAAGATTTATCGAAGAAAAGGACCAAAGATGGAAGATTTATATAAGTCGAAGAAACTCAAGTCTATTAAACGAAGAAATTAAAAGACGAGTTGAATTTAATCGACGACAAATCCCGAATCAGAATCGAAAACGGAAACTTTTCTGAAAAGACGAAAAGACAAGAAGAACGGGAGAAAGCCCACTCACCAACCAAAAGACAAGGCTATAAATAGCCCTCCCCTCACACATTTAGACTGGTTAGCTTTTAGTTTTCTTCTCCCCACTTTTTCTCTGTGTTCCGTTTCATCACCATCACCATTAGGGTGATTGGTGATTTTAATCTTTAATTTTCTCATCTTGTAATTTTAATCTTTGATTTATCTTGTCAAAACATTGATCATTCAATACAAAGTTCTTGTTTAATCTTTCCATTTTATCTTGTTCATCATCATCTTTATCTTCAAGTTTTTAAGTTTTTATTTTCTTGATTTGATCTTCAAAAGTTGTTGGGATTTGTGTTTTTGTTGATGGGATTAGTAGTTTATGGTTAGTAGATTCTTTGTGATTGATTTATTTAAGTTTTTGGTGAAAAACTTGGTGATTTTTGGAGTAAAATGTGTTTTCCTTGTTCTTCGGTATTTTAACTGTTTCTGGGTTTCCCAGACTTCCGAATCAATCCATAAGTTCCGAACCAAGCTGAAACTTCCGAACCAAGCCTTCATTCGGAAGTCTAAAACTTCCGAACCAAGCCTTCATTCGGAAGTCTAAAACTTCCGAACCAAGCCTTCATTCGGAAGTCTCAAAACTTCCGAACCAAGCCTTCATTTGGAAGTCTCAAAACTTCCGAACCAAGCCTTCATTCGGAAGTCTCAAAACTTCCGAACCAAGCCTTCATTCAGAAGTCTATAACTTTCGAACCAAGCCTTCATTCGGAAACTTCCGAACCAAACCAGAAAGTTCCGAACCGATTTCTTTTCAAAAGTTCCGAATGAATGAACCAAAGTCTTCCGAATGAATCATTAAGTTCCGCATGAGTAAAGTTCCGAATCAAGGGTAAAAGTTCCGAATCAATTTTCTTATAGTGTTACTGTTTTTCTGTTTTACTGTTTCTTTACGTTTATCTCACAATTTATATTTTATATTTCATGTTTTAACTAAAATTTCAAACTTTGATTTCAATTTTAATTTTGATCCTAATTTCAATTTCAATTCACGTTTTTATTAGTTATCATTAAAGTAATTGTCTTCGATTTAATAAACCATTTTAACATTAAGTAGATTAGAAAACCAAACCCTTTTATTTAGTAACCAAGAACAATCATTCCACTTAAGACTAAGATCAATTCGAGAGGATTCCGAGAGAAATTAGAACCTAAGCAAAAACCCTTGTATCAAATGGCGCCGCTGCCGGCTCTTCTCGTTAAGATCAAAAGTTTTTTGTGAGAACTTGGATTTTGGGATCCGTTCCACTTGAACGTTACTTTTTCAAGAAAATTTTCAAAAACAACTAAAAAATATAAAATTTTCAAAAATACAAAAAATTTAAAAAAAAACATAAAAACCAAAAATATTTTTGCTTTGTTTCTCTTTGTTCGTTCTTTTGCAGGTGTATGCGCACTCGTTCCACGTCATATCAAGAGCCCGAGCCTCTCGATCACTTAGACATGGCCGGTGTACCACCTCCAAACAATAATAATAACAACAACATGAACAATAACAACAACAATGAGCCCCTTCCGGATAATCGCCAGATGATTGAACTGCTGCAAGCTCATGTCGATGGCAACACGGATCCAATTGTTATACCACCAATTGCCGCCAACAATTTCGAGCTAAAATCAGGCTTTATCCAGATGGTCTCTGCTCAACCATTCTTGGGACGAACCATTGATGATCCACACGACCATATCAAGAGATTCTTGCAACTCACAAACACGGTCAAGTTCAATGGTGTTCCACAAGAGGTTATAAGGTTACAACTTTTTCCCTTTTCTTTAGAGGGACAAGCCCGGCATTGGCTTGCTAAGGAACCGCCACAGAGTATTCTCTCGTGGACGGATTTGGAAACAAAGTTCATCAATTACTTTTTTCCACCCTCTCGTACTACCGCATTGCGGAATGAGATAATAAATTTTGAACAAAAGTACGATGAGTCGTTCAGTGAATCTTGGGATCGTTTTAAAGATCTTCTAAGAAAATGCCCACAACATGGTTTTACCAAAGTACATCAAATTAATACTTTTTACAATGGTTTAAGCATGAGTGACCAAGATTCACTGAACAGTGCCTCGGGGGGTAATCTATTGGCTAAGACTTCTAATGCTGCTTGGGACATCATTGAGAACAAGTCTCGTGTACAAACCAAGAGTATTCGGACCAATGTTGCTAGTGCTAGCACTAATGACAGCGACAAGCGATTAGACAAAATCACTACGCTTCTTGAATCGCTTGTCACCCACACCGTCAGCAACAACAACAGCAACAACGCCAAAAATGCTCAAGTAAACGCTGTCAGCCAACCTTGTGAGATATGCGGTGGTCCTCACTCTTACACAACTTGTACCGCCACCCAAGATTACCCTGCTGAGAATGTGAATGCGGCATATGGCACCTATCCTCAACCTGCTTATCAAGCTAGACCTCAAGGTGACCGTAATTTGCTTAGCTATCGATCCAACAACTATCTTTCCCCACCTGGTTTCCCTCCTACCAACCCAAACCAACAACAAAACCTTAACCGCCCTCCCCAACAACAACAAAAACCTCGACAACCATACATCCCACCTCACAAGCAGCAACAACCACCTCAACGTAACAATCAAGTCTACCAACAACCTGCTTACCAACCACCTGCATACAATGCTCCTCCCAACCAAGCCACCACTGCATTACACCAAGAGGTTGCAACCTACATGAGAACCAATGATGTGATAGTGGGAAATCTCCAAGAGGAAGTGCGCAATTAGAAAGCAGACTTGGTCAAGCAAGGAAACGATTTGCGAGCTGACATGAGAAACACGTTGGATACCCAAACTAATGATCTGAGGAACATGATGGCTAGTTTCTTCAATGGTAATCAACCCTCTTCTTCGGGTACTCTTCCGAGTAACACCGTTGCGAACCCAAGAGGGGAGATGAAAGCAATCACTACTCGAAGTGGTAAAGGTACCAAGGAACCCGAGCTTCCTATACCTCCACCGGTGGTTGTGACTAAGGAGAACGAGTCACCTGCTCCTATCCCTCATCTCTCTCCTTCCCCAATTTCTCCACCTCTTCCTTCTACCCCTCCTCCACCCGTGGTTGTGAATGATCCTATTCCTCTAAAGCCTTCCTCTTCTTCCAATATACCTTATCCTTCAAGGTTGAGGAAAGAGAAGCAAAAGAGCAAGGATGATATTCAGGTTTCGAACTTCCTAAAAATGTTCAAACAACTGAATTTCAATATCTCCTTCGCTGAGGCTCTCGCTCACATGCCCAAGAATGCAAAAATGTTTAAAGATCTTCTGAGCGACAAGGAAAAGCTCCTCGATATTGCCAACACCCAACTTAATGAGAACTGCTCTGCAGTACTCTTAAGGAAATTGCCAACCAAGCTTGGTGATCCGGGTCGTTTTCTTATCCCTTGCAATTTCCCGGGAGTAGAGAATTGCATGGCCCTAGCCGATCTAGGTGCCAGTATTAATCTTATGCCTCTAAGCGTTTGGAAGCAATTATCTCTCCCAGAGCTAGTCCCCACCAAAATGACTTTGGAATTAGCTAACCGTACGGTTGCTTATCCAGTGGGGATAGCCGAAGACGTCATTGTAGGAGTCGACAAATTCACCTTCCCTGCTGATTTTGTTGTCGTCGACTACGAGATGGACCCACGTGTGCCACTCATTGTTGGTCGTCCATTCTTGAGGACCGGTCACACTCTCATTGATGTTGAAGCTGGTGAGCTTATCATGAGAGTGGGTGACGATAAAGTCGTCTTCAACATGGGAAAGCTTTCTAAACAGCCTTATTCTTACGAGAGTGTTAATTGTATTGACGTTCTTGATGAGGCTTGTGAAGAACATTTCAAAGATGCTTGTAAAAATATTCCTACCTCTCTTCCCCATGTTGAGACCGTTTCCTCTATCGACTCATCACTATCTCTATTTGGAGAAAGTGATTTCCTTTGGAAAGATTTGGAAGCCACCCTGGGATATGTGAATTTACACAATGACGATTCTTCTACCAATTGGGATGAGGATCTCAGCTTCATTGCTAACCTTCTTAAAGAAGACAATCCTACTCCTCCTTCTCCCACTGTCATTGCTATCGATACTCCGACTTCGAATACGCCTCACGTCGAAAATCCTCCGGATTTGGAACTTAAGGAGTTGCCGCCCCATCTTGAGTATGTATTCCTCGAAGAAGAGAAGAAGTCGCCAGTCATCATTGCTAAGGATTTGAAGGATGAAGAGAAAGCCCGACTTGTCGCCGTGTTGAAAGATCATAAGAAGGCTATTGCTTGGAAGATTTCGGATATTCGTGGAATTGATCCTCACTTCTGCACACACAAAATTCTCATGGAGGACGACTTTAAGCCCACAATTCAAAGCCAACGAAGGGTGAATCCAAAAATCCATGAAGTCATCAAAACAGAGGTTATCAAACTTCTTGATGCGGGTATGATTTACCCTATTTCGGATTCACCATGGGTTAGTCCAATCCATTGTGTGCCCAAGAAGGGCGGAATAACCGTTGTTCCCAATGAACACAACGAGTTGATTCTCACTCGTCTCGTTACTGGGTGGAGAGTTTGTATAGACTACCGCAAACTCAATGATGCCACGAGAAAGGATCATTTTCCTCTACCTTTTATGGACCAAATGCTTGAACGTTTAGCTGGTAATGAATATTACTGCTTTCTTGATGGTTTCTCGGGTTATTTTCAAATACCCATCGATCCCCAAGATCAAGAGAAGACTACATTCACTTGTCCCTATGGCACTTTCGCTTACAAAAGAATGCCTTTTGGCTTATGTAATGCGCCCGGGACTTTCCAAAGGTGCATGTTAGCTATCTTCCATGACATGGTTGAACAAACCATGGAAGTCTTCATGGATGATTTCTCGGTCTTCGGGGATTCCTTCTCTACTTGCCTTGCTAATTTGGAACGTATGCTTAAGCGGTGCGAATACACTCGCCTTGTTCTGAATTGGGAAAAATGCCATTTTATGGTCAAAGAAGGCATTGTGCTAGGACACAAAATCTCTAAAGCCGGTCTTGAAGTCGACCGTGCTAAAGTTGATGTCATAGCCAAATTACCTCCACCTTCAACCGTGAAGGGTGTGAGAAGCTTTCTGGGTCATGCGGGCTTCTATCGTCGATTCATTCAGGATTTCTCTAAAATCGCTCGCCCGATGACCCACCTCTTGGAAAAAGATACTCCTTTTATCTTTTCTAAAGAGTGTCTCGAAGCCTTCAATCTTCTTAAGGATAAGCTAACTAAGGCACCGGTCTTGGTTACCCCTAATTGGGAGCTGCCTTTTGAATTGATGTGCGATGCTAGCGACTTTGCTATTGGTGCGGTTTTGGGCCAAAGAGTGAATAAACACTTCCAACCAATCCACTACGCTAGTAAAACAATGACGGGGGCTCAATTGCATTATACGAAAACCGAAAAAGAGCTTTTAGCTGTTGTCTATGCTTTTGAGAAATTTCGCCCCTATCTTGTTCTATCCACCACCATCGTATACACGGACCATTCCGCGTTGAAGTACTTGATGACTAAGAACGATTCTAAGCCAAGACTTCTTCGCTGGGTTTTGCTCCTTCAAGAATTCAACATTGAAATTCGTGACAAGAAGGGAGCCGAAAACCTGGCCGCGGATCATCTGAGCAGACTTGAGGATCCTTACCAAGGGGATCATCCGACCAAAGAAATCAATGATTTTTTTCCCTTGGAGACCTTAATGTCTATAAACTCGAAGCTGAATGAAACCCCGTGGTTTGCGGACTTTGCAAACTACTTGGCGGGTGGAATTCTCAAGGAAGGGTTGACGTCCCAACAAAAGAAGAAGTTCTTCACCGACATCAAGACTTACTTTTGGGACGACCCTTACCTATTCAAACAATGTGCTGACCTGATTATTCGCCGATGTGTTGATGGACCGGCAGCGTCTGAAATCCTTGATGCTTGCCACAAAGGACCCACCGGTGGTCACTTTGGTCCCAACTACACCGCCAAAAAAGTGTTTGATTCGGGATTTTATTGGCCCTCCATATATCGTGACGCTCACGATATGGTTAAAAAATGTGATGTTTGCCAAAAGCAAGGCAAAATCACACATAAAGACGAGATGCCTCAGAATTTCATTCAAGAGTGTGAAATTTTTGATGTTTGGGGTATCGACTTTATGGGGCCATTCCCTTCGTCTAAAGGAAACAAATACATCCTTGTAGCCGTTGACTACGTTTCAAAGTGGGTTGAAGCGAAAGCTTTGCCTACTAATGACGCAAGGGTGGTTTGTAACTTTTTGAAAGCTCTTTTCGCTAGATTCGGTGTGCCTCGCGCCATTATTAGTGATCGTGGGACTCATTTCTGCAATGACCAATTTGCTAGAGTCATGGCTAAGTACGGTGTAAACCATCGTCTTTCCACAGCCTACCACCCACAAACTAATGGCCAGGCTGAAATATCCAACCGAGGACTTAAGCGAATTCTTGAAAGGACCGTGGGAGAGCATCATGCCTCATGGGCTGATAAACTTGATGATGCTTTGTGGGCTTTCCGTACTGCTTACAAGATCCCGATCGGCTGTACGCCTTATCGTCTTGTGTACGGGAAAGCGTGCCACCTCCCCATTGAGTTGGAGCACAAGGCTTATTGGGCCTTGAAGTGGGCTAATTTTGATATAAACAAAGCCGGTGACCTACGCAAGATCCAACTCAATGAGCTCAATGAACTCCGTAATGAGGCTTATGAAAATTCTTTGATCTATAAGGAAAGAACTAAGCTCATTCACGACTCCAAGATCAAAAACCGAGAGTTCCATGTTGGAGACAAAGTCTTACTTTTTAACTCTCGGTTGAAAATCTTCTCGGGAAAGCTCAAATCTCGTTGGTCCGGCCCATTCACCATTGCCCAAATTTTTCCATATGGTACTCTCGAGCTCGCTCAACCTAATGGACCAAATTTTAAGGTGAATGGCCAAAGAGTGAAGTTGTACTTTGGTGAGGACACCTCTCAGGAGGTGATTCCATCCCTCACCACGTTCCCCATGAACTAATTTTGGGTCGAGTCAGGCTCGTGACTCGGTTATCAAAAACAAGCGCTCCTCGGGAGGCAGCCCGAGTATCTATCCTTTTATGTTTTAATCCCCTAAGTGTAGGGGGGACTTCTATATGTGTTTGTCTTTGTGTGGTGATGTGATTACAGGGATTAGTGCACTCTTGGAATTTTTGAAGAACCGTGCTCCCGTGTTATCCGAAATCCGGTTCTATCTCTCAACTATCGTGATTCAATTTTCTTCATACTCACATTTGAAATTGATCACTTTAGTCGTCCCATCCTTAACTCGAGTTAACCAACGTGCACAATGTCATAAGTGTAGGGGAAACTTTTCCCACATGCTTAAACATTGAGGACAATGTTTATCTTAAGTGTAGGGGGGACTTCTATCGAAGTTTTGAGTGGACTTTTCCATGAAAATGCCTTCAATTAACCGGAAAATCATATTTTTCAACATTTTTCAAATTTTTTATTAACTTTGGCCATTTAGTTGTAATTTTTAAATTTTTATCGTTGCTTTCATATGTATATATCCCGCAATAAAGTAAAATATTAATAAAGTGGTGTAGCTAGTTTAGAAGTCTTTGACATATTAGGCCCGTTGCCTTTATTTTGACTCAACCCGAATAGTGTGACAATCCGTCAATTTACGATTGATATTTTATTCTCAAATATTATTTTAATGATACAATATGAACTCACATATTTTTTGGGAAGAAATTTGGATTTACGTCTTGAAGTAGCATCGACTACGTTTAAACCGGAGGATTCTACGTTACGTGCTTACGTTTACATACACCGTCTTTGGTGACAGTCCGACATTTCAGAAAATAAATTTGTCCATGAATATTATTTTGGAGTTTTAAATTTGTGTTGGTTCATAAACTCACAAATTTACGAGAAGAGATTAGGACTTACGATTTTATTTTAACGTCCTTTACGACTAAACCGGAAACCTTAGGATTACGTATTTACGTTTTCGAACTCCGTTTTTGATGAGACAATTTTTATTAGATTCGTTTTGTTCCGTTGATTCATAATTTATAAAAACGTTTTTCGTAAAACGACCCGAGGGCACGCAAATCGAGGAAACAAGAATCGAGGAGTACCCGTAAATAAATGGGGATGAGACAAGTGGGACACTTGTCCCACCCCCACTCAAACCGGCCCTAACTAGCCACAATGCTCCTTATGTGTCAAAGCCTTAACTAACTAAGTAACACATGTCTTGCTAAAGCTTAAAGTGTAAGCCACATACCACTTAAGCTAACTAAAACCACTAGCTACATCATTTTTACCATTTCACACATGCAATACCACACACAAACTCTCTCACCCTCCTCTAATGTGCCATCCCTACTCCACCATCAAACACCCTTTTGATCAAATTTCATCCATGAAATCATGTGTTATTCATACACATGTTGAAGCCCTTTTGAAGCTCTCTTGAATGGTGGTGATTATAACATCCATGGAAGATTTTCCTTGGTGTCTTGAGGCTGATTTTCCACAAGGAGTTCATGGAGCATGGTGGTCTTGAAGATGGTCATGGATATCCACAAGTTTCTCCATCAAAAACCATGTCAAAATCATAACCTACATCAAGTTGGTGGTATAAAGATTGTCCTCCTCATCTTCTTAATATTTTGATTATGTAAACATGTATTTTATTTCCTATTGTATATATTTATGAAGATTATATGATGATAAAAATGTTATGTGGGGATTTGTTGTTGATAATCATGGATAAAAAGGTGAAAAACTATAAGAAACAAGGTTAAAAATCTTGATTAATTTGCATAGCTGTATAAAACAGTAAAGAACCAAGTGGTGAACTGATAAAATGATGAAGTAAAATGGATTTACAGTAATCTATGGGTCTTGTACACATGTGAGAGTTGGCCATGCAAGGGAATCAAAATAATGAGTGAGATATGATCAAAACAAGTTTAGGGTATAAATCTGAAGTTACTGTTTTGGACGATTTTTAGAAAATACTTAAAGGATGATTCAACAGTAGCTATAGTAAAGTTAAATGTAGCAAATATCATTTAGTTTATGTGATAAATATTTGAGCTTCTATCTCCATATAGAACTCAAGATATGGCAGTTTTGGTGAAGATGAAGTTAAAAATCAGATTTTTGGAAATTAAAGAATAATACTATTATATAAGCACTCACATTTTAATATATAAAATGTAAAATAAAAACTCACTAACTTATAAAACTTATTTATATAAATATATATAAAAGGTTAATCAAATGGATAAATTATATAAATGGTGGTGAAATAATGTTTATAATTAATAAAAACTATAAACATGATTTTTACGACTTTTTCGGCTATTGCCGTAAAATTAACGTTTTTGTTAAATAAAACTTAGATGGTTGGACCCGTCTAATGAAAACTTTATAAAACTTATATACTGATATATAGACATGTATAACAAGTAAAAACCAATAAAACCCGAACTATAAGAAATACGGACATTTACGAGCTAAATAAACATATTGGACTAATAATTGGACTTAATAAGATAAAAACTTGTAAAAAGAACTTATTGGGCTTAACCCATTTGGGCCCAACATGGAAAATATATATACTGATAATATAAGTACAAAAAGGATTAAAACAAGTTAAAGAACTTATAATAGGATTATTGGACCTAAAACACGTAAATGGGTAAAACTAGTAAACTAGTATAAAAGTTATCGACATATAACACTAAAATGGGTAAACGAGAATATGTAAACCCACTTGATCATCATATATATATAATCATCATATGTATACATAATTGATATTTTTATAAAGTCATTGGACAAACGTCTAAGACCGATTATTATTTATATAGGTTTCCGTGATTGAAGCACGTACCGTACGCCTGAATTGCCGATAACCCGCCTTCCCACATCAACGTGAGTTCATAGCCTCGCACTCTTTTAAATGTTTTATAAATGCTTTATAAACCCGCAAGGGAGATAACATGTTTGTTTTTATAAAAGTTTGGACACCATTTGTCCCGATTGTTTGTTATTGATTTTGGACCCGAATGATTGAATGACCCGATTGTATGACCCGATAAATGATTAATGGACCCGATAGATGAAATTAAATGGATTATTAAAGTTAGGTTATGTCACTCAAAGTCCCATTAGCATGAATTGTGAACTACCGGGAGTTGGTAGACGCTTATGCATTTAATAGTACTATTTGGGGACGATCACCCTAGTTCGCGCCTTGACGGTTGATCCCCGTCGTGCCACATTGATTGGTAAGCGAATTTATGTATGAGAAGATTTCCATAGCGTGACCTTTGTGACGACACGCTACTTTAGATGGGCAAAATTGGTATCGGGTTAGCTACCCGTTGTTGGTTTAGTAAGGTAACAATGTCATGCGGCTTATAATAATCCGAATTAACGAAATACTAATAGACGCTCCGAATTACGATGTATTGCCTGACTAGCAATACAGGGTCATACTATTGATATTATGTTTGTATTTTGGTTTTCATAACCATATTCATATAACGGTTTTTATTTGATTTTATACAACGTCATAAGACGTATTGTATGATATTTTTACGATATTGGCTCGTATAATGATTTTAAGGCAAATGCCTATATTATGATTTTCGATAAGAATTTGTATAAAATGACTTTGGCTATTTTATGGCCTATTACAAAGATTTGTATAAAATGATTTTGGCTATTTTACGGCCTATTACAATGATTTGTATGAATTGGTTTTTGGTACTAATTTTATACCAAAGTTATATTGATGGAATTTACTAAACTCTATGAATTCACTCGGCGTTATTGCTGACCTTTTCTTTTAACATGTTTTATCTCAGGTACTTGAAGGTAATTCTCGGGAAGACGACAAGAATTCATGGCCCGCACTTAAACAATATTTTCCATTCAAATATTTTGTAAAACTTTATATGAAATGTAATGACTTGGGACCGATGTAACTTTGATATTTATGAATGGAAATGCTTTATTAATAAACGACGCGATTTTTATGCGTTGTCTATGATGTGAGTAATGTGCTATCCCGTAACACCAACTAGTCTTCCGCTGTATTGAGTTGTATAAATTTGGGGGTGTTACAGTTTGGTATCAGAGCTCTCGTTATAGAGAACGAAAGATTTTTAAGAAAAAAAAACCAAGGTTTTGAATAAAACTTTTCAAAATCTTTTAACTATAAACATTTTTCTAAAAATGTCTAAAAATCTTTTGACTATAACGGTGCCGAAGAATTCCCGAGTTACCGACAAGGCCAGACTGAGAAGTGTTATTTTAATATATATATAACTTGGATTATATATATATGATGTAATTTTATTACATGATTGTTTGATGATTATTTTGATTTTTATACGAGGTATTTATACGACGTAGATTGTCACAAGTAACCCTAAATCCCCTAGTAAATTAATCGAAGCTATTCTCGTAGGAATTCTAGCTATCCTAGATCTAAACCAAGTTGTGGATATTTATGATCCCAACAAATGGTTGATATTCGTAGAAATGTAGATATTAGTTGATTGTGATATTGAAAAAGAATTGGCGAGATTAAGACTGATATCAATGTCATGACGATCTTTCCTCATAGAGTGGAGTTTGACAAAACGTTATCACCTGGAAAGATGTCATCTGATTCGTTGTCATCCAATTCTTAAATTAAAATCGAAAGGGTGAATGTTGCACTTGAGGCTGTTATTGGAACCATTACCCAAAAGCCTCATGCCACTAATACCTTTCCGAGAAGTCTAAGTTGAATGATCAAGTCATTTCATATTAATGACTCATTTGATAATTGTTGTTATAAGAGCTATAGGATTGGAAACTAAGTGTTGGTTCATATTGAGATTGTATTGCCTTTACAAGGCTAAAGAATAAGATTGAAAGTATTGGAATATGAGGTAGGATATTGAATTGAGTATAAGTAGATTGAAACTTGAAAAAAGTAAAATTTAACCTGTATGAAATATGAGATTGATAAGTTAAGTCCTGTGATTGAATTATAAGGTTTTAATTGATTGTTGATTCGTGTTAAGTGTTGTTCCTAGGCCATTGTCCACTAATGAGGATGCCCAGTGTCCAAGAAATAAATTGAAGAAATCTTCTTCTGAATTGAGACCGATGGATCTTCTGGGACATGTGGAACACCTAATGACTCTTGTAGATTAGTATTCATTGTGGTATCTTTTAAAAATCCCTAACTTAACTGAGACATCAGTTGGTAGGATGAGTTCTGAGAATTGTATGACATAGTGACACGTAATGTGTTACGGTACAATTTTGACTTGTTTGTGATTAATAAAAAGACTACCCTTGATCGCTAAATTCTACATGTATTGATGTTATCTATCTTTTCCTGCTTCATCTTAATGTTCGCATTAGTGATGCAACCATTGAACAAGTACTCATCTTGATTTGAGTTACATTGTGAATTATTCTTTCTGAGTGCCATCGAGGTTATTAACCTCATGATTATCTGGCCAAGCTCATTTCCTATCGTATTGTAGTTAGTTCTTGGTGAACAAGCTTTCATCACTCTTTTGCAGATTACTCATTGTTTTTATAAAGTTAAAACGGTATCCTTTGAGAAAATTCAATTTTCATCAAAATAAGGATTATTCAAAGTGAGAATTATAAGTGATTGATATCAAAATGAAGTTGTTTATGAAAAGCTTTGGAAAACTTAACTGTTTTCATAACAAAGAAAATCTTTGTAAATTTATTCTGGATTCTTATCTAAGAATTAAGCATGAAAATGATTTTACTATAAACATGGGTGATAAAATTTTGACGAACTGAGTATTGCATCGTTAATCTTGAAATTGTATATAGTTGCGCGCCTACATACAATTTGGAAGGGACCATGCAAGGATGATTAGTAGTCACCATAAAAACTAATGAATAAACACCACATTTTCTTTGAGGATTGTGAAAGATTAAATTTTAATGAGATCTGCAAGAAGTGAAAAATAGGGACGTAATGTTAGAGACATCTACATATGTGCCCGTGCCATCTATTCTTCTGAGTTGAATTTACTCATCTGTGGAAATTGTCTTATTTGACAATTGACAATTCTTTCTGGACAAATTCTCCCGTAGTGAGATTCTTAGGAAAAGTACTTGATTACCGAGTATTGATACCCGACTGGATGTATCGACGTTCTTATCATTTCTCTTGATTTGATTTCATTTGAATGACCTGGGTAACGATCCGAGGAGCTTTCGAATGCGTACTCAAATTATGAAAACATGGGATATATTCATATTCGTTAAATGTTTTCGTCTGTATCTGATTTGAAATTCTCTCGCATAGATTATGCGTTGACCTTACTCTTTTAATAGTAGTTGTGTATCCTAATATCCTTGAATTTGTGAAGGATTATGAGTTATTATTAGCCTTTTGAGAAGTTCACATCTTATCGACGGCAATGCAACTGGAAAGTTGATAGTGCCCGTAGAATGGATTGATTGATTATGACATGACGACATTGTCTTAATTAATGGGAACTCGAGTAGAATTCCCCTAAATGATAAGATGCTGATTATCAAAAGTAATATAAATAATTCTCGATGAATGACCATATCCTGTATTTAGACTTGAAATTATACCGTGAATGGTTGTGAATTAGTCATAAATATTATAATCTAGAAGGAACCTAATATGTATTTATTAAAAGATGTTTATCTTATCTGAAACTTTAGTAAGTATTTGTTGGTAAATTACCTAAACTTTTGCCATTAAGGCAGAATTGAAATTGGTTTTGATTATATTCCCGGTGTTGCACCTGTGGCTTGTGCACTGTACGTCAGCACCATCTAAATTAAAGGAATTACCGTACAACTGAGAGAGTTGTCGGAGAAAGGTTTTATTATACCAAGCCTGTCATCCTGAAGAGCTATGGTGTTATCATTCCTTATATTTATAGATTACTGTGACTGAGTAAATTGACAATCGAAAACGATATCCATAACTTGAAATGGAAGATTTGTTCAATCATTTACAAGGTTCTAGCGTATGTTTTAAAGAATTGATTCACGACATGGTTATCATCAACTTCGCATCTGCGAAAGAGATTATTTATTCCAATCACTACATCCGGTACTTGTAATGAACATTATGAGTCCCACGTGATGTCATTTGGATTGACAATACACATGTAGTATTCATAATTATGATGAATCACGTGTGTAGGCTGTAATTTGATAAATTCATGCTCGTGATCATTAAGAACTATTTGTTTGTTTATAAGAATAGAAAGGAGTTAATAATTATTTATGGATTGCCCTGAATTGGCCGAACGATAAAAACCTATACCTTAAATATTTAACATGTGATTAAGGACTTAATCCTTTATATGATTTAACCATGTGATTAATAGATAATGGAAGCTATATTGACTTTTCAAAGATTAGAATCATTAACGCTTAGGGATTAAAAACTTAATCCTTTACATAAAATGACCATTGGATTAATGACGGTAAGATATATGCATATAGACTCTTCAAAAATTAAGAGCCCTTTTAAGACTTTGGATTTTTCCAAAAAGAAATGGAAATATGTTTTGACAAATGTTTTAACAAAGGATTTTTAAAGGGATTATTCCCTTATACACAAACCATTTAACTAAACTTCTGTTTAGGGGTAAATGTTTGTGTATACCTCCAGATAACTTAAAAAGGATTGAGGAAAACCATTTAACCATAACTTGAAATTTGAAACAACAAAATTTTGTTTTTCAACTAAGCAAATTTTTACCAAAAGTATAAACAAGGGTTTTTCGAACATTTACGGATCTTGCTAAATATTTTCGATAAATCAACAAAAATCTTGTTAATTAAATTCAAATTTATTTTTAACACTTTATATAATTGGTCGAACTAAGAAATTTAAAACTTTTACGTTTACGCTTCATAAAAATTAACTAATAATTATTTAATTAGTTGTAATAACTATCAACACTTTAAAACATCAGATTGAGTAAAACAGATAAAGATAATAGTAAAGACGAAACTAAAATATAGAAGATATGAAGAAAGAATTTTGAATAAATACGGTTATGATATTTATTTTATCAGAAAGGTGAACGTAATTACTGACGCATAATGTAGAAAGAATATCTAAGTGAATTGTGGACATGATAATTATATCATCATGAGAAGTGAATATAGATACCGACTCATTATATAGAAAATGTAAAGAACCAGTTAGGACATGTTCCTTAATAATGAACGTGCAAAATAAATTGCCAAACAATTTAAAATATAGCCGATGATTGTAAAAAGGATAATATAGATAATAAAAAGGGTTTCACGGCTAATGTGAACCATTAGAATTGAGAAGCCGATAGCGTTAAATATTTTAAAGGCCACTTGTGGTTGCCTAACTATGGAGATTGTGAGATATAATTATGTTGGAATTTGTAAGTATAAGTATTCTATTTATGTCATTTATGACTAAAAGTATCTTTGTCTGGAGAAGTTGTACTAATGACAAATTATGAAGGCATACATAGCCTCATACATTAGTAAACGTCTAGCTATTGTAAAGGTCATCATCTAAATTTGATTCGATTTGGGTCATCATCGACAGACTGACCAAATCTGCTAATATCATTCTCGTTAATGATAAATGCAAAAGAGTTATGTAAACATAGCGTGCCTGTATCGATCATCTATATCAAGATCCTCGCTTCGCATCGAATTTCTAGAGATTTGCTCAGAAATCATTGAGAACGAACCTTGATGAGAGTACTATGTACCACCCCAAATCGAAGGGACGAGGTAAAGTAACGATACAAGGTAATATAAGTGATGTTTTATGTTTGAATGATTGACCTTTGGTAATGAACCGTATAATCGTTTTCCTTTGGAAGGATTATCATTGATAATCATCGTATTAGGATCGAGATTGAATCTTGTTAGGATCTAAACATTAGGGCATCTGTAAGCAGGAGTTGAGATAAAGACACCCGACATACACCCACTGTGAGTTGGACGTGTCTTTTAGGCTTAAGGTTTCCTATGATGGCGAACCTAACCTTACAAAATACCCGACCCGCGAGATCTGAAATGATTGTTGAAATTAGGATTTGATTATTAACTGCCGATAGTGGGCAAGAGGTTATGTGAATATGAAATGTATGTCTTGAAGTGCCAAATGGGTAGCGAAGTTATGCCACAATTTTTAACCTTGGAAAAAAAAATGGATTCATGATCTGACAAATCATGGGATATAAGTCCCCGTTGTTTGGGACCATTGAGATGATGTAAAAGTTGGGATTGAAAGGCATATAAGCTGGATCTACCCTAGGACTTCAAGAACCGCGTGAATTATGTTTCGTAAATCGAACTTGATGGAATATCTATCAAGCGAGAATCTGATTATTCTTAGTAGAGCTTAGATCGGCGAAAGGTTGCATTCATCAAAAACCCGTGAACATCATGGATAGAGAAAGTAAGTCAACATTAAGCCTGATCTTATTCCCGTAGTTATGTTTGATGAAACTCGCGTATTATAATGAATTGCACTTGTGAGAAAAGACCAGAGGTGGAGGAAATATCCACATGGCTTTAACTCTATAAGAAGCGAGTAGTAAGATGATCTTTGAGGACAAAGATCCTGTTTAGGGGTAAATGCTGTGACAATCCGTCAATTTATGATTGATATTTTATTCTCAAATATTATTTGAAAATATTATTTTAATGATACAATATGAACTCACATATTTTTTGGGAAGAAATTTGGATTTACGTCTTGAAGTAGCATCGACTACGTTTAAACCGGAGGATTCTACGTTACGTGCTTACGTTTACATACACCGTCTTTGGTGACAGTCCGACATTTCAGAAAATAAATTTGTCCATGAATATTATTTTGGAGTTTTAAATTTGTGTTGGTTCATAAACTCACAAATTTACGAGAAGAGATTAGGACTTACGATTTTATTTTAACGTCCTTTACGACTAAACCGGAAACCTTAGGATTACGTATTTACGTTTTCGAACTCCGTTTTTGATGAGACAATTTTTATTAGATTCGTTTTGTGCCGTTGATTCATAATTTATAAAAACGTTTTTCGTAAAACGACCCGAGGGCACGCAAATCGAGGAAACTAGAATCGAGGAGTACCCGTAAATAAATGGGGATGAGACAAGTGGGACACTTGTCCCACCCCCACTCAAACCGGCCCTAACTAGCCACAATGCTCCTTATGTGTCAAAACCTTAACTAACTAAGTAACACATGTCTTGCTAAAGCTTAAAGTGTAAGCCACTTACCACTTAAGCTAACTAAAACCACTAGCTACATCATTTTTACCATTTCACACATGCAATACCACACACAAACTCTCTCACCCTCGTCTAATGTGCCGTCCCTACTCCACCATCAAACACCCTTTTGATCAAATTTCATCCATGAAATCATGTGTTATTCATACACATGTTGAAGCCCTTTTGAAGCTCTCTTGAATGGTGGTGATTATAACATCCATGGAGGAGTTTCCTTGGTGTCTTGAGGCTGATTTTCCACAAGGAGTTCATGGAGCATGGTGGTCTTGAAGATGGTCATGGATATCCACAAGTTTCTCCATCAAAAACCATGTCAAAATCATAACCTACATCAAGTTGGTGGTATAAAGATTGTCCTCCTCATCTTCTTAATATTTTGATTATGTAAACATGTATTTTATTTCCTATTGTATATATTTATGAAGATTATATGATGATAAAAATGTTATGTGGGGATTTGTTGTTGATAATCATGGATAAAAAGGTGAAAAACTATAAGAAACAAGGTTAAAAATCTTGATTAATTTGCATAGCTGTATAAAACAGTAAAGAACCAAGTGGTGAACTGATAAAATGATGAAGTAAAATGGATTTAGAGTAAGCTATGGGTCTTGTACACATGTGAGAGTTGGCCATGCAATGGAATCAAAATAATGAGTGAGATATGATCAAAACAAGTTTAGGGTATAAATCTGAAGTTACTGTTTTGGACGATTTTTAGAAAATACTTAAAGGATAATTCAACAGTAGCTATAGTAAAGTTAAATGTAGCAAATATCATGTAGTTTATGTGATAAAAATTTGAGCTTCTATCTCCATATAGAACTCAAGATATGGCAGTTTTGGTGAAGATGAAGTTAAAAATCAGATTTTTGGAAATTAAAGAATAATACTATTATATAAGCACTCACATTTTAATATATAAAATGTAAAATAAAAACCCACTAACTTATAAAACTTATTTATATAAATATATATAAAAGGTTAATCAAATGGATAAATTATATAAATGGTGGTGAAATAATGTTTATAAGTAATAAAAACTATAAACATGATTTTTACGACTTTTTCGGCTATTGCCGTAAAATTAACGTTTTTGTTAAATAAAACTTAGATGGTTGGACCCGTCTAATGAAAACTTTATAAAACTTATATACTGATATATAGACATGTATAACAAGTAAAAACCGATAAAACTCGAACTATAAGAAATACGGACATTTACGAGCTAAATAAACATATTGGACTAATAATTGGACTTAATAAGATAAAAACTTGTAAAAAGAACTTATTGGGCTTAACCCATTTGGGCCCAACATGGAAAACATATATACTGATAATATAAGTACAAAAAGGATTAAAACAAGTTAAAGAACTTATAATAGGCTTATTGGACCTAAAACACGTAAATGGGTAAAACTAGTAAACTAGTATAAAAGTTATCGACATATAACACTAAAATGGGTAAACGAGAATATGTAAACCCACTTGATCATCATATATATATAATCATCATATGTATACATAATTGATATTTTTATAAAGTCATTGGACAAACGTCTAAGACCGATTATTATTTATATAGGTTTCCGTGATTGAAGCACCTACCGTACGCCTGAATTGCCGATAACCCGCCTTCCCACATCAACGTGAGTTCATAGCCTCGCACTCTTTTAAATGTTTTATAAATGCTTTATAAACCCGCAAGGGAGATAACATGTTAGTTTTTATAAAAGTTTGGACACCATTTGTCCCGATTGTTTGTTATTGATTTTGGACCCGAATGATTGAATGACCCAATTGTATGACCCGATAAATGATTAATGGACCCGATAGATGAAATTAAATGGATTATTAAAGTTAGTTTATGTCACTCAAAGTCCCATTAGCATGAATTGTGAACTACCGGGAGTTGGTAGACGCTTATGCATTTAATAGTACTATTTGGGGACGATCACCCCAGTTCGCGCCTTGACGGTTGATCCCCGTCGTGCCACATTGATTGGTAAGCGAATTTATGTATGAGAAGATTTCCATAGCGTGACCTTTGTGACGACACGCTACTTTAGATGGGCAAAATTGGTATCGGGTTAGCTACCCGTTGTTGGTTTAGTAAGGTAACAATGTCATGCGGCTTATAATAATCCGAATTAACGAAATACTAATAGACGCTCCGAATTACGATGTATTGCCTGACTAGCAATACAGGGTCATACTATTGATATTATGTTTGTATTTTGGTTTTCATAACCATATTCATATAACGGTTTTTATTTGATTTTATACAACGTCATAAGACGTATTGTATGATATTTTTACGATATTGGCTCGTATAATGATTTTAAGGCAAATGCCTATATTATGATTTTCGATAAGAATTTGTATAAAATGACTTTGGCTATTTTATGGCCTATTACAAAGATTTGTATAAAATGATTTTGGCTATTTTACGGCCTATTACAATGATTTGTATGAATTGGTTTTTGGTACTAATTTTATACCAAAGTTATATTGATGGAATTTACTAAACTCTATGAATTCACTCGGCGTTATTGCTGACCTTTTCTTTTAACATGTTTTATCTCAGGTACTTGAAGGTAATTCTCGAGAAGACGACAAGAATTCATGGCCCACACTTAAACAATATTTTCCATTCAAATATTTTGTAAAACTTTATATGAAATGTAATGACTTGGGACCGATGTAACTTTGATATTTATGAATGGAAATGCTTTATTAATAAACGACGCGATTTTTATGCGTTGTCTATGATGTGAGTAATGTGCTATCCCGTAACACCAACTAGTCTTCCGCTGTATTGAGTTGTATAAATTTGGGGGTGTTACAAATAGACTTATCCAAGTTTTTTTCTAGCTAGTATCCTTAACCATGTAAACCTTAAATTGGTTTATTAGGCTAAGTGTCCACGAGTCTCATTACTTGAGATTTTAAATTGTGGAGGACGAGAAATGATAGAGTAAATTATAAGTCGGTATTCTTGCGCAAGCTCACTTGGTGTAATTATTTGCCTATTCTCCCATCACTTGCTAATAATTTATCTGCAATAAGTAAGGTCGTATGATTTGAAAAGTTACTTAGCTTCTAGCCCAAGATCGTTTAAAAGTTGCTCGGTAATGATAAGAGTTCATAGCCAAGGCATAACTTATGAAGCGGGGCGCGAAGATTGGCGAGTCCGAAAAGGCCCTAACAAGGCATGAGGATTCCATTTTATTGCTGAAGATCCAAAGTGATGTGAAAAGCATTATTCCTAAAGTCAATATGAAGGATCAAGACTCACGACGAAAAGCAATCAACTCCCATAAAGATCATGGAGAAGTCTATCCGAAAAGACCCTAACAAGGTATGAGGATAAATAGATCCAAGTCCGAAAAGGAGGCGGATCGTTGTATCTCAAAATCCCAATTAGAGATTGAAGAAATAATCATGAAGTCGTGGTCAACAAAGTTGGAGTACCCCTCAAAAGTCTCCAAGTGAAGAAACTCTATTATGATGAGAAGACCATTATCTCAAGAACGTCTCTCGAAGATATGAAGTATGAAGTACATGCCAAATATCGGCCCGAGAAAGGTCTCAAATCGTGAACCAAGTTATGCCAAGATATGAACTTTTTGATATCCCGAGAAGCAGTTTTAAGAGATTTTGTCCTTTAGCTAACTATTGATCAAATCGTCCTACTTTGCTTTCAGCCCTAATAAACTATCGAAATAAGTCCAAAAATGCATCTTCATGATCATTCTAAGACAAAAATAAAATATAAGAGATACACCTAGGAATAAGGGAGTTTAAGCATTTAATTAGGCCATGTGTGTAAGTGTTTGAATTGCTAACTTATAATAACAATGATCTCGTTTTTAAGCTTAGTTTGGGGAACGTGAAACTTGAGGGTGATAAATCTTCGCAGCACCAAAGCCCTAATGTAAAGTCATCAATTTCTTTGCAAGTTATTTCCATGTAGCTATTTTCAAGTGAAAATGGTTTTCTATCCCTTTGTTACCTTTGAAGTTTTATTTCTTTAATTTTTGTTTAGTAGAATTTAAATAAGGCCAAGGTTGATTAATTATGAGAAAAATGTAAAATTGCTTTATCACTAAGCATTGCATGAGGGCATGGCAATGGTTAAGTGTAGGGGATTGATAGGTGTGTAAACACCCATCCTTTTACCACTTAATTCGGGCTAAAACGAGACCAAACCACGTATTTAATATCATTTGTTTGGAATTATGCGTGGTTTTTGTGTTTGTTGTGTTTTCAGAGCTAACCGGATGAATATTAAAGAAAACATGGGATTGCACGGGTTTTACTGAAGAAAAAGACTCAAGATAAAGTCTATTGTCCAAGAGATGCAAAAGATATGAAGTCACCGGGCCTATTCGAAGATTTATCGAAGAAAAGGACCAAAGATGGAAGATTTATATAAGTCGAAGAAACTCAAGTCTATTAAATGAAGAAATTAAAAGACGAGTTGAATTTAATCGACGACAAATCCCGAATCAGAATCGAAAACGGAAACTTTTCTGAAAAGACAAAAAGACAAGAAGAATGGGAGAAAGCCCACTCACCAACCAAAAGACAAGGCTATAAATAGCCCTCCCCTCACAAATTTAGACTGGTTAGCTTTTAGTTTTCTTCTCCCCACTTTTTCTCTGTGTTCTGTTTCATCACCATCACCATTAGGGTGATTGGTGATTTTAATCTTTAATTTTCTCATCTTGTAATTTTAATCTTTGATTTATCTTGTCAAAACATTGATCATTCAATACAAAGTTCTTGTTTAATCTTTCCATTTTATCTTGTTCATCATCATCTTTATCTTCAAGTTTTTAAGTTTTTATTTTCTTGATTTGATCTTCAAAAGTTGTTGGGATTTGTGTTTTTGTTGATGGGATTAGTAGTTTATGGTTAGTAGATTCTTTGTGATTGATTTATTTAAGTTTTTGGTGAAAAACTTGGTGATTTTTGGAGTAAAATGTGTTTTCCTTGTTCTTCGGTATTTTAACTGTTTCTGGGTTTCCCAGACTTCCGAATCAATCCATAAGTTCCGAACCAAGCTGAAACCTCCGAACCAAGCCTTCATTCGGAAGTCTAAAACTTCCGAACCAAGCCTTCATTCGGAAGTCTAAAACTTCCGAACCAAGCCTTCATTCGGAAGTCTCAAAACTTCCGAACCAAGCCTTCATTCGGAAGTCTCAAAACTTCCGAACCAAGCCTTCATTCGGAAGTCTCAAAACATCCGAACCAAGCCTTCATTCGGAAGTCTATAACTTCCGAACCAAGCCTTCATTCGGAAACTTCCGAACCAAACCAGAAAGTTCCGAACCGATTTCTTTTCAAAAGTTCCGAATGAATGAACCAAAGTCTTCCGAATGAATCATTAAGTTCCGCATGAGTAAAGTTCCGAATCAAGGGTAAAAGTTCCGAATCAATTTTCTTATAGTGTTACTGTTTTTCTGTTTTACTGTTTCTTTACGTTTATCTCACAATTTATATTTTATATTTCATGTTTTAACTAAAATTTCAAACTTTGATTTCAATTTTAATTTTGATCCTAATTTCAATTTCATTTCACGTTTTTATTAATTATCATTAAAGTAATTGTCTTCAATTTAATAAACCATTTTAACATTAAGTAGATTAGAAAACCAAACCCTTTTATTTAGTAACCAAGAACAATCATTCCACTTAAGACTAAGATCAATTCGAGAGGATTCCGAGAGAAATTAGAACCTAAGCAAAAACCCTTGTATCACTTATGTTAGAATAAGAGCCTAAGTCATATACATGCATGACCAGTGTCAACTAGTTATGGAGGTACCATAACCATAAAACTGGAGGCACTAGTGTTATGACTTCCCCACGGCGAAGTGATTGCTCGTGGCGTCCCATTTTTAGTTTTGGCCATTATATTATATTATCATGTGGGGCGTATGGGTGCATCCTAGTTACATGTTTATCAGTATTATCAGACTGAATGCGATGTGTTCCTTGCATCCTTCACTAGGAGCTGATCCCTCCTACCTAGACTAATTAATTAGAGGCAACCCCTCTAACTGCATGACAAGGTCTCCCCTCCAAGTATTCATGCACGGTGGAACCTCATGACCTATATGGGATATTTGGCTAATTAATACATATTTTACATAAAAACATAAGTCTTTTCGAACTATAAAACCAGTTTTATGAACATGATTCCAAATTGCTTAGAACTTATATTATTCCGATGCTATTAGTCTTTATGCTTACGCAATTCCATGCTATACTTGTATATCCGTACACTGAGCGTTATGCTCAGCCATTTTCCTTTCATGTTCCCAAACGGCAGGAACTCAAGGGCGCTCGTAGACTTTAAGTGTACGTGCATATGGATTGGAAGCTATCTAGCCTTCTCTACTTTATGCATTTCATCATACATTTTGCTACTTATTTCTTGGACATTGTTTAGTCCTTTTCCTTTAAAGTACTTATGTTTGTGTGTGATGAGCTTATACTTGGGGTACCGATGTTTGTTTCCGGTATTACCTTTCATGGTCATTTAATGTTTTTAAGACATTTACCCTGTATGCTTTGATGACACGCCATAATCACACATGGCATTCCATTTACCCAAATGGGGTGTTACAGTTATGGTATCAGAGCCCAAGGTTTTGACCTGTAGGCTCTCAAAACATGACCTGTGATTAGCGAGTAGTCACTACAGTCTTCCTAGAACTGACAGTCGGTTTTCATGCATTCATTGTTTTCATGCATTCATGTCATATGTCATTGTCGCAGGTTTATGACTAAGTAATGGTTGGTACAGGACTAGCCTTATTTAGTCGCATGTTCTTTTATCGAAACTTTTAACTTTGGGACCAACCCATAGGCGTCCCCTCGCCATGTCTTTTTTTGGGTAAACTGATCCTAGGCGTTTACCCTCGCGCATATAAAAGTTTTCATAAACTGCATCATGCATAAAAATTTTCTCATGATTTATTGGCAAACTTTTTTTCATGTATATATTATGTTTTATCAGTTTAATCATGCATTTTGTTTTATACTGTCAGATGGTTCTCACACGCGAGCAAGAACAACTCAATTCAGCAGTCCAAGCTGCGATGCAGGATCTGCTTCCTCAACTGTGGAACGACATTAGGGCCGAGGTGCAGGCTGCCAACAACCAGCACCAGCATCCTAATCCTCCTCCTCCTCCAGCAACACTGGTCACATGGCTGGAGAGATTCAACAAGCAACGTCCTTGATCCTTCGGGAGAACTGACAACCCTAGTGAGGCTGATAGTTTGTTAGCTCATATCGAGAAGATATTTGATGCAATGGACTTCGACCTCGTCTTCAAGTCGAGGTTTTCCTGTTACAAATTTGAAGGTGATGTACAGGGATGGTGGAAGGCAGTGAAGCATTCTGAGGGAGGTGACAATTGGGTGGCTGGCTTGACTTGGGCTCAGTTCAGGGAGTTAGTGATAAGACAGTTCTTCCCCAAGGCTGAGAAAGACAAGTTGAAGAGGGAGTACCACGGAATCCGACAGAGAGTTGGGGAGAACAGCAACGAGTTCATGCAGCGCTTTCTTGTTTGGATGGTTTTCTTGGCGCAACAGCAGGTACTGCCGACGAGCAAGCATACGACTTTTGTTGGGCTCTTCGTACATCGGTCTCCAAAAACTTGGTGTGCGCTACCTTCAACATGGTGGCACAAGTTGCCGAAGCAACACGTAAGCTAGAGATGCTGCAGGAGAGAGAGCAATTCGGTGAAGCAGAGAGACCCGAGAAGAGGTATTTGTTCGTCACTCAGCGGTGATCATTTCAAATTCATTCAGTACTATCCTATATTTTTCCTTCTCTTTAAACTGCATCTTTTAGGCAGAAGACTGGGGACCGGTCTCAACCGGCTACTCAACAACAGCCTACTCAACCCAAGGGTAATGGTCAGACTCAAGGCCGTTCTGCTACGGATAGGCGTGGCAGTAATGATAATTACCGTAACAACGCAGGAAACTCCAACAGCAGCATTTCCTTAAACTTACTCATTTCTTACGTTACACGTTATGATTCATAAATTCTGACACTTTAGCATCTTCTACCAGGAATCATGGTAACGGAAGGGTGCAGTACCGAAGAGGTTCACAGCCTAACCGTACAGCTATCACTTGTATTACGTCTTACGATTTTTCCGCATTGTCCTTTTGTATCTATAAACCATGTCTCATGTGTACTTTTCCGAACAGGCTCCCAGCCAGCAAGGGCACCTGCTGGAGGGTATACTCACCCTTTCTGCCCTACCTGCAACCGTAGGCACCCAGGGCCATGTCGCCACGACAGGGATGCTTGCTTAAAGTGTGGCCTTACTGGTCATCGTATGAAGGACTGCCGCAAGGGCGAGATGGAGGGCACATCTGGACATGCCGATTCCAAGCCGCCTCCTACTAGTGGACGGGTGTACACGACTTCTCGCGATGTAAAACCCGTATTTAAATAGTCGAATATTAAAATACGTAGTTTTAGTTTATTAAAAGCTATGCATTTAATTATTCCGAAAAATAATTATTTAGTCAGAAATATCGCGAGAATTAAATAAGACGGCACGTAAATAAATTCTAATCTCGAAAAAATGAAAAAATATATAACATAAAGGGGGGCGGCTTGGACAAATAAACAAAGAATAAGTGGACTCTAGGGCCCGACCCATTACACAAAGAAAAAATAAACATGGGGTTCACCCCTTTTGTTACATTCAGACGAAAAAACAGAATATTAGGGTTTGTGACCTATGTGGCCGCCGGCTGTAGTCAAGAAGAAAAGGGTTTTGGGGGTGTTTAATTACCTTCGACCCGTGTGTATCAACCATCGTTCGTAATCATTGTAACGATATCACTTTCCCCTTTTTGATTTCATGAATTATCACAAATTATTTTGTTTAATATGTGTATAAATGAATTAGATAATCACCATGAATGATTTATATAAAGGGGGGTTTGGTTCGTGTACAGTAAGACTCGACAGGGGTGTTTGGGGTTAACAGTCGATAAGGGTGCGTTTGGGTCTGTCATCAGCAAACGGTGCGTTTGGGTCTGTCATCAACAAAGGGGGTGTTTGGTTTTGTGAAATCAGTGGTAAACTTTAGGAAAACGATGGGAGCGGAGTATAGGATCAGTGGGAAACGTTTGGACAGAAAAATAACCATTTTAATATGAGATTAACGATAGAATAGCGACGCTAAATTCTATTGCATTTTAGTAGTAACAGTTTTATTTGACAGTTTTTAAGCCCAGTTTTAGTCACAACGTTTAGTGACAGAATTTTCTGTCGCAAATTCTAATAGGTAGAATTTAATAGTAATTGTTTGTTCTAGTGCGACCGAGACGGGGTATCTCGGTAGGCTCGGGGCTACATTTTAAAAAGGATTAAAGCGACGATCTAAGTTATACCTTATGTTATCACTTAAATAAATAAATGTTTAAAATGATTTAATTAGTAAATTAAATTTATTACTATTTAATTAGTTTTATAATAATTTAAAAGGGGTATAATAGTATTAAATGATTTTATTCATTCTGTAAACGTTCTAATTTTAGAAACTTTCTATTATTAACAGGTTACTAAATATAGAAATATTATAACGTCAGAATACGTGTTATACCGTCATTAATAACAGAATAGGAATACGTTATTCAGAAATATTAGAACATTCAAACTTATCAGTTTATATACTAACAATATTACAAGAATAAATAAATTAACTAAGTACAGTTGAGATAAATAAAATAAACATATATCAGTCAACTTATGTTCACGTCCATTATTCATGTAGTATCCGTGAGGTCAGAGTATACCTTTCAGCTTTCGTTTCTATTTCATTACTAGACTAGAGGTACGGATTTTCCGTCCTTTCAGTAAGGACTTCCCTTCTATGCATGATTAGGATTTCCTGTCTACAGCCAAATGTTTTCCCCAGTACATGTTATAAATTATCAGAATTTATTTAAATAACTAAGATATTGCCTGAGCATTATATACAAGCATGACCAGTTTATGTACTAGTTACAGAGGTACCGTAACCATGACACTAGAGGCACCAGTGTCGTGACTCACATGCAGGAGAGTGATATCATGCATCATCCCACTCAGCTCAGCTTGGCCATTTTATCAGTATTATTAGTGGGGCGTATGGATGCATCCTAGGCTTATCAGTTTATAGTTACCAGGGTGAATGTGGTGTGTGCTCTACATCCTTCACATTAGAGCTGATCCCTCCACCCAGCACAGTATTTAGAGGTCACCCCTCTACAGTTATTTAGAGGTCACCCCTCTACAGCATGACGAGGTCACCCCTCCAGTTATTCATGCACCGTTGTTACAGCACATGGCCTATATAAGCTCTGGCAATTAAAATACAGTAAATGCATATTTTCAGATTTAACAGATAACAGTTCAGCTTTATTATATATAAATTAGACTTTACAGATATACACAAATTTCCACTGCCACTTTACTTATCAGTCTTACAGCTCAAGTATTTTATCATCTGTTTCATTTCAATAATTCCTTATCGTGCTTTACATCCGTTCACTGAGCGTTATGCTCAGCCGTAGTTCTTTCATGTTCTAACGGCAGGTACACCAAGACGCTCTTAGGATTCTGATAGCATGTGCATTGAAGGAAGCTATCCGGACTTCTTACTTTATGCACTTCTTACATAATTCTTCTTATTTAGACATTGTTTAGTCCTTCCCTTCAGTATTTTACATTTCAGGTTTTGAGCTTATGTTTGGATTACCGATGTTTGTTTCCGGTATTTCGTTTATGGTCAGTTAATGTTTTAGGACATTTACCTTATGCTTTGATGACACGCCATAAGTACACGAAATGGTCCACTTATCCATGTGAGGTGTTACAATTATGGTATCAGAGCTATAGGTTCGACCTGTAGGCTCTAAAACTTGACCTGTGACTAGTGGGTAGTCACCAGGAACCTCCCAGATTTTAGCGTTGTTATCTTTCATGTTTCTCATGCATTTATCAGTCAATTTTCTTCAGTTATCAGTCGATTTTCTTAATGTTTTTGACTAAGTGAAAGGTTGGTACATGACTGGCCATATTTAGTCGCATGTGTTTTCCACGAATTTTGTTTTGGTGAACCGACCCATAGGCGTTCACCCTTGCCGTTCAGATTTTGTATTGGTAAACCGACCATAGGCGTTTACCCTTACTCATGACAGATTCATGTTTTCAGTCAAATATTACTTAGTGAACCAGCCATAAACGTTCACCATTATTCAGGTCAATTTTCATGCTTTCAGTCGAATATTGTTTTGTGAACTGATCGATAGACCTTCACCTTTGCTCATATCATGATGTTCTATAAATTTTGACAAGTATGGATTGGACTACAGCCATCCATATTTAGTCACAGATTATAAATTCTATACATGACAGTTCTCATGAAATTTTGACAAGTATGGATCAAACCAGAATCGCCCATACTTAGTCCGATGTTTTAAATTCTATGGATTGAACCATAGCCGTCCACATCAATTGATATTAAACCTCATTTGATTAGACTTTTTATCTTCCTTGTTGCCGTCAAATTTTCATACCCTCAAGTTGATGTCGTTTTCATGTTGTTTCAGTTTCATGTCTCCTTACGAGGGTTTTATTTTCAATAGAATGAAAATGTCTTCATACTAAGACACAAAAAGGATTTCAACAAAATCCTGTTTTCATGACAAAGCATGTTTGGCCTTCATTAATCACGTTTCATACTGACCATTATTGGAACTTCAGTTAAACCATACTTTCAAGGTCTCTATGCAACCAGCATTAAATCTACGCAGGAATTACCAAGCTATCATGTTACTCATTTCAGTTCAGCTTACTATCGTTTAGATCAATTCTTTTCTTTGATCATGTCAGACAAGCAACACCAGTGTCGATCATCCCATAAAATTTCCACCAGTGCCATGTATAGTATTCCATATGTACCCCATGTACAGTGTCTTAGTTATACTCCATGTACAGTAATTCATATGTACCCCATGTACAGTGTCTCAGATATGCTCCATATGCAGTATTCATTTTGTACTTCATGCATAGTAGTCCAGGTGTACACCAGGTACCAAACTCAATGGATATTGCTAATCGATCCTCAATCATCTCAGGCGTTGCCACTTGTCGATATTCTACCAGGTGCTGATGTTGCTCGTGAGTTGAAGATTTTACCAGATGTTGTAACACCCCATTTTGGAAATGGAAATATCATAGTAATTATGGCGTGTCATCAAAGCATACAAGGTAAAATGTCTAAACATTACTTGACCATATAAAGGAAAATACCGGAATCAAACATCGGTAGTCCAAAAGTAAAGCTCATCACACACAAACATAGTATAGTAAAGGAAAAGGACTAAACAATGTCCAAAGCATAAGTATTATAAAGAAAAGAAATGCATAATGTACAGAAGGCTAGACAGCTTCCAGTCCATATGCACGTACTCTTAGTGTCTACGAGCGTCCCTGAGTACCTGCCATTTTGGGAACATAGAAAAGGAAAACGACTGAGCAATACGCTCAGTGCACGGATGTACAATAAAGCATGAATAGGATAAGCATATAACATAATAACAGTGGAAGAAACTAAGTCCCGAGTAACCTGGTTAAGTCTTAATAAAACTGGTTTTATAGTTTGAAAGTCTTATGTTTATCTTATAAAAACTGTTTGTCATATTTTACCATTAGCCAATATAGGTCATGAAAATCCACCGTGCATGAATAATTGGAGGGGTGACCTCATCATGAAAGTTAGAGGGGCTGCCTCTAATTTAATATACTGGTTTATGGGTAGGAGGGATCAGCTCCTTGTGAAGGATGCAAGGCACACACCACATTCACCATGAAATCCTGAATAAAAACGTGTAACTAGGATGCACCCATACACCCCACATGATAAATATAAATAAATGGCCAAAAGCTGGAGGGATGCCACGAGCAATCACTCCGCCGTGGTGAAGTCATAACATCAGTGCCTCTAATTTTATGGTTATGGTACCTCCATAACTAGGTGAAACTGGTCATGCATGTATATGGCTATAGGTAATCATATTTAAACATAAGAAATCAAACTCATACTTATACTACGGGAAAACAGTTGGCTGCATACTGGGAATCCTAATAAGGAAAGAAATGTCCATACTGAAAGGACGGGAATCCGTACCTTATCTCCAGTGAACGAGAACGATGAACTGCGAGAATCCTACTTCCGAAACACTAGTGCTACATAAATACGTACATGAAATAAGTATCTGCTTACTAAATACATAGTTGGTTTTATGTCATGTCTTAGCTTATTCTATGTGTTCTTACTATGTTTTACTGTTTAAAGCCTTAAACTGTGTTAAATCTTATATTCTGTTCATTCTGATTAAGTATTTATGATATTTCATGTGTTATTATACTTACTGTGTAATAATAAGTAACTTTCCAAAAATAGCAGGTTTCCTAAAATAGAAAGTTTCCAAAAATAGAAAGTTTCCAAAAATAGAAAGTTTCCAAAAATAGAAAGTTACCAAAAATAGAAAGTTTCCAAAAATAGAAAGTTTCCAAAAATAGAAAGTTTCCAAAAATAGATTTACTGCTTAAAATAGATAAGTTTCTAAAAATAGAAAGTTTCCATAAATAGATTAGCTGCCTTAATTAAATAAGTTTCCATAAATAGATTAGCTGCCTTAAATAACTAAGTTTCTAAAAATAGCTGGTTTCCATAAACAAAATTAGCTGCCTTATTTAATTAAGTTTCTAAAAATAGAAAGTTTCCATAATTAGAAATAAGCTGGTTAAATAAGCTATGTAAATAAGCCTAAGTGTTTTCATGATTATTTTCTAAGTCATATGATATATTATATAGTTTAATAATTATTTCATGTAATTTAATTAAACTATAGGTTATAATATTTAATTAAAATGTGACATGTTTTTAATTAAATATATTAAATACTTAGGTTAAAATATGTATTATTAAATATTAATAATATAACCTAAGTCATGTTAATTAATTAATTATATCCATGGTTTTTAAATAATTAATTAATTATAAGTCTTAATAATATAAATACTTAGGTTAAAATAATTTCATGATTATTAATAATTAATTAACCTAAGTCATGTTATTAAATTAATCCCATCTTTTATTAATTTAATTTTAACATAAGTTTATAACATAAACAAAACTAACATAACCATGATCCGGATCTAAGCTTAAAAACATGAACCGGACATGAATCGACACCGTACCCCGACCCAAATCAGGGTACCCCTTGCTGCCGTGGGACCCACACGCACCAACCAAGACCAAAATGGTCTTGGTGGTGTCGGTTAAGCAAACCGAAACCCCCTTGGGGTCGGTTGCAGCCTGTGGCCCAAAACAAAACACCCCTTAATCGACACTCTGATTTAATTAATGATCCAAACATGTTAGATCTATGTTTAATTAATGTGTTTTTATAAAAAAAACATCACGTGTTCATAATTAATAAAAAGACTAATTAAAAAGAAAAGGTTCAAAAAGGTTTTACCGTATTCGTGGATCAAGGGAATGAAGAACAAATACGAACAAACAATAAATCAACAAGATCCAAGATCAAGGAATCACCTTGTTTGGTGATTGTAGGTGGCGGCACAAAGAGGAGGAGAAAAGGGAGGGTTTAGGTTTTTCTTGAATCTTCTGTAAAGTAATTTTTGAGTAGTAAAAATTACTTAACCCCCTTTTAGTAAAATTGGTAATGGGCTTGGCCCATTACCCTTGTTTTAGCCGCGGGTAGGGACCCCCCCATGGGGTTCCCGTACCTCGTTTCGTGTCTCGTTATTTAGTTGGTCGTTTGTGTTTAATTATGTTCGTGTTTTAAATGTTCTCGTTACGTAAATACCATACTCTAATATATTTAATTACGCTCGTATTAAATATATATACATAATTAATAATAGCTCATGTTTTAATTACGCTCGTGATTTCGTGATCGTATGTTCGTGATTAACAATTGCTAAATAATTATTACGTGATCGTGCATATAAAATACTTATCGTGTTCTAACACGTACGTAATACATAAACTCCTAACACGTAATCGTAATCATGCTATATTAGGAAAGTTTTTAACTAGTACGTACGATCCTAAGGGTACTATGCATGGTAAAAGCATGCGGGTTTTACAACTCTTCCCCCTAAAAAGAATAATTCGTCCCCGAATTATAGATAAAGTAAACTGGAAAAGAAGAACATACCCGAATTCAAAATATGAAATGAGGGTAAGAAGCCTGGATAGACTCCTCCGTTTCCCAAGTGGCTTCCCGCTCGGTATGATCCCTCCATATAATTTTGACGAATGGAATCGTCTTCTTTCTCATGACTCGTTCTTGCCTGTCAAGAACTCGTTCGGGTTCTTCTATAAAAGTGAGATCTTCACGTATCTGTTCCAGTGGATACTGAACCATGTGAAGGGGATGATATTGATACCCTCTGAGTAAGGACACATGAAACACATTGTGCACATGCAAAAGCTGCGGAGGTAACACCAATCGGTAAGATACTTCACCGACTCGTTCAATGATATCAAACGGTCCGATGAAACGAGGACTGAGCTTCCCTTTAATCCCGAAGCGTCTAACACCACGTGCCGGCGAAACCTTAAGGAAGACGTGATCTCCTACATTAAAGTGTAAATCCCTACGATGCTTGTCGGCGTAACTCTTTTGACGTGACCGTGCCTCCTGAATTTTCGGCCTAGCTACTGCGATCTTCTCATTTGTCATCTCTATGATTTCTGGTCCTTCGAGTGTTCGCTCGCCAACCTGATCCCAGCAGATTGGGGCGCGACACTTTCTGCCATACAACATCTCAAATGGAGAACACTTGATGCTTGCGTGCCAGCTGTTGTTGTACGCAAACTCCACCAAACAGATGTATTCGTCCCAATCACCCGTCCATTCCAACGCACATGACCTCAACATATCCTCCAATGTCTGAATGGTTCGCTCCGACTGTCCGTCCGTTTGAGGATGAAAAGCCGTGCTAAGCTTAAGTTGTGTACCCCAAGCTTTCTGCAGACTTTTCCAAAAGCGCGAAGTGAATCGAGGATCTCTGTCTGAGACGATGCTGGATGGTGCACCGTGTAGTCTCATGATCTCTCGTCTATACGTATCTGCGAGTTTACTTACCGGATCTTCCTTGCGGATCGGTAAGAAATGAGCTGATTTGGTAAGTCGATCTACGAGAACCCAAATTGCACCGTGCTTCCTTTTGGTAGGCGGAAGACCGGTAACAAAATCCATGGTGATTTTGTCCCACTTCCACTCTGGAATATCTAACGGTTGAAGGAGACCGCCAGATCGCTGATGCTCGATCTTAACCTGCTGGCAGGTAAGACATTTGGAGACGTAAGTGGCCACATCCTGTTTCATACCACTCCACCAAAAGTACTGCTTGATGTCATGGTACATTTTAGTTGAACCAGGATGTATCGAGAATGGGGAGCTATGAGCTTCTGCTAGCAAAGCTTCCCGAAGTTCTTGGTCGTCAGGAACACAAAGTCTTTTGCCCTGCCATACGATACCATCTGCATCTACTCTGAATTCTGTCTGCTTCTCCAAATTCTGTACTATCGCCCATATTTCTCCGTCATCCTTCTGAGCTTCCTTGATCTTAGATAGTAACTCGGGTTCTACTCTAAGATTAGCCCAGTAACCGTGTTGTCCACGTACCATGATCTCGATGTCTAGTCGCTCCAAGTCTCTGATGACTTCCTCTTTGATTTTAATGCCGTTGATCATTCCGGACTTCCTGCTAAGGGCATCTGCTACTACATTTGCCTTTCTGGGATGATACTGCAGATTAATGTCATAATCCTTCAACAGATCTAACCATCTCCTCTGCCTCATGTTCAATTCACGCTGAGTGAAGATATACTTCAAACTCTTGTGGTCCGTGAAAATGTCACATGATTCTCCATATAAGTAGTTTCTCCATATCTTCAATGCAAACACGACTGCAGCAAGTTCCAGATCGTGCGTGGGGTAATTTTCTTCATAAGGCTTAAGCTGCCGTGAAGCGTACGCGATCACTTTCCCATGTTGCATGAGAACACAGCCAAGTCCCTTCCCCGATGCATCGCTGTAGATTTGAAATCCACCCGTACCAGATGGTAGAGTAAGAATAGGTGCAGATACTAGCTTCTGCTTCAGGTCTTCAAAGCTCTTCTCTCGATCTTCAGTCCAGACGAATTTCTCCCCTTTCCGCATCAGTTTGGTCAATGGTAGTGCTAGGCGGGAAAAGTTCTCCACGAACCTACGGTAATAGCCAGCTAAGCCTAAGAAACTGCGGACTTCCGTCGCTGATGTCGTCCTCGGCCACTTAGTAATGGCCTCAACCTTCGCTGGATCCATAGTGATTCCTTCTGCTGATACAATGTGACCTAATAATGCCACCTTGTCTAACCAGAACTCACACTTGGAGAATTTAGCATACAGCTGCATCTGGCGAAGAATCTGTAGTACTGCACGAAGATGGTCTTCGTGTTCCTCCTTGGACATAGAGAAAATCAGGATGTCATCGATGAAAACAATGACGAACTTGTCTAGAAATTCATGGAAGATTCTGTTCATCAGATCCATGAACACTGCTGGAGCATTTGTCAGACCAAATGGCATAACTACAAACTCATAGTGGCCATAACGAGTACGAAAGGCAGTCTTAGCAATATCCTGCTCCTTGACTCGTAACTGGTGATAGCCTGACCTGAGATCGATCTTGGAGAAGTGTTTGGCCCCTTGGAGTTGGTCAAACAGATCGTCAATGCGTGGCAGTGGATACCTATTTCTAATAGTAATCTTGTTGAGCTCGCGATAGTCTATGCAAAGACGCATACTGTCGTCCTTCTTCTTAACAAACAAGACCGGTGCGCCCCATGGAGATGCGCTCGGTCGAATGAAACCTCGTTCAAGAAGTTCTCGCAGTTGATCCTTAGCTCCTTCAGCTCTATTGGAGCCATGCGATAAGGAGCCTTGGAGATTGGTTCAGCTCCTGGAACCAGTTCGATACTGAATTCCACTTCTCGTGCAGGTGGTATGCCCGAAAGTTCTGCTGGAAACACATCTTGGAATTCTGACACTATTGTTTGATCCTGAATCGATGGAGATTCAGCATGCATGTCGTGAAACGTAGCTAGATAACCCTCGCAGCCATGTGACAGTAGTGCACGCGCTTGTAGGGTGGATATGACTTGTATAGACCGTCCGGGTATGAACCTATTATGAATGTACTCTGGTGCATTGACATCACCGAAGATAACTCGATATGAATGGCAGTCTATAGTAGCATGATACTTGGATAGCCAATCCATGCCCAAAATCATGTCGAAGCCATTCATGTCCAGCGGAAGTGCGTCGACAGATCGAACCTTATCATCAAATTCTAGGGGAAGACTCTTGTATACATGGGTGATTAATACAGAGTCCCTCAAAGGCGTGGAAATAGTAAGCCTATTTTCTAGTGGCAAGGAAGGCATCCTAATGTTCTTAGCATAAGCAGTAGAAATAACCGAGTGAGTAGCACCCGTATCGAAAAGAACACATGCAGCGCGACCATACATATACCAGATTCCAGTGATGGTACATGTAGACTTGTTGTCCTGGTCTCGAGATGTCGTGTAGACACGCCCAGCAGTAGGAGGTGGCTTGGTATCAGCATGTCCTGATGTACCCTTCATCTCGCCCTTACGGCAATCCTTCATAATATGGCCAGGAAGACCACACTTGAAGCACACATCAGTATTACGGCGACATGGTCCTGGGTGACTACGGTGGCAAGTAGAGCAAAGAGGATGAGTGTATCCTCCAGCAGGTGCTCTGGCTGGCTGAGGACCTGATAAAACATTTTACATGAGACATAATAGTTGGGTACAAAGGACAAAGCGGATAATCGAAAGATTGAATACCAGTGATAGCTGGATGGCTAGGCTGCGAACCTCTCTGGTTCTGGTCCCTACCGTTTCCATGGTTCCTGGTAGAAGTTTGCTTAAAGTGTCAGAATATGAGTCATAACATAAACCATAAGGAATTTCGTAAGTATTAGGACCTGCTGTTGCTGGATTGCCCGGCGTTGTTACGGTAATTGTCATTACCGCCACGCCTATCCGTAGCAGATCGGTCATTAGTCTCACCGTTTCCCTTGGGCTGATGAGGCTGCTGCTGAGTAGCCGGCTGAGACCGGTCCCCAGTTTTCTGCCTGGAAGATACATTTAAAGAGATGAATAATTGACATATGGAAGGTATACGGATTGGTCACCGCTTGAATACGAAGGTTTACCTCTTGTCGGGTCTTTCAGCTTCCCCGAACTCATCCCTCTCCTACAACATCTCCAGTTTCCGTGCTGCATCGGCCACTTGTGCTACAGTATTGAACGTAGCACACACCAGATTCTTTGCGACCGATGTGCGAAGAGCCCATCTGAAGTGATGTGCCTGGTCTTCAGGAGTACCTGCTGCCGCACCAAGGAAACCAGCCAAGCGAAGAAAGCGCTGCATAAACTCATTGCTATTCTCCCCAGCCCTCTGACGGATCCCATGGTACTCTCTCTTGAGCTTGTCCTGCTCATCCTTGAGAAAGAACTGCTCCATCACCCTGTCCTTGAACTGAGCCCAAGTCAAACCAGCAACCCACTCATCACCACCTTCAGATTGCATCAAATCTAACCACCACTTGAGTACATCGCCTTCGAACCGATAGCATGCCAACCTCGCCTTGTATGCGGGGTCACAGCCCATAGCGTTGAAGATCTTCTCGATGTGAGCCAACCAGCTTTCAGCATCGCTGGGGCTATCTGTCTTCTCAAAAGCTCGAGGGTGGAGCTTGTTGAATCTCTCCAGCCATACTGCTAATGTCACTGGAGGAGGAGGAGGTGGTGGATGATTGTGCTGCTGCTGATTGTTGGCAGCTTGAACTTCAGCTCGGATGTCATTCCTCAGTTGAGGAAGAAAGGCTTGCATGGCAGCCTGAATTGCAGCATTGAGCTGCTCCTGTTCGCGTGTGAGAACCATCTGACAGTATAACATAAAACATATGATTAAACAGTTCAAAACATAAAATATAAAATATATACATGAAAAAAAAATTTATACTAAAAATTTCACGAGAAAAATTTTATGCAAGAAAATTTTTTGTGTATGAATGCATGATGCAGTTTTATGAAAACTTTGTATGCTCGGGAGTGAACGCCTCTGGTCAGTTTACTCAAAACAAAATACATATCGAGGGGACGCCTATGGGTCGGTCCCAAATCTAAAAGTTTTGATAAAACACATGCGACTAAATAGGGCCAGTCCTGTACCAACCATTACTTAGTCAAAAACCTTGTAACAATGACATGTATATGTATGCTTAAAAATGATGAATGCATGAAAACAACTGTCAGTTCTAGGAAGACCGTAGTGACTACCCACTAATCACAGGTCATATTTGAGAGCCTACAGGTAGAAGCCTTGGCTCTGATACCATAATTGTAACACCCCATTTTGGAAATAGAAATATCACAGTAATTATGGCGTGTCATCAAAGCATACAAGGTAAAATGTCTAAACATTACTTGACCATATAAAGGAAAATACCGGAATCAAACATCGGTAGTCCAAAAGTAAAGCTTATCACACACAAAACTAGTATAGTAAAGGAAAAGGACTAAACAATGTCCAAAGCATAAGTATCATAAAGAAAAGAAATGCATAATGTAAAGAAGGCTAGACAGCTTCCAGTCCATATGCATGTACTCTTAGTGTCTACGAGCGTCCCTGAGTACCTGCCGTTTTGGGAACATAGAAAAGGAAAACGGCTGAGCAATACGCCCAGTGCACGGATGTACAATAAAGCATGAATAGGATAAGCATATAACATAATAACAGCGGAAGAAACTATGTCCCGAGTAACCTGGTTAAGTCTTAACAAAACTGGTTTTATAGTTTGAAAGTCTTATGTTTATCTTATAAAAACTGTTTGTCATATTTTACCATTAGCCAATATAGGTCATGAAAATCCACCGTGCATGAATAGTTAGAGGGGTGACCTCATCATGCAAATTAGAGGGGCTGCCTCTAATTTAATATACTGGTTTATAGGTAGGAGGGATCAGCTCCTTGTGAAGGATGCAAGGCACACACCACATTCATGATGAAATCCTGAATAAAAAACGTGTAACTAGGATGCACCCATACGCCCCACATGATAAATATAAATAAATGGCCAAAAGCTGGAGGGACGCCACAAGCAATCACTCCGCCGTGGTGAAGTCATAACATCAGTGCCTCTAATGTTATGGTTATGGTACCTCCATAACTAGGTGAAACTGGTCATGCATGTATATGGCTATAGGTAATCATATTTAAACATATGAAATCAAACTCATACTTATACTACGGGAAAACAGTTGGCTGCATACGGGGAATCCTAATAAGGAAAGAAATGTCCATACTGAAAGGACGGGAATCCGTACCTTATGTCCAGTGAACGAGAACGATGAACTGCGAGAATCCTACTTCCGAAACACTAGTGCTGCATAAATACGTACATGAAATAAGTATCTGCTTACTAAATACATAGCTGGTTTTATGTCATGTCTTAGCTTATTCTATGTGTTCTTACTATGTTTTACTGTTTAAAGCCTTAAACTGTGTTAAATCTTATATTCTGTTCATTCTGATTAAGTATTTCTGATATTTCATGTGTTATTATACTTACTGTGTAATAATAAGTAACTTTCCAAAAATAGCAGGTTTCCTAAAATAGAAAGTTTCCAAAAATAGAAAGTTTCCAAAAATAGAAAGTTACCAAAAATAGAAAGTTTCCAAAAATAGAAAGTTTCCAAAAATAGAAAGTTTCCAAAAATAGAAAGTTTCCAAAAATAGATTTACTGCTTAAAATAGATAAGTTTCTAAAAATAGAAAGTTTTCATAAATAGATTAGCTGCCTTAATTAAATAAGTTTCCATAAATAGATTAGCTGTCTAAAATAACTAAGTTTCTAAAAATAGCTGGTTTCCATAAATAAATTAGCTGCCTTATTTAATTAAGTTTCTAAAAATAGAAAGTTTCCATAATTAGAAATAAGCTGTTTAAATAAGCTAAGTAAATAAGCCTAAGTGTTTTCATGATTATTTTCTAAGTCATATGATATATTGTATAGTTTAATAATTATTTCATGTAATTTAATTAAACTATAGGTTATAATATTTAATTAAAGTATGACATGTTTTTAATTAAATATATTAAATACTTAGGTTAAAATATGTATTATTAAATATTAATAATATAACCTAAGTCATGTTAATTAATTAATTATATCCATGTTTTTAAATAATTAATTAATTATAAGTCTCAATAATATAAATACTTAGGTTAAAATAATTTCATGATTATTAATAATTAATTAACCTAAGTCATGTTATTAAATTAATCCCATCTTTTATTAATTTAATTTTAACATAAGTTTATAACATAAACAAAACTAACATAACCATGATCCGGATCTAAGCTTAAAAACATGAACCGGACATGAATCGACACCGTACCCCGACCCAAATCGGGGTACCCCTTGCTGCCGTGGGACCCACACGCACCAACCAAGACCAAAACGGTCTTGGTGGTGTCGGCTAAGCAAACCGAAACCCCCTTGGGGTCGGTTGCAGCCTGTGGCCCAAAACAAAACACCCCTTAATCGACCCTCTGATTTAATTAATGATCAAAACATGTTAGATCTATGTTTAATTAATGTGTTTTTATAAAAAAACATCACGTGTTCATAATTAATAAAAAGATTAATTAAAAAGAAAAGGTTCAAAAAGGTTTTACCGTATTCGTGGATCAAGGGAATGAAGAACAAACACGAACAAACAATAAATCAACAAGATCCAAGATCAAGGAATCACCTTGTTTGGTGATTGTAGGTGGCGGCACAAAGAGGAGGAGAAAAGGGAGGGTTTAGGTTTTTCTTGAATCTTCTGTAAAGTAATTTTTGAGTAGTAAAAATTACTTAACCCCCTTTTAGTAAAATTGGTAATGGGCTTGGCCAATTACCCTTGTTTTAGCCGCGGGTAGGGACCCCCCCATGGGGTTCCCGTACTTCGTTTCGTGTCTCGTTATTTAGTTGGTCGTTTGTGTTTAATTATGTTCGTGTTTTAAATGTTCTCGTTACGTAAATACCATACTCTAATATTTTTAATTACGCTCGTATTAAATATATATACGTAATTAATAATAGCTCGTGTTTTAATTACGCTCGTGATTTCGTGATCGTATGTTCGTGATTAATTATTGCTAAATAATTATTACGTGATCGTGCATATAAAATACTTATCGTGTTCTAACACGTACGTAATACATAAACTCCTAACACGTAATCGTAATCATGCTATATTAGGAAAGTTTTTAACTAGTACGTACGATCCTAAGGGTACTATGCATGGTAAAAGCATGCGGGTTTTACAGATGTTGATGCTGCTAACACCTTGAAGCCCTCATAAATGCTGATGTTGTTGATAATTTGGAGATTTCTTAAGATGCTGATGCCATTTATACTATGAAGACTCTGCAGAACAAGGACGAAAACTATAATTTTGAAATTTCTGACAAGAATAAATTTCAACCATCAGACATTACCATTCCATTCCATACTTTTACCTTCTCATCTAGATGTCACACTTCACTCAGCAAACCGTTCGTTCAGAAGAGTGGGAACCGGAACCCAGCCGACTACTCAGCAAAATAGTTACATGAATCACGGTCATGATAATGACCGTCATAAATTGACAGACAAAGCAGTAGTGACAACCACCGTGCTTATAATTAATCAGTCAGTAACCATCGGAACTCCGGAACGGACGTGACCAGAAATACAAAAGGTCAGTAGTCTAACCGGTCCGCCAATCCTAGCAGTTACCAAAAATTTTCAGCCTTGTTCAGATTCATCTACTAAAACACGTGCCAAGACATCAGTCAAGACATAGGTCTCACGTATCATTTAGGAAGACACATATCAGGACACCAGTCATGGTACACGTCATACAAATATCTTCTCAGAGTACGAGTCAGAACTCATAACTCCGTATGTTTGCTAAATCAGGCTCTCAGAAATTCAGGGTACCCTTCAGAAAGGGGTATACCCGTTCTATTATGCAACGCATGAATCAGATCATTTAAAAATTCAGTCACCACCACGGGAGTATTGCCAGGTTAGACATGCAGTGTTCGTTCTGTGAGGTTACAAACGAACACATTTAGCGATATCTGCCACGTTTACTTTACGTGTTCCTATGTTAGCTTTATTCTAAATCAGGTAGTTACCTACCTCTCAGCCAGAAAGGACTCAACAATATCACCATATTTAATAAAGTTTTATTTTCAGTTATCGACGAGATCCGTCTTACTAACTCCTGAGAATATTCATTTTACTTCTACCAGAAAAATCAGTACAAATTATTTCAGCTTTACAAGCACGTGAATTATTATCTTATAGCTGCGAAGACTTCTAGTCATCATTCATGATGCAAATTTTGAAATTCCTTAAATTCATGATTAGCAGATTATTCCAGAGTTTTCAGACAAAAATTTCAGAAGGCTTTCCAGAAATTCATTCCTAACCACGGACAGAGTTCAACATCGAGCTTGTCTCAACGACGGAAACTGTTTTCAGAACTCTTTATCGCATGAATTCAGCTGAGTTAAAAGAGTTGCAACATTAGCTGCAAGAGTTACCGGAACAAGGCTGTATTTGCCCTAACACACCACTAGGAGGTGTACCGTTTCTGTCTATCACAAAGAAGGCCGGTAATATGAGATCATGTATCGATCACCAGAAATTTACCAGATCACCATTCATAAACGATACTCATTCGATGAATAGAAGGTTACCTGACCTACTACGAGGTCCTTAAATATTTTCCAGAACAACTCATGACCATGCCACCAACAGTGGTGAGAGAAGAACATGATGTTTTCCAGATTGCTGTTAAACACGTTACAGTCTCTCTAAAATTTAAATTTTACTTCTGAGCTCCCTAATACTCCAACTATAGTATGAGGTTTATGAATAAAAATTTTCCAGGAGTTCTCAGACAAAATCGTCAGTATACTCACTTATTACATCGTGAAATGCTAAACTCTAGAGTAGAACACGAGAATCATCTTCTCACTATCATGCAGATCCTTCGATAGGAGAAAATTATATACCCAGCTTTCCGGATATGATTTCCAGTTGAACAATGTGGCATTTTTGGGACACGTTATTTCAGCAAAAAGAAGTTTCAGACAATTCTGCGAAGGTGAAGGCCATCACCAGATGGTCAAGGCCGATGCCCATGATTAAAGTACAGATTTTCTGGAACTCAGCTGACTACTACCGCATAAGTGCTGACAGTTCTCATGATTAGCTTTTCGTGACTAAGCTTACGCATAAAGGATAGTACCTACACTAATAGTATGTATTCCATAAGATCCTACGTGAAGAGAGATCTAATTTATCGAGACTCATAGTTCTTTCATGACTATTCACCCATATTCTACCAGAATGTACCAAAATTCCAGGCAGGATTTGGATAGGAACAGTATAACACGTTGAGGCAGCTATGTTCATATCTAATGCCTGCCATCCCAACAAATTCAAGATAGGACACCGACATGCTAATGAGTTATTACGACCATTAGCAATTTTTAAACATAAATGAGATAAGATTCCATGGAGGTTATTGTCAGTTACCACAGACTCTGACGAAGCATGATGCTATCTAAGTCGTTGTAAACCAGTTAACCCAGCCTACACGTCTCCTTCTATCCGAAATGATTACGTGGTAATGAATCTACAGGAAATTCAACAATAGATCGTACGATTTCAAGGCATTCCATCGACCATCATATCAGACATAATTCATGTTAATTATCATGTATACATTCACGTTCACGTTTATCTTCACTTTCACGTTTACGTCTCATTCGCAGTATGATGTTGTTGCAGTTCATGTTTCGTACTATCTCATGATTTAAGCTCACGTTAGCATTCATAACATTGTCCTTGTTCAAGTTCGTGTGCCATTTCGCGATATACTTTTCACAGTCTATTACCGAAAATGGTTACAGAAATCTTGAGAAACCAGTCTCAAGTTTAGCACAACTATTCCATAACCAGGCAGACGTTTCACATCTCAGGCCGTATCGTTTGCATTCATCCTCAGTCAGCATACGTTTATGATATTTTCTAGTATCATGCTCATAGTATGTTCCACGTATCACATATATGACCTATTTCATGCGCAATGCTCCTTTTATGATCGCGAACCACGTTCACAATTTCTTACGTAGCACATTCCCAATTGTTCACATAGTTCGTCCCTATATATCTTCAGCAGATTGCTCAGATATAGAAATGTTATCTTTTTAGAATATTTACACGTACTGTTTCATGTATCATACATGTTATAGTTTATTCAGTCTATCAGATTCAGAAAATCCATCTTAAATATGGAACCAGGAACTATTCAGCATCGTCAGGACAGGGTCATCAGGACCAAGATGTTCATTATGTTTAGATCTTTGAAGGAATCGTTTCGAGCGGGAGGCCATTCGAAACAGAGGAGTCCATCCGGACCTCTCATCACTTTTCCTCCAATAAATCCAGTTAAGTTCTTTCAGTCAGGTTACGTTCCAGGTCCTCTTCATCCATGTCACGTTCCATGTTCACTTCAGTCATGTCATGTATATACCCTTTCAGCAGCATTATGTTCTAAATCAAGGAAGAATGATCCTTCAGCTTATATGCCTTTTCAGCCTTCAAGCTCGTTCAACATATATGTCCTTTCAGCTTATACGTCATTCAGCTTACGTATACTTTCAGCTTTTACTTCGATCAGCTTAAATTACCTACAATTCGAGGACGAATTTTTCCTTTTAGAGGGGAAGAATTGTAAAACCCATTATGGTCGTATCTTTAATTCGGGGACGAATTATTCTTTTTAGAGGGGAAGAATTGTAAAACCCGTATTTAAATAGTCGAATATTAAAATACACAGTTTTAATTTATTAAAAGCTATTTATTTAATTACTCCGAAAAATAATTATTTAGTCAGAAATATCGCGAGAATTAAACACGACGACACATAAATAAATTCTAATGTCGTAAAACCCAGTATGGTCGTATCTTTAATTCGGGGACGAATTATTCTTTTTAGAGGGGAAGAATTGTAAAACCCGTATTTAAATAGTCGAATATTAAAATATGCAGTTTTAATTTATTAAAAGCTATGCATTTAATTACTCCGAAAAATAATTATTTAGCCAGAAATATCGCGAGAATTAAATAAGACGGCACGTAAATAAATTCTAATGTCGAAAAAAAATGAAAAAATATATAACATAAAGGGGGCGGTTTGGAAAAATAAACAAGGAATAAGTGGAACCTAGGGCCCGACCAATTACACAAAGAAAAAAATAAACATGGGGTTCACCCCTTTTGTTACATTCAGACGAAAAAACAGAATATTAGGGTTTGTGCCCTATGTGGCCGCCGGCTGTAGTCAAGAAGAAAAGGGTTTCGGGGCTGTTTAATTACCTTCGACCCGTGTGTGTCAACCATCGTTCGTAATCATTGTAACGGTATCACTTTTCCCTTTTTGATTTCTTGAATTATCACGAATTATTTTGTTTAATATGTGTATAAATGAATTAGATAATCACCATGAATGATTTATATAAAGGGGGTTTGGTTCGTGTACAGTAAGACTCAGCAGGTGTGTTTGGAGTTAACAGTCGATAAGGGTGCGTTTGGGTCTTTCATCAGCAAAGGGTGCGTTTGGGTCTGTCATCAGCAAAGGGGGTGTCTGGTTTTGTAAAATCAGTGGAAAACTTTATGAAAATGATGGGAACGGAGTATAGGATCAGTGGGAAACGTTTGGACAGAAAAATAACCATTTTAATATGAGATTAGCGACAGAATAGCGACGCTAAATTCTGTCGCAGTTTAGTACTAACAGTTTTATTTGACAGTTTTTAAGCCCAGTTTTAGTCACGGCGTTTAGTGACAGAATTTTCTGTCGCAGATTCTAATAGGCAGAATTTAATAGTAATTGTTTGTTCTAGTGCGACCGAGACGGGTATCTCGGTAGGCTCGGGGCTACATTTTAAAAAGGATTAAAGCGACGATCTAAATTATACCTTATGTTATCACTTAAATAAATAAATGTTTAAAATGATTTAATTAGTAAATTAAATTTATTACTATTTAATTAGTTTTACAAAAATTTAAAAGAGGTATAATATTATTAAATGATTTTATTCATTCTAGAAACGTTCTAATTTTAGAAACTTTCTATTATTTACAGGTTACTAAATATAGAATTAATATAACGTCAGAATACGTGTTATACCGTAATTAATAACAGAACAGGAATACGTTATTCAGAAATATTAGAACATTCAGACTTATCAGTTTATATATTAACAGTATTACAAGAATAAATAAATTAACTAAGTACAGTTGAGATAAATAAAATAAACATATATCAGTCAACTTATGTTCACGTCCATTATTCATGTAGTATCCGTGAAGTCAGAGTAGACCTTTCAGCTTTCGTTTCTATTTCATTACTGGACTAGAGGTACGGATTTTCCATCCTTTCAGTAAGGACTTACCTTTTATGCATGATTAGGATTTCCCGTTTGCAGCCAAATGTTTTCCCCAGTACATGTTATAAATTATCAGAAATTATTTAAATAACTAAGATATTGCCTGAGCATTATATACAAGCATGACCAGTTTATGTACTAGTTACGGAGGTACCGTAACCTAGCACTAGAGGCACCGGTGTTGTGACTCACATGCAGGAGAGTGATATCCTGCATCGTCCCACTCAGCTCAGCTTGGCCATTTTATCATTAGTATTAGTGGGGCGTATGGATGCATCCTAAGCTTATCAGTTTATAGTTATCAGGGTGAGTGTGGTGTGTGCTCTACATCCTTCACATTGGAGTTGATCCCTCCACCCAACACAGTATTTAGAGGTCACCCCTCTACAGTTATTTTAGAGGTCACCCCTCTACAGCATGACGAGGTCACCCCTCTAGTTATTCATGCACCGTTGTTACAGCACATGACCTATATAAGCTCTGGCAATTAAAATACAGTAAATGCATTTTTTCAAATTTAACAGATAACAGTTTAGCTTTATTACATATAAATCAGACTTTATAGATTATACACAGATTTCTGCTGCAACTTTACTTATCAGTCTTACAGCTCCAATATTGTATCATTTGTTTCATTTCAGTAATTCCTTATCATGCTTTATATCCGTTCACTGAGCTTTATGCTCAGCCGTAGTTCTTTCATGTTCTAACGGCAGGTACACCAGGACACTCTTAGGATTCTGATAGGATGTGCATTGAAGGAAGCTATCTAGACTTCTTAGTTTATGCACTTCTTAGATTATTCTGCTTATTTGGACATTGTTTAGTCCTTCCCTTCAGTATTTTACTTTTCATGTTTTGAGCTTATGTTTGGATTACCGATGTTTGATTCCGGTAATTCCTTTATGGTCAGTTAATCTTTATCCAAGTGAGGTGTTACACGCGATTAGGCCAACAAGTCTACAGGTACCATCACTGGAATCTGGTATATGTATGGTCAAGCTGCATGTGTTTTATTTGACATGGGTGCTACTCACTCGGTCATTTCTACAGCTTATGCCAAGAATGTTAGGATATCCCCTATGCCATTAGAGAATGTATTAAACATTTCCACGCCTTTAAGAGACTCTGTACGCATAACCCATGGGTACAAGAGCCTTCCCCTAGAGTTTGACGACAAGATTCGTCCTACTGACGCACTTCCTTTGGATATGTGCGATTTTGACATGATATTAGGCAAGGACTGGCTATCCAAACCTCACGCCACCATTGACTGCCATACATATCGGGTCATCTTCGGTGATGTAAATGCACCAGAGTACATTCTCAACAGTTTCATACGCTGAAGGTCTATACAAATAATTTCACCCTTACAAGCACGTGCACTACTGTCACATGGTTGTGAGGGCTATCTTGTGACTGTTCATGATTTGGAGGCCGAATCTCCATCTATCCAGAATCAGCCGATCGCGTTAGAATTCCGAGACGTGTTTCCATAAGAACTTTCGGGCATACCACCTGCTCGTGAAGTGGAGTTTAGTATTGAACTCGTCCCAGGAGCTGAGCCAATATCTAAGGCTCCTTATCGCATGACTACCATAGAGTTGAAGGAGTTAAATAAACAACTACAAGAACTGTTAGAACACGGTTTCATTCGACCTAGTGCTTCTCCATTGGGCGCACATATTCTGTTCGTAAAGAAGAAGGACGGTAGTATGCGTCTCTGCATAGATTATCGTGAGCTCAACAAGATCACAATCTGGAATAGATATCTGTTGCCACGCATTGATGACTTGTTTGACCAACTCCAAGGGGCCAAACATTTCTCAATGATTGATCTAAGGTCGGGCTATCATTAGTTACGGGTTAAAGAGCAGGACATCGTCAAGACTGCTTTCTGTACACGCTATGGGCACTATGAATTCGTAGTAATGCCATTTGCCTTATCAATGCTCCAGCTGTTTTCATGGATATGAAGAACCGTATCTTTCATGATTTCTTGGACAAGTTCGTTATTTTCTTCATTGACGACATTCTGATTTTCTCTATGTCGAAGGAGGAACACGAAGACCGTCTTTGTATTGTACTACAGATACTTCGCCAGAAGCAGCTATATGCTAAATTCTCCAAGTGTGAGTTTTGGTTAGACAAGGTGGCGTTCCTAGTCCACATTGTATCAGCAGAAGGAATCATAATGGATCCATCAAAGGTTGATGCTATTACCAAGTGGCCAAGACCAACATCAACGACTGAAGTTCGTAGTTTCCTAGGCTTAGCTGGTTACTACCGTAGGTTCGTAGAGAACGTTTCCCGATTAGCACTGCCATTGACCAAACTGATGCGAAAAGGGGAGAAATTCGTTTGCACTGAAGAAAGAGAGAAGATCTTTGAAGACCTAAAGCAGAAGTTAGTATCTGCACCGATTCTTACTCTCCCATCTGGTATAGGTGGATTTCAAATATACAGTGATGCTTCAGGGAAGGGACTTGGTTGTGTTCTCATGCAACATGGGAAAGTGATTGCATACGCTTCACGGTAGCTTAAGCCTTATGAGGAGAATTACCCTGCGCATGACTTGGAACTTGTAGCATTCGTGTTTGCATTGAAGATATGGAGGCATTAATTGTATGGAGAATCATGTGATATCTTCACATATCACAAGAGCCTGAAATACATCTTCACTCAACGTGAGCTGAATATGAGACAGAGAAGATGGTTAGAGCTGTTGAAGGATTATGACATTAATCTGTAGTATCATCCCGGCAAGGCGAACATAGTGGCAATTTCACTTAGTAGGAAGTCCGGTATGATGAACGGCATTAAGATTGAGGAAGAGATTATAAGAAACTTGGAACGACTAGACATTGAGATCATGGTACGTGGACAGCACAATTACTGGGCTAATCTTAGAGTGGAACCTGAGTTACTCTCTAGGATCAAGGAAGATCAGAAGGATGATGGTGAAATTTGGGCGATTATTCAGAACTTCAATCAGCAAACGGAGTTTCGGTTAGATGACGACGGTATCTTATGGCAAGGCACCAGACTTTGTGCTCCTGATGATCTTACTCTTAGGGAAGCGTTGTTAGCTGAAGCTCATAGCTCCCCATTCTCCATTCATCCTGGTTTGACCAAGATGCACCACGACATCAAGCAGTACTTTTGGTGTAGTGGTATGAAACAGGATGTTGCTACTTATGTCTCCAAATATCTTACCTGCCAGCAGGTTAAGATCGAGCTTCAGCGGTCTAGTGGCCTACTACAACCGTTAGACATTCCAGAGTGGAAGTGGGACAAGATCACCATGGATTTTGTTACCGGCCATCCGTAGACAAAGAGGAGGCATGATCCGATTTGGGTTATCATTGATCAACTTACTAAGTCAGCTCATTTCTTACCGATACGCAAGGATGATCCGGTCAGCAAACTCGCTGATACATACAAGAAGGAAATCATGAGACTTCATGGTTCTCCATCCATTATCGTCTCGGACATAGATCCTCGGTTCACTTCGCGATTTTGAAAGAGTCTACCAAAATCTTGGGGTACAAAACTTAAGCTTAGCATGGCTTCTCATCCTCAAACAGACGGAAAATCAGAACGGACGATTCAGACTTTGAAAAACATGCTCCGAGCATGTGCATTGGAGTGGACAGGAGACTGGGATGATTATATAGGTTTGGTAGAGTTTGCATACAATAACAGTTGGCACGCCACCATTAAGGGTGCACCATTCGAGATGTTGTATGGCAGGAAGTGTCACGCCCCAACTGCTGGGATCAGGTTGGTGAGCGAACACTTGAAGGACCAGAAATGATAGAGTTTACCAACGAGAAGGTCGCTATAGCTAAGCAGAAATTGCAAGAAGCTCGTTCACGTCAGAAGAGTTCTATCGACAAGCATCGTAGGGACTTACATTTCAACGTAGAAGATCACGTATTTCTGAAGGTATCACTGGCACTTGGTGTTAGACGTTTCGGAATCAAAGGGAAACTCAGTCCTCTGTTCATTGGACCGTTTGATGTCTTCGAGTGAGTCCATGAAGTATCTTATCGTTTAGCGTTACCTCCGCAACTTTCTCACGTTCATGATGTTTTCCATGTGTCCTTACTTAGAGGGTAAAAGTATCATCCCCTTCACATGGTTCAGTATCCACTAGAACAGATGCGTGAAGATCTTACATTCATAGAAGAACCCCGAACGAGTTCTTGACAAACAAGAACGAGTCATGAGGAAGAAGACGATTTCATTCGTCAAAATCCTTTGGAGGGATCATACTGAGCGGGAAGCCACTTGGGAAACAGAGGAGTCTATCCGGGATTCTTACCCTCATTTCATATTTTGAATTCAACTATGTTCCTCTTTCAGTTTAATTTATCTATAATTCGGGACGAATTATTCTTTTTATGGGGGGAGAGTTGTAAAACCCGCATGCTTTTACCATGAACAGTACACTAGGTAAACGTACGTACATTTAAAAACTTTCCTTATATAGCATGAACACGTGTCACGATTAGTAATTCCAGAAGTTATGTACGTATTATTACATGATAAGTATTAAGTACGTGATAGTACACGATAATTATTAACAATAATAATTATCATCACGAACATGAAATCATGAAAGTAGAAATCACGAACATGTAATTACGTACTTAATTAATATAATACGATTAATATCGTTACGTACATGTATTTAAATATAACACGAACATTTAATTATAACAAGAAAACACGAACGTACGAACACATAAATTAAAACACGGGAAAACTTCGGGTTTTCCCTTGTGGGCCCTACAAGCCGCGACACCAAAGAGACAAGGGCCAAGCCCACTTGATTTTTTTAGTAAATAAACAAAAAGGGTTAACACCTTTTCATTCACATAGTTTTTATAAAATTTAAAAAACCCTATCCTCCTTGGTTCCCATTGCCGCCGGCCTAAAGGAACACCACAAGTGGTGGTTGTTTGATTTTTGGTTGATTTATTCAAGCATCGTGTTCGTGTTATTGTTCTCCAATCGCTACACGCATTCGGTAATCCGTAAACCCTTTTATTTTAATTCTTTTTTTTTATTTAATTATGAACACATGAACATGGGATTAAATAAACTAGTAATTAAAAACATGTCATGTAATCACGGGGGTAAAATTAAGGGTTGTGTTCGGGTTTGGTTGCTCGACTGACACTCAACCGAGAGCCCAAGGCTCTCGGCGTGTCTTTGATTCGCACCACCAATCGAGATCTAAGATCTCGGTGGTGTTGGTTCGGTTGGCAGCAGGAACAACGAACCCCGACTCGCGTCGGGGTGTCCTTGTGGTTCGGTTGGGGTCTCGGCAGCAGGCAGCCACCACCACCACTGGCACACAGCCGGTGGCAGTTTGGGTCAAACAGGGGGAACCGCGGCTGCAGCAGGGGTAACCACCGGCACACAACCGGTGGGAACCTACTGTTGGTCAGCGGATAGCCGAGAGAGGAACCACCGGCAGCCGCCGATGGTGATGTTACCCTAGCAGTGGCAACCGGCCAAGCCGGTTTGCCACTATTAAAGGGGTGTTTGTTCGGTCCGGTTCAAGGGTTTATTCGGTCCGGTTCATGACATGTCTAAATTAAATTCATGGGTTTGGTTCATGGCTAAAATTGTACAAGTATTTTATTTTTACAAGTTATTATTTTTAACAAGATATTAAATTAATTAAACATGACAATAATTAATTTAATTAATCATGGACTTAGGTTAATTATTATTTATGAAATAATAACATGTTTTAACCTAAGTATTTATTTATTTAATTTAGACTATAGTATTAATTAATTATTAAGGCATGTAATATAATTAACTAATAAACATGACTTAGGTTATAATTAATATAATATTAATACATGTTTTAACCTAAGTATTTTATACACCTTAATTTAATTAAATCATGTATATATTTAATTAAATCATATAACCTGTAGTTTATTTAATTAACATGATATTATCAATAAACTATACAAATAATCACATGACTTATGTTATTTAACCAGTAAACTTAAGCTTATATTATTAGCTTATTAATCCAGCTTAATTCTAAATATGGAGACTTTCTAATTCAGGAAACTTACTATTTTTGGAAACTTTCTATTTTTAGAAACTGATCTATTTTAAGAAGTTAATCTATTTTTGGAAACTTTCTATTTTAGGAAACCTACTATTTTTATAAAGTTACTTATTATTACACAAGAAGTATAATAATACCATAAATACAAGTAATACTTAAACAGAACATAGAATACATGATAAACATAGCATGACCTTAAAATCAGTAAAACAAGACAAGAACATGTAAAACAAGTTAAGACATGATATAATCAGTTAAATGCTCAGTAAACAGAATACTTATACATGTACCCCATTTTATGTTGCATTAGTGAGACAGGAGTTGGACTTCCTTTCGTTCGTCTTTTCCGTTCACTGGACACAATGTACGGATTTCTTGTCCCTTCAGTATGGACATTCTTTCTTTATTAGGATTACCCGTTTGCAGCCAACTGTTTTCTCAGTATTTGTTTTATATGTTTGATTACTTAAGTTAGAATAAGAGCCTAAGCCATATACATGCATGACAAGTGTCACCTAGTTATGGAGGTACGATAACCATAACACTAGAGGCACCAGTGTTATGACTTCCCCACGGCGAAGTGATTACTTGTAGCGTCCCTTTTCAATTTTGGCCATTATATTATATTATCATGTGGGGAGTTTGGGTGCATCCTAGTTACATGTCTATCAGTATTATCAGATTGAATGCGATGTGTGCCTTGCATCCTTCACTAGGAGCTGATCCCTCCTACCCATACTAATTAATTAGAGGCAGCCCCTCTAATTGCATGACGAGGTCACCTATCTAAGTATTCGTGCACGGTGGAACCTCATGACCTATATGAGCTATTTGGCTAATTAATACAGATTTTACACAAAAACATAAGTCTTTTCAAACTATAAAACCAGTTTTATGAACATGATTCCAGATTTCTTAGAACTTATATTATTCTGCTACTATTAGTCTTTATGCTTACGTTATTCCATGTTATGCTTGTATATCCGTGCACTGAGCGTTATGCTCAGCCATTTTCCTTTCATGTTCCCAAACGACAGGTACTCAAGGGCGCTCGTAGACTTTAAGCGTACGTGCATATGGATTGGAAGTTATCTAGCCTTCTCTACTTTATGCATTTCATTATACATTTTGCTACTTATTTATTGGACATTGTTTAGTCCTTTTCCTTTATAGTACTTATGTTTTGTGTGATGAGCTTATACTTGGGGTACCGATGTTTGTTTCTGGTATTTCCTTTCATGGTCATTTAATGTTTTTCAGACATTTACCATGTATGCTTTGATGACACGTCATAATCACGCGTGACATTCCATTTACCAAAATGGGGTGTTACAATAATAATTCATGTTTTATTAATTTATAATATATCATGGTTAATTAATAAACTATAGGTTATACAATATTAATTAAGCCATGGTTAACTAGCATAGTTTATTAAATAAATGACATGGTAATTTAATAAACTATAGGTTATATGGTTTAATTAAATAAAAAATGATTTAGTTAAATTAAGTCTGAATAAATTACTTAGGTTAAACCTGGATTACTAATTTACTAATTATAACCTTAGTAATGTGTTTAATTAAATTAAATAGTCATGATAATAATTTAATTAAAATAAATAAAATAAATAAATTGATTTATTAATGTCCCGTACCCGAACTCGTGACTTAAAATAACCCGAGTCAAATAAGTCAAACCAACACCCAAATATCAGCAGCGGCTGGTGGTTACTGCCGGCGGCCAGCAGCCTGTCCTTGCTGTCGGGTTGCCACCGCTCGGTCGGGGGTCCTACTGGCTAGCCAGTCGTCCCCCTACCTCACACAAAGATCCTACTGAGAGCTCATTGCTCTCGGTTTTCCGCCGACTGAACCAAGTTCCCCCTGCTTGGGGTTCTTTGGTTGCCGCCGCCGACACAAAAAAGGCACGGACCCCCCCCCCCCCCCCTTGTGGGGTGTGGCTGCTCGTCCAGAACCCACCGCCGAGACCACGGAGGCTCTCGATTTACGTTCTTATCAACATCCCACCAAGTTTAACCCGATTCCCTTATTTAATTTACTTAATAACATGTTTTTAAATGATTTGTCTTAATGGTCATGAACATAAGAAAGAAATAACGAAAGATCAAGGGTTTTAACATATACCAAATGCGTGATGATTTACAATTAAAACACGAACATATTCTCGTAACCCAAAATCAAATCAACCAACTTTCTCTCCCACTTCTTGCTGCAATACCCGGCGGCCAATTAAGATGGGGGCTAGGGTTTTCTTCAATTTGTGAAATTTTGTAAATAATGAAAGACAACAAAATTCGCTGGTGATTTAATCTAGTAAATGGGTCGGGCCTTAAGCCATGTTCTCTCCTTTCTTTAGTTCCCACGCCAACCCAACACCCTTCCAAGTGTTTTCGTTTAAATTTCATGTTATAACATTTATCACATGTCGAGTTTAATTGTCGTGTCGTGTTTAAATGTTCGTGTTACATATACTACGTATATATATCGTGTCCTAATAGTCGTGTTATAATTATTATACGTAATAGTTATCATGTTCCTAAATGTTCGTGATCGTATGTTCGTGATTATAATTATTATACTTAATAATTATCGTGCACTAACACGTACGTAGTTTCTGAATTTAACGTTCGTGATACGTTGTAACACCCCCAATTATTTCACATTTCAAATCAGCGGAAGAGTCGTTGGTGTTACGGGATTGCACATTACTCAAATTATAGACAACGCTTAAAAGTCGCGTAGTTTAATAACAAAGAATTATCCATTCATAAATATCAAATTACATAGGTCCTCAAGTCAAATATATCTTACAAATTTACAAAACATTTGAATGGAAATTTTTATTTAAATGCGGGCCATAGACTCTTGTCATCTTCCCGAGAATTACCTTCAAGTACCAAAGATAAAACATGTTAAAAGTAAGCGAAACGTTGAGCGAGTCCATAGAGTTTTAATAATAACCATTAATCATAAACCCGGTATATAATCATTACCGAAAAACATTTTTGGTAAAATTCTTTGTCATAGACCATAACATAGGTCAAAAACATTTTATACGAATCATCTTCGTAAATCATAACATAGGCCTTAAGCATTTGATACGAATCATTGTCGTAAATCAGAACTTAGGCCAAAAACATTTTACACGAATCATTGTCGTAACAACACCATTCAATACGTTTTATAACGTTGTTTATAAAATAATAAAAACCCTTATATAAAACAGTTATGTAAAACCAGAACACGGGTATAATCATAAATAAAACCCCATATTGCTAGTTAGGAAATATATTATAATTCAAATTACATATCATACATTATTCTTGAGACCGCGGCCTCAGTATTACCATTATCATTATTATTATCGGATTATTATAAGCCGCATGACATTGTTACCTTTCTATTAAATATATCGGGTAGCTAGCCCATATTTTCTTTGCCCATCTAAGACAGCGTGTCGTCACAAAAATCACGCAAAATATATCCCTCTCATACATAAATTCGCTTACCAATCAGTGTGGAACGACTGGGATCAACCTTCAAGGCGTGAACTGGGGTGATCTTCCCCAAATAGTACTATTATATGCATAAGCGTCTACCACTCGCGGTAGTTCACAATTCATGCTAATGGGACTTATAGTGACATAACCTAACTAATAATAATCCATTTCAATCATTCATTGGGTCATTCAATCAATCGGGTCCATATCAATAAACATACAATCAGGACCACTTGTGTTCTATCTTTATTATAACTAGCATGTTATTTCCCTCGCGGGTTTACAAAAACATTTCACAAAACATTTATAAGAGTGCGAGGCTATGAACTCACTTTGGATGGGCAAGGCGGGTTATCGGCAATTAGGATGTACGGTGCGTGCTTCGATCATGGGAACCTAAACACATAATACTCGGTCTCAGACTATCGTCAGATAACTTTATAAAAGTTGTTATGTATATGTAATGATGTCATAACATGATGATCAAGTGGGGTCTTATTTCCTTTCACAACATTATTAGTTGTTAAGTACTAGTTAACTTAGTCTAGTTATAGTAGTTTTAGCCCATTTACATATTATGGCCCAATAAGCCCATTAAGAGTCCAATATATTATATTAGTCCATTTATCTTTTTAAGACTAGGCCAATACTCATATGTTGGGCCCAAGTGGGTTAAGCCCATAAGTAAGCCCAATAATATTAAATCAAATTAGTTGGGCCTAGTGGTCCAACAAGGCTAATTTGGCCCATTATGGTCCATTAGTTATAAAGCTCGGTTTCGTCGATTTTTACTTGTCAAGTGTGTTTACATATCATTATATGTTCCATAAAAATGTTACATTAGACGGGTCCGACCATCTATGTTTTATTTGGCGAAAACGTTAATCTTTTGATTTTAGCCGAAAAGACGTAAAACTTATATATCGTTTGTAGTTTTAGAAAACATTTGAGTTTTATTTTTATAAAATGTAATATTTAATTATTATAGTGTATAAACATATTTTATATTAGTTCTCAATTTATTAACTTATACATACTTATTTTATATAATATTTCACTTTGAGTGCTCTTTTAATAATATATACTTTAGTCAAATCTGATATAGAATTTCAAGTCCACCATTTTGTTCATATCTTGAGTTCTACAAGGAGTTGAGACCCCAAATTTTACTGTATAAACTACATGACATGTGTTACAATTATCTCTTCTGTAGCTCCTGCTCAAACAACATCTAAGTATTTTTAATAATTCGTCCAAAACAGACTAGACAGATTAGTACTACAAAAGTGTTTTGGCCATATCTTGCTCATTTTTATCATTCCATTGAGTGGCCAATTCACCACTTGTGTAAAAATCAATTATCTATCTCTATATCAATTAATCTAGGCCATTTAACCAAGTAACCATATAGAAACCTACTGTTTCATACAACCTATATGACTAGTCATGATTTCATCATGTTTTACTTGTAGATTTAGCCTTGTTAGCTTAATCTAATGACATAAAATCCCCATGCAATCACTTGATCATCATTCATAAATCTATTACATATAATTTTGAAGAAAATAGATGAATACATTTACAAAAATAATAGGATGATAGAAAGAACAATGATTTCTATACCAATCAATATGATGAATAGATGAGGTTTATGATGAGCAAGACTTGGTTTTGTAACCAAATCTTATGAGCTTAGCAAGATCACTTTTTGAGACCACCAAATATATGAAAACTTCTTGAAAATCAGCCCCTAAACCTTATAAAAACTCCTTTTTATAAGTTATAATCACCTCCAATCTTCATCTTTTTAAATGGCTTTCAACATATGTGAATTATAGTTAAACTTGTAGGTTAAATTTTGTATGAATGGTGGTGTATGGTGGTGGTATATGGACGGCAAGAGAGACAAGGGAAGGAGAGAGTGGAAAACTTTTTGGCTAGTTACATGTATGTGTGAGAAGAATGAGAGAGTTAGATGGTTTTGATAGTTTGAGGTTAGTGGTTTTGGCAAGTGTTAAGACAAGTGTTCTTACACTTGGTAGATTTTTAACAACAAAGGTGGCGGTGGGACAAGTGTCCCACTTATCTCATCTCCACTAATTTACAGGTACTCCTCGATTCTAGTTTCCTCGATTTATGTGCCCTCGGGTCGATTTACGAAAAACGTTTTTATAAATTATGGATCTACGGCACAAAACGATTCTAATAAAAATTGTCTCATAAAAAACGGAGCACAAAAGCGTAAATACGTAAACCTAGGGTTCCGGTTTAATCGTAGAAGACGTTAAATTATGCACGTAAGCCCTAATTTCATCCCGTAAATTTGTGTTTTCATGAACGCACATAAAATAAAATTTCAAAATAATATACGATATTGAATTTGTTATCTCAAAATGTCATACTGTCACAAAAACGGAGTATGTAAACGTAAACACGTAACGTAGAGCTCTCCGGTTTAGACGTAGACGATGCTACTTTAAGACGGAAACCCCAATTTCTTCCCATAAGTGAGTGAGTTCGTAATCTAACAATAAAATAATGATTATAAATAATACTTGAGAATAAAATAACGACCTCGAATTGACGGATTGTCACAACAGTTCCCCCTAAAGAGGATCTTTGTCCTCAAAGATCAATTCATCTTACTACTCGCTTCTTATAGAGTTAAAGACACGTGGGTATTTCCTCAACATTCAGTCTTTTCTCTCAAGTGTAATTCATTACAATACGCGAGTTTCATCAAACATAACTATGGGAATACGATCAAGCTTAAGTTGACTTACTTTCTCTTTCCATGATGTCCACGGGTTTTCGATGAACGCAACTTTTCGCCGAACAAAACTTCATTAAGAAGTAATAAGATTTTCACTTGATAGACAATTTATCAAGTTCGATATACGGAACATATTTCATGCAGCTCTTGAAGTCCTAGGGTAGTCTAGGTTATATGCCTCTCAGACCAAATCTTTACATTATCTCAATGGTCCCATACAACGGGGACTTAGCTTCCCACGATCTTTCAGATCATCCATTCATCTTTCCATGATGAAAAATTCTCGGCATAGCCTTGCTACCCATCCTGCACTTCAAGATCTACATTTCATATTCACATAACCTCCTGCCCACCACTGGCAGTCAATAATTAGATCCTAATTTCCATAATCATTTCAGGTCTCGTGGGTCGGGTATCTTCATCCCAGCTCCCACCTACAGATGCTCTTAAAGTTTTATTTATATAGATCCTTGCAAGGTTTGGTCTCAATCTTAAAGAGATAATTATCAATGATAACCCATCCAAAGGAAAGTGCTTATCCTGTTTATTACCAATGGTCAATCGTACAAGCATAAAACAAGCCTTCTAGTGTCTGTATCGTTCCTTCACCTTGTCCCTCCGATTGGGGGTGGTAAGCAGTACTCCTATCAAGATTTTTTCCCAGTGACTTCTGAGGGGATCTCCAGAAATTCAATGTGAATCGAAGAACTTGATAGAGATGATCGATACGGGCACACTATGCTTACACAAATCCTTTAAATACAAAAGATTCAACTTATTCATCGAGAACCTATCATTAACAGGAATGATATTAGCAGATTTGGTCAGTCTGTCGACGATGACCCAAATCGAATCAAATCCAGATGATGACCTTGGAAGATTTGTGATAAAAATCCATGGTGATTCTATCCCACTTTCAAACAAGAATTATAAGCTGTAGAAGCAATCCTGATGGATTTTGGCGTTTAGGCTTGACCTTCGCAAAAGTTAGACATTTACGAACGTATGTTGCGATGTCTGCTTTCATATTTGACCATCAGTACAACTTCTTAAGATAAAGATACATTTTATCAGAATTGGCATGAATAGAATACTTAAACTTATGAGATTCCAACATGACTAAATCTCGAAACCCTCCATATTTAGGCAACCAGAAACGACCTTTTAAACACTTAACGCTATCGGCTCCCATATCTAATGGTTCTCGTTAGCCGCGATTCATCATTCATATTATCCTTCTTACATGCATCGGCTATTTCTAAATTGCTCGGGAAATTATTGTGTATGGTCAATACAAAGGAACACATCCTAATTGGTCCTTTATCCTTTCTGCATAATGTGTCAGTATCTACATTCACCTTCCCTGATGAAATAAATATCATGACCACAATCACTCAGAAATTCTTTCCTTATATTTTCTATGTTTTAGTTTCATCTCAATCATTATCTTTATTAGTTTTGCCCAGCCCGACGTTTAAAATGACGATAAATATTACAAGTAATTAAATAATAAATATTTAATTTATGAAACGTAAACGTAAAATTTTTAAATTTCTTAGTTCTTCCAATTATAGAAAAATGTTCAAAATAAATTTGAATTTGGTTAAGACGATTTTTGTTGATTTATCGAAAATAATTAATAAGATCCGTAACTGTTCGAAAAATCTCTGTTTATACTATGGTTAAAATTTTCTTAGTTGAAGAGCAAAAACTGTCGTTCCAAATTCCATGTTATGGGTTATATGGTTTCCTCAATCCCTCTTAGGTTGTCTTGAGGTATACACAAACATCTACTCCTAAGGGAGTTTAGTTAAATGATTTTTGTATAAGGGAATAATCCCTTAATAATCCTTCGATAAACATCTTTTCAAACCCAAACATCTTCGCACTTCCTTTTTGGTATAACCCAAAGCCTTAATGGCTCCTATCTTTGAAGAGTCAACATAGATTCCACTACCATTAATCACATGGTAAAAGAATGTAAGGGATCTAGCCTAACATCCCACTTTAAATATTTAACGCACAATGTTTCACACCTCAGCTAGATCAAGGTAGTCTACAAATGATTACTAAGATTCGTATTATTCTTGGAAATAACCAGATGGTCCTTAATGATCAACAGCATGAATTTATTAAAATACAGTTTACACATGCGATTCATCAAATTCATGAATGCGACCAGTACGTTGGTCAATCCAAACGACATCACATGAAGCTCATAATGTTCATTACGAGTTCTAGATGTAGTGATTGGAATAAATAATCTTCTTTGCGGATGCGAATTTGATGATAACCATGTCGTGGATCAAATTTTTGGATATACGCTAGAACCTTGCAAATGATCGAACAAATTTTTCATCTTGTGTAATGGATATAAATTTTGATCGTCAATTTATTCAGTTCATGGTAACCAATGAATATAAGGAATGATAATAGCATAGCTCTTCATGATGACGAGCTCGGTAGAATAAAAGCTTTCTCCGACAACTCTCTCAGTTGCATGGTAACTCTTTTGATTCAGATGGTGCTGACGTATAGTGCACATGCCACAGGTGCAGCACCGGGAATATAATCAATACCAAATTCAACTTGCCTTAATGGCGAAAGTCTAGGTAATTCATCAGCAATACCTCTGAAAGTCTCAGATAACAGGAACATTTTCTTATTTAATTTACCTTGGGTTCTTTCTAAATTACAAGATCTATGACTAGTTCACAACCATTCATGGTATAATTTCAAACCTAAATGCATGATATGGTCACCCATCGGGAATTATTTAAATCACCTTTGATAATCAACATCTTATCTTTTAGGGGAATTCTACTCGATTTCCCATCAATTAAGACAATGACATCATGTCATAATCAACCAATCCATTCTAATGGCTACAAACTTTCCAGTTTCATTACCGTTGATAAGACGAGAACTTTTCAAAAGACTAAGAATAACTCGTAACCCTTCACAAAAATCAAGGATATCTGGAGACATAGCTAACATTAAAAGAGTAAGGTCAACGCATGATTTACGCGAGAGAATTTCAATTCCGATAAAGATAAAATGTTAACAAATATGGATCTATCCCATGTTTTCATGATTTTTTTACGCATCCTAAGGCACCTGGGATCGTTACTCACGTTACTCAAAGGCAGTCTATTTTAAAAGACAATATAGGAATGTTGAAACTCCAAGCCGGATATCAACAACCGATAATTGGATAAGTTTCCAAGGAATCTTATCATGAAAGAAATGAACAAGAAATGGATGTTAATTGTCAGATAAGACAATATCCACAGATGAGTAAATTTAATTCTGAAAAATAAATGATACGGGCACATGTGTAGGTGTTCCTAACAATATGTCCCTATTTTTCACTTCTTGCCGATCTCATAAAAATTTAATCTTTCACAATTTTAAAGAAAATGTAGTGTTTATTAACAATTTCATGGTGACTACTAATCAGCCTTGCATGGTCCCATCCAAATTGTACGTAGGCGCGCTTCTATGTACAACTTAGGATTAACGATGCAGTACTCAGTTCGTCAAAATTTTGTCATCATGTTAAAAATATATATTCATCTTTAAGTATGAAATAAAAATTAAAAATGATTTTACCGAAATGTTCATCATTATGAAAGCATTTCCATTTATAAGATGTTTAATAAAAACTTTATTTCGATAGTAATTACATAATAGTACCGATTTAAAAAACTCATATGAAAATAAGAATTTCATATTTTCCCCAGATGGTATTGCATTACTTATAAAAACAATAAGTGATCTTCAAAAGGAGTGATGAAGAGTTGTTCACCAAGAACTAATTACAATATGAGAGGAAATGAGCTTAGCCAAATAATCATGAGGTTCATGACCTCGATGGCACTCAGGAATACAAAGAGAAGAATCTACCACGCAACTCTATCCGAAATGAGTACTTGTTCAATGGTTGCATCACTAATGCGAACATTAGGAAAAAGCAAGAAAAGATAGATAACATCTATACATGTAGGATTTAGCAATCAAAGGTAGTCTTTTCATTAATCACAAACAAGTCAAAAATTGTACCGTAACACATTACGTGTCGCCATGTCATAACAATTCCAAGGACTCATCCTACCAACTGATGTCTCAGTTAAGTTAGGGATTTTTAAAAGATACTACAATGAATACTAATCTACAAGAGTCATTAGGTGTTCCACCTGTCCTGGAAGATCCATCGGTCCCAATTCAGAGGAAGATTTCTTCAATTTATTTCTTGGACACTAGGCATCCTCGTCATTGGACAATGGCCTAGGAACAACCCTTAACACAAACCAACAATCATTTAAAACCTTATGATTCGAACACAGGACTTAACAACTTCCTCTTAACAATCTCGTATTCCATACGAGTTAAATTTGACTTTATTCAAGTTTCAACCAACTTATACTCAATGCGACATCCTACCACATTCTCCAATACTTTCAACCTTATTCTTAGGACTTGGAAGGGCAATAAAAGCTTGATTTGAACAATACAAAATTTCAAATTCTATAGCTCTTCTAACAAAAGTTATCAAATGAGTCACTAGTATGAAATGACTCACACGTTCAATTAGACTTCTCGGAAAGGTACTAGTGGCATGAGGCTTTTGGGTAATGGTTCCAATGACAGCCTCAGGTGCAACCTTTACCTTTTCGATTTCAATTTAAGAATTGGGTGACACCAAATCAGATGACACATTTCTAGGTGGTGAGGTTTTGTCAAACTCCACTCTATAAGAAAAGATCGTCATGACATCGATGTAAGATTTAATCCCGACAATTCATCTTCAATATCACAATCAAATAATATTAACATTTCTACAAATATCAACCATTTTGTTGGGATTATGAACATACACAACTTGGTTTAGATCTAGAATACCTAGATTTCCTACAGAAATAGCTTCGATTGATTTGCTAGAAGAGTCATGGTTCCTTGTGACAATCTACGTCGTATAAATATCTCGTATAAGTATTAAAATAATCATCAAACAATCATGTAATCAAATTACAATATATATATAATCCAAGTTATATATATATATATATATATATATATATATATATATATATATATATATATATATATATATATATATATATATATATATATATATATATATATATATATATATATATATATATATTAAAATAACACTTCTCAGTCTGGCCTTGTCGGTAACTCGGGAATTCTTTGGCACCGTTATAGTAAAAAAAATTTTTTAACATTTTACTCAAAATATTTATTTAAAATAATGGTTAAAAGATTTTTGAAATGTTTTATTCAAAACCTTGGTTTTAAAAATATTTCGTTCTCTATAACGAGAGCTCTGGTACCAAACTGTAACACCCCCAATTATTTCACATTTCAAATCAGCGGAAGAGTCGTTGGTGTTACGGGATAGCACATTACTCAAATCATAGACAACGCTTAAAAGTCGCGTCGTTTAATAACAAAGCATTTTCCATTCATAAATATCAAATTACATAGGTCCTCAGGTCAAATATATCTTACAAATTTACAAAACATTTGAATGGAAATTTTTATTTAAATGCGGGCCATAAACTCTTGTCATCTTCCCGAGAATTACCTTCAAGTACCTGAGATAAAACATGTTAAAAGTCAGCGAAACACTGAGCGAGTCCATAGAGTTTAATAATAACCATTAATCATAAAACCGGTATATAATCATTACCAAAAAACATTTTTGGTACTATTCTTTGTCATAGACCATAACATAGGTCAAAAACATTTTATACGAATCATTATCGTAAATCATAACATAGGCCTTAAGCATTTGATACGAATCATTGTCATAAATCATAACTTAGGCCAAAAACATTTTATACAAATCATTTTCGTAACAACGCCATTCAATACGTTTTATAACGTTGTTTATAAAATAATAAAAACCCTTATATAAAACATTTACGTAAAACCAGAACACGGGTATAATCATAAATAAAACCCCATATTGCTAGTCAGGTAATATATTATAATTCAAATCACATATCATACGTTATTCCTGAGACCGCAACCTCAGTATTATCATTATCATTGTTATTATCGGATTATTATAAGCCGCATGACATTGTTACCTTTCTATAAAATATATCGGCTAGCTAGCCCAGATTTTCTTTGCCCATCTAAGACAGTGTGTCGTTACAAAAATCACCCTAAATATAACCCTCTCATACATAAATTCTCTTACCAATCAATGTGGCACGACGGGGATCAACCGTCAAGGCGCAAACTGGGGTGATCTTCCCTAAATAGTACTATTATATGCATAAGCGTCTACCATTCCCGGTAGTTCACAATTCATGCTAATGGGACTTATAGTGACATAACCTAACTAATAATAATCCATTTCAATCATTCATTGGGTCATTCAATTAATCAGGTCCGTATAAATAAGTATACAATCAGGACCACTTGTGTTCTATCTATATTAAAACTAGCATGTTATCTCCCTCGCGGGTTTACAAAACATTTCACAAAACATGTATAAGAGTGCAAGGTTATGAACTCACTTTGGCTGGGAAAGGCGGGTTATCGGCAATTAGGATGTAAGGTACGTGCCTCGATCACGGGAACCTAAACAAATAATACTCGGTGATTGTAGGAAAAATACGTCCTTTAGGAAAATGAGCGTAAAAGCGGTAAGTATTAAACAAATGATTTTAGGAAAAACCAAGTGTTAATGACCCTTATGAAGTTCGTTTCCCAAGGAGGTATATGTGTGTGAAAAACTTGTTAAATGTTTGTGATTAATAATTGGTTTAGAAGGGGATGAGAAAAGAAGATGACGAAGACGTGAAAATAATTACTATGACGACAAAACGTAAAACCGTAAAATCTACAAAAAAATAAAAATTAATTCTAAAAATTACCTAAAATTTACCAAAAATCAAAATAAATAAACTAAGATTTTACCAATAATCAAAACTTTTTCAAACATTTTAAATAAATAAATATTCAATTTTTAAATGCTAATTAAAGCCCTAAAAATCAAATAAATGATCAGAAAGCCCAAATAAATTTTTTTTCAATTGGTAAACCTCTAAAATGACCTAAAAAGATTAAAAACTATTTTTAGAAATTTTTAAACTAATGAAAACTATTTAAAATGATTAAAAAACTATTAAAACTTAAAATAATTATAAAAATTAATCTAAAAGTGATAAAATTATTCTAAAAGTTGCTAAATTCCTATATTAATGTATTAAACCTAAGAAAAATGTAAAAAGTTGGAAAATGTGAAATTTGAAAAATAATAATAAAATAATATTAAAATAATATTAAAAATCCAAAAATTATAAAAAATTCTAAAAACTTGCAAACTAGTTTATTTTAACCTAAATAATCAGAAAATCAAAGTGAAATGACCAGAATACCCTTATTGGGCCCTCAAATGGGCCAAAACCAAAAATAGTCAAACCAAATGGGCTTTTGGGCCCAAAAAGTCAAACTTGGCCCAATTGACTTGGAAAAGCCCTATCTGACTCAAAATTCAATTCTAAGAACAAAACTCTAAAGGCCCAAAAGCTGAATGTGAGCTTATCACAGCTTAATAAGCAGGCAGCTTATTCTTATTGGGCCTTTTAGCCCATTAAGCAATAAGCTAATGCCATAAGCTCTAATTTGACACACAACCTTCTTTTGGGATGCTTATGAGATCTGTAAAAAGAAATTTTGAAAAAGCACACTCAATAAGCCAGAAATAAGCAAAGTAAAAATCCACAAAACGACAAAATAGTCGGGTTTGAGATTTAGGGCACCTCAGAAGCTCTAGTTTGTTGCAAAAGCTCACAAATAGCTTAACTAAGAATAATCAATCAAGAAAATCACAAAAAGCCAAGTAGAATAAGCTGTAAGAGCAAATAAGTTGGCTGAAAAAGCCAAATAAGCTAGTTTTCTAGCAAAAGCTTAACCAAAAGACTTGTAACCTTCCAGATTTGTTATTAAGCTAAGAAAAATGATTTCTATTACAAAAGCCAAGTTGTTGCATGTGCCAATAAGCAGTTCTAAAAAATAAGCCAATTTGTGCTTATTTGACCAAAAGTCAAAGTACTCCAAAGTTCACCAAATGATCATGAATGGTGTAAGGGCTTGTTATAAGCAATTTTTGTGAAGGACTCAAGGAAGAGGCCTTGTGAATCAAGAGGTCAGTTGACCTTTTGATGGCAGATTTAGGCAATAAGGGCTTAATAAACCAGATACAAAGCACACCAAATAGCAAAATCCACTCACAAGCAGCACTTAAATAAGTTCCAAGCAGCAAAATCACAAGGCATACACTATGATAACAAATGTAAGCACAAAATGAGGTGGTCACTTTGCTGATGCAAATGACCACTTCAGCAACTTTTGATAAGCTATAACAATCATAATAAGCTACCAAATTCAACAACCAGATAACCAATAGATAGCTTATCACCTAAACTATTCCCGAACCTGATTTCAGACCTTAGATCCAAGTAACAAAGAAGTTATTGGATCTGATGTGTTTGACCAATTCTAAAACCACTTTTATCAGATTTTTGCAAAACTTCAAATCCCTTTTCCAAACTTTCAGAAACTTAACCAATGACTAAAACTTGTATATTAAGACTTTTTTAGACCACCCAAACCCTAAGAACCAAGGGCTCAAGGCCACAAGGCCTTATGAACCAGTAATCCCAAACAACCCTTAATCAACCACTTTTCAAACAAACTTCTGATTTTTAAACACAACCTATTGATTTTAATGATCAAATAGCTACACTAGGTGACAACTAACAGATTACAACCATAAAACACAAAGCACAAACACAGAAACGCCAAATCATATACCAAAATGCAAATCAGGCAGTAACATATGATTTTTGAGAGGCATCTTAACAAGAGGCTATACCTGCCCTCCACAACATCCTAGGAGAGCCAGCTATGCTCCTTGGACCTTGTTCAACAACTAGAACAAGACCAAGGAACTTCAACAAGAAAGATGATGAATGCCTTGGTTGATGTTTCAAAGCAGAAACTCAAGGGCTTGATTTCTTCAACACAAGCAGCAAACAACTCAACCAAGGGCTCTAATCCCTTCACAAGCTTGGTGTCAACAAGCTTGCAAGAGCTTATAGATTATGGCTAAGGGTTAGTACACAAAAATAAGCAAAATCAGAAACCTTCTTTCAAGCTTTTTCAAACTTGAAAAACTTAACAAACATAAACGTCCTTGAACCAAATGATTCAAGCACATTTATAACAATCAATGGAACTCAGAATCACCTTTAAACAACACCAACTTTCAAAGATATAAAAAGGAATTACAATTTTCTCAAAATACCAACTTTTATAAATTTCAAAAGGAATTACAAGTTTAAAAGGCAAAGACTGGAACCAAGGGACTCTCACATGTTGAGGTCTCCTTTTATAGGCAAATGCCTGGCTACACTATTCACAAACCCTAGCACTGAATTCTCAAAAATGCCCTTGAGGTCTTCTAGGCGTTTCTTGGTTGTGAGCTGTCCAAAGTGATCAAGGGCGTTCATTTTAGCTTTGGAATGAAGCAAGAATACTTAGCTGTTGATTTGGACACGTAGGATGACTTGGAGAGTAAGTTGCATTTTCATTGGTTAAACGGGAATTGGGGGTGGGGTCCATAGTGAGTGGGATTAAGGGTTTTTGGTGTGGGATAGGTTTCTGCACATGTGAATCAAGTGTGTGCAAGAGGAATTGGTTTTTACCCTAAGTTTAAGTGGAGTAAAAACTGGGGGTGAAGAAAGGTAAACAGTAGTACTTTTGATCCGAAATTGGGGGAAAAGAGTTGTTTGGCGCATTTTTCAGGTTTGAATGTTTCAAGTATACAACTTTGGCCCTTCTTTTTCTTCTTTCCTTTCATTTGTGTTTTAAAACGTGTCAGCACCCATTTCCTTTGTTGTCAACTTTCAGACTTTGGCAATTTTGGCACAATACTTTGAAAAAGGGTTTCAAAGGATTATTTTTGCCATTTTGAGATAATTCAAGGACTGATTTTGGACATTCTTGATCTTCAAAGGTCTTCAATGTATCATTAGCTTCATGAGGGACCATTGTTGGCAATTTGAAATTGTTGAGGGACTAATCTTGCCATTTCTTCAAAGTTGAAGGACCATTTGTGTAATTTTGACAATCTTAAGGGACCAAACTTGTAATTATGAATATAAAAGGGTTTTAAGTGTCATTTCTTCATTCAATGAGGATCAATCTTGTATATCTTGAAGTCTTCAAGGGTATTTGTTGAATATTCCATGAATTAGGGCCTGGTTCTTTGTACGGCTTCGTTTCTCGTGTCCGTTTTTCCTTGTATCTTGTGATCTTTTGTCTTTTTAACGATATCCATACCTAACATACACATGTAAACAAACACAAGCATATATATGGTATTTTATAACATTTTTATGCATTAAAAGCCCGAAAAGAACGATGAGATCATGTATAAATGCCATCTCATCACTCCCCCATACTAAGCCATTGCCGTGCCCTCACGCAATGCTAGAATAAAGTATCTAAGCATCACCAAAGTTCAATTTTATTAACCTTTATTGAAGAGTAAAAGACTTGCAATATACTACTAAGATGTGTAAAGACATAACGTATGATTTTCATCACGAAAGTGACTTTTAGGGTTAAAGAATAGAGACAAGTAAATGTCCCTTAGAGTAAACTTCGTCATCCTTGATTGTCATACATTCCATGCTAAGTGCAAAAACGAGATCATTGTTGGTACAAGTCACAATGCTAACACTACTCATACGTCCAAATTGTGTAATAGTTTTTCTCCCCGCAATCCTAGTTATTATAAAAGGAAATGGGTTCTAGCATTTTTTATCTATTTGTCATGGATCACAAGTGATTCATATTGACTTATTTGAGTAGTTATTAGTCCGAAAGCAAAGTAGCACGATTTAATCAATAGTTAGCCGAAGGACAAAATCTTTTCAAACGGCTTCTCGTGTATCTCCTTAAGTTCATATCTTGGCATAACTCGTTTCACGATTTGAGACCTTTCTCGGACCGATATTTGGCATGTACTTCATACTTCAAATCTTGGGAAGACGTTCTTGAAATTATGGTCTTCTCTTCATATATTTGGAATTTCTTCACTTGACGTTTTTGAGAGATTCTTCATATTTGGACCACGACTTCATCATTTTTCTTCAATCTCTACTTTGGATTTTGATATACAACGATCCGCCTCCTTTACGGACTTGGATATATTTTTCCTCATACCTTGTCAGGGTCTTTTTGGATAGACTTTCTCCATGATCTTTAGGGGAGTAATTGCTTTTCGTCGTGTGTCTCGATCCTTCATATTGATTTAGGAATAATGATACTTCACATCATCTTGGATCTTTTAGCAAAAATAGAGCTCCTCATGCCTTGTTAGGGCCTTTTTGGATGATCGCCAATCTTCGCGCCCGCTTCAATAAGTTATGCCTTGGCTATGAACTCTATTCAACCCCGAGCAGCTTTTAAACGATCTTGCGCTAGAGGCTAAGTAATCTTTCAAATCGTACGACCTTACTTATTGCAATTATGATTTATTCCTAATGCATTGATCTTATGGGAAGAAAGAGCCACAATTAAAAACATATGAGTTTTTGAAAGAACATTTTCATGTTCTACGTTTAGCATGATCACTTGTCTAACTCTATCACCTCTCGTTCTTCACTATATAAAGACCTCAAATTAAAGAGACTCGTGAATACTTAGCCATGCAAGTCAAAATTAAGCCAAATTTGGATTAGCTTTCATTAAGACTATATCAAATCAAAGTTTTGGGTTTTCAAGCCACCTATAGGATCTTGCACTTTCTTGGACTTTTTCAAGTTTAGAGAATGCGTTTTATAGTTCCCTTGATAAGTGACTTTCTAGGATCATTTATAGGAACTTACGAAAAGTTCTTGTTCTTAACCCGAATGAGCTAAGACTTTCGCGTTTTAAAGCTCCCTATATAAAAGTATAGCAAAACTTGAATTGAGCGGGTTAAGGAATGTAAATGGCTCCAAATGCCCATCAAGTCAAAAATTAGCTCTTATTCTACCCGTCGGAAAATATACATTCGTGTCTTAAAAACACTTATGAAAACTAAGAAAAATTTTAAAATTTGGCCATTTTAGCCTTATTAGCAACAAAGACAAAACATTGAAAATTGGAAAGCGTGAGGGCGTAGCAAAGCAAGTACCTATTCACCCCCCCATACTAAAAGCAAACATTGTCCTCAATGTTTCGAGTCTAAGGGTGGAGCACCCCCATACTAGAGACGAAGAGTCGAATGCTTAGGATCTAGCATGGAAAGGGTGATCAACAATATATCTAAAGCCGTTTATAAAGTATGCTAAAAGATAATTGTTAGAACAATAAAGGATATGTCATGGATTCGTGAAAAACTTCTTCAAACGAACGATGGAGGCTCACGTAAACGAACACGAGAGTCTTCAATCGTAGATAATGATGATGATCTAGATAACACAATCACAAACAACCACGAGACAACGAGTTGAAAGGGTACAAGTCCCCTTATTAGTGAATAGTAAGCATAAAAGATAAGCATGGGATCTCCCCCACGAGGCACCTCGTTTTTTATTACCGAGTCATGAGCTCGACTCGATCCCCTCAATGCTAATTATCATTGGGGAAGGTGATTTGGTCGAGGGCAACCATTGAAGGAATTTCCCCACCAAAGTAGCGCTTAAGCCTATGTCCATTCACCTTGAAATTAGGACCATCATCTTGAGCTAGCTCGATGGTCCCATAAGGAAACACTTGTGTAATGGTGAACTGACCCGACCAACGAGATTTCAATTTACCGGAAAATATCTTGAGTCGAGAGTTAAAAAGTAACACTTGATCACCAACTATATTTTTTTGGCATTACATGGGTTTTCGATTCGAAATTACGAGCCAATTAATCCCAAAGTGACGACCCTTGTAGGATAGCCCAAAGTCGTCACATGTGAACCTGAGTGCCCAACGCAAATGTACAAAATGTGATTCTACCTTGAGCATGTGACCCATATTACTACATCAACGTCAGTATTACATATATATGAATAAAGCATAATATCAACCAAAACAAATGATAGTGAAGTGATTATTGATTACCATTAAAACTTTTTGTAATTAGTTGGGCACACATATAAATAAAGGAATAAAGGAAGTGTAACATATCTAATTTCAAGACCTGAATATGGGTCAATGACAGTGGTCTGCATATGGGTAAAGGCAATTGAGATATACATCATAATTCATACCATATATGTGACGTAGCCATCATCGTGGTGGAGGCATCACTAAAGCTAACTATATTTATATCTTCAAACATCACACCAATCTAATACCATAGATTTCATGACAAATACAAATAGAAATCAATAACAATACAGTGTCTTCAATTCTACAACTAAGACACTATTTCATTATTCTAGCATCTAAACTTCATGTCGATGTGTGCTCTTACCAGCCATTTGTGAGTACTAAATGTTAAAGGTAACATAAAGGTTCAATGTTCATGTTGAAGATTGCTTATGCTCTCCATCTCTTTGACCCGATTCGACAATCGACTCCCCTTAATTGATTTCGTTACACCCAAGTTCAATGCTATTTACATATATAACAACTTCCACCCAAGTTCAATGCTATCTACAAATACTATAATTTTATTAAAAAAATTTACATAAAAAACCTTTATAACAAATATTCATGATTTGAAAATGAAGGTTACATAGTGTGGTCACACGTGCAGTTCAAGGTAGGTGGTAGCACCTCAGCAACGGTGACAGCTTCTTCCGGCAACTCAACGGCAGAGGCAGCTTTTTCCGGCAAGTCAACAGCGGCTGTAATAAAAAAAAGTCATAAATTTTATAAAATGTTTAATTCATAGTCTAATATATATTTTAGAACTAAGATCTACATATAAATCTAAAAACTTTATATAAATTTGAATCATATAAAGCCTATTGTTTTCGCGCGGAAGTAGATTTCGGCCGAGACAACAACAATTTTTGGTCCCGGTCAACCCAACAAATCTGAAAAATACCAATAATAAAATCAGATTCATATAAAAATATACAGAAATTATAAAACTTTTTTTTTATCAAAAATACAAATTCAAATTCGTAACAAAACACTACTAAAAAAGTATTTACATAAGTTTTCTAAAAAGAACAGCAAATAATTTTTATACAAATTAAACACACTAAAATCTTTAACAAAAATAGAATTTTCTTAACAAAAACTCAGATATATAAAACCACCTAGAACAATCAGGTTCTAAAATAAAAAAAACATTGTTTTATATTAAAAACTACAGATGCGTAACAAAAGTCACAAAATCGTATTCAAAAAAATATAAAGTTTATTTAATAAACTCAGATTTGAGAGAAACAAAAGATCAAATTGGCGGCGGCTGTTTAACAGTGAATAAGTGGTGGGTTTTCCAACGAATGCCAACTTTTTCGGCGACACAGGCAGTGAATCTTTCCGATCTATAAAAGGAAACTTCGAAAATTAATTAAGAGTCGTGAATTTGTTATAAAAACCTCAAACATACCTCAAACCTTGACATCTGTGGTAACGTTTGGCACAACACTATGGGCATACATTTGCGGCAGCAGCTTTTCAGGTAAGGCATATCTAAAAGAAAAACATCCAAAACAACTTTTAGTCGAGATAAATTGGTAAATAAATTATTCCAAAAGACGCAAAAAATTCATTGAGACAAATTTAAAAATACTCCAGATCTCTTATTGTGAAACAAACCTTATGACAATACGTCAGCAGTTGCAAGGTTCCTGCGGCAAAGCGGTGGCGGCGGCGATCTTCCTGCTCTAAATAACGCAAAACACAATAAAAACTCACATCTATTAACAAAATCATAAAAATATAACAAAAACTTAAAATAATCATAGATCTATCTAAAAGAATTTAGAAAACCTTTAAAACTTTAAGGTGAGTTAGGCCGGGGGTGAGTTCGAGCGGTGGATCGGTCGGGATATGGTGAGATTTTTATTCTAGTGCGTGTGTTTTTTTGTTAGGGTGTGTATTTATTTGTGTAATAGGTTTATTTGATGCTGTAGGTTTGGATTTAGTTGGGGCATTAAGGTAGTGTTTGATAATGACTTATAGAGTCTTAATTAAAAAATAGGAATATGGATTAAGTCATAAGTACTTTGTTTGTTTTATGCTTAAAATAAACTAACAACTTTCTGGAAAAAGCCAGCAAGAGGGTGCTTTATGTATTAAGTCATGACTTATTATCTTTATTTTACATATTTACCCTCTAACTCCCTCACTTAACTAATTTAAAAGGACAAAATAGTAAACTTCTCTAATTCAGACTCTATATTCAGCACACAAAACAAACAGTCATATACCCGTTTACAAACAGACAACATATATTTTTACAAACATTTCAATTTTACAGGACTTAATAAAAATACTAAACAAACATGCCCTAAATGTTTCAACATTTCAACATTCAACATTTCAACCATTTCCATAAACTCTTTATAAGGTATAAAGATTCCTAATGCATTGATCTTATGGGAAGAAAGAGCCACAATTAAAAACATATGAGTTTTTGAAAGAACATTTTCATGTTCTACGTTTAGCATGATCACTTGTCTAACTCTATCACCTCTCGTTCTTCACTATATAAAGACCTCTAATTAAAGAGACTCGTGAATACTTAGCCATGCAAGTCAAAATTAAGCCAAATTTGGATTAGCTTTCATTAAGACTATATCAAATCAAAGTTTTTGGTTTTCAAGCCACCTATATGATCTTGCACTTTCTTGGACTTTTTCAAGTTTAGAGAATGCGTTTTATAGTTCCCTTGATAAGTGACTTTCTAGGATCATTTATAGGAACTTGCGAAAAGTTCTTGTTCTTAACCCGAATGAGCTAAGACTTTCGCGTTTTAAAGCTCCCTATATAAAAGTATAGCAAAACTTGAATTGAGCGGGTTAAGGAATGTAAATGGCTCCAAATGCCCATCAAGTCAAAAATTAGCTCTTATTCTACCCGTCGGAAAATATACATTCGTGTCTTAAAAACACTTATGAAAACTAAGAAAAATTTTAAAATTTGGCCATTTTTAGCCTTATTAGCAACAAAGACAAAACATTGAAAATTGGAAAGCGTGAGGGCGTAGCAAAGCAAGTACCTATTCACCCCCCATACTAAAATCAAACATTGTCCTCAATGTTTCGAGTCTAAGGGTGGAGCACCCCCATACTAGAGACGAAGAGTCGAATGCTTAGGATCTAGCATGGAAAGTGTGATCAACAATATATCTAAAGCCGTTTATAAAGTATGCTAAAAGATAATTGTTAGAACAATAAAGGATATGTCATGGATTCGTGAAAAACTTCTTCAAACAAACGATGGAGGCTCACGTAAACGAACACGAGAGTCTTCAATCGTAGATAATGATGATGATCTAGATAACACAATCACAAACAACCACGAGACAACGAGTTGAAAGGGTACAAGTCCCCTTATTCGTGAATAGTAAGCATAAAAGATAAGCATGGGATATCCCCCACGAGGCACCTCGTTTTTGATTACCGAGTCATGAGCTCGACTCGATCCCCTCAATGCTAATTATCATTGGGGAAGGTGATTTGGTCGAGGGCAACCATTGAAGGAATTTCTCCACCAAAGTAGTGCTTAAGCCTATGTCCATTCACCTTGAAATTAGGACCATCATCTTGAGCTAGCTCGATGGTCCCATAAGGAAACACTTGTGTAATGGTGAACGGACCCGACCAACGAGATTTCAATTTACCGGAAAATATCTTGAGTCGAGAGTTAAAAAGTAACACTTGATCACCAACGTTAAAAACCCGGTTTTTAATCTTTGAATCATGAAACTTTTTAGTCTTTTCTTTAAAAATTAATGAATTTTCATAAGCATTCTCTCTTAATTCATCCAATTCATTCAATTGTATTTTCCTGTGATCTCCCGCGGTCTTCAAGTCAAAATTTGCATGCTTAAGGGCCCAATATGCCTTTTGCTCCAACTCAATGGGCAAATGACAATTCTTCCCATAGACTAACTTATAAGGAGTGCAACCGATAGGTGTCTGATTGTAGTAAAATAAAACTCTTGTTTAGGAAAACAAAGAGCGTAAAATAGGGAAAGTATTAAATACGACGGTTTAGGAAAACCGTGTACAAATGACCCTAGATGAAGTTCAAAGTTCGTTTCCCAAGGAGGTATATGTGTGTGACTAAGATGTACAAGATTTGAGATTAATATTTGGTTTAGAAGGGGATGAGAAAAGAAGATGACGAAGACGTAAAAATAAAAATTAATACTACTAGAAAGTTAAAACGTAAGACCTTAAAAACCACAAAATTAAAAATATATTCTAAAAATTACCAAAAATTTACCAAAAATCAAAATAAATAAACTAAGAGTTTACCAATGATCAAAACTTTTTCAAACCTTTTAAATAATTAAATATTCAATTTTTAAATGCTAATTAAAGCCCTAAAAATCAAATAAATTATCAAAAAGCCCAAATAAAGATTTTTCAATTGGTAAACCTCTAAAATGACCTAAAAATATTAAAAACTATTTTTAGAAAATTTTAAACTAATAAAAACTATTTAAAATGATTTAAAAACTATTAAAACTTAAAATAATTATAAAAATTAATCTAAAAGAGATAAAATTATTCTCAAAATTGCTAAATTCCTATTTTAATGTATTTAACCTAAGAAAATTGCATAAAGTTGGAAAAAGTGAAATTTTAAAAATAATAATAATATAATAATAAAATAATATTAAAAATCCAAAAATTATAAGAAAATTCTAAAAACTTGCAAACTAGTTTATTTTAACCTAAATAATCAGAAAATCAAAGTGGAATGACCAGAATACCCCTATTGGGCCCTCAAATGGGCCAAAACCAAAAACAGTCAACACAAATGGGCTTTTGGGCCCAAAAAGTCAAACTTGGCCCAATTGACTTGGAAAAGCCCTATCTGACTTAAAATTCAATTCTAAGAACAAAACTCTAAAGGCCCAAAAGCTGAATATGAGCTTATCACAGCTTATTAAGCACACAGCTTATTCTTATTGGGCTTTTCAGCCCATTAAGCAATAAGCCAATGCCATAAGCTCTAATTTGACACAAAACCTTCTTTTGGGATGCTTATGAGATCTGTAAAAAGAAATTTTGAAAAAGCTCACTCAATAAGCCAGAAATAAGCAAAGTATTATTTCATAAAACGACAAAATAGTCGGGTTTGAGAAATAAGGCACCTCAAGACTTGATTCAACTTGCAAAAGATCACAAATGGACTCAATAAGCCAAATCAATCAACAAAATCCAATAAGCACAACCAATAAGCCAGAATAAGCACAAATGAACTTATGAAAAAGTCAATGAAGTTGGTTTTCTAGTCAAACCCTAAAGTCAACCCACCAAATGCTCCAGTATGAAAAAATGGGTCAAATAATGAGCACCTATTACAAAATCCAAGTTGTTGCTGGTTAAAATAAGCTATTATAGCTTATTGATAAGCTGAACCCAATTTTACACTAGCAGTGGTAACTAGCAGGGGAAAGGAGTTCCCACTGCTTTGACTATTTGACCAAGCTTATCTGAGAGTTCTGGTTGGATTCAATTGGAAACAAAGGCACCCTTGTGATCAGTGAATCACAAGGAGTCAATAGCAACAAGAAAATCACAATTTGGTTCACACAATAAGCCACAATCAATCAAACAGTTGCCAGATATAGCCCAAATATGGAAATAAACAGTTAAGCACTTAATAAGCAGATTTAGCAAGAATAAGCCAACCAAACTTAACAGGATGCATACACAAGCTATATAAACTAAGAATAAACACAAAGTAACAAGAATCAAACACTGAATCAAAGTAAATAACAAGATCAAAGCACAAAAAGTTTCTGATGAGCAATGAACAATATGCAGACAAGTTTTGCTGATCTACTTGACACTAGATCCAATTTCAAGCCTCAAATCCTACTTCCCTGGTGTAGTTAACCTAGATTTAACGCTTGTGAAACCTAGTCTATGATTAGATCTAGGTGTCCTCAAAATCCTAGCCAATTTTACCAAGTATTCAAGATTTTATACCCTATTTTATGAATCTATCTGTTTCAAACCTTCAAACCTGCAAACAGATGAACAATAGCACCTAAATAACAAATACCAACACTTAGCAACAATAAACAACCACTTAACAAACCACAAATCCAAATCATGCAGTAGATCCAAACACCCCTTAATCAACTACTTAACAAAGAAGCTTGTGATTTTAACTAATAACCTACTGATTTTAATGATCAAAAACACTTACTAGGTAGCCACTAACACAATCAAACTCAATAATTACCAACACAAACACAAGAACTCAAAATCCAAGTACCAAATCCAAAACAGGCATTAACATGAAATTTTTTAGAGGAATCTTAACAAGAGGTTATACCTGCCTTCCACAACATCCTAGGAAGGCCAGCTATGCTCCTTGGACCTTGTTCAACAACTAGAAAAAGACCAAGGTACTTCAATGAAGAAGATCAAAGCCTGCTGATGTTTAAAGTAGAACAAGGCTTTGATTATGATATGTCTTCAACACAAGCAGCAAACAAACTCAACCAAAGGCTTAGAACCCTTCTCAGGCTTGGTGTCAACAAGCTTGAAGGAGCTCAAGGCTTATGGCTAAGGGTTAGTACACAAATAAAACCAAAATCAGTAACAAGGACTTCAAGGTCTTTGAACCTTAAAAACCTTATGAACCAAGACGTGCCTTAACCACAAGATTAAGGTAGGTCTTAACAATCAAATGGAACTCAGATTTAGGCTATTCTAACACAAACTTTTAATCAAATCAAAAAGAGAATTCAAAATTTTCAGAAATTCAAATTTTATTAAACTTAAAAAGGAATTACAAAGATTGATAGCCTAAAACTGGAACAAAGCTCTCTCACAGGTTGAGGAGTCTTTATATAGGCAAATGCCAAGGCTAGCACTATTCACAAACCCTAGAAGTGAAATTCCCTAAATGTCCTTGAGTCTTCTAGACGTTTTGATGGAATGAGATGTCCAAATGCATCCAAACCGTTTAAAGTAGCTTTGATATGAAGCAGGGATCCTAGGCTGTTGATTTGGACACGTCAGATAACTTGGAGGTGAAGTTGTCATGTGATTGGTTAAACGGGAATTGGGGGTGGGGTACATAGTGAGTGGGATTAAGGGTTTTAAGGTTGGGATGGGTTTCTGCACATGTGAATTAAGTGTGTGCAAAGGTAATGGATTTTTACCCTAAGTTTAAGTGGTGTAAAATCTGGGGGTGAAGAAGGGTAAACAGTGGTACATTTGATCCGATTTTGGGGGAAAGTAAGTTGTTTGGAGCAATTTCGTTTCAAATGTTTCAATAGCACACAAATGGCCCTTGTATTTTGGGATTTTTGGTAAAACGTGTTTTCAGCCATAGAAACTTGATTTCCTTTGTTATTAACTTTCATCATTTGGCAATTTTGGCACATAACTTTCCAAAAGGGTTTATAAGGGTTATTTTTGCCACTTTTGCATATTTGAAGGGCTGATCTTGGACATTCTTGATCTTCAAAGGTCTTCAATGTATCTTTGGCTTGATGAGGGACCATAATTGACAATTTGGAATTGTTGAGGGACTAATCTTGCCATTTCTTCAAAGTTGAAGGACCTTTTGTGTAATTTTGACAAACTTAAGGGACCAAACTTGTAATTATGAATATACAAGGGTTTTAAGTGTCATTTCTTCAATAAATGAGGATCAATCTTGTATGTCTTCAAGTCTTCAAGGTTATTTGTTGAATTCTTCATGAATTAGGGCCCGGTTCTTTGTACGGCTTCGTTTCTCGTGTCCGTTTTTCCTTGTATCTTGTGATCTTTTGTCTTTTTCACGATATCCATACCTAAAATACACAAGTAAACAAACACAAGCATAGATATGGTATTTTATGACAATTTTATGCATTTAAAGCCCGAAAAGAACGATGAGATCATGTATAAATGCCATCTCATCACTCCCCATACTAAGCCATTGTCGTGCCCTCACGAAATGCTAGAATAAAGTATCTAAGCATCACCAAAGTTCAATTTTATTAACCTTTATTGAAAACTAAAAGACTTGCTGTAACACCCCCAAATTTATACAACTCAGTACAGCGGAAGACTCATTGGTGTTACGGGATAGCACATTACTCACATCATAGACAACGCATAAAAATCGCGTCGTTTAATAATAAATCATTTCCATTCATAAATATGAAAGTTACATCGGTCCCAAGTCATATTATTTCATACAAAGTTTTATAAAGTATTTGAATGGAAAATATAGTTTAAGTGCGGGCCATGAATTCTTGTTGTCTTCCCGAGAATTACCTTCAAGTACCTAAGATAAAACATGTTAAAAGAAAAGGTCAGCGATAACGCCGAGTGAATTCATAGAGTTTAATAAATTCCATCAATATAATTTTGGTATAAAATTAGTACCAAAAATCAATTCGTACAAATCATTGTAATAGATCGTAAAATAGCCAAAATCATTTTATACAAATCTTTGTAATAGGCCATAAAATAGCCAAAGTCATTTTATACAAATCCTTATTGAAAATCATAATATAGGCATTTGCCTTAAAAATTATTATACGAGCCAATGTCGTAAAAACATCATACAATACGTCTTATGACGTTGTATGAAAACAAAAACCGTTATATGTATATGGTTATGAAAACCAAAACACAAACATAATATCAATAGTATGACCCTGTATTGCTAGTCAGGCAATACATCGTAATTCGGAGCCTCTAGTAATATTTCGTTAGTTTTTGGATTATTATAAGCCGCATGACATTGTTACCTTACTAAACCAACAACGGGTAGCTAACCCGATACCAATTTTGCCCATCTAAAGTAGCGTGTCGTCACAAAGGTCACGCTATGCAAATCTTCTCATACATAAATTCGCTTACCAATCAATGTGGCACGACGGGGATCAACCGTCAAGGCGCGAACTGGGGTGATCGTCCCCAAATAGTACTATTAAATGCATAAGCGTCTACCAAATCCCGGTAGTTCACAATTCATGCTAATGGGACTTTTTGTGACATAACCTAACTTTAATAATCCATTTAATTTCATCTATCGGGTCCTTTAATCATTTATCGGGTCATACAATCGGGTCATTCAATCATTCGGGTCCAAATCAATAAACAAACAATCGGGACAAATGGTGTCCTATTTTATAAAAACTAACATGTTATATCCCTCGTGGGTTTATAAAACATTTCATAAAAACATTTAAAAGAGTGCGAGGCTATGAACTCACGTTGATGTGGGAAGGCGAGTTGCCGGCAATTTGGACGTACGGTACGTGCTTCAATCACGGAAACCTAGACAAATAATACTCGGTCTTAGACGTTTGTCCAATTACTTTATAAAAATAACAATTATGTATACATATGATGATTTTATATATATGATGATCAATTGGGTTTACATATCCTCATTTACTCATTTTTGTGTTATGTGTCGATAACTTTTGTACTAGTTTTCTCGTTTTACCTATTTACGTGTTTTAGGTCCAATAAGCCTATTATAAGTTCTTTAACTTGTTTTAATCCCTTTCATACCTATATTATCAGTATGTATACTTTCCATGTTGGGCCCAAATGGGTTAATCCCAATAAGTTCTTTTTACAAGTTTTTATCTTATTTAGTCCAATTATTAGTCCAATATGCTTAATTAGCTCGTAAATGTCCGTATTTCTTATAGTTCGGGTTTTATCGGTTTTTACTTGTATTAGATACTTATATATCAGTATATGACTTTTATAAACTTTACATTCAACGGGTTTGGTCGTCTAAGTTTTATTTGGCGAAAAACGTTAATTTTACGGCGATAGCCGAAAAAGTCGTAAAAATCAAGTTTATAGTTTTTTTTACTTATAAATATTATTTCACCACCATTTATATAATTTATTCATTTTGATTAACCTTTTATATATTTATATAAATAAGTTTTATAAGTTAGTGGGTTTTTATTTTATATTTTATACATTAAAATGTGAGTGCTTATATAATAATAATAAACATTAATTCCAAAAATCTGATTTTTATCTTCATGTTCACCATTTTTACCATATCTAGAGTTATATGATGAACTAGAAGCTCATTTTTGGGTGACATGTTCTTCATATTATGTGCTACATTTAACTTAGTTATAGCTACTGCCCATTTTGAGTTCATCTTGCCTTAACAGTCCTTACAAAACTGCTTATTCAGATTAGACCACCTAACTTGTTTTGATCATATCTCACTCATTATTTTGATTCCATTGCATGGCCAACTCTCACATGTGTATAACATCTTGTACTTACTGTAAATGGATCATACCATGCAATTTTATCAGTTCTTGTTTTAGTTATCTACTGTTTTTATACAGCCAACTAAATAATCAAGATTTTAGCCTCATTTCTTATAGTTATTAACATTTTTAAGCAAATCTATCAACACTTCATCCCCACACAACATTTTTATCATCATATATACATCATATACATATACAATAGGAAAGAAAGTACATGATTACATAATCAAAATAACAAGAGGATGAGGAGAACAATCTTTATACCACCATGATGATGAAATGATGAGCTTTTGGATGAACAAGACATGGTTTTGGGTAACCAATCTTATGAGATATCAACACCAATTCTAGGATCACCAAGTATTTGTAGATTCCTCCAAAAATCAGCCCTTGTTCTTCATGAAAACTCCTTGAGAAATCAGCCCCAAACTCCCTTGAAAACTCCTTTTTACATGTTAAGATCACCTCCAATCTTCATAACTTCAATGGGTTTTCATCATATGTGTGAATAACATATGATTTCATGGTTAAATCAAGATCAAATGGGTTATTTAGGGTGAGAGTAGGACGAATTTTTGAGAGAGAAATGGGAGGATGAGAGTGGTTTGCATGAGTGAAAATGATGGTTATGGGTAGCTAGTTGTTTTTGTGGGATGAGTGGAAGAAACTAGCTTAAGTGTTAAGCTAGTGCTTACACTTGTAAGCTACAAGTTAACATGATGCCACATCTTTGATGTGGTGTCATGTTGTGCCATCCCATGTGTATTAGTGGGGTGGGATAATGTATTTTGTCCCACCTCACTAATTTACGGGTATTCCTCGTTCTAGTTTCCTCGATTTGCGTGCCCTCGGGTCGTTTCACGAAAAACGTTTTTATAAATTATGAATCAACGACACAAAACGAATCCAATAAAAATTGTCTCATCAAAAACGGAGTTCAAAAACGTAAATACGTAATCCTAAGGTTTCCGGTTTAGTCGTAAAGGACGTTAAATTAAAATCGTAAGTCCTAATCTCTTCTCGTAAATTTGTGAGTTTATGAACTAACAAATTTAGAACTCCAAAATATTATTCACGGATAAATTTATTTTCTGAAATGTCGGACTGTCACCAAAGACGGTGTATGTAAACGTAAGCACGTAACGTAGAATCCTCCGGTTTAGACGTAGTCGACGCTACTTCAAGACGTAAATCCAAATTACTTCCCAAAAATAAGTGAGTTCATATTGTAACATTAAAATAATGTTTTCAAATAAATATTGAGAATAAAATATCAATCATAAATTGACGGATTGTCACAGCATTTACCCCTAAACAGGATCTTTGTCTCAAAGATCATCTTACCTTACTACTCGCTTCTTATAGAGTTAAAGCCATGTGGGTATTTCCTCCACATTCGGTCTTTTCTCACAAGTGCAATTCATTACAATACGCGAGTTTCAGCAGACATAACTACGGGAATAAGATCAGGCTTAATGTTGACTTACTTTCTCTATCCATGATGTTCACGGGTTTTTGATGAATGCAACTTTTCGCCGATCTATACATTACTAAGAAGAATTCAGATTTTAACTTGATAGATATTCCATCAAGTTCGATATACAAAACATAATTCACGCAGTCGTTGAAGTCCTAGGGTAGATCCAGCTTATATGCCTTTCAAACCAATCTTTTATATCATCTCAATGGTCCCATACAACGGGGACTTATATCCCATGATTTCAGATCATGAATTCATTTTTCCAAGGTTAAAAATTGTGGCATAACTTCGCTACCCATTTGGCACTTCAAGATCTACATTTCATATTCACATAACCTCCTGTCCACTATCGGCAGTTAATAATCAAATCCTAATTTCAACAATCATTTCAGATCTCGCGGGTCGGGTATTTTGTAAGGTTAGGTTCGCCATCATAGGAAACCTTAAACCTAAAAGACATGTCCAACTCACAGTGGGTGTATGTCGGGTGTCTTCATCTCAAATCCTGCTTACAGATGCTCTAAGATTTAGATCCTAACAAGATTAGATCTCGATCCTAATACGATAGTTATCAAGGATAATCTCTCCAAAGGAAAACGATTATACGGTCTATTATCAAAGGTCAATCATTCAAACATAAAACAACACTTATATTGCTTTATATCGTTACTTTACCTTGTCCCTTCGATTTGGGGTGGTACATAGTACTCTCATCAAGGTTCGTTCTCAATGATTTCTGAGCAATTCTCTAGAAATTCGATGCGAAGCGAGGATCTTGATATAGATGTTCGATACAGGCACACTATGTTTACATAACTCTTTTGCATTTATCATTAACGGGAATGATATTAGCAGATTTGGTCAGTCTGTCGATGATGACCCAAATCGAATCAAATTCGGATGATGACCTTAGCAATAGCTAGACGTTTACTAATGTATGAGGCGATGTCTGCCTTCATAATTCGTCATCAGTACGACTTCTTCAGACAAAGATACTTTTAGTCAAAAATGACATACATATAATACTTATACTTACAAATTTCAACATAACTATATCTCACAATTTCCATATTTATACAAACACAAGTGGCCTTTAAAAGATTTAATACTATCGGCTTCTCAATTTTTAGTGGTTCATATTATCCGCGAACCTCTTTTATAATCTATATTATTCCTTTTTACAAGCATTGTTTATTTTTATATCGTTCAGCAATTTATTTTTGCACCTTCATTATTAAGGAACATGTCCTAATTGATTCTTTTATCCTTTATACATAAGGTGTTGGTATCTATATTCACTTCTCATGATTATAAAATTTTCATGTCCACAATTCACTCAGATATTCTTTCTATTATGCGTCAGTAATTACGTTCACCTTCCTGATGAAATAAATATCACAACCGTATTTGTTCAAAATTATTTCTTCATATCTTCTATGTTTTTGTTTCGTCTCATCTATCATTTTTATCCGTTTTACTCAATCTGTCGTCTAAAGCGTCGATAATTATTATGATTAATTAAATAATTATTAGTTAATTTTTATGAAGCGTAAACGTAAAAGTTTTAAATTTCTTAGTTCGACCAATTATATAAAATGTTCAAAAATAAATTTGAATTTAATTAACAGGATTTTTGTTGATTTATCGAAAATAATTAATAAGATTCGTAAATGTTCGAGAAACCTTTGTTTATATTTTGGTCAAAATTTTCTTAGTTGAAAAGCAAAATGTATCGTTTCAAATTTCAAGTCATGGTTTAAATGATTTTCTCAATCCTTCTTAAGTTGTCTTGAGGTATACACAAACATTTACCCCTAAACAGAAGTTTAGTTAAATGGTTTGTGTATAAGGGAATAATCCCTTAAAATCCTTTGTTAAAACATTTGTCAACACATATTTCCATTTCGTTTTGGTAAAATCCAAAGTCTTAAAAGGGCTCTTAGTTTTTGAAGAGTCAATATATTCCATTATCTATTAATCACATGGTTAAATCATATAAAGGATTAAGTCCTTAATGATCGCAAGCATGAATTTATCAAATTACAGCCTACACACGTTATTCACCGAATTTATGAATGCTACATGTGCATTGGTCAATCCAAACGACATCACGTGGAACTCATAATGTTCATTACAAGCACCGGAGGTAGTGATTGGAATAGATAATCTCTTTCGCAGATGCGAAGTTGATGATAACCATGCTATGCATCAAATTTGCTAGAACCTTGTAAATGATCGAACAATTCTTCCATTTCGAGTTATGGATATCGTTATCGATTGTCAATTTACTCAGTCACAGTAATCTAATATAAGGAAAGATAACACCATAGCTCTTCAGGATGACAGGCTTGGTATAATAAAATCTTTCTCCGACAACTTTCTCATTTGTACGGTAATTCCTTCAATTCAGATGGTGCTGACATACAGTGCACAAGGCACAGGTGCAACACCGAGAATATAATCAATACCAAATTCAACTTGCCTTAATGGCGAAAGTCTAGGTAAGTCATCAATAAATACCTCCTAAAGTTTCAGATAACGGAAACATCTTTTAGTACATTCACATTAGGTTCTTTCTAGATTACAATATCTATAACTAGTTCACAACCATTCACGGTATAATTTCGAGTCTAAATGTAGGATATGGTCATCCATCAAGAATTATTTAGATCACTTTTGATAATCAACATCTTATCATTTAGGGGAATTCTACTCGGGTTCCCATCAATTAAGACAATTTTGTCATGTCATAATCAATCAATCCATTCTACTGGCATTACTAACTTTTCAGTTTCGTTGCCGTCGATAAGATGTGAACTTCTCAAAAGACTAATAATAACTCATAATCCTTCACAAATTCAGGGATATCAGGAGACGTAACTATTATCTAAAGAGTAAGGTCAACGCATAATTTATGCGAGAGAATTTCAAATCAGATACAGACGAAAACATTTAATGAATATGAATATATCCCATGTTTTCATGATTCGAGTACGCATTCGAAAGCTCCTCGGATCGTTACCCAGGTCATTCAAATGAAATCAAATCAAAAGAAATGATAGGAACGTCGATACATCCAGTCGGGTATCAACACTCGGTAATCAGATACTTTTCCTATGAATCTTACTACGGGAGAATTGGACAAGAAAGAATTGTCAATTGTCAAATAAGACAATTTCCACAGATGAGTAAATTCGACTCAGAAGAATAAATAGTACGGGCACATATGTAGGTGTCCCTAACACTATGTACCTATATTTCACTTCTTGCAGATCTCTTAAAATTTAATCTTTCACAATCTTCAAAGAAAATGTAGTGTTTATTCATTAGTTTTATGGTGACTACTAATCAGTCTTGCATAGTCCATTCCAAATTGTATGTAGGCGGGCAACTATATACAATTTCAAGACTAACGATGCAATACTCAGTTCGTCAAAATTTTATCATCATGTTTATAATAAAAACATTTTCATGCTTAATTCTTAAATAAGAATCAAAATAAATTTACAAAGATTTTCCTTGTTAGGAAAACAATTAAGTTTTCCAAGGTGTTTTATAAACAACTTCATTTTGATATCAATCACTTATAAATCTCACTTTGAATAATCCTTGTTGTGATGAAAATTTAATTTCCTCAAAGGATACCGTTTTAACTTTATAAAAACAATGTGTGATCTGCAGAAAAGTGATGAAAGCTTGTTCACCAAGAATTAACTACGATATATCAGGAAATGAGCTTAACCAAATAATCATGAGGTTCATGATCTCGATGGCACTCAACAAGAATAATCAACAACGTAACTCAAATCAATATGAGTACTTGCTCAATAGTTGCATCACTAATGCGAACATTAGGATGAAGCAATAAAGGATAGATAACATCGATACATGTAGATTTTAGCAATCAAAGGTAGTCTTTTCATTAATCACAAACAAGTCTAAATTGTACCGTAACACATTACGTGTCACTATGTCATACAATTCCATGAACTCATCCTACCAACTGATGTCTTAGTTAAGTTAGGGATTATTTTTAAAAGATACCACAATGAATACTAATCTATAAGAGTCATTAGGTGTCCCACCTGTCCCGGAAGATCCATTGGTCCTAATTCAGAAGAAGATTTCTTCAATTTATTTGTTGGACACTGGGCATCCTCATTAGTGGACAATGGCCTAGGAACAACCTTTAACACAAACTAACAATCATTTAAAACCTTATAATTCGATCACAGGACTTAATAGTTTCCTCTTATCAATCTCATATTCCATACGAGTTAAATTTTACTTTATTCAAGTTTCAATCAACTTATACTCAATTCGATATCCTACCTCATATTCCAATACTTTCAATCTTATTCTTAGGCCTTAATAGGCAATAAAAGCTCGATATGAACAACACTTAATTTCCAATCCTATTGTAGAATATTGATAATCAATGAATCTATGAAGGGGTTTGTTGATTTCTAGAGAGAGAAAGTTAGAGAGAGAAAGTGAGAGAAACTATGTGAAATTTATTAATATGGAATCAAAGAAATGACAACAACCAACCCCTTTCCAAGGTGGAAAGGGGTATTTATAGTTCCAAGTCATAAGTGGACTTGGGCCGGTCCATGACAAGCCCATGGACCGGTTCTTACTTAAGTTAATAAGCAAATAATAACTAATTACTAACTACGAGCTATTACAACATAAATCATATTGTGGAGTGACCGATACTTCTAATATACGTTAAAACGTATTTCTAACAATCTCCCCCTAAGGGAGGTCACTCCTCGTTACAAAGTTCTAAACCTAGCATACTATACTAAGTCATCGTTCTTTAGCTCGTAGTCCTTTCTTCTTTTCTTTCTTTTGTTGTGAATATGTTGGTTTGATTTTTTTTTTTGGCTTTGACTTGAGAGCATTGTTCTTTGGCCTTTCACGTGCGATCTTTGCCTTTCTTGTGAACTTTGCCTCCTCGTGACTTCATGTTCCACACACTTACGTCTTTTTGTTGGATTCTTGAAAGCTTCAGAGTTTGATACAGCGGAAGACTTCATCTTGTACTTTCTTGAATTTTTGTTGCAAAAGACATAAGCATGTGGGAACGACTTTTACAGGTACACCGCAACACCACCGTCTTCACTGGTACACAGCAACGCCACCGTCTTCAACAGGTACTCAACAACGCCACCGTCTTTAGCAGGTACACAGCAACGACACGAATAAAATGGCTTTGAACATTTTATTCTAATTCGGTAGCATTTTACCTCCGGTCGGTGAAGACCGTTGGTCGATATTAGATATCGTACCCGTGACGGATAGTTTCAATTAAGTAACTTCCTGACAGGATTTCGCGGGTAAACCCGTTCTCTTTATTCGACCGTCCAAAGCTGACTGCGAACATAAAGAGTGAATCACTTGGATAAATTATCCTTGTGATTAAAAGCCGTCAATTCATGAAACCTGGAACAAGTGAATTTCAATTAAGATTTTCACCATCGTTGCTTTCTAGTTGTCACGAGCTCGATTCATAAAGAATCTTGCACGTTACCTACCAAGTGCTGTTTGATGTTGACACTAGAAGGATTTCCACTCGTCACTGTGGTCAATAAAGAGTCACTCTGAGTGTTCTGGCAAGATCATATGATAATGCGAAGAGGCCTGGAACGAGTTTAAGTTCAATTAAGAATTAAACCACTGTTACCTTCCAGTTTTTCACAAGATTGGTTCTAAAAGAACCGCACGTGTAACCTACCATGAGCTTGTTTGATGTTGGCTCAAGCAGGATTTCCATCTTCATTGTAATACTTACGTATTACTCGGATGTTCTGGGAATATTACAAGAATATTGCGTAGGACTCATGAAAATCTCTTACTTTTCACAGTGTGTGAGAAAGCAAGGAATAAATGGAAAGTGTCCTAATGAGACTTTGGATGATCTCTTGGCTCTAGACTCGATTGTGCGTTTTGATTTAGTGAGCGATGGCTGGAGAGGAGTGCCACCTTTTCAATACCAGTTTATTCGGAGTGAATAAACCAATAGATAACGTGTTGATCTCCGTGTGATTCAAACAAATACCTTTTGAGAGATATTTGAGTTAGCTGGGGAAGGGTTGTGCATTGCATCACTGGGTCCATGATGTCTTTCTTCAATACCGAGAATCATTAACAAAAATGACCTCAATAGCATATGTATTGACCCGGTTTCTCCCTAAAGTTGTAAGGAGGGCTTCTTTCTTTACACCCTTTATCTTTACATTTCTTTTTCATTCTTCAACCCCTTCAATGCTTACCAATACGTCATCACTAGCACCTTGTTGTGATTGTTCCAGTGCTAGCTTAAGTACTTGGTCGGCATTCAGCTACGTTCACATTCTTTCTCCATCTTTCCTAGGACTTCTAATTCTATCTATGGAATTGTCCTTGGGAAGATTCCATCGGCTCTGATGAATCATTGGACTAAACCTATTCCTACCACCCTTTTGTCACCACATCCGTCGTGAATTAAGCGTGTTTTGGGAAGGAATTGCCACCATGAAAAATCATTGAAAATCACCTAAAGTACTTGTGATATTGAAATCAAAAGTTTTGTACCTTAGGTGTTTTGTTCATCAAAAATGCTCCCCCTTAACACGTGCTTTACACATATTAAGTTGGATAATCTTTAAGTCTTTTTCATCTTTTAGCCAAGTATCACTTACGTCTCCTTAATCCCATTTTCTCCCCTTATCCAAAATGTTAACCATTAATATTTGGGATATTGAATGGATTAACCGGTCTTTGGGTAAAAATGAAATCGATGTTTTGGCCATAGAACAAGTTATTGCTCCCCCTTAAGTTAATAAGGGATAGTTGTAGTGCTTTGGTATGACATATTTTGAAAGATTTAGAATCTCGTGAGAAATTCTTGAAAAATCATCATACCTTAACACTACAGCAAGCCATACAAGCACATTATTCACAAATTTACATATTCACAATTGAAAAACCAATATAAAGTGACCTGAGATGTACGACCCATCAGATGGATCGTTGCAGTAGCTTGTGGTGCACTAAATACGGTCTTCCACCCACGAATCTTTCCAAGCTCCTCATCAATCTACGTTCACGGAGCTTTTGATCGATCTTTTTGATCACATACTTTGCCATCTGCCGGTAACCCGGATGCCAATCCTCCGTCATCTCTGGCAAAGTCCCGCCCGAGTTCAGATGCTCCAACTTATCTCTGACTTGTATAAGAGTGCCATCGCTATACTTGTGGAGCTCCCCCACCCTCATAAACTTCATCAAACCTCGACTGTTCAAGTAGAAAATGCCGTAATTCGGGACAGAAATTCCGGTATATGGACATCTTTCTACATGTTGAGGTAGCACTTGATTCACAGGACGGGTTAAATTGAGCCTCCTCTGATAGCTTTCGACTCCCAACTGAAGATCCTCAACTCGTGACTTGATGACAACGCTTCGTGTGAACATACGAAGTGCTGTATTCAAAGCAATCAGGTCTTCACGAGGAATGTGAGTAAGTTGATCTCGGGTCATCAGAAGCAGCATATCTTCGATATCCTCAAGGCGAATGATGGAAAAGTCTCCTTGCTGGATTTTGTATTCCCTGTCATCCTCCCTTTTCAAACGAATCTCCGTCACATGATAGTAACCGTTCTTGGCTTCAGTTTTCATTCCTAGGATGCTGGAGATGCGGATATCGGATCTAACATTGCTTCCAGAATTGACCAAGCAGCAACCCCTGTACGCCCTTCGGACTCGTTCGTCCCAATGAGATGCACCTATGACAGCATACATATCATAATTACGATTCATTTTTGGGACCCAGAGTCGATTTACCTTTTCCTCGATGAAGGGTATTGTCCCCCAGTTGGCAGCTTTTAGCAAAGTCAGGGATGTTGCGTACTTTGATGACCCCTTCATAAGATACTCAAGATCATTGGTGACGAAGAAGTCAAGAGTAATCTGATTATCTTGAGCAGGATCCATTGGAGGTGGAGCTCTTTCTGATTCATGAAGTCCTGGCCGTTGAACGGTTTTCAAAGCCTTCAAGATCTCATCGGCATAGTACTCGAGCTCCATTCGGGGTAATCGGGTTTTGGCACGCAGTCTCTTATCTTTCAGTGCTTTCTTCACCAAGGATGGAGTAACCGAAGTCTTATACTCATGAGCAAGAAATGCACATAAGTCAATTGGACTTCGGATACGGAGATATAGCACATCTTTGTCAGCATCTGTGATCGGATCATATTGTGCTGCTGCCGTGATCCAAGCTTGTGGTGGTGCAGACTCGTCTATCTCCAACGTGTCTTCCCAGGCACGAATGCTTGGTTCAGGAACCGTAGATTGTTGTGCTTGTTGTAGAGGAGTGGAAGTGCGAACATCTACTGGTTCAGTTTCAGGCATTTCGGCAGTGTCGTGAACTGGGGAGTGTTGTGCAGCTTCGGGTTCCGTCACTGATTCTGCAATCACAGGAGGAACGACAACAGAACTAATGGGGTTAGTGGTAATAGGTAAAGATACAGCGATAGAGATACCGGGAGCCGAAGACGCTGTAGTGGCATTCACATCGTGGCGCCACTTAGTTCGTCTTGATTCCGAGGATGTCGATTTATCCTTCTGTGCTGCATCTTTTGTGGACTTGGTTCCAGTCTTATCAGCAGTTTTCTTGGAGCTGGTAACCTTGTCTCCCTCTTTCGGCTGTTCACCCCCATCATCATCCTGATTGTCATCCCCGTTACTATCCCTAACACTCTCCTGATTCTCATCACCACCATCGTCGCCATCATCATCATCATCCTCGTCATCATCCTCGTCATCCTCATCATCATCACCACCCTCGTCATCGTCTTTATCCTTTTCTCCTTCTTCTTCTTCTTCTTCCTCTTCTTCACCCGTACCCTCTTCTTCACTTTCTTCCCTTTCTTCCTCAGGTAAGATGTGATATGGTACCACACTTCCAAACGTCTTGAATAAGCTATCATCCTCCCTGATAGCATCATTCAGGGATTTATATAGAGCCCGTTGAATCCTCGACTTATCATACGACCCAAGTTCCACCATACGAGCCTTAAGGATCTTCTTCAATTCAAAATCCGTCAGGTCATAAGCAATCTTGTAGGCGGCTTCTGAAGGGTTGGATGATTTGACCATCAAGTTGTCAGCAGCAAGTGTCTTCAACTCATCGCGAAGTTTAGGCATTAAGGATTCAACGGATTCTTGCACTCTTTCTTTCACAGATGCTTCAAGTGCTTCTTTTTGTTCCTTATATTTATCCCTCATCGCTTGAAGTCTGGTAATACGTGCAGCATGCTTATCAGCCTCAGCCTGCTTAACCTGAGCAAGTTCCTCTGCATGAGCTTTACGTGTAGCTTCCATGTCTGCAGCGAACTTGGCAATCAACTCTTCTTGAGCTTTCCTTGATTCTTCTTCCCTCTGAGCTCGTCTTTGCAACTCTTGGCGAAGTTCATCCATTTCGCGTTTGTTAGTATCAAACATCTCAGCCATCACTAATGCAGCCATTGCAGATGTTGCAGAGCTGCTTTGGGTTGACCGGAGGGGCTCGGTTGTTACTGCTGTACTAGGGATGGGGATTATGGGTGGTGGAAGAAATGGTGTTGAAGCCGGTCGGGTTGGTAAAGGTTGTATGGGTGGAGGTTGAGTTGTTAAGGGTTGAGTTGTCACCATGATCGTAGGAGCAACAGGTTCCTTTTCCACACTTGCTGAAATAGGGATTGATGGCTCCTTCGAAGTGGAATAGTGTTCCGGGGACCCAAACTCATCAACATCATGCGGTTCCTCGTACTCATCCTCGATATCTACCCCCGCACCTGAACCACTACCGCCTGTATCTTTCCTACTCCTTTTAATAGCAATCTTCATCATTTGTTGCTCGGATTTATCAAGAGTAGGATCAACAATATCTTCTTCATCACGTAGACGCATCAAATCCTTACCCTTTCCCTTCTTACCCTCTGTCTTCTTCTTCTTGGGTTCGGGTTCAGGTAACGCAGCTGGTTGTTTGCGTTTACCTTTACTCTTAACCGTTGTGGATGAGTCTTCTCCAGTTTGAAGGTTTGCTTTCAGCCTCTGGATTTCTAATTGTAGTAGCTTGTAATCTGCATAACCTTTGATTTTATCAGATAGAAGGTAATCAGGAACAGGACCCGGAATCACACCAATAGACGGTCCTTCATGCCTCAGATCTACAGTATCATCAGCTTCTTCAGTGTGATAGCGACCTGCTGTACGCCTATCAATAGTATTATCAAGCTTCATAAAATAATTAATGATTAGCTTAATAAACCGAGGATAAGGAAAGAAGTTTGTCTTCAGCTTCTTGTTGTAGAAGAGCTGAAATGTGAATTCTTCCCATATCAACAAAGCATAATCTGAATTTGAAGCTTTGTACATGCCATAGAAGAGGTTCATTATCGGACTGCGCAAAGCATCATGGCCACTCGTTTTTGGCGTAAGACATTTACTGAGAATACCCATCAATGCTCTCCAGGGTTGTCCTACCTTAGCAGTAGTAAACTCAGATGCAACTCGTATTTCCGGACATCCAAGTGCGTCAAATAACTCCGCGAGTTCATCTTTAGTAGGATCCCTTGAGAAAGACATGCCCTTGGGTTTATCCCGTATACCAAGAATCTTACGGAAGTCTGAAACGGTGAGTGTCTGCTGCTTGTTGTCGATGGTGAAGGTGATCTTGTTCGAAGTGATTTCCTTGGTTGCCCAAAATTCAAACATATACTCATAAGGCACCGAGGCTGTGTTCCTAAGGGCGTTCTTGAAATGAGAGTTATCAAGGATGGCTATGGCGACCTTAAAACCATGGTGAGTGGATTTAGAGACTTGCTTCAGCCGGTAGTTGTTGGGTATAAACTTAAGGGTTCGGGCTTTAGCAATATCGGCTTCTCTGGATTCTTGGATTGCTTGTACCGTTGGATTAGTCATTGTATCTGCTTAAGATAAGACATGAAAGGTTGATGCACAAAAGCATATAGATATATATCATTCTTACTTCTAAGCATAACACATTTCATAAAACAACAAGTACATATATAGCATGCAAACAAGAATAATCAAACAACTCATCCGGAACTTTTCCTCATTCGGAACATTTTCATCCGGAACATTCTTCATTCGGAACTTCTCCTCATTCAGAACTTCTTCATCCGGAAGTTCTTTATTCGGAACTTCCTTCATCCGGAAGTTCTTCATTCGGAACTTCCTTCATCCGGAAGTTCTTCATTCGGAACTTCCTTCATCCGGAAGTTCTTTATTCGGAACTTCCTTCATTCGGAAGTTCTTCATTCGGAACTTCCTTCATCCGGAAGTTCTTCATTCGGAACTTCCTTCATTCGGAACTTCCTTCATTCGGAACTTCCTTCATTCGGAAGTTCTTCATTCGGAACTTCCTTCATTCGGAAGTTCTTCGTTCGGAACTTCCTCATTCGGAAGTCCTTCATTCGGAACTTCCTCATTCGGAAGTTTTTCAGAAGAAATCCTTCATTCGGAAGTTCAAAGCCACGTTCATCCGGAACTTTTACAAACTAAACTCAGATGATTAATCTAGCGCGTTTGTGAGTTTCTAAGGCAAACTAAGGCAATATAAACATCATTTAATCTATTCCGAACAAAACCCACCATAAATCCCTTGTAAATTAACCCTAATTTAGGAATACCCCTAAATCTGATTAGATTGATTAATTGATCAGAATTATATGATGAATGGAATGAATTAGAAGTGTAAATGTTGATGTTTATACCTTAATTAGACGAATGAACAAGAAGGATAAGTAAGCGAATGATTTTTTTTTTTTTTTTTTTTTTTTTTTTTAGATCGTGTGTGTGAGGTTCAACAATGGCGGCAAAGTGTGTGTGATACAGTAAACATGAATAGGGAGGGGCGGGGGTTTTGTTTTTTGACTTAGGTCAATTTTTGCCTAGTTTCATTAAATGCTACCTTTAGTCCCTCCAATTTCACTCCCTATCCCTTGTGTTTCTAACTTTTTTAATTCACTTAATCCTTGTTTAACTTACACACAATCTTAGCAAACGCATCCTATTTGCATATCCCCAAAATCTAATAGCCATGCCTATCACTTAGAACGAACACTAGTCGTATTCTAAAGCAAAACCACTCAATTACCATGTAGCCCTTAATTTTCACAATCACTTTTGAAAATCAATTTTAATGACGAAGATGATTTTACTATTTTCTCCCCCTTAAACGATGACCCGTTTTCTATTTAAAGAGCTGTAGTCATTGTTTAAAGAGTCAAATAGTGATGAAAGCATTTCCAATTTATCTCTTGAAAAATTTTGATTCGTGGTTTTAATAAGATTTCTCTTATTTTAACAAATTAATGCACTGAGACGTACACAAATTCGTGTCAGACCAAGTTATAAAGTAAACTTGATCCCTTTGCATGATTTGGCTTGTAAATCACGCCCGAGAAAATTAATTCCCGTTCTGAGCCAACGTTTTCCAAGGAAATACGTGACTTTAATATGAAAACCGGGTTGCAGTCTGAAATAACTACAAGCCATAATGGGCATGTTTTAAAAATGTACAACTTTTATACGGACTCTATTTATGGCACCGTGTCAATATTAATCGACATTTCTAAGGCCGTAAATATTACCGTACTAAAAGACATGCCCGTTTTAAAACGAAAAATATTTTTGGGTTTTCTTGATTTTATAATTTTTATGGTTTTTCTAGGTTTTATATTTTTTATGGTTTTTGTTGGTTTTATATTTTTGTATTTTCTTTTTGTGGTTTATATATTTACGATAATATACATGATCACAACCAAAGGATACTCTGAATAGTTTACCACGACTATTCAGCTGATTCTTCTGCCAACTCTTTGAGAGTCGCTGGAGTAAATGATTTCATGCCAAGCTTGTCGATCAAAAACTCGATTCGTCCTCGATCTAATGCTTTGGTGAACATATCCGCCAGCTGGTACTCAGTAGTGACAAAATACAGCTCGATCACTCCGTTCTCCACCTGCTCTTTAATGAAATGGTAGCGAATGTCTATGTGCTTGGCCCGGGAGTGTTGAACATAGTTGCAGCAAAGGGCAATGGCGCTCTTGTTGTCACAATACATCGGGATTTTGTTAAATCCAAGACCGTAGTCAGTTAATTGTGATCTCATCCAAAGGACTTGAGCACAACAACCGGACATGGCGATGTATTCAGCCTCCGTGCTTGATATTGCAGCGCTTTTCTGCCTTTTTGAAGACCAACTGATCAATCTATCTCCTAGGAGTTGCACAGATCCAGAAGTGCTACGCCTCGTATCTTGACATCCAGCATGATCGGCATCTGCGTATGATATTAAAGCAATCGAGGAATCTTTCGGATACCATAGACCACGATGAAGTGTTCCTTTTAGATACCGAAAGATCCTTTTAACTACATGTAGGTGCTTTTCGGTAGGCCGAGCCTGATACCGGGCACACATGCATACAGCAAATTGCAAATCAGGCCTGCTAGCAGTCAGATAGAGAAGGGTGCCAATCATTCCACGGTAAAGTTTCGGATCAACAATAATCCCATCCCTATCTTCATCTAACTTGGATTTCTCCACCATTGGAGTGTCTACGGGGTCACAATTCTCAAAGTTATATTTCTTAAGAGATTCTAGAGCATATTTGGATTGATTAATAAAGATGCCTCTGGGATTCTGAGAAATCTGTAATCCTAAGAAAAATGAAATTTTTCCCATCATCGACATCTGAAAGCGTGTGGACATTATCTTCTCAAATTGTTTAGACAATTCTATGTTAGTGGCAGCAAAAATTATATCATCAACATAAATTTGTACCAGAAGCATGTCGTTGCCGTCCTTGAGAGTGAATAGAGTGGGGTCCACTTTGCCTTTGGAGAAGCCTTCCGACATGAGATATGTTGACAGGAGATCATACCACGCGCGTGGAGCTTGTTTCAACCCATAGAGAGCCTTCTTAAGCTTGTACACATGGTTAGGAGACTCCGTACTCACGAACCCATCCGGTTGACTAACATAAACCTCTTCCCTTAGTTCACCGTTCAAAAATGCCGTCTTCACATCCATTTGATAGACGATCATGTTCATATGAGCAGCAAACGCAAGGAATAGTCTAATCGCCTCCAATCTAGCCACAGGAGCAAAAGATTCCTCAAAGTCTATACCCAAGGCTTGTTTATATCCTCTAGCGACCAATCTTGCTTTATTCTTCAATACCGAACCCATCTCATCAAGTTTAACCTTATAGACCCATAACAAAGTAAGGATGTTAACCTTGTCAGGGCGAGGAACCAATTCCCATACTTCTAGTCGTTTGAATTCATTGAGTTCCTCCTGCATAGCTTCAATCCAAGATGATTGAGTCATAGCCTGCTGCCAATTTTTGGGTTCAATTTCAGAGAGAAATGCATCAAAGTAACAATATAGTGCACTCTCTTGTAGTTGATGGCGTGTAGAGACTGGTCGATCTAGATCTCCAATAACATTCCTAATTGGGTGATCTTTTGTCCATTTAGTGCTATGGTTTTCAATCCTAGGTGGTCTGGAGTGAACAATAGATGGAGCTTCTTCTGAGGTAGACGCGGCTGAAGGGTTTTCAGGGATCGCTACACCAAAGAAAGGAAGCTCTTGCAAGTGAGCATATTCCAAGTCGTGATCAGTAGAATCCTCTTCTACATCATTAGGCACAAGTAGGGGTGATGATTCAGGTGTAGTTTGAGAATCACTTGGTGAAGGTGCATCCGGTTCAATGTGAATTGTAGATGCATTAGATAAAGGTTCATTAACTTGAGCAATCACTTCAGGTATTGGAGCAATTACTACAGGTGCTGGAACTTCATCAGTCGGGGGATCGAAGAATTCATCAAACAACGGTTGAAACAGTTTATCCCACTCAGGCCTTGATGGTGGTAAAAATGATGTAGAAGTAGGATTGTTGGGAACTAATCCAGAACTTATAGCACCGGGTCCCATCTCATGAAGCGCGGGTTCAGAGCTGTGTTGCTCAGAAGCCATCGTTGTCAGCTCGTCGAAATCTGCGTCCATAGTTTCTATAATCTTGCCAAGACGACGGTTATAGATTCGGTATGCTCTTTTGGACGGTGAGTAACCAATGAAAATACCTATGTCGGCTTTTGGTTGAAGCTTACCCAAGTTCTCACTATTGATGTTTGGATAACACAGGGCACCAAACACATGGAAAAATGAAACATCGGGTTTGCGGTCATGTAGAAGCTCATAAGGTGTTTTTCCATGGCGTTTCCGAATGATAGAACGGTTTTGGGTGAAACATGCAGTAGAAATAGCCTCTGCCCACAGGAACAATGGAGCGTTCGCATAAATAAGCATGGTCCTAGCAGCTTCCATAAGTGTACGATTCCGTCTTTCAACGACACCGTTTTGTTGTGGAGTGCGTGCAGCGGATGTTTCATGTGATATACCAACTCCTTCATAATAATCACGAAGAGTCTGGTTTACGAACTCTGTACCATTTTCTGTACGAATACGGCGGACAGTGGTATTCAAACGTACCTGAATGAATTTCAGAAAAGTAATGATAGCTTTCGGAGCTTCATCCTTTGTATGTAGAAATCTAACCCATGTAAACCTTGAGAAATCATCCACAATGACGAGAATGAATTTCTTACCGCTCACACTTTCAGTTCTCATCGGTCCACAAAGATCCATATGCAAAAGATGAAGTTTTTCTTGATTAGTGTCTTCAGCTTTGGGTTTGTAAGATTTCTTGGTGCTTTTCCCCCTTGAACACGCGGAACATAAATGGTCCTTGTGAAATTTAAGCTTGGGAAGACCACGAACTAACTCGTTTTTAGCCAGATGATTAATAGCATCAAAATTAAGATGAGATAATCTGCGATGCCATAACCATGACTTGGTCTTGGATGCTTTAGAGAGAAGACATACTGGAGAGGCGGCCATCATATCTTGTAGAGAAAACGTATAAAGATTTGCACCACGAGATCCCTTCAACAAATCTTTTCCTTCCAAGTTGCGGATGAAACAAGTGTGTTGTCGAAAAGCAACCTCAAGGTTGGAATCACAAAACTGTCCTACTGAGAATAAGTTGTGACCAAGACCTTCTACATAGTATACCCTAGAAATCGTCACGTTTCCAATCTGATATTCACCGTATCCCATAATCTTTGCTATATGATCATTCCCAAATTTAACCGTACCAAGAAACTTGCTGACGAAATTTCGGAGCATCGAGCGATTTCCGGTCATATGTTTTGAACAACCGGAGTCCAAATACCACAGGATGATTTGGACCACCTGAAAATATCACCACACAAAGACAATGTAGAGGTATCGGAATCTGAGTGTTCCTTGTTATTAGCAGGTACAGATTTAATAATCTTAGATTTGCTAACTCTAGGTTTCTTAGATTTCCTAGCCTTCTTCTTCTTAATTGGTGGTGTAGATTCTAATTGGCTCAAATCCTGAGGTATTTCTACACTGATAGGCACTATAGTGGGGGCTGACCTAATTAAAGGGCGCTGTTTCCATACTTGAGTGCGAGTGTTCCTAACTAAAGGACGCTCAGACCTAGCCTCAATAGATGCATTCCTAGTTAAAGGGCACATTTTACCATCGAGTGTAAAGGTCCTACCAGTGGGACGCCATTGCCAGCCAACTTGGGCACGAGTTCTACCCGTTGGCTTCCATTCAAGACCATTCTTAATAGCATTCATTTCATTAACGTGATCAATCAGACACAAATCATGACGCTGTGAAAACATACATTCATTACAATTCCAATAATTTAAATCAGAATTCACGAATGGTTTAGGCTGCTGCACAGGCGCAGAGCTTTTAGTCTTAACATGATTCGTTTTATTTAAAACTGAACTAGCATTCCTATTGTGGACTTCTACTTTCTTCTTTGTGGCACTACTAGTGGAGGGCTTGATCTTAGCTTTCTTGAGTGGCGATCCTTTAGCCTTAGTAGTCTCTTTTAATCCTGTAGAAGGCAAATTGGGAACATTAGCAGCAGATTTTAAAGGTGTCTTACTTGATTGTGCCAATGACGGTTTCGCTCCTGGAGTCTTATTAAATGGAGTGACAGCAATGGGCCTATTATTAAGTAGTGCAGAACCTGGTGTACCTATGTATTGTAAATAAGCCAAGCAATATTGAACTCGCTTAACATATTCATGAGCCGAATAATAGTCGCTACTTGAGGGATCTAAGGCATAAAGATCGTCTAAAATATCCCTAAGAAGATCGACATGCTTAATGGCATTCCTCATATAATCATCATAGGTAAGCTGGTTTCTCTTATGAAGCGGATTCTTATAAAGCACTACTTTCTTGGTTGTTGGAGCACTAGTGGACGGTGCAGAGTCGGTAGCTAAGTTATCAACAACTTCTTGTCGGGTGAGAAGAAGTGTCTCCTTTAACTCAGCCAAAACCATATTTTTGTCTATGAGCAGGATGTTCAAGTCAGAGATTTCTTCGCACTTTTGGTTCAGTTGTTCAACATAATATTGTTGCTGTGTCGCATTAAAAGCGAATCGATCTTCTAGTGAACCATAAAGAGCGGATAGTCCCTGCCTTGTCCGATCCATCTCCCCTAGAACAGTTGATAGTCTAATTTCTAAGACCTGGTTTTTAGACTCTGCGGCCTCTAGTTCCATTCTTAATGTTTCCTTTGATGATATCTCTCTCTTCAATCTCATGATTTCTTCCTCTAATGTCTTAACAATTGCAATCATCTTGTCACTTGTCTCAACACCGTTTTCACAAACATTTGATATCAAAAGATTTTCATTTTGAGCTTGTTGTTTTAATTCTAAAGATATACAATGTTGTTCTAGTTGATTAAAGCGTTGTGAAAGTAAATTGTAAGAATCTTGTAGCTTCAAAAACTCAGCGTTAGATTCGTGACAAGAATGATTTTCTACCTCATTTACAGTTTCAGCAACATTTTCAGAAATATCACAAACATCATCACAGATATCATTACAAATATTCACAGCATCACAATTAATCACCGCAGATGTAAGCTCATTTGAATAATTAACATTTACAGTAGTAAGCACATCACACGAGATAACTTCGGACAAGAATCGGTCATATTCGGTTGAAATCTTTTCTTTTTCAATTAGTTGCAGTTCGTAAGCGGTGTCCATTTCATAAAACACTTTTTGAACTTCACCAATTTCAAACTGAAGATTTTCCTTAAGAGATGCAAAACTTCCTTTTAGACTTTCGACAAACGGATTGATCTTAGTTTTAAACACCTCGTTCATGTGTTCGAAAGCCCATTCTCCGGCGTTTAAGCCATTTGAAGTCGTACATTCCAAAATGACCTTGTCAAAGTTAGTAAAGTATCGGTTAATCTCTTTCAAGTTTAACCATACAGTACTAACAGGTGGAAGATTCTTTGGAATTTCCTTAGGACCTTCCATGTTAACAAGTGTAGGAAATGTACTAGGGCGTTCTTCCTCTAACATGTAGGTCGGTGCTGTAATGAGATCTTTATCCATATGGAAGCGAATTCTAAAATCAGTTTTTGCAAGCTCCTTATTCATTTTAAAATAATCACACTCGGGATATTTTGCTGAATTGTATGACCGATCCTCATCAACTAGAGCCTTACTTGTTCGATCATTGGGAAAAACAATCGGGTCTAAAGCCAATCCTAATTGAGTTGCATTATAAAGTCTAGGACTATGTCTTAAAGCTTGTTTTGCATATCGTGGATTAGGGGGAAGGCCTTTTAGACGTGATAAGTTAAACTCTTTAAACGAAGCATCAAATAAGTGAACTAATTGTGAAGCAGCGTATTGTCTTAACAGCAAGTAGTCTAGACTTCTAATCTTATTAGTAGCATTAATCTCCATTTCAGTCTTCTTAGATTCGAGTAATTCAAAATCAGTTTGAAGTTTTTGAAAATTAGTGACCACTAACTCCTTTTCTCTAAGTTCACTAGACAGATTTGCTCTTAAGTTTTCGATTTCTTGCAAGTGACCCATTTGTTTGTTTCTAAAGTGATCATATTCGAAATTTGTGAGAACACTAGACGAAGGCACTAATTCCAAAGTTTGAACTTTCTCATTGCTTAAGGCAAGCTCATCAGACAGATTCTTATTCTTAGCTAAGGTTTCTAAGAGTGCATCATTCATTTGGCTAAGTAATGTAGCAGGAACCATGACCAAATCTTGTTGAGCAGGAGTAGGCGTATGCGAACTGGGTCCCGGTTGTGATTCACTCAAAGTCTGGGAACTCACATTGATATTGCTATCATTGTTTGTCTCCTCATTTGAAAGACTCACCACCGAAGATTCATTCGAATCAGCACTCTCTTGCCCAACTTGATGTGGTTGAATACTAGCATCAGTGGCATTATCGGTGTTATTAATAAGTACCTCAGATTTCTTATCTGGCCCTAAGCTGGAAAAAGTTGCCATGAAAGCAGCCTTTGCAGTTTGAAAGTCATCACAGTCGGAATCATACGCATCAAGATCATCGGCTTGGTAAGCTGCATTCTGCGTAGTGACAACGTCTTGTTCAGCAATCCCTGGGTCAGCAAGAAATGCAAGCTCCTCTTCATCAAGTTCCCTTCCTTGCGCCTGAGCATTTACCAGATAGATCTTTTCTGCAAACCACTGTCCATCCCTTCTCCTCTTGGGTTTCTTACAATCCCTGGACATATGACCCTCTTCCTTGCAGTTGTAGCATGTGATCATTCTCAACTTGCCTGTATTAGCCCGTGGAGGATTATTGACCATTGGAGCAGGAGCAGGATTGGCGGTGCGAACATTGGTTGATGTGGAAGTTCTCCCCTGATATGGTTGAATTGGCTGAACCATTACCCTGCCATTCTCAATTGTAGCTTGTTGGCGAGAATTGGATGAATTCCTCAACTGATTGTTGGTAGGAGCTGATCCTCTGAATCCTCGTTTGCTTAAAGTTCTTGTGAGATAAGCAGACATAGTAGTTAGCACTTCAACTGGGTCAGCTCCTTGTTGGAATACAGGAACTGGGACTTCTTCATCATCACAATACAGTGCTTGATCTGGATGAGCTGCATAATCAGTATAAGGAAGACTCATTTGATCAGGGTAGCTTGTTGGATATGCTGCATTCTCTTGATAAGAAGAATATGATGGCTGAGCATAAGGTGCAACATTTGCTGGATGAAGTTGTGAAGCATACTGTGGTGAGGGTGCATTAAACCGATATTGTTGCTGATGTGAGGTGGGTGGTTGTGGTAGAATCGAGTATTGGGGAAAGGCTGGTGTCATGTAAGGTGATTGATGATAAGCTTGATGTCCCAAGATATAGGGTGTGTTGTTGTGAGACAAGCTTGGTTGATTCGCCATCAATGCTAAAGAATCTGGATGCATACCACGAGGAGAACGGTGCATAATCACATGCTTCTCATGCTGCTGAAGGAAGGCATAGATTTGATCTAAGTTGCACTTATGCAAATCCCGGGTTAACTTCACATCGGTAATATACTCACCCCATTCAGCTTGAGGTAGAGTATTCAAGAATTTGGTGTTAACCTGGAATGGTGCAATCACAAGATTGTATACATTCAGATCATTCATGAGTGTGGTGAATCTGAAGTAATAATCGTGGAGTGTTTCCCCTGGGTTGTAGGTGAATCTATCAAACAAATCATACAGCTGACACTCCCTTTCTTGTTTGGTGAGAGACGTGCCTTGTAGCAACACCTTAAGACGTTCCCATAGATCCTTTGCCACCGTATACTGACTCACCATCCTATAGATGTCATGAGGAAGAGCTTGGAGAATTGTTTGAAGAACTTTTTCATCTGCATCTGCAACAAGTTGTTGAGCTGGAGTAAGTTCTTCAAATTCTCGTGGTCTAGTCACGTTATCAACCGTAATGGTACCATAGTCGAGTGGACCATTCAAAATCGATTTGACCATAAGTCTTCCGTATGTCGGTTTTCCCTTTAGATATTGCATCATTCGACCTTGCCATGCCTCAAACACCTCTTTAATGAGCATCGGTGGACGGCTATCAGTTCCCGTTATGATTGATATATCCGTAAGAGATGTCATCTGAGGCATTACTGAATTTGGATTCATTTTGTTTTTCTTCAAAGAAACAGAGATTATCGGTTGATCGAGCAGTGAAGTAAAGCTTGTGAATTGTGTTGTGTTTTTGTTGTAAGAAACCAAGATTAAATCCTCTAAAAAATCGTCGAAAAAACAAGCAAAATAACCCTTGATTCGGAACTTTTTGTTGATTCGGAAGTTTGATTCGGAAGATTACCTTGATTCGGAACTTTTTTGTTGATTCGGAAGATTACCTTGATTCGGAACTTTTGGGTTGATCCGGAACTTCTTGGTTCGGAAGTTCTTGATCCGGAACTTTGGCTTGATCCGGAACTTCTTGACTCGGAAGTTCTTGGTTCGGAACTTTGATTTGATCCGGAACTTCTTGACTCGGAAGTTCTTGGTTCGGAAGTTTTGCTTGATCCGGAACTTCTTGACTCGGAAGTTTCTTGATCCGGAACTTCTTGGTTCGGAAGTTTCTTGATTCGGAACTTCTTGACTCGGAACTCCTTGATCCGGAACTCCTTGATCCGGAACTCCTTGATCCGGAACTCCTTGATCCGGAACTTCTTGATCCGGAAGTTTTTGATCCGGAACTTCTTGATCCGGAAGTTTTGCTGAACAAACAGAAACCCCCTCCGATGAACAGTCGAACAGTAAAAGTTAAGATTAAGCCCAGATTTTGACCAAATAACCCAAAAAGTTTTGTGCTTTCGACTAAAATAAGTAACAACTAATACTTATCCACTAATCCCAATCACAAAAACACCAAAAACACCAAGAATCAAGATGATTTTTCTTAAAGAACACTAATACAATCAAAAACTAAAAAACCACACAAATCACCACCTTAAATCACCCCATAGCTCTTGATACCAAATGTAGAATATTGATAATCAATGAATCTATGAAGGGGTTTGTTGATTTCTAGAGAGAGAAAGTTAGAGAGAGAAAGTGAGAGAAACTATGTGAAATTTATTAATATGGAATCAAAGAAATGACAACAACCAACCCCTTTCCAAGGTGGAAAGGGGTATTTATAGTTCCAAGTCATAAGTGGACTTGGGCCGGTCCATGACAAGCCCATGGACCGGTTCTTACTTAAGTTAATAAGCAAATAATAACTAATTACTAACTACGAGCTATTACAACATAAATCATATTGTGGAGTGACCGATACTTCTAATATACGTTAAAACGTATTTCTAACACCTATAGCTCTTACAACGATAATTATCAAATGAGTCACTAGTATGAAATGACTTGATCATTCAACTAGACTTCTCGGAAAGGTACTAGTGGCATGAGGCTTTTGGGTAATGGTTCCAAATGACAGCCTCAAGTGTAACATTCACCCTTTCGATTTCAATTTAAGAATTGAATGACAACGAATCAGATGACATCTTTCTAGGTGGCAACGTTTTGTCAAACTCCACTCTATAAGGAAAGATCGTCATGACATCGATATCAGATTTAATCTCGCCAATTCTTTTTCAATATCACGATCAACTAATATCTACATTTCTACGAATATCAACCATTTGTTGGAATCATAAATATCCACAACTTGGTTTAGATCTAGGATAACTAGAATTCCTACGAGAATAGCTTTGATTAATTTACTAGGGGATTTAGGGTTACTTGTGACAATCTACGTCGTATAAATACCTCGTATAAATATCAAAATAATCATCAAACAATCATGTAATAAAATTACATCATATATATATATAATCTAAGTTATATATATATATTAAAATAACACTTCTCAGTCTGGCCTTGTCGGTAACTCGGGAATTCTTCGGCACCGTTATAGTCAAAAGATTTTTAGACATTTTAGAAAAATGTTTATAGTTAAAAGATTTTGAAATGTTTTATTTAAAACCTTAGTTTTAAAAATCTTTCGTTCTCTATAACGAGAGCTCTGGTACCAAACTGTAACACCCCCAAATTTATACAACTCAGTACAGCGGAAGACTCGTTGTTGTTACGGGATAGCACATTACTCACATCATAGACAACGCATAAAAATCGCGTCGTTTAATAATAAATCATTTGCATTCATAAATATGAAAGTTACATCGGTCCCAAGTCATATTATTTCATACAAAGTTTTACAAAGTATTTGAATGGAAAATATAGTTTAAGTGCGGGCCATGAATTCTTGTTGTCTTCCCGAGAATTACCTTCAAGTACCTGAGATAAAACATGTTAAAAGAAAAGTTCAGCGATAACGCCGAGTGAATTCATAGAGTTTAATAAATTCCATCAATATAATTTTGGTATAAAATTAGTACCAAAAATCAATTCGTACAAATCATTGTAATAGACCGTAAAATAGCCAAAATCATTTTATACAAATCTTTGTAATAGGCCATAAAATAGCCAAAGTCATTTTATACAAATCCTTATTGAAAATCATAATATAGGCATTTGCCTTAAAAATTATTATACGAGCCAATGTCGTAAAAACATCATACAATACGTCTTATGACGTTGTATGAAAACAAAAACCGTTATATGTATATGGTTATGAAAACCAAAACACAAACATAATATCAATAGTATGACCCTGTATTGCTAGTCAGGCAATACATCGTAATTCGGAGCGTCTAGTAATATTTCGTTAGTTTTTGGATTATTATAAGCCGCATGACATTGTTACCTTACTAAACCAACAACGGGTAGCTAACCCGATACCAATTTTTCCCATCTAAAGTAGCGTGTCGTCACAAAGGTCACGCTATGGAAATCTTCTCATACATAAATTCGCTTACCAATCAATGTGGCACGACGGGGATCAACCGTCAAGGCGCGAACTGGGGTGATCGTCCCCAAATAGTACTATTAAATGCATAAGCGTCTACCAAATCCCGGTAGTTCACAATTCATGCTAATGGGACTTTTTGTGACATAACCTAACTTTAATAATCCATTTAATTTCATCTATCGGGTCCTTTAATCATTTATCGGGTCATACAATCGGGTCATTCAATCATTCGGGTCCAAATCAATAAACAAACAACCGGGACAAATGGTGTCCTATTTTATAAAAACTAACATGTTATCTCCCTCGTGGGTTTATAAAACATTTCATAAAAACATTTAAAAGAGTGCGAGGCTATGAACTCACGTTGATGTGGGAAGGCGAGTTGCCGACAATTTGGACGTACGGTACGTGCTTCAATCACGGAAACCTAGACAAATAATACTCGGTCTTAGACGTTTGTCCAATGACTTTATAAAAATAACAATTATGTATACATATGATGATTTTATATATATGATGATCAAGTGGGTTTACATATCCTCATTTACTCATTTTTGTGTTATGTGTCGATAACTTTTGTACTAGTTTTCTCGTTTTACCTATTTACGTGTTTTAGGTCCAATAAGCCTATTATAAGTTCTTTAACTTGTTTTAATCCCTTTCATACCTATATTATCAGTATGTATACTTTCCATGTTGGGCCCAAATGGGTTAATCCCAATAAGTTCTTTTTACAAGTTTTTATCTTATTTAGTCCAATTATTAGTCCAATATGCTTAATTAGCTCGTAAATGTCCGTATTTCTTATAGTTCGGGTTTTATCGGTTTTTACTTGTATTAGATACTTATATATCAGTATATGACTTTTATAAACTTTACATTCGACGGGTTTGGTCGTCTAAGTTTTATTTGGCGAAAAACGTTAATTTTACGGTGATAGCCGAAAAAGTCGTAAAAATCAAGTTTATAGTTTTTATTACTTATAAATATTATTTCACCACCATTTATATAATTTATTCATTTTTATTAACCTTTTATATATTTATATAAATAAGTTTTATAAGTTAGTGGGTTTTTATTTTACATTTTATACATTAAAATGTGAGTGCTTATATAATAATAATAAACATTAATTCCAAAAATCTGATTTTTATCTTCATGTTCACCATTTTTACCATATCTAGAGTTATATGATGAATTAGAAGCTCATTTTTGGGTGACATGTTCTTCATATTTTGTGCTACATTTAACTTAGTTATAGCTACTGCCCATTTTGAGTTCATCTTGCCTTAACAGTCCTTACAAAACTGCTTATTCAGATTAGACCACCTAACTTGTTTTGATCATATCTCACTCATTATTTTGATTCCATTGCATGGCCAACTCTCACATGTGTATAACATCTTGTACTTACTGTAAATGGATCATACCATGCAATTTTATCAGTTCTTCTTTTAGTTATCTACTGTTTTTATACATCCAACTAAATAATCAAGATTTTAGCCTCATTTCTTATAGTTATTAACATTTTTAAGCATATCTATCAACACTTGATCCCCACACAACATTTTTATCATCATATATACATCATATACATATACAATAGGAAAGAAAATACATGATTACATAATCAAAATAACAAGAGGATGAGGAGAACAATCTTTATACCACCATGATGATGAAATGATGAGCTTTTAGATGAACAAGACATGGTTTTGGGTAACCAATCTTATGAGATATCAACACCAATTCTAGGATCACCAAGTATTTGTAGATTCCTCCAAAAATCAGCCCTTGTTCTTCATGAAAACTCCTTGAGAAATCAGCCCCAAACTCCCTTGAAAACTCCTTTTTACATGTTAAGATCACCTCCAATCTTCATAACATCAATGGGTTTTCATCATATGTGTGAATAACATATGATTTCATGGTTAAATCAAGATCAAATGGGTTATTTAGGGTGAGAGTAGGACGAATTTTTGAGATAGAAATGGGAGGATTAGAGTGGTTTTCATGAGTGAAAATGGTGGTTATGAGTAGCTAGTTGTTTTTGTGGGATGAGTGGAAGAAACTAGCTTAAGTGTTAAGCTAGTGCTTACACTTGTAAGCTACAAGTTAACATGATGCCACATCTTTGATGTGGTGTCATGTTGTGCCATCCCATGTGTATTAGTGGGGTGGGATAATGTATTTTGTCCCACCTCACTAATTTACGGGTATTCCTCGTTCTAGTTTCCTCGATTTGCGTGCCCTCGGGTCTTTTCACGAAAAACGTTTTTATAAATTATGAATCAACGACACAAAACGAATCCAATAAAAATTGTCTCATCAAAAACGGAGTTCAAAAACGTAAATACGTAATCCTAAGGTTTCCGGTTTAGTCGTAAAGGACGTTAAATTAAAATCGTAAGTCCTAATCTCTTCTCGTAAATTTGTGAGTTTATGAACTAACACAAATTTAAAACTCCAAAATAATATTCACGGATAAATTTATTTTCTGAAATGTCGGACTGTCACCAAAGACGGTGTATGTAAACGTAAGCACGTAACGTACAATCCTCCGGTTTAGACGTAGTCGACGCTACTTCAAGACGTAAATCCAAATTACTTCCCAAAAACAAGTGAGTTCATATTGTAACATTAAAATAATGTTTTCAAATAAATATTGAGAATAAAATATCAATCATAAATTGACGGATTGTCACACTTGCAACATACTACGAAGATGTGTAAAGACATAATGTATGATTTTCATCACAAAAAGTGACTTTTAGGGTCAAAGAATAGAAACAAGTAAATGTCCCTTAGAGTAAACTTCGTCATCCTTGATTGTCATACATTCCATGCTAAGTGCAAAAACGAGATCATTGTTGGTACAAGTCACAATGTTAACACTACTCATACGTCCAAATTGTGTAATACTTTTTCTCCCCTCAATCCTAGTTATTGGCTCGACTGCGAAAGAGAAAGAATGGCTCGGGAATCAACTGGTTCCGAGCAGACTCGTGGAGCTGCAGTTTGGATTATCGTAGAAAGAATAAGAGGAGCCGTCTTAGGAAATGACTGAACTTAAAAGACAGATGACGCCCCAGCTTGACTCGAGATCAAGCCCTATGGTTGTAAAGCTACAGCTCAAAAGCCGGCCTTACCTTCTATGTTTTTAGTAAAGGGCCTTTTCAATAAGGCTCGCGCTAGGCGCTCACGTTTTTTGGCTTCCCTAATATAGCAGGTTGGTAAAGACCCGCCCCTTGTTTCAGTCAGAATGAGTCCCCGGGACCCCGGGACCCCGGGACATTGGCGGAAAAGGAAATGGGTTACTAGCATTTTTTATCTATTTGTCATGGATCACAAGTGATTCATATTGACTTATTTTAGTAGTTATTAGTCCGAAAGCAAAGTAGCACGATTTGATCAATAGTTAGCCGAAGGACAAAATCTTTTAAAACGGCTTCTCGTGTATCTCCTTAAGTTCATATCTTGGCATAACTCGTTTCACGATTTGAGACCTTTCTCGGACCGATATTTGGCATGTACTTCATACTTCAAATCTTGGGAAGACGTTCTCGAAATTATGGTCTTCTCTTCATATATTTGGAATTTCTTCACTTGACGTTTTTGAGAGATTCTTCATATTGGACCACGACTTCATCATTTTTCTTCAATCTTTACTTTGGATTTTGATATACAACGATCCGCCTCCTTTTCGGACTTGGATATATTTATCCTCATACCTTGTTAGGGTCTTTTTGGATAGACTTTCTCCATGATCTTTAGGGGAGTAATTGCTTTTCGTCGTGTGTCTCGATCCTTCATATTGATTTAGGAATAATGATACTTCACATCATCTTTGGATCTTTAGCAAAAATAGAGCTCCTCATGCCTTGTTAGGGCCTTTTTGGATAATCGCCAATCTTCGCGTCCCGTTTCAATAAGTTATGCCTTGGCTATGAACTCTATTCAACCCCGAGCAACTTTTAAACGATCTTGCGCTAGAAGCTAAGTAACCTTTCAAATCGTACGACCTTACTTATTGCAATTATGATTTATTCCTAATGCATTGATCTTATGGGAAGAAAAAGCCACAATTAAAAACATATGAGTTTTTGAAAGAACATTTTCATGTTCTACGTTTAGAATGATCACTTGTCTAACTCTATCATCTCTCGTTCTTTACTATATAAAGACCTCTAATTAAAGAGACTCGTGAATGCTTAGCCATGCAAGTCAAAATTAAGCCAAATTTGGATTAGCTTTCATTAAGACTATATCAAATCAAAGTTTTGGGTTTTCAAGCCACCTATAGGATCTTGGACTTTTTCAAGTTTAGAGAATGCGTTTTATAGTTCCCTTGATAAGTGACTTTCTAGGATCAATTATAGGAACTTGCGAAAAGTTCTTGTTCTTAACCCGTATGAATTAAGACTTTCGCGTTTTAAAGCTCCCTATATAAAAGTCTAGCAAAACTTGAATTGAGCGGGTTAAGGAATGTAAATGGCTCCAAATGCCCATCAAGTCAAAAATTAACTCTTATTCTATCCATCGGAAAATATACATTCGTGTCTTAAAAACACTTATGAAAACTTAAGAAAAATTTTAAAATTTGGCCATTTTTAGCCTTATTAGCAACAAAACATTGAAAGTTGGAAAACGTGAGGGCGTAGCAAAGCAAGTACCTATTCACCTCTCCCCCATACTAAAAGTAAACATTGTCCTCAATGTTTCGAGTCTAAAGGTGGAGCACCCCCATACTAGAGACGAAGAGTCGAATGCTTAGGATCTAGCATGGAAAGGGTGATCAACAATATATCTAAAGCCATTTATTAAGTATGCTAAAAGATAATTGTTAGAACAATAAAGGATATGTCATGGATTCGTGAAAAACTTCTTCAAGCAAACGATGGAGGCTCACGTAAACGAACACGAGAGTCTTCAATCGTAGATGATGATGATGATCTAGATAACACAATCACAAACAACCACGAGACAACGAGTTGAAGGGGTATAAGTCCCCTTATTAGTGAATAGTAAGCATAAAGGATAAGCATGGGATCTCCCCCACGAGGCACCTCGTTTTTTATTACCGAGTCATGAGCTCGACTCGATCCCCTCAATGCTAATTATCATTGGGGAAGTTGACTTGGTCGAGGGCAACCATTGAAGGAATTTCCCCACCAAAGTAGTGCTTAAGCCTATGTCCATTCACCTTGAAATTAGGACCATCATCTTGAGCTAGCTCGATGGTCCCATACGGAAACACTTGTGTAATGGTGAACGGACCCGACCAACGAGATTTCAATTTCCCGGAAAATATCTTAAGACGAGAGTTAAAAAGCAACACTTGATCACCAACGTTAAAAACCCGGTTTTTAATCTTTGAATCATGAAACTTTTTAGTCTTTTCTTTAAAAATTAATGAATTTTCATAAGCATTATCTCTTAATTCATCCAATTCATTCAATTGTATTTTCCGGTGATCTCCCGCGGTCTTCAAGTCAAAGTTTGCATGCTTAAGGGCCCAATATGCCTTGTGCTCCAACTCAATGGGCAAATGACAATTCTTCCCATAGACTAACTTATAAGGAGTGCAACCGATAGGTGTCTTATAAGCGGTCCTAAAGGCCCATAAAGCATCATCAAGTTTGTCGGACCATGAAGCACGGTTTTCTCCAATTGACCTCTCTAAAATCCTCTTCAAAGCTCGGTTCGAAACCTCGACTTGCCCACTCGTTTGCGGGTGATAAGCCGTAGAAAGACGATGAGTAACTCCATATTTCTTTAGAACCTTCTCGAATTGGTCATTACAAAAATGGGTTCCACGATCGCTTATAATAGCACGAGGGGTTCCGAACCGAGAGAATAGTTGCTTCAAAAACTTCACTACCACACGAGCATCATTTGTAGGCAAAGCCTTAGCTTCCACCCACTTAGAAAGGTAGTCCACCGCGACGAGGATATATTTGTTGCCATGAGACGATGGGAACGGCCCCATAAAGTCTATTCCCCATATGTTGAAAATCTCACACACTTGAATTATGTTTTGTGGCATTTCATCACGTTGAGACGACTTTCCTTGACGTTGGCACGAATCACACGACTTCACAAGTGCGTGTGCATCACGATAGATAGAAGGCCAAAAGAAGCCGACATCGAACACTTTCTTAGCCGTGAGATTAGCACCGTGGTGACCACCCGTGGGTCCCTCGTGACAAGCTCTAAGGATATTAGAAGCTTCGGCACCAAAAACACAACGTCAAACGAGTTGATCCGCACAAACTCGAAAGAGATAAGGGTCGTCCCAAAAATAGAACTTGGCGTCACGAAAGAATTTTCGTTTTTGTTGTGTCGTCATACCCTTGATTATGAAATTGCCCGCATGGTAATTTGCAATGTCGGCAAACCATGGGGTGGTGTCTTTAGAATTCACTACACCGAGAGTCTCAAGAGGAAATGTTTCGGTGATTTCCTTGTTCTCGAAAACATCTTTGTGAGGATCTTCTAGACGAGAGAGATGATCGGCCGCTAGATTCTCGACTCCTTTTTTGTCAAGCACGGTGACATCAAATTCTTGGAGGAGGAGCATCCAACGAAGCAATCTCGGCTTAGCATCTTGCTTAGCTAAGAGATACTTGATAGCCGAATGGTCGGTATACACGATGCTTTTAGTCAAGACGAGATAAGGTCGGAACTTCTTAAAAGCATAGACCACGGAAAGGAATTCCTTTTCCGTTGTGGTGTACTTTAATTGAGCCTCGGTCATCGTCTTACTAGCATAGTGGATAGGACGGAAATGCTTGTCATAACGTTGCCCTAAGACGGCCCCTATAGCATAATCACTTGCATCGCACATGATTTCAAAGGGTAATTCCCAATTAGGAGCAACAAGAATGGGAGCTTCGGTAAGTTTCCTTTTGAGAGTTTCGAAAGCTCTAACACAATCCTCATTGAAGTTAAAAGGAGCATCCTTCTCGAGAAGGTGTGTCATAGGTCGAGATATTTTCGAAAAGTCCTTGATGAAACGACGATAAAAGCCCGCGTGGCCTAGGAAAATCCTTACTCCCTTAACGGTTTTGGGATGAGGTAACTTGGCGATGACGTCTACCTTAGCTTTATCGACCTCAATCCCCGCTTTCGACACCTTATGTCCTAAGACGATTCCTTGTTTACACATAAAATGACATTTTTCCCAATTAAGCACGAGATTGGTTTCTTCACAACGTTTTAACATTTGCTCGAGATTAGATAAACATGACGTGAACGAATTACCAAACACCGAGAAGTCATCCATAAACACTTCCATCGACTTCTCGATCATATCGTGAAAAATCGCCATCATACACCGTTGAAACGTACCCGGTGCATTACAAAGTCCGAAAGGCATCCTACAATAAGCGAACGTTCCATAAGGACATGTAAAAGTAGTCTTCTCTTGATCACGAGGGTCGATAGGGATTTGAAAGTAACCGGAAAAACCATCTAAAAAGCAATAGAATTCATTTCCCGCAAGTCGCTCCAACATTTGATCCATGAAAGGCAAAGGAAAGTGGTCTTTACGAGTGGCGTCATTTAACTTTCGGTAGTCAATACACACCCTCCAACCGGTCACAACACGAGTGGGAATTAACTCGTTGTTTTCATTAGGCACAACGGTCATTCCTCCCTTTTTAGGGACACAATGGATTGGGCTCACCCATGGGCTATCGGATATAGGATAAATCATTCTCGCGTCAAGGAGTTTAAGGACCTCCTTTTTGATGACATCGTGAATTTTAGGATTCACCCTTCTTTGACTTTGAATTGCGGGTTTGTAGTCCTCCTCCATTAAAATCTTGTGAGTACAAAATTTTGGGTCAATACCCTTAATGTCGGATATTTTCCACGCAATTGCCCCTTTATGAGCCTTAAGAACTTTCAAGAGCTCGGTTTTTTCATCATTGGCAAGACCTCTTGCAATAATAACCGAAAACTTGTCATCACCTTCCAAGAATGCGTATTCAAGGTGAGAAGGAAGATCTTTCAATTCAAGGATAGGTGGTTCCTCGATTGAAGATTTTGGTTCAACACTCATAACTTCCTTCGGCGGAAGAAATGGTGGAATAGAAATTTCATCACTAATCAACACCTCATCTTCATTGTCGATTTCATTTGAAGTGAGATCGCCTCCTTGGAATGGAGTGAGATTTGGTGTGGAATTAGCAAGAATCGGATCCAAAATAGTGGGATTGCCACTTGACGAGCTATCGGAAAAACCTAACACTTCTTGTGAAAACTCATCGCAAACCACATCAACGATGTCAATGTGATTGATGGTAGCGATTGCATACACATGAGAACGTTTCGAGTTTTGAGTAGCGTTTATAACAAGTTCCTCTTCGTTGAATCTCAAAGTGATAGTTCTCGCATGAACATCGATAAGGGATCTCGAAGTGTCTAAAAATGAACGACCTAAAATTAGAGGAACTTGAGGATCCGCGGGAATGTCAACTACTATAAAATCAACGGGATAGTAGAACTTCCCCACTTTCACGAAAACATCTTCGGCTACTCCACATGCCATATTCGTAGAATGATCGGCCATCTCGATAGACATGTTCGAAGGAATAAGAGCCGGAAGCGAAAGCGATTTCCAAATGGAAAATGGCATCAAATTAATGCTCGCACCAAGATCGGCCAAGGCGAGGCATTCTTTCATATCTTGTATGTCACAAGGAATGAGGAATTTTCCGGGATCACCAACTTTTTCCGGTATGCGGTTAAGATAAACCGAAGAACAATTAGCAAGCTTTGAAAGCTTTTCCTTATCCCTCATCATACTTTTAAAAGTGGAAGCGAAACGAGGCATATACAACAACGCGTCGGCTAAACTCACATCAAAATGCACTTGTTGAAACATTTTTATAAAAAGCTCGATTTGTTGTTTGTTACGTTCTTGCAATTTCTCTTTGTTTTGTCTCGAAGGGTAGGGTAAAGGTGGTGTGGGTTGGTCATTAGGCAACGGCCTTGGAAACTCGGGTTCCACAATTGGTATTGGTTCAACCGTAGGTGTGGTTTGAGCGGTACTTCGTGGGTTTGTAATGTGCTCCTTTTCGACCATCACCTCGGGTTCTTTCTCGATTTCCTTCTCCGTAGAAGTACTTGGACGAGATATTGGTTCCTTGAATGTTTTACCACTTCGTGTAGTAATAACCTTCATTTCTCCCTTCGGGTTTGCAATGGTATCACTAGGAAGACCACCCGAGGAAGAGGGTTTACACATGATTGCTTCAAACATCTTAGCCATTCGGTCCTCAAATTTTGATTACCTAGCATCCGCTTTTAATAACTCTTGCTTAATCTCATGTTGTCCTAATTCCATCTTTTGTTGATTTTGTTGAAGACGTTGGACATTTCCTTCCATTTTGTTTGCATGAGTTTTAAGTTCATTAGCAAGTTCATTTTTAAGCTCGTTTTTCAACTCGGATCTTAAGCTAATCATCTCACGTTACATATTATCAAATTTAGCATCATTTGCTTTAGCATAATCCAAAAATTCTCCTTGCAAATTTTTAGTGTGAGCATTTTGAAAACCTTTTGTAGTGTTTTGAAAATCACGGTTTTGGTTTTGATTAGAAATTTGTCCATTCCCATTTTGATAATTCCCTTTGTTGTAATTGCGTGAATTGCCTTGGTAATTACCTTGGTTGTTGTTTCGATAATTATTAACATTTTGATTTGGTGGAGCTTGATTTGGGCGGGAACCTTGACCGTTTTGGTTGTAAGTTCTCGTTGCTACATAAGCACTCGAAGTGTTACCATCCTCGGTAATGCACTCGGAAAGATCATGAGCTCCCCCACACGACAAACAATTCTTAGCAACCGCTTTAACCGAAGCGGAATTTGAAGCTTCTTGAGCTTTCCAATGGGACATAAGATTAGCAAATCTATCAAAAAACCGATTTTCCTCATTAGCTTCATCATGTAAGGCATTAATGCTACGAGACGATTGTGACGATGATGACGAACCCAAATTGGCAACACTCGGTGTGTTACGAGGGCTATAAACCTTAGATCTATTCTCGATGATTTGTAAAGCCTCATTTGTCGTCTTGCACAAAAAATTACCACCCGCGGAGGCATTCAAATAATCTCGTTCATGATCATTAAGCCCATTATAAAAAGTATCAACTTGATGTAATTCCGTAAAATCATGGTGTGGACATTCATGTAACATTTCTTTAAAGCGTTCCCATGCCATTGAAAAACTTTCATTATTTCTTTGCACAAATCGTGAAATCTCATTTTCAAATGTTTTGTTTTAGATGGTGGAAAAAACTTGTTCACAAACTTAGAAACGATATCGGCCCATGTTAAAATCGAATTTGGCGGTTCTTTCTCGAGCCAAATTTTTGCGGGTCCATCTAAAGAGTATGGAAACAACATCATCTTAATGGCGTTATGTGGAACATCCTTAAACTTGCTAGTGGCGGTGAGACGGTTAAAATTCCTAATGTGGTAATGCGGGTTGTATTTCTCGTGACCTCTAAACTTATTTGCTTGCAACATCGACATTAAACCCGTCTTAATCTCGAAATTCTCCGCAAGGATGGCGGGAATCACAATAGCCTCTCCAAAACCCTCGGTGGGTGCTTGTAGCAACTCCATCATAGTACGATTAGCCATGACGACTTCTGTTTCTACAATAGGTTCAACAATTGGAGGTTGTTCAACAATCAACGTCTCTTGATTCGCTTGATTTTGAAGACGTTTACGAGCTCGTTTTGCTTGATTACGAGTGATCATAAACTTCACGAAGAATGGGAGGTGAGCAAAGAAGATTCTTTTTGGGTGTTTTGTGAATTTTCAATTTTTTTGTGTTTTTGGTGATATTTAATTTTTTTGGATTTTGGTGTATCTTCGTAGACAACAATCTACAAAATCTCTCCTCGAATCAAACTCTTGATTAAAGAAGCCTCAAAGGAATGAAAACGATCACGTGGAGTGAACGCCTTCGAATGACTTTAGAACTTTGGTGAAACCAAATTGTTCAAGAGGGTTTAATCACAAAGAAACCAAGCAAATATATTATACGTAATAATACTTTGGGCGGCAAAACCCTCGATTAGCCTTCAATCTCAAAATACTCACAAGCAAGCGGGGAAACGAGGCGGCGCGAAGCACTTAAGAGCCTTTTTCCTTAGGGTATATTTTATAATACCCGCCTTATACCCACCTTATAGTTTGTATTTTTCAAAATCGAGCTTCACGAAAGTATTTATCTATTTTTGCCTTTTTCTTTTTGTTTGAGATTCGAATACAATAATTGAGTGATGAAATCCCAATTAAGGTTGTGTTTTCACACTTTTGGAGATATTGTGAATTTATTGTGATACTTAATACAATATAGTAATAATATTTTTACAAGAAAAACCAAGAAAACCGATAATACGTATTAGTAGATTTCTACTAATACAAATACTATTTATGGTTAATATTAAAAACAACAATACAAATTAATCACGACACACCTCCCCGGCAGCGGCGCCAAAATGATTGTAGTAAAATACAACTCTTGTTTAGGAAAACAAAGAGCGTAAAATAGGGAAAGTATTAAATACGACGGTTTAGGAAAACCGTGTACAAATGACCCTAGATGAAGTTCAAAGTTCGTTTCCCAAGGAGGTATATGTGTGTGACTAAGATGTACAAGATTTGAGATTAATATTTGGTTTAGAAGGGGATGAGAAAAGAAGATGACGAAGACGTAAAAATAAAAATTAATACTACTAGAAAGTTAAAACGTAAGACCTTAAAAACCACAAAAATAAATATTAATTCTAAAAATTACCAAATATTTACCAAAAATCAAAATAAATAAACTAAGAGTTTACCAATGATCAAAACTTTTTCAAACCTTTTAAATAATTAAATATTCAATTTTTAAATGCTAATTAAAGCCCTAAAAATCAAATAAATTATCAAAAAGCCCAAATAAAGATTTTTCAATTGGTAAACCTCTAAAATGACCTAAAAAGATTAAAAACTATTTTTAGAAAATTTTAAACTAATAAAAACTATTTAAAATGATTTAAAAACTATTAAAACTTAAAATAATTATAAAAATTAATCTAAAAGAGATAAAATTATTCTAAAAGTTGCTAAATTCCTATTTTAATGTGTTTAACCTAAGAAAAATGCATAAAGTTGGAAAAAGTGAAATTTTAAAAATAATAATAAAATAATAATAAAATAATATTAAAAATCCAAAAATTATAAAAAATTCTAAAAACTTGGAAACTAGTTTATTTTAACCTAAATAATCAGAAAATCAAAGTGAAATGACCAGAATACCGCTATTGGGCCCTCAAATGGGCCAAAACCAAAAACAGTCAACACAAATGGGCTTTTGGGCCCAAAAAGTCAAACTTGGCCCAATTGACTTGGAAAAGCCCTATCTGACTTAAAATTCAATTCTAAGAATAGAACTCTAAAGGCCCAGAAGCTGAATATGAGCTTATCACAGCTTATTAAGCACACAGCTTATTCTTATTGGGCTTTTCAGCCCATTAAGCAATAAGCCAATGCCATAAGCTCTAATTTGACACACAACCTTATTTTGGGATGCTTATGAGATCTGTAAAAAGAAATTTTGAAAAAGCTCACTCAATAAGCCAGAAATAAGCAAAGTATTATTTCACAAAACGACAAAATAGTCGGGTTTGAGAAATAAGGCACCTCAGGACTTGATTCAACTTGCAAAAGATCACAAATGGACTCAATAAGCCAAATCAATCAACAAAAATCCAATAAGCACAACCAATAAGCCAGAATAAGCACAAATGAACTTATGAAAAAGTCAATGAAGTTGGTTTTTCTAGTCAAACCCTAAAGTCAACCCACCAAATGCTCTAGTATGAACAAATGGGTCAAATAATGAGCACCTATTACAAAATCCAAGTTGTTGCTGGTTAAAATAAGCTATTATAGCTTATTGATAAGCTGAACCCAATTTTACACTAGCAGTGGTAACTAGCAGGGGAAAGGAGTTCCCACTGCTTTGACTATTTGACCAAGCTTATTTGAGAGTTCTGGTTGGATTCAATTGGAAACAAAGGCACCCTTGTGATCAGTGAATCACAAGGAGTCAATAGCAACAAGAAAATCACAATTTGGTTCACACAATAAGCCACAATCAATCAAACAGTTGCCAGATATAGCCCAGATATGGAAATAAGCAGTTAAGCACTTAATAAGCAGCTTTAGCAAGAATAAGCCAACCAAACTTAACAGGATGCATACACAAGCTATATAAACTAAGAATAAACACAAAGCAACAAGAATCAAACACTGAATCAAAGTAAATAACAAGATCAAAGCACAAAAAGTTTCTGATGAGCAATGAACAATATGAAGACAAGTTTTGCTGATCTACTTGACACTAGATCCAATTTCAAGCCTCAAATCCTACTTCCCTGGTGTAGTTAACCTAGATTTAACACTTGTTAACCCTAGTCTATGATTAGATCTAGGTGTCCTCAAAATCCTAGCCAATTTTACCAAGTATACAAGATTTTATACCCTATTTTATGAATCTATGTGTTTCAAACCTTCAAACCTGCAAACAGTTGAACAATAGCACCTAAATAACAGATACCAACACTTAGCAACAATAAACAACCACTTAACAAACCACAAATCCAAATCATGCAGTAGATCCAAACACCCCTTAATCAACTACTTAACAAAGAAACTTGTGATTTTAACTAATAACCTACTGATTTTAATGATCAAAAACACTTACTAGGTAGCAACTAACACAATCAAACTCAAAAATTACCAACACAAACACAAGAACTCAAAATCCAAGTACCAAATCCAAAACAGGCATTAACATGAAATTTTTTAGAGGAATCTTAACAAGAGGTTATACCTGCCTTCCACAACATCCTAGGAAGGCCATCTATGCTCCTTGGACCTTGTTCAACAACTAGAACAAGACCAAGGTACTTCAATGAAGAAGATCAAAGCCTGCTGATGTTCAAAGTAGAACAAGGCTTTGATTATGATATGTCTTCAACACAAGCAGCAAACAAACTCAACCAAAGGCTTAGAACCCTTCTCAGGCTTGGTGTCAACAAGCTTGAAGGAGCTCAAGGCTTATGGCTAAGGGTTAGTACACAAATAAAACCAAAATTAGAAACAAGGACTTCAAGGTCTTTGAACCTTAAAAACCTTATGAACCAAGACGTGCCTTAACCACAAGATTAAGGTAGGTCTTAACAATCAAATGGAACTCAGATTTAGGCTATTCTAACACCAACTTTTAATCAAATCAAAAAGAGAATTCAAAATTTTCAGAAATTCAAATTTTATTAAACTTAAAAAGGAATTACAAAGATTGATAGCCTAAAACTGGAACAAAGCTCTCTCACAGGTTGAGGAGTCTTTATATAGGCAAATGCCAAGGCTAGCACTATTCACAAACCCTAGAAGTGAAATTCCCTAAATGTCCTTGAGTCTTCTAGACGTTTTGATGGAATGAGATGTCCAAATGCATCCAAACCGTTTAAAGTAGCTTTGATATGAAGCAGGGATCCTAGGCTGTTGATTTGGACACGTCAGATAACTTGGAGGTGAAGTTGTCATGTGATTGGTTAAACTGGAATTGGGGGTGGGGTCCATAGTGAGTGGGATTAAGGGTTTTAAGGTTGGGATGGGTTTCTGCACATGTGAATCAAGTGTGTGCAAAGGTAATTGATTTTTACCCTAAGTTTAAGTGGTGTAAAATCTGGGGGTGAAGAAGTGTAAACAGTGGTACATTTGATCCGATTTTGGGGGAAAGTAAGTTGTTTGGCGCAATTTCGTTTCAAATGTTTCAATAGCACACAAATGGCCCTTGTATTTTGTGATTTTTGGTAAAACGTGTTTTCAGCCATAGACTCTTGATTTCCTTTGTTATTAACTTTCATCATTAGGCAATTTTGGCACATAACTTTCCAAAAGGGTTTATAAGGGTTATTTTTGCCACTTTTGCATATTTGAAGGTCTGATCTTGGACATTCTTGATCTTCAAAGGTCATCAATGTATCTTTGGCTTGATGAGGGACCATAATTGACAATTTGGAATTGTTGAGGGACTAATCTTGCCATTTCTTCAAAGTTGAAGGACCTTTTGTGTAATTTTGACAAACTTAAGGGACCAAACTTGTAATTATGAATATACAAGGGTTTTAAGTGTCATTTCTTCAATAAATGAGGATCAATCTTGTATGTCTTCAAGTCTTCAAGGGTATTTGTTGAATTCTTCATGAATTAGGGTCCGGTTCTTTGTACAGCTTCGTTTCTCGTGTCCGTTTTTCCTTGTATCTTGTGATCTTTTGTCTTTTTCACGATATCCATACCTAAAATACACAAGTAAACAATCACAAGCATATATATATGGTATTTTATGACAATTTTATGCATTTAAAGCCCGAAAAGAACGATGAGATCATGTATAAATGCCATCTCATCAGTGTCTTATAAGCGGTCCTAAAGGCCCATAAAGCCTCATCGAGTTTGTCGGACCATGAAGCACGGTTTTCTCCAATTGACCTCTCTAAAATCCACTTCAAAGCTCGGTTCGAAATCTCGACTTGCCCACTCGTTTGCGGGTGATAAGCCGTAGAAAGACGATGAGTAACTCCATATTTCTTTAGAACCTTTTCGAATTGGTCATTACAAAAATGGGTTCCACGATCGCTTATAATAGCACGAGGGGTTCCGAACCGAGAGAATAGTTGCTTCAAAAACTTCACTACCACACGAGCATCATTAGTAGGCAAAGCCTTAGCTTCCACCCACTTAGAAAGGTAGTCCACCGCGACGAGGATATATTTGTTGCCATGAGACGATGGGAACGGCCCCATAAAGTCTATTCCCCATATGTCGAAAATCTCACACACTTGAATTATGATTTGCGGCATTTCATCACGTTGAGACGATTTTCCTTGACGTTGGCATGAATCACACGACTTCACAAGTGCGTGTGCATCACGATAGATAGAAGGCCAAAAGAAATCGGCATTGAACACTTTCTTAGCCGTGAGATTAGCACCGTGGTGACCACCCGTGGGTCCCTCGTGACAAGCTCTAAGGATATTAGAAGCTTCGGCACCAAAAACACAACGTCGAACGAGTTGATCCGCACAAACCCGAAAGAGATAAGGTTCGTCCCAATAATAGAACTTGACGTCACGAAAGAATTTTCGTTTTTGTTGTGTCGTCATACCCTTGATTATGAAATTACCCGCATGGTAATTTGCAATGTCGGCAAACCATGGGGTGGTGTCTTTAGAATTCACTACACCGAGAGTCTCGAGAGGAAATGTTTCGGTGATTTCCTTGTTCTCGAAAACATCTTTGTGAGGATCTTCTAGACGAGAGAGATGATCGGCCGCTAGATTCTCGGCTCCTTTTTTGTCAAGCATGGTGACATCAAATTCTTGGAGGAGGAGCATCCAACGAAGCAATCTCGGCTTAGCATCTTGCTTAGCTAAGAGATACTTGATAGCCGAATGGTCGGTATACACGATGCTTTTAGTCAAGACGAGATAAGGTCGAAATTTCTCAAAAGCATAGACCACGGCAAGGAATTCCTTTTCTGTTGTGGTGTACTTTAATTGAGCCTCGGTCATCGTCTTACTAGCATAGTTGATAGGACGGAAATGCTTGTCATAACGTTGCCCTAAGACGGCCTCTATAGCATAATCACTTGCATCGCTCATGATTTCAAAGGGTAATTCCCAATTAGGAGCAACAAGAATAGGAGCTTCGGTAAGTTTCCTTTTGAGAGTTTCGAAAGCTCTAACACAATCCTCATTGAAGTTAAAAGGAGCATCCTTCTCGAGAAGGTGTGTCATAGGTCGAGAGATTTTCGAAAAGTCCTTGATGAAACAACGATAAAAGCCCGCGTGGCCTAGGAAACTCCTAACTCCCTTAACGGTTTTGGGATGAGGTAACTTGGCGATGACGTCTACCTTAGCTTTATCGACCTCAATCCCCGCCTTCGACACCTTATGTCCTAAGACGATTCCTTGTTTACACATAAAATGACATTTTTCCCAATTAAGCACAAGATTGGTTTCTTCACAACGTTTTAACATTTGCTCGAGATTAGATAAACATGACGGAACGAATTGCCAAACACCGAGAAGTCATCCATAAACACTTCCATCGACTTCTCGATCATATCATGAAAAATCACCATCATACACCGTTGAAACGTACCCGGTGCATTACAAAGTCCGAAAGGCATCCTACGATAAGCGAACGTTCCATAAGGACACGTAAACGTAGTCTTCTCTTGATCACGAGGGTCGATAGGGATTTGAAAGTAACCGGAAAATCCATCTAAAAAGAAATAGAATTCATTTCCCGCAAGTCGCTCCAACATTTGATCCATGAAGGGCAAAGGAAAGTGGTCTTTATGAGTGGCGTCATTTAACTTTCGGTAGTCAATACACACCCTCCAACCGGTCACAACACGAGTGGGAATTAACTCGTTGTTTTCATTGGGCACAACAGTCATTCCTCCCTTTTTTGGTACACAATGGAATGGGCTCACCCATGGGCTATCGGATATAGGATAAATCATTCCCGCGTCAAGGAGTTTAAGGACCTCCTTTTTAATGACATCGTGAATTTTGGGATTCACCCTTCTTTGACTTTGAATTGCGGGTTTGTAGTCCTCCTCCATTAAAATCTTGTGAGTACAAAATTTTGGGTCAATACCCTTAATGTCGGATATTTTCCACGCAATTGCCCCTTTATGAGCCTTAAGAACTTTCAAGAGCTCGGTTTTTTCATTATTAGCAAGACCTTTTGCAATAATAACCGGCAACTTGTCATGACCTTCCAAGAATGCGTATTCAAGGTGAGAAGGAAGATCTTTCAATTCAAGAATAGGTGGTTCCTCGATTGAAGATTTTGGTTCAACACTCATAACTTCCATCGGCGGAAGAAATGGTGGAATAGAAGTATCATCACTAATCAACACCTTATCTTCATTGTCGATTTCATTTGAAGTGAGATCGCCTCCTTGGAATGGAGTGAGATTTGGTGTGGAATTAGCAAGAATCGGATCCAAAATAGTGGGATTGCCACTTGACGAGCTATCGGAAAAACCTAACACTTCTTGTGAAAACTCATCGCAAACCACATCAACGATGTCAATGTGATTGATGGTAGCGATTGCATAAACATGAGAAGGTTTCAAGTTTTGAGTAGCATTTATAACAAGTTCCTCTTCGTTGAATCTCAAGGTGATAGTTCTTGCATGAACATCGATAAGCGATCTCGAAGTGTCTAAAAATGAACGACCTAAAATTAGAGGAACTTGAGGATCCGCGGGGATGTCAACTACTATAAAATCAACAGGATAGTAGAACTTCCATCCTTTCACGAAAACATCTTCGGCTACTCCACATGCTAAAATCGTAGAATGATCGGCCATCTCGATAGACATGTTCGAAGGAATGAGAGCCGGAAGCGAAAGCGATTTCCAAATGGAAAATGGCATCAAATTAATGCTCGCACCAAGATCGGCCAAGGCGAGGCATTCTTTCATATCTTGTATGTCACAAGGGATGAGAAACTTTCCGGGATCACCAACTTTTTCCGGTATGCGGTTAAGATAAACCGAAGAACAATTAGCAAGCTTTGAAAGCTTTTCCTTATCGCTCATCATACTTTTAAAAGTGGAAGCGAAACGAGGAATATATAACAACGCGTCGGCTAAACTCACATCAAAATGCACTTGTTGAAACATTTTTATAAAAAGCTCGATTTATTGTTTGTTACGTTCTTGCAATTTCTCTTTGTTTCGTCTCGAAGCTTAGGGTAAAGGTGGTGTGGGTTGGTCATTAGGCAACGGCCTTGGAAACTCGGGTTCCACAATTGGTATTGGTTCAACCGTAGGTGTGGTTTGAGCGGTACTTCGTGGGATTGTAATGTGCTCCTTTTCGACCATCACCTCGGGTTCTTTCTCGATTTCCTTCTCCGTAGAAGTACTTGGACGAGAGATTGGTTCCTTGAAAGTTTTACCACTTCGTGTAGTAATAACCTTCATTTCTCCCTTCGGGTTAGCAATGGTATCACTAGGAAGACCACCCGAGGAAGAGGGTTTACACATGATTGCTTCAAACATCTTAGCCATTCGGTCCTCAAATTTTGATTGCCTAGCATCCGCTTTTAATAACTCTTGCTTAATCTCATGTTGTCCTAATTCCATCTTTTGTTGGTTTTGTTAAAGACGTTGGACATTTCCTTCCATTTTATTTGCATGAGTTTTAAGTTCATTAGCAAGTTCATTTTTAGCTCATTTTTCAACTCGGATCTTAAGCTAATCATCTCACGTTGCATGTTATCAAATTTAACATCATTTGCTTTAGCATAATCCAAAAATTCTCCTTGAAGATTTTTAGTGTGAGCATTTTGAAAACCTTGTGTAGTGTTTTGAAAATCACAGTTTTGGTTTTGATTAGTGACTTGTCCATTCCCATTTTGATAATTCCCCTTGTTGTAGTTACGTGAATTGCCTTGGTAATTACCACCTTGGTTGTTGTTTCGATAGTTATTAGCGTTTTGATTTGGTGGAGCTTGATTTGGGCGGGAACCTTGACCGTTTTGGTTGTAAGTTCCCGTTGCTACATAAGCACTCGAAGTGTTACCATCCGCGGTAATGCACTCGGAAAGATCATGAGCTCCACCACACGACAAACAACTCTTAGCAACCGCTTTAACCGAAGCGGAATTTGAAGCTTTTTGAGCTTTCCAATGGGACATAAGATTAGCAAATCTATCAAAAAACCGATTTTCTTCATTAGCTTCATCATGTAAGGCATTAATGCTACGAGACGATGACGATGATGACGAACCCAAATTGGCAACACTCGGTATGTTACGAGGGTTATAAACCTTAGATCTTTCTCGATGATTTGTAAATCCTCATTTGTCGTCTTGCACAAAAAATTACCACCCGCGGCGGCATTCAAATTATCTCGTTCATAATCATTAAGCCCATTATAAAAAGTATCAATTTGATGCAATTCCGTAAAATCATGGTGTGGACATTCATGTAACATTTCTTTAAAGCGTTCCCATGCCATTGAAAAACTTTCATTATTTCTTTGCACAAATCGTGAAATCTCATTTTTCAAATGTGTTGTTTTAGATGGTGGAAAAAACTTGTTCACAAACTTAGAAACGAGATCCGCCCATGTCAAAATCGAATTTGGCGGTTCTTTATCAAGCCAAATTTTTGCGGGTCCATCTAACGAGTATGGAAACAACATCATCTTAATGGCGTCATGTGGAACATCCTTAAACTTGCTAGTGGCGGTGAGACGATTAAAATTCCTTATTTGATAGTGCGGGTTGTCCTTCTCATGACCTCTAAACTTGTTTGCTTGCAACATCGACATTAAACCCGTCTTAATCTCCAAATTCTCCGCAAGGATGGCGGGAATCACAATGGCCTCTCCAAAACCCTCGGTGGGTGCTTGTAGCAACTCCATCATAGTACGATTAGCCATGACGACTTCTTGTTCTACAATAGGTTCAACAATTGGAGGTTGTTCAACAATCAACGTCTCTTGATTAGCTTGCTTTTGAAGACGTTTACGAGCTCGTTTTGCTTGATTACGAGTGATCGTAAACTTCACGAAGAATGGGAGGTGAGCAAAGAAGATTCTTTTTGGGTGTTTTGGGAATTTTCAATTTTTTTTGTGTTTTTGATTGTATTTAATTTTTTTGGATTTTGGTTGTATCTTCGTAAACAACAATCTACAAAATCTCTCGTCGAATCAAACTCTTGATTAAAGAAGCCTCAAAGGAATGAAAACGATCACGTGGAGTGAACGCCATCGAATGACTTTAGAACTTTGGTGAAAACCAATTTGTTCAAGAGGGTTTAATCACAAAGAAACCAAGCAAATATATTATACGTAATAATACTTTGGGCGGCAAAACCCTCGATTAGCCTTCAATCTCAAAATACTCACAAGCAAGCGGGGAAACGTGGCGGCGCGAAGCACTTAAGAGCCTTTTTCCTTAGGGTATATTTTATAATACCCGCCTTATACCCACCTTATAGTTTGTATTTTTCAAAATCGAGCTTCACGAAAGTATTTATCTATTTTTGCCTTTTTCTTTTTTTTGAGATTCGAATACAATGATCGAGTGATGAAATCCCGAATCAAGGTTGTGTTTTCACACTTTTGGAGATATTGTTTATTGATTGTGATACTTAATACAATATAGTAATAATATTTTCACAAGAAAAACCAAGAAAACCGATAATACGTATTAGTAGATTTCTACTAATACAAATACTATTTATGGTTAATATTAAAAACAACAATGCAAATTAATCACGACACGCCTCCCCGGCAGCGGCGCCAAAATGATTGTAGGAAAAATACGTCCTTTAGGAAAAGGAGCGTAAAAGCGGTAAGTATTAAACAAATGATTTTAGGAAAAACCAAGTATTAATGACCCTTATGAAGTTCGTTTCCCAAGGAGGTATATGTGTGTGAAAAACTTGTTAAATGTTTGTGATTAATGATTGGTTTAGAAGGGGATGGGAAAAGAAGATGACGAAGACGTGAAAATAATTACTATGACGACAAAACGTAAAACCGTAAAATCTAAAAAAAAATAAAAATTAATTCTAAAAATTACCAAAAATTTACCAAAAATCAAAATAAATAAACTAAGAGTTTACCAATGATCAAAACTTTTTCAAACCTTTTAAATAATTAAATATTCAATTTTTAAATGCTAATTAAAGCCCTAAAAATCAAATAAATTATCAAAAAGCCCAAATAAAGATTTTTCAATTGGTAAACCTCTAAAATGACCTAAAGAGATTAAAAACTATTTTTAGAATTTTTTAAACTAATGAAAACTATTTAAAATGATTTAAAAACTATTAAAACTTAAAATAATTATAAAAATTAATCTAAAAGTGATAAAATTATTCTAAAAGTTGCTAAATTCCTATTTTAATGTATTAAACCTAAGAAAAATGTAAAAAGTTGGAAAATGTGAAATTTGAAAAATAATAATATTAAAATAATATTAAAAATCCAAAAATTATAAAAAATTATAAAAACTTGCAAACTAGTTTATTTTAACCTAAATAATCAGAAAATCAAAGTGAAATGACCAGAATACCCCTATTGGGCCCTCAAATGGGCCAAAACAAAAAACAGTCAAACCAAATGGGCTTTTGGGCCCAAAAAGTCAAACTTGGCCCAATTGACTTGGAAAAGCCCTATCTGACTCAAAATTCAATTCTAAGAACAAAACGCTAAAGGCCCAAAAGCTGAATGTGAGCTTATCACAGCTTAATAAGCAGGCAGCTTATTCTTATTGGGCCTTTTAGCCCATTATGCAATAAGCTAATGCCATAAGCTCTAATTTGACACACAACCTTCTTTTGGGATGCTTATGAGATCTGTAAAAAGAAATTTTGAAAAAGCACACTCAATAAGCCAGAAATAAGCAAAGTAAAAATCCACAAAACGACAAAATAGTCGGGTTTGAGATTTAGGGCACCTCAGAAGCTCTAGTTTGTTGCAAAAGCTCACAAATAGCTTAACTAAGAATAATCAATCAAGAAAATCACAAAAAGCCAAGTAGAATAAGCTGTAAGAGCAAATAAGCTGGCTGAAAAAGCCAAATAAGCTAGTTTTCTAGCAAAAGCTTAACCAAAAGACTTGTAACCTTCCAGATTTGTTATTAAGCTAAGAAAATGATTTATATTACAAAAGCCAAGTTGTTGCATGTGCCAATAAGCAGTTCTAAAAAATAAGCCAATTTGTGCTTATTTGACCAAAAGTCAAAGTACTCCAAAGTTCACCAAATGATCAGGAATGGTGTAAGGGCTTGTTATAAGCAATTTTTGTGAAGGACTCAAGGAAGAGGCCTTGTGAATCAAGAGGTCAGTTGACCTTATGATGGCAGATTTAGGCAATAAGGGCTTAATAAGCTAGATACAAAGCACACCAAATAGCAAAATCCACTCACAAGCAGCACTTAAACAAGTTCCAAGCAGCAAAATCACAAGGCATACACTAGGATAACAAATGTAAGCACAAAATGAGGTGGTCACTTTGTTGATGCAAATGACCACTTCAACAACTTTTGATAAGCCATAACAATCACAATAAGCCACCAAATTCAACAACCAGATAACCAATAGATAGCTTATCACCTAAACTATTCCCAAACCTGATTTCAGACCTTAGATCCAAGTAACAAAGAAGTTATTGGATCCGATGTGTTTGACCAATTCCAAAACCACTTTTATCAGATTTTTGCAAAACTTCAAATCCCTTTTCCAAACTTTCAGAAACTTAACCAATGACTAAAACTTGTATATTAAGACTTGTTTAGACCACCCAAACCCTAAGAACCAAGGGCTCAAGGCCACAAGGCCTTATGAACCAGTAATCCCAAACAACCCTTAATCAACCACTATTCAAACAAACTTCTGATTTTTAAACACAACCTATTGATTTTAATGATCAAATAGCTACACTAGGTAACAACTAACAGATTACAACCATAAAACACAAAGCACAAACACAGAAAGACCAAATCATATACCAAAATACAAATTAGGAAGTAACATATGATTTTTGAGAGGAATCTTAACACGAGGCTATACCTACCCTCCACAACATCCTAGGAGAGCCAGCTATGCTCCTTGGACATTGTTCAACAACTAGAACAAGACCAAGGTACTTCAACAAGAAAGATGATGAATGCCTTGGTTGATGTTTCAAAGCAGAAACTCAAGGGCTTGATTTCTTCAATACAAGCAGCAAACAACTCAACCAAGTACTCTAATCCCTTCACAAGCTTGGTGTCAACAAGCTTGCAAGAGCTTATAGCTTATGGCTAAGGGTTAGTACACAAAAATAAGCAAAATCAGAAACCTTCTTTCAAGCTTTTTCAAACTTGAAAAACTTACCAAACATAAACGTCCTTGAACCAAATGATTCAAGCACACTTATAACAATCAATGGAACTCAAAATCACCTTTAAACAACACCAACTTTCAAAATATAGAAAGGAATTACAATTTTCTCAAAATACCAACTTTTATTAATTTCAAAAAGGAATTACAAGTTTAAAAGGCAAAGACTGGAACCAAGGGACTCTCACATGATGAGGTCTCCTTTTATAGGCAAATGCCTGGCTACACTATTCACAAACCCTAGCACTGAATTCTCAAAAATACCCTTGAGGTCTTCTAGGCGTTTCTTGGTTGTGAGCTGTCCAAAGTGATCAAGGGAGTTCATTTTAGCTTTGGAATGAAGCAAGGATCCTTAGCTGTTGATTTGGACACGTAGGATGACTTGGAGAGTAAGTTGCATTTTCATTGGTTAAACGGGAATTGGGGGTGGGGTCCATAGTGAGTGGGATTAAGGGTTTTTGGTGTGGGATAGGTTTCTGCACATGTGAATCAAGTGTGTGCAAGGGGAATTGGTTTTTACCCTATGTTTAAGTGGAGTAAAAACTGGGGGTGAAGAAGGGTAAACAGTAGTACTTTTGATCCAAAATTGGGGAAAAAGAGTTGTTTGGCGCATTTTTCAAGTTTGAATGTTTCAAGTATACAACTTTGGCCCTTCTTTTTCTTCTTTCCTTTCATTTGTGTTTTAAAACGTGTCAGCGCGCATTTTCTTTGTTGTCAACTTTCAGACTTTGGCAATTTTGGCACAATACTTTGGAAAAGGGTTTCAAAGGATTATTTTTGCCATTTTGAGATATTTCAAGGACTGATTTTGGACATTCTTGATCTACAAAGGTCTTTAATGTATCTTTGGCTTCATGAGGGACCATTGTTGGCAATTTGAAATTGTTGAGGGACTAATCTTGCCATTTCTTCAAAGTTGAAGGACCATTTGTGTAATTTTGACAATCTTAAGGGACCAAACTTGTAATTATGAATATACAAGGGTTTTAAGTGTCATTTATTCATTCAATGAGGATCAATCTTGTATATCTTGAAGTCTTCAAGGGTATTTGTTGAATATTCCATGAATTAGGGCCCGGTTCTTTGTACGGCTTCGTTTCTCGTGTCCGTTTTTCCTTGTATCTTGTGATCTTTTGTCTTTTTCACGATATCCAAACCTAACATACACAATTAAATAAACACAAGCATATATATGGTATTTAATGACATTTTTATGCATTAAAAGCCCGAAAAGAACGATGAGATCATGTATAAATGCCATCTCATCACTCGGTCTCAGACTATCGTTAAATAACTTTATAAAAGTTGTTATGTATATGTAATGATGTCATAACATGATGATCAAGTGGGGTTTTATTTCCTTGCACAACATTATTAGTTGTTAAGTACTAGTTAACTTAGTATAGTTATACTAGTTTTAGCCTATTTACATATTAAGGCCCAATAAGCCCATTAAGAGTCCAATACATTATATTAGTCCATTTATCTTTATAAGACCAGGCCCATACTCATATATTGGGCCAAAGTGGGTTAATCCCATGAGTAAGTCCAATAATATTAAACCAAACTAGTTGGGCCTAGTGGTCCAACAAGGCTAATTTGGCCCATTATGATCTATTAGTTATAAAGCTCGGTTTTGTCGATTTTTACTTGTCAAGTGTGTTTACCTATCAGTTTGTGTTCTATAAAAATGTTACATTATACGGGTTCGACCATCTAAGTTTTATTTGGCGAAAACGTTAATCTTTCGGTTTTAGCCGAAAAGACGTAAAACTTATATATAGTTTGTAGATTTAGAAAACATTTGAGTTTTATTTTTATAAAATGTAATATTTACTTATAATAGTGTATAAACATATTTTATATTAGTTCTCAATTTATTAACTTATACATACTTATTTTATATAGTATTTCACTTTGAGTGCTCTTTTAATAATATATACTTTAGTCAAATCTGATATAGAATTTCAAGTCCACCATTTTGTTCATATCTTGAGTTCTACAAGGAGTTGAGGCCCCAAATTTTACTGTATAAACTACATGATATGTGTTACAATTAAATCTTCTGTAGCTCCTATTCAAACAGCCTCTAAGTATTTTTAATAATTCGTCTAAAACAGACTAGACACATTAGTACTACAAAAGTGTAAAAATCATTTTTATAGTTCCATTGAGTGGCCAATTCACCACTTGTGTAAAAATCAATTATCTATCTCTATATCAATTAATCTAAGCCATTTAACCAAGTAACCATATAGAAACTTACTGTTTTATAAAGCCTATATGACTAGTCATGATTTCATCATGTTTTACTTGTAGATTTAGCCTTGTTAGCTTAATCTAATGACATAAAATCCCCATGCAATCACTTGATCATCATTCATAGATCTATTACATATACATTTTTGAAGAAAATAGATGAATACATTTACAAAACTAATAGGATGATAGAAAGAACAATAATTTCTATTTCAATCAATATGATGAAAAGATGAGGTTTATGATGAACAAGACTTGGTTTTGTAACCAAATCTTATGATCTTAGCAAGATCACTTTTTGAGACCACCAAATATATGAACACTTCTTGAAAATCATCCCTTTAACCTTATAAAAACTCCTTTTTATAAGTTATAATCACCACCAATCTTCATATTTTTAAATGGCTTTCAACATATGTGAATTATTGTTAAACTTGTAGGTTAAATTTTTGATGAATGGTGATGTATGGTGGTGGTATATGGACGGCAAGAGAGACAAAGGAAGGAGAGAGAGTGGAAAACTTTTTTGCTAGTTGCATGTATGTGTGGAAAGAATGAGAGAGTTATATGGTTTTGATAGTTTGAGGTTAGTGGTTTTGGCAAGTGTTAAGACAAGTGTTCTTACACTTGGTAGATTTTTGACAACAAAGGTGGTGGTGGGACAAGTGCCCCACTTGTCTCATCTCCACTAATTTACGGATACTCCTCGATTCTAGTTTCCTCGATTTACGTGCCCTCGGGTCGATTTACGCAAAACGTTTTTATAAATTATGAATCTACGGCACAAAACGATTCTAATAAAAATTGTCTCATAAAAAACGGAGCACAAAAGCATAAATACGTAAACCTAGGGTTCCCGGTTTAATCGTAGAAGACGTTAAATTATGCAGGTAAGCCCTAATTTCATCCTGTAAATTTGTGTTTCATGAACCCACATAAAATAAATTTTCAAAATAATATACGAGATTGAATTTATTATCTGAAAATGTCAGACTGTCACAAAAACAGAGTATGTAAACGTAAAAACGTAACGTAGAGCTCTCCGGTTTAGACGTAGACGATGCTACTTTAAGACGTAAACCCTAATTTCTTCCTAAAAGTGAGTTAGTTCATAACCTAACAATAAAATAATGATTATAAGTAATACTTGAGAATAAAATAACGACCTCAAATTGACGGATTGTCACATACGTGTACATGACATAAATGGAAAGTTTTAATTGATTCATATGTTTACGTAGTGTACTGTTCATGGCATATATATGCGGGTTTTACAACTCTTCCCCCTATTAAGAATAATTCGTCCCCGAATTATTGATAACGTAAACTGAAAGAGGAACATACCCGAATCAAAACTGGAAAGACATGCAAGATAAAAGGACATGAAGGTGACATGCTAGAAAGGAACGTGGAATGTGACATGGCTAATGAGGACATGGAACCTGACGTGCTGAAAGAACGTATCTGATCGAGAAGAAAAAAATGGATAAGAAGTCCGGATGGACTCCTCCGCTCTAAGTGGCTTCCCGCCCAGAACGGTCCTTTAAAAGGTCTTGGCGGAAATAACAATATTAGTCCTCATGACTTTGTCCTGACGATACAGAAAGTTTCTTGTTCATCAACGTAAGACAGATTTGCATGAATCTGATCGAGTGGATGAGAATTAACGGGAAAGGGTAATTGAAACGTTACGATGCGAAATAATCTGAAGCAAATGACATATGTACGTCTGAGCAGTGATGCCCGAGACATACTGAAACATAGTACGTGAATAGTTGTGAATTTGATACGTGGAGATATGGGAGTGTAATATAAGAAACATATGATTGACAATGATATGTGCAACATATCGTGAACGTGATATGAGAAACTTAGAATGAACATTACGTGTGAAACATATCGTGAACGTGAGATAACCGAGGAGGTAATGCCAAATGATATAAGGTGAGACGTGGAATGTGACGTGAAGTGTCTGTCTAAGGATAGAAAGTTATACTAAACTTGAGTCTGGTCTCTCAAGCTTTTGCAAAACTTCCCAGAACGAATTATGAAATATAAATCGTAAGCCAGGATACGGTCATGAACGTGAGCGATGTCATGAAAGTGGAAGTGGAAAGTAATACATCAAATGAAAATAAGGACGTGAACGTAGTAATGACCACGAACGCGAAGCTTTACTTGGTCTGATAGCTGAAGGAGTGCCAAGTGATTGTGCAATCTCTGGCTGAAGATGTCCGAAAGTTTGCTACTGGGAAATCCTTGCGGATGTAAGTGTGACAATCTAACATTTTCAGGTAGTAAATTATTTTCTCGTATAATATTTTGAAACTTATTTTTGTGCTGGTTGATGAACTCACAATTTACGGATTTAAATTTGGGCTTACGTGCATAATTTAGCGTCCTTTACGATAAACCGGAAACCTTAGGATTACATATTTACGTTTTTGAACTCCGTTTTTGATGAGACAATTTGTATTAGATTTGTTTTGTGCCGTTGATTCATAATTTATAAAAACGTTTTTCGTAAAACGACCCGAGGGCACGCAAATCGAGGAAACTAGAATCGAGGAATACCCGTAAATTAGTGGGATGAGACAAAACAAGTTTATCCCATCCCACTAACTATGGACGGCCCAAAAGAGGACACCACATCCTTTGATGTTCCATCCTTACACTAAACTAACTTACACATGTAAGTTAGCTTCACATTGAAGCTTATTTCACCCACCAAAACTAGCAAAACCACTAGCCTTTCCCATTTACTTCCATTTCACATGAAAACAACTCACACATACTCTCTCCCTCTCATCCTTGCCGTCCCACTTCACCATTCAACACCATCATTTGATCTTTTCTAGCCACAAGTTACATGTTATCTAGCCATATTATGGAGAAACCTTGAAGCCTTGATTGATTGGTGGCCATATTAACAACAAAGGAGGTGATTTGCTTGTGTCCTAGGGCTAATTTCTCAACAAACTATCTTGGTGGTTGATGGTCTTGGAGATATATTTGGTGTTCATCAAGTTATTGTCATCCAAAAACAAGATATAATCTTGGTTGGTAAAGAAGATCATCCTTTCCATTTCTCTTGTTATTTTTGTAAAGATCAAATGTATTTTCTTTCTTGTTGTATATGTATATGATGATAAAAAGGTTGTGTGGGGATCAAGTGTTGATAAATATGCTTAAAAAGATGAATAACCATAAGAAACAAGGCTAAAATCTTGCATAAATTGTTGGCTGTATAAAAACAGTAAGTAACCAAGTCTTAAACTGATAAAATTGCATGGTAGAATCCATTTACAGTAAGTGTTAGATGTCATACATATGTGAGAGTTGGCCATGCAATGGAATCATCAAAATGAGTGAGATACGATCAAAACAAGATGAGTGTGCTAATCTGAATAGTCTGTTTTGTAGGGACTGTTAAGGATAGTTAGACATGGAATGAGCAGTAGCTATAACTAACTTATTTGTAGCACATAATATGAAGTTTATACCATCCAAAAATGAGCTTCTATCTCATTATAGAACTCAAGATATGATAAAAATGGTGAAGATGAAACTAAAAATCAGATTTTGAAGAATTAATGTTTAATACTATTATATAAGCACTCAAATAATATAGTATAAAATGTGAAATTAAACCCACTAACTTACAAAATTCATTTATATAAATATGTATAAGGTTAAATAAATGGACACTTTATAAGTGGTAGTTGAATAACATTTATAAGTTATAAAAACTATAAACATGATTTTTACGACTTTTTCGGCTATTACCGTAAAATTAACGTTTTTCGCCAATTAAAACTCAGACGATCAAACCCGTCTAATGTAAAGTTTTTAAAAGTCATATACTGATATATAAGTATCTAATACAAGTAAAAACCGATAAAACCCTAACTATAGGACATACGGACATTAACGAGCTAAGTTAGCATATTGGACTAATAATTTAACTAAATAAGTTAAACACTTATAAAAATTACTTATTGGGCTTAACCCATTTGGGCCCAACATGTAAAGTGTAAATACTGATAATACAAGTATAAAATGGATTAATACAAGTTAAAGAACTTATAATAAGCTTATTGGACATAAAACATGTAAATAGGTAAAACTAGTAAACTAGTAAAAAGTTACCAATACATAAACACTAAAATGAGTAAATAAGAATATATAAACCCACTTGATCATCATCATATGTACAAAATCATCATATGTATATTTGTTATTTTTATAAAGTCATTGGACAAAAGTCTAAGACCAATTATTATTTATATAGGTTTCCGTGACCGAAGCACGCCCATAGCCGATAATCCGCCTTTCATTATCAACGTGAGTTCATAGCCTCGCACTCTTTTAAATGTTTTATAAAATGATTTGTAAACCCGCGAGGGAGATAACATGCTAGTTTTGATAAAAATAGAACACAAGTAGTCCCGATGGTATGCTTAATGATATGGACCCGAATGATGCGATGACCTAATAAAAGAGATAAAAAAGATTATTAGTAGTTAGGTTATGTCACTCAAAGTCCCATTAGCATGAATTGTGAACTACCGGGATTTGGTAGACGCTTATGCATATGATAGTACTATTTGGGGACGATCGCCCCAGTTCGCGCCTTGACGGTTGATCCCCGTCGTACCACATTTATTGGTAAGCGAATTTATGTATGAGAAGATTTACATAGCGTGATTTTTGTGACGACACGCTAACTTAGATGGGAAAATTGTTTGTCGGGTTCGTGGCCCGTTGTTTTGATAGTAAGGTAACAATGTCATGCGGCTAATAATAATCCTATATAATCTAAATATCCGATATGATACGATGTTAATAACGATAATAATATTACCTATCATGGTAATATTGAGGCTACGGTCTCATGGACGGTTTAAGATGTATGCTTGATTTATATATTGCCTGACTAGCAATACGAGGACTTACTTCTGATATTATACTTGTGTTCTGATTTCAACGATTGTTTTATATAACGGTTTTATTAAACTCTATGAATTCACTCGGCATTCGCTGATATGATGTTTGCATGTTTTTATCTCAGGTGCTTGAATCTAATCCGGATGGAGATCGACTCTGATGGCCCACATAATAATAAAAATGTTCATTCGATCTATGTTTTGTAAACTTAATGACCTGTATAATTTGGGACCTGTTGTACACTTTAAAACTTTTTATCGAATGAATGTATGTTGAACCTTGTACAACCATTTTTATGTGTTGTCTATGATTGGAGTTATTGTGCTATCCCGTAACACTCTAAAAGACCCTTCCGCTGTACCGATACGAAATTTGAGAGTGTTACAGTTTGGTACCAGAGCTCTCGTTATAGAGAACAAAAGATTTTAAAAACCAAGGTTTTGAACATAACTTTTCAAAATCTTTTAACTATGAACATTTGAGAAAATATTTGAAAAATCTTTTGACTATAACGGTGCCAAAGATCTCTGACGTTACCAACAAGCCCTATTGAGAAGATATATATTTTGATATATATAATTTAATTTTTATATATGTATATATCGTGGTTTCAGTATGTAATTGTTTAATAAGTATGTTATCCTAATACGAGATATATATAAATACAGATTGTCATGGCTGACCCTAATATTCCTGTAGAGAACCATGTTATTCCTGAACCTAATGTAGATGATGATCCATATTTAGACTTAGTAGATTATGATATGGATGATGATGAGGAGGAACCATTTAAGGATCCCGAGCCCGAGATAGGACTAGGAGATCAGATTTCCCCTCAGGTTGATATGGTTGAGCATGAGATTGATAATGTTGATATTGAGAATGATGATGAGATTGGGTTAGATAATTTAGATGATGAGATTGACGACGAGGATGTCGAGGAAGATATAGTTATAGATGATGAGGTTGATAATGATTAGGAAGCCGAGCTTATTTACCCTTATGATGTTCCAGAAGGCGAGCCCATACCCCCACCAGTTTATTTGTCTGATTCTGAGGTTGAGCTACCTAGGGATGAAATGTCTGAATCGTCTGAATCTGATTCTGAATCAAAGGAGGATGAGGATGATAATGCACCTGACGGTACTGATGGTATTACTACTCGTAGACGTGTGATAGGAGAGTCGTCTAGTGCTCGAGAGGCTACTCATATGGATGGTCTTGCACCATGGGCCTTGAGACGTGATTTAGATGCTTCCCGTGTTCAGAGTAGTATGACAGAGATTGGATTAGGTGTTGTTCAGACTCATGTTTCTTATTTGGAGTCGAAGACTAAGGTTGGTGAGAAAGAGCGAGAATTGCTTAGTTTGGATTTGACTGATGTAGAGCGTGGTTTGAATGAGTCTTTTAGGAGGTTATCGGTGTTAGAAAGTGGTGAGTTTGCTGCTATGAAGAAAAAGGTGAATTCTATGGAGATTCAGTTGAATGTAGCTCGTGCGATGCGTGAGAAAGCTAAGGAGTTGAATATATATGTGGGTTGGAATAGTAGATTTTATGCTGACATGGTTGAAAGAGGAGTGATCCGTAAGCGCCCAGCTGAAGATGTGTCTAGTGATCGTCCGACAAAGATACAGAAGACGATGGATGATGAACCATCTGGCGGTTCTCAGTAGACCAGCCTGTGTTTAGTAGTGACCTTTGTATCTTTTGTACCTTTTGTAACTTTGACTGAACCGACTTGTTAGTAGTATACCTGGCACAAATTTTGAGTATGTATAGTGCTAGAAACTTTGATATGGGATGTAATTAAGACAATGCTTTTGTTTCAAATCCAATGAAATGTGTATCTTGTCTTGAATTCCATATTGTACCTTATTTATATCTTGATTATGAATTCAATCCATATTATATGAATCCTTTTGTTGGGTGAATGCTTAATATTTTGAAATTGTGAAATTATAGAACTATGCCGCCCAAGAAAGCTGCAACTGAGGATGATGTACGTAGGATTATTACGGAGAAAGTTACCGCATCTATGACTGAATTTATGGCAAATGCTATAAATGAATCTGGTGGTAGTGGAGCTGGCGGTAGTGGAGCTGGCGGTAGTGGAATTGGTGGTACTAATGTGAATGTGAATGATAATAATGTGAATGCTAATGCTGGAGGAAATGTAGGAGGACTTGGAACTAATGCACCTGAAGTTGGTGGCTGTACTTATGTGACGTTCATGAAGTGTGAACCTCTACCTTTTAATGGAACTGAAGGTGCTGTAGGATTAAGCCAGTGGATTGAGAAGATTGAGTCGGTGTTTCGGATTAGTAAGTGTAAGGAGGAAGATAAAGTGACTTTTGCTATGGCTACTCTTAAAGGTCGTGCGTTGACTTGGTGGAACGAGAGAATTGCTTTCAGGGGTATTGATGTTGATAATGCTACTCCTTGGGGTGAAATTAAGAAGTGGGTGACTTTGGAATTCTGTCCCCGTAGTGTGATCATTAGGTTAGAACAAGAGTTGATTCATCTGAGAATGAAAGGTGTGGACATTGATAGTTACACAAACCGATTGCATGAGTTGGCCTTGCTATGTCCTCGATTGGTGGAACCCGAAGAGATCCGAATTGAACAATATATTAAAGGGTTGACCAAGAATATCTGGGGGGACGTGACATCATCGAAACCACTGACCATTTGTTAGGACCATTGGAATAGTTCATTGTAATAGGTAGACTAGGAGGTATGTAGTTCCTCCTAGTCATAGTAGTAGTAGGAGCAAGTCGTGCTCCTGGTCCTAGTTAAAGTCAAACTTTATTATTTATTTATTATTATGTTAGGATATGCATGAGATATGTTAGGAAAGGATATGCATATCAGTTTTACACGTTTTGTTTAATGATGTATTAGGGTTTCCTTGTAGTATAAAAGGAACCTTTGGCAGATGGGTTAGACACACCTTCATCAAACGTAATTCTAGTCATTATCAATATTAGAAATCCTTAGAAAGGATCAAGTCATTATAGTTATTATGTTCTTCTATATAGTATTTATATTCCGCACTTATATTGTGTATAGAGTCTCTCTGTTAATAGACTTGTGATTACAGAAGTCGTTCACCATTCTTGACAGGCTGCAAGATCCACATCTAGTAGACCCAACAAGTGGTATCAGAGCCTGGGAGAGTATCTGTACAAGAAGAATCAATTTTTCTTATGACTAACATTTTTGTTTAATCATGTCTGCCTAAAGTTCTACTCAAACAAGAGAAGATAGCACTCCTAAAACTCTGCAACCTCAGCAGATCGTTGCTACGGTTTCCAACACAAATGGTAAATTTCCTCTTCTGAAAAAGGATGAGTATGATAGTTGGGCAATGAAGATGGAATGGTGGATCACCAACACTGATCAAGACCTTTGGAAGGTTATTCTGAATGGGAACAGCAGGAAGCCGACTGGAAGAGACAAGAATGGTAATATTACTCTTCTTGACCCTAAAACTCATGAAGAAATCATAGCCATTCAGAAGGAGGTCAAAGCAAAAACTATTTTGCTTCAATCCCTTCCTGATGATCACATGGGTGACTTCTACCATTTGGATGATGCTAGAGAGATCTGGAATGGAATAAAAGCAAGGTTTGGTGGGAATGAGGAGTCAAAGAAAATGCGAAGATCCATGCTGAGAGATGAATTCACAGAATTCAAAATCTCAGAAACTGAAGGTATTCATCAAGGGTATGACAGGTTCCAAAAGATATTGAGCCAGTTGAATCAACTTTGGTCGAAACCTGACGATGGTGATATTAATGCAAGATTTCTTAGAGCCTTACCTTACTCATGGAATCAGGTGGTAATCTCTCTAAAAGCAAAAGGTGGGCTTGACTATCTCAACTTTGATGATTTATTTCATAAGCTCAAAACTTTTGAACCTCATGTGAGAGGATATTCAAGTGATTCTTTTCCCACTCTTGCTAATTCTGCCTTTGTGGGTTCTATGGCATCCAGTCCCATGTCTTACGCTAGTAGCCCAAGCAATAATGTGTCTTCTCAACATACTTTTCAGCATACTTCTGCTCCTGAATCAACAGCCAAGTCTGGTAGTGATATGAGCTTAAACTCATATCCTTTTATCAACAAATAACCCTAAAACACGAAGCAAAATACCCTTTTATATTGTAAAAAGCAGTGTTATGTGGTATGTTTGTGTTTGTGTGATCTTATGTAGGTAAAAGGATACAATTTCAAGCAAACAAGGAAAAACCAAGCTAAAATGGATGAAAAAGACAAGGAAGGATCACAAGTGACAAGTTTTCAAAGCTCAAGGACCTATCTTGACAAGTCTTGAAAGTTGAGGGACTTAAAGTGCAAATACTGCAAAGTCAAGATCCAAGTCAAACCTGGTCAAACTACAAAGTCAATCAAGTCAAAGGGCCATTTTTGTTGAAGAATGAAAGTTGAAGGGCCAAAATTGTCAAAGGAATGAAGTTTCTAGCCTTAAAGAGAAATCTGCCAAGTTAAGGGACTTAAATTGCCAAGTTTGGAAAGTATTGCAAGTTGAATCCATGTGCAAAGGCTTTTAACCAATCAGAAACAAGGAAACATGTCACACGGATCAAACAATTAAATCCCACTACAAGCCGCCACATTTAATGCAAGATCACAACAGTGTGATCCGTGTAACACTTTTTCCACCAATAAGAAGCTGCCACGTGTCTCTCTCTTTCACCAAAATATTTTCCAGGATCGCGTTTTTGATAGAATGCATTTCAGAAGAAGATCAAAATATCAAAGTTGCTCGTTTTGATGAGACGAATCCAATGGTGCAACTTAATTAGCATATTATCCAATGAATCAAAAATCCCCAAAATGTGTTCATCACCTTTAAAGAAGATTGGCAGAATTCATCCACGTGTCAAGCAATGATTGGCCTGAACACGTCACATCTCCAACAAACTCTCAAGTCTAGCCTATAAATACACAACTTGTTCTTCATTTTCAGTAGTAGTTAATTTTCAGAAAACACATAGTTCTCTCAATTTCCCTTTTCTTCTTTTCCCTCCTTTTCACTTAACAACTCAAGAGTCTGACAAGCTCTTGAGTTTGTTAGTTAGTTAGAACCTTGTAACAACCAATTGTAACTGTTTTCATCAATAAAAATTCAAATCCAAGTTTTCCCGCCAATTCTTGTTCTTCAATTCCTGCTACCTTACTTGCTGTTATTGGATTCTATTGTTGCTGTTAGAAGTTTGTTATGATCATACATTGATCATAACTGGCTTTGTTGAAGATTTGTTGCTGTTTGATCAAAAATTCAGTTCTTTCCATTGTTCTTGAAGTTTCCATGGCAGAATGATGAGTTTTAGCTGTTTTGGTGATTGATAAGAGTTGATAGCTAGTGATAGGTGGTGGTATCACTAGGGCAAGAGAGCTCAGCGCTCCTCTTCTACCCAAAGGACTTCTACATTAGGTTTTAAAGCTTCTGTTTTCAAATTCCTCTAAACAGTCTTTGCATGCTTCATTCTCTAGTGTAAACTTGATGGCTGCCTGATTCTATTTGATAAGTGGTTGTTTGATTGAGTGAGTCTAGTGTATTGTAGCTTAATCTTGTTCACTTGAGTTTAGTATTGAAGTTTTTGGCTAAATTTCAGTAATTGCTTAGCTAAACACCTTAATTGAGTTCTAGTTGGTTAAGTAGCTTGATTTCAGTTTCATTAGCCTGCATTTTGATCACATAAACTAGTTTGCTATAGCTCTTTGTTCAGTCTTAATCAGAACTCAATAATCCTTTGAAAAAGTTTATTAAAAATCAGATAAGGTGTGTTTGGGACTAGTTGTAATTCAGAATTCAAGTGTTGTTAATTAGTGTTTAAGTGTTCATTTCTACTCATTAGAAGTTAACAAGTGTTTTTGAGTCTTTTACTAGTCAATATAAAAGTCAAAAAGGCAATTGGTTGATAAAAACTTTGGTTCATACTTGTTTTCAGTTTTAGTTCATAAACTTGTCAAATTCAATTGATCATTTCTCCTTCATTACTTGTTCAAAATTGCTCAAACCAGTTTCTAGTTAAAGCTTACATCATAATCTTTTAGTATCTAGGAGGAAATTCTACAGTTTCAAGGAATAAGCAAGAAAACAGCTTATTTGTTCAGACCTGAGCAATGTTCATTCTCTGATGTGATTTGCTAACTGTTTCACTAGATCTCATTATCCACTTCATAAATCTAGCTGTTTTCTTTCACAAATCAGTTTAGAAAGGGTTGAATATGAGATTTTGAGATTTTGAGCTTTTTCATAAATCTGGTCAACTTTTGGTCAACATAAGCTCATTTGAGCTTATTTTCAGATATCTTGCTTATTAGTGGATGAAATTTGTTCTAGTTTGATTTCCCCTGCTTTAAATCAAGTGCTTATTCATTTTCTTTACAAAAATCAAGTTGTGGATGTCTGGATTAAGCTATAGCTTATTTTGAGCTTATTGATAAGCTCTCTTTTGCTTATTTTGGACTTTTAGACATTTTCCTTAAACACACGTTTCTATTATTGGATTTGAAGTAGTTTGCAATTTGTTTCAGCTTAATTGGTTGAGAAATAAGCTCAAACGAGCTTATTCTTTCATTAAGCCCGTTTTTTGGTTATAAGTTGGGAAATTTGCACTTTAGTCCCTAGGAGTTTAATTAGTGTTTAAACCTAGCTAATCTTTCTAATTTTGTGGTAATTGCAAAAGTTAGTCCCTGGATTTGTTAGTTTGTTTAATTTCAGTTTTAGAAGTTTGTTAGTTTGTTAAATTTGGTTAGTTTGTTAGAATTTTTACAAGTTTAGTCCTTGTAGTTAACTGTTTTACATTTTTAGTCCTTATAATTTTTAGAATTTACATTTCAAGCATTTATATTTCATAGAAATTACATTTTCAGTCCTTATACTTTTAAATTTTGCATTTTAATATTTTACTTGAATAAAATTTGGAATTTGCAATTTGTTTTACGTATAAATAGGTTTATATTTTTCATTTTTACTTAGTGTTGTTTGAATTAGCAATAGATTACCAAGCAAGCTTGAACAACCAAAAACAATTAAAAATTTGATATTGATTGGACTTTCTATTAGTTAAGAACTGAGAAAACGAACTTGCATTATACACATTTCAAATGGCGCCGCTGCCGGTTCTTTGACTACACGAGAGACTATCGATTGACGGTTTTCATTGGCTTTTGGGATCCGTTCACTTTGTGAACGTTATTTTTACGTATCATAAATCAAAAACAAATAAAAAAATCAAAAATATAAAAATATATAAAAACTAAAAAATTAACAAAACAATTCTTTTCCTAAAGAATTGACCAAAAAAATTAAAAAAATCCAAAAAGCAATCTTTTTCCTAAGAGATTGCAACCAAAAATATATATTATTGGCTTCTCTCGGTTTTTATGTACATATAGTATTTTCCTTTAAAAAACTCATAAATACAAAAATATTTTCCATATATTATTATAAGTAAATACGTATACGTATAAGAACAATCAATCTACATATCTTCCATAAGTATTGCCGAGGCAATACACCGTGTTGAGGGGCGCTCCGGTCCTTGACACGCGTATCGATCAAACAAAATAAAGCAAGAATAGATAAATACTCTCAATAAGCAATAATTCGAAGAATACGAACATTTAAGTGAATAGAAAGGCGATGAGCTATAAAATGCCATCTAAGGGTCAATAGGTACTTAAGTGCTTCGCGCCACCTAACCCCCCGTTCACTTGGGAGTATTCTAAGAAGGAAAGCTTCATTGAGGGTCTTGCACCCAAAGTAGTATTACATATATTGTTACTTTCTTGTGGATATTTAATATCGAAACTCGAAGAGGATAATCTTATTCTTTTCAAAGTCACACGAGAGCTTCTCTCTCATTCCTCGTATTGAGTTGCATGCTCACTCGCGGGCGTGCACAAATACCGATTGGTGTACAACCTCTTCCTCCGAAAAGGAAGAAGAAAAGAAAGAGTAAGACCACCATCGTCCACCAAGCCGATCACGAGAATCGTGCTTTGTCACCACCACAAGGAGCCATGGCTGTTGATAACCGTACTTTGTTTGAACGTATGCAAACCAACATTCATGGATTTGTTAGTGCCATTAAGATTCCCGACTATCCCGCTAACACATTTGAGCTACATACATCTATGATCAATATGGTTGCTGCATCACCTTTCTATGGAAAACAAAATGAGGATCCCCATGCTCATCTTAAGAGATTCCTTTCACTTTGCAATACCATTAAGCATAATGGGGTTCCACCGGATGTCATTAGATTGTTGTTAGTGTCATTTTCACTAGATGGGAGTGCTAAGCATTGGTTAGACACCCAACCACCCGATAGTATCACCACATGGGATGGTTTTACCACTAAGTTTTTGAACAAATTCTTTCCTCCACAAAAGACTATGGCTTTGAGAAATATGATTATGGGCTTTACACAAAAACCTAGTCAATCCTTTGGTGATGCTTGGGAAGAGTATAGTGAGTTGTTGAGGCGATGCCCTAATCATGGAATGGATGATCTAAGCAAAATCAATACTTTCTACAATGGCCTTAAACCTCACCACCAAGATTCACTAAATGCTTCCGCGGGAGGGAGTATTCATTTCAAGACATACCAAGAGGCTTTAACCATTATTGAGACTAAGGCAATGGTTCAAACCAATGATCCATTTGAGGAAAGAGTTCATGTTATCCAAAACACTTCTCAAATCCCTTTTGACAACCAACTCCTCAAGTTTCAAGAAGCTATTTTTCAAAGGATGGATAGAGAAAGTGAGAGGCATTTGCAAGCACAACAAGACATGCTTCAAACTTTTAAGAGCATGACATTGAACAATTCCTCAAACAATGTGAATGCCATCACCATTTCTTGTGTTACTTGTGGAGGCCCTCACTCTTATGAGCAATGTGACAAGGTGCAAGGGTATCAAGGGGAATGTTATGCTTATCAAGAGGAACACCGTGAACACTTCAAGCCTAACATCAATCCAAATAACCTTTCTTACAAATCCCAAAATTACCTTACTCCACCCGGCTTCCCACCCCAACCACCCACCCAAATTCAACAAAATCCTCCTCAAATTCTAGCAAGGAATCAAGGGCAAAGACAACCATACCAAGGAAATAATTACAAAGCACCCAATCAATTTCAACCTCAAGCTAATACCTTTTATCCACCACAACAAGGATTTAATCAACCACTTCCATTTATTCCCAATCAAGCATATGCTCCAATTCCAAATCAAGCTTACCCTCAAAACCAAACTCAAGGATATGGGATGCAAGAGACTCAAGAGTATGTTGACAAGAAAATGCGTGATATTGAGAAGAGAATGAATGACCAAGTGAAACGTACAATAGAGGAACAAATCAATAGGGTTTTAGTGGCGGTAACTCAAAGACCACAAGGGGCTTTACCTTCCAACACACAAACAAATCCTAGGGCTAATGTCAATGCTATTACAACAAGGAGTGGTACAACAACAAAGGATCCTTCACCTCCTAAACCTACTATTGTTCAACCCACTTGTGCTCCTACTTGTGATAAGCCTTCTACTTCTACTCCACCTCCTCAAAGTGCTCCTATTCACTCAAACACACCTTCTCAACCACCTCATACTTCTCCTTCATCTTCCACACTTCCCAATGAAGAGGCTAACAAAGACAAATCTTCCACTACAACACCTATTCCACCTACACCCAAACCTACTCTTCCATACCCTTCAAGGTTGAAAAAGGACAAGTTAAAGAACAAAGATGACATACAAGTCTCCAATTTCTTAAGGATGTTCAAGCAACTCAATATCAACATATCCTTTGCGGAAGCTCTTGCTTATATGCCAAAGTTTGCTAAGATGTTCAAGGATTTGCTCTCAAACAAAGAAAAATTGGTTGACTTGCCCAACACATCACTTAATGAAAATTGTTCCGCGGTGTTACTTAAAACTTTACCAACAAAACTTGGAGATCCGGGGCGCTTCTTGATACCTTGTAATTTTCCCGGTGTTGAAAATTGCATGGCTTTGGCGGATTTAGGGGCAAGCATAAATCTCATGCCTTTATCGGTTTGGAAACAACTCTCTCTTCCCGAGCTCACCCCCACTAGGATGACTCTTGAACTAGCCAACCGAACCATAGCTCACCCCGTAGGTATAGCGGAAGATGTGTTTGTAGGTGTGGATAAGTTTACTTTTCCGGCCGACTTTGTAGTGGTCGATTATGACATGGATCCTAGAGTGCCTTTGATTGTTGGTAGACCGTTTTTGAGAACGGGTCGTACCTTGATAGATGTGGCGGAAGGAGAATTAATTATGAGAGTAGAGGATGAGAAAGTGGTGTTTAAGTTAGGGAAAGTTTGTGATAGAAGAGAGGTTAAGGAGTCTAGACCTTGTGAGACGATTAACATTGTGGACGTGTTAGATGAAGTGTGTAATGAACACTTTCATGATGCTTGTAAGAATGCTAGTAATGAGATTCCACATGTTGAAACCGTGGCCTCAATTGCTCCCTCTTTAACACCTTTTGGAGAGAGTGATTTCCTCTTGGAGGAATTTGAGTCCAACTTTCTTGGTGATGATGATTCTCCCATTAATTGGGAAGAAGATATTCTTACAATCCAAAAGTTGCTCAATGAGGACCCTATTCCTTCCCCTATTCCACAAGAGATTACCATTGAGGAACCTTCCATAGTGAAACCTTCCATAGAGAGTCCACCTCCCATTGAACTTAAGGAACTTCCATCCCACTTAGAATATGCTTTCTTAGAAGGAAAAGACCAATTACCGGTGATTATTGCTAAGGAATTGAAAGAGGATGAGAAGGAGCAACTTATTGAAGTCCTTAAGAAACATAAGAAAGCTTTAGCATGGAAAATATCCGACATAAGGGGAATTGATCCACATTTTTGTACTCACAAAATCCTTATGGAGGATGATTATAAACCCGCCATTCAAAACCAAAGGAGAGTTAACCCAAAAATTCATGAGGTTATTAAGAAGGAAGTGATTAAACTCTTAGATGCGGGTATGATTTACCCCATTTCCGACTCTCCATGGGTTAGCCCGGTTCATTGTGTTCCAAAGAAGGGTGGAATCACCGTGGTGCCTAATGAGAACAATGAGCTTATTCCTACGAGACTTGTAACCGGTTGGAGAGTATGCATTGATTATAGAAAACTTAATGAGGCAACTAGGAAAGACCATTTCCCGCTTCCCTTTATGGATCAAATGCTTGAACGCTTAGCGGGAAATGAGTACTATTGTTTTCTTGATGGCTTTTCGGGTTATTTCCAAATCCCAATTGACCCTAAGGATCAAGAAAAGACCACATTCACTTGTCCATACGGTACATTTGCTTACAAGAGGATGCCTTTTGGCCTATGTAATGCACCAGGGACGTTTCAAAGGTGCATGATGGCAATTTTCCATGATATGATAGAGCAAACCATGGAGGTTTTTATGGATGACTTTTCCGTATTTGGGAACTCCTTTAGCTCGTGTCTCACCAATCTTGAGAGAATGCTTAAGCGTTGTGAGGAGACACGTTTGGTGCTTAATTGGGAGAAATGTCACTTTATGGTAAAAGAGGGGATTGTTTTAGGACACAAGATATCCAATAAGGGATTAGAAGTTGATCGAGCCAAAATTGATGTGATTGCTAAGCTTCCCCCACCCACCTCGGTTAAAGGTGTGAGGAGTTTCTTAGGTCATGCGGGTTTTTATAGGCGCTTTATACAAGATTTCTCTAAGATAGCTAGACCGATGACTCATCTCTTGGAGAAAGAGGCTCCTTTCATTTTTGACCAAGCTTGTTTAGAATCTTTTGAGACACTTAAGGAAAAATTGACAAAGGCTCCCGTTTTGGTTTCTCCAAATTGGGAATTACCTTTTGAGCTTATGTGTGACGCTAGTGATTATGCGGTGGGGGCCGTCTTAGGACAAAGAGTTAATAAGCATTTCCAACCTATACACTATGCGAGTAAAACCATGACCGGTGCACAACTTCATTACACTACCACGGAAAAAGAGTTGCTTGCTATAGTATATGCTTTTGAGAAGTTTAGACCATACCTTGTGCTTTCCAAGACCATAGTGTATACGGATCATTCCGCTCTCAAGTATCTTATGACAAAACAAGATGCTAAGCCTAGGCTTTTGAGATGGGTTTTGTTGCTTCAAGAGTTTAAGATAGAGATTCGTGATAAAAAAGGGGCCGAGAATTTAGCGGCGGATCATTTGAGTAGACTTGAGCATCCTTTTCAAGGAGATTTCCCACATCAAGAAATCAATGAATCCTTTCCATTAGAGGAGCTCATGTCTATCTCTTCCCAAGAGGATGCCACACCTTGGTTTGCGGATATTGCAAACTATCTTGTGGGCAATGTGCTTATTGAGGGTCTTACTTACCAACAAAAGAAAAAGTTTCTTAAGGAAGTTAAGTATTACTTTTGGGATGATCCATATCTTTTTAGGCAATGTGCGGACCAAATCATTAGACGGTGTGTAGATGGGCCCGAGGCATTTAAAATCTTAGAGGCATGTCATAAAGGACCTACGGGTGGACATTTTGGGCCTAACTACACCGCCAAGAAAGTCTTTGATTCGGGTTACTATTGGCCTTCCATTTACAAGGATGCTCAAGAGATGGTGAAATTTTGTGATGTTTGTCAAAGACAAGGAAAAATTACACAACGTGATGAGATGCCACAAAATTTTATCCAAGAGTGTGAGATATTTGATGTATGGGGAATAGATTTCATGGGACCTTTTCCATCCTCTAAGGGAAACAAGTATATACTTGTGGCGGTGGATTATGTGTCCAAGTGGGTGGAGGCTAAAGCCTTACCTACTAATGATGCTAGAGTGGTTGTAAAGTTCTTGAAACAATTGTTTGCTAGATTTGGTGTACCTCGGGCCATCATAAGTGATCGTGGTACGCATTTTTGTAATGATCAATTCACAAGAGTTATGAAGAAATATGGAGTGAATCATAGACTTTCTACCGCGTATCACCCTCAAACAAATGGTCAAACCGAGGTCACAAATCGTGGTTTAAAGAGAATTTTAGAGAGAACGGTGGGAGAGCATAGAGCTTCTTGGTCGGATAAGCTTGATGATGCTTTGTGGGCGTTTAGGACGGCTTTTAAGACACCAATTGGTTGTACTCCTTATAGGCTTGTCTATGGAAAAGCGTGCCACCTCCCATTTGAGTTAGAACATAAGGCATCTTGGGCTCTCAAGTGGGCTAACTTTGATTTAAACCAAGCCGGTTCACATAGGAAAGATCAACTCAATGAGATGGATGAGTTGAGAGCCAATGCCTATGAGAATTCTTTGTTATATAAGGAAAAAACTAAGAAATTGCATGATGCTAAGATTAAGAATCGTGAGTTCAAAGTTGGAGAGCCGGTTCTCCTCTTTAACTCAAGATTAAAGCTTTTTGCGGGCAAGCTTAAGTCGAGATGGTCCGGTCCATTCACTATTGCTCAAGTGTTTCCATATGGAACTCTTGAGTTGTCCCAACCCGATGGTCCAAATTTTAAAGTGAATGGTCACCGTGTTAAGCATTACTTTGGGGAGGACATTTCCGTTGAAATGGTCCAAGAGGTCCCCATTTTCCCCATGAATTAATTCATTGAGGGACGAGTCGAGCTAGAGACTCATTAACTCAAGCATCGTATAACTAGGTTAGAGTGTTGTAGGTTAGAAATAAAGGCATAGATTTGGAGATAAGTGTAGGGGAGACCTTCTTTTGTCTTCATGCTTGTTTGTAGGGTTGCTCACTCATCTCATGCTTTGGAGCTTATGGAGGAGGCCCTTGTATCCGGTTCACTTCGTTACTTTAGTGATTTTTCATTGACACGTTGTGCTTAAACTTGATTTCACTAATAGTAGTCCTTTCCTTAACTTGGGTTAAGCAAAGTCTATTCATTGTCATAAGTGTAGGGGAGTTCACTTCCATGCTCTTAAACATTGAGGACAATGTTTAGCTTAAGTGTAGGGGGGTCTTCTATCGAAGTGACCTTACCTAGAACTTGTCATTGTCTTGCATGATAACATGGAAAATTGGATTTTCAACATTTTTCAAATTTTTGATCTACTTTGGCCACAAAAATATGCATTCATAATTTTTGCATCAATCATTTTTCATTTGCATAACACATTTGCATTGTATATATTCTTTTATTTTTCATCAAAAATATATAAAAAGGAAAAAAAATATAATAAAACATGGTTTTAACAAATTTAGACTTCTTTGACATATTAGGCCCGCCATGGATATTTTGACTCAACCCGAGTTTGCTTATTTTAGCATTCTCTAGCTAGTATCCTTAACCATGTAGTCCTTCATTGGTCTATTAGGCTAAGCTTCCACCAATTTCATTATTTGAAATTTTAAATTTGTGGAGAATGGGAAATGATAGAGTTGAAGCAAGTGTAAAAGGGCTAGATAGACTTCATGGCAATTACTTGTGGCTAAACCCTTCTCTTCTCTACCTCTATTTTCTTCGCTTGTATATAATTGTTAATAAATAATCAAGTACGGTTTTAATTGGTTCGTAATCTCTTATGCATTTTTGGCTAATCATTTATGGTTGATATGAGTACGTCTTAAGATTCTAAGTTAGCACGTTTTATGTGTACTAGACTTGTGTCATGCTCCATATTTAGCGGGTGTTTTTCCTTTTCTTCTTTGCAAATTTTTTGGAGAGGAATAAAGAAAAATAAGAGCGGCTTATGAAAAAAAATGAGTGGCTAGAAAAAAAAAAGAAGAAAAAAAAAAAAAAAAATAATGCAAGACTCCCAAGAGGGGCAGTGTGGTGTTAATTATAGTGACTATTGAGTTCCAATATTACCTTGACGGGTTGCGGGGATTCAATAGATTGCTCCAATCCAATATTACCTTGACGGGTTGCGGGGTTGAAGATCCAAAATCTCAAAAAGATGCGGATGTAAATTATTGCGTGAGTTTTATTTTTCTTTCCTTAGCGAGTGTGTAGTTACTTATGAAAGCATGACATGAGGATTTTACACATAAGGCGAATGACTTATTACTCTTAATACGGACTTGTATTAATTGTGAGCGGTTTTTCAAGTAATGGATGAGAAGATTACTTAGGATTAAAACCGTCCTTCCTTATTTTTGGATTTTACATTTCTTATATTTCACACTTTAATAATGACAAATTTGCTCACAAGCAATTTGCTCAAATAATAACCGGTTCCACATTTAATTGTCATGAATAAGTTGATGCACTTTTTACTTGTGAATGCAATGATTCCATTTACTAGCTTGGTATGGGGAAAGTGAAACTTGAGGGTGATAAGTGTCCATGGTACCCAAGCCCTAATCCAAGTCATTGAATTCTTTATGAGTTATTTCCATCAAAACCATTTCAAGAAAAATCAAAAAGATATAGATAGAATTGTATTTTAATCCATTGCATTGTTAAAAGTCAAAATCATGCATCATTTAGTTTAGAGTAGTGTAGATGCATCTCATATGGCCAAGGTGGATTAATTATGAGGGAAATGTAAATTTTTTAAGCCTTGAAAGATAATATTGCATGAGGACATGGCAATGCTCAAGTGTAGGGGAATTTGATATGAGCTTAAACTCATATCCTTTTATCAACAAATAACCCTAAAACACGAAGCAAAATACCCTTTTATATTGTAAAAAGCAGTGTTATGTGGTATGTTTGTGTTTGTGTGATCTTATGTAGGTAAAAGGATACAATTTCAAGCAAACAAGGAAAAACCAAGCTAAAATGGATGAAAAAGACAAGGAAGGATCACAAGTGACAAGTTTTCAAAGCTCAAGGACCTATCTTGACAAGTCTTGAAAGTTGAGGGACTTAAAGTGCAAATACTGCAAAGTCAAGATCCAAGTCAAACCTGGTCAAACTACAAAGTCAATCAAGTCAAAGGGCCATTTTTGTTGAAGAATGAAAGTTGAAGGGCCAAAATTGTCAAAGGAATGAAGTTTCTAGCCTTAAAGAGAAATCTGCCAAGTTAAGGGACTTAAATTGCCAAGTTTGGAAAGTATTGCAAGTTGAATCCATGTGCAAAGGCTTTTAACCAATCAGAAACAAGGAAACATGTCACACGGATCAAACAATTAAATCCCACTACAAGCCGCCACATTTAATGCAAGATCACAACAGTGTGATCCGTGTAACACTTTTTCCACCAATAAGAAGCTGCCACGTGTCTCTCTCTTTCACCAAAATATTTTCCAGGATCGCGTTTTTGATAGAATGCATTTCAGAAGAAGATCAAAATATCAAAGTTGCTCGTTTTGATGAGACGAATCCAATGGTGCAACTTAATTAGCATATTATCCAATGAATCAAAAATCCCCAAAATGTGTTCATCACCTTTAAAGAAGATTGGCAGAATTCATCCACGTGTCAAGCAATGATTGGCCTGAACACGTCACATCTCCAACAAACTCTCAAGTCTAGCCTATAAATACACAACTTGTTCTTCATTTTCAGTAGTAGTTAATTTTCAGAAAACACATAGTTCTCTCAATTTCCCTTTTCTTCTTTTCCCTCCTTTTCACTTAACAACTCAAGAGTCTGACAAGCTCTTGAGTTTGTTAGTTAGTTAGAACCTTGTAACAACCAATTGTAACTGTTTTCATCAATAAAAATTCAAATCCAAGTTTTCCCGCCAATTCTTGTTCTTCAATTCCTGCTACCTTACTTGCTGTTATTGGATTCTATTGTTGCTGTTAGAAGTTTGTTATGATCATACATTGATCATAACTGGCTTTGTTGAAGATTTGTTGCTGTTTGATCAAAAATTCAGTTCTTTCCATTGTTCTTGAAGTTTCCATGGCAGAATGATGAGTTTTAGCTGTTTTGGTGATTGATAAGAGTTGATAGCTAGTGATAGGTGGTGGTATCACTAGGGCAAGAGAGCTCAGCGCTCCTCTTCTACCCAAAGGACTTCTACATTAGGTTTTAAAGCTTCTGTTTTCAAATTCCTCTAAACAGTCTTTGCATGCTTCATTCTCTAGTGTAAACTTGATGGCTGCCTGATTCTATTTGATAAGTGGTTGTTTGATTGAGTGAGTCTAGTGTATTGTAGCTTAATCTTGTTCACTTGAGTTTAGTATTGAAGTTTTTGGCTAAATTTCAGTAATTGCTTAGCTAAACACCTTAATTGAGTTCTAGTTGGTTAAGTAGCTTGATTTCAGTTTCATTAGCCTGCATTTTGATCACATAAACTAGTTTGCTATAGCTCTTTGTTCAGTCTTAATCAGAACTCAATAATCCTTTGAAAAAGTTTATTAAAAATCAGATAAGGTGTGTTTGGGACTAGTTGTAATTCAGAATTCAAGTGTTGTTAATTAGTGTTTAAGTGTTCATTTCTACTCATTAGAAGTTAACAAGTGTTTTTGAGTCTTTTACTAGTCAATATAAAAGTCAAAAAGGCAATTGGTTGATAAAAACTTTGGTTCATACTTGTTTTCAGTTTTAGTTCATAAACTTGTCAAATTCAATTGATCATTTCTCCTTCATTACTTGTTCAAAATTGCTCAAACCAGTTTCTAGTTAAAGCTTACATCATAATCTTTTAGTATCTAGGAGGAAATTCTACAGTTTCAAGGAATAAGCAAGAAAACAGCTTATTTGTTCAGACCTGAGCAATGTTCATTCTCTGATGTGATTTGCTAACTGTTTCACTAGATCTCATTATCCACTTCATAAATCTAGCTGTTTTCTTTCACAAATCAGTTTAGAAAGGGTTGAATATGAGATTTTGAGATTTTGAGCTTTTTCATAAATCTGGTCAACTTTTGGTCAACATAAGCTCATTTGAGCTTATTTTCAGATATCTTGCTTATTAGTGGATGAAATTTGTTCTAGTTTGATTTCCCCTGCTTTAAATCAAGTGCTTATTCATTTTCTTTACAAAAATCAAGTTGTGGATGTCTGGATTAAGCTATAGCTTATTTTGAGCTTATTGATAAGCTCTCTTTTGCTTATTTTGGACTTTTAGACATTTTCCTTAAACACACGTTTCTATTATTGGATTTGAAGTAGTTTGCAATTTGTTTCAGCTTAATTGGTTGAGAAATAAGCTCAAACGAGCTTATTCTTTCATTAAGCCCGTTTTTTGGTTATAAGTTGGGAAATTTGCACTTTAGTCCCTAGGAGTTTAATTAGTGTTTAAACCTAGCTAATCTTTCTAATTTTGTGGTAATTGCAAAAGTTAGTCCCTGGATTTGTTAGTTTGTTTAATTTCAGTTTTAGAAGTTTGTTAGTTTGTTAAATTTGGTTAGTTTGTTAGAATTTTTACAAGTTTAGTCCTTGTAGTTAACTGTTTTACATTTTTAGTCCTTATAATTTTTAGAATTTACATTTCAAGCATTTATATTTCATAGAAATTACATTTTCAGTCCTTATACTTTTAAATTTTGCATTTTAATATTTTACTTGAATAAAATTTGGAATTTGCAATTTGTTTTACGTATAAATAGGTTTATATTTTTCATTTTTACTTAGTGTTGTTTGAATTAGCAATAGATTACCAAGCAAGCTTGAACAACCAAAAACAATTAAAAATTTGATATTGATTGGACTTTCTATTAGTTAAGAACTGAGAAAACGAACTTGCATTATACACATTTCAGGTAGCATGGTAGAAGTTGTTCTTCATTCTTTTGTTGCTGACGTTGATGCTCAACAGCAACTTGCTTTTGATGACTTCAAACAGGTTGATAAACTCGACCTGGATGAAATGGATCTCAAATGGCATATGGCCATGCTCACTCTTAGGGTTCACAAGTTTGAGAAGAAAGCAGGTCGTAAATTTAATTACAACCCACGAGAGCCAACAAGGTTTGACAGAAGCAAGGTTTGATGCTACAACTGCCAGCAGCAAGGTCACTTTGCAAGGGAATGCCCTAACAAGAATGACCAGGAGAGGAGCAGATATTCAGATTTTAAGGTTCAGGAGGTAAAGGATGACAAGAAGGCATTGGTATCTGTTGACTCTATGGTCAACTGGAATGATCATCAGACTACTACATTGGAATCAGCTGAGTCCTCTACTGACGTGTTTGCAATGATTGCTTGGAATCTATCTGATGCAGATGAAGCAGACGAGTTTGCTCTTATGGGCATCTCACCTCAGGTACAACATTGTCCTCTTGGTTGTCATGATAAATATTCAGAATTGTTGTCCCAATATAATGACTTAAATGATCAGAATGATAAGTATTTTTTAGAAGTTCAAGCCTATAAGGCTTCTTTAAACACATTGGAACAACAAAGAGGTGGCTTCAAGATACTCAACGTGAGTATGAGGATAAAATTAGGATACTGAGCATCGATTTAGAAAACACAACAAATATGCTTAAATACACAGAAAAGGTAAAAGATGACAGTATCAAAGAAAAACAAGAGATGAAAGAAAGATTAGATGCTACACTGTTGAGATTTGAAAAATGGCAAAAGGCACCTAAAAATCTTTCAAAATTAATCAATAGTAGCATGTCTGGTAGGACTAAAAGAGGGTTAGGATTTGATAAATATATTGATTCAAAAGATGTGTTTGATTTATCTTTTTCAAGTGTCTTTGATGCCGACAAAGAGGAAGAGGGAGAACCTAGTTACAATAGGTTTAAACCAGCAGCAGAAATGCATGCTGTCCCTCCACCTCTTACTGGAACTTTCATGCCAACTTCTAGGCATAATGACTTGGATGGATCACAGATGCATGAGTCCCCAAAAAATTCTACTAATTCTAATGACTTTGTCTCGTGTACTTTCAGTGACAAAGCCAATGACTCTGCATCAAGTGGTTCAAGTGAAGAGTCGAGACCTACAAGTTCCAAGTCGAATGATCATGCTGCTACTGGTGCTAGGAAGTATGAAGAGAGAGTTACTTTTAATTCAACAGTGTCTAGTCCTTGTTTATTGAGTCCTAGGAAGATTGATTCTCCTAGAATTGTGTGTAATAAAGTTAGCAGTATCAAACAATGTCATTCTAATAAAAGGTCGATTAAAACATGTTTTGTTTGTGGAAGCATTTCATTTGATTAAAGACTATGATTTTTATGACAAACATTCTTCTGTTCATCAAGCATTTCCTACTCCTGGTCCACCAGGAGTTGTTCCATATTCTTCTAGAAGACTCAATCCAAGTGCTCAATCGTTTTCTTCTTCTAGAAGGACCTCTCTATTAGCTTCTGATCATTGGAGAAACATTGGATTAACATCAAATAGAACTACCAGTAACTATTTTCAGAATTTTAATCCAATTTATCCACATAATTTTGACCATATGTATTTTGGATTGGGAAATTTGGGAACTGCTGTTAAGCCCTCAGCAGGTTGTTCTTGGTCAAACAATAATACCAATATGATGACTAGGCAACCAAAGAACAACGGTGGATCTCATCAATATTCTTGGCTATCTACTAAAGATCCATAAGGCAAGCTCAAACCTGAAAAGGTTTGGGTCCCCTTAAGACACTAACATTTACATCTTTATTATCTTGTTGTTGTAGGTTACTCCATACCAAGATCCTACTCTAGGAATTGTTGATAGTGGATGCTCTAGGAGCATGATAGGAAATAAAAGTCTTCTATCTAACTTTGTACCATTTCAAGGCGGCAAGGTCTATTTTGGTGGAGGTGAAGGCAGGATCACTGGCAAAGGAACAATTCAGACGCCCAATCTTAATTTTGAGCAGGTCTACTATGTGGAAGCACTTCAACACTTCAACTTGATATTTGTCTCTCAGATTTGTGACAAGAAGCAGCTTGTCCTCTTTACGGATACTGATGCACTCGTGCTATCCAAAGACTTTAAACTTCCGGATGACTCACAGGTTCTGCTCAGAATCCCTAGAAGACACAATCTCTATAGCATCAAGCTGAATGAAGTCAACCATACTGGTCAACTAGCATGTTTGGTTGCTAAAGCCTTAGAAGATGAAGCCACTCAATGTCACAGAAGGATGGGACATGTGAACTTCAAGACCATTCACAAACTAGAAAATATGAACCTGGTCTCTGGTTTACCTCCCAAGTCATTTAGAAATGATATTAATTGTCTTACTTGCAGCAAAGGCAAACAACATAACGCATCCTTCAAGGCCATTACTGCTCTCAGCCTTATAATTGAACCATTGCAGCTACTACACATGGATTTATTTGGTCCTACCTCTATTAGGAGCATTGACGACAAACAATTCTGTCTGGTGGTAACTGTAGGATATAGCAGGTTTACGTGGGTTTTCTTCATGGCTGCCAAGAGTAAGACCTACTCAATTCTTAAAGATTTTATTACCCTTATAGAGAACTAGTTGTCCAAGAAGGTTAAAGGTATTCGTTGTGATAATGGAACCGAGTTCAAAAATAAAGACCTCATAGCACTTTTTAATTCTAAAGGCATCAAAAGAGATTATAGTGCAGCAAGAACTCCTCAACAGAATGGCGTGGCAGAAAGAAAGAACAGGACTCTAATAGAAGCAGCAAGAACAATGCTTGCCGATTCCAAGCTTCCAACCATGTTCTGGACAGAAGCTTTTAATACTGCAAGTTATGTTTTGAATAGAGTTTCTATTACAAATCCTCACAAGAAGACTCCTTATGAGCTCCTAACAGCCAAAGTTCCAAATATTGCTCATTTGAAGCCATTTGGGTGTCCTGTCATCATTCTGAATACTAGTGACTATTTGGGGAAGTTTGATGGCAAGGCAGATGAAGGATACATTGTGGGATATTCAGCTAACTCTCGGGCTTATCGTGTCTACAATCTCCAAGCCAAGCGTGTAATTGAAACTATAAATCTCAGGTATTTTGAGGAGAAGTCAAACATCCAAGGCAAGGGTCCTGAATGGTATTCTGATCTTGATTATCTTAGTGATTCATTAGGATATTTTTGTTTCAAAACTAACCATGATACAGGTCCACAAGTGTTGGCAACTTCTAGTACAAGTGCTCACTCTAGTCTTTTCGACTCAGTTGACGAGGATGATATTTTTGTTGTTCCATCCTATTCCACCACAGTCTCTCCTACTCCTCCTAGTGATGCAACTCCATTGGATGTATTGGATTCACAAGTAGCTCTTGACACTTTACTCAGACAAAAACAAGAGGCTACTACAGCAGCTGCTCAAGGTGGCTTTGAGTTTCCCTTGAATACGCCTACTGACAAAGCTGCTCCTAGTACTCCAACTACTATTCCTAGTGCTAGTTTAACACCTATTGGTAGTCCGGAGAGTGAATCTACTTCCCTTACTAGATTCTCCAGTCCTTCTGACCTGAGGAACCATCAAAAGAAGTCTTCTACCAAGCTGGATGATATTCATAAACAACCAATAGATGGCATTTTCAACGCTGCCTCATATGATGATGACTTTGTTGGGGATCTTAATAACTTGGCACCAGAAGTGGAGGTAGCTTCCAATCCAGTGTTTCAATCACACAAAGATCACCCTACTACTCAAATTATTGGAGATCCTGGTTCAACTGTCAAGACACGCAGAATGCATAAGAAGGCCACGTCTGATCATCATGCTCTTGTGAGCTATATTGATGATCAAAAGTGTAATAATCATACGGACTTTCAACATTGTTTGTTTGCTTGTTTTCTTTCACAGGTGGAACCTAGATCAGTCTCTCATTCTCTTGAGGATCAAAGTTGGGTGGAAGCTATGCAGGATGAAATGCAGCAATTCTTGTTTCAGAATGTTTGGATCCTAGTTGACTTGCCGGATGGAAAGACAGCCATTGGTACCAAATGGATTCTTAAAAACAAGAAAGATGCACGGGGTATTGTGGTGAGAAATAAGGCGAGATTGGTTGCACAGGGTCATACACAACTTGAAGGCATTGACTACACTGAAGTTTTTGCTCCTGTTGCTAGGATTGAGGCCAATCGTCTGTTTTTAGCTTTTGCTTCCTATATGGGTTTTACAGTTTTTCAGATGGATGTCAAGAGTGCATTTCTCTATGGCAAGATTGATGAGGAAGTTTATGTCACTCAACCTAAGGGCTTTGTAGATCCACTTCATCCCAAGAAAGTTTACAAGGTGGTCAAGGCTCTTTATGGACTTCATCAGGCTCCTAGAGCTTGGTATGAGCGGCTCTCAACTTTCTTGTTGAAACATGGCTATAGAAGAGGCACAATTGACAAAACACTATTTCTTAAGAGGAAAACCAAGTACATTATCCTTGTTCAGGTGTATGTGGATGATATTATTTTTGGTTCTACTAAAAAGGAATGGTGTGATGAGTTTGAACAGCTGATGAAGGGTGAATTTCAGATGAGTGCTATGGGAGAGCTTACATTTTTCCTTGGTCTTCAAGTCAAGCAACAGTCGGATGGGATCTTCATAAGTCAAGATAAATATGTTCATGAGATCCTTCAGAAGTTTGACATGGATCCTCTTAGACCAGCAGCAACACCTTATGAAGTTGCTAAAGTCAAACTCAAGAATGAGCCAGATCCTCTGGTAAATGTTCACATGTACAGGTCTATGATTGACTCACTCATGTATTTGACTGCATCACGTCCGGATATCATGTTTGCAGTAAGTGCTTGTTCTAGACATCAGGTTGCTCCAACGGTTTCTAACTTTGTTGGAAACTCACTTTATGTGACGACATTTAAGAATTCCCATTAGTTATCATAGTCACACACGTTTAGACTAGACTAGGTTCATGTATAGTTAAGCGTATCGTGTGTGACTATATATACCCCTCCTTTGCTTCCAAGGAGGGGTGTTGCTTGTGTCCCATTTTCACTTTTTATACATTTTCTATTTCTTTCACACACATTCAACCTCTCTTCTCTTTCTCTACACCACCAATGGCTTCCACCACCATCTACCACCACATTAGACCACCGGATCCGATTTATCATTTCTACATTTGGCATCAGAGCCTCGGTTTCATCCTTGGATCGTTCTTGTTTTCGATTTTGGTGGTCTTTAAAAAAAATTTTGGTCCAAATCTTCTATTTTTTGTCACGTCTTGTTAATTATTTGGTCCAAATTTTCTTTCTAAATTGTGACTGTCTTGATTCATTATTTATCACATATTTGATATTCCCTATCTCAGTCTCGAAATCATTCTATGTCACATATTTGATATTCCCTATCTCAGTCTTGATTCATTATTTATCGCATATTTGATATTTATCACATATTTGTGTTTGTCCCTGTATCCACAGTCTCTATCCATGGGGAATACAGACAAAAACTTGGTCCAGATCCATTTTTTTGGGGGTACAAATTTACTGGTCAAAAACCTATTCAGATGGGATTTTGCGATGAGACTCTCAGATGGCATTGCGACGGCTTCTTTTTCGGATGTATTCCGATGGGGTTCCTTTTTTCTCATTCTGATGGGTAGGGCCGTCCTCATTGCGATGGATGGTTTGATCCCATCGCAATGGTAGTCATGTCGTCATGCTGCCCAATTTTCCTCATGACATTGCGATGGAGTGTGGGTTATTGCGATGGATTGTAGTGAAAAAGATTGCGATGGATGAAGTTTGTCATTTCGATGGACAAATTTTCTTTTTGCTACGATGGGTTAACAAACTGCAATGCGATGGACTCAATTTTTTTTGGACTGCGATGGAAACACTTTTAGACTCCGATGGGTTTAAACATTGTGTGACTACGATGCAGTAAAATTACTTGACCATGACCATGAAGTTTCAGTTTAAGCTTAATTTACAAAACCATCTCAACCGAGTCAACTCGGTACCTACCGAGTTGACTCAGTTAACCCAACTGAGTTGACTCACTGCCACCCTTATACCTCCACAACAAATCCAACAACAATTATCTAATCCTAATCCCTTCGTCTCCTAACCCATCTAAACATCAAAAAGACTCAATAATGATCTCAGTTTGTTTAAACGAATTTTTTTATCTTTCAAAGGATTTTTTTTCTCTCGTTTAAACATACTCATCATTGATCCATGTTTGGCTGAACCAATTTAATTTAATATACGAAATCAAATATTGATTTATAACAATCATGTTATAATCGACTTATTTGTTTCGATTGGGACTCGAGTACATGCAATCTATGAAATCAAACGACATGCAATTGAAACTTTATCACCTACCCGATACCAAATCAGATTCATAGAAACGTTTTTTTTAGTCAAAAACGACATGCAACATATACCACCTACCCGAGATCATTGCAATGATCTAAGATGAATTATTGCCTCCTGTTGTTCTTTGATTCATAAATGATGAAAGTAGTCAATTATTGTTTGAATGATAAGATTAAAGGAGGTGGTATTTTTAGTTTATGAAAGTTAAGATAGATGGGATTGATGTCAGGGATTGAGATTCATTTATTAAAGGGCTGGTATTTTTCGTCAGGGATTGAGATTTGTTTTGAGCTTTGAGGTGTGATGGAGATTTACAAAAGTGGCTGCATATTTTTTTGAGATGAGAGTTGGTATAGAAGGGGGCGGAGGGTTTGAGATGGATTAGGTTATGTGGAGATTAGGGTTATAAGTTGTGACTAGGGTAGTGTGTTTTATATACTCCACATAATTAGGAAGTTAAATGGGTTATCGTGGGTTGTGGTTGTGTATCACACGCTTCACACTCACATGACACCACATGATGAATACGTGTGATGATGGTTTAGGAAATTTGTTATAACAAAAAATTGATGAGCATATTACTTACTTTTGTACAAATGTTTTTTATAAACTTTGTGCTAAAAGATTAAGTTGAGGCAAATTTTGTTATAATAAGTCATGTTGGATATAATTGGATATTATCGAGACATAGTGACATGCCTAAATAACGTGACAAAGTGACAAGAATTATTTGACGAGATCAAGAAAAATTTGGCGATTTTTTAGTGACTACAGATTTTTTTTAGATCAAATAATAATTATTTGAAGACGGAGACGAATTTCTTCGAAGGCGTGTACTTATTTTATCCTTGAACAGATAACTTGCTCGTGCTTAATCTCAGAATGAAGACTTGTTTATCTGGTTTCCGGGTTCGGGGTGGATGGTTGATGACTCGGATAACTATCACTTAAAGGGGTTACTTTGTTGTACTCAGTGTCACGCGCATAGTCGACGTGGATAATTTCAAGAGGTGTTGTGCTTATAGACATCTTTAGTGATGCATTGGGTACTTAAAATTTTCTCCACTGTTCTTCATTCAACAATAGTGCAAGCTTAAGTCACAAGATCGAAGGATTCTTATTCAGTTTCATGTTTGATGTATCTGGTTCATTCCATCAGTGGTCACTTCAAATTGCCTTCAAGTGGGTTGGTAAAGATGGCCATGGAGAGTTTATGAGAAGAGATTTTCAATCAACAGTTGATTCTCACCGAATATAATTAAGCTTATTTATTATTCTCTCGAGATTTTCAGGTTTTTTGTGCTTACGATTTATTGATGGTTCCGAGTTTCGAAACCATCAAGGGGGAAGAAGAAGACACATCGAACGCACAACGAGTACACGTGATGAACTTCATACCTTCTTTTGATTTGAAGACATTCCGGGATGACATTTGTCATAGCCGCAGAGAAAATCAGTGTTTTAACTCGTGGCGTTATCAATCTCTAAACGGTACACTACTGATTCGATGATTAATTGTTTGGTTGTTGCAATTATTCATCATCATTATCCTATATGCACTCCCAGGACTTAATTGACTCTGGTGCATCTCCGGAAGAAGATATGTGCATTTCCGGGACTTAATTGACTCTGGTGTTACGATGTCAACTTCATGAATGGGATAAAGTGTCTACTTCAGTATTTGAGCTTCATAATGGGGATTGATTTACTTTCTTCAACCATGTGGGGGAGGAAATGTCTTGATTCTTTCTCGTATGCATAACTTGAACTCTCAGGGGGAAGAAAAATTCAGAAGAATTATTCAAGCGTGAGAAGAGAAGTTGTTGATCTACTTGGTGTGTACCCCTTACTTTCAATTCCTCTTAGCAACGTTATCATGTTATATGATGGGATTTGCTTGTTAGATTCCGCTGTGCGCTTAATCATTCTAAGCTTTATTGAAAGCTTTGAAGTTGCTTACGAGGATTGTCGATTTAGGGGGAAGCTACTTAAAAGCTTCTGCATCAAGTTTATGTGGCATGAATTAGGGGGAAGCTAATTCAGAAGCTTCTCCTTAACCAGAAGTGTATGAGTTACTTAGCTCGTGCCGTTACAGTATTTCTACTACAAGTTAAAGATGAGTCGTTTTGAAGTCAAAGGCCTCAGAAGACATCATCATCATTGGACGCTTCATGAAAGCTCTTGTTCTTATCATTATGTACTTGTTAGGAAAAAATATTGTAAGGAATTCTACACGTCGTCCCATGGGGGAAGATTGTTGGAAACTCACTTTATGTGATGACATTTAAGAATTCCCATTAGTTATCATAGTCACACACGTTTAGACTAGACTAGGTTCATGTATAGTTAAGCGTATCGTGTGTGACTATATATACCCCTCCTTTGCTTCCAAGGAGGGGTGTTGCTTGTGTCCCATTTTCACTTTTTATACATTTTCTATTTCTTTCACACACATTCAACCTCTCTTCTCTCTCTCTATACCAACAATGGCTTCCACCACCATCTACCACCATATTAGACCACCGGATCCGATTTAGCATTTCTACAAACTTGAATGCAGTCAAGAAGATTTTCAAGTACATCAAGGCTCAACCTAAGCTTGGCTTGTGGTATCCTAAAGAATCACCTTTTGTTCTTGAAGCATATAGTGATAGTGACTATGCAGGTGCTAATAATGACAAAAAATCTACTACTGGTGGTTGTCAATTTTTGGGTCGACGACTTATTTCATGGCAATGCAAGAAACAGACGATCGTAGCTACTTCTTCAACAGAAGCTGAATACGTTGCTGCTGCTAGCTGTTGTGGACAAGTTTTGTGGATCCAAAATCAGATGCTGGATTATGGGTTCAATTTTATGAACACCAAAATTTTCATTGACAATCAACGCACTATCTGCATTGTGAAGAATCCTGTTTTTCATCAACGTACAAAACATATTGAAATTCGGCACCATTTTAAACGGGATGCCAATGAGAAGAAGTTGATACAGGTTCTTAAGGTTCATACGGATGATAATGTTGCTGATCTGTTGACTAAAGCCTTTGATGGTCCTCGGTTCAACCACTTGGTGGTTCACATTGGGATGGTCAATCCTTGAGACCTAGGATTGAGGGGAGGCTTAGTGTACATATTTATTTGCACAGACTAACATATTGGTAGATTTTAACAACATATTGAATGGGTTCTAGTGGTGTGTGTGTCACTCCTAGTAGAGGTTTTTGCTCACTTCTGATGGTTGTCTTCATTCATGACTGGCTTCTAGTCCTTAATGGTTAGCTTCAAGTCGTTCTTGGTTGGCTTCTTGTGGATAAAAGTCCTTCTTTGTCAAGTGATGGTTGACTTTTGGTCTTGGTTTGGGACACTGTTCACTTTGTTGACTTCTGTTGACCACATTCTGCTTCTAGTATTGACCATTGTGCACTTTGACTTTTAGTCAACGCATGCAACTACTGGTATATCCTCTTATTTAACTTTGGTAAATTGGGGTTTGCAAATAATGTTAAAAGGGGCAAGTGGTTACTTTGCATTAACTGCCTAATTTGAAAGGGCAACCCCCATTATTAGGGGTCAATGAACAGTTACTCAGACCATTATTTATGGTCAATTCACCCCCTTGACTCATTAACACAATCATAACACACACACATCCGCTCCTACTCTCTCAAACCCTAACAAATCATCATCCATACCTTCTAATCAACACCAATGGCTGCCCTATATACCAACCTGCTCACAATAAGGTCACTTATCTAGGAGATGGTTTACACCGTGATGAGTTCACTGACATTCTGGAATTCATTGAGGCTTCTAACCTCAGGTATGCTTTTACTGTGTGCCCCATTGTTTATGATAGTGTGATTCGTCAGTTTTGGGCTTCAGCTCGACTTTTGGCTGTGGTTGGTCGTCCACGTGAACTCCATGCTACCATAGATGGACGTTCTTATGTGGTTAGTGAAGCTTCTATTCGAAGTTCCCTTCATCTTCAAGATGAAGGTGGTGTTGTTTTCCTCCCCAATGCTGAGGTTTTGGAGGGGATGGCTGCTATTGGGTACAACCATGGGGGGAAGTTTAACTTCCAAAAGAATCGGTTTTCCCCCTAATGGAAGCTTCTAGTGCACTTTTTGATTCATTGTTTAAGCCCCAAGTCTAGGAGTTGGGATGCTTTTCCTACTCCTTTGGCTACTCGTCTAATCTGCATAGCACAGGGTAGGGTATTTAATTTCTCTCGTTATTTGTTTGATGGGATGGTTAGCAATCTGTCTAGTGCTGGTTCTAGGAAGAAATTTTTGATGTATCCTAGGTTTTTACAGCAGATACTTGTTTGTCTACCTCGTAATAGGGAGGAGTATGAGCCTTCTAAGCTTACTGCTAAAGTATACTATAACATGGCTCATGGGTTTAGCGGGGAGTGGAGGCCCCTTACTGGTGCAATGTTGGGCCTTGCTTAAGGTCCTCCTGATGTTGTTCCTCCGGTTGAACAAGCCGAGGAGGAACCTCAATTAAGTGATGACCCAATGGAGGAGGAGCATCCTGCTGGTGGTGCACCTAATGTGGTTGTGGAAGAGCCGGTTGAGGAGGTGGTGGTTGAAAGGCCATCCACTTCCAAGGCTGCTGATACTCGGTTTTTGCAATGGGTTCTAGATTCTCTCGATATCCTCTCGAATTGATCTCGGCTCTAAGTGGAATGATTTGTTCTTGGCTAATAAAAAGGGGTTGGTTTGTTTATCTATTTTAAACTAATAACAAGTAATTAAGTGTCGAAGAGTAAACTTAAAGCTTTAAATGATTAAAGTAAAAAGACGAGTTTAAAAAAAATAAATGTTTGAAAACTTTAAAATTTTATACTAGAAAAATAAATGGACACTCAATAAAAACTAACACTTGGAAAACTTTGTAAAAATATGACTTAGTCGGAAAGTACTAAAAGAAAGTAAGAACGGAGTATAGCAAAACAGTGCCAATCGGAATAATTGAAAATGGAGTGATCGGAATATATTCCGATCAAACGATCGGAATGCTGAGGAGTAGTCTGATCGGAATAAGGGACAAAGAAGGTGATCGGAATAATCAAAAGAAAGTAATCGGAATATGTTAAAAGTGGTGCGATCGGAATGTTCACAAGACCCCCAATCGAAATAAGGTAAAACTAAACAATCGGAATATGTCACAATGGGGCAAATCGGAATACTTGAAACAATGCAACAATCGGAATCTATTAAACCCTTTTCTGATCATACGATCGGAAAGAGGGGATGGTGCCTGGTCGGAATAATCCAATCAGAAAGGGGTTTTGCCCTTTCCGAAATCTATGCTAATCCGAAACTTGGGCTAGGGAATAAGCTATTGAATAAGCTCCTCCAAACTAGCATGAATCCACAAATAAGCTGATCAAATAAGCACTAAGAACACTTATCTAAACTTAAAATAAACAACTTTAAATCAAATCAATAAAAAGATGAACTTTTCATAAAAACTTTAAAAAGTAAATGAGCAAAACTAACTAATAAGCCAATAAGAACAAGGATCTTAAAGCTTATTCGTGTATAGACTTAAGGAAACATAAAAAGATTAACTTTTTAAGCACAAAATCATTGACGAACAACACAGATCATACGAGATTTGTACCAAAATCAACCAAAATCAAAGAAAGGAAGGATGAGATTAGAGATTAAAAGCTTGAAACTGAACTTGATTAATGAAAAATAATACAAAGTTTTGATCTTGAAAGAGAAAAAGATGAAATCTAGTGAGAGAAAGTTTAGAACTTTCTCTCTCTAAAACTAGAGAGAATGAAAAGCTAAAAACTACCTAAAAGAACTAAGTGTCATTTTTTGTGAAGTAAAGTCCTATTTATAGGCAAGTCTTGTGGTGGTGGGCTTGTGATTGGGCTTTGGTTTGGGCTTCTTTTTCTTCTTTCTTCTTTAGTCTTCACGCTTCTTCAAATAAACGTTTCCGACTTGGATTTGAGAAGTGTCGGTGAATAATTCCAACTCGTCTTATAATCTTTTGTTTAATAGACTCGAGTTCTTCGACATATATGAATCTTCCATCTTTGGCTCTATTCTTCGATAAATCTTCAAATAGGCACAATGACTTCAAATCTTTTGCATCTCTTGGACAATAGACTTCGTCTTGAGTCTTTTTCTTCGATAAAACCCGTGCAATCCCATGTTTTCTTCAATATTCATCCGGTTGACTCTGAAAACACAATAAACATAAAAACCACGCATAATTCCAAACAAATGATATTAAATACGTGTTTTGGTCTTGTTTTAGCCAGAATTAAGTGGTAAAAGGATGGGTGTTTTCACACCTATCAAATCCCCTACACTTAACCATTTCCATGCCCTCATGCAATGCTTAGTGACAAAGCAAATTTACACTCTTCTCATAATCAATCAACCTTGGCCTTATTAAAATACTACTAAACAAAAATGAAATTACTGAGAAATTAAAACTTTAAAGTAAACAAAAGGATGGAAATAACTTGCAAAGAGATCAAGGACTTACATTAGGGCTTTGGTGCTGCGAAGATTTATCACCCTCAAGTTTCACGTTCCCCAAACTAAGCTTAAAAACGAGATCATTGTTATTATAAGTTAGCAAATCAAACACTTACACACATGGCTTAATTAAATGCTTAAACTCCCTTATTCCTAGGTGTATCTCTTATATTTTATTTTTGTCTTAGAATGATCATGAAGATGCATTTTTGGACTTATTTCAATAGTTATTTAGGCTGAAAGCAAAGTAGGACGATTTGATCAATAGTTAGCTAAAGGACAAAATCTCTTAAAACTGCTTCTCGGGATATCAAAAAGTTCATATCTTGGCATAACTTGGTTCACGATTTGAGACCTTTCTCGGGCCGATATTTGGCATGTACTTCATACTTCATATCTTGAGAGACGTTCTTGAGATAATGGTCTTCTCATCGTAATAGAGTTTCTTCACTTGGAGACTTTTGAGGGGTACTCCAACTTTGTTGACCACGACTTCATGATTATTTCTTCAATCTCTAATTGGGATTTTGAGATACAACGATCCGCCTCCTTTTCGGACTTGGATCTATTTATCCTCATACCTTGTTAGGGTCTTTTCGGATAGACTTCTCCATGATCTTTATGGGAGTTGATTGCTTTTCGTCGTGAGTCCTGATCCTTCATATTGATTTTGGGAATAATGCTTTTCACATCACTTTGGATCTTCAAAAATAAAATTGAATCCTCATGCCTTGTTAAGGCCTTTTCGGACTCGCCAATCTTCGCGCCCCGCTTCATAAGTTATGCCTTGGCTATGAACTCTTATCATTACCGAGCAACTTTTAAACGATCTTGGGCTAGAAGCTAAGTAACTTTTCAAATCGTACGGCCTTACTTATTGTAGATAAATTATTAGCAAGTGATGGGAGAATAGGCAAATAATTACACCAAGTGAGCTTGCGCAAGAATATCGACTTATAATTGACTCTATCATTTCTCGTTCTCCACAATTTAAAATCTCAAGTAATGAGACTCGTGGATACTTAGCCTAATAAACCAATTAAGGTCTACATGGTTAAGGATACTAGCTAGAATAAACTTGAGTAAGTCTATTCGGGTTGAGTCAAAATAATCGCAACGGGCCTAATATGTCAAAGACTTCTAAACTAGCTACACCACTTTATTAATATTTTTTTGACTTTATTGCGGGATATGTATATATGAAAGCAACGATAGAAATTTAAAAATTACGACTACATGGCCAAAATTAATTAAAAATTTGAAAAATGTTGAAAAAGACGATTTTCTGGTTAAATGAAGGCATTTTCATGGAAAAGTCCACTTAAAACTTCGATAGAAGTCCCCCCTACACTTAAGATAAACATTGTCCTCAATGTTTAAGCATGTGGAAAAATCTCCCCTACACTTATGACATTGTGCACGTTGGTTAACTCAAGTTAAGGAAGAGACGACTAAAGTGATCAATTTCAAATGTGAGTATGAAGAAAATTGAATCACGATAGTTGAGAGATAGAACCGGATTTCGGATAACACGGGAGCACGGTTCTTCAGAGATTCCAAGAGTTCACTTATCCCTTTAATCACATCACCACACAAAGACAAACACCTATACAGGTCCCCCTACACTTAGGAGGTTAAAACATAAAAGGATAGATACTCGGGTTGCCTCCCGAGGAGCGCTTGTTTTTTATAACCGAGTCACGAGCCTGACTCGACCCAAAATTAGTTCATGGGGAACGTGGTGAGGGATGGAATCATATCCTGAGAGATGTCCTCACCAAAGTACAGCTTCAGACGCTGGCCATTCACCATGAAATTGGGCCCATTTGGCTTAGAAATCTCAATGGTCCCATATGGAAAGACTTTGGCGACGGTGAATGGACCAGAACAGCGGCTCTTCAACTTGCCAGAGAAGATCTTCAACCGAAGGTTAAAAAGTAAGACTTGATCACCAACGTGGAACTCTCGGTTCTTGATTTTTGCGTCATGAAGGATCTTCGTCTTCTCCTTGTAGATCAGCGAGTTCTCATAAGCTTCATTCCTCAGTTCGTTGAGCTCGTTGAGTTGAATCTTGCGATGATGACCGGCTTTGTTGATGTCGAAGTTAGCCCACTTCAAGGCCCAGTGCGCCTTATGTTCCAGCTCGATGGGAAGGTGGCATGCTTTCCCGTACACAAGACGATAAGGTGTACAACCGATCAGGGTCTTATAAGCAGTACGGAAAGCCCACAGAGCATCATCTAACTTATCGGCCCACGCGGCATGATGCTCTCCCACAGTACGCTCCAAAATTCGCTTCAATCCACGGTTGGATATCTTGGCTTGTCCATTGGTTTGGGGATGATAGGCGGTGGAAAGACGGTGATTGACACCATACTTAGCCATGACTCTTGCAAATTGATCGTTGCAAAAATGACTCCCGCGGTCACTGATAATAGCACGAGGAACGCCGAATCTAGCAAACAACGATTTCAAAAAGTTACAAACCACCCTTGCATCATTAGTAGGGAAAGCTTTGGCTTCAACCCACTTTGAAACGTAGTCAACGGCTACAAGGATGTATTTGTTTCCTTTAGAGGAAGGGAATAGCCCCATAAAGTCGATACCCCAAACATCAAAGATTTCATATTCTTGTATGATATTTTGAGGCATCTCATCTTTATGTGTGATCTTGCCTTGTTTTTGGCAAGCATCACATCGTTTAACCATCTCGTGAGCATCACGATAGATGGTGGGCCAATAAAATCCCGAGTCAAACACTTTTTTGGCGGTGTAGTTGGGACCAAAGTGACCACCGGTGGGTCCTTTGTGGCAAGCGCCAAGGATGTCTAAAGCTGCCGGTCCATCAACACATCGGCGAATAATCAAATCGGCACATTGTTTGAAAAGATACGGGTCATCCCAAAAGTAAGTCTTAATGTCGTTAAAGAACTTCTTCTTTTTCTGGGATGTTAACCCGTCAACGAGAATTCCACCCGCCAAGTAGTTTGCAATGTCCGCAAACCACGGGGTTTCATCAGCAGTCGAGTTGATAGACATTAAGGTCTCCAAGGGAAAAGAATCATTGATTTCTTTGTTCGGATGATCCCCTTGGTAAGGATCCTCAAGTCTACTGAGATGATCCGCGGCTAGGTTTTCAGCTCCTTTTTTATCGCGAATTTCGATTTTAAATTCTTGGAGTAGCAAAACCCAGCGAAGAAGTCTTGGTTTGGAATCTTGTTTAGTTAACAAGTACTTCAACGCGGAATGATCGGTATACACAATTGTTGTAGAAAGGACAAGATAGGGGCGGAACTTTTCAAAAGCATAGACAACAGCTAAAAGCTCTTTTTCGGTTGTCGTGTAATGCAATTGAGCCCCAGTCATTGTCTTGCTAGCGTAATGGATTGGTTGGAAGTGTTTGTTCACTCTTTGGCCCAAAATCGCACCAATAGCAAAGTCACTAGCATCGCACATCAACTCAAAGGGAAGCTCCCAATTAGGGGTAACCAAGACGGGTGCCTTAGTTAGCTTATCCTTAAGCGAGTTGAAGGCTTCAAGGCACTCGTTGGAAAAGATAAAAGGGGTATCTTTTTCCAAGAGGTGGGTCATCGGGCGAGCGATTTGAGAAAAATCTTTGATGAATCGACGGTAGAAGCCCGCATGACCCAGGAAACTTCTCACACCCTTCACTGTTGAAGGTGGAGGCAACTTAGCAATAACATCGACTTTAGCACGGTCTACTTCGAGACCGGCTTTGGAGATTTTGTGTCCCAGCACGATGCCCTCTTTTACCATGAAATGGCATTTTTCCCAATTAAGAACAAGGCGAGTGTCTTCACACCGCTTAAGCATACGTTCTAAATTGGCAAGGCAAGCAGGGAAAGAATCGCCATAAACCGAGAAATCATCCATGAATACTTCCATAGTGTCTTCCACCATGTCATGGAATATAGCCATCATACACCTTTGGAATGTCCCAGGAGCATTACATAAACCAAAAGGCATGCGTTTGTAAGCAAATGTTCCATAGGGACAAGTGAATGTGGTCTTTTCTTGGTCCTTGGGATCGATGGGAATTTGAAAATACCCGGAGAAACCGTCTAAGAAGCAGTAATAGTCATTACCCGCAAGACGTTCGAGCATTTGATCCATGAAAAGAAGAGGAAAGTGATCTTTTCTCGTGGCATCATTGAGCTTGCGATAATCAATACAAACTCTCCACCCAGTAACGAGACGAGTGGGAATCAACTCGTTGTGTTCATTGAGAACAACGGTTATTCCGCCCTTCTTGGGCACACAATGGACGGGACTTACCCACGGTGAATCCGAAATAGGGTAAATCAAGCCGGCATCTAGAAGTTTGATAACCTCTTGTTTGATGACGTCATGAATTTTAGGATTAACCCTTCTTTGGCTCTGGATTGCGGGTTTAAATTCATCTTCCATGAGAATCTTGTGAGTACAAAAGTTCGGATCAATTCCGCGGATATCGAAAATTTTCCAAGCAATTGCCTTCTTGTGAGCTTTAAGCACAGCGATGAGACGAGTTTTCTCTTCTTCTTTCAAGTCCTTAGCGATGATGACAGGTGACTTCTTTTCTTCTTCAAGGAACACGTACTCGAGATGGGGCGGCAACTCCTTCAGTTCTAAATCTGGAGGATTTTCGATGGGAGGCAGTTTCAAAGTCGGAGCATCGATAGCAATAACCGTGGGAGATGGTGGAGAAAGATTGTCTTCGTTGAGAAGGTTTTCAAAGAAATGCATGTCTTCATCCCCATTGGTGGGAGAATCGTCATTAGCTAAGTTCACATCTCCCATGGTGGCTTCAAGATCTTTCCAAAATAAATCACTTTCTCCAAATTGAGACAGTGATGAATCAATAGAGGAAACGGTCTCAACATTGGGAAGAGAAGTAGGAATAGTTTTGCAAGCATTTTGGAAGTGTTCTTCACAAGCCTTATCAAGAACGTCAATACAATTAACACTCTCGTTGGAATAAGGTTGTTTAGACAACTTTCCCATGTTGAAGACAATTTTATCGTCACCCACTCTCATGATAAGCTCACCGGCTTCAACATCGATGAGAGTGTGACCGGTCCTCAAGAATGGACGACCAACAATCAATGGCACACGAGGGTCCATCTCGTAGTCGACTACGACGAAATCGGCAGGAAAAGTGAATTTGTCGACTCCTACAAAGACGTCCTCGGCTATCCCCACTAGATAAGCAACCGTACGGTTAGCTAATTCCAGAGTCATTTTGGTGGGGACTAGCTCAGGGAGAGATAATTGCTTCCAAACGCTTAGAGGCATTAGATTAATACTGGCACCTAGATCGGCTAGGGCCATGCATTTCGCTACTCCCGGCAAGTTACAAGGGATTAAGAAACGACCCGGATCACCAAGCTTGGTTGGCAATTTCCTTAAGAGTACTGCAGAGCAATTCTCATTAAGTTGGGTGTTGGCAATATCAAGAAGCTTTTCCTTGTCGCTCAGAAGATCTTTAAACATTTTTGCGTACTTAGGCATGTGAGCGAGAGCCTCAGCGAAGGAGATGTTGAAATTCAATTGTTTGAACATTTTAAGAAAGTTCGAGACCTGAATATCGTCCTTGCTTTTGAGCTTCTCTTTCCTCAACCTAGATGGATAAGGTATATCGGAAGAAGAGGAAGGCTTTGGGATCGAAGGATCACTCACATCCTTGGGTGGAGGAGGGGTAGAAGTAAGAGGTGGAGAAATTTGGGAAGTCGAAGGTTGAGGAATAGGAGCAGGTGACTCGTTCTCCTTAGTCACAACCACCGGTGGAGGTATAGGAAGCTCGGGTTCCTTGGTACCTTTGCCACTGCGAGTGGTGATTGCTTTCATCTCCCCTCTTGGATTCGCAACGGTGTTACTCAGAAGAGTACCCGAAGAAGAGGGTTGATTACCGTGGAAGAAACTAGCCATCATGTTTCTTAAGTCGTTCGTTTGACTATCCATAGTGTTTCACATATCAGCTCTCAGATCGTTCTCTTGTTTCATCAGGTCTGCTTTCAAGTTGCGCACTTCCTGTTGAAGATTTTCCATGATCACATCGTTAGTCCTCATGTAGGTTTCCACTTCTTGGTGTAAAGCGGTGGGTTGGTTGGGAGGAGCATTGTATGTGGGTGGTTGATAAGCAGGTTGCTGGTAAACTTGGTTGTTTCTTTGAGGCGGATGTTGTTGTTTGTGAGGTGGTATGTATGGTCCACGAGATTGTTGTTGTTGTTGAGGAGGGCGGTTGAGGTTTTGTTGTTGGTTTGGGTTGTTAGGAGTAGAACCAGGTGGTGAGAGATAGTTGTTGGAACGGTAGCTAAGTAGGTTGCGGTCACCTTGAGGTCGAGCAGGTTGATAAGCAGGTTGAGGATAGGTACCGTATGCTGCATTCACGTTCTCAGAAGGGTAGTTTTGGGTGGCAGTACAAGTGGTGTAAGAATGAGGACCCCCGCATATCTCACATGGTTGGCTAACAGCATTGACTTGAGCGTCTTTAGCGTTTCTAGCGTTGATGCTGCTGGTGTTGCTGGCGGTTTGGGTAGCAAGCGATTAAATAAGCGCAGTGATTTTGTCAATTCGCTTGTCGCTGTCACTAGTACTAGCACTAGCGACATTGGTCCGCACACTCTTGGTTTGCACACAAGACTTATTCTCAATGATATCCCAAGCAGCATTGGAGGTCTTAGCCAAAAGATTACCCCTTGAGGCACTGTTTAGTGAATCTTGGTCATTCATGCTTAAACCATTATAAAAAGTATTAATTTGGTGCACTTTGGTAAAACCATGTTGTGGGCATTTTCTTAAAAGATCTTTGAAACGATCCCAAGATTCACTAAACGACTCATCGTACTTTTGTTCAAAATTGATAATTTCATTCCGCAAAGCGGTAGTACGAGAGGGAGGGAAAGAGTAGTTGATAAACTTGGTCTCCAAATCCGTCCACGAAAGAATACTCTGTGGCGGTTCCTTAACAAGCCAATGCCGGGCTTGTCCCTCTAAAGAAAAGGGAAAAAGTTGTAAACGGATTACCTCTTGTGGAACACCATTGAATTTGACCGTATTCGTGAGTTGTAGGAATCTCTTGATGTGGTCATGTGGATCATCAATAGTACGCCCCAAGAATGGTTGAGCAGAGACCATCTGGATAAAGTCGGATTTGAGCTCAAAGTTGTTGGCTGCAAACGCTGGTATAACAATTGGATCAGTGTTGCCATCTACATGAGCTTGCAGAAGTTCAATCATCGGGCGATTATCCGGTAGAGGCTCATTGTTGTTGTTATGATTGTTGTTGAAAGGTGGGTTGTTATTGTTATTATTATTGTTTTGAGGTGGGTTATTATTGTTGTTTTGTACACCGGCCATGTCTAAGTTATCGAGAGGCTCGGGCTCTTGATAAGACGTTGATCGAGTGCGCATACACCTGCAAAAGAACTAACAAGGGGAAAAACAAAGAAAAAATGTTAGCCGTATTTAAAGTGATGGTCATATAATATACCGTTGCGAAGCTCGTGAAAAATACTATTCAACGGAGTCGAGAGTTCTTAGTTATTAATGTTTATGTAACGGGAATTAGTCCCGAACACACAAATGAGGAAGGCCTCCTAAACACTTACTACTAAGTATAAAAGGCCTCCTAAGCCTCATTTGTGTGTGTGATTTCCATTCCATTGTTTTGTAGAGAGACAAACGTATGTGTTTCTCTCACTAGGAATTCACAACTTTGTTTTTCTCTTTTCCTTCATCTAATCTAATCTTTCTTTTTTGGTTTAATCTTCATCTACATTTCTATATCATATATTGTCGTGTGATTCATTCCAACAATTGGTATCATTCGCCAAGGGATTCGTATTTAAGCATTTCGTGTGATTTTGATTGTTTTTCGCCAAAACATCAAAACATTTTCGTGGTTGTTTGTGTTTCTAAGTCGTATAACTTCTTTAAATCGTGTAATAGTGATTTGGGCATCTTGGTTTTGGCTTAAAAACAAGTATTTTGGATCAAAAGTTGAGAAATTTCTTGTTTTTTCATCTTTCCGAAATTCTTGCAGAAACTTCCATCGGAAAGTACAAGTTAATCGTGGGCTTCCATCGCAATAACCATTACCATCGCAAAGGGTTTGGTTCTACATTGCGATAGTTGGATTTTATTACTTATTCCGATCTGGACATTCCGATCGTACTTTGCGATCTAGGATTCCGATGGGTATAAGGAAGGTTTTTAAGCCGTTACTCTGCTTAAATTTTGTCAGCATTCCGATCTGAAGTTATTCCGATCTGAACATATTCCGATCTGAACATATTCCGATCTGAAGTTATTCCGATCTAAGCATTCCGACAGGTCATCATTGCGATCTAAGATTCCGATAGAAGGACATTCCGATCGTAGGACATTCCGATAGAAGCACATTCCGATAGAACATTCCGATGGGCATTCCGACGGAAATTTTGTTTGAGTAATTTTTAATCTTAGCCACCATCTACACTAGTTTCAGAACATAGTTTACTCGAAGATCAAAAAAAAAAAAAAAAGTTAAAATTTTTAGGTCAAGTAAAATCAAATTTTTTCCCTACTAGTTTTTGGCTATCTCGAACTCAATTTCAAAATTTGGCGATACACAATTTTTTCAGCTTACCGTTTTGTCGGACTGAGGAATTTATTGTCGGACTGAAAAAAAAAAGAAATCGGAAGTTTCGAAATTTCAACATCACCACACGCTTTCTACGAATTGAGATCCTGTTGTTTACACGACTTCTACGATGACGTCTCAACAAGATATTTATGCTGCGGGTACTGAGAATCGTCCACCAATGCTTACCAAGGAGAATTACACTACATGGGCTAGTCGTCTCCTTCGTTATGCAAAATGTAAACCTCTGGGAAAGTTGATTGTCAACTCGATTCAAAAGGGTCCGTAGGTTAGAAGAACAATTATTGTGCCTGGGGACCCTACGAATGCTAACCCAGTAGCTGATTCAAGTCATGAGCAAACAGATGAAGAATTAACTGAAGCTGAATCCAAACAACTCGACGCTGATGATCAAGCAATTCAAGTCATTCTTATGGGACTTCCTGAAGATGTTTATGCTGCTGTCGATAGTTGTGAAACCGCACACGAGATGTGGCTTAGGATTCAGAAAATGATGAAGGGCAGTGAAATCGGTTTACAAGAAAAGGAAACTAAGTTGCTTCGTGAATGGGAGAAATTTACGTCTACTGAAGGGGAACAAATTGAACCTTATTATCATCGGTTTTCAACCCTCATGAACCATCTTAGAAGAAACAAACATGAACCTGCACAAATTGCTGCCAACATCAAATTTCTTGATAATCTTCCTTCTGAATGGTCACGATATGTCACTCTTGTCAATCAAACCAAGGATCTTCATGTCGTGGACTACACTCAAGTGTATGACTATTTGAAGATGAATCAAGATGAAGCTAACGAAGTTAGGGCAGAAAGACGTGCCAAGACACAAGATCCATTGGCTTTTATGGCAAACTCTCCATCATCTGTGTCATATCCCATGGTACCCTACCATCAACCCTCATCAAGTAACTTCATGCCACAACAACAACAACAACAACTCACTGCTTATGGATATCAACATCCTGCTGCTATGAATTACTTACAACAACCCATTGCCTGTTTTGATGACATTACCGATCCTACTCATGCTATTAATACTGGTCTTGCCCTTCTTGCAAAGGCATTCAAATTCACCATTAACCCCACCAACAACAATCAGAGAATCTCCTCGAACACTAGAAATAGGCAGATTGCTCAACCTTTCATGAATGCGAATCAAGATCGCCAATTGGTAGTTGCTGGAAACACGGGGACTCAGTTTCAACAATATGGTCAGAATGCTGGGCAAACCGTTGGCAATGCAGGAAATCAGTATGGTCAAAACCGTGGTCAAAATCCGGGTGTTCCGAATGCGGGTAATCAGAATGGGTTAATAGTTGTGCCAGCGGTTGGTAACCAAATGGGAAACATTGTGGCTGCAAGGGCTGAGAATACTGGTACGGGAAATGGAAACAACAATCGTCAGGTTCAGTGCTACAACTGCAGGGGATTTGGTCATTATGCTCGAGATTGCACAGCCAAAAAGAAGAGGGATGCTGCTTATCTTCAGACTCAGCTTCTCATAGCACAAAAAAAAGAGGCAGGAATCCCACTTCAAGTTGAGGAATTTGATCTCATGGCTTCTGCTGCAGAATATGACGAGGAAGAAGAGGTGAATGCCAACTACATCTTGATGGCAAACTTACAGCAAGCATCAACCTCAGGAATGCATGATGACAGAGCTCCCGTCTATGATGAAGACGGTCCCTCTGAGGTACACCCAAGTTTTGATGATAATGATATATATAATATGTCTAATCAGGAGGAAGAGTATACTGAGATGCTTGAGCCCTACATTGAGACACACGAGGATCAAACGAATAATAGTAATATTATTTCGAATGAGCCTAGTGTGGACCTTAGTATGGATCAAGTTGCTCAGCCTACAACCCTTCCTGATGAAACACATGCGTATTATAAATCTCTATTTGATAAGCTTGCTAAGGATGTAGATCATGCTACGGTGGTTAATAATAAGTTTAGAGAAACTAATGCCAAATTGACCACTGAGCTTGCGGGATATAAGGAACGGGAGAAAAGTTTTGAGATTCATCATGCTAAAATCAAGGAACTTGAACAAGCTCATGCTACATCGGTTTATCAATAAAAATGCACCACTAAGAAATTAAATTCCTTACACTTAAGTAGTGCTAAAAAGATAAGCGAATTGAATGATGAAATCACTTCTCTTAATAAATAGCTTTCAACTGAAAAATCTATTATTGTGGAATTAAAAGAAGAACGAAAAAAGCTAAAACATGATTTCAAAATTCGAGAAGATGGGCTTCTTGAGGATTTTTGCAAAGCGCAGGATAGGATTAGAGAATTAGACAACCTTTTAGTAAAACGTGGCCAAACTATGCAGACGATAAATATGCTCGCACCAAAAGTTAATGAGATAAATTACACTCGATACAAAATGGCTTTAGGTTGTCCTCTTCCCCCTAATCTAGGATACCTTAAGCAAGTTCAGGCCACTAATGAAACTTTATATAATGGTAGTGTGCTATTGTCTGATGAGCATGATCCTCCTAGTGTGCATGATTCCGAGGAAACTACTGAACTTGCTGTAGAGTCTCGTTTAAGAATGAAAAAGCTTGATAAAGAAGTGATACACGTTTATTATCCGAAAGTTAATCCTCCAACTGTTTTTGTTCGGTCTAAAACGAGTACTGAAATGCTTTTGCTACCAAGTGAGGAATTGTCTAATGACCCTCCTAAACCGAGTATCACTCGCCGATTTCTAAACGAGCTTAAAGATAACTTTGTCATCCTTAAACGTGTTGTTAATTCAAAAATAACTGGAGGTAATTTTACATCACCTGTTCAGATTGAGGTTCAGAAAATTCTTCAAAACGATATTAATCTGATTATTAATCAAGTTGATGCTCGGTTAGGAAATTTAGAAAACGCTTTTCTAAAAGAATTAGCCAACTTTGTTGAAGACTTTAAATCATTGACGAAGGAAGCTGGTGAATCTCTTGATAAAATTAAAGTTTTGGAAAACGATCTTGAACGCCTCTCTAAAGCTCGTGATTGTATTGATAGTAGCCCTATTGAGTTAGGTACCTCTATGCCGCATAATGAAAACCTTCAAACTGAGCTTGATCTTATGAATGAGAAAATGGAATCTTATGTCATTAAAAAGGATAAAGAATTCACCGATCTTTGGAATAAATTTGTCAAAAAATGTGATGAATGCAAATATGACAAGATTTCGTATGAAAAAGCTCACAATGAAATGCAACAAACTATCACACGGTTGTAAGCTCAGTTAGGAGGGGTTTCGGAAACGAATTTGGCCTCGTCAGGGTTAGAGAGTGTTAGTGGTGGTAATGTTCAGAAGCTTAAGGCTAAGATTGCAGATTTAGAATCTGTTGTTGTTTCATATAAGCGGGCTGTTGAACAAAGTAAGTCTGTCTATCAGAAACTTATTGATAAAATCTGTGAGAACTGTAAATTAAAGGCCTTGTTAAAAGATAAGACTTCTGAACCTAGCTTGATTGTGGATACGATGATCCAGAAACCAGCAACCTCGGGACCCACTCGTATTGCTGTGACACCTTTTCCCAAGGTTGCTGGAACGAAAACTGCTGTGATTGCCCCAGGAATGTTTCATGTTAGTTCTCCCTCTGTGCCTAGCAAACAACGTAAAGCAAGCGTAGGACAAAATCGATCACTATAACTCAACCACAAGTTATTGATTTAAAAAGTGCTAATTCTAATAGACGCGTGTCTTCTTCTACAGGAATAAACAACTACACTAAGAGCAGAAGGCCACAGCCTACGAGCAATACAAGGAATGATAGGGTCCCTTTTGCCTCTAGAAGTAGTCGCCCCAAGATCAATAATGTGGAAGTAGAAGAACACCCTAGGAATTTACCGCTTTTTAATCATAATCAGAAACCTATTTCATCTGAATGTAATGACTTTAAGCTTGCTATTCGGAATGAAAAATCTGAAGTTATCTGTGCTAAATGTAATAAATGTTTCTTTACTTTTAGTCATGATGCTTGTGGTTTGACTATGAATGGTTTGAATTATGGTGGTTACACTCGAATTGACAAGCTGTCAGTCAGTGAACAACAACGCACTCCTAAGGCTAAGGTGTATGTTCCAAAAATTACGCATGTAGGGTCCACAGAAAGTCTTGCTAAGCCTTGTAGCCCTAGACTCACCTCTAAATGGTTGCCTACTGGTAGAAATTTTGACTGTAGTGGCAAAATTATCGACACTAGTAGATCTCATACTGACAGTGAAACGTCGGTATATGATACGGCTTAATTATCTTCTAACCCTACAGGAGCCTATTTCATCGGTTGCCAAAATATTTGTTTCTCTTATCATTGGCAGGCTGTTGAAATTTGTCTCTGGTGCGTGGACTCGGGCTGTTCCAAACATATGACTGGGAATCGAAGCCTTCTCAAGAACTTTGTATGGCGTTTCATGGGAACTGTTCGATTTGGAAATGATCATGTTGCAGCAATTCTAGGCTATGGTGATCTTCATTGGGGAAATATAATCATCACCGGAGTCTCTTTTGTTGATGGCTTGGGACATAACTTGTTCTCGGTTGGGCAATTTTGTGATTCAGACTTGGAGGTCGCTTTCAGAAGTCATACATGTTTTGTAAGAGATCTTGAAGGAATTGATCTGTTGAAAGGAAATCGAACCACCAACCTTTACACCATTGATCTTTTTCAAATGTCTGCTGTTTCTCCAATTTGTCTCATGGACCGAGCCACATAAACAAAGTCGTGGTTATGGCATCAAAGGTTATCTCATCTCAATTTCGATGCCATCACCCATCTCGCGAAAGATGATCTCGTTACCGGTCTTCCAAAGTTCAACTATACAAAAGACCATCTTTGTTTTTCATGTGAGCAAGGTAAAAGTAAGAAGAAGCCTCACAAACCCAAACCTGTTCCCAACTCAACGAATAGGTTACATCTCCTACATATGGATTTGTGTGGCCCAATGAGAATCAAAAGTATTAATGGAAAGCGGTATGTCCTTGTCATTGTGGATGACTATTCTCGTTACACATGGGTTTATTTTCTTGCTTCAAAAGATGAAACCCCTGATGTAATTATTAACTTCTTGAAGAAAACATCAGTACTACTGCAAGCCCCTGTCATTATTGTGAGAACGGATAACGGTACAGAATTCACCAATCAGTAATTGAAAGCTTATTTTGACGAAGTTGGGATTTCTCATCAAACTTCGGCTGTAAGAACTCCAGAGCAGAATGGAGTTGTGGAACGGAGGAATCGTACGTTAGTTGAAGCTGCTCGAACGATGCTTCTCTCCTCTAGTGCACCGTTATTTCTTTGGGCCGATGCTATAGCAACTGCATGTTATACTCAAAACCGCTCCATTATTCACACCCGTTTCAACAAAACACCTTATGAGATCATTAATGGGCGAAAACCGGATATTTCATTTTTACATGTCTTCGGTGCTTTATGTTATCCGAAGAATGATCGTGAAGATATCGGTAAACTTGAACCTAAAGGTGATATTGGCTTTTTCATTGGTTATTCTTCAACTGCTTGTGCTTACAGGGTGTATAATCGAAGGACAAGAAAGGTAATGGAGACTATGAACGTTACCTTTGATGAACTCTCGGGTATGGCCTCTCAGCATAGAAGTTCACATCCCGAGCTTCAAGGTCAGACTTCTGGACATGTAAGTTCAGGACTCGCGCTTCAATTTGCGTCGTCGCCAATCTCATCGTTACAACCTTCGGAACGTGACTTGGAAGTTTTATTTGGGCCTATTTATGATGAATATATGGAGGGTCCTTCGTCATTTGGTGTTCCTCAAAATGACCCGGCTGCACCTGCTACGATAGTTCAAGAACCTCCGACTGCATCTACACCATCGGCATCTACTTCTGCACCATCTACGTCAACCTCAACCATAGTACCTCAAAACATTCCAACCACTTCTCTGATTGCTGACGCAACTCAACAACATTCTCAGCAAATTCCTACTCATGTTCATCTTCAAAATGAAATAGTTGCTGAAAATGCAAACAATGCGATGCTCAACGAACACGAGTTTGTTAATCCATTTGCGGCTTCCACAAGCACTACTCAGCCTTCAGCACCATATGTGGATCCGTCGAGCTCGCATCAAGTTTCTCATACACTTCCACATGAACACAAATGGACTAAGAATCATCATTTGGTTCAAGTGATTGGCAATCTCTCACGACCGGTCTCAACACGAAATCAGCTGCGTACCGATGGTGATATGTGTATCTATGCACTATCAGTCAGCACAATGGAACCAGCAAGTGTGAAAGAAGCAATGACCGATGCATCATGGATTGAGTCTATGCAAGAAGAACTCAATCAGTTCATCCGACTCGATGTATGGGAGTTAGTACCTCGACCGGACAATATCGATCCGCTTACCCTGAAATGGTTATTCAAAAACAAGATGGATGAGGAGCAAACAGTCATTAGGAACAAGACTCGGTTAGTTGTGAGAGGTTATAAACAGCAGGAGGGAATTGATTTCACCGAATCCTTCGCCCCGGTTGCTAGGATGGAAGCTATTAGGATTTTCTTGGCATATGCTGCACACAAATCGTTCACTGTGTCTCAAATGGACGTGAAGACGGCTTTCTTGCACGGGCCGTTAAAAGAAGATGTGTATGTATGTCAACCTGAAGGTTTCATTAATACCGAACATCTAAGCCATGTCTACAAGTTGAAAAAGGCAATTTATGGTTTGAAACAAGCACCGAGGGCATGGTACGACGAATTATCATCATTTCTTCTACAAAATCACTTCAGCAAAGGAACCATTGATCCAACGTTGTTTATCAAGCACTACGGAAACGACATCTTGGTGGCTCAGGTCTATGTAGATGATATTATATTTGGTTCTACTAACCCAAAATATTCCATATTATTTGCCGACCTTATGAAAAGTCGATTCGAAATGTCCATGATGGGGGAAATGACGTTCTTTCTTGGTCTCCAAGTTCACCAATCCCCCCGTGGTATTTTCATAAATCAATCCAAGTATGTGCTTGAGATTCTAACGAAATTTGGTATGGATAACTGTGATCCTATTGGTACTCCAATGGACACTAAACACAAGCTTGATTTGGATAAGAAAGGGACATTTGTAGATGCTACAAAATACCAAAGTATGACCGGGTCCCTTATGTACTTAACCTCAAGCAGACCGGACATTGTGCATGCTACTTGTTTATGTGCTCAGTACCAGGCTCAGCCAACCGAGAAGCACCTCAAGGAGGTTAAAAGGATCTTTCGTTATCTCCGGGGAACCATTAACATGGGTCTCTGGTATACGAAGGATTCTGGTTTTAATCTCACTGGTTTTTCAGATGCCGATCATGCAGGATGTCAGGATACATTCAAGAGCACTTCCGGTGGAGCACAATTCTTAGGCGAGAAGCTAGTGAGCTGGTCATCAAGGAAACAAGACTGTACGGCGTTGTCAACCGCGGAAGCAGAATATGTGTCTCTATCCGTGTGTAGTGCTCAAGTCCTTTGGATGAGAACACAACTCACGGATTATGGCTTTTACTTTAACAAAGTCCCTATTTATTGTGATTCACAATCAGCCATAGCCATATCCTGCAACCCGGTCCAACACTCCAAGACCAAGCACATAGCTGTCCGATTCCATTTCATAAAGGAGCATGTGGAAAAAGGAACGATCGAACTGTATTTTGTCAAGACGGACTACCAACTAGCCGACATCTTCACCAAAGCCCTTTCTCAAGACAGATTTGAATTCTTGGTTCGTCGACTTGGTATGCGTAGTTTCACTCCTGATGAACTTGAACGTCTTGCACATTCGCAGTAACCTTGTATATATCTATCAGAAAATCAAAATACAAAAATATAAAACCTATAAAAACAAAATAAAAAATGAGAAAACCTTTCAAAAAATACCAAAAATATTCTTCTCCGACATGTCTCTCAGCATCGATAATATGGACGTGCTTAGAAATGTTGTTCAATAACGACACGGGTACGTACATAAAGTTCGAATGAGAGTTCAAATGTTTTCAAAACATGTCTTTTCTATTTTTCTTCTCATAATGGCTTATAGTCACATGTCAGGCTATAACCCGGTCCCTAAATAAAGGAAAGTCTTCGACTTATCCTCAACAACGAGAAATTCATTTTTCTCGGTCATGAGCTTAAATCAAAACATTCAAAGTTTTAAGCTCATGAACACAATTTTTCTTGGACCTTTGAGCACAATTTTTCAAAGTATTTCAAAACAATGTGCTCATATACTCCCCTATTTAAATAGAATCTCTTTTCGAGGGGGAGTATAATGATTTCATAAACATTTGTTCCAAAGTTTCATGACACATTATTCTCTCCATGTTTCATCACTAGTTTCACAAAAATTTCAATTTCATGCAATTTTTGAGGGGGAGAATAGTGATTAAAATGTGTTATCTTGAATAAGATCTTTGATATAAGTGCTTTCTCTTCCTAATATGTGCAAAAATCTCTCCTTTTTTATGATGCACATATGTAGGGGGAGCGTTTTTGGTGATATAGAAAACTTTCAAGGTGTAAACATTGAGTTCATCAACATCTTGACTGCATTTTCAATTGATTTTTCTGGTTACGATATCTATACCCTTCAACACATAAATTCACGATGGTATTGGTGTCAAAAGGTGGTTAGGTATTCGTCCTATGGTCCAACCAGAACCGGAGGGATCTTCCCAGGGACAATTCATTAGAAAATAGAAGTCCTTAGGAAAGATGGAGTAGTTGAGTGTACGGGAATAATGCCGACTAATGACTTAAGCTAGCACTGGAACAATCACAACAAGGTGCTAGTTATGACGTCTTGGTATGTAACACCCCATTTTGGAAATAGAATCTTACGCATAATCATGGCGTGTCATCAAAGCATACAAGGATAAATGTCTAAGCATTATTTGACCATAAAAGGGAAATACCGGAATCAAACATCGGTAACCCCAAAGTAGAGCTCATCACACACAAACATAAATACTGTAAAAGGAAAGGACGAAACAATGTCCAAAGCAACTGTATTAAAGTAAAGGAAATGCATAAAGTAAAGAAAGGCAGTAAAGCTTCCAATCCATATGCACGTACGTTTGAGATCTACGAGCGCCCCTGAGTACCTGCCGTTTTGGGAACATGAAAAGGAAAACGGCTGAGCAAGACGCTCAGTGCACAGATGTACAATATAGCATGAAATAGGATAAGCATGTAACATATAACAGCGGAAGACTAAGTTCTGAGTAAACTGGTTAAGTATTAAGAAAACTGGTTTTATAGTTTGAAAAGCCTTATGTTTATCTTATGAAAACTGTTTTAACATAAATATACCATAGCCCATATAGGTCATGAAAAGGTCACGTGCATGAATACTTGGAGGGGTGACCTCATCATGCTGATTAGAGGGGATGCCTAATTTGTAAAACCCGCATGCTTTTACCATGAATAGTGCCCTTAAGATCGTACGTCCTAGATTAAAACTTACCTCATTTAGTATTGATCACATTCATGTGCTAATAATCAAGCAAGTGCATACGTGTATGACATGACAAGTATCGATTACGTACGAACTCATGATAAACAGTTAATAAATATATCACGTGAACATAATTAAATCATGATCACCATTTAAAATACAAATTAGAATACTTACGTATATACATATAATATAATTACGAGCGTTAAGATTACGGTAACTACATGATAAAATAAACAGAAACGCTTCAGACACGAACACGTTTAACCACGAACGAACACGAAACATCGGGACACGAGAAAGGTACGGGTACCCCATGTGGGGCCCCCATACCCACGGCACATATACAAGATGGGCTTAGCCCATGGACTTTTACAAGTAAAGGGGGGGTTATGGTAAAAACATGTTTTCATTTTTCACTTTCAAGAAATAAACAAAAAAACCCTAAAAAGAGTTTTCTCCTCCTCCTTTTCTCCTCTTTGTGCCGCCAACTTAACATCACCATAGGAGGGTGATTGGTTGATTTTGATCTCAAAAACTATTGTGATAATCAGTGTTTGTTCATCCTTTTTTCCAAGCTACATAGTGGTATACCTTTCTAACCCTTCTTTTTAATTCTTTTTAATTCTTTTAATCTTTGATTATTTTCATGAACATGTTATTATTTTCTTATTAAAACATGGTAATTAATCATTGATCTAACATGTTTTGGTATTAATTAAAATCAAAGATTGATTTAAAGGGGTGTTTGTTTTTAGCCGCCTAGCAAAACAAACCCGGGGGGGTTTAGTTTGCTATTGCCGCCACCACCAAGACCATTTTTGGTCTTGGTTGGCTCATGTGGGACCCACGGCATCAAGGAGGCAAACTTGCCCCGAGTTTAGCTCGGGGTACGGTGTCGAATTCATGCCCGATTCATGGTTCGTTGGTTAAATCATGATTTATGCTACATGTTAATTTTTATGAATTATGAACTTAGGATATAATTAATAAATAACATGAAATATTAATTAAATCATGACTTAGGTTATTTTAATTATTAGTTTAACATGACATTAATTTAACCTAAGTATTTTATGTTATATGTTATAATTAATTAATTATTTAAAACATGCCTATAATTAATTAATTTAGACATGACTTAGGTTATGTTATTAATACATAATAATACACGTTTTAACCTAAGTATTTTATTTCATTTTAATTAATACATGTTATAATTTAATTAAAATGCTTAACCTATAGTTTAATTAAAATACATGAAATAATAATTAAACTATACACTATATCATATGACTTAAGAAATAAGCTTATAACACTTAGACTTATATGTTAACTTATGTAACCAGCTTAATTCTAAATATGGAAACTTCTATTTATAGAAACTTAATTAAATAAGGCAACTAATCTAATTATGGAAACCTTCTATATATGGAAATATATCTATTTCAGGCAGCTAATCTAATCATGGAAAACCTTCTATATATGGAAACTTATTTAATTAAGGCAGCTGATCTATTTTTGGAAACTTTCTATTTTTAGAAACTAATCTATTTTAAGCAGTAAATTCTATTTTTGGACACTTTCTATTTTTGGAAACTTTCTATTTTTAGAAACTTTCTATTTTTGGAAACTTTCTATTTTTGGAAACTTTCTATTTTTGGTAACTTTCTATTTTTGGAAACTTTCTATTTTTGGAAACTTTCTATTTTTGGAAACCTGCTATTTTTAGAAAGTTACTTATTATTACACAGCAAGTATAATAATACATGAAATACCAGTAATACTTAATCAGATTAATAAGAATACTAGATAAACACAGTTTAAGGCTTTAAACAGTGAACCATGACCTAAAACATACCAAATCAGCTAAAATGAGACACAAAACCCAGTACGTAATCAGTGAATCGATACTTATACACGTGTGTATTCATGTAGCGTTAGTGATCCAGAAGTAGGAGTCTTTCTTCCGTTCATTCACTGGACTTGAGGTACGGATTCCCGTCCTTTCAGTATGGACATTCTTTCCTTATTAGGATTTCCCCGTATGCAGCCAACTGTTTTCCCCAGCATTTGTTTTATTGTTTTGAACTGCTTATGTTTAATTAGCATAATCTATAGCCATATACAAGCATGACCAGTTTCACCTAGTTATGGAGGTACCATAACCATAGCATTGGAGGCACCGATGTTATGACTTCCCCACGGCAGAGTGATTGCTCGTGGCGTCCCTTTCAGTTTTGGCCATATTATTATATCATGTGGGGCGTATGGGTGCATCCTAGTTACATGTTTTATTCAGTTTATCATGGTGAATGTGGTGTGTGCCTTGCACCCTTCACAAGGAGTTGATCCCTCCTACCCAAACCAGTATATTGATTAGAGGCATCCCCTCTAATCAGCATGATGAGGTCACCCCTCCAAGTATTCATGCATGTGACCTTTTCATGACCTATATGGGCTATGGTATATATATGTTAAAACAGTTTTCACAAGATAAACATAAGGCTTTTCAAACTATAAAACCAGTTTTCTTAATACTTAACCAGTTTTCTCAGAACTTAGTCTTCCGCTGTTATATGTTACATGTTACTCTATTTCATGCTTTATTGTACATCCGTGCACTGAGCGTCTTGCTCAGCCGTTTTCCTTTTCATGTTCCCAAAACGGCAGGTACTCAGGGACGCTAGTAGATCTCAAACGTAGGTGCATATGGACTGGAAGCTTTACTGTCTTTCTTTACTTTATGCATTTCCTTTACTTTAATACAGTTGCTATGGACATTGTTTCGTCCTTTCCTTTTACAGTATTTATGTTTGTGTGTGATGAGCTTTACTTTGGGGTACCGATGTTTGATTCCGGTATTTCCCTTTTATGGTTGAATAATGCTTAGACATTTATCCTTGTATGCTTTGATGACACGCCATGATTATGCGTAATATTCCATTTCCAAAATGGGGTGTTACAATTATGGTATCAGAGCCCAAGGTTTCGACCTGTAGGCTCTCAAATATGACCTGTGATTAGTGGGTAGTCACTACGGTCTTCCTAGAACTGACAGTTGTTTTCATGCATTCATCATTTTTAAGCATACATATACATGTCATTGTTACAGGGTTTTTGACTAAGTAATGGTTGGTACAGGACTGGCCCTATTTAGTCGCATGTGTTTTATCGAAACTTTTAGATTTGGGACCGACCCATAGGCGTCCCCTCGATATGTCTTTTATTTTGAGTGAACTGACCGGAGGCGTTCACTCTCGAGCATCAAAAGTTTTCATAAAACTGCATCATGCATTCATACAAAGATTTTCTTGCATAAAATTTTTCTCGTGAAATTTTTTTGGCATAAATTTTTTTTTTTATATTTTATGTTGGAACTGTTAATCATATGTTTGTGTTATACTGTCAGATGGTTCTCACACGCGAGCAAGAGCAGCTCAATGCTGCAATTCAGGCTGCCATGCAAGCCTTACTTCCTCAACTGAGGAATGACATTCGTACTGAAGTCCAAGCTGCCAACAATCAGCAGCAGCAGAATCAGGCACCTCCTCCTCCTCCTCCCCCAGTGACACTAGCGGTATGGTTGGAAAGATTTAACAAGCTCCGTCCTAGAGCTTTTGAAAAGACTGATAGCCCCAGCGATGCTGAAAGCTGGCTGACTCACATTGAGAAAATCTTCAATGCTATGGGATGTGACCCCGCCTTCAAGGCAAGATTGGCATGCTACCGGTTTGAAGGCGATGTACTCAACTGGTGGCTAGCTTTGACGCAGTCAGAAGGAGGTGATGAATGGGTCGCTGGTTTGACATGGGCCCAATTCAAGGAGAGAGTGATGGAGCAGTTCTTTCCTAAGGCAGAGCAGGACAAACTCAAGCGAGAATACCATGGGATACGTCAGAGAGCGGGCGAGAATAGCAACGAATTCATGCAGCGCTTTCTTCGCTTGGCAGGTTTTCTGGGAGCAGCGGCTGGTACTCCTGAGGAGCAGGCACACCATTTTAGGTGGGCACTTCGCACCTCGGTCGCGAACAATCTGGTATGTGCTACGTTCAATACAGTAGCACAAGTGGCCGACGCAGCAAGGAAGCTTGAGATGTTGCAGGAACGCGATGAGTTCGGGGAAGCTGAAAGACCCGACAAGAGGTAAAACATTTCGTGTTCTAGCGTTAACCAGACCGCATCCTATCATTATATGTTCTATAATCATCTCTTAAACTGTATTTTCCAGGCAGAAAACTGGGGACCGGTCTCAGCCGGCTACTCAGCAGCAGCCTAATCAGCCCAAAGGAAACGGTCACACTAACGACCGTTCTGTTGTGGAAAGGCGCAACGGTAATGATAATTACCGTAACAATGCGGGACACTCCAACAACAGCAAGTCCTACTATTTACGCATCTTCTTATGATTCCATGTTATATCTCCCATGCTGACACTATATTAATCTCTACCAGGAACCACGGTAACGGAAGGGACCAGAACCACAGGGGTTCTCAGCCTAACCGTTCAGCTAACACTGGTAAGCATCTTATGACGCTTATGTCCTATACTCGTGCATATACTTTATTCTTAACACGTTTTGTCATCAGCAGGCCCTCAGCAAGCAAGGACTCCTGCGGGAGGATTCACTCATCCTCTTTGCAGCACTTTCCATCGCAGACACCCTGGCCCATGTCGTCGTGATTCCGACGCGTGCTACAAGTGCGGCCTCCCTGGCCATCGTATGAGAGATTGCCGTAAGGGTGAGATGGAGGGTACTTCGGGTCATGCTGATACTAAACCGCCTCCTACCACTGGGCGTGTCTACACGACATTGCGCGATCAGGCAAATAAATCTACAGGTACCATTACTGGAATTTTGTATATGTACGGCCAGGCTGCATGTGTTCTTTTCGACACGGGTGCCACTCATTCAGTTATTTCCACTACTTATGCTAAGAACATCAGGACACTTCCCTTGCCATTAGAAAATAAGCTTACCATTTCCACGCCTCTGAGGGACTCTGTATTAATAACTCATGTATACAAGAGTCTTCCTCTAGAGTTTGACGATAGAGTTCGTGCAGTAGATGCACTTCCCCTGGACATGATTGAGTTCGATATGGTTATTGGCATGGACTGGCTATCCAGGCACCATGCTACCATAGACTGCCACTCATATCGGGTGATCTTTGGCGACATTAATGCACCAGAGTACATCCATAACGGGTTCATACCCGGACGGTCTGTACAGGTCATATCTACCTTGCAAGCACGTGCATTACTGTCACATGGCTGCGAAGGTTATCTAGCTACGGTTCATTACATGGATGCTGAATCCCCATCGATTCAGGATCAACCAGTAGTTTCGGAATTTCAAGACGTCTTCCCAGATGAACTTCCAGGCATACCACCTGCAAGAGAAGTGGAGTTCAACATCGACCTTGTTCCAGGAGCCGAGCCAATCTCGAAGGCTCCGTATCGTATGGCTCCCATAGAGCTAAAAGAACTGAAGGACCAACTGCAGGAACTTCTTGAACGAGGGTTCATTAGACCAAGCGCATCTCCATGGGGCGCACCGGTCTTGTTCGTTAAGAAGAAGGACGGCAGCATGCGACTTTGCATTGACTACCGTGAACTTAATAAGATTACCATCCGCAATAGATATCCACTGCCACGTATAGACGATCTGTTTGACCAACTTCAAGGAGCCAAACACTTCTCAAAGATCGATCTAAGGTCAGGCTACCATCAGCTGAGGGTTAAAGAGCAGGACATTGCAAAGACTGCTTTTCGTACCCGCTATGGCCATTATGAGTTTGTGGTCATGCCATTCGGCCTGACTAACGCTCCAGCAGTATTCATAGATCTGATGAACAGGATCTTCCATGAATTCCTTGATAAATTTGTCATTGTATTCATCGATGACATCTTGATTTTCTCAAAGTCCACGGAGGAACACGAAGATCATCTCCGTACTGTACTACAGATTCTTCGTCAGAAGCAGCTGTATGCGAAATTCTCCAAGTGTGAGTTCTGGTTAAACAAGGTGTCATTCTTAGGTCACATTGTATCAGCAGAAGGGATCACTATGGACCCAGCGAAGGTTGAGGCTATCACTAAATGGCCAAGACCAACATCAGCGACAGAAGTCCACAGTTTCTTAGGCTTAGCTGGATATTATCGAAGATTCGTGGAGAACTTTTCCCGCCTGGCATTGCCTCTCACCAAACTGATGCGAAAAGGAGAGAAATTCATCTGGACGGAAGAACGAGAGAAGAGCTTCGAAGACCTAAAGCAGAAGTTAGTATCTGCACCTATTCTTACTCTCCCATCTGGTACAGGTGGATTTCAGATCTATAGCGATGCATCGGGGAAGGGACTGGGCTGTGTTCTCATGCAACATGGGAAAGTGATCGCGTATGCCTCACGGCAGCTTAAGACCTATGAAGAAAACTACCCTACGCATGACATGGAACTTGCTGCAGTGGTGTTCGCATTGAAGATATGGAGGCATTACTTATACGGAGAATCATGCGACATTTTCACGGATCACAAGAGCTTGAAGTATATCTTCACACAGCGAGAATTGAACATGAGACAAAGGAGATGGTTGGAACTGTTGAAGGATTATGATATTAACCTACAGTATCATCCCGGGAAGGCTAATGTAGTAGCAGATGCACTCAGCAGAAAGTCCGGAATGATCAACGGCATTGAGATCAAGGAACAAAACATAAGAGACTTGGAGCGACTAGACATCAAAATCATGGTACGTGGGCAACACGGATACTGGGCGAATCTTAGAGTAGAACCTGAGTTACTGACTAGGATTAAGGAAGCGCAGAAGGATGATGGAGAGATTTGGGCGATAATTCAGAATTTGGAGAAGCAGACAGAATTCAGAATGGACGCAGACGGTATCGTTTGGCAGGGCACGAGACTTTGTGTTCCTGACAATCCAGAACTCCGGGAAGCATTGTTAGCTGAAGCTCACAGCTCCCCATTTTCTATACATCCTGGGTCGACAAAAATGTACCATGACATCAGACAGCACTTTTGGTGGAGTGGTATGAAACAGGATGTAGCCACGTATGTCTCCAAATGTCTTACCTGCCAGCAGGTTAAGATTGAACATCAGCGATCGGGCAGTCTCCTTCAACCGTTGGATATTCCAGAGTGGAAGTGGGACAAAATCACCATGGATTTTGTTACCGGTCTTCCGCCTACCAAGAAGAAGCACGATGCTATTTGGGTCATTGTTGATCGACTCACCAAATCAGCTCATTTCTTACCGATACGCAAGGAAGATCCGGTAAGTAAACTCGCAGATACATACAGAAGGGAGATCATGAGACTCCACGGCACTCCCTCCAGCATCGTCTCAGACAGAGATCCTCGTTTCACGTCGCGATTCTGGAAAGGTCTGCAAAAAGCTTGGGGTAAACAACTTAAGCTGAGCACAGCCTTTCATCCTCAAACGGACGGACAATCGGAGCGAACAATTCAGACATTGGAAGATATGTTAAGGTCGTGTGCGTTGGAATGGACAGGTGATTGGGACGATTACATCTGTTTAGTCGAGTTTGCATACAACAACAGCTGGCACGCAAGTATCAAATGTGCTCCTTTCGAAATGTTGTATGGCAGAAAGTGTCGCGCTCCAACTTGCTGGGATCAAGTGGGAGAGCGAACACTCGAAGGACCAGAGATTATAGAAATGACCAATGAGAAGATCGAAGTAGCTAAGCAGAAACTGCAGGAAGCACGATCACGTCAGAAGAGTTACGCCGATAAGCATCGTAGGGACATACATTTTAATGTGGGAGGTCACGTCTTCCTCAAGGTTTCGCCGGCACGTGGTGTTAAACGCTTCAGGATCAAAGGGAAACTCAGTCCTCGGTTCATCGGACCATTTGATATCGTTGAACGAATCGGCGAAGTATCTTACCGATTAGCGTTACCTCCTCAGCTTTCACACGTGCATAACGTGTTCCATGTGTCCTTACTCAGAGGGTACAATTATCATCCCCTTCACATGGTTCAGTATCCACTGGAACAGATACGTGAAGATCTCACTTTTATAGAAGAACCCGAACGAGTACTCGACAGGCAAGAACGATTCATGAGAAGGAAGACGATTCCATTCGTCAAAATTCTTTGGAAGGACCATACCGAGCGGGAAGCCACTTGGGAAACAGAGGAGTCTATCCGGGCTTCTTACCCTCACTTCATATTTTGAGTTCGGGTATGTCACTTCTTTTCAGCTTACTTTATCTATAATTCGGGGACGAATTATTCTTTTTAGGGGGGAAGAATTGTAAAACCCGCATGCTTTTACCATGAATAGTGCCCTTAAGATCGTACGTCCTAGATTAAAACTTACCTCATTTAGTATTGATCACATTCATGTGCTAATAATCAAGCAAGTGCATACGTGTATGACATGACAAGTATCGATTACGTACGAACTCATGATAAACAGTTAATAAATATATCACGTGAACATAATTAAATCATGATCACCATTTAAAATACAAATTAGAATACTTACGTATATACATATAATATAATTACGAGCGTTAAGATTACGGTAACTACATGATAAAATAAACAGAAACGCTTCAGACACGAACACGTTTAACCACGAACGAACACGAAACATCGGGACACGAGAAAGGTACGGGTACCCCATGTGGGGCCCCCATACCCACGGCACATATACAAGATGGGCTTAGCCCATGGACTTTTACAAGTAAAGGGGGGGTTATGGTAAAAACATGTTTTCATTTTTCACTTTTAAGAAATAAACAAAAAAACCCTAAAAAGAGTTTTCTCCTCCTCCTTTTCTCCTCTTTGTGCCACCACCTTAACATCACCATAGGAGGGTGATTGGTTGATTTTGATCTCAAAAACTATTGTGATAATCAGTGTTTGTTCATCCTTTTTTCCAAGCTACATAGTGGTATACCTTTCTAACCCTTCTTTTTAATTCTTTTTAATTCTTTTAATCTTTGATTATTTTCATGAACATGTTATTATTTTCTTATTAAAACATGGTAATTAATCATTGATCTAACATGTTTTGGTATTAATTAAAATCAAAGATTGATTTAAAGGGGTGTTTGTTTTTAGCCGCCTAGCAAAACAAACCCGGGGGGTTTGGTTTGCTATTGTCGCCACCACCAAGACCATTTTTGGTCTTGGTTGGCTCATGTGGGACCCACGGCAGCAAGGAGGCACACGTGCCCCGAGTTTAGCTCGGGGTACGGTGTCGAATTCATGCCCGATTCATGGTTCGTTGGTTAAATCATGATTTATGCTACATGTTAATTTTTATGAATTATGAACTTAGGATATAATTAATTAATAACATGAAATATTAATTAAATCATGACTTAGGTTATTTTAATTATTAGTTTAACATGACATTAATTTAACCTAAGTATTTTATGTTATATGTTATAATTAATTAATTATTTAAAACATGCCTATAATTAATTAATTTAGACATGACTTAGGTTATGTTATTAATACATAATAATACACGTTTTAACCTAAGTATTTTATTTCATTTTAATTAATACATGTTATACTTTAATTAAAATGCTTAACCTATAGTTTAATTAAAATACATGAAATAATAATTAAACTATACACTATATCATATGACTTAAGAAATAAGCTTAAAACACTTAGACTTATATGTTAGCTTATGTAACCAGCTTAATTCTAAATATGGAAACTTCTATTTATAGAAACTTAATTAAATAAGGCAACTAATCTAATTATGGAAACCTTCTATATATGGAAATATATCTATTTCAGGCAGCTAATCTAATCATGGAAAACCTTCTATATATGGAAACTTATTTAATTAAGGCAGCTGATCTATTTTTGGAAACTTTCTATTTTTAGAAACTAATCTATTTTAAGCAGTAAATTCTATTTTTGGAAACTTTCTATTTTTGGAAACTTTCTATTTTTGGAAACTTTCTATTTTTGGAAACTTTCTATTTTTGGAAACTTTCTATTTTTGGTAACTTTCTATTTTTGGAAACTTTCTATTTTTGGAAACTTTCTATTTTTGGAAACTTTCTATTTTTGGAAACCTGCTATTTTTGGAAAGTTACTTATTATTACACAGCAAGTATAATAATACATGAAATACCAGTAATACTTAATCAGATTAATCAGAATACTAGATAAACACAGTTTAAGGCTTTAAACAGTGAACCATGACCTAAAACATACCAAATCAGCTAAAATGAGACACAAAACCCAGTACGTAATCAGTGAATCGATACTTATACACGTGTGTATTCATGTAGCGTTAGTGATCCAGAAGTAGGAGTCTTTCTTCCGTTCATTCACTAGACTTGAGGTACGGATTCCCGTCCTTTCAGTATGGACATTCTTTCCTTATTAGGATTTCCCCGTATGCAGCCAACTGTTTTCCCCAGCATTTGTTTTATTGTTTTGAACTGCTTATGTTTAATTAGCATAATCTATAGCCATATACAAGCATGACCAGTTTCACCTAGTTATGGAGGTACCATAACCATAGCATTGGAGGCACCGATGTTATGACTTCCCCACGGCGGAATGATTGCTCGTGGCGTCCCTTTTAGTTTTGGCCATATTATTATATCATGTGGGGCGTATGGGTGCATCCTAGTTACATGTTTTATTCAGTTTATCATGGTGAATGTGGTGTGTGCCTTGCACCCTTCACAAGGAGTTGATCCCTCCTACCCAAACCAGTATATTGATTAGAGGCATCCCCTCTAATCAGCATGATGAGGTCACCCCTCCAAGTATTCATGCATGTGACCTTTTCATGACCTATATGGGCTATGGTATATATATGTTAAAACAGTTTTCACAAGATAAACATAAGGCTTTTCAAACTATAAAACCAGTTTTCTTAATACTTAACCAGTTTTCTCAGAACTTAGTCTTCCGCTGTTATATGTTACATGTTACTCTATTTCATGCTTTATTGTACATCCGTGCACTGAGCGTCTTGCTCAGCCGTTTTCCTTTTCATGTTCCCAAAACGGCAGGTACTCAGGGACGCTAGTAGATCTCAAACGTAGGTGCATATGGACTGGAAGCTTTACTGTCTTTCTTTACTTTATGCATTTCCTTTACTTTAATACAGTTGCTATGGACATTGTTTCGTCCTTTCCTTTTACAGTATTTATGTTTGTGTGTGATGAGCTTTACTTTGGGGTACCGATGTTTGATTCCGGTATTTCCCTTTTATGGTTGAATAATGCTTAGACATTTATCCTTGTATGCTTTGATGACACGCCATGATTATGCGTAATATTCCATTTCCAAAATGGGGTGTTACATAATTAATATACTGGTTTGGGTAGGAGGGATCAACTCCTTGTGAAGGATGCAAGGCACACACCACATTCACCATGATATACTGAATAAAACATGTAACTAGGATACACCCATACGCCCCACATGATATAATAATATGGCCAAAACTGAAAAGGGGCGCCACGAGCAATCACTCCGCCGTGGGGAAGTCATAACATTGGTGCCTCGAATGTTATGGTTATGGTACCTCCATAACTAGGTGAAACTGGTCATGCTTTTATATGGCTATAGATTATGCTAATTAAACATAAGCAGTTCAAAACAATAAAACAAATACTGGGGAAAACAGTTGGCTGCATACCGGGAAATCCTAATAAGGAAAGAATGTCCATACTGAAAGGACGGGAATCCGTACCTCAAGTCCAGTGAATGAACGGAAGAAAGACTCCTACTTCTGGATCACTAACGCTACATGAATACACACGTGTATAAGTATCGATTCACTGATTACGTACTGGGTTTTATGTCCCGTCTTAGCTTACTTTGTATGTTTTAGGTCATGGTTTACTGTTTAAAGCCTTAAACTGTGTTTATCTTGTATTCTGATTAATCTGATTAAGTATTACTGGTATTTCATGTATTATTATACTTACTGTGTAATAATAAGTAACTTTCCAAAAATAGCAGGTTTCCAAAAATAGAAAGTTTCCAAAAATAGAAAGTTTCTAAAAATAGAAAGTTTCGAAAAATAGAAAGTTACCAAAAATAGAAAGTTTCCAAAAATAGAAAGTTTCCAAAAATAGAAAGTTTCCAAAAATAGAAAGTTTCCAAAAATAGAAAGTTTCCAAAAATAGGATTTACTGCTTAAAATAGATTAGTTTCTAAAAATAGAAAGTTTCCAAAAATAGATCAGCTGCCTTAATTAAATAAGTTTCCATATATAGAAGGTTTCCATGATTAGATTAGCTGCCTGAAATAGATAGATTTCCATATATAGAAGGTTTCCATTAATAGATTAGTTGCCTTATTTAATTAAGTTTCTATAAATAGAAGTTTCCATATTTAGAATTAAGCTGGTTACATAAGCTAACATATAAGTCTAAGTGTTTATAAGCTTATTTTCTTAAGTCATATGATATAGTGTATAGTTTAATTATTATTTCATGTATTTTAATTAAACTATAGGTTAAGCATTTTAATTAAAGTATAACACGTTTTAATTAAAATGGAATAAAATACTTAGGTTAAAATGTGTATTATTATGTATTAATAACATAACCTAAGTCACGTCTAAATTAATTAATTATGGGCATGTTTTAAATAATTAATTAATTATAACTTATAACATAAAATACTTAGGTTAAATTAACATCATGCTAAATTAATAATTAAAATAACCTAAGTCATGATTTAATTAATATCTCATGTTATTAATTAATTTATATCCTAAGTTCAATATTCATAAAAATTTACATGTAGCATAAATCATGATTTAACCAACGAACCATGAATCGGGCATGAACTCGACACCGTACCCCGAGCCAAACTCGGGGTACGTGTGCCCCCTTGCTGCCGTGGGTCCCACAAGCACCAACCAAGACCAAAAATGGTCTTGGTGGTGGCGGCAATAAGCAAACCGAACCCCCCCGGGTTGGTTATGCTAGGCGGCTAAAACAAACACCCTTTTATATCATCCTTTGATTTTAATTTACCCCAAAACATGTTAGATCAATGTTTAATTATCATGTTTTAATAAGAATAATAATAACATGTTCATGAAAATAATCAAAGATTTAAAAGAATTAAAAAGAAAGGTTTAGAATGATATACCAATACGTAGCTTGAAAGGGGATGAACAAACACGGTTTCTAGCACTTGTTTTTAATGTCAAAAATCAACAACACCCTCCTATGGTGTTGTTATGGGTGGCGACACAAGAGAGAGCAAGGAGGAGGAGAGAAAACTTTTTAGGTTAAAATGCTATTTTGCTTGAAAGTGAAAAATGAAAAACATATTTACCATAACTCCCCTTTTCTTGTAAAAGTCCATGGGCTTGGCCCACCTTGGTTGTTGTGCCGTGGGTATGGGGGCCCCACATGGGGTACGCGTACCTTTTCTCGTGTCCCGATGTTTCGTGTTCGTTCGTGGTTAAACGTGTTCGTGTTTAAAATGTTTCTGTTTATTTTATCATGTCGTTTATCGTAATCTTAACGCTCGTAATTATATTATATGTATTTACGTAATTATTATAGTTCGTATTTTAAATGGTGATCATGATTTAATTATGTTCACGTGACATATTTATTAACTGTTTATCATGAGTTCGTACGTAATCGATACTTATCATGTCATACACGTATGCACTTGCTTGACTATTAGCACATGAATGTGATCAATACTAAATAAGGTAAGTTTTAATCTAGGACGTACGATCTTAAGGGCACTATTCATGGTAAAAGCATGCGGGTTTTACAATTCTTCCCCCCTAAAAAGAATAATTCGTCCCCGAATTATAGATAAAGCAAACTGGAAAGAAGTAACATACCCGAACTCAAAATATGAAGTGAGGGTAAGAAGCCCAGATAGACTCCTCTGTTTCCCAAGTGGCTTCCCGCTCGGTATGGTCCCTCCAAAGAAATTTGACGAATGGAATCGTCTTCCTTCTCATGACTCGTTCTTGCCTGTCAAGAACTCGTTCGGGTTCCTCTATAAAAGTGAGATCTTCACGTATCTGTTCCAGTGGATACTGAACCATGTGAAGGGGATGATACTTGTACCCTTTGAGTAAGGACACATGGAACACGTTATGCACGTGCGAAAGCTGAGGAGGTAACGCCAATCGGTAAGATACTTCACCGATTCGTTCCATGATATCAAATGGTCCGATGAAACGAGGACTGAGTTTCCCTTTGATCCCGAAGCGTTTAACACCACGTGCTGGCGAAACCTTGAGGAAGACGTGATCTCCCACATTAAAATGTATGTCCCTACGATGCTTATCGGCGTAACTCTTCTGACGTGACCGTGCTTCCTGCAGCTTTTGCTTAGCTACTTCGATTTTCTCATTTGTCAATTCTATAATCTCTGGTCCTTCGAGTGTTCGCTCTCCCACTTGATCCCAGCAGATTGGAGCGCGACACTTTCTGCCATACAACATTTCGAAAGGAGCACATTTGATACTTGCGTGCCAGCTGTTGTTGTATGCAAACTCGACCAAACAGATGTAATCGTCCCAATCACCTGTCCATTCCAACGCACACGACCTTAACATATCTTCCAATGTCTGAATTGTTCGCTCCGACTGTCCGTCCGTTTGAGGATGAAAGGCCGTACTCAGCTTAAGTTGTGTACCCCAAGCTTTTTGCAGACCTTTCCAGAATCGCGACGTGAAACGAGGATCTCTGTCTGAGACGATGCTGGAGGGAGTACCGTGGAGTCTCATGATCTCCCTTCTGTAAGTATCTGCGAGTTACTTACCGGAACTTCCTTGCGTATCGGTAAGAAATGAGCTAATTTGGTGTGTCGATCAACAATTACCCAAATAGCATCGTGCTTCTTCTTGGTAGGCGGAAGACCGGTAACAAAATCCATGGTGATTTTGTCCCACTTCCACTCTGGAATATCCAACGGTTGAAGGAGACCGCCCGATCGCTGATGCTCAATCTTAACCTGCTGGCAGGTAAGACATTTGGAAACATAAGTGGCTACATCCTGTTTCATACCACTCCACCAAAAGTGCTGTCTGATTTCATGGTACATTTTTGTCGACCCAGGATGTATAGAAAATGTGGAGCTGTGAGCTTCAGCTAACAATGCTTCCCGGAGTTCTTGATTGTCAGGAACACAAAGTCTCGTGCCCTGCCAAACGATACCGTCTGCGTCTATTCTGAATTCTGTCTGCTTCTCCAAGTTCTGAATTATCGCCCAAATTTCTCCATCATCCTTCTGCTCTTCCTTGATCCTAGACAGTAACTCAGGTTCTACTCTAAGATTCGCCCAGTATCCGTGCTGCCCACGTACCATGATTTCGATGTCTAGCCGCTCCAAGTCTCTTATGTTTTGTTCCTTGATCTCAATGCCGTTGATCATTCCGGACTTTCTGCTGAGTGCATCTGCTACTACATTAGCCTTCCCGAGATGATACTGTAGGTTAATATCATAATCCTTCAACAATTCCAACCATCTCCTTTGTCTCATGTTCAATTCTCGTTGAGTGAAGATATACTTCAAGCTCTTGTGATCCGTGAAAATGTCGCATGATTCTCCGTATAAGTAATGCCTCCATATTTTCAATGCGAACACCACTACAGCAAGTTCCAGGTCATGCGTAGGATAGTTTTCTTCATAGGGCTTAAGCTGCCGTGAAGCATACGCGATCACTTTCCCATGTTGCATGAGAACACAGCCCAGTCCCTTCCCCGATGCATCGCTATAGATCTGAAATCCACATGTACCAGATGGGAGAGTAAGAATAGGTGCAGATACTAACTTCTGCTTTAGGTCTTCGAAGCTCTTCTCTCGTTCTTCCGTCCAGACGAATTTCTCTCCTTTTCGCATCAGTTTGCTGAGAGGCAATGCCAAGCGAGAAAAGTTCTCCACGAATCTGCGATAATATCCAGCTAAGCCTAAGAAACTGCGGACTTCTGTCGCTGACGTTGGTCTTGGCCATTTAGTGATAGCCTCAACCTTCGTTGGGTCCATAGTGATCCCTTCTGCTGATACAATGTGACCTAAGAATGCCACCTTGTTTAACCAGAACTCACACTTGGAGAATTTCGCAGACAACTGCTTCTGACGAAGAATCTGTAGTACCGTACGGAGATGGTCTTCGTGTTCCTCCGTGGACTTTGAGAAAATCAGGATGTCATCGATGAATACAATGACAAACTTATCAAGGAATTCGTGGAAGATTCTGTTCATCAGATCCATGAATACTGCTGGAGCATTAGTCAGGCCGAATGGCATGACCACAAACTCATAATGGCCATAGCGGGTACGAAAAGCATTCTTGGCAATATCCTGCTCTTTAACCCTTAGCTGATGGTAGCCTGACCTTAGATCGATCTTTGAGAAGTGTTTGGCTCCTTGAAGTTGGTCAAACAGATCATCTATACGTGGCAGTGGATATCTATTGCGGATGGTAATCTTATTAAGTTCACGGTAGTCTATGCAAAGTCGCATGCTGTCGTCCTTCTTCTTAACGAACAAGACCGGTGCGCCCCATGGAGATGCGCTTGGTCTAATGAACCCTCGTTCAAGAAGTTCCTGCAGTTGGTCCTTCAGTTCTTTTAGCTCTATGGGAGCCATACGATACGGAGCCTTAGAGATTGGTTCAGCTCCTGGAACAAGGTCGATGTTGAACTCCACTTCTCGTGCAGGTGGTATGCCTGGAAGTTCAGCTGGGAAGACGTCTTGAAATTCCGAAACTACTGGTTGATCCTGAATCGATGGGGATTATGCATCCATGTCATGAACCGTAGCTAGATAACCCTCGCAGCCATGTGACAGTAATGCACGTGCTTGCAAGGTAGATATGACTTGTACAGACCGTCCGGGTATGAACCCGTTATGAATGTACTCTGGTGCATTAATGTCGCCGAAGATCACCCGATATGAGTGGCAGTCTATGGTAGCATGGTGCTTGGATAGCCAGTCCATGCTGAGAATCATATCGAATTCAATCATGTCTAGGGGAAGTGCATCTACTGCACGAACTTTATCGTCAAACTCTAGAGGAAGACTCTTGTATGCATGAGTTATTAATACAGAGTCCCTCAAAGGCGTGGAAATGGTAAGCCTATTTTCTAATGGCAAGGGAAGTGTCCTGATGTTCTTAGCATATGTAGTAGAAATAACTGAGTGAGTGGCACCCGTGTCGAAAAGAACACATGTAGCTTGGCCGTACATATACAAAATTCCAGTAATAGTACCTGTAGATTTGTTTGCCTGATCACGAGATGTTGTGTAGACACGCCCAGTGGTAGGAGGCGGTTTAGTATCAGCATGACCCGAGGTACCCTCCATTTCACCCTTACGGCAATCTCTCATACGATGGCCAGGGAGGCCGCACTTGTAGCACGCGTCGGAATCACGACGACATGGGCCAGGGTGTCTGCGATGGCAAGTACTGCAAAGAGGATGAGCGAATCCTCCAGCAGGAGTCCTTGCTTGCTGAGGGCCTGCTGATGACAAAATGTGTTAAAAATAAAGTATATGCACGAGTATAAGACATATGCGTCATAAGATGTTCACCAGTGTTAGCTGAACGGTTAGGCTGCGAACCCCTGTGATTCTGGTCCTTCCCGTTACCGTGGTTCCTGGTAGAGATTAATAGTGTCAGCATGAGAGATATAACATGAAATCATAAGAAGATGCGTAAATAGTAGGACCTGTTGTTGTTGGAGTGTCCAGCGTTGTTACGGTAATTATCATTACCGCTACGCCTTTCCACAACAGAACGGTCGTTAGTGTGACCGTTTCCTTTGGGCTGATGAGGCTGCTGCTGAGTAGCCGGCTGAGACCGGTCCCCAGTTTTCTGCCTGGAAGATACAGTTTAAGAGATGATTATTGAACATATAATGATAGGATGCGGTTTGGTTATCGATAGAGCACGAAATGTTTACCTCTTGTCGGGTCTTTCAGCTTCCCCGAACTCATATCGTTCCTGCAACATCTCTAGCTTCCTTGCTGCGTCGGCCACTTGTGCTACTGTATTGAACGTAGCACATACCAGATTGTTCGCGACCGAGGTGCGAAGTGCGCACCTAAAGTGGTGTGCCTGCTCCTCAGTAGTACCAGCTGCTGCTCCCAGAAAACCAGCTAAGCGAAGAAAGCGCTGCATGAATTCGTTGCTATTCTCGCCCGCTCTCTGACGTATCCCATGGTACTCTCGCTTGAGCTTGTCCTGCTCTGCCTTTGGAAAGAACTGCTCCATCACTCTCTCCTTGAATTGGGCCCATGTCAAACCAGCGACCCAATCATCACCTCCTTCCGACTGCGTCAAGGCTAGCCACCAGTTGAGTACATCGCCTTCAAACCGGTAGCATGCCAATCTCGCCTTGAATGCGGGGTCACATCCCATAGCATTGAAAATCTTCTCGATATGAGTCAACCAGCTTTCAGCATCGCTGGGGCTATCAGTCTTTTCAAAAGCTCTAGGACGGAGCTTGTTGAATCTTTCCAATCACATTGCTAGTGTCACTGGGGGAGGAGGAGGAGGTGCCTGATTCTGCTGCTGCTGATTGTTGGCAGCTTGGACTTCAGCACGAATGTCATTCCTCAGTTGAGGAAGCAAGGCTTGCATGGCAGCCTGAATTGCAGCATTGAGCTGCTCTTGCTCGCGTGTGAGAACCATCTGACAGTATAACATAAAACATATGATTAACAGTTCAAAACATAAAATATATATTATATATATACATGAAAAAAAAAATTTATGCCAAAAATTTCACGAGAAAAATTTTATGCAAGAAAATCTTTGTATGAATGCATGATGCAGTTTTATGAAAACTTTTGATGCTCGAGAGTGAACGCCTCTGGTCAGTTCACTCAAATAAAAGACATATCGAGGGGACGCCTATGGGTCGGTCCCAAATCTAAAAGTTTCGATAAAACACATGCGACTAAATAGGGCCAGTCCTGTACCAACCATTACTTAGTCAAAAACCCTGTAACAATGACATGTATATGTATGCTTAAAAATGATGAATGCATGAAAACAACTGTCAGTTCTAGGAAGACCGTAGCGACTACCCACTAATCACAGGTCATGTTTGAGAGCCTACAGGTCGAAACCTTGGCTCTGATACCATAATTGTAACACCCCATTTTGGAAATGGAATCTTACGCATAATCATGGCGTGTCATCAAAGCATACAAGGATAAATGTCTAAGCATTATTTGACCATAAAAGGGAAATACCGGAATCAAACATCGGTAACCCCAAAGTAGAGCTCATCACACACAAACATAAATACTGTAAAAGGAAAGGACGAAACAATGTCCAAAGCAACTGTATTAAAGTAAAGGAAATGCATAAAGTAAAGAAAGGCAGTAAAGCTTCCAATCCATATGCACGTACGTTTGAGATCTACGAGCGCCCCTGAGTACCTGTCGTTTTGGGAACATGAAAAGGAAAATGGCTGAGCAAGACGCTCAGTGCACGGATGTACAATATAGCATGAAATAGGATAAGCATGTAACATATAACAGCGGAAGACTAAGTTCTGAGTAAACTGGTTAAGTATTAAGAAAACTGGTTTTATAGTTTGAAAAGCCTTATGTTTATCTTATGAAAACTGTTTTAACATAAATATACCATAGCCCATATAGGTCATGAAAAGGTCACGTGCATGAATACTTGGAGGGGTGACCTCATCATGCTGATTAGAGGGGATGCCTCTAATTAATATACTGGTTTGGGTAGGAGGGATCAACTCCTTGTGAAGGATGCAAGGCACACACCACATTCACCATGATATACTGAATAAAACATGTAACTAGGATGCACCCATACGCCCCACATGATATAATAATATGGCCAAAACTGAAAAGGGACGCCACGAGCAATCACTCCGCCGTGGGGAAGTCATAACATTGGTGCCTCCAATGTTATGGTTATGGTACCTCCATAACTAGGTGAAACTGGTCATGCTTGTATATGGCTATAGATTATGCTAATTAAACATAAGCAGTTCAAAACAATAAAACAAATACTGGGGAAAACAGTTTGCTGCATACGGGGAAATCCTAATAAGGAAAGAATGTCCATACTGAAAGGACGGGAATCCGTACCTCAAGTCCAGTGAATGAACGGAAGAAAGACTCCTACTTCTGGATCACTAACGCTACATGAATACACACGTGTATAAGTATCGATTCACTGATTACGTACTGGGTTTTATGTCCCGTCTTAGCTTACTTTGTATGTTTTAGGTCATGGTTTACTGTTTAAAGCCTTAAACTGTGTTTATCTTGTATTCTGATTAATCTGATTAAGTATTACTGGTATTTCATGTATTATTATACTTACTGTGTAATAATAAGTAACTTTCCAAAAATAGCAGGTTTCCAAAAATAGAAAGTTTCCAAAAATAGAAAGTTTCCAAAAATAGAAAGTTTCCAAAAACAGAAAGTTACCAAAAATAGAAAGTTTCCAAAAATAGAAAGTTTCCAAAAATAGAAAGTTTCCAAAAATAGAAAGTTTCCAAAAATAGAAAGTTTCTAAAAATAGAATTTACTGCTTAAAATAGATTAGTTTCTAAAAATAGAAAGTTTCCAAAAATAGATCAGCTGCCTTAATTAAATAAGTTTCCATATATAGAAGGTTTCCATGATTAGATTAGCTGCCTGAAATAGATAGATTTCCATATATAGAAGGTTTCCATTAATAGATTAGTTGTCTTATTTAATTAAGTTTCTATAAATAGAAGTTTCCATATTTAGAATTAAGCTGGTTACATAAGCTAACATATAAGTCTAAGTGTTTATAAGCTTATTTTCTTAAGTCATATGATATAGTGTATAGTTTAATTATTATTTCATGTATTTTAATTAAACTATAGGTTAAGCATTTTAATTAAAGTATAACATGTTTTAATTAAAATGGAATAAAATACTTAGGTTAAAATGTGTATTATTATGTATTAATAACATAACCTATGTCGCGTCTAAATTAATTAATTATGGGCATGTTTTAAATAATTAATTAATTATAACTTATAACATAAAATACTTAGGTTAAATTAACATCATGCTAAATTAATAATTAAAATAACCTAAGTCATGATTTAATTAATATCTCATGTTATTAATTAATTTATATCCTAAGTTCAATATTCATAAAAATTTACATGTAGCATAAATCATGATTTAACCAACGAACCATGAATCGGGCATGAACTCGACACCGAACCCCGAGCCAAACTCGGGGTACGTGTGCCCCCTTGCTACCGTGGGTCCCACAAGCACCAACCAAGACCAAAAATGGTCTTGGTGGTGGCGGCAATAAGCAAACCGAACCCCCCCCCCCCCCCCCGGGTTGGTTATGCTAGGCGGCTAAAACAAACACCCTTTTATATCATCCTTTGATTTTAATTTACCCCAAAACATGTTAGATCAATGTTTAATTATCATGTTTTAATAAGAATAATAATAACATGTTCATGAAAATAATCAAAGATTTAAAAGAATTAAAAAGAAAGGTTTAGAATGATATACCAATACGTAGCTTGAAAGGGGATGAACAAACACGGTTTCTAGCACTTGTTTTTAATATCAAAAATCAACAACACCCTCCTATGGTGTTGTTATGGGTGGCGGCACAAGAGAGAGCAAGGAGGAGGAGAGAAAACTTTTTAGGTTAAAATGCTATTTTGCTTGAAAGTGAAAAATGAAAAACATATTTACCATAACCCCCCTTTTCTTGTAAGAGTCCATGGGCTTGGCCCACCTTGGTTGTTGTGTCGTGGGTATGGGGGCCCCACATGGGGTACCCGTACCTTTTCTCGTGTCCCGATGTTTCGTGTTCGTTCGTGGTTAAACGTGTTCGTGTTTAAAATGTTTCTGTTTATTTTATCATGTCGTTTATCGTAATCTTAACGCTCGTAATTATATTATATGTATTTACGTAATTATTATAGTTCGTATTTTAAATGGTGATCATGATTTAATTATGTTCACGTGACATATTTATTAACTGTTTATCATGAGTTCGTACGTAATCGATACTTATCATGTCATACACGTATGCACTTGCTTGACTATTAGCACATGAATGTGATCAATACTAAATAAGGTAAGTTTTAATCTAGGACGTACGATCTTAAGGGCACTATTCATGGTAAAAGCATGCGGGTTTTACAATTCTTCCCCCCTAAAAAGAATAATTCGTCCCCGAATTATAGATAAAGCAAACTGGAAAGAAGTAACATACCCGAACTCAAAATATGAAGTGAGGGTAAGAAGCCCGGATAGACTCCTCTGTTTCCCAAGTGGCTTCCCGCTCGGTATGGTCCCTCCAAAGAATTTTGACGAATGGAATCGTCTTCCTTCTCGTGACTCGTTCTTGCCTGTCAAGAACTCGTTCGGGTTCCTCTATAAAAGTGAGATCTTCACGTATCTGTTCCAGTGGATACTGAACCATGTGAAGGGGATGATACTTGTACCCTTTGAGTAAGGACACATGGAACACGTTATGCATGTGCGAAAGCTGAGTAGGTAACGCCAATCGGTAAGATACTTCACCGATTCGTTCCATGATATCAAATGGTCCGATGAAACGAGGACTGAGTTTCCCTTTGATCCCGAAGCGTTTAACACCACGTGTCGGCGAAACCTTGAGGAAGACGTGATCTCCCACATTAAAATGTATGTCCCTACGATGCTTATCGGCGTAACTCTTCTGACGTGACCGTGCTTCCTGCAGCTGTTGCTTAGCTACTTCGATTTTCTCATTGGTCAATTCTATAATCTCTGGTCCTTCGAGTGTTCGCTCTCCCACTTGATCCCAGCAGATTGGAGCGCGACACTTTCTGCCATACAACATTTCGAAAGGAGCACATTTGATACTTACGTGCCAGCTGTTGTTGTATGCAAACTCGACCAAACAGATGTAATCGTCCCAATCACCTGTCCATTCCAACGCACACGACCTTAACATATCTTCCAATGTCTGAATTGTTCGCTCCGACTGTCCGTCCGTTTGAGGATGAAAGGCCGTACTCAGCTTAAGTTGTGTATCCCAAGCTTTTTGCAGACCTTTCCAGAATCGCGACGTGAAACGAGGATCTCTGTCTGAGACGATGCTGGAGGGAGTACCGTGGAGTCTCATGATCTCCCTTCTGTAAGTATCTGCGAGTTTACTTACCGGATCTTCCTTGCGTATCGGTAAGAAATGAGCTGATTTGGTGAGTCGATCAACAATGACCCAAATAGCATCGTGCTTCTTCTTGGTAGGCGGAAGACCGGTAACAAAATCCATGGTGATTTTGTCCCACTTCCACTCTGGAATATCCAACGGTTGAAGGAAACCGCCCGATCGCTGATGCTCAATCTTAACCTGCTGGCAGGTAAGACATTTGGAAACATAAGTGGCTACATCCTGTTTCATACCACTCAACCAAAAGTGCTGTCTGATTTCATGGTACATTTTTGTCGACCCAGGATGTATAGAAAATGTGGAGCTGTGAGCTTCAGCTAACAATGCTTCCCGGAGTTCTTGATTGTCAGGAACACAAAGTCTCGTGCCCTGCCAAACGATACCGTCTGCGTCCATTCTGAATTCTGTCTGCTTCTCCAAGTTCTAAATTATCGCCCAAATTTCTCCATCATCCTTCTGCTCTTCCTTGATCCTAGACAGTAACTCAGGTTCTACTCTAAGATTCGCCCAGTATCCGTGCTGCCCACGTACCATGATTTCGAGGTCTAGCCGCTCCAAGTCTCTTATGTTTTGTTCCTTGATCTCAATGCCGTTGATCATTCCGGACTTTCTGCTGAGTGCATCTGCTACTACATTAGCCTTCCCGAGATGATACTGTAGGTTAATATCATAATCCTTCAACAGTTCCAACCATCTCCTTTGTCTCATGTTCAATTCTCGTTGAGTGAAGATATACTTCAAGCTCTTGTGATCCGTGAAAATGTCGCATGATTCTCCGTATAAGTAATGCCTCCATATTTTCAATGCGAACACCACTGCAACAAGTTCCAGGTCATGCGTAGGATAGTTTTCTTCATAGGGCTTAAGCTGCCGTGAAGCATACGCGATCACTTTCCCATGTTGCATGAGAACACAGCCCAGTCCCTTCCCAGATGCATCACTATAGATCTGAAATCCACCTGTACCAGATGGGAGAGTAAGAATAGGTGCAGATACTAACTTCTGCTTTAGGTCTTCGAAGCTCTTCTCTCGTTCTTCCGTCCAGACGACTTTCTCTCCTTTCGCATCAGTTTGGTGAGAGGCAATGCCAAGCGGGAAAAGTTCTCCACGAATCTGCGATAATATCCAGCTAAGCCTAAGAAACTGCGGACTTCTGTCGCTGACGTTGGTCTTGGCCATTTAGTGATAGCCTCAACCTTCGCTGGGTCCATAGTGATCCCTTCTGCTGATACAATGTGACCTAAGAATGCCACCTTGTTTAACCAGAACTCACACTTGGAGAATTTCGCATACAACTGCTTCTGACGAAGAATCTGTAGTACCGTACGGAGATGGTCTTCGTGTTCCTCCGTGGACTTTGAGAAAATCAGGATGTCATCGATGAATACAATGACAAACTTATCAAGGAATTCGTGGAAGATTCTGTTCATCAGATCCATGAATACTGCTGGAGCATTAGTCAGGCCGAATGGCATGACCACAAACTCATAATGGCCATAGCGGGTACGAAAAGCAGTCTTGGCAATATCCTGCTCTTTAACCCTTAGCTGATGGTAGCCTGACCTTAGATCGATCTTTGAGAAGTGTTTGGCTCCTTGAAGTTGGTCAAACAGATCATCTATACGTGGCAGTGGATATCTATTGCGGATGGTAATCTTATTAAGTTCACGGTAGTCTATGCAAAGTCGCATGCTGCTGTCCTTCTTCTTAACGAACAAGACCGGTGCGCCCCATGGAGATGCGCTTGGTCTAATGAACCCTCGTTCAAGAAGTTCCTGCAGTTGGTCCTTCAGTTCTTTTAGCTCTATGGGAGCCATACGATACGGAGCCTTAGAGATTGGTTCAGCTCCTGGAACAAGGTCGATGTTGAACTCTACTTCTCGTGCAGGTGGTATGCCTGGAAGTTCAGCTGGGAAGACGTCTTGAAATTCCGAAACTACTGGTTGATCCTGAATCGATGGGGATTCAGCATCCATGTCATGAACCGTAGCTAGATAACCCTCGCAGCCATGTGACAGTAATGCACGTGCTTGCAAGGTAGATATGACTTGTACAGACCGTCCGGGTATGAACCCGTTATGAATGTACTCTGGTGCATTAATGTCGCCGAAGATCACCCGATATGAGTGGCAGTCTATGGTAGCATGGTGCTTGGATAGCCAGTCCATGCCGAGAATCATAGAATCATATCGAATTCAATCATGTCTAGGGGAAGTGCATCTACTGCACGAACTTTATCGTCAAACTCTAGAGGAAGACTCTTGTATGCATGAGTTATTAATACAGAGTCCCTCAAAGGCGTGGAAATGGTAAGCCTATTTTCTAATGGCAAGGGAAGTATCCTGATGTTCTTAGCATATGTAGTGGAAATAACTGAGTGAGTGGCACTCGTGTCGAAAAGAACACATGCAGCTTGGCCGTACATATACAAAATTCCAGTAATAGTACCTCTAGATTTGTTTGCCTGATCACGAGATGTTGTGTAGACACGCCCAGTGGTAGGAGGCGGTTTAGTATCAGCATGACCCGAGGTACCCTCCATTTCACCCTTACGGCAATCTCTCATACGATGGCCAGGGAGGCCGCACTTGTAGCACGCGTCGGAATCACGACGACATGGGCCAGGGTGTCTGCGATGGCAAGTACTGCAAAGAGGATGAGTGAATCCTCCAGTAGGAGTCCTTGCTTGCTGAGGGCCTGCTGATGATAAAATGTGTTAAAAATAAAGTATATGCACGAGTATATGACATATGCGTCATAAGATGTTCACCAGTGTTAGCTGAACGGTTAGGCTGCGAACCCCTGTGGTTCTGGTCCTTCCCGTTACCGTGGTTCCTGGTAGAGATTAATAGTGTCAGCATGAGAGATATAACATGAAATCATAAGAAGATGCGTAAATAGTAGGACCTGCTGTTGTTGGAGTGTCCAGCGTTGTTACGGTAATTATCATTACCGCTACGCCTTTTCACAACAGAACGGTTGTTAGTGTGACCGTTTCCTTTGGGCTGATGAGGCTGCTGCTGAGTAGCCGGCTGAGACCGGTCCCCAGTTTTCTGCCTGGAAGATACAGTTTAAGAGATGATTATTGAACATATAATGATAGGATGCGGTTTGGTTATCGATAGAACACGAAATGTTTACCTCTTGTCGGGTCTTTCAGCTTCCCTGAACTCATCTCGTTCCTGCAACATCTCTAGCTTCCTTGCTGCGTCGGCCACTTGTGCTACTGTATTGAACGTAGCACATACCAGATTGTTCGCGACCGAGGTGCGAAGTGCCCACCTAAAGTGGTGTGCCTGCTCCTCAGTAGTACCAGCTGCTGCTCCCAGAAAACCAGCTAAGCGAAGAAAGCGCTGCATGAATTCGTTGCTATTCTCGCCCGCTCTCTGACATATCCCATGGTACTCTTGCTTGAGCTTGTCCTGCTCTGCCTTTGGAAAGAACTGCTCCATCACTCTCTCCTTGAATTGGGCCCATGTCAAACCAGCGACCCAATCATCACCTCCTTCCGACTGCGTCAAGGCTAGCCACCAGTTGAGTACATCGCCTTCAAACCGGTAGCATGCCAATCTCGCCTTGAATGCGGGGTCACATCCCATAGCATTGAAAATCTTCTCGATATGAGTCAACCAGCTTTCAGCATCGCTGGGGCTATCAGTCTTTTCAAAAGCTCTAGGACGGAGCTTGTTGAATCTTTCCAATCACATTGCTAGTGTCACTGGGGGAGGAGGAGGAGGTGCCTGATTCTGCTGCTGCTGATTGTTGGCAGCTTGGACTTCAGCACGAATGTCATTCCTCAGTTGAGGAAGCAAGGCTTGCATGGCAGCCTGAATTGCAGCATTGAGCTGCTCTTGCTCGCGTGTGAGAACCATCTGACAGTATAACATAAAACATATGATTAACAGTTCAAAACATAAAATATATATTATATATATACATGAAAAAAAAAATTTATGCCAAAAATTTCACGAGAAAAATTTTATGCAAGAAAATCTTTGTATGAATGCATGATGCAGTTTTATGAAAACTTTTGATGCTCGAGAGTGAACGCCTCTGGTCAGTTCACTCAAATAAAAGACATATCGAGGGGACGCCTATGGGTCGGTCCCAAATCTAAAAGTTTCGATAAAACACATGCGACTAAATAGGGCCAGTCCTGTACCAACCATTACTTAGTCAAAAACCCTGTAACAATGACATGTATATGTATGCTTAAAAATGATGAATGCATGAAAACAACTGTCAGTTCTAGGAAGACCGTAGCGACTACCCACTAATCACAGGTCATGTTTGAGAGCCTACAGGTCGAAACCTTGGCTCTGATACCATAATTGTAACACCCCATTTTGGAAATGGAATCTTACGCATAATCATGGCGTGTCATCAAAGCATACAAGGATAAATGTCTAAGCATTATTTGACCATAAAAGGGAAATACCGGAATCAAACATCGGTAACCCCAAAGTAGAGCTCATCACACACAAACATAAATACTGTAAAAGGAAAGGACGAAACAATGTCCAAAGCAACTGTATTAAAGTAAAGGAAATGCATAAAGTAAAGAAAGGCAGTAAAGCTTCCAATCCATATGCACGTACGTTTGAGATCTACGAGCGCCCCTGAGTACCTGCCGTTTTGGGAACATGAAAAGGAAAACAGCTGAGCAAGACGCTCAGTGCACGGATGTACAATATAGCATGAAATAGGATAAGCATGTAACATATAACAGCGGAAGACTAAGTTCTGAGTAAACTGGTTAAGTATTAAGAAAACTGGTTTTATAGTTTGAAAAGCCTTATGTTTATCTTATGAAAACTGTTTTAACATAAATATACCATAGCCCATATAGGTCATGAAAAGGTCACGTGCATGAATACTTGGAGGGGTGACCTCATCATGCTGATTAGAGGGGATGCCTCTAATTAATATACTGGTTTGGGTAGGAGGGATCAACTCCTTGTGAAGGATGCAAGGCACACACCACATTCACCATGATATACTGAATAAAACATGTAACTAGGATGCACCCATACGCCCCACATGATATAATAATATGGCCAAAACTGAAAAGGGACGCCACGAGCAATCACTCCGCCGTGGGGAAGTCATAACATTGGTGCCTCCAATGTTATGGTTATGGTACCTCCATAACTAGGTGAAACTGGTCATGCTTGTATATGGCTATAGATTATGCTAATTAAACATAAGCAGTTCAAAACAATAAAACAAATACTGGGGAAAACAGTTGGCTGCATACGGGGAAATCCTAATAAGGAAAGAATGTCCATACTGAAAGGACGGGAATCCGTACCTCAAGTCCAGTGAATGAACGGAAGAAAGACTCCTACTTCTGGATCACTAACGCTACATGAATACACACGTGTATAAGTATCGATTCACTGATTACGTACTGGGTTTTATGTCCCGTCTTAGCTTACTTTGTATGTTTTAGGTCATGGTTTACTGTTTAAAGCCTTAAACTGTGTTTATCTTGTATTCTGATTAATCTGATTAAGTATTACTGGTATTTCATGTATTATTATACTTACTGTGTAATAATAAGTAACTTTCCAAAAATAGCAGGTTTCCAAAAATAGAAAGTTTCCAAAAATAGAAAGTTTCCAAAAATAGAATTTACTGCTTAAAATAGATTAGTTTCTAAAAATAGAAAGTTTCCAAAAATAGAAAGTTTCCAAAAATTGAAAGTTACCAAAAATAGAAAGTTTCCAAAAATAGAAAGTTTCCAAAAATAGAAAGTTTCCAAAAATAGAATTTACTGCTTAAAATAGATTAGTTTCTAAAAATAGAAAGTTTCCAAAAATAGATCAGCTGCCTTAATTAAATAAGTTTCCATATATAGAAGGTTTCCATGATTAGATTAGCTACCTGAAATAGATAGATTTCCATATATAGAAGGTTTCCATTAATAGATTAGTTGCCTTATTTAATTAAGTTTCTATAAATAGAAGTTTCCATATTTAGAATTAAGCTGGTTACATAAGCTAACATATAAGTCTAAGTGTTTATAAGCTTATTTTCTTAAGTCATATGATATAGTGTATAGTTTAATTATTATTTCATGTATTTTAATTAAACTATAGGTTAAGCATTTTAATTAAAGTATAACATGTTTTAATTAAAATGGAATAAAATACTTAGGTTAAAATGTGTATTATTATGTATTAATAACATAACCTAAGTCGCGTCTAAATTAATTAATTATGGGCATGTTTTAAATAATTAATTAATTATAACTTATAACATAAAATACTTAGGTTAAATTAACATCATGCTAAATTAATAATTAAAATAACCTAAGTCATGATTTAACTAATATCTCATGTTATTAATTAATTTATATCCTAAGTTCAATATTCATAAAAATTTACATGTAGCATAAATCATGATTTAACCAACGAACCATGAATCGGGCATGAACTCGACACCGTACCCCGAGCCAAACTCGGGGTACGTGTGCCCCCTTGCTGCCGTGGGTCCCACAAGCACCAACCAAGACCAAAAATGGTCTTGGTGGTGGCGGCAATAAGCAAACCGAATCCCCCCGGGTTGGTTATGCTAGGCGGCTAAAACAAACACCCTTTTATATCATCCTTTGATTTTAATTTACCCCAAAACATGTTAGATCAATGTTTAATTATCATGTTTTAATAAGAATAATAATAACATGTTCATGAAAATAATCAAAGATTTAAAAGAATTAAAAAGAAAGGTTTAGAATGATATACCAATACGTAGCTTGAAAGGGGATGAACAAACACGGTTTCTAGCACTTGTTTTTAATGTCAAAAATCAACAACACCCTCCTATGGTGTTGTTATGGGTGGCGGCACAAGAGAGAGCAAGGAGGAGGAGAGAAAACTTTTTAGGTTAAAATGCTATTTTGCTTGAAAGTGAAAAATGAAAAACATATTTACCATAACCCCCCTTTTCTTGTAAAAGTCCATGGGCTTGGCCCACCTTGGTTGTTGTGCCGTGGGTATGGGGGCCCCACATGGGGTACCCGTACCTTTTCTCGTGACCCGATGTTTCGTGTTCGTTCGTGTTTAAAATGTTTCTGTTTATTTTATCATGTCGTTTATCGTAATCTTAACGCTCGTAATTATATTATATGTATTTACGTAATTATTATAGTTCGTATTTTAAATGGTGATCATGATTTAATTATGTTCACGTGACATATTTATTAACTGCTTATCATGAGTTCGTACGTAATCGATACTTATCATGTCATACACGTATGCACTTGCTTGACTATTAGCACATGAATGTGATCAATACTAAATAAGGTAAGTTTTAATCTAGGACGTACGATCTTAAGGGCACTATTCATGGTAAAAGCATGCGGGTTTTACATGGTAAGCATTGAAGGGGTTGAAGAATGAAAAAGAAATGTAAGGATAAAGGGTGTAAAGAAAGAAGCCCTCCATACAACTTAGGCAGAAACCGGGTCAATACATCTACTATCAGAATCACGTTGATGATTTCTGGTATTGAAGAAAAAGCATCATGGACCCAGTGATGAAATGCACAACCCCTCCCAGCCTACTCAAGCTTCTCTCAAAAGAAGTTTGTTTTATCGTCACGGAGTTCAACTCATTTCTATCGACTTTCTCACTCCGAGATAGTAGATATTGAATAGGTGGCAGTCTGCTCCAGCCTCCGATCACCAAATAAACGTGCACTCATAGAGTCTAGAGCCAACGAGATTCATCAAAAATCTCATTAGGACACTTATTCCATAGATCAATTGTTGTTCATCATTAGAACACAAGCGATGATTTATAGAGTCCTACGCTCTATCCTTGTGGTATCGCTAGAACATTCAGAGTGATACTCTTTAGTATTCACAGTGATGAATGGAAATCCTTCCAGTGTTAACATCAAACAGCACTGCGGTAGGTCATATGTAAGATTCACTTGAATTAAACATATGTTAACTGGAAAGCAATAGTGGTTTGGTTCTTATTTGATTCAAACTCGTTCCAGGTCTCGACGTAATATCTTTATGATCTTGCCAGAACATTCAGAGTAATACTTTTCAGTATTTACAGTGACGAATGGAAATCCTTCCAGTGTCATCATCAAACAGCACTGCGGTAGGTAACTTGTGCGATTCTATATGAATCAAACTTGTGTCAACTGGAAAGCAACGATGGTTTGATTCTTAATTGATTCAGACTTGTTCCATGAAAGTGAATTGACGACTTAATCAGCAGAATGGAACTGCATGATTCACTCCTTACTATGAATTATCTTTCGATATATTCAAGTATTGAGAACGGCTACCACAGCTGGAAATCCTGTCAGGGAAGTTCTTTGAACTTACCTGATCACAGGTACAATATTCGTACTGTATAACGGGAAACCGGTAGAATGCAAACGGTGGCGTTATCTCAAGAGTCGCAATTCAAGGCCACATATTCAGGATTATTGAAGAAAGCTCAAGAACATCTAAAGACAAAGACTTCCGCTACTCTGATGATCAAGGGAGATTGTTAACAAGCTTTCATGTCAACTCAAAACATGAGTATGTGGGTAAAGACACAAGAACACAAGCTGGAAAAGTTACAAGATCAAGTCAAGGCAAAGATCAAAGATCCAAGATCACAAGTCATGAAAGGAAATATGAAAGAACTCTCAAGACAACGAGCTTCAAAGTCTGCAACACCAACGAAGTGAAGTCACATATTACATGACCACCCCTTAGGGGGAGATTGTTAGCCGTATTTAAAGTGATGGTCATATAATATACCGTTGCGAAGCTCGTGAAAAATACTATTCAACGGGGTCGAGAGTTCTTAGTTATTAATGTTTATGTAACGGGAATTAGTCCCGAACACACAAATGAGGAAGGCCTCCTAAACACTTACTACTAAGTATAAAAGGCCTCCTAAGCCTCATTTGTGTGTGTGATTTCCATTCCATTATTTTGTAGAGAGAGAAACGTATGTGTTTCTCTCACTAGGAATTCACAACTTTGTTTTTTCTCTTTTCCTTCATCTAATCTAATCTTTCTTTTTTGGTTTAATCTTCATCTACATTTCTATATCATATATTGTCGTGTGATTCATTCCAACAAAAAATATTTTTGGTTTTTATGTTTTTTTAATTTTTTTAGGATTTTTGAAAATTTTATATTTTTTTGTGTTTTTGAAATTTTTATGAAAAAGTAACGTTCACGGCGAACGGATCCCAAAATCCAAGTTCTCACAAAAACTGTTGATCTTAAGAGAAGAGCCGGCATCGGCGCCATTTGATACTAGGCTTTTTATATGGGGGTTCTATTATTCTCTCGATATCCTCTCGAATTGATCTCGGCTCTAAGTGGAATGATTTGTTCTTGGTTAATAAAAAGGGGTTGGTTTGTTTATCTATTTTAAACTAATAACAAGTAATTAAGTGTCAAAGAGTAAACTTAAAGCTTTAAATGATTAAAGTAAAAAGACGAGTTTAAAAAAAAATAAATGTTTGAAAACTTTAAAATTTTATACTAGAAAAATAAATGGACACTCAATAAAAACTAACACTTGGAAAACTTTGTAAAAATATGACTTAGTCGGAAAGTACTAAAAGAAAGTAAGAACGGAGTATAGCAAAACAGTGCCAATCGGAATAATTGAAAATGGAGTGATCGGAATATATTCCGATCAAACGATCGGAATGCTGAGGAGTAGTCTGATCGGAATAAGGGACAAAGAAGGTGATCGGAATAATCAAAAGAAAGTAATCGGAATATGTTAAAAGTGGTGTGATCGGAATGTTCACAAGACCCCCAATCGGAATAAGGTAAAACTAAACAATCGGAGTATGTCAGAATGGGGCAAATCGGAATACTTGAAACAATGCAACAATCGGAATCTATTAAACCCTTTTCCGATCATACGACCGGAAAGAGGGGATGGTGCCTGGTCGGAATAATCCAATCGGAAAGGGGTTTTGCCCTTTCCGAAATCTATGCTAATCCAAAACTTGGGCTAGGGAATAAGCTACTGAATAAGCTCCTCCAAACTAGCACGAATCCACAAATAAGCTGATCAAATAAGCACTAAGAACACTTATCTAAACTTAAAATAAACAACTTTTAAATCAAATCAATAAAAAGATGAACTTTTCATAAAAACTTTAAAAAGTAAATGAGCAAAACTAACAAATAAGCCAATAAGAACAAGGATCTTAAAGCTTATTTGTGTATAGACTTAAGGAAACATAAAAAGATTAACTTTTTTCAAAGAAAGGAAGGATGAGATTAGAGATTAAAAGCTTGAAACTAAACTTGATTAATGAAAAATAATACAAAGTTTTGATCTTGAAAGAGAAAAAGATGAAATCTAGTGAGAGAAAGTTTAGAACTTTCTCTCTCTAAAACTAGAGAGAATGAAAAGCTAAAAACTACCTAAAAGAACTAAGTGTCATTTTTTGTGAAGTAAAGTCCTATTTATAGGCAAGTCTTGTGGTGGTGGGCTTGTGATTGGGCTTTGGTTTGGGCTTCTTTTTCTTCTTTCTTCTTTAGTCTTCACGCTTCTTCAAATAAACGTTTCCGACTTGGATTTGAGAAATGTCGGTGAATAATACCAACTCGTCTTATAATCTTTTGTTTAATAGACTCGAGTTCTTCGACATATATGAATCTTCCATCTTTGGCTCTATTCTTCGATAAATCTTCAAATAGGCACAATGACTTCAAATCTTTTGCATCTCTTGGACAATAGACTTCGTCTTGAGTCTTTTTCTTCGATAAAACCCGTGCAATCCAATGTTTTCTTCAATATTCATCTGGTTGACTCTGAAAACACAATAAACACAAAAACCATGCATAATTCCAAACAAATGATATTAAATACGTGTTTTGGTCTTGTTTTAGCCAGAATTAAGTGGTAAAAGGATGGGTGTTTTCACACCTATCAGCTGCTCCTTCTTTGATGCCACATTCGTCTCCATTTGTGGATACCCCCCTCCTAGTCCTGCTCCACACTCTTCTGATAAGCCTTCTGGTGCTCGTGCTCATAATGATGACCCCTTTATTGCTTCTGGTTCCAATGAAGCCTTCCCAGACCCAAGTCCTCTTGGTGGGAAAGCGGATGAGCCTATTACACTTACTTCTTTACTTGATCTCATGCACAGGTACCATGAACGGATTCTTTCCTTGGAAGCAGATTTGAATCAACATCGTAAGCTTACCCGGGAATTTGTTCTTCCCATGGCTGATCGAATTAAAGCCTTGGAGTTACAGCAGAGGCGAAGGAAGAAGCATGTGGTTCAATCTGATTCTGATGAGGAGGTTGAGGATCTTGTTTAGGATGGTTTGAATTTATTGGTGAAGGCTGCCTTTGCTGATAAGTTGTATGATGATCTGCCGATTCCTCCTACTTCCTCCAGCATTCCTTCTCCTGCTGCTGTCCTACACCAAAGGAGGATGTTGCTGGTCCTACTGCTGGTTCCACTGCTGGCCCATCTCATGATCCAAAGGGGAAAGCCCCCATGACTGATGTTCCCTCACCCCCTCGCAAGCGTACACGCAGACAACTTGAGGAGGATAGGTTGGGTGAGGAGGCTGCTCAAAGGATGCAAGCAGAAATTGACCAAGCTGCTCGGGCTGAGGAGGAAGCTCTTCAGCAGCAGAGACGTGAACAGGTGCAGCATGATGCTATGCATTGGGATGATAGCGACTGGATGCGGGTGTTGACTATTCTTACCACGGATTATTCCCAGTTTACTGATCTCTTGAGTTCTGATGTGAATGAGCATAATTGTATTCCTCGAGCAATGGTGTTAATGCGCAAGCAACAGTTGGCGCTTGCTGCACAACTTCGTGAGAAGTGTAAGAACAGGCCTTTGACGAAAACTGAGGAGCGAAAGCAGATGCAGCGGTATGTGAAGTATCAGTCGGCTGCTTATTTCACTACTGGTTGGACGTGGGAACGGGTCCGGGCATTGTCTTTTGATGAGCTTAAGGCGCTCTATGAACGAATGATCAAACATCGGAGCACCCCAATTCCGGAGCGTTTCATCTATCGTCCTCCTCCACGTGTGGTGCCTACTTCTCAACCTGCTGTTGCTACTGGTTCTACATCTGATCCTCCTCTTGGTTCTGTTGCTATTCCATCGGTTGTTGATGTTTCTACTATTGGTACCACCCCTACACCTTCGGTTGCTTCTCCTGTTTCTCCTCTAGGTCCTACTACCACCACCACCTATGCTACCACTACCACCACCACTACTACTCCTGCTATGGCATCACCATCACCACCCATGCCTGGTCCTCAACCTATTCCTTCTTCTGGTGCAGCTCCTGTTGATCCTTTGGATGGGAAAACTATTGATTCTACTTCTACTGATCACACTCCTGCTGCTAAGGTAAAGGTAAAGGTTGAACCCTCGCCTAGTGCTCCCAACCCTCGCCGTTCCATCCACAAGCAATTGGCTAGACGTGCTAGACGTGGCAAGTCTGTTCCCTATGAGAAGCGTGCTCCCGAAAATCTTATTGATGCAGCTTCCGATAGTGACTCCGAATTGCCATTGGGTAATGGTTCTCTTACTGGTTGGACGGTTATGCCTTCTACGACTGATGTAGAGTTTTTACCCCTTTTGGAAAAGGAAGGCAAAATAGTGGTAAGCGTTAAGTGTCGGTTTAGGAAAACCGAGCACTAATGACCAAATAAGTTCAAGTTCGTTTCCCAAGGAGGCTAGTGCGTTGTGTAATGAATTGATTAATGGTTTGTGATTATACTGAGAAAAAGAAAATAGAAATGGGATAGGAAGAGAATGACGGTTACGACGACGGATTACACTAAGACGAAAAGGTCGTTCATATAAAACCGTAAAAAGCTACAAATTAAAAATTTTAAACCTAAAAATTAATTAAAAGTTAAAAGTAAGTCTAAAATAATATAAATAAGAATAAAAATCCAACAAAAATACTTTAAAACCTTTTATTAATTAAATATTCAATTTTAAATGCTAATTAAAGCCCTAAAATTAAATATAATTAACAAAATGTTCAAAATATTATTTTATTGAACAAATAAGTTACTTATATTATTTAAAGACTAAAAAGTATTTTTCCTAAATTTTAAAAACTATTTTTCTATTTTTAAACACTAAAAACTATTTTTAAACCAAAATAATCATAAAAAATAATAAAATAATGCTAAAAATAATTTGACAATTTTAAAAATCCTAATTTATACTAAAGAACGGTAGAAAATTGAAAAAGTTTGAAAAATATAAAAATTTTCACTAAAAGACAAAACTGATATTAATTAAACCCTAATTAATCTAAATTTAATTCTAAAAATTAAATAAAAAGTGAACAGTAAACAATTTTTGAACTAAAAATCTTAAAACATTTTTCGAAGTCTATGAAAATTTTTAAAAAACTGAAAAATAACAATTTTTACCACTAAAAGACAAAAAATAGAAATTAAAAAGTAATTAAAAATAGCTATTAAATGTAAAAAATATAAAATGAACAGTAACAAAAAATCTAATTAAACAAAAAAAAACAAAAATTAAAAAATTATGAAACTAATTTTAAACCCTAATTCCTATTTTAATGCAGTAAAGACAAAAAACCTAAGTTTCTGATAGTGACATGTGCTAGGGTTTGTCTTTTTGCTGAGCAGTGGAAACAATTGCACAAGCAGGGGGAACTTAGTTCCCACTGTTAGTGTAAATTTTTGGTCAGTTGACCAATAAGCTTAGGAAAGCTTATTTGAGGGCTTATTACTGGACAATAAGGCACCCCTACACTCAGTGGAGTGTAGGGAGTCAGATTAATCACAAAAACAAGCAAGTCTCTTCACAAAATCAAACACAAAATGGACAAGAAGGTGACTGTTATAGCTTATATGGTTCTGATGAACAGTTAGCTGATTCAAATGGCACAATGATGAGTTTCAAATGATCAATTCTTGCAAACAAGTCTACCAAATCACATATAAGCTAGATATAATCCTAGGTAAACAGTTTGGCTAACAACATGCAAGATTTCAAAGGCAATTATACTAAAACAAGGCAGATAAGAGAGTTGCTGATTTTTATGCTATTTTGAACATACAAGACACTTTGATAGCTAGCAACACTGAAATCCAAAGTTGTTAATAAACCAATACCAACAAGATTAGTGTGTCTAAGCAGATTTTCAGGAAAAAACTTGTCACCAAACCTAGCTAAAACACATATCCAAACACACCTTTAAATTCAGAAAGTGAGTTTTTATCAAACCAAAGCTATAAAAATCCTAACCAAACTAAATATAACCTAATCTAGCATGCATAAAATCCCTAATTCAGCAACATCAAACAACAAAATCAACAATAGAACAGATTTCATGCACTTTCACCAAATCACATAAATCACAAAATTTGAAAACTGAAAACAAGGCAAGATAGTTACCTTGTGGGACCCACATCCAGGTCCCACAATGGCTGAAACGCCACCTCCAAACAAGCCCGGGCTTGTGCTGAACTAGATGGGAAACAAGCTTCCAATGAATTTTATGCTAAGATCAACAAATGTGAATAACAAAAAATCTGATTTCTTTCTTTTCCTTTTTAAAACTTTCTGAAAATCTTCTTCTATCAAACAACTTAAACAAACCAACTTCACAATTGGAAAACCAATTTTTGGAACAAGATTTTACCAAATCAACAACTTTTTCAGAAACTTTAAAAATTGCTTTTGAAAACTCAAAAAACACGTCAACAAATAAATATGGAACTCAGAAATTTGCATTAACAAGACACCAACTTTTGGAAATAAAAAGGGATTACAATTTAAACAAAATACCAACTTTTATTAAAACAAAAAGGAATTACAAAAGAAATGCAAATTATGGAACAAGAATAGAGGTCACAAGTCGACCCCTATTTATACAACTGAATAGAAGAATGTAGAAACTAAAACCCTAGCTAGCTGAAAATCCTATAATGCCCCTGGTCAATGAGGTTTGAAATTCGTCAAAGTGGCAACATGTGATCTTGTACTGTTGACAGCTATCTTGATATGATCTTGGCCCTTGAATTTTGCTTTGGGACCAAGTTTTGGGGCCTTGGTCGTTGATTCTCTGCAAGATGCCATTTTTTCCTTTTTTGGAGGAGACAGGGGACACTGGTGGGGTCGTTTGGGGTCACGGGAGAAGACAATTGTGAGTGGGTTTTGGTCTATGTGGGGTTAATCAGTGATCTGGAGAAAATGGGTGAAAAACCCTTTGATTAGGGTTTAATTAACCCTGGTAATTTTTAGGGTTTAAGGGGTGTGAAGAGAGGGATTTGATCTGATTTGGGTTAGTTTAATGTTTAAATTCGTGTTATGGAGGGAAGTAATTAAATAACCAGTTACTTAGTTTATTAAGTGTAGTGGAAGGTGACGTGGAGAGGGTGAGGGTTCTGATTGGTGGATGGAGTTGGGTGGGTGACGTGTCAGACTGTGAGTGGGTGAGGGGAGGTTGGTTGTCTGGTCAGAAAAGGTCCCTTGACTCCTTTAATCTTGCTACTTTGTATTAACAGCCCCAAACCTTTAATTCCTTTGTTAATAACTTTGCACAACTTGTCAAATCTGGCACAACTATTTTGCAAACTTGTTTCAAGGACCTCTTTTGTAATATCTTCATTCTTCAAGGACTAAACTTGTACATAATTGATATTTTAGAGACCCACAAGTAATTTTGAGGATTTACAGGGGTATAAAATGACAAGTCTTCAAACATTGAGGGACCAATCTTTCCAATCTTCAAAACTTCAATGTCATTTTTGGAAATTCCATTCTTGGGCCCGGTTCATTGTGCGGCTTCGTTTCCCGTGTTCGTTTTTGATTGATTCTTGTGATCTTTTTGTCATTTCCTCAATATCCGTACCTAAAATACACAAGCAACAAACACGAGCATATATTTGGCAGTTTTAATGATATTTTATGCATTTTAAGCCCGATTTGGACGATGAGACTATGTATAAAAGCAGTCTCATCACTCCCCCATACTAAACCATTGTCGTGCCCCCACGCAATGCTAGAATAAAGTATCATAGCACATCCAAAATTCATTTTTATTCACTTTTATTGAATGATAAACTAGCTACACTACCACTATTACTTGCGTTTTAGACATAATGTATGATTTTTATCGCAAAATGAGACGTTTAGGTTCATAGAATATGAACACGTGAATGCTTCGTTAGAAATAATTTCATCGTCCTCGATTTTCACCCCAATTCCATGCCAAGCGTGCAACGAGATCATTGTCATTATAAGTTAGTAATGCTAACACTACTCATATGCTCCAATCACGTACTTATCCTCCCATTATTCCTAAGTTGTATCTCTTATATTTTATTTTGTCTTGAATGTTTCACGAGGATACATCATTGACTTATGCGATAATAGAGATTTAGGTCTAAAAATAGAGTCCTAACGGTGTAACCAAGACCATCAAATCAATAACCCCTCCCAATAGACAACGATGTCAAAAAATTAAGTTGACAAGAAGAATCGATAAACACGGTTTTATAACGGTTTTGAACATGAGACTTATTACCAAGACTTTTATATGCCCCCTAACGGAAGGGCCTTATTACCTTTGGTTTACCTCCATCTTTTATTCAACTTCGCCTTGAAGCTTTTATTATGACTTCGGTCTTGCCTTGCCTTTTATTATCCGCCTCATCTGTGGTTTTATTAGCCAAAGACGTATATCCTCACGCTAAGGCGAATTTTGGATCATTAAAGCTTCGAAGATTAAGGCTTGATTCACTTTCAATTTTGCATAGATTTTTCGGCCTTGTGGGGCTTCAAATTGTTTGCTTGATTTAGGTGAGCACTTGAAATCTTATTATTGGGTGAAGCTTTCGATTATTCGGGTGCCAATACTTCAAAACGTTGACGCTGGTGATACCTTAATGTCTTCCCAATTTAATTACACGGAAGCCACTAGAAAAGACTAGAAACCCAACAATCCCAACTAAACCGCTAAGTCAATATTTATTAAGCAAAAAATATTTACATGCGAAGGGAGAATAAGCAAACAACGAGAACACATGAGTTTTTGAAAGAATACGAGTACTCTACGTTTAGCATAGTAACTTATAATTAACTCTATCATTTCTCGTCCTCATTTAAGAGACTTAGCCTAATATAAGTTAAGGAATCAAAGCTAAGTGCTCAACACGCACGGTCGAGTCAAAAATTACTCTTATTCTCGCCATCGGAAAACCTACATTCGTGTCTTCAAACACTTATAAAACATGAGAAAAAGATTTAAAATTTGGCCATTTTTAGCCTTATTTTGCAACAAAAACGATAAACAAAAAGATAAACTTTAGAAAGTGTGAAGGTTTGGCAAGGCAAGTATCTATTCACCCCCCCCCCCCCCCCCCCCCAGCCATACTAAAGTTAAAATTGTCCTCAATGTTTCGAGTCTAGGGGTGCAAACACCCCCATACTAGAGACGTAGTCGAATGCCTAATCTAGCATGGAAAGGGTGTAACCATTAAATTAATAGCCGTTTATGAAGTTTGCTAGAAACCTAAGGTTAGAACATCAAAGGATATATCATTTGGATATTGAGAAAGTCTTCAAAGCAAACACTCGAGTGCTCCCATAAAACGAACACGAGAGGCTCCAATCGTGAAGATCATGATCTAAAAACCACAATGCACAAACAACCACAGAACAAAGGTTGGAAGGGCACAAATCCCCTAACATTAAACTAATTAGAAAGAAATAATATGTACATGGATAAGCATGGGTTTCCCCCACGAGGCACCTTGTTTTTGATAACCGAGTCAAAAGCTCGACTCGAATCCCCATAAATGTGATCATTTAGGGATAATCTTGGTATGGTCAATTTTTAGTGGGGCTTACATGATAAACAAGGCCCAAAAACAACCGGTATTAAGGACTAAGTCCTTTGATGGTGCAAAATACCGGGATCGAAGATGGCATTCTCGTTTTCATTGGAAAAACAAATCAAAGCCACTTCATCATGTGTCAACACAAACCCAAAGGGTTTCAAGAAAATAGATGAGAAGAAATAGAAGGGTGGGACAATGGGTAAGTCATAAAAACATTGAGCTACTCGAGGTAGACTCACACCAATCAAATAGAAAGATTTTCCATTTATTGCATCGGTGGAAGACCGAGATTTCCCTTTATAAGCAATTCCGGGATCAAATATCTCGTCCTCGGTGGAGAAAGGGGAGGGAACATAAGGGGTTTCCCCCACACTAGGTCCACATAAAGCATCGTCAAAAGGAGAAGACGAGCTTGTAGCACTCAAAACACGAGGTGATGACGGAGTTAGCATTGTAGAAAAATCTTTTAAATTCATTTTAAAGTCTTTCCCTTTTTCATCTTTCAAACTCTCCTTATGAAAACCCGACTTAATTATGTCAAAAATATTTGGTGTTTCTAAAGCAATGTTAGTCACACTAAAAATTCTCACATTTGAAAACCGTTTTGGTAAAGGTGGTGGTAAGTTCTCAAAACGTTTATCAACAAAGAAAACTTTCCCATCGGGGTCAACACATTCATCATCCGAAGAATCATTCGTGATTGGAATCGTAGGCTTAACACTCTTAACCTCCACCGGCGGAGGGGACGGAAAATCGTTTTTATCATCAACTTCTAAAAGTCTTTTTGAAATCTTTTTACAAATGTTTTTGATGGGACTAAAATTGTTCAAAGACGTGATAGAATACACATGAGAAAGTGTGGAGTTTTGAGTTGCATTAATGACGAGTTCTTCCTCATTGAAACGAAGAGTGATTTTCCTAGCATGCACATCGATAAATGCTCTCGAGGTATCCAAAAATGATCGACCTAAAATTAGAGGAACTTTAGGATCGATGGGAATGTCAACAACAATAAAGTCCACGAGATAGTAGAACTTTCCAACTTTCACGAAGACGTCCTCGGCTACTCCACAAGCTAGAATCGTAGAATGATCGGCCATCTCGATTGACATTCTTGAAGGAGTGAGATTGGGAAGATTGAGCGACTTAAAAATTTCAAGAGGCATCAAATTAATACTAGCACCAAGATCGGCCAAGGCGTAGCATTCTTCCATATCCTGTATAGCACATGGGATTAAAAACTTGTCGGGATCACCGACTTTTTGAGGTATGCGGCTAAGAAAAACCGAAGAACAACTAGACGATTTTTGCAATTTTTCTTTGTTATTCAACATCCTTTTAAAGTTCGCGGCAAATCGAGGCATCATGACCAAGGCGTCGGCAAAACTTATATTAAAATGCAAGTCACGAAACATTTTCATAAAAAGTTCAAATTGATAATTATTTCGTTCGTGTGCCTTTTCCTTGTCTCGTCTTGAAGGGTAAGGTAAGGGTGGTGTGGGTTGGGGCATAGGCAACGGCCTTGGAATCTCGGGTTCCACTATTGGTGTTGGTTCAACCGTAGGTGTGGTTTGAGCGGTACTTCGTGTGCTTGGAATTTGCTCCTTTTCTACCACCACCTCGGGTTCTTTCTCTTTTTCCTTCTCCGTAGAAGTACTTGGACGAGAAGTGGGTTCTTTGAAAGTTTTACCACTACGAGTAGTAATAACCTTCAATTCTCCTTTCGGGTTCACGATGGTATCACTAGGAAGACCACCCGAAGAAGAAGGTTTACACATGATAGCTTCAAACATTTTTCCCATTCGGTCTTCAAACTTAGATTGCCTAGCATCCGCTTTTAACAACTCTTGCTTAATCTCATGTTGACCTTGCTCCATTTTTTGTTGATTTTGTTGGAGTCGTTGAACATTTCCTTCCATTTTATTAGCATGAGTCTTAAGTTCATTAGCAAGTTCGTTTTTAAGCTCGTTTTTCAACTCGGATATTAAGCTAACCATTTCACGTTGCATATTATCAAACTTAGCATCATTTGCCTTAGCATAATTCAAAAATTCTCCTTGAAGATTTTTGGTGTGATCATTTTGAAAACCTTGAGTGGTAGTTGAAAATCACGGTTTTGGTTTTGGTTTGAAATTTGCCCATTTCCACTTTGATAATTACCCTTGTTGTATTTACGTTGATTGCCTTGATAATTACCACCTTGATTGTTGTTTCGATAGTTATTAGCATTTTGATTTGGTGGAGCTTGATTTTGGCGGGAACCTTGACCGTTTTGGTTATAAGTTCCCGTGGCTACATAAGCACTCGAAGTGTTACCATCCGTGGTAATGCACTCGGAAAGATCATGAGCTCCACCACAAGACAAACAACTCTTAGCAACCGCTTTAACCGAAGCGGAATTCGAAGCTTCTTGAGCTTTCCAATGGGACATAAGATTAGCAAATCTATCAAAAAACCGATTTTCCTCATTAGCTTCATCATGTAAGGCATTAATGCTACGAGACGATGAGGACGATGATGAACCCAATTTGGCAACACTCGGTGTGTTACGAGGGCTATAAACCTTAGACCTATTCTCAATTATCACCAAAGCTTCCTCAACCGTTTTACACAAAAAATTACCACCCGCGGCGGCATTTAAATAATCCCTTTCATGATCATTAAGTCCATTGTAAAACGTGTCAATTTGATGCAAGTCTGAAAAACCGTGATGAGGACATTCATGTAACATTTCCTTAAACCTATTCCAAGCCGTTGAAAAACTTTCATTACACTCTTGTGAAAATTTTGAAATATCGTTTTTCAAGTGCGTAGTCTTAGAGGGCGGAAAAAATTGGTTTACAAACTTAGACACGAGATCCTTCCACGTCAATATAGAATTGGGTGGCTCTTTCTCTAACCAAATTTTAGCGGGCCCCGCTAAGGAATACGGAAAAAGCATCATCTTAATCGAGTCATTCGAGACATCCTTAAACTTGCAAGTGGCGGTAAGACGATTGAATTGGCGGATATGGTTGTGTGGATTGTCCTTCTCATCACCACGGAATTTGTTGTTTTGGATCATCGACAACAAACCCGTTTTCAACTCAAAATTCTCCGCAAGGATAGCGGGAATCACAATAGCCTCTCTCCATAACCCTCGGTGGGTGCTTGAAGTAAATCCATCATAGTTCGATTCGCCATGGTTGGTGCTTCTCTTACAATGGGTTCGTCAATAGGAGACTCCTCACTAGAAAGATTGGGAGTGGGAGTTTTGTTCTTTCGTTTACGTGCACGTCTTGCTTGATTACGAGTTAGCATAAACGTCACGTACAACGAGGGGACGAGCAAAGAAGATTCTTTTTGGTGTTTTGTATTTTTTCAATATTTTTGTGGTTTTTGATTGTTTTTACTTTTTTTTGGATTTTGGAATTGTATTAAGTAGACAAAAATCTACAAATCTCCTCCTTAATCAAATCTCTTGATTAAAGAAGCCTCAAGGAATGAAAACGATCACGTGAAGTGAACGCCTTCGATGTCTTTAGAACGTTGGTGGAACACCAAAACGTTCAAGAGGGTTTAATCAATAGAAACCAAGAAAATATATATGATACTTAATAATACTTTGGGCGGCAAAACCCTCGATTAGCTCTCAAAATCAAATACTCACAAGCAAGCGGGGAAACGAGGCGGCGCGAAGCACTTAAGAGCCTTTTTCCTTAGGATATATTTTATAATATCCGCCTTATACCCACCGTATAGTTTGTATTTTTCAAGATTGAGCTTCTCGAAAGTATTTATCTATTTTTTCCTTTTTCTTTGGTTTGAGATTCGAATACAATGATTGGGTAATGACCTCCCAAGTCAAGGTTGTGATTTCTCACGTATTTGGAGTACTTGTGAATTTATTGTTCTACGTATACAATATAGTAATAGTATTCACAAAAAAACGAAAAACCGATAATACGTATTAGTAGAGTCCTACTAATACAAATACTTATTATGGTTAGTATATAAAAACAACAATTCCAATCAGAACACAACACGCCTCCCCGGTAGCGGCGCCAAAATGATGTAGTGTTTTTACCCCTTTAGGAAAAGGAAGGCAAAATAGTGGTAAGCATTAAGTGTCGGTTTAGGAAAACCGAGCACTAATGACCAAATAAGTTCAAGTTCGTTTCCCGAGGAGGCTAGTGCGTTGTGTAATGAATTGATTAATGGTTTGTGATTATATTGAGAAAAAAAAATAGAAATGGGATAGGAAGAGAATGACGGTTACGACGACGGATTACACTAAGACGAAAAGGTCGTTCACATAAAACCGTAAAAAGCTACAAATTAAAAATTTTAAACCTAAAAATTAATTAAAAGTTAAAAGTAAGTCTAAAATAATATAAATAAGAATAAAAATCCAACAAAAATATTTTAAAACCTTTTATTAATTAAATATTCAATTTTAAATGCTAATTAAAGCCCTAAAATTAAATATAATTAACAAAATGTTCAAAATATTATTTTATTTAACAAATAAGTTACTTATATTATTTGAAGACTAAAAAGTATTTTTACTAAATTTTAAAAACTACTTTTCTATTTTTAAAACACTAAAAACTATTTTTAAACCAAAATAATCATAAAAAATAATAAAATAATGCTAAAAATAATTTGACAATTTTAAAAATCCTAATTTATACTAAAGAATAGTAGAAAAATGAAAAAGTTTGAAAAATATAAAAATTTTCACTAAAATACAAAACTGATATTAATTAAACCCTAATTAATCTAAATTTAATTCTAAAAATTAAATAAAAAGTGAACAGTAAAAACTTTTTGAACTAAAAATCTTAAAACATTTTTCTAAGTCTATGAAAATTTTTAAAACTGAAAAATAACAATTTTTACCACTAAAAGACAAAAAACAGAAATTAAAAAGTAAATAAAAATAACTATTAAATGTAAAAATATAAAATGAACAGTAACAAAAAAATCTAATTAAACAGAAAAATCAAAAATTAAATAAGAAAAATTATGAAACTAATTTTAAACCCTAATTCCTATTTTAATGCACTAAAGACAAAAAACCTAAGTTTCTGATAGTGACATGTGCTAGGGTTTGTCTTTTTGCTAAGCAGTGGAAACAATTGCACAAGTAGGGGGAACTTAGTTCCTACTGTTAGTGTAAATTTTTGGTTAGTTGACCAATAAGCTTAGGAAAGCTTATTTGAGGGCTTATTACTGGACAATAAGGCACCCCTACACTCAGTGGAGTGTAGGGAGTCAGATTAATCACAAAAACAAGCAAGTCTCTTCCCAAATTCAAACACAAAATGGACAAGAGGGTGACTGTTATAGCTTATATGGTTCTAATGAACAGTTAGCTGATTCAAATGGCACAATGATGAGTTTCAAATGATCAATTCTTGCAAACAAGTCTACCAAATCACATATAAGCTAGATATAATCCTAGGTAAACAGTTTGGCTAACAACATGCAAGATTTCAAAGGCAATTATACTAAAACAAGGTAGATAAGAGAGTTGCTGATTTTTATGCTATTTTGAACATACAAGACACTTTGAAAGCTAGCAACACTGAAATCCAAAGTTGTTAATAAACCAATACCAACAAGATGAGTGTGTCTAAGCAGATTTTCAGGCAAAAACTTGTCACCAAACCTAGCTAAAACACATATCCAAACACACCTTTAAATTCAGAACGTGAGATTTTATCAAACCAAAGCTATAAAAATCCTAACCAAACTGAATCTAACCTAATCTAGCATGCATAAAATCCCTAATTCAGCAACATCAAACAACAAAATCAACAATAGAACAGATTTCATGCACTTTCACCAAATCACATAAATCACAAAATTTGAAAACTAAAAACAAGGTACAAGATAGTTACCTTGTGGGACCCACATCCAGGTCCCACAATGGCTGAAAAGCCACCTCCAAACAAGCCCGGGCTTGTGCTGAACTAGATGGGAAACAAGCTTCCAATGAATTTTGTGCTAAGATCAACAAATGTGAATAACAAAAAATCTGATTTCTTTCTTTTCCTTTTTAAAACTTTCTGAAAATCTTCTTCTCTCAAACAACTTAAACAAACCAACTTCACAATTGGAAAACCAATTTTTGGAACAAGATTTTACCAAATCAACAACTTTTTCAAAAACTTTAAAAATTGCTTTTGAAAACTCAAAAAACACTTCAACAAATAAATATGGAACTCAGAAATTTGCATTAACAAGACACCAACTTTTGGAAATAAAAAGGGATTACAATTTAAACAAAATACCAACTTTTATTAAAACAAAAAGGAATTACACAAGAAAATGCAAATTCTGGAACAAGAATAGAGGTCACAAGTCGACCCCTATTTATACAACTGAATAGAAGAATGTAGAAACTAAAACCCTAGCTAGCTGAAAATCCTATAATGCCCCTGGTCAATGAGATTTGAAATTCGTCAAAGTGGCAACATGTGATCTTGTACTGTTGACAGCTATCTTGATATGATCTTGGCCCTTGAATTTTGCTTTGGGACCAAGTTTTGGGGCCTTGGTCGTTGATTCTCTGCAAGATGCCATTTTTTCCTTTTTTGGAGGAGACAGGGGACACTGGTGGGGTCGTTTGGGGTCACGGGAGAAGACAATTGTGAGTGGGTTTTGGTCTTTGTGGGGTTAATCAGTGATCTGGAGAAAATAGGTGAAAAACCCTTTGATTAGGGTTTAATTAATCCTGGTAATTTTTAGGGTTTAAGGGGTGTGAAGAGAGGGATTTGATCTGATTTGGGGTAGTTTAATGTTTAAATTCGTGTTATGGAGGGAAGTAATTAAATAACCAGTTAATTAGTTTATTAAGTGTAGTGGAAGGTGACGTGGAGAGGGTGAGGGTTCTGATTGGTGGAATGAGTTGGGTGGGTGACGTGTCAGACTGTGAGTGGGTGAGGGGAGGTTGGTTGTCTGGTCAGAAAAGGTCCCTTGACTCCTTTAATCTTGCTACTTTGTATTAACAGCCCCAAACCTTTAATTCCTTTGTTAATAACTATGCACAACTTGTCAAATCTGGCATGACTATTTTGCAAACTTGTTTCAAGGACCTCTTTTGTAATATCTTCATTCTTCAAGGACTAAACTTGTACATACTTGATATTTTAGGGACCCACAAGTAATTTTGAGGATTTACAGGGGTATAAAATGACAATTCTTCAAACATTGAGGGACCAATCTTGCCAATCTTCAAAACTTCAAGGTCATTTTTGGAAATTCCATTCTTGGGCCCGGTTCATTGTGCGGTGTCGTTTCCCGTGTTCGTTTTTGATTGATTCTTGTGATCTTTTTGTCATTTCCTCAATATCCGTACCTAAAATACACAAGCAACAAACACGAGCATATATTTGGCAGTTTTAATGATATTTTATGCATTTTAAGCCCGATTTGGACGATGAGACTATGTATAAAAGCAGTCTCATCAACGACTCTACCGGGTACTGTCTCTCATAGGATTACTCTTAGCGATGGTTCTGTTCGGTATGCTTCGGGTTTGCAAGGTATTTTGTCCTGGGCGGATCGTAAAGATCTTATGGCTTTATATGGGTTTGTGGATGCTGGTATGCATGTTCATCCTAGTGATGTGCCCTCCTGGCCTGGTCTGCGAGTGTGGGCTGATTTGAAGATGATGCTTGATGCCCCTCCTCATGCTCCTGTTTCTGGTGTTTGGAACGATCAACCACAATGGGTCATCCAGCGATGGAAGTTATATGCTGGCTGTGGTGTGCATGTGTTAGAGTTGGAGTCTAGTCTTATGGTGTTCATGCTCACAGATTTGGATTATCCGTTGACGATTGCTTCGATGGAGGCCATGCTTGCTTGTCACTTGCAGATTTCTAATGCCCCTTCCGGGAATGAGTCTTCTATGGCAACTACACTGGTGGAAGGGATCCAAGCTCGTTTACAAGCTGATAAGGTGGCTGCTTCTGGTCTGTGATATGGTTGGTTTGTAAGTTTTTATGTTTATTGTTTTTTGTTTATCTGTTCATACTGCAATTCTTTTCACCAATATGTAAAGTGATTGGTGACTTCCATTCATTATAGTTAAAAAAAAACTAACAATATAAAATTTAAAAAAAAAGATTACTTTTTATATAATATCTTCTTATACTTTAAACAAATCATGGATTTTACACTTGTGAATACAATACCATCTGTTGATTCAAACTTTGGGTTCCTGTTGCTGATTCACACTTGTGCTGGTTGCTTGTTTCATCTGGTGTTGGAATTGGTCCTCACAACAAATGGTCCTCAACTCACCATGTCTAACCGACAAGAAAGAGTTGATTCACCTTGAGGGTACGGCTCCTGGTGTGATTCTTAAATCCGTTGATGGTTGCCAGGTTACCCAAAACTGGATGGTTTTCACTTGCCATGGTCCTCGACTGAAAAGTGGCTAATCCAAGGGGGTATGGCTCTTGGTAAAGATTTTATTAAATCCGTTGATAGCTGTAATAGCTTGCTTAAAGCTATAGGGTTTTCAACTCACCGATGCTTCATTGCTAAGAGTTGGCGAGTCCAGAGGGGTACGGCTTCTGGTAAAGACATATCAAATCCGTTGATGGCTGTGATGGTTTGCCTAAATTCATCAGGGTACCCCCACTCACCATTGATTCATGTTCTAAGAGTTGGGCTGGGTTCTGGTCTCCCAGGGTGATGCTTATTCCACCAGAAAGACTGGCTAGCCCAAGAGCGAGCAGCTACTTGGTAAAGGCTCATCAAATCTGCTCATGTTGTTGTAAAGATTCAACACGATGCTGATTTGTTTCATGCTTTGGAGAAGCTTCTAGTGTTCCATGTGGCGGCGGTTCTTATGTTTCTTATCTTGCTGATGCTGCTGTTTCTATTGTTGTTTCAATCCTCAAGCTTTATTGAACGTTTTACCAGGAAACTTGAACTCAACAGGTCAAATTCAAGTTTAGGGGAGGATTGTTAGGACCATTGGAATAGTTCATTGTAATAGGTAGACTAGGAGGTATGTAGTTCCTCCTGGTCATAGTAGTAGTAGGAGCAAGTCGTGCTCCTGGTCCTAGTTAAAGTCAAACTTTATTATTTATTTATTATTCTGTTAGGATATGCATGAGATATGTTAGGAAATGATATGCATATCAGTTTTACACGTTTTGTTTAATGATGTATTAGGGTTTCCTTGTAGTATAAAAGGAACCTTTGGCAGAAGGGTTAGACACCCCTTCATCAAACGTAATTCTAGTCATTATCAATATTAGAAATCCTTAGAAAGGATCAAGTCATTATAGTTATTATGTTCTTCTTTATAGTATTTATATTCCGCACTTATATTATGTATAGAGTCTCTCTGTGAATAGACTTGTGATTACAGAAGTCGTTCATCGTTCCTGACAGGCTGTAAGATCCACATCTAGTGGACCCAACACCATTGATGATGTTGTTCGAATGGCTTACCAACTCATTGGACAGATAATTCAGGATAGGGAAGATGAAGCCCGTGTTGGTGAGAAAAGAAAGGGAGACGGTGATCGTGTAGATAGAGGTGATAATAGGAAGAATTTCAGTCGCCGTCAGAACCAGAGAAAGGGGAATGCAAATGATCTTACCAACAACACACCGCGCAACGATGATAGATGTCCTAAGTGTGGCAACAAGAGGCATGCTGGCGACTGCTAGAAGTGCCAAAATTGCGGAAAGCTTGGACACAAGGTTGAAAGGTGTAAGAAGGGAACCATTTTCTTCAACTGTAATGAAGAAGGTCATAGGAAATCGTAATGCCCCAAGTTGAAAGTGATTGTACCTGGAAGAAACCCCCAGGGTGGTGTTTATCAACTTGGAACAATTGAGGTGAAGAAAGAGGATCCGAATGTCGTTACTGGTACGTTTTTACTCAACAATCATTATGCTGTTGATTTATTTGATTCGGGTGCTGATAGGAGCTTTGTATCCACTCAATTTAGTGCCCTTATTGACATTGAACCTGTTGAGATAAATACCAGTTACGAGGTGGAATTGGCTGATGGTAAATTAGTGAAAACTAATAAGCTATTAGAAGGATGCTCTTTAAATCTCTTGAACTATTCCTTTCCGATTGATTTGATGTTGATAGAATTAGGTAGTTTTGATATTATTATTGGTATGGATTGGTTGTCGTTGAATAATGCTACTATTTTATGTGGAGAGAAGAAGGTTAAGATTCCGCTTAGGAATAGAACGTTAGTAATTGATGGTAATCGAGGTGAATCCTGTTTGAAAATCGTTTCATGTATTAAAGTCCAAAAGTACATCAGGAACGGTTGCGAGTTATTCTTAGCTCAAGTGACCGGGAATGAGTCTAGGGAGAAACGATTGGAAGATGTACCTATTATTTGTGAATTTCCTGAGGTATTTCCTAAAGATTTACCCAGACTACCACTGATAAGGCAAGTAGAATTTCGAATCGATTTAATTCCTGGTGCTGCACCGGTGGCACGTGCGCCTTACCGATTAGCCCCTTCTGAATTAAAGGAGTTATCTGAGCAACTTAAGGAGTTGTCTGATAAAGGTTTTATTCGACCAAGCTCGTCGCCTTGGGGAGCTCCAGTCTTGTTCGTTAAGAAGAAGGATGGATCTTTCCGTATGTGCATTGATTATAGGGAACTGAATAAGTTGACAATTAAAAATCGGTATCCTTTACCAAGGATTGATGATTTGTTTGATCAACTACAAGGATCTAGTGTGTATTCTAAAATAGATTTGCGGTCAGGATATCACCAACTTCGTGTCCGTGAAGAAGATATTCCTATAACTGCATTTAGAACTCGTTATGGACACTATGAATTTCAAGTAATGCCATTTGGGTTAACAAACGCACCTGCGGTTTTCATGGATTTAATGAATCGAGTGTGCAAGCCCTACTTGGATAAATTTGTGATTGTGTTTATTGACGATATTCTAATCTATTCTAAGAATGAAGATGAACATAGAGAACATTTAAGGATTATTTTGAATTTGTTAAAGGATGAAAAGTTGTATGCTAAGTTTTCGAAATGTGATTTTTGGTTAGATTCTGTGCAATTTCTTGGTCATGTGATTAACAAAGATGGAATTCATGTTGATCCTGCAAAGGTTGAAGCCATTAAGAATTGGTCTGCACCGACAACGCCAACGGAAGTGCGACAGTTCTTAGGATTGGCTGGCTATTATAGGCGATTCATTAAAGAATTTTCTTTAATAGCTAAACCCTTGACTAAGCTTACCCAGAAGAATAAACCTTTCGTTTGGGGAAGTGATGAAGATGGAGCATTTCAGACATTGAAGCAAAAATTATGTAGTGCGCCAATTTTATCATTACCCGACGGGAGTGAAGATTTTGTAGTATATTGTAATGCATCTCTTAGAGGCTATGGAGCTGTTTTGATGCAGCGAGAGAAAGTGATAGCTTATGCTTCTAGGCATTTAAGGAAGAATGGGGAGAATTATACTACTCATGATCTTGAGTTAGGAGCTGTAGTCTTTGCTCTTAGGTTGTGGAGACATTATCTGTATGGCACCAAGTGTACGGTATTCACCGATCACAAAAGCCTACGGTATATTCTTGATCAAAAGGAATTGAACATGAGGCAACGAAGATTGATAGAGTTGTTAAGTGATTATGATTGTGATATAAAATATCACCCAAGAAAAGCCAATGTTGTTGCCGATGCATTAAGTAGGAAAGATAGAGAGCCTATCAGGGTACGTTCTCTAGTCTTGACCGTGCACAATAATTTGCCTGAGCAAATTAGAAATGCGCAAATAGAATCCTGTAAGAAAGAAAATTTTGTTAATGAAGGGTTCCGAGGAGAAGGAGATCCTTTAGAGGTTAGAGCTGATGGAGTGAAATGCTTAAGAGGTCGTATGTGGATACCTAAGTTTGGAGGCTTAAGAGATTTGATTATGTTAGAATCCCATAGATCTAAGTATTCCATTCATCCGGGATCTGATAAGATGTACCATGATTTGAAGAAGTTAACTGGTGGCCGAATATGAAAGATGATATTGCTATGTATGTTCTTCAATGCTTGACTTGTGCTAGAGTCAAAGCTGAACATCAAAAGCCATCAGGACTACTTAAACAGCCAAAGATTCCTGAATGGAAGTGGGAGCGAATTACGATGGACTTTATCACCAAGCTTCCTAGAACATCATCTGGAAACAACTCGATTTGGGTTATTGTCGACAGACTGACCAAATCAGCACACTTCATTCCGGTTAAAGAGCAGTTCTCACTGGAGAAGCTGACTCGTATATACCTTGATAATGTTGTATGCAAGCATGGAGTGCCTGTATCGATCATTTCAGATCGAGATCCTAGATTCGCATCGAATTTTTAGAAATCTCTCCAAAGATCTTTGGGAACGAATCTCGACATGAGCACTGCTTATCACCCCCAGACTGATGGGCAAAGTGAAAGAACGATACAAACACTAGAAGATATGTTGAGAGCTTATGTGTTAGATTTTGGTAAGAATTGGGATAAACATTTGCCGTTAGCAGAGTTTTTGTATAACAATAGTTACCATTCTAGTATTAAGGCTGCACCGTTTGAAGCTTTGTATGGTAGGAAGTGTAGATCTCCTGTATGTTGGAGTGAAGTTGGGGATACCCAACTCACGAGACCGGAATTGATCCGTGAGACTACGGAGATGATAGTTCAGATTAAGAATAGGTTGTTGACTGCCCGTAGTAGACAGAAAAGTTACGCGGATGTGCGACAGAAACCGATGGAGTTTAAAGTGGGTGACCGAGTAATGTTGAAAGTATCTCCATGGAAAGGCGTTATAAGAATTGGAAAGCGAGGAAAATTGAATCCCCGCTATATTGGACCCTTTAAGATTTTATCTAGAGTAGGTCCGGTGGCTTACAAACTAGAGTTACCCCCAGAACTTCATGGTGTTCACAACACATTCCATGTATCTAATCTGAAGAAATGTCTAGCAGTGAGTGATGAGAAAATTTCGTTGGCTAAGGTTCGAATAGATGGGAAGTTGCATTTTATCGAAGAACCCGTAGAGGTTATGGATCGTGAGGTTATGGATCGTGAGGTAAAGCAACTGAAACAAAGTCGGATACCTATTGTCAAGATCCGATGGAAATCAAAGCATGGACCAAAATATACTTGGGAACGAGAGGACGAAATGTGGAAGAAATATATGCACCTCTTTGATTTCAATAAGAAACGGACATCAAGATGAAATGGATCACGAGGACGTTGATCCCTTTTAGGAGGAAAAGCTGTGACAATCTAACATTTTCAGGTAGTAAATTATTTTCTCGTATAATATTTTGAAACTTATTTTTGTGTTGGTTGATGAACTCACAATTTACGGATTTAAATTTTGGCTTACGTGCATAATTTAGCGTCTTTTACGACTAAACCGGAAACCTTAGGATTACGTATTTACGTTTTTGAACTCCGTTTTTGATGAGACAATTTTTATTAGATTTGTTTTGTGCCGTTTATTCATAATTTCTAAAAACGTTTTTCGTAAAACGACCCGAGGGCACGCAAATCAAGGAAAATAGAATCGAGGAATACCCGTAAATTAGCGGGATGGGACAAAACAAGTTTATCCCACCCCACTAACTATGGATGGCCCAAAAGAGGACACCACATCCTTTGATGTGGCATCCTTACACTAAACTAACTTACACATGTAAGTTAGCTTCACATTGAAGCTTATTTCACCCACCAAAACTAGCAAAACCACTAGCCTTTCCCATTTACTTCCATTTCACATGCAAACAACTCACACATACTCTCTCCCTCTCATCCTTGTCGTCCCACTTCACCATTCAACACCATCATTTGATCTTTTCTAGCCACAAGTTACATGTTATCTAGCCATATTATAGAGAAACCTTGAAGCCTTGATTGATTGGTGGCCATATTAACAACAAAGGAGGTGATTTTCTTGTGTCCTAGGGCTAATTTCTCAACAAACTATCTTGGTGGTTGATGATCTTGGAGATATATTTGGTGTTCATCAAGTTATTGTCATCCAAAAACATGATATAATCTTGGTTGGTAAAGAAGATCATCCTTTCCATTTCTCTTGTTATTTTTGTAAAGATAAAATGTATTTTCTTTCTTGTTGTATATGTATATGTGAATATATGATGATAATAATGTTGTGTGGGGATCAAGTGTTGATAAATATGCTTAAAAAGATGAATAACCATAAGAAACAAGGCTAAAATCTTGCTTAAATTGTTGGCTGTATAAAAACAGTAAGTAACCAAGTCTTTAGCTGATAAAATTGCATGGTGGAATCCATTTACAGTAAGTGTTAGATGTCATACATATGTGAGAGTTGACCATGCAATGGAATCATCAAAATGAGTGAGATATGATCAAAACAAGATGAGTGTGCTAATCTGAATAGTCTGTTTTGTAGGGACCGTTAGTTAGACATGGAATGAGCAGTAGCTATAACTAACTTATTTGTATCACATAATATGAAGTTTATACCATCCAAATATGAGCTTCTATCTCATTATAGAACTCAAGATATGATAAAAATGGTGAGGATGAAACTAAAAATCAGATTTTGAAGAATTAATGTTTAATACTATTATATAAGCACTCAAATAATATAGTATAAAATGTGAAATTAAAACCCACTAACTTATAAAATTCATTTTTATAAATATGTATAAGGTTAAATAAATGGACACTTTATAAAAATGGTAGTTAAATAAGATTTATAAGTTATAAAAACTATAAACATGATTTTTACGACTTTTTCGGCTATTACCGTAAAATTAACGTTTTTCGCCAATTAAAACTTAGACGATCAAACCCGTCTAATGTAAAGTTTTTAAAAGTCATATACTGATATATAAGTATCTAATACAAGTAAAAACCGATAAAACCCGAACTATAGGACATACGGACATTAACGAGCTAAGTTAGCATATTGGACTAATAATTTAACTAAATAAGTTAAACACTTATAAAAATTACTTATTGGACTTAACCCATTTGGGCCCAACATGTAAAGTGTAAATACTGATAATAAAAGTATAAAATGGATTAATACAAGTTAAAGAACTTATAATAAGCTTATTGGACTTAAAACATGTAAATAGGTAAAACTAGTAAACTAGTAAAAAGTTACCAATACATAAACACTAAAATGAGTAAATAAGAATATATAAACCCACTTGATCATCATCATATGTACAAAATCATCATATGTACATTTGTTATTTTGATAAAGTCATTGAACAAAAGTCTAAGACTGATTAGTATTTATATAGGTTTTCGTGACCGAAACACGCCCATAGCCGATAATCCGCCTTTCATTATCAACGTGAGTTCATAGCCTCGCACTCTTTTAAATGTTTTATAAAATGATTTGTAAACCCGCGAGGGAGATAACATGCTAGTTTTTGATAAAAATAGAACACAAGTAGTCCCGATGGTATGCTTAATGATATGGACCCGAATGATGCGATGACCCAATAAAAGAGATAAAAAGGATTATTAGTAGTTAGGTTATGTCACTCAAAGTCCCATTAGCATGAATTGTGAACTACCGGGATTTGGTAGACGCTTATGCATATGATAGTACAATTTGGGGACGATCACCCTAGTTCGCGCCTTGACGGTTGATCCTCGTCGTACCACATTGATTGGTAAGCGAATTTATGTATGAGAAGACTTACATAGCGTGATTTTTGTGACGACACGCTAACTTAGATGGGCAAATTGTTTGTCGGGTTCGCGGCCCGTTGTTTTGGTAGTAAGGTAACAATGTCATGCGGCTAATAATAATCCTATATAATCTAAATATCCGATATGATACGATGTTAATAACGATAATAATATTACCTATCATGGTAATATTGAGGCTACGGTCTCATGGACGGTTTAAGATGTATGCTTGATTTATATATTGCCTAACTAGCAATACGAGGACTTACTTCTGATATTATACTTGTTCTGATTTCAACGATTGTTTTATATAACGGTTTTATTAATCTCTATGAATTCACTCAGCATTCGCTGATATGATTTTTGCATGTTTTTATCTCAGGTGCTTGAAGGTAATTCGGATGGAGATCGACTCTGATGGCCCACATAATAATAAAAATGTTCATTCGATCTATGTTTTGTAAACTTAATGACCTGTATAATTTGGGACCTGTTGTACACTTTAAAACTTTTTATCGAATGAATGTATGTTGAACCTTGTACAACCATTTTTATGTGTTGTCTATGATTGGAGTTATTGTGCTATCCCGTAACACTCTAAAAGACCCTTCCGTTGTACCGATACGAAATTTTAGAGTGTTACAGTAAGGATTTTGTAGACTTGTTCAAACTGTTGATAACACCCAGATAACATAATGCTTCCTCTGAGCCTACGGTAATCCGGTAACAAAATCCATGGAGGTCTTGTCCCTTCTCCGTTCACACTTATAATAGTGGAAATAACTCCTAGCATGTTAGTGTTCTATCATAACCTGCGGTTATGTCAGGTCAATTAGATATGAACGTAACTGTATCTTGTTTCTTAGAAACTGGATACATAGAAGTTTGGAAAACTATGTGTCTCTGAATTTAGACTTTTCTTGGCGTAGGACTCTCTGAAACACCTGATATAGTGTGAGATTCTCTCCTTTACGCGTAAGGTGAGTCGTGATAGGATTAATTGTGAGAATCAATGTGATTCAGCGTGTCACTGAAATCAACCAGAATTCGTACTGGAAAAATTCCGGGGTGAAATTTCTTTTGTCGTAGTTTTTGCAACATGGTGTGAATATGGTCTTCGTGCCCTTCTCTTGACTTAGAGAAGATCAGGTTGTCATCGATGCAAGTACTAACGAATTTGTTTAGGATTTCATGGGAACTCAATTTATTAAGTCTAAAATGTGGTTGGAGTATTTTATAAGACTAAGGCAAAACCGTGAATTTAGCATGACCAAATCGTGAACGAATGGCAGTCATGGAAATGTCCTACTCTTTTATTTGTCACTGTCGGCGGCATGATCATAAATCGATCTTGGATATTATTTAGCACCCAGTAGTCGATCATATACGTCGTCAATACGTGAAGGAGGATGATGGTTATGGGTGGTGGTTTGTTTAGATCGTTGGTAGTCGACACATAATCTCATGTTATAGTCCTTCTCCTTGAAGGTTCTTCTGGAATCCATATGGGAAGATATTGAGATAATCTGCTGATTATATATAACAAGAACTTTGGTAGTCATGTCATAAATGATAGTTAGAAAATTTTTTGCAGCCATGGGCTAACAAAACACGTGCTTGTAAAGCATAGATAATTTGTACATATTTTCCTGATGGAAAACCATGCTGAATGTATTCAGGAGCCTGAACATTACTGTACATAATCCGATATAAGTGGAGACCAGTCGTAACATGGTGTGCTGTTCATAGGCCAAAATTAAAATCATATTCACCCGCATTTGTTCGAGGTAAGCGCGTTCGCATAATGAATCTTATCATTAGACTAAAGGAAAACCTTCGTATACATGGGTGATACGTATGGCGTCCTTTATGGTCATGGATATATGAAATATGAAATCAAGAAATGAATATGTCATGAAGCAAACGTGACAGATCTCACTGAGTGTGTTTTACTTGCCTCATGCAGAACGAATCCTGCGTATCCAAACGAGAATAATACGCCAGTGTTGGTACTGAAATTCTTGTGACCTGATTAATATATGGCACAAAAAAATGGATATACCCCATAAATGGAACCCAAAATTTCTTAGGCCAGTTTCAGAAATAGGCGTGAGTCATGTGTCTTGACTCGTATCCTAAGAAATATGCATATGACATGTGTCTTGACTGATGTCTTGACATGTGTCTTCAGGAAGCATACGTAAGACATGTGTCTCGAGGTGTGAAACGAATAAAACTGAAACTTTTAGGTTATCATGCCAAAATTGGCGGATCGTTTGGATTTGCTGATCCTTTGTATTTCTGATCACGTCTGTGACTGGTGTTTGGTTGTGATTGCTAGAATAGTTGCTGTCACAGTGGTTACTATCGTCTTGTCTGTTAGTTCCATGATGGTCATTCTCATGACGGTGATTCATGTAATTATTCATCTGAGTGGCCGGCTGGTACCCGTTCCCACTCATATGACTGAGAAGGCTACTGAATGACCTGTGACATATAAATAAAAAGTAGGGACATGGATTGTGATGGAAATTGTCTGGTGGTGAAGCATCTTCTCGTCTGATCGCTTTGATCTAACGCCTTTGTCTTTGTATTGTAGGATCTCTAGGTTGTGAACAGCATCAGCATCTCGTAGCGTCTCCAAATAATCAGCAACATCAACATTTAGTAACATCTCCAAGTTATGAGCGGCATCAGCATCTAGTAGTATATCAGCAAGTGAAATACGCCTAAGATGATTTAGAATCAACCAGCGAATACTCGTGGAGTATTATAAGTGAAATACACATGGATTATGGTACGTGCAATACACATGGTATACGGTACATTGAGTACAAATGGAATGCACATGAAATGATCGGTATGGGGTCGATCATCTGACGTGATTTCAAAAGAATTAATTGGTTAAACGGTTAGAAAACCGAACTGGAATGAGCATCATGATAGCCTAGAAATTCCAGCATAGACATCATTCTGGTTGCATAGAGAGACGCTAAAAGTATGGTTAAACGAAATTCAACGATGATATGCATGAAAGCATGATTAATGAAAACTAACCATGACTATCATGAAAGCATGATTAAATGAAATCCATCAATGTCTTGCATGAAAGTATAATCAACATGATGAAAGCATAATCAACATAAGAGACGTAAGACATAATCAACTGAAAGACGAAATCAACATGAAGAAACATGGAACAAGATTCACATGAAGAAGCATTTAACATAATCAGCATGAAGACGAAGTTAACCATGATAGTATGAAAACATAATTTTGACATAAATACATAACAATTTATGAGGGGACATGAAAAAAAGTTTATGACCTATAATGACATGAAATCCGAAAAATCGTTGGTGAGAACGACCATCGGTCGGTTCACAAAATAAATTTGGCATGATTAATCTGATTAGAACATAAGATGAACATAAGAAGGTGATGCATGGAATAGTTTATAAAACATGGTCTATTAAAAGTTTTGTATGGCCGAAGGTGAATTCCTATGGTTCGGTTCACCAAAATTGACATAACGAGGGTGGACGCCTATGGGTCGGTCCATAACAACAAAATAGCTCGAATAAAACCACATGCGACTAAATATGGCCAGTCCTTTACCAACCATTACTTAATCAAAATACCTACAACAATAATACATGGAATAAATGAGTGAAACTCAGCTTTCAAAACTTAACAGAAAAAAAATTTATGTGACCAATTATGAACTACTAGGGTTCAGTCCACATTAGCCACAGTTCACGAGGAACATCATGCATGAAACAATGACACATAACTAAGTATGGATGACGGTTGTTCATAAATATTAGTAAAACAATGTCGATGAAAACATCATGGTTAAAACAACAAGGAGTTGAAAACATCAATACGTGGAATAACAAGCGTTGACTTGGGAAGCTTCTGGTGACTACCCACTAGTCACATGTCAAGTTTTTGATCCTACATGTCGAAGCCTTGTCTCTGATACCATAATTGTAACACTCCACTTTGATAAGTGGACTGTTACGCGTATTTATGATGTGTCACCAAAGCATGCAAGGTAATATGTACTAAAACATACATGACCAAAAGGGAAGACCAGAATCAAACATCGGTTCCCAAACATAAGCCCAAAACATAAATAAAGTAAATGAAATGAGAAGGACAAAACATGTGTCCAAACAAGCATAAGTAAGAGAAGGCAAAATGAGAAGAAGTCTAATGCAGCGTCCATCCTATGCGCGTCCTGCAAATGCTCGAGTCTATCCATGGGTACCTGCCGTTTTGGGAATGGAAAGGAAACTAACGGCTGAGCAATACGCTTACTAAACGGATATATGACATAGTATGAATGGCTAAAACATAAATAAGACTGAAAAGTAGCGGAAATGTAAAAGTCCTAGAAACCTGGAACATGTATATAAAACTGGTTTTATAGTTTGAAAGGACTTATGTTTTAATATGAAAACTATATTAATTAGCCAGTAGCCTATATAGGTCATGAGGTTCCACCGTGCATGAATACTTGGAGGGGAGATCTCATCATGCAATTAGAGGGGTTGCCTCTAATTAATTAGTCTGGGTAGGAGGGATCAACTCCTTGTGAAGGATTCAAGGTACACATCGCATTCACCATGAAAATCCTGTAATACATGTAATGGGTCCACTAGTTGTATATCTTTCGGCCTGTTTGAGGATGGTGAACGACTTCTGTAATCACAAGTCTATTCACAGAGAGACTCTAATGAAACACAAAGTATTAGTGTGGAATACAAATACTAAGAACAAGAAGAAACAGAATAACTAGATAAATAACTTGATCCTTTCTAAGGATTTCTACTATATTGATATGAAATGAAAACTGGTGAAGGTGTGTCTAACCGTTTTGCCAATGGGTTCCTTTTATACTATAAGGAAACGCTAACTACATTAATCATAAAATGTGTAACAGTTGATATGCATATCCTTTCCTAAGATATCTCATGCATATCCTAACAAACTACTACAAATACTTTGTTTGACTTTACTATTAGACTAGGATCACGTGTTGCTCCTACTGCTACTAGGACTAGGAGGAACTACATACCTCCTAGTCCACCTATTACAAATCACCTTTTACATAGGTCCTAACAATCCTCTCCTAAACTTGAATTTGATTGGTTGAGTTCGAGTTTCTTGGTAGATCTTGCAAAACCAGCTTGAGTATTGAACTAGCATAACCGTAGCAGCAATAGAACCATCAGGAGCGAAAACACAAAGAATGTTGCAACTAAGAACTCTGAGAAGCTTCTTGAAAGCTGGGAAAACATCTGCACCTGTTGAATCTTCACAGCAACATGAGCAGATTTGATAAGCCTTTACCAAGTAGCTGCTCGCTGTTGGGCTAGCTAGTCTTTTTGGTGGAATCAAGCATCACCCTAGGAGACCAGAACCCATCCCAACTCTTAGAACGTAAATCAATGGTGAATGGGAATACCCTGATGATTTTGGGTAAACCATCACATCCGTCAACGGATTTGATGAAAGTCTTTACCTGAAGCCGTACCCTCCTGGACTAGTCAACTCTTAGCAATAAAGCATTGGTGAGCTGAAAACCCTATAGCTTTGAGCAAGCTATTCAACTATCAACGGATTTGATTGATATATTTACCAATAGATGTACCCCCTTGGACTAGACACTCTTCAGTCTAGGACCAAGGCGAGTGAAGACCATCCAATTTAGGGTAAATTGGCAACCATCAACGGATTTGATAATCACACCAGAGCCGTACCCTCATGGTGAATCAACTCTTTCTTGTCTGTGAGACATGGTGAGTTGAACACCATTTGTTGTGTGGAAGAATTCCAACACCAGAAGTACAAGACCAAACAGCCCAAGTGTGAAAAGTTTCCCTAAGGAAAAGTATAAGCAGATATTATGTTATGTACATGCTTTTAAATGTCCATTGTATGTTTCAAGTATAAGCAGATATTATATAAAAGTATTATTTTTTATTTTATTTTTTTAAATAATGAGATTGTTGGTCACCAATCACTATACACGTTGGTGAAAAGAATGGAAAAGAATCAAAAGTATAGGACAAGCATACCAAATACTAACCAGAATTAGCAACCTTGTCTGCAGAAGTCGGGCCTGAATAGATTCAACCAAAGTGGTGGTCATAGCAGACTCATTCCCTGAAGGAGCATTTGACACCACCAAGTGACACTCCAACATAGCTTCCATAGTAGCAATGGTAAGGGGATACTCCTGATCAATAAGCATGAACACTCTAGCACCAAATTCTAACTGCAACACATGCACACCACACTCAGCATACAACTTCCACCTAGAGATGACCCAACAGGGTTGTTCCTTCCATACCCAAACACTAGGAGTACCAGGAGGACAGTCTAACATAACCTTCAAGTCCCCCAAAGGACCAAACCAGGCCAAGAAGGGACAACACTAGGAGTTGCAGGGATAGTAGCATCAACCAAGCCATAAAGAACCATAAGATCTTGACGTTCCACCCAATATAATATACTTTGTAGTCCTGAGAAATATTTATGGTGGCAATCATTTGTCTTGATCATATGAGTAAATGTGCCAGTAACAATAGGGGATGGTAGAATTTCCCAATGCACAATCCTTCCACGACCAAGTGGGATATCGTCATCGCTATCAAAAGCGGCATCAATCAAGTGTGCATGGTCCCTCTTATCCCAAGGAACAACCTTGCCACGGCGATCCTTATTCTTGCGAACAGACCGACGAGGCGTAGGTAAAGAAGGACAAGGTTCCTCTTTGACTTTTGCCATAGGGGCAGCAGTACCAGAAGGAGAGGTCTGATCATCACCCGGAGTGGTCAAGTCAACAAGCATGGGAGAGGTAGCAGCTTCATCAATAATAGGTGTAGGGGTTGGCTCAGAAACCGGTGGAGGAGTAGGATCAACAACAGGGATGGTAGTAGTAGCTTCAATAGTAGATGAAGGGGGTGCAGCAACATTTGGAGAGGGACTAGATGGAAAAGCTGAAGTAACCTCATCAACATTTGGTGTAGCAGAAGTACCTTCATCATATGTACTAGAGGGATGTGTTGGGGCAGCCTTAGAGGTGGTGTTGGTAGCAGCAAGAGTAGGAGGGTGATAAGTGGCATTAGCATGCTTCTTCACGTCTTTCATCTGAATCATCTTGTTGTACAAGTCCTTGAGATCATCATCAGATAGCTTCTTAACCCTCTTCATAGGACATCCATAAGTGAAGTAAGCACCAGTTTGATTTTTCACATATTGTTGCATGATTTTCTTCTATTCAGCATAAGAAAGTGGTATGTTGTGGCGAAGTTGAGCAGCTAAATCTTCCCTTTGCCTTTGAACCAGAGACATAGCCCGACGAACATAATTTCCTTGGTTCACATCCACACCCAAAATGTCAGTGAACTGAGAGACATCAGAGGTGAGGATGGTAACCACATCCATCCAATCAGTATTGTCCCAAAACATCGCATTGTGCTTCACCTGTTCATGGCGTTGTTTCTTCAAAGCTTCATCATCAGCCGCAGCCTCACCCCTAGCCGTAGCCGTAGCCTTTTGTTCATACTCCTCATGTAATCTCTGTGCAGCCTCCTCTCTCAACCTTTCTTCCTCCAGTTGCCTGCGGGTTCTCTTTCTAGGAGGGGAGAGTGGATCAGTCATTGGCGCTTTACCCTTGTAAGCATTAGAGGGACCAACAGTTGAAGTTGAAGGAAGTGTCAGTCCTTGGCATGGGGCCAGAAGCAGATGTGGGAATGCTGGAAGCACTATGAGGAGCAGGTATGTCCTCACTAGGCTTGGCTGCAAAGGCGGATTTGGCCAAAACAGTAAGACCATCTTCCTCCTCTACTTCATCAGAATCAAACAGAACTAGCTTCTTCTTTTGTCTCTTCGACACCTTCTCCAAATTCTTTACCCTAGCAGTCAAGGGGATCACAAATTCCCGAGTAAGCTGGTGGTGCTTGTTTAGATCTTCTTCCAATGATAGGATCTTAGCATAATACTTGTGCACCAAAGCAAGTAAAGAAGTGAGAGTAACTGGTTCCTCAGCTTCCCCACCAAGAGAACTTGGCTTTGGGGATGCATCATTGGGACCAGAAGCAAAGGACTGGTCAACCTTGGGATCATGAGAATTTGGTACAAAAGAGCTAGAAGGCTCCTCAGTAGAAGGGAGAACAGGACTAGGAGGTGGAGAATCAAGAAAGGGAGACACATGAGGGTGGATAGAAGAAGTAGCCTTTAAGGTAGATGGCATTTCTACCACCACCTCTTGAGCAGGATCCTCAACCTACACATGAGGTTTCCCAGCATCAAGAACCTCCTCCTCCATAGGATCATCAACCAATTGAGGTTCCTCCGCGGCTTGTTCAGCCAGATGAACCTCATGGGGACCCCCTTGGGCAATGCCCAGCATAGCATCAGTTAGAGGAAAGTCGTGACCAAGGTAAGCAAGTTTCATGTTAGCATACACTTTGGGACTAAGTCTAACTGGGACATACTCCTTTTTATTCCTAGGGACACACATGAGTATCTGCTGAATAAACCTAGGGTACATCAGAAATTTCTTTTTCAAACCACCAAGATTTCCCACCATACCATCTAGAATATACCGAGAGAAGTTAAACCTACGACCTTGGACAAGAAAATCAAACCAGTAGCAAGGGAGATAGGAAATGCATTCCAACTCCCATCTTTGGGACTCAAACAATGAATTAAGAAGTGAATGAAGAGCTTCCATTGGGGTGAAAAAACATTTTTCTGAAAATTGAATCTACCCTCATGGTTATGCCCAATGGCAGCCATCCCATCCAAGACCTCGTCATTGGAGAGTTCAATAACCCCATCAGCATCTTGAAGATGTAAGGCAGACCTAATGGAGGCTTTAGACACCACGCATAGACGACCATCAATGGTGGCATAAATCTCCAAAGGATGACCCAAAAATTCTCGAGTTTCAGTAGTAGCCTAAAACGGGCGAATGACTGAGTCATACACAGTAGGGAAAACAGTTAGAGCATACCTTATATGAGAATCCTCTATGAAATCCAAGATGTCCATGAAGTGTTCTCGCTGTGGACCCTCTCCAAGATAGGCGACCTTGTTATGATCAGACTTGTATTGAAGAGTAGCCATGGATGATTGATGAAGAATGGTAGGAGAATGCAGGAAGATGGTTAAGGGTAGGAGCGTGTGTGTGTGTTTTCAAGTATGATAAGTGAGTCAAATGATCCCATTGACCATAAATAATGCCTAGTGAAACTGTTCATTGACCCCTAATTATGGGGGTTGCCCTTTCCAAGTTAAGGCATTAATTGGTAGTAACCACTTGCCTGTTAATCCATTGATATCCAATTCCAGTTACCAAATAAATAGATAAATGGATGCACCATAAGTAACTTACGTTGACCAAAAGTCAAATCGTCTAGAAGTCAACACTAGTAGCAGCGAGTGGTCAACAAAAGTCAACAGAATGAACAGTGACCCGAAGAAACACTAGGAGCCCAACACAAATGGATAAGGAGGACTATTGACCCACTAGGAGCAGAAGAGTGCCACTAGGAGTAACCAAATCCTTCCACCATAAGTAACACACACAGCAAAAACCCACGTAAACTGTCAAAAGAAGCTACCAGTAGTAAGAATGTACAAGTATACATGTAAAATAAGCCTCCCCTTAGGATTTGCCTCCCCTCAATCCTAGGCCTTAAGGATTGACCATACCAATGTGAACCACCAATTGGTTAAACGTTGGACCATAAAATGCTTTAGTCAACAAATCAGCAACATTATCATCCGTATGTACCTTGAGAACCTGTATCAGCTTCTTTTCATTTACATCCCGTATAAAATGGTGCCGAATCTCTATATGCTTTGTTCTTTGACGAAACACGAGATTCTTCACAATGTAGATAGTGCTTTGATTGTCAATGAAGATTTTGGTGTTCATAAAATTGAACCCATAGTCTAACATTTGGTTTTGTATCCACAAGACTTGTCCACAACAACTAGCAGCAGCTACATATTCAGCTTCTATTGACGAAGTAGCTAGTATGGTCTGTGATAGGTGTGAAAACACCCATCCTTTTTACCACTTAATTACAATAATAACCGAGCCAAAACGTGTATTTTATGTCATTTATGTCGGAATTATGCGTGGTTTGTGTTTTTGTTGTGATTTAGGACGAAAAAGTGAAAAGTGGAGAAAACACGGCATTCACGGGCTTTTATCGAAGAAAAAGACGAAAGATGAAGTCGCAACATCAAGAGTGGAAAAAGAACGGAAGTCCAAGACCAATTCTGAAGATTTATCGAAGAATAAGTCAAAAGACAGAAGTTTACTAAAAGCCGAAGAACTCAAGTCTTATTTATGAAGAAATGTCGAGACGAGTTCAAACAAATCCCGAGACAAAGTCATTAAGTCCAAGATTAACAAAAGATTGAGAAGAAAAGGACTTAAGTGTGCAATTAAGGAAAAGAGGAAAGAGGGAGGAAGCTTCCTAAGCTCCTCCCTAATCACCCCTATATACAGTTTGATCCCATTTCATTTTCATGTTGTTGGTGGCTTGACAAGCCACACTTCCACCATTTTCATTTCTTGTCATTTAATTTCTTGCAATTTAATTTCATGTTATGCACTTTTAATTTCTTCAATTCATGTAAGTCTTTTTATTTTGGAATCTTTTCTTTTAATCAAGTTCTTATCTTTAATCATCTTCTTCTCCCTTTCTTACTTTGCTTCTCTTTGATTCATGTTCATCCTTGATTTGTTTTCATCTTAATGCTTATTTGATCTAAAGTTTTCTTAAAAAGTTCATCTTTTTAAAAGTTTGATTTGAAAGTTTGCTTATTTTTAAGTTTGATAAGTTGTTATTCATGCTTATTAAGTCAATTTCAATTTAGATTCGTGCAAGTTTTAGTTTGAGCTTATTAACCATAGCTTATTGCTTTTGCTTAATTTTCGGATCAAAAAGTTAGATCGGAAAGGGTAAACCCCTTTCCAATCACGTATTCCAATCACCTTGATTGGAAAAGGGTTTTACATTCCAATCAGCATTCCAATCAACATTCCAATCAGCATTGCAATCAACATTCCAATCAGCATTCCAATCAACATTCCAATCAGCATTCCTTTCGCATTCCTTTTACATTCCTATTAGCATTCCAATCAGCATTCCAATCAGCATTCCAATCAACATTCCAATCAACATTCCAATTAGCATTCCTATTAGCATTCCAATCAACATTCCAATCAGCATTTCAATCAGCATTCCAATCAGCATTCCAATCAACATTCCAATCAGCATTCCAATCAACATTCCAATCAGCATTCCAATCAGCATTCCAATCAGCATTCCAATCAACATTCCAATCAACATTCCAATTAACATTCCAATCAGCATTCCAATCAACATTCCAATTAGCATTCCTATTAGCATTCCAATCAGCATTCCTATCAGCATTCCTATCAGCATTCCTTTTAGCATTCCTTTCAGCATTCCTTTTACTTATCGCAATTTACATTTTCATTTTACTTAGTAATAGATAACCAAACCATTTTCATTTCCACCAAGAACAATTGAGTCGCACTTTGAACCGGAAATCAATTCAATTAGACACCGAGAAAACGAACTTTTTGAACTACAAATTCTCTACATTAAAATGACGCCGCTGCCGGCTCTTTTCGTGAAGATTAACGGTTTTTTGTGAGAGACGCGTTGGCTTTTGGGATCCGTTCACTTGTGAACGTTATTTTTTCGAGTCAAAAATTTTCAAAAAAAAAAAAAAAAAAATCCAAAAACATTTGAAATATCTTAAAAGGCATTTCTTTTTCAAAGTTTTGCACCAAAAATATTCTTCTTGCTTATCTATCTTTCTCCATGGATTTTTATGTCCATTGCGTCGGGTGTGGGAGACAACTGTACGGGAACGACTCTTGTCAATGGTGTACATGTGAGTGGTGCGGAAACGATATCGACAACACACAATTCGGATTTTGTCTCTTGTGCAACTCGACTAATTCATTCTTTTTGAACCCACATCCTGTTCCCCCGTGCATCTATTGTGGAAGCGATTCTCATTGGCATGTTTCGTGCCCGGTTCGATACCCGTATGGTCACGGGCAAGAACCGGGGTACAATTATGACAATGAAAATAGCTATCCACAAGACGCACCCAGTCTTTTTCCTCACCCGTTTTGCAACAACTGTGGGGGTCCTCACGAAAGTTTTCACTGTCCTACAGGGGATCACAATTACTATAATTATACCCCTTCCAGTTTTGACCAACCCCTGCAATACCCAATTGATCATCAGCCTCGTTACGGGATGAGTTACCAAGAACCAATTGACGATCTTGCTACAGCCTTTCAAGAACAAAGAAACGATCTTGCTGCAGCTTTTCAAGAACAAAGCAAAGAGCTTTTACACACGCTGCAAACTTATATGGAGTCATTTTTACAGCAGCGAGATCAGACGAGCACTCATATCCCTGAGCTTATTATTGGCCCTTTAGGTAATGAGGAGAGCGATGACGATATTGAGGTTATTTTCGACGAGGAGGAATTTCTAAAGCAAAGCAAAACTTCTCCCCTTCCTCCTTCGTCTATTGCTATCACACCCGAGGAGCCCGTTGGCTCTCTCATAATGGAGGATCAACATCTTGACATTATCTCGGCTATGGATTCGGACAAATCCCTAAAGTCTAGTGTCGAGGAACTTGTCGTCATCCCAAGTGAGCCCGCGGGTGTTCCGGAAAATTTGTGTGATGTGCCGACTTTTGTGGAGCTTACGGACAAGTTTGCTTCGCTAGTCAATGATCACATACTCACAACTCCACATCCGATATTTGATCCTCCCAACGAGAGTTCAACATGTGGTGAGTATGATGATTTCATCTTCGATCCAGAGATTGCGGAAATTATCGACCGAGAGCTAGCTCTTTTGCCTCCGCTTCCACCTACAAGCGAGGTCGACTTTTCCAACATCGATGCCGAACTTGATGAGTTGGAACATCTTATTTTTCATAATAATGACGAACCAACTCACATGCCCAAACATCCCATTCTCGAGGAGTTACCTAATCAACACTCCTCTTTTGAGAATTACGTTTACCACATTCGTAAGGATTTAACTTATCAACAATCCCCACAAATGAATGATGGTTTCGTACTTGATCGTGGTCTTCTCAAACGAGTTTCTACACTCCTTCTCTACTATCATGAGGATAAATGCTTTGACCCGGGAGGTGACATGGACCATTCTATGATTGATACTTCTACGACTTTGCCAATTGGTCTGCCTCCATTGTCTTTGGAGGATGACAATGTGATTCCCTTACCCACCCCACCTCCCGTCAATTAGGACTTCACTTGCTTTTCTGGTATTGAGAGGACCTTTTTACCATTCAATACTTATCCTCCTGCCTCTCCTTTATTGATGTCCTCCGGGAACGAGGACAAGGTCTTTGATCCCGGTATTACATACGAGGCTTCCCCATGGACCATTTAATTCGGGGACAAGTTAGGCTCGTGACTCGGTTAATATAAACAAGCGCTTTTTAAGAGGCAACCCAATTATCTATCTATCTTTCCTGTTTTCACCATAAGTGTAGGGGGAGCCCCATGGTGTTTCTTGCTTTCTTTCTTATCTTATGCAGGGATTAGAGCTTCAAAGACACACTCTTGATGACTTTTGATGAACCGTGATTCCGTGCTCCATTTTCCCGGTTCTATCCTAAACTCTTTTCGATTCACTATTTTATATTTCTCAATATTAAAATAGGAATCTCTTTAGTTGTCTCTTCCTTAGCAAGATTTAAACAAAGTGCACAATGTCCTAAGTGTAGGGGAGTTTACTCCCACATGCTTAAACATTGAGGACAATGTTTATATTAAGTGTAGGGGGACTTCTATCGAAGTTAAGTGGTCTTTTCCTTGTATTTGCCCTCATTTTAACCGGAAAATCAATTTTTCGACATTTTTCAAAATTTTTAATCTATTTTGGCCTAGTTGTAGTCTCCTTTATTTTTGTTACTTTCTAGCATTTTAATAAAATGGTTTTAGCAAGTTTAGATATCTTAGATATATTAGGCCCGTTGTGAATATTTTGACTCAACCCGAGTTTACTTATCCAAGTTCACTCTAGCTAGTATCCTTAACCATGTAGACTCTAATTGGTTTATTAGGCTAAGCATCCACGAGTCTCATTCCTTGAGATTTTAAATTGTGGAGAACGAGAAATGAAAGAGTTGGTTACAAGTTTGGTATTCTCTCATTAACTTATGTGAGTTAATTATGATCTTTTTCTCCCATCACTTGCTAATAAATTATCTGCAATAAGTAAGGTCCTACGATTTGAAAAGTTACTTAGCTTCTAGCCCAAGATCGTTTAAAAGTTGCTCGGTAATGATAAGAGTTCATAGCCAAGGCATAACTTATGAAGCGGGGCGCGAAGATTGGCGAGTCCGAAAAGGCCCTAACAAGGCATGAGGATTCCATTTTATTGCTGAAGATCCAAAGTGATGTGAAAAGCATTATTCCCAAAATCAATATGAAGGATCAAGACTCACGACGAAAAGCAATCAACTCCCATAAAGATCATGGAGAAGTCTATCTGAAAAGACCCTAACAAGGTATGAGGATAAATAGTTCCAAGTCCGAAAAGGAGGCGGATCGTTGTATCTCAAAATCCCAATTAGTGATTGAAGAAATAATCATGAAGTCGTGGTCAACGAAGTTAGAGTACCCCTCAAAAGTCTCCAAGTGAAGAAACTCTATTAACGATGAGAAGACCATTATCTCAAGAACGTCTCTCGAAGATATGAAGTATGAAGTACATGCCAAATATCAGCCCGAGAAAGGTCTCAAATCGTGAACCAAGTTATGCCAAGATATGAACTTTTTGATATCCCGAGAAGCAGTTTTAAGAGATTTTTTCCTTTAGCTAACTATTGATCAAATCGTCCTACTTTGCTTTCAGCCTAAATAAATTATCGAAATAAGTCAACAATGCATCCTCGTGATCATTCAAGACATCAATAAAATATAAGAGATACTCGTAGGAATAAGGGAGTTTAAGTGATTAATTGAACCACATGAGTAAATGTTTGTTATGCTAACTTGTACTAACAATGATCTTGTTTTTAAGCTTGGCATGGGGAACGTGAAACTTGAGGGTGATGAACATTCATGACACACAAGCCCTAATGTAAGTCTTAGATTTCTTTACAAGTTTCTTCCTTGTTGCATCTTGTTATTTTCTATCTTTTTTATTTTCCTTAGTTGTTTAATAAAGGCCAAGGTAGGTTGATTATGATGGAAAATGTAAAACGTGCTTTGTAACTAATGCATTGCATGAGGACATTGCAATGGTTAAGTGTAGGGGATTTGATAGGTGTGAAAACACCCATCCTTTTTACCACTTAATTACAATAATAACCGAGCCAAAACGTGTATTTTATGTCATTTATGTCGGAATTATGCGTGGTTTGTGTTTTTGTTGTGATTTAGGACGAAAAAGTGAAAAGTGGAGAAAACACGACATTCACGGGCTTTTATCGAAGAAAAAGACGAAAGATGAAGTCGAAAGATCAAGAGTGGAAAAAGAACGGAAGTCCAAGACCAATTCTGAAGATTTATCGAAGAATAAGTCAAAAGACGGAAGTTTACTAAAAGCCGAAGAACTCAAGTCTTATTTATGAAGAAATGTCGAGACGAGTTCAAAGAAATCCCGAGACAAAGTCATTAAGTCCAAGATTAACAAAAGATTGAGAAGAAAAGGACTTAAGTGTGCAATTAAGAAAAAGAGGAAAGAGGGAGGAAGCTTCCTAAGCTCCTCCCTAATCACCCCTATATATAGTTTGATCCCATTTCATTTTCAGGTTGTTGGTGGCTTGACAAGCCACACTTCCACCATTTTCATTTCTTGTCATTTAATTTCTTGCAATTTAATTTCATGATATGCACTTTTAATTTCTTCAATTCATGTAAGTCTTTTTATTTTGGAATCTTTTCTTTTAATCAAGTTCTTATCTTTAATCATCTTCTTCTCCCTTTCTTACTTTGCTTCTCTTTGATTCATGTTCATCCTTGATTTGTTTTCATCTTAATGCTTATTTGATCTAAAGTTTTCTTAAAAAGTTCATCTTTTTAAAAGTTTTGATTTGAAAGTTTGCTTATTTTTAAGTTTGATAAGTTGTTATTCATGCTTATTAAGTCAATTTCAATTTAGATTCGTGCAAGTTTTAGTTTGAGCTTATTAACCATAGCTTATTGCTTTTGCTTAATTTTTGGATCAAAAAGTTAGATCGGAAAGGGTAAACCCCTTTCCAATCACGTATTCCAATCACCTTGATTGGAAAAGGGTTTTACATTCCAATCAGCATTCCAATCAACATTCCAATCAGCATTCCTTTCGCATTCCTTTTACATTCCTATTAGCATTCCAATCAGCATTTTAATCAGCATTCCAATCAACATTCCAATCAACATTCCAATTAGCATTCCTATTAGCATTCCAATCAACATTCCAATCAGCATTCCAATCAGCATTCCAATCAACATTCCAATCAACATTCCAATCAGCATTCCAATCAACATTCCAATCAGCATTCCAATCAGCATTCCAATCAGCATTCCAATCAACATTCCAATCAGCATTCCAGTCAACATTCCAATCAGCATTCCAATCAACATTCCAATTAGCATTCCTATTAGCATTCTAATCAGCATTCCTATCAGCATTCCTATCAGCATTCCTTTTAGCATTCCTTTCAGCATTCCTTTTACTTATCGCAATTTACATTTTCATTTTACTTAGTAATAGATAACCAAACCATTTTCATTTCCACCAAGAACAATTGAGTCTCACTTTGAACCGGAAATCTATTCGATTAGACACCGAGAAAACGAACTTTTTCAACTACAAAATCTCTACATTAGTCTGTTTCTTACATTTCCATGATATAAGCCTGCGGCCCAAAAACTGACAACCACTAGTAGTTTACTTTCTATCATTATTAGCACATGCATACTCACTATCACTATAGGCTTCAAGAACAAAAGGGGATTCCCTTGGATACCATAAGCCTAGCTTGGGTTGTGCCTTGATATACTCGAAGATTTTCTTGACAACGTTCAAATTTGACACGATAGGTGCCACCTGATGTCTAGAACAAGCACTAATAACAAAGATAGTGTCTGGGCTTGAGGCAGTCAAAACATGAGTGAGCCTATCATTGACCTCTACAAATGAACCTTAACAGGAGGATCCGGCTCATTCTTGAGTTTGACCTTAGTTACCTCATATGGTGTTGCTGCTAGTCTAAGAGGTTCCACATCAAATTTCTGAATAACGTCATGAACATATTTATCTTGACTAATGAAGATACCATCCTGTTGCTGCTTGACTTGGAGTCCAAGGAAAAATGTTAGTTCGCCCATTGCACTCATCTGAAATTCTCCTTTCATCAGTTGTTCAAACTCATCACACCATTCCTTCTTAGTAGAACCGAAGATAATATCATCCACATACACCTAAATCAGGATGATGTCTCTGGCATTCCTTCTAAGGAACAATGTTTTGTCAATAGTGCCTCGTCTGTAGCCATGCTTCAACAAGAAAGTAGATAGACGCTCATACCAGGCTCTAGGAGCTTGATGAAGACCATAGAGGACTTCGACAACCTTGTAGACCTTCTTAGGATGAAGTGGGTCCAAAAACCCCTTAGGTTGAGTGACATATACTTCTTCGTCAATCTTTCCATACAGAAAGGACCTCTTGACATCCATTTGAATACTGTAAAGCCAATATAAGAAGAAAAAGCCAAAAATAGACGTATGGCCTCAATTCATGCAACAGGAGGAAAAACTTCATTATAGTCAATTCCTTCAAGCTAAGTGTGGCCTTGTGATACTAGTCTTGCCTTATTCCTCACCATAATACCCCGAGCATCTTTCTTGTTTTTGAGAATCTATTTGGTACCAATTGTTGTCTTTCCTTCCGGCAAGTCAACTAGGATCCAAACATTCTTCTACCAAACTTTGATCCTCAAGAGCATGTGAGACAGACCTAGGTTCCACCTATGACAGAAAACAAGCAAACAAACAGTGAAGAAATTATGTGTGATTATTTTGCTTTTGGTCTTCAATGTAGCTCACAAGAGCATGATGACCAGAAGTTGCTTTCTTATGCATGCCGTGAGTCTTGACAGTAGAACCAAGATCTCCTATGATTTGAGTTGGAGGATACACTTTATGGATCTGCTGAATAGTAGTAGGAGCTACTTCCACTTCTGGTGCCAAGTTATTAAGATCCCCAACAATGCCATCATCATATAAAGTAGAGTAAAAAATGCCTTCTATTGGTTGCTTATGAATATCATCTAGCTTAGTTGAAGACTTCTTATGATAGTTTCCTAGGTCAGAAGGACCAGAGAACCTAGTTGTGGAAGTTGGATCACTAATAGGACTACCAATAGGAGTTGAACTTGCACTAGGAGTAACAATAGGCTCACTAAGAGTAGCTGGTACAGCCAGAGTATCCATAGGAAACTCAAAGCCTCATTGGGTAGCTGCAGTAGTAGCATCTTGTTGTTGCTTAAGTAGTGTATCAATAGCTCCTTGTAAGTCAAGAATGTCTGCTGAAGTAGCACCATCAAGAGTAGCAGAGGCATCAGGAGCAACTGTTGTGGAATAGGATGGTATGACAAAAATGTCTTCATCCTCATCTGAATCTGAAAAGCTAGTAGTAGCACCTGCATTAGAAGACACAAATACTTATAGACCTGCATGTTGGTTAGTTTTGAAACGTAAATATCCCAATGAGTCACTAAGATAATCAATATCAAAATACCATTCAGGACCTTTGCTTTGGATGTTTGTCTTCTCCTCAAAGTACCTTAGATTGATAGTTTCAATGACACGCTTGGCAGTGAGACTGTAGACCCTATAGGCTCTTGAGTGAGCTGAATACCCTACAATGAAGCCTTCATCCGCCTTGCCATCAAATTTCCCTAAATAGTCACTAGTGTTGAGAATGGTGACAGGACAACCAAAAGGTTTCAAATGATTAATGCTTGGAACTTTGGCTGTCAGTAGCTCATAGGGAGTATTCTTATATGGATTAGTTATGGAGACCCTATTCAACACATAACACGTAGTGTTGACCGCTTATGTCCAAAACATAGTCGGGAGCTTTGAATCAGCAAGCATGGTTCTTGCTGCTTCTGTAAGAGTCCTGTTTTTCCTTTCCACAACACCATTTTGTTGAGGAGTCCTGGCAGCACTGTAGTCCCGTTTGATACCCTTGGAATTACAAAGTGCTTTGAGGTCTACATTTTTGAACTCAGTCCCATTGTCACACCTAATCCTCTTTACCTTCTTGGACAGCAGATTTTCAATAAGGGCAATGAAGTCTTTGAGAATGAGGTAGGTCCCATTTTTAGCAGCCAGAAAGAAAACCCATGAAAACCTGTTATAACCATCAGTTACCACAAGGTAGTAGTGTTTATGGTCAATGCTCCTAATGGAGGTAGGACCAAACAGATCCATATAAAGTAACTACAAAGGTTCAGTTATTAAACAAAGGGCAGTAATGGCTTTGAAGGATGCTTTGTGCTGTTTACCTTTGTTGCAAGCAAGGCAATTTATCTCATTTTTGAAAGTTTTAGTAGGTAAACCAGAGACCAGGTTCATATTTACCAGCTTGTGAATGGTCTTGAAGTTTACATGCCCCATCCTCCTGTGCCATTTTATGGCTTCATCTTCTGATGTTTTAGCAACCAATCAAGCTAGTTCACCAGTAGGATTAACTTCATTCAACTTGATACTGTAGAGGTTGTGTCTTGGAATTTTGAGTAGGACTTGGGAGTCATCCGGGAGTTTGAAGTCTTTGGACAACACAAAGCAATCAGTATCCGTAAAGAGGACAAACTACTTCTTGTCATATATCTAAGAGACAGAGATCTAGTTGAAGTGTTGTAGTGCTTCCACATAGTAAACCAGCTCAAAATTAAGGTTAGGTGTCTGAATAGTTCCTTTGCCAAAGATCCTCCCTTCACCGCCACCAAAGTACACTTTCCCGCCTTGAAATGGTACAAATTTAGTTAAAAGTCCTTTGTTCCCTGTCATGCTCCTAGAGCAACAACTATCTACAATTCCAAGAGATGGATCTTGGTATGTAGTAATCTACAACAACAGAAAAGTATGTAACAGTTAGTGTCTTAAGCGGACCCAAACCATTCCTAGTTTGAGTCTATCTTGTGGATCATTATAAGTTAGCCATGAAGATTGATGAGATCCACTGTTGTTCTTTTGTTTCCAGGGCATCATATTGGATTTATTTTGTGTCCAAGAACAACCTGCTGAGGGCTTAATAGCAGAACCCAAATTTCCCATCCCAAAATACATTTGGTTTATAGAAGAAGAATAAGGGTGAACAGAATTATGAAAATTTTGAAAATAATTGCTGGTTGGTCTGTTAGAGGTACGAGGATTGCTTCTCTAAATAGTAGAAGCAGAAGGAGAGGTCCTCCTAGAAGAGGAAAAAGATTGAGCACTTGTGTTTAGTCGTCTAGAAGCAAAACTCATACCAATAGGAGCAGCTCCTGGTGGACCAGGAGTACCATTAGCAAGATAGCCAGTAGGCTTTTGATCATAAAAATCACAATTTTTAATCAAATGAAATTTGCTACCACACACAAAGCATGTTTTAAAAGACCTTTTATTCAAATGACATTGTTTTGAACTGCTATTCTTATTACAAACAACTCTAGGAGAATCAACATTCCTAGAATTCAGAAAACTAGAATAAAAAACAATGGAAGTAGAAGCAGTACCAACTCTCTCATCACTCATCCTAACACTAGAAGAAGCAATGTCATTTGGCTTGGGACTCGAAGGACTTGACTCTTCACTTTAACCACACGATGCTTAGTCACTTGCCTTATCACTGAAAGTACAAGAGACAAAGTCATTAGTATTAGTAGAACATTTTGGAGACTCATGCATCTGTGATTCATCCAAGTCTTTATGCATTGATGTAGGCATAAATGTTCTTGTAAGAGGTGTAGGAACAGCAGGAATTGCTACAGCTGGTTTAAACCTATTGTAACTAGGTTTTCCCTTCTCCTCTTTGTCAGGATCAAAGACACTTGAAAAGGATAAATCAAAAACATCATCTGGGCCTATATAGTTTTCAAATCCTAACTCCATCTTAGTTCTACCAGACATACTGCTATCTATTAGCTTGGAAAGATTCTTGGGTGCTTTTTGCCATTTATCATATTTTAATAAAGTAGCGTCCAATTTCACTTGTATTTCAGTATTAAGTTTTTCAGTATACTTAAGCAAGTTAGTGGTATTCTCTAAATCAATACTTAACACCCTAATCCTATCCTCATACTCAAGCTGAGCATTTTGTAACCACTTCTTTTGTTTTCTAAAGTTTTGAGAGAACTCTTATAAGCTTGAACTTCTAAAAAAATACTTGTCATTTTGAGCATTTAGTTCATTGCATTGCTTTAAGAGGCAGTATATTTATCATCACAACCAAAAGGGCAATTTTGTACCTGAGGAGAGATTCCCATTAGAGCAAATTCCTCTGTTTCCCCTGCCTCAGATATGTGACCAACAATCATAGCAAACACATCAGTAGCAGACTCAACTGTTTCCAAGGTTGGAGTCTCATGATCATTCCAGTTTACCATGGTATCAACAGATACCAAAGCTTTCTTATCCTCCTAAAGCTCTTAAACCTTGAAGGTTGAATACCTGTTCTTCTCCTGGTCATTTTTATTAGGGCATTCCCTAGAAAAAATGCCCTTGTTGATGACAGTTGTAGCATTTTACTTTGCTCCTATCAAACCTGGCTGGCTCTCTTGGGTTGTAGCTAAATCTTCAACCATCTTTCTTCTCAAACTTATGAACCCGGAGAGTAAGCATAGCCATTTGCCACTTGAGGTCCATTTCATCTAAGTCAAGCTTATAAACCTGTTTGAAATCATCAAAAGCTAGCTGCTGTTGTGGATCAACATCAGCAACAAAGGAGTGAAGATCAGTTTCTACCATGCTACTGGTCTTGACATTTGATTCAGGAGTTGGAGTATGTCGTGAGGACAAAGTATAGCTTGGGCTACTGGTATAGGGCATTGGACTTGAGCCCATGGAACTCAAAAAGGCAGAATTAGCAGGAGCGGAGTAGGAGTCACTTGGGTATCCTCTCACATGAGACTCAAAAGTTTTGAGTTTGTAAAATAAGTCATCAAAAGAGAGATACTCAAGTCCTCCTTTTGCTTTTAGAGAGATGACTACCTGGTTCCATGAATGAGGCAGAGCTCTAAGAAACCTGGAATTGATGTCTTCATTTTCTGGTTTAGACCTGAGTTGATTCAGTTGGTTGAGAATCTTTTCAAACCTGTCATAGCCTTGATGAAGACCTTCTGTCTCAGAAATCTTGAATTCTGTAATTTCATCTCTCAGCATTCATCTGCGCATCTTCTTGGATTCCTCATTCCCTCCAAATCTTGCCTTGATGCCATTCTAAATTTCCCTAGCATCATCCAAGTGATAGAAATCACCCATATGATCATCAGGAAGAGACTGAAGCAAAATAGTTTTTGCTTTTCCTTCTGAACGACTATGATTTCTTCATGAGTTTTAGGATCAAGAATGGTTATATTACCATTCTTTTCTCTACCAGTAGTCTTCTTGTTGTTGCCATTCTAGACAATCTTCCACAAGTCTGGATCAGTGTTAGTGATCCAACACTCCATCTTCATTGCCCAGCTGTCATATTCTTCCTTCTTCAGGAGTGGGAATTTCCCCTTTGTATTAGAGATAGTAGCAACGATTTGATGTGTTTGATGTGTTGTGGTGGTGCTTAGTTGTCCTATATCAGTGGACCTAGAAGAAGATATGTTTCAGTTAGTAAAAAAATTGAAAGAAAATGGTTCTTCTTGAACAAAGACTCTCCTAGGCTCTGATACCACTTGTTGGGTCCACTAGTTGTAGATCTTTCAGCCTGTTTGAGGATGGTGAACGACTTCTGTAATCGCAATTATATTCACAGAGAGACTTTAATGAAACACAAAGTATTAGTGCGGAATACAAATACTAAGAACAAGAAGAAACATAATAAATAGATAAATAACTTGATCCTTTCTAAGGATTCATACTATATTGATATGAAATGAAAACTGGTGAAGGTGTGTCTAACCCTTCTGCCAATGGGTTCCTTTTATACTACAAGGAAACCCAAACTACATTAATCATAAAACGTGTAACAGTTATTATGCATATCCTTTCCTGAGATATCTTCTGCATATCCTAACAAACTACTACAAATACTACTGTTTGACTTTACTATTAGACTAGGAGCACGTGTTGCTCCTACTACTACTAGAACCAAGAGGAACTACATACCTCCAAGTCCACCTATTACAAATCACTTATTACATAGGTCCTAACAACATGTAACTATGATGCACCCCTACGCCCCACACGATAATATAATATATATGGCCAAAACTGAAAAGGGACGCTACGAGCAATCACTCTTATGTGGGGAAGTCATAACACTGGTGCCTCTAGTGTTATGGTCATGGTACATCCATAACTAGGTGACACTGGTCATCCATGTATATGGCTTGGCATTTAAACTAACATAAGTAATCAAACATATAAAACAATACTTGGGAAAACATTTGGCTGCAAACGAGGAATCATAATAAGGAAAAGAATGTCCATACTGAAGGACGGAAAATCCGTACCTTATGTACAGTGAACGAGGAAAGATGAAAGTATGAATAGTCCTACTTCTACCTCACTAATGCTACATAAATAAGGGACATGTATAAGTTGTCTGATTACTGAGTACGTTACTGGTTCTTGTATGTTCCTAGCTTGTTTTATATGTTCTTGTCTTATTTTACTATTTTAAATAATACAATGTATTATTCATGTATTTCATGTATTCTGATTAAGTATTATCTTGTATTCTTGTATTATTATACTTGCTGTGTAATAATAAGTAACTTCCTAAAATAGAAGGTTTCCAAAAATAGAAAGTTTTCAAAAATAGATCAGTTTCTAAAATAGAAAGTTTCTAAAAATAGTAAGTTTCCTGAAATAGAAAGTTTCCATATTTAGAAATAACATGGATTAATAAGCTAATAATGTAAGCTAGTTTTTACTGGTTAAAAGTCATAAGTCATGTAATTAATAATATAGTTTATTAATTAAATACTATAAGTTATAATTGATTATTAATTAATAATAATAGTTCATGTTTTATTAATTAATAATATATCATGGTTAATTAATAAACTATAGGTTATACAATATTAATTAAGTTATGGTTAACTAGCATAGTTTATTAAATAAATGACATGGTAATTTAATAAACTATAGGTTATATGGTTTAATTAAATAAAACATGATTTAATTAAAATAAGTTTGAATAAATTACTTAGGTTAAACATGGATTACTAATTTACTAATTATAACCTTAGTCATGTGTTTAATTAAATTAAATAGTCATGATAATAATTTAATTAAAATAAATAAAATAAATAATTTGATTTATTTATGTCCCGTACCCGAACTCGTGACTTAAAAATAACCTGAGTCAAATAAGTCCAACCAACACCTAAAAATCAGCGGCGACTGGTGGTTACTGTCGGCGGCCAGCAGCCTGTCCTTGTTGCATGGTTTCCACCGCTCGACCGGGGTTCCCACTGGTTAGCCAGCCGTCCCCCTGCCGCGGACAAAGATCCCACCGAGAGCTCACTGCTCTCAGTTTGCCGCTGATTGAACCAAGTTCCCCCTGCTTGGGGTTCATTCGTTGCCGCTACCGACACAAAAACAGGCACCAACACCCCCCCCCCCCCCCCCCCCCCCCGTGTCGGGTACGACTGCTCGTCCATAACCCACCACCAAGAGCATGGAGGCTCTCGTTTTACGTGCCAATCAACATCCCACCAAGTTTAACTCGATTCCCTTATTTAGTTTACTTAATAACATGTTTTTAAATGATTTCTGTTAATGGTCATAAACACAAGAAAGAAATAACGAAAGATCAAGGGTTTTAACATACTGAATGCGTGATGATTTACTATTAAAACACGAACATATTCTCGTAACCCAAAATCAAATCAACCAAATTTCTCTCCCACTTCTTGCTACACAACCCGGCGGCCAATTAAGATGAGGGCTAGGGTTTTCTTCAATTTGTAAAATTTTGTAAATAATGAAAGACAATAAAATTCCCTGGTGATTTAATCTAGTAATGGGTCGGGCCTTAAGCCATCTTCTCTCTTTTCTTTTGTTCCCACGCCAACCCAACACCCTTCAAAGTGTTTTCGTTTAGATTTCATGTTATAATATTTATCACGTGTCGAGTATAATTGTCGTGTCGTGTTTAAATGTTCGTGTTACATATACTACGTGTATATATCGTGTCCTAATAGTCGTGTTATAATTATTATACGTAATAATTATCATGTTCCTAAATGTTCGTGATCGTATGTTCGTGATTATAACTATTATACTTAATAATTATCGTGCACTAACACGTACGTAGTTTCTGAATCTAACGTTCGTGATACGTGTACATGACATAAATGAAAAGTTTTAATTGATTTGTATGTTTACGTAGGGTACTGTTCATGGCATTTATATGTGGGTTTTACACATAATCTCATGTTGCCGTTCTTTTCCTTAATAAATAAAACTGGTGCACACTATGGTGATGCACCTGGCGAATGAACTTCGTTCAAGCATCTCTTGCAGCTAAGCTTGCAACTCCTTTAACTCAGCTGAAGCCCTGTGATGAGGAGTTTTGAAAACAGGTTCTGTCTTCGAAAAAAGATTGATGTTAAAGTCCGTCTCGTGGTTAGGGAGGAATTTCTGGAAACCCTTCTGGAACTCCATCTGAAAACTCTTGAATAATCTGCTGATCATGAATTTAAGGAACTTCAGAAATCGGGTCATAACTGGTAGCTAGAAATTCTTCGCAACTTTGGAATAATAAGTCACGCACTTGTAAAGCAGAAACAATTTGTGCTGATTTTTCTGGTAGTAAAAATAATAAATGTATTCAGGAGTTAGTAAAACGGATCTCGTTGTCAACTAGAAGGAAAACCTTTATATGCATGAGTGATAAAGAAATCTTTTCTGGGCTGGGAGGTAGGTAATACATTATCTAAAACAAAAGCTGACATATGAATACGCGTTATAATCGTGGTAGGTCTCACTGAATCTGTTTCATTGTTTCCACACATAACGAATACTGCGTGCTCAATTATGAACCATATGCCGGTGATGGTACCAGAACCTTTAATGGCCTGCTCCATATGTGACACAATAGAATGGGTATACCCTCTTGGAGGGTACCCTCAATTACTAAGGGTCTAATTTAAATGATATACAGGAGTTAAGAGTCTTGACTCGTGCCTTGAGAAGAGATACGTATGACATTTGTCGTGACTGGTGTCTTGACATGTGTTTTCAGAAAATATACTTGGGACATGCGTCTTGACTGATGTCCTGACATGTGTATCCAGATATGAAACTGAATAAGGTTAAAATTTTGATCATAATATCATAATTGGCTGATCGGTTCGTTACTGTCATGATAGCAGTCACTGTCGTCTTGTCTGTCAGTTTCATGATGGTCATTACCATGACCGTAAGTCATGTAACTATTCTGCTGAGTGGCCGGCTGGGTACCGGTTCCACTCTTCTGGCTGAAAGAAACCGCTAAGTGACGTGTGGCATTTAACTGAGGAAGTAAAGTCATGGAAAGGGATGGTAGCGTCTGATGGGTGTAGTATATTCTTATCTGGAATTTCTGAACTATGGTCTTCGTCTTTGGTCTATAGATTCTTCGTATTATAAGCAGCATCAGCATATTATAAGCAGCATCAGCATCTTATGGGATCTCCAATTTATGAATAGCATCAGCATCTTGTCGAATCTCCAACTTGTGAGCAGCATTAGTGTAAAACCCGCATTAAAAACCTATGAACAGTACACGTGAATAGTAACATACGAAAACACGGTAAAATTTAAACATTCCATTTATAATATTAATACACGTGTCACGACAATAAATAACGAACAATCATGAATATTATAAATGTGACACGATCACGAATACCAAAATCTCGAATAATAAATCACGAACATGCAGGTAAATTATTTAACACACGAAAAACTACGGGTTTACCCCATGTGGGCCCCATAGCCACGGCAAGACAAAGGAAAGAGGCCAAGTGGGCCTTTTGGCCCAAAACCAAATTTATTAAAACCTCTGGAGAGTTATTTTCTCCCATATTTTTAGGTTACAAAAAATTTTCCTCTTCCTCCTTGTTTTCACCATAGCCGCCGGCCACACAAGAACAAATGGCAAACCGGACGAATTTTTGTGTTTGTTTAATTATTCGTGATCACCGTTTCATTCTACATGCATTGGTATATTCAAAAACCTTTTCTTTTCTTTTATTTTCTTATGATTCCATGTTTAAAAATTCATTAATCACATAAACATGTAAACTAATAACTAGGATTAATTAATTTTGGTTAAGGGTATGTTTGGTTGTGGGTTGTGGTTCGGCCGAGACACCGAAACCCCCAAAGGGGGTGTTCGGTTTGTTGTTGATCACCACCACCGAGACCATATAGGTATCGGCTTGGTTGGTCTTCGGTCGACGCAGCAAGGGAACCCCGACTATGGGTCGGGGTGTGTTTGTTTTCGGTTTATGTGGAGCCGAGACACCACCGAGACCACAAGGGGTGCTCGGTTGGTATTGTTTGTTCGGACCAGAGACCAAGGGACCCCGACTTTGAGTCAGGGTATGATTGCATGGTTAGTTGTTAAGTAGTGTCAACCAATATCCTTTCCAAGGTCTCGGTGGGACTTGTTTATAGCTTATTTGATTTGGCTTATATTAAAAACGGGCTCGGGATTCGGGTTTTTATAAAAACTATTTTTATAAATCATGTCATATTAAACTTTAGGTTAATTTATTTATTTAATTAATTCATGTATAACCTAAGGTATTTATACTTAGTTATTTTAATTAAACATGTATTTTAATTAAAATCATATAACGTATAGTTTAATTATCTCAACCAGTTATTTAATTAATCAACTATAACAATGACTTGTATTGTACTAATTTAACTTCATTTATTATTTACAATTCAGCTTAATTCTAATTATGGAAACTTACTATTCTGGGAACTTTTTATTTTTGGAAACCTTCTATTTTTGGAAACTTACTATTTATGGAAAACTGCTATTTTTAGAAAGTTACTTAGTATTACAATACAAGTATTATAATACACTAATACATGAATAATACACAACAGAACATCAGAATAACTACAGAATACTCAGTACAACTATAAAACATGACAGAATACATATAACAAGCAAATAACACACGGAACCAGTAAAACACATGTAATTTAGACAACTCATACACGTCCATATTTCTTATGTAGTGTTATCCGTCAAGGCGGATTAGTCTTCATCGTTTCGTTAGCTTCTATTGGACATAAGGTACGGATTTCTCGTCCTTTAGTAAGGACAATCTCTTCCTTTATTAGGATTTCCCGTATGCAGCCAACTGTTTTCCCCAGTAGTTACAGATTAAATGCTTATGTTTTATTAGTTACCTTAGCCATATACATGCATGACCAGTTTCACCTAGTATGGAGGTACCATAACCATAACACTAGAGGCACTAGTGTTATGACTTCACCACGACGGAGTGATAGCTCGTGGCTTCCCTTTTCAGTTATTTAGACACTATATTATTATATTATCATGTGGGCATATGGGTGCATCCTAGTTACATGTTTCAGTCAGGATTTCATGGTGAATGTGGTGTGTGCCTTGCATCCTTCACAAGGAGCTGATTCCTCCTACCCATTTACCAGTTAATTAGAGGCAACCCCTCTAATTGCATGATGAGGTCTCCCCTCCAAGTATTCATGCACGTTGTTGACCACATGACCTATATTGGCTATTATGGTACATTAACTAATACAGATTTTCATAAGTAACATAAGTTATGTTTTCAGAACTAAAATCAGTTAACATGACAGACAACTAGGTTTTCCAGGACTTATTCATTTCCGCTGCCATGCATGCTTTATATTCTTTATATGCTTCCATACTCTATGTTTTTCCATGCTTTATTGTATATCCGTGCACTGAGCGTTATGCTCAGCCGTCTACTTTTCCATGTTCCCAAACGGCAGGTACCCAAGGACGCAAGTAGGAACTCCAGAGTATGTGCATTCGGGTTGGAAGCTATCCGGACTCTTTTACCTTATGCATTTATTCCTACATTATCATACTTTACATCTTTTGGACATTGTTTAGTCCTTTCCTTTTTCAGTACTTATATTGCTTGTTTGTAAGTTACTAGATTACCGATGTTTGATTCTGGTATTTCTATTTATGGTCATGAATGTTTAGACATTTACCTTGCATGCTTTGATGATACGCCATAATGTATTGTAGCACTCTATCCTATTAAATGGGGTGTTACAATTAGCATCTTGTAGAATATCAACACATAGAATACACATGGGATACGATGTATGGAATACACCTGGTATGCGGTACTCAGAGTACACATGGAATGCCACTGTACATGTAGTACACAAGGAAATTACATGAGATGATCGATATTGGTGTCAATCATCTGACATGATCAAGGGAAAGTAATTGATTTAAACGGTTATCCAACCAAACTGAAGAGAACAGTATGATAGCCTACCAATTCCTGTGTAGACTTAATTCTGGTTGTATAGAGAGGCACAAAAGTATGGTTAGACGAAATTTCAACAATGGTCAGCATGAAGACATGATTAATGAAGACCAACCATGATTTATCATGAAAACATGATTTACTGAAATCCATCCATGTCTTAGCATGAAAACATCATCACACTGATGAAGACATAATCAACATAAGGAGGCATGATTAATCAGCATGAAAACGACATCAACGTGAGAGTATGAAACATAATTGTTATAAAGAACATAAAAGTAAAATCAGTTGAGGTTTAACATCAACTGGTGTGGACGGCTATGGTTCAATCCACACAATTCGAAGAAGAAGACATGTAACTAAGTATGGACGATTCTGGTTCGATCCATACTTGTCAAAATTTTATGAGAAATGTCATGTATAGAAATTAACAACCTGGGACTAAATATGGATGGTTGTAGTCCAATCCATACTGGTCAAAACTTCAATGAAACATCGTGATATGAGCAAAGGTGAACGCCTATGGGCCGGTTCACAAACAACATTCGACTAAAAAGCATAAAATTTTACATGAGCAAGGGTGAACGCCTATGGGTCGATTCACCAAAGCGAAACTCGTAGAAAAGCACATGCGACTAAGTATATCCAGTCCTGTAACAAGGTTTTACTTAGTCAAAATTTAGAAAAACTGAATGATAAAATGCATGAGAAACATGGAATACAACAAATGCCAAAATTTAGAAAGTTCTTGGTGACTACCCTATAGTCACATGTCAAGTCTTAGAGCCTACAGGTCGAAACCTTGGGCTCTAATACCATAACTTTAACACCCCATTTGGATAATAGTACATGATAATTATGGCGTGTCATCAAAGCATGCAAGGTAAATGTCCTAAAACATTAAATGATCATAAGAGATAACCAGAATCAAACATCGTCTCCCAAAATATAAACTCATAAACAAATCATAAAATAAATGATATGCAAAGGAACATAAGTATAAGGTAGCTCCCATCCTATGCACAACCACTCCATGCTAAAGTCTGACCTTGGGTACCTGCCGTCTGGGAACATGGAAAAGGGAACGGGTGAGCAAAACGCTCAGTGATCAGATATATAGCATGGTAGGAAATAATAAACTGATTAGATAATAAGAAATGAAACTGATAAACTGATATGCAATATGCAACAGAAAACTATGTGTGTCATGGAAAACTTTGTTTATAACTTGTAAAATTGAATTAATAACGGATAAGTCTGAAAACATACATTTACTGTATTTTAAGTGCCAAGAGCTTATAAAGGTCATGTACTGTAACAACGTGTGCATGAATACATAGAGGGGTGACCTCGTCATGCTATAGAGGGGTGACCTCTAACTGGTAAATGGGTGGAGGGATCAACTCCAATGGGAAGGATGTAGAGCACACACCACGTTCACCTGATAAACTGTAAAATGATAAACTATGATGCACCCATACGCCCCACATGATAATACTGATAAATGGCCAACTGAAATGGAAAGGGACGCCACAAGAACTCACTCCCTCGCGGAGGAGTCATGACACCGGTGCCTCAAGTGTCATGGTTACGGTACCTCCGTAACTAGGTGAAACTGACAATTATATATGATAGTATATGTGACAAAAATTTTTGATGTGTCGTGGATAGTATATGTGATAATTTGATATTACGTTATAGGGTAAATTAGAAAATTACCTTTAGGAAAAAGTAATAGACTAATATTACCAATGACGAATTCAATTAAACACGTGAATGAACCAAGTTCGTTGTACACGAAGATCGAGTGAATTTGAGACGTCTTGTTTTGATTTGGACAATTGATGTGATTTGGTTTTCGGTTTTTAAACTACAAATTAAATCTACCAATTTTAAACTATTTAATAATATCCTAAAGTGCATGAATCGTAAACCCCGCTATTTTAAAATCTACAATTAATTACTTACTTAAACGTTAACACTATTTAAAAATTAAACTAATTTAAAATCTATAAAAGTAAATCTATTTAATAAGAATAACTTTTAAACTAATTGAAAAATCTATTTAAACTCTTAAAAACAAGTTTACTATATTAAAAGAACTTCTTTAAAACAAATCTACTTTAAAAACTATTTATCTAATTATTAAAATCTAATTATAAAAATTAACTAATTAAACTTTTAAATAAGAACATTTTTTTTATTTTTTTTATTTTTTTTTTGCTATTATATTTATTAAAATATAAATTTATACTAAAGCTAATTTTAATTAACAGAATCTAAAATCATAAGTTTTGAAAAATCTAATAACTTATTTAAGTTAGACTAATTAAAAACGTTTTTAAAAAAAATGAAAATTCGTCAGTTTAAAACTACATATAAAAGTCATGGACTGCAAGTTAATAACAAGTGAGCTAGACAGCTCAATGGTTAACACGTTTGGTTGCTAAGGGGGAGGTCTCAAGTTCGAGACCCCCTGAAGACGAATTTTTGATTTTATTAATTTTTGGACAAAAACCTTCCAAACAATTCATTTGGAAAAGCTGAATTACAGTAAACAATCAAACAATTCCTCAATTAAACCAATTATTATAAAACAGTAAATCAATATCTCCAAAATCTACTACATGTTTGAATACAGATGAAATAATACAGAAATAAAAATAGAAATGCAGGCAAAAGAAATAGTCAAATACAGTTAGAACAAACAGTGATATAAGTTTCAGCAAATTTAACAGTCAATAAAAATCATAGTACCACAAACATACTTGACTTGTATTAATCAACAGCAACAAAGAAAATGAAAATCAACTACAATTCAGTTAAATACAGTAGTAAAAAAAAATCAAACGCCACCAGAACTAGCTAACTATATCAGTAATTTTATGCAATCTAAACAGTTCAGTTAAATACATCAGTAAATATCAAATCCGAATTTTGAATTGAATAAGCATCAACAAGATAAATCAGTAGCAGTCATACCAGATAAAATCCAATTCTAACTTAAAGGTAATAATCAGTCAAGAAGAATTGTCAAGAAAAGTTTAAGGACAATATTCAGCAGTCCTTATACATCTAAAAATCCAATCTACTCTTACATTATACTGGCACATTATCTCAGCTAAACTCGACTATTTAGCACAATAAGCAAGTTCAAACCACATAAAAAACTAAGTACTCCATGAATAACATATAACAAGCAGATTTTAATGATCAAATCAAAGAAAACTAATGCTACAATAATCCTACAAGTAAGCTGCTAACAAAATGATCCTAGCACTTACCAAACAAAATTAAAAGAAATGTAACTCTAGGAAAATAGCAGATCAAGCAACTTTTCTTAAACAAAACAGAGAAATCAAATCCTAAGTGACGAATAAGTAGACGAATACAAGCAAATAATGCAGAGTGCATACAGAAACGCAGAAATCAACAGATTCAAACAGATTTCAACTAAGATAAAATCAAAAATCAATTTAAACTAAAAGCTTAGAAAGAATAAAAACGATCCTAACCATTTGACGAAATCCGTTGAGAAGAAGAACGGTGCTGAACCGTCTTATCTAGATCGACACTAAACCAATATCCACCATTTTCGAACCAATAAACACCATACCTTTCCCTGAACATAAACTTCACTTCGAACAAGATTTGGTTCGGAACAGTAACCTTATTTTAAGTTTAGTCAGTGGGATTAAACTTTTCCCCAATTCAAACTCAATAATCACAATAGCTATAATTTTTAAGCTGATATGATTATTCAATCATTTTATAATATTGATAAGATTTATCAGACAAAAACTTTAATAGAAAATAAATGTAAAAACGCAAGATGAAATTTAAAATAACACTTTTATTAATCTCAAATCATAATACACTATTAAAAACAGAAATTACAAAATCCTTAATCTAAATCTAATATTATAAAAACTAAAAGAAAGAAAAAGGGGGATAATACAATGAAAAATAAGGGGGTTTTTATATTTGAACCCGATAGCATTTTCCTTGGCATATTCGAATCTTCATTCTTCTCTTTCTTCACTTGATTCGGTCTTAATTCAATGTATCATCCCATCTTGATGATGTGGAAGGTTTTTATTGGATGGATTGATGGGAGTGAGATGTTTCAACCAATCAGGAAAGGATATTCTGCCACGTCACTTACACCCCTCCATCATCTTCAATCCGAAAACTTTGGGGATTAATTAACCACTCGTGTCAATCACACGAGTAAGATAAAAAACCCCTTAATAATTTGACTTTTGGGTAATATTAATAGTGATTAGGGTTTCATGGGAACAGTGAAAAATGGAGTTTCTGGTTTCATTTTTTACTTTGGGGAAGATAAGGGTGAGAGAAAAGGAATGCATCGAGTGGGTGAAGTATTATTTTATTTGTTTTGTGAAAAGTGGGTGTGAGGCAGTAAATGAGTGGTGTGACGTGTGGGAATAAACGTGTGGGACGGGAGGTAAATGAAAGAAAACGTTTGGTGAGTGGTTGATATACACGGTTTTTATTGTAAAAAGTTAAATGTGTGTATTAAATTTAAATGGAAGTGATGCGTTTGACTGATAGAAACCCTAAGCCCAAAATTTTGTTTCATTTTTATTTCAGTCACAAACTCAATGGGCTTTAAGCCCAAGACTCAATCCGTGAATATTAAATAGACAATTGGGCCATCCGTTTAGTATTTCCACCTTTGGCTTTTAATGGACTTTCAAATCAAATCCTTATATTAACTTGAACTTTAAATGGGCCTTTGAGCCCATTTACACCATTGTGGGACCCACTTGGCTGTAAACTTGCATAATTATTAAATCCACTCATGTGGAGCTCGATTTTGGCTTCTTTGATCTTTTTCATCAATCTCGTGTCGATATTCGCCGGTTTTTGTGATTATTGGTACCTACACACATGAAACGAAAAACAAACATATACAAGGCATTTCCATTGATTTAATGCAATTATTGATTGTTTATTGCTACGAATGATATGAGTAAAATCACTCATATCACATGTATATAGCTCAGGCATATTAAAATGTTAACATGTAACTTACTGATAAGTTTACTGTAAACTACTGGGGGGAAACAGATGGCTGCAAACGGGAAATCCTAATATTGCGAAAGAATGTCCTTATTGAAGGACGGAATATCCGTAAGTAATGAAGTGAGAATGAAAGTTGAAGGATCTACTCCGACTTCACGGAACTACATGAATAAAGGACGTGAATGAGTTGTCTGAGTACTGTATATTTAACTGGTTTCTTAGTGTTCTAACTTGTTTTACATGTTCTTGTCTTGTTTTACTGTTTTATGTATAATCTTGTAATTCTGACTGTTTAATGTATTTTTTATTAGTGTATGTCATGTATACTTGTATTATTATACTTGTTGTATCATAATAAGAAACTTTCTAAAAATAGCAGGTTTCTATAAATAGTAAGTTTCTAAAAACAAAAAGTTTTCAAAAATAGTAAGTTTCCAAAAAATAATTATAAGCTTGATTAATAAGTCCAAAATATAAGCTAGATCTTAAATAAGCATAATTTATAAGTCATGGTGTCATAATAGTAAAGTTTATAAAATAGATACTTAGGCTAAAATGATGATTATTAATTAATAATATAAAGCATGGTTTTAATAAAAATTATTAATTAATAACATGACATGATTTATTTTAATAAAACTTTACCTTAGATAATAATTAAATTAAAGCATGATATTAATTTAATTATGTCATAATAAATTGTATTAATTAATTATAACCTAAGTCCCATGGTTAATTTAAATTAAATAACATGTATTTAAGTTAATTAAATTGATAAAATTGTTTAGCCAAAATAATCCTTGTGTACCGAGTCCTTAACCCGAGCCTATTGAGACACCGTGTCTCGGTCACACTTAACAAATCAAACACAACACTAAACCAAACCCTACAGCCTGATTAGAGACAGGAATTTCTATCGCTGTTCTGTCGCGAATCTGCCAAAGGGAAATCTGTGATAGAAATTCTGTCACAGAATTTGTCGCAAATCTGGAAAAACAAATCAAACAAACAACTGTTGTGTGTTGGTGCACCCCCTGCTCGGCCTGAATACCCACCAAGAGCCACATGGCTCTCGGGTTCCCACTGTTTACATCCAAACACCCCCGTAACACAAACAAACACCCCCTTGTGGTCTTTGTGTTGTTGTCGCCTACATCAAAACCACCACCGCACCCCTAGTAGGTTGTGGCTGGTCCAAAACTACCACACCGAGACCCTAGAGGTCTCGGTTCTCATGAAACCCAACCAAAACACAACCACCTCTTGATTTAATATGTGCTTAATATTACGAGATCATGTGTTCTTTGATTTGAAATGAATAATCAAGAGTAAAGAAATTAAATGAAAGATTTAGATTAAAGGTTACCGATTCGTGTAAGGACTAAAGGTTTGATTCACATACACAATACCCAAATATTTTTAGAGATCAAACTCGATCTTCTTTCTTGTTTTGTGTGTAGCAGCCGGCGGCCAAGGAAGGAGGTGAGGCTAGGGTTTATTTTGTTTTTGTTAAAAATGTAAAAATGAGGAATAAAGAAATCCCTGGTGGTTTTAGTTTGCAAATGGGCTGGGCTAAAAGCCCATACTCTTTCTTTATTTTGCTTTGAAGTTGCGGCCCAACAGCACACACATGCTTTTCTTTTGTTTTCGTGTTTTATTTATTTGTTGCGTACGTTTGTGTTTTGGTTCTCGTAATTAATCTGACACGCATTATTTAATATATTGAATAAATAATAATATACAAAATACTTGGATACGAACATTAATTATTCTTGGAACATGTCGTGTATTAAATTAACGCAACGTTTTAATTAAAACTATGATTTCATATAATTTATGTTGTTCATGGATTTTAAGCGAGTTCATAGTACTAATAACTTAATTGATGATTTTTACTCCAAAACACAAAGATGTGTCCACATAAAAAAATACAAGGTACAATTACTTGTTTTTCTTTAATTACTTATTCATCATTAACATGAAGTTTTTGTTTTGAAATATTGAATATTTGTTGTTATTTGTATGTTAGTTCTTTAGATACAAGATTTGGGTCGAATGCTGTGAGACCCCCAAAATCAGGCAAGGAAACACGTAGGCAGCAAAGGGGTTCCACGTCATGGTACAAGAAACAATGAAATATTGTTGACATAAAGTTGACGTAATAAAAACTTATACATTACATCACAAAAAGATCAAAGTTTTTAAACAAAGGTCCCAGAGTTTTATAAGCGGAAGAATCTATTATTTAAACATGGTTTTGTAACATGTTGTTACCAAAAATATAGGATAAACTTCTGACAGCTTTTACCAAAACCAAACTTTAAGTAACACAGAAATCTCCAAGCTGCGATAATATCCTGCGGGCTCCCATCCAAGCAAAGCTAAGTAATAATACCTGAGATTAAACATGTCAAATCGTCAACATAAAGTTGAGTGATATTCATAGGTTTAGTAGTAAAGGTGTGGAACACAAGCATTTATTTGTAAAATCAAGAAATAGGGAAAATGGTTACGTACGATAACCATAGTCCGAAACCATTATTATTACTATTTAGTTCATGAACCGAAGCTTAACTCAATGTAAGTTCCTCTAGTGATTATTCAACCTAAATACTCAAGTATAAACAAATGAAATGTGTCATGGTTAAACAACCGCAACATGGGACGGGGATTGTCAATCCCGATGGATCCACCCACAACGTTCGCGCTTAGCAACACAAGTAAATTAACGGTTCATGATCAGGAGAGGAAACTTAAGGGCTATAACTAAAAGAAATAATAATAATGAAAATCTGTTGGAAATCATCAAGTTCTGGAAAGCATACAAGTTCTGGATAGCATACAAGTTCTAGATAGCATACAGTTTTAAATGAATGTGTTCCACCATGTAAAATCTCACCCCGCGTTTAGAAACAATGTATAAGTAGTAAAAGGGGCTATAAACTCACCTGATATAGCTATTACACGTAGATCAAGGACCAAATGTCCAATAGTCGATACACGACTTCACGAGATATCAAACTCCCATTGATCGAAATCGAGACGTCCAATGATCGAAAGCGAGACGCCCAATGGTTGACATATGACCGACCGAGACCTAATCATGGCGAGACGCGTCTTAGGTTCGAGACGAGAAGTAAATCATATATATATATATATATATATATATATATATATATATATATATATATATATATATATATATATATATATATATATATATATATATATATATATATATATATATATATATATATATATATATATATATATGTAAATAGTTCACTTTAGTAAGTTTGGACATTGTATAAGTTTTATAAACCTTTTCATAAGACTTTTGGTGACAATCTACCATATAAAGTCTCATTATGACTGTTAAGCCCATTAGTGGCCCATCACAAGTTATTATGACTTTAGTACATTTCAGTCCCAGTATTAAACTCGAAACATATTATAAATCTCAGGCTCAACGATGGCCCAATAGCTATTATAAGTGTGAGTTGGGCTTTTGTGGCCCAAGTCCACTTTATATGCATTATGGTTTCTAAAACGCCTCAAACGACATCAACTTAATATTATTCGATGGTCGAGTCTCGGGTCTAACAGATATCAGTATGTAATGAGTCCTTCTTTCCCAATAAGTGGGTCATACCATATCTAGTTTTAAAAAAAATCATCAAGTTTTACGTAAACAAAATATAGTCTTATTCTTACATATTTCCGGACATGCCTCGTGGGTTAGATCGTTTCACCTAAATCGTATGTCGTAAAGGTGATTTCTTTATATCAAAATTATCCTCAACCCATGTATTTTACTTATCTCAAGTCCAATTAATCATAACATATGTTTAATCATAGATTAACGACACGTTTTCATACTTAAATATATTGGCTGTCATTCGCAGCCAACTTCGTTTCCACCGTTTCGGCCGTCATTTCTAAACCGTATTGAATTGATAAACTATCCAACTGATCCTAATTTTTTTATGATTTTATCTACAACCCATAGTATCATCTTTTTCACTGGTTATGAGTTCTTATAGGAGTTTTTAGTCCGTTTACACAGCATGTTCAAATTTTACACTTTTTATCGTTTCAGCCATATCTAATTCATCGGGTATCGTCACGAGACGAGTGACCCGGCCAAATCACCACAAAACTACAATAAATCTTAATATTTCAAGTCCTAATATCCCAAACCTACTTATTTTAATAAAATGACACGTTTTGCTATTGATGTTAAACAGTTCAAACAATTGTAACAAAAACATGTTTTTATCATATGTAGCATTGTCCAATCACTATACACAAAGTCCAAACTTACGTATAAATGAAATATATGCACAAATAGAAGAAAATACAGAAATTATACAAGTACAACCATTAAAATAAAGGAAACAAGAAAAGATAACAAGATTCCTTACAGAGACAATATGGAATCATAAGATCATGAAACCACGTGGTTTAACCATATCAATAACGCCCAAGATCTTCAAATTATAAAAGCCCTTGCAATATTTCTTAAACTTCAGCCTAAGGAATTAATATATGAAAATATTGATAATAATTATGATGATTTTGGTCCAAGCCTTTTAAAAAATATAAGGACTATAAACTTTCTAAGTTTATCATCACAATAGCTAGAAAATGAAAGAAATGTATGCTCTATATGTTTTGGCCATATAGTCTCCAAAGAAAACGTTTGATTTTTTGTAAGATATGAAAGAATAAATTATATCTACGTTTGGTAAGCTATGTAAGATTATGCATATATTGGTTCCACGTGTTGTGTGGTTATAACATCTCACGCCACTTCAAAATGAGGTGGTGAGCTATATATACTCTTATTAAACTTATTTGATAATACGATAAAGCGGGTATTATCGAGAGCCGATATTTTAATAGTTACGTGATTTAGAAAGTTACGTGTAGAACACGAAAAATTAACGCTCAATACAAAATAAAAACTTCTGCATTCGGAGAACATTTATATCTTGATATATAAAAGAGGGCTTATTGTTTAATAAACGTTAACGCGTCATATAAAAAAATGACACTTAAAGGTTTATCATAAATTTACGAAGAATGTCCATAAAACGAGCAATTAAATAATGACAAGAAAAATATTTATATATCATAATGAGGATATTGACGGTCGATGACGGACATGCACTTGCCAATAAATAATAATTGACACGTATTCGATACTCTAATGTTCTAACCTTGCTGGTTAGTCAAGACTTTCATGTTATTCATAGAATGAACATGACAATTAAAAGTCGAGTAATAAATATTGGTCCGAATATTAGAAATAAGATTAGAGCTTGGTCTAAATGTTGATTTTAAATTTCGGGTTACTACAGTAAATAAATATGGAAAAATAAAAATATTTTTTTATAAGTTCGAATAAAATATTATCAATGATCAGAAAAATACTTAAAATATAATTTATTTAAAATTCTCGAGATCTCCGGATTTACGTATGAAAAGTAAAGGGGAACAAGTAAAACATTGAAAAATCGAGAAGTACGAATAAAAGAATAATTTAATTACCGGAAAAAATACGAGTTCTCACAGTCATTCCCCCTAAAGGAACTCTGGTCCCTCAGAGTTCAACTGGAGATGGAAAGGGACGGGAATAAATAAGGATACTTTGCTTTAAACTGGTCTTTAAATATAGGAGAATAATTAGAGATTAAGACGAACATGTATATTTAATGGGTAAACAATCGCTAAGTCCTTCTCTTGATAAAGATATTATTCATAACAGAAGTAAACTAGGTTCAAGTTTTATTTTGGTCGTCTTGAGAAACCTTGAGATGATTGTATAAAATTATTGTTAAAACTTGGGTTTATGGTTTCGATTAGAGAAAAACTATTTTTCCGAATTATTTAAAATCCTTAATAGGAATGCAATTTAAGACGGTGATTTTATCAAACTAGAATTAAAATATGATAAAAATCGAAATAGTTTAAAAGGTGATGCATGATGTCATTAGTTAAAGTTTACAAAGAAAATTTATAGATCTGACATTTTAGCTTGAGACAGTTATTTTGTAATTTAACTATTTGGTAAAGTGTGTAAAATTTTCTTAAAATTTTATAATAGTTTATAATAATATATAGAAACCTATAAAGTTGTTTAATGTATCAAATGGTAAATAGGAGACATATTCGGTTTTGAAAAGATGACAAGATAGCAAACGAATATGAAGTAATTAATAGTCAAAATAATATGCAAGCGATGGCATGACGGAATAAAATGAAAGTCGTAAAGATTCTAATCGAAGAGGATAGAATATAGGCATCGGCGATAAGCCAATAAGAAACAAGGAATTTATCAACTCATCACTTCTTGAGTGTAGTTGGTGTCACCAACATCGGCTTATTAATTTCTCAGTAATCGTACACAATTGAAAGATAAAAGCCACACAAAAATTTTTGAATCAAAGAAAAATTCTTAATTAGTAACTTGTGTAAGATTCAAGTAAAATGAACAACATTGGCAATTAGAGAGCGAAATCAACACATTGTTTACATGAGAGAATTTCGAGACAATATAGTCCGACACACATCATGACGAATGTACGATATCACTATTCATGTACAGTCATAAATCGTTATTCTCGTCCGGAGACATTTCGAAGGGATACCAAAATTTACTCAAACAAAGTTGGTCGAGGAGAAAGTATAAGAACACTAGAACCTCCAAGTACGATATCAATAGTGAGTAACTAGACGAGCGGTAAATAGAATTGCATCATGAGAGAAAAGGAGGTAACGAGAAGAGAAAAGCTCATTGATTAAAGAAAAATAGATTGTACTCGCAGACACGTAATTCGTTCAAGAAAAGATAAAGAAAAATATGCATTTGTCATGAACTTGTACTACTTGCATAGCGCATAAAAGTTTTCAAAGTTTTATTTCACTTTATTATAGTGTATTGTATATATATATATATATATATATATATATATATATATATATATATATATATATATATATATATATATATATATATATATATATATATATATATATATATATATATATATATATATATATATATATATATATATATATATTTAAAAGGTGACTACTATTCAGCCTCACATGGCTCCTTCTAAATTACGCATAGGTGATCAGGCCATGCATAATATAGGACTAGCAATGCGATGCTCAGTTTCGTCAAGCTAGTGTTACATTTCTTATATTTATATATATAAAATAACATGCCATTAATATGATTTATGAAATTTTTGCAAGTAAGTAATTCGCTTGATATGTAAATCAACAACTTAAATGTTACAAGAATTCTATTATAAGACCAAAGTAAAATAAATTTGGGAAATTACATTGTAAAATAATTACCAATGTGTATCGTTTTGTAAAACGTTTCACAAACGATACCAGTCTAAATTCATATTGTGACACGATGATAATTTACAAAATAGCGAGTGGGTTACACGAGAGTAATAAAGAGTAGTTCAAGACAATTAATGAAATGGTTACAATTTGATAAAGTTTCAAAAGGTTTAGCCGGAATCGTCATGAGACACGTGTCAAGATGATAACGAACGATGAAAATAAGAACTTCAAACTTTACCCAAATCAGTGGTACGATAGAAGCAAGGAAAGACAATGTAGAATGACAAATAAGTCATGTATAAAAGAAAGGATAAAGGAACCCATATGTGTTTACATTGTAATTTATTCGACACACCTTGAAATTTAATCAAACTTCATAACGACCTAGAATTTATGTACACACATGACTTGTGGATTCCATAAGATTAAAGAGAATAGATTGTATAATTAAGCATGTAAAGAAAAACATAGTATAAAAATGGTTTAAGAATACCAACAATAATTTAAGAAACCAAAAACAGCACATGACATCATCGTCTTAGATTTCAAGATGCAAAGTAGGAAGGTCACTTGGCGGTGTGATTTTTACAAAATCATGAGACATATCGAGAAAGAAAAAGAACATTAACAAGTCGCACTCCTGGAGCGAGGAGGTTTAATGAAAAGGAAGAATATAAGTATATAGAAGTAGAATCGTATTTCAAACAAGCGCCACATTAATACAAGGATATGAATTACAAGATGACGGTGGTGTTTCCAAGGTAAAAACGAACGTTGAAACTCAAAGTCGAAACGTAGAATGGTCAATGAAGTAATATTTAATCGATATACGTGTGACAATCTGTCAATTTATGGTTGATATTTTATTCTCAATGTTTATTTGAAAACATTATTTTAATGTTACATTATGAACTCACTTATTTTTGGGAAGTAATTTGGATTTACGTCTTGAAGTAGCATCGACTACGTCTAAACCGGAGGATTCAACGTTACGTGCTTACGTTTACATACACCGTCTTTGGTGACAGTCCGACATTTCAGAAAATAAATTTGTCCATGAATATTATTTTGGAGTTTTAAATTTGAGTTGGTTCATAAACTCACAAATTTACGAGAAGAGATTAGGACTTACGATTTTAATTTAACGTCCTTTACGACTAAACCGGAAACCTTAGGATTACGTATTTACGTTTTTGAACTCCGTTTTTTATGAGACAATTTTTATTGGATTCGTTTTGTGTCGTTGATTCATAATTTATAGAAACATTTTTCGTGAAACGACCCGAGGGCACGCAAATCAAGGAAACTAGAATCGAGGAATACCCGTAAATTAGTGAGGTGGGACAAAATACATTATCCTACCCCACTAATACACATGGGATGGCACAACATGACACCACATCAAAGATGTGGCATCATGTTAACTTGTAGCTTACAAGTGTAAGCACTAGCTTAACACTTAAGCTAGTTTCTTCCACTCATCCCACAAAAACAACTAGCTACTCATAACCACCATTTTCACTCATGCAAACCACTCTCATCCTCCCATTTCTCTCTCAAAAATTCGTCCTACTCTCACCCTAAATAACCCATTTGATCTTCATTTAACCATGAAATCATATGTTATTCACACATATGATGAAAACCCATTGAAGTTATAAAGATTGGAGGTGATCTTAACATGTAAAAAGGAGTTTTCAAGGGAGTTTGGGGCTGATTTCTCAAGGAGTTTTCATGAAGAACAAGGGCTGATTTTTGGAGGAATCTACAAATACTTGGTGATCCTAGAAGTGGTGTTGATATCTCATAAGATTGGTTACCCAAAACCATGTCTTGTTCATCCAAAAGCTCATCATTTCATCATCATGGTGGTATAAAGATTGTTCTCCTCATCCTCTTGTTATTTTGATTATGTAATCATGTATTTTCTTTCCTATTGTATATGTATATGATGATTATATGATGATAAAAGTGTTGTGTGGGGATTTGTTGTTGATAAACATGCTTAAAAAGATGAAAGACTATAAGAAACAAGGCTAAAATCTTGTTTAAATTTGTTGGCTGTATAAAACAGTAAAGAATCAAATGATGAACTGATAAAAAATGGCATAGATTAATGGATTTACAGTAAGATATGGGTCTTGTACACATGTGAGAATTGGCCATGAAATAGAATCATTGTAATGAGTGAGATATGATCAAAACAAGTTTAGAGTACCAATCTGAGTTTACTGTTTTGGACGATTTTTAGAAAATACTTAGAAGATGATTCAACAGTAGCTATAGAAGAGTTAAATGAAGAACATATCATGTAGTTTATGTGATAAAAAATTGAGCTTCTATCTCCATATAGAACTCTAGATATAGCAGTTTTGGTGAAGATGAAAATAAAAATCAGATTTTGAGAATTAATGTTTATTATTATTATATAAGCACTCAAAATTATATCGTATAAAATGTAAAATAAAAACCCACTAACTTATGGATTTTATTTATATAATTATGTAAAAGGTTAAATAAGTGGACATTTTATAAAAATGGTAACTTGTTAAGTTTTATAAGTTAGAAAACTATAAACATGATTTTTACGACTTTTTCGGCTATTACAGTAAAATTAACGTTTTTGTTAAATAAAACTTAGACGGTTGGACCCGTCTAATGTAAAATTTATAAAATTCATATACTGATATATAAACATATATAACAAGTAAAAACCGATAAGACCCGAACTATAGGACATACGGACGTTAACAGACTAAATTAACGTTATTGGACTAATAATACAACAAAAATGGACTAAAACACTTATAAACTTATTATTGGGCTTAACCCATTTAGGCCCAACTTGTAAAGTATAGATACTGATAATATAAGTATAACATGGATTAATACAAGTTAAAGAACTTATAATAAGTTTATTGGACCTAAAACACGTAAATCGGTAAAACTAGTAAACTAGTATAAAAGTTATCGACACATAACACTAAAACAAGTAAATGAGAATATGTAAACCCACTTGATCATCATATATAAATAATCATCATATGTATACATAAGTGTTATTTTTATAAAGTCAATGGACAAACGTCTAAGACCGAGTATTATTTGTCTAGGTTTCCGTGATTGAAGCACGTACCGTATATCCAAATCATCGATAATCGCCTTCCCACATCAACGTGAGTTCATAGCCTCGCACTCTTTTAAATGTTTTTATAAATATTTTATAAACCCGCGAGGGAGATAACATGTTAGTTTTTATAAAATAGGACGCCATTTGTCCCGATTGTTTGTGTATTGATTTGGACCCGAATGATTGAATGACCCGATTGTATGACCCGATAAATGATTAAAGGACCCGATAGATGAAATTAAATGGATTATTAAAGTTAGGTTATGTCACTAAAAGTCCCATTAGCATGAATTGTGAACTACCGGGATTGGTAGACGCTTATGCATTTAATAGTACTATTTGGGGACGATCACCCCAGTTCGCGCCTTGACGGTTGATCCCCGTCGTGCCACATTGATTGGTAAGCGAATTTATGTATGAGAAGATTTCCATAGCGTGACCTTTGTGACGACACGCTACTTTAGATGGGCAAAATTGGTATCGGGTTAGCTACCCGTTGTTGGTTTAGTAAGGTAGCAATGTCATGCGGCTTATAATAATCCAAAATTTACAAAATACTAATAGACGCTTCGAATTACGATGTATTGTCTGACTAGCAATACAGGGTCATACTATTGATATATGTTTGTGTTTTGGTTTTCATAACCATATTCATATAACGGTTTTTATTCGATTTTATACAACGTCATAAGACGCATTGCATGACGTTTTTACGACATTGACTCGTATAATGATTTGTAAGGCTTTTTATAATCATATTCATATAACGGTTTTATTTAATCTATACAACGTTGCAAAACGTATTGTATGGTGTTTTTAACGACAATGATTCGTATAATGATTTTCAAGGAAAATGCCTATATTATGATTTTGATGAAGATTTGTATAAAATGATTTTGGCTATTTTATGGCCTATTAAAACGATTTGTACAAAACGATTTTCAGTAATAATTTTATACTAATATTATATTGATGGATTTTATTAAACTCTATGAATTCACTCGGCGTTATCGCTTATCTTTTCTTTTAACATGTTTTGTCTCAGGTACTTGAAGGTAATTCTCGGGAAGACAACAAGAATTCATGGCCCGCACTTAAACAATATTTTTCCATTCAAATACTTTGTAAAACTTTGTATGAAATATAATGACTTGGGACCGATGTAACTTTGATATTTATGAATGGAAATGATTTATTATTAAACGACGCGATTTTTATGCGTGTCTATGATGTGAGTAATGTGCTATCCCGTAACACCAACGAGTCTTCCGCTGTATTGAGTTGTATAAAAATTTGGGGGTGTTACAGTTTGGCATCAGAGCTCTCGTTATAGAGAACGAAAGATTTTTAAAACCAAGGTTTTGAATAAAACATTTCAAAATCTTTTAACTATAAACATTTTTCTAAAAATGTCTAAAAATCTTTTGACTATAACGGTGCAGAAGAATTCCCGAGTTACCGACAAGGCCAAGACTGAGAAGTGTTATTTTAATATATATATATAACTTGGATTATATATATATGATGTAATTTTATTACATGATTGTTTGATGATTATTTTGATTTTTATACGAGGTATTTATACGACGTAGATTGTCACAATGTACCCTAAATCCCCTAGTAAATTAATCGAAGCTATTCTCGTAGGAATTCTAGCTATCCTAGATCTAAACCAAGTTGTGGATATTTATGATCCCAACAAATGGTTGATATTCGTAGAAATGTAGATATTAGTTGATTGTGACATTGAAGAAGAATTGGCGAAATTAAAACTAATATCGATGTCATGACGATCTTTTCTTATAGAGTGGAGTTTGACAAAACGTTACCACCTAGAAAGATGTCATCTGAGTCGTTGTCACCCAATTCTTAAATTTTAAATCGAAAGGGTGAATGTTGCACTTGAGGCTGTCATTGGAACCGTTACCCAAAAGCCTCATGCCACTAATACCTTTCCGAGAAGTCTAGTTGAATGATCAAGTCATTTTATATTAATGACTCATTTGATAATTGTTGTTGTAAGAGATATAGGATTGGAAATTAAGTGTTGTTCATATCGAGCTTTTATTGCCTATTAAGGCCTAAGAATAAGATTGAAAGTATTGGAAAATGAGGTAGGATATCGAATTGAGTATAAAATTGGTTAAAATTTGAATAAAGTAAAATTTAACCCATATGGAATATGAGATTGTTAATAGAAGTCGTTAAGTCCTGTGATTGAATTATAAGGGTTTGATTGATTGATAGTTCGTGTTAAGGGTTGTTCCTAGACCATTGTCCACTAACGAGGATGCCCAGTGTCCAAGAAATAAATTGAAGAAATCTTCTTCTGAATTGAGACCGATGGATCTTCTAGGACATGTGGAACACCAAATGACTCTTGTAGATTAGTTTTCATTGTGGTATCTTTTAAGAATCCCTAACTTAACTGAGATATCAGTTGGTAGGGTGAGTTCTGAGAATTGTATGACATAGTGACACGTAAAGTGTTACGGTACAATTTTGACTTGTTTGTGATTAACGAAAAAGACTACCTTTGATTGCTAAATTCTACATGTATCGATGATATCTATCTTTTATTGCTTCATCCTAATGCTCACATTAGTGATGCAACCATTGAGCAAGTACTCATCTTGAATTAAGTTACGTTGTGGATTATTCTTTTGAGTGCCATCGAGATCATGAACCTCATGATTAATTGGCTAAGCTCATTTCCTATCATATTGTAGTTAGTTCTTGGTGAACAAGCTTTCATCACTCTTTTGCAGACCACTCATTGTTTTTATAAGTTAAAACAGTATTCCTTGAGAAAAGTTGAATTCTCATCGCCAAAAGGATTATTCAAAATGAGATTTGTAAATAATCACTATCGAAATGAAGTTGTTTATAAAACACCTTGGAAAGCTTAATTGTTTTCATAACAAAGAAAATCTTTGTAAATTTATTTTTGATTCTTATTTAAGAATTAAGAATGAAAATGTTTTTATTATAAACATGATGATAAAAATTTTGACGAACTGAGTATTGCATCGTTAATCTTGAAAATGTATATAGTTGCGCGCCTACATACAATTTGGAATGGACCATGCAAGGCTGATTAGTAGTCACCATAAAACTAATGAATAAACACTACATTTTCTTTGAAGATTGTGAAAGATTAAATTATATGAGATCTGCAAGAAGTGAAAAATAGGGACATAATGTTAGGGACACCTACATATGTGCCTATAGCATCTATTCTTCTGAGTTGAATTTACTCATCTGTGGAAATTGTCTTATTTAACAATTGACAATTCTTTCTTGTCCAATTATCCCGTAGTGAGATTCTTAGGAAAAGTATTTGATTACTGAGTGTTGATACCCGACTGGATGTATTGACGTTCTTATCATTTCTTATGATTTGATTTCATTTGAACGACCTGGGTAACGATCCGAGGAGTTTTCGAATGCGTACTCAAATTATGAAAACATGAGATATATTGATATTCGTTAAATGTTTTCATCCGTATCTGATTTGAAATTCTCTCGCGTAGATTATGCGTTGACCTTACCCTTTTAAGGTTAGTTATGTATCCATATATCCTTGGATTTGTGAAGGATTATGAGTTATTATTAGTCTTTTAAGAAGTTCACATCTTATCGATGGCAATAAAACTGGAAAGTTGATAGTGCCAGTATAATGGATTGATTGATTATGACATGACGACATTGTCTTAATTGATGGGAACTCAAGTAGAATTCCCCTAAATGATAAGATGTTGATTATCAAAAGTGATCTAAATAATTCTTGATGGATGACTTGAAATTATACTGTGAGTGGTTGTAAATTAGTCATAGATATTATAATCTAGAAGAACCTAATATAAATTTATTTAAAGATGTTTATGTTATCTGAAACTTTAGGAAGTATTTGTTGATGAATTTCCTAGACTTTTGCCATTAAGGCAAGTTGAAATTGGTATTGATTATACTCCCGGTGCTGCATCTGTGGCGTGTGCACTGTACGTCGGCACCATCTAAATTAAAGGAATTACCGTACAACTGAGAGAGTTGTCGGAGAAAGATATTTTTATACCAAGCCTGTCATTATGAAGAGCTATGGTGTAATCATTCCTTATATTTATAGATTATTATAAACTGAGTAAATTGACAATCGAAACAATATCCATAACTCGAAATGGAAGATTTCTTCGATCATTTACAAGGTTTTTGATCCTCAGTATGGTTATCATCAACTTCGCATCTGCGAAAAAGATTATGTATTCCAATCACTACATCCGGTACTTGTATTGAACATTACGAGTTTCACGTGGTGACGTTTGGATTGACTAATACACATGTAGCAATCATAAATTTGGTGAATCACGTGTGTAGGCTGTAATTTGATAAATTCATGCTTGTGATCATTAAAGATCATTTATTTGTTTATAAGAATAAGAATGAGTTAATAATTATTTATAGATTGTCCTGAATTGGCCGAACGATAAAAACCTGTATCTTAAATATTTACCATGTGATTAAAGACTAAATCCTTTATATTAATTGACCGTGTGAGTAATAGATAATGGAATCTATATTGACTCTTCAAAAAAAATTAAGAGCCCTTTTAAGACTTTGAGTTATACTAAAAAGAAAATGGAAATATTTTTTTGACGAATGTTTTAACAAAGGATTTTAAAGGGATTATTCCCTTATACACAAACCATTTAACTAAACCTCTGTTTAGGGGTAAATGTTTGTGTATACTTCTAGACAACCTAAGAAGAATTAAGGAAACTATATAACTTATTACTTGAAATTCGAAACGACAATTTTTGCTTTTCAAACTAAGAAAACTTTGACCAAAGTATAAACAAAGGTTTTTCGAACATTTACGAATCTTATTAAATATTTTCGATAAATCAACAAAAATCTAATTAATTAAATTCAAATTTATTTTTAACATTTTATATCATTGGTCGAACTAAGAAATTTAAACTTTTAACGTTTACGTTTCATAAAAATTAAATAATTATTGTTAATTTACATATAATAATTATCGACGCTTTAGACGTCGGATTGAGAAAAACTGATAAAAACAATAGTTGAGATAGAATTAAAACTTAGAAAATATGAAGAAAGGTGAACGTAATTACTGACATATTATATAGAAAGTATAAAGATTCAATTAAGATATATTTCTTAATAATGATTGTGCAAACTAAATTGCCGAATAATATAAAAATAAACGATGTTTGTAAAAAGGATAATATAGATAATAAAAGTGGTTCGCGGCTAATGTGGACCATTAAAATTGAGAAGCCGATGGCGTTAAAATGTATAAAAGACCACTTGTGGTTGCCTAAATATGGAGATTGTGAGATATAGTTATGTTGGAATTTGTAAGTATAAGTATTCTATTTATTTCATTTATGACTAAAAGTATCTTTGTCTGAAGAAGTTGTACTGATGGCAATTATGAAGGCAGACATCGCCTCATACATTAGTAAACGTCTAGCTATTGCAAAGGTCATCATCTGAATTTGATTCGATTTGGGTCATCGTAGACAGACTGACCAAATATGCTAATATCATTCCCGTTAATGATAAATGCAAAAGAGTTATGTAAACATAGTGTGCCTGTATCGAACATCTTTATCAAGATCCTCGCTTCGCATCGAATTTCTAGAGATTTGCTCAGAAATCATTGAGAACGAACCTTGATGAGAGTACTATGTACCACCCCAATCGAAGGGACGAGGTAAAGTAACGATACAAAGTAATATAAGTGTTGTTTTATGTTTGAATGAATGACCTTTAGTAATAAACCGTATAATCGTTTTCCTTTGGAAGGATTATCATTGATAATCATCGTATTAGGATTGAGATCGAATCTTGTTAGGATCTAAATATTAGAGCATCTGTAAGCAAGAGTTGAGATGATGACACCCGACATACACCCATTGTGAGTTGGACATGTCTTTTAGGTTTAAGGTTTCCTATGATGGCGAACCTAACCCTACAAAATGCCCGACCCGCGAGATCTGAATTGATTGTTGAAATTAGGATTTGATTATTGACAGCCGGTAGTGGGCAAGAGGTTATGTGAATATGAAATTTAGATCTTGAAGTGCCAAATGGGTAGCGAAGTTATGCCACAATTTTTAACCTTGGAAAAAAAGGAATTCATGATCTGACAAATCATGGGATATAAGTCCCCGTTGTATGGGACCATTGAGATGATGTAAAAGTTGGGATTGAAAGGCATATAAGCTGGATCTACCCTAGGACTTCAAGAACTGCGTGAATTATGTTTCGTAAATCAAACTTGATGGAATATCTATCAAGTGAAAATCTGATTATTCTTAGTAAAGCTTAGATCGGCGAAAAGTTGCATTCATCAGAAACCCGTGAACATCATGGATAGAGAAAGTAAGTCAACATTTAGCCTGATCTTATTCCTATAGTTATGTTTGATGAAACTCGCGTATTATAATGGATTACACTTGTGAGAAAAGACCGAATGTGGAGGAAATACCCACATGGCTTTTAACTCTATAAGAAGCGAGTAGTAAGATGATCTTTGAGGACAAAGATCCTGTTTAGGGGTAAATGCTGTGACAATCCGTCAATTTATGGTTGATATTTTATTCTCAATGTTTATTTGAAAACATTATTTTAATGTTACATTATGAACTCACTTATTTTTGGGAAGTAATTTGGATTTACGTCTTGAAGTAGCATCGACTACGTCTAAACCGGAGGATTCAACGTTACGTGCTTACGTTTACATACACCGTCTTTGGTGACAGTCCGACATTTCAGAAAATAAATTTGTCCATGAATATTATTTTGGAGTTTTAAATTTGAGTTGGTTCATAAACTCACAAATTTACGAGAAGAGATTAGGACTTACGATTTTAATTTAACGTCCTTTACGACTAAACCGGAAACCTTAGGATTACGTATTTACGTTTTTGAACCCCGTTTTTGATGAGACAATTTTTATTGGATTCGTTTTGTGTCGTTGATTCATAATTTATAGAAACATTTTTCGTGAAACGACCCGAGGGCACGCAAATCAAGGAAACTAGAATCGAGGAATACCCGTAAATTAGTGAGGTGGGACAAAATACATTATCCCACCCCACTAATACACATGGGATGGCACAACATGACACCACATCAAAGATGTGGCATCATGTTAACTTGTAGCTTACAAGTGTAAGCACTAGCTTAACACTTAAGCTAGTTTCTTCCACTCATCCCACAAAAACAACTAGCTACTCATAACCACCATTTTCACTCATGCAAACCACTCTCATCTTCCCATTTCTCTCTCAAAAATTCGTCCTACTCTCACCCTAAATAACCCATTTGATCTTCATTTAACCATGAAATCATATGTTATTCACACATATGATGAAAACCCATTGAAGTTATGAATATTGGAGGTGATCTTAACATGTAAAAAGGAGTTTTCAAGGGAGTTTGGGGCTGATTTCTCAAGGAGTTTTCATGAAGAACAAGGGCTGATTTTTGGAGGAATCTACAAATACTTGGTGATCCTAGAAGTGGTGTTGATATCTCATAAGATTGGTTACCCAAAACCATGTCTTGTTCATCCAAAAGCTCATCATTTCATCATCATGGTGGTATAAAGATTGTTCTCCTCATCCTCTTGTTATTTTGATTATGTAATCATGTATTTTCTTTCCTATTGTATATGTATATGATGATTATATGATGATAAAAGTGTTGTGTGGGGATTTGTTGTTGATAAACATGCTTAAAAAGATGAAAGACTATAAGAAACAAGGCTAAAATCTTGTTTAAATTTGTTGGCTGTATAAAACAGTAAAGAATCAAATGATGAACTGATAAAAATGGCATAGATTAATGGATTTACAGTAAGATATGGGTCTTGTACACATGTGAGAATTGGCCATGAAATAGAATCATTGTAATGAGTGAGATATGATCAAAACAAGTTTAGAGTACCAATCTGAGTTTACTGTTTTGGACGATTTTTAGAAAATACTTAGAAGATGCTTCAACAGTAGCTATAGGAGAGTTAAATGAAGAACATATCATGTAGTTTATGTGATAAAAATTTGAGCTTCTATCTCCATATAGAACTCTAGATATGGCAGTTTTGGTGAAGATGAAAATAAAAATCAGATTTTGAGAATTAATGTTTATTATTATTATATAAGCACTCAAAATTATATTGTATAAAATGTAAAATAAAAACCCACTAACTTATGGATTTTATTTATATAATTATGTAAAAGGTTAAATAATTGGACATTTTATAAAAATGGTAACTTGTTAAGTTTTATAAGTTAGAAAACTATAAACATGATTTTTACGACTTTTTCGGCTATTACAGTAAAATTAACGTTTTTGTTAAATAAAACTTAGACGGTTGGACCCGTCTAATGTAAAATTTATAAAATTCATATACTGATATATAAACATATATAACAAGTAAAAACCGATAAGACCCGAACTATAGGACATACGGACGTTAACAGACTAAATTAACGTTATTGGACTAATAATACAACAAAAATGGACTAAAACACTTATAAACTTATTATTGGGCTTAACCCATTTAGGCCCAACTTGTAAAGTATAGATACTGATAATATAAGTATAACATGGATTAATACAAGTTAAAGAACTTATAATAAGTTTATTGGACCTAAAACACGTAAATCGGTAAAACTAGTAAACTAGTATAAAAGTTATCGACACATAACACTAAAACGAGTAAATGAGAATATGTAAACCCACTTGATCATCATATATAAATAATCATCATATGTATACATAAGTGTTATTTTTATAAAGTCATTGGACAAACGTCTAAGACCGAGTATTATTTGTCTAGGTTTCCGTGATTGAAGCACGTACCGTATATCCAAATCGTCGATAATCGCCTTCCCACATCAACGTGAGTTCATAGCCTCGCACTATTTTAAATGTTTTTATAAATATTTTATAAACCCGCGAGGGAGATAACATGTTAGTTTTTATAAAATAGGACGCCATTTGTCCCGATTGTTTGTGTATTGATTTGGACCCGAATGATTGAATGACCCGATTGTATGACCCGATAAATGATTAAAGGACCCGATAGATGAAATTAAATGGATTATTAAAGTTAGGTTATGTCACTAAAAGTCCCATTAGCATGAATTGTGAACTACCGGGATTGGTAGACGCTTATGCATTTAATAGTACTATTTGGGGACGATCACCCCAGTTCGCGCCTTGACGGTTGATCCCCGTCGTGCCACATTGATTGGTAAGCGAATTTATGTATGAGAAGATTTCCATAGCGTGACCTTTGTGACGACACGCTACTTTAGATGGGCAAAATTGGTATCGGGTTAGCTACCCGTTGTTGGTTTAGTAAGGTAGCAATGTCATGCGGCTTATAATAATCCAAAATTTACAAAATACTAATAGACGCTTCGAATTACGATGTATTGTCTGACTAGCAATACAGGGTCATACTATTGATATTATGTTTGTGTTTTGGTTTTCATAACCATATTGTCGAGTATAATTGTCGTGTCGTGTTTAAATGTTCGTGTTACATATACTACGTGTATATATCGTGTCCTAATAGTCGTGTTATAATTATTATACGTAATAATTATCATGTTCCTAAATGTTCGTGATCGTATGTTCGTGATTATAACTATTATACTTAATAATTATCGTGCACTAACACGTACGTAGTTTCTGAATCTAACGTTCGTGATACGTGTACATGACATAAATGAAAAGTTTTAATTGATTTGTATGTTTACGTAGGGTACTGTTCATGGCATTTATATGTGGGTTTTACACATAATCTCATGTTGTCGTTCTTTTCCTTAATAAATAAAACTGGTGCACACTATGGTGATGCACCTGGCGAATGAACTTCGTTCAAGCATCTCTTGCAGCTAAGCTTGCAACTCCTTTAACTCAGCTGAAGCCCTGTGATGAGGAGTTTTGAAAACAGGTTCTGTCTTCGAAAAAAGATTGATGTTAAAGTCCGTCTCGTGGTTAGGGAGGAATTTCTGGAAACCCTTCTGGAACTCCATCTGAAAACTCTTGAATAATCTGCTGATCATGAATTTAAGGAACTTCAGAAATCGGGTCATAACTGGTAGCTAGAAATTCTTCGCAACTTTGGAATAATAAGTCACGCACTTGTAAAGCAGAAACAATTTGTGCTGATTTTTCTGGTAGTAAAAATAATAAATGTATTCAGGAGTTAGTAAAACGGATCTCGTTGTCAACTAGAAGGAAAACCTTTATATGCATGAGTGATAAAGAAATCTTTTCTGGGCTGGGAGGTAGGTAATACATTATCTAAAACAAAAGCTGACATATGAATACGCGTTATAATCGTGGTAGGTCTCACTGAATCTGTTTCATTGTTTCCACACATAACGAATACTGCGTGCTCAATTATGAACCATATGCCGGTGATGGTACCAGAACCTTTAATGGCCTGCTCCATATGTGACACAATAGAATGGGTATACCCTCTTGGAGGGTACCCTCAATTACTAAGGGTCTAATTTAAATGATATACAGGAGTTAAGAGTCTTGACTCGTGCCTTGAGAAGAGATACGTATGACATTTGTCGTGACTGGTGTCTTGACATGTGTTTTCAGAAAATATACTTGGGACATGCGTCTTGACTGATGTCCTGACATGTGTATCCAGATATGAAACTGAATAAGGTTAAAATTTTGATCATAATATCATAATTGGCTGATCGGTTCGTTACTGTCATGATAGCAGTCACTGTCGTCTTGTCTGTCAGTTTCATGATGGTCATTACCATGACCGTAAGTCATGTAACTATTCTGCTGAGTGGCCGGCTGGGTACCGGTTCCACTCTTCTGGCTGAAAGAAACCGCTAAGTGACGTGTGGCATTTAACTGAGGAAGTAAAGTCATGGAAAGGGATGGTAGCGTCTGATGGGTGTAGTATATTCTTATCTGGAATTTCTGAACTATGGTCTTCGTCTTTGGTCTATAGATTCTTCGTATTATAAGCAGCATCAGCATATTATAAGCAGCATCAGCATCTTATGGGATCTCCAATTTATGAATAGCATCAGCATCTTGTCGAATCTCCAACTTGTGAGCAGCATTAGTGTAAAACCCGCATTAAAAACCTATGAACAGTACACGTGAATAGTAACATACGAAAACACGGTAAAATTTAAACATTCCATTTATAATATTAATACACGTGTCACGACAATAAATAACGAACAATCATGAATATTATAAATGTGACACGATCACGAATACCAAAATCTCGAATAATAAATCACGAACATGCAGGTAAATTATTTAACACACGAAAAACTACGGGTTTACCCCATGTGGGCCCCATAGCCACGGCAAGACAAAGGAAAGAGGCCAAGTGGGCCTTTTGGCCCAAAACCAAATTTATTAAAACCTCTGGAGAGTTATTTTCTCCCATATTTTTAGGTTACAAAAAATTGTCCTCTTCCTCCTTGTTTTCACCATAGCCGCCGGCCACACAAGAACAAATGGCAAACCGGACGAATTTTTGTGTTTGTTTAATTATTCGTGATCACCGTTTCATTCTACATGTATTGGTATATTCAAAAACCTTTTCTTTTCTTTTATTTTCTTATGATTCCATGTTTAAAAATTCATTAATCACATAAACATGTAAACTAATAACTAGGATTAATTAATTTTGGTCAAGGGTATGTTTGGTTGTGGGTTGTGGTTCGGCCGAGACACCGAAACCCCCAAAGGGGGTGTTCGGTTTGTTGTTGATCACCACCACCGAGACCATATAGGTATCGGCTTGGTTGGTCTTCGGTCGACGCAGCAAGGGAACCCCGACTATGGGTCGGGGTGTGTTTGTTTTCGGTTTATGTGGAGCCGAGACACCACCGAGACCACAAGGGGTGCTCGGTTGGTATTGTTTGTTCGGACCAGAGACCAAGGGACCCCGACTTTGAGTCAGGGTATGATTGCATGGTTAGTTGTTAAGTAGTGTCAACCAATATCCTTTCCAAGGTCTCGGTGGGACTTGTTTATAGCTTATTTGATTTGGCTTATATTAAAAACGGGCTCGGGATTCGGGTTTTTATAAAAACTATTTTTATAAATCATGTCATATTAAACTTTAGGTTAATTTATTTATTTAATTAATTCATGTATAACCTAAGGTATTTATACTTAGTTATTTTAATTAAACATGTATTTTAATTAAAATCATATAACGTATAGTTTAATTATCTCAACCAGTTATTTAATTAATCAACTATAACAATGACTTGTATTGTACTAATTTAACTTCATTTATTATTTACAATTCAGCTTAATTCTAATTATGGAAACTTACTATTCTGGGAACTTTTTATTTTTGGAAACCTTCTATTTTTGGAAACTTACTATTTATGGAAAACTGCTATTTTTAGAAAGTTACTTAGTATTACAATACAAGTATTATAATACACTAATACATGAATAATACACAACAGAACATCAGAATAACTACAGAATACTCAGTACAACTATAAAACATGACAGAATACATATAACAAGCAAATAACACACGGAACCAGTAAAACACATGTAATTTAGACAACTCATACACGTCCATATTTCTTATGTAGTGTTATCCGTCAAGGCGGATTAGTCTTCATCGTTTCGTTAGCTTCTATTGGACATAAGGTACGGATTTCTCGTCCTTTAGTAAGGACAATCTCTTCCTTTATTAGGATTTCCCGTATGCAGCCAACTGTTTTCCCCAGTAGTTACAGATTAAATGCTTATGTTTTATTAGTTACCTTAGCCATATACATGCATGACCAGTTTCACCTAGTATGGAGGTACCATAACCATAACACTAGAGGCACTAGTGTTATGACTTCACCACGACGGAGTGATAGCTCGTGGCTTCCCTTTTCAGTTATTTAGACACTATATTATTATATTATCATGTGGGCATATGGGTGCATCCTAGTTACATGTTTCAGTCAGGATTTCATGGTGAATGTGGTGTGTGCCTTGCATCCTTCACAAGGAGCTGATTCCTCCTACCCATTTACCAGTTAATTAGAGGCAACCCCTCTAATTGCATGATGAGGTCTCCCCTCCAAGTATTCATGCACGTTGTTGACCTCATGACCTATATTGGCTATTATGGTACATTAACTAATACAGATTTTCATAAGTAACATAAGTTATGTTTTCAGAACTAAAATCAGTTAACATGACAGACAACTAGGTTTTCCAGGACTTATTCATTTCCGCTGCCATGCATGCTTTATATTCTTTATATGCTTCCATACTCTATGTTTTTCCATGCTTTATTGTATATCCGTGCACTGAGCGTTATGCTCAGCCGTCTACTTTTCCATGTTCCCAAACGGCAGGTACCCAAGGACGCAAGTAGGAACTCCAGAGTATGTGCATTCGGGTTGGAAGCTATCCGGACTCTTTTACCTTATGCATTTATTCCTACATTATCATACTTTACATCTTTTGGACATTGTTTAGTCCTTTCCTTTTTCAGTACTTATATTGCTTGTTTGTAAGTTACTAGATTACCGATGTTTGATTCTGGTATTTCTATTTATGGTCATGAATGTTTAGACATTTACCTTGCATGCTTTGATGATACGCCATAATGTATTGTAGCACTCTATCCTATTAAATGGGGTGTTACAATTAGCATCTTGTAGAATATCAACACATAGAATACACATGGGATACGATGTATGGAATACACCTGGTATGCGGTACTCAGAGTACACATGGAATGCCACTGTACATGTAGTACACAAGGAAATTACATGAGATGATCGATATTGGTGTCAATCATCTGACATGATCAAGGGAAAGTAATTGATTTAAACGGTTATCCAACCAAACTGAAGAGAACAGTATGATAGCCTACCAATTCCTGTGTAGACTTAATTCTGGTTGTATAGAGAGGCACAAAAGTATGGTTAGACGAAATTTCAACAATGGTCAGCATGAAGACATGATTAATGAAGACCAACCATGATTTATCATGAAAACATGATTTACTGAAATCCATCCATGTCTTAGCATGAAAACATCATCACACTGATGAAGACATAATCAACATAAGGAGGCATGATTAATCAGCATGAAAACGACATCAACGTGAGAGTATGAAACATAATTGTTATAAAGAACATAAAAGTAAAATCAGTTGAGGTTTAACATCAACTGGTGTGGACGGCTATGGTTCAATCCACACAATTCGAAGAAGAAGACATGTAACTAAGTATGGACGATTCTGGTTCGATCCATACTTGTCAAAATTTTATGAGAAATGTCATGTATAGAAATTAACAACCTGGGACTAAATATGGATGGTTGTAGTCCAATCCATACTGGTCAAAACTTCAATGAAACATCGTGATATGAGCAAAGGTGAACGCCTATGGGCCGGTTCACAAACAACATTCGACTAAAAAGCATAAAATTTTACATGAGCAAGGGTGAACGCCTATGGGTCGATTCACCAAAGCGAAACTCGTAGAAAAGCACATGCGACTAAGTATATCCAGTCCTGTAACAACGTTTTACTTAGTCAAAATTTAGAAAAACTGAATGATAAAATGCATGAGAAACATGGAATACAACAAATGCCAAAATTTAGAAAGTTCTTGGTGACTACCCTATAGTCACATGTCAAGTCTTAGAGCCTACAGGTCGAAACCTTGGGCTCTAATACCATAACTTTAACACCCCATTTGGATAATAGTACATGATAATTATGGCGTGTCATCAAAGCATGCAAGGTAAATGTCCTAAAACATTAAATGATCATAAGAGATAACCAGAATCAAACATCGTCTCCCAAAATATAAACTCATAAACAAATCATAAAATAAATGATATGCAAAGGAACATAAGTATAAGGTAGCTCCCATCCTATGCACAACCACTCCATGCTAAAGTCTGACCTTGGGTACCTGCCGTCTGGGAACATGGAAAAGGGAACGGATGAGCAAAACGCTCAGTGATCAGATATATAGCATGGTAGGAAATAATAAACTGATTAGATAATAAGAAATGAAACTGATAAACTGATATGCAATATGCAACAGAAAACTATGTGTGTCATGGAAAACTTTGTTTATAACTTGTAAAATTGAATTAATAACGGATAAGTCTGAAAACAAAAATTTACTGTATTTTAAGTGCCAAGAGCTTATAAAGGTCATGTACTGTAACAACGTGTGCATGAATACATAGAGGGGTGACCTCGTCATGCTATAGAGGGGTGACCTCTAACTGGTAAATGGGTGGAGGGATCAACTCCAATGGGAAGGATGTAGAGCACACACCACGTTCACCTGATAAACTGTAAAATGATAAACTATGATGCACCCATACGCCCCACATGATAATACTGATAAATGGCCAACTGAAATGGAAAGGGACGCCACAAGAACTCACTCCCTCGCGGAGGAGTCATGACACCGGTGCCTCAAGTGTCATGGTTACGGTACCTCCGTAACTAGGTGAAACTGACAATTATATATGATAGTATATGTGACAAAAAATTTTGATGTGTCGTGGATAGTATATGTGATAATTTGATATTACGTTATAGGGTAAATTAGAAAATTACCTTTAGGAAAAAGTAATAGACTAATATTACCAATGACGAATTCAATTAAACACGTGAATGAACCAAGTTCGTTGTACACGAAGATCGAGTGAATTTGAGACGTCTTGTTTTGATTTGGACAATTGATGTGATTTGGTTTTCGGTTTTTAAACTACAAATTAAATCTACCAATTTTAAACTATTTAATAATATCCTAAAGTGCATGAATCGTAAACCCCGCTATTTTAAAATCTACAATTAATTACTTACTTAAACGTTAACACTATTTAAAAATTAAACTAATTTAAAATCTATAAAAGTAAATCTATTTAATAAGAATAACTTTTAAACTAATTGAAAAATCTATTTAAACTCTTAAAAACAAGTTTACTATATTAAAAGAACTTCTTTAAAACAAATCTACTTTAAAAACTATTTATCTAATTATTAAAATCTAATTATAAAAATTAACTAATTAAACTTTTAAATAAGAACATTTTTTTTATTTTTTTTATTTTTTTTTTTGCTATTATATTTATTAAAATATAAATTTATACTAAAGCTAATTTTAATTAACAGAATCTAAAATCATAAGTTTTGAAAAATCTAATAACTTATTTAAGTTAGACTAATTAAAAACGTTTTTAAAAAAAATGAAAATTCGTCAGTTTAAAACTACATATAAAAGTCATGGACTGCAAGTTAATAACAAGTGAGCTAGACAGCTCAATGGTTAACACGTTTGGTTGCTAAGGGGGAGGTCTCAAGTTCGAGACCCCCTGAAGACGAATTTTTGATTTTATTAATTTTTGGACAAAAACCTTCCAAACAATTCATTTGGAAAAGCTGAATTACAGTAAACAATCAAACAATTCCTCAATTAAACCAATTATTATAAAACAGTAAATCAATATCTCCAAAATCTACTACATGTTTGAATACAGATGAAATAATACAGAAATAAAAATAGAAATGCAGGCAAAAGAAACAGTCAAATACAGTTAGAACAAACAGTGATATAAGTTTCAGCAAATTTAACAGTCAATAAAAATCATAGTACCACAAACATACTTGACTTGTATTAATCAACAGCAACAAAGAAAATGAAAATCAACTACAATTCAGTTAAATACAGTAGTAAAAAAAATCAAACGCCACCAGAACTAGCTAACTATATCAGTAATTTTATGCAATCTAAACAGTTCAGTTAAATACATCAGTAAATATCAAATCCGAATTTTGAATTGAATAAGCATCAACAAGATAAATCAGTAGCAGTCATACCAGATAAAATCCAATTCTAACTTAAAGGTAATAATTAGTCAAGAAGAATTGTCAAGAAAAGTTTAAGGACAATATTCAGCAGTCCTTATACATCTAAAAATCCAATCTACTCTTACATTATACTGGCACATTATCTCAGCTAAACTCGACTATTTAGCACAATAAGCAAGTTCAAACCACATAAAAAACTAAGTACTCCATGAATAACATATAACAAGCAGATTTTAATGATCAAATCAAAGAAAACTAATGCTACAATAATCCTACAAGTAAGCTGCTAACAAAATGATCCTAGCACTTACCAAACAAAATTAAAAGAAATGTAACTCTAGGAAAATAGCAGATCAAGCAACTTTTCTTAAACAAAACAGAGAAATCAAATCCTAAGTGACGAATAAGTAGACGAATACAAGCAAATAATGCAGAGTGCATACAGAAACACAGAAATCAACAGATTCAAACAGATTTCAACTAAGATAAAATCAAAAATCAATTTAAACTAAAAGCTTAGAAAGAATAAAAACGATCCTAACCATTTGACGAAATCCGTTGAGAAGAAGAACGGTGCTGAACCGTCTTATCTAGATCGACACTAAACCAATATCCACCATTTTCGAACCAATAAACACCATACCTTTCCCTGAACATAAACTTCACTTCGAACAAGATTTGGTTCGGAACAGTAACCTTATTTTAAGTTTAGTCAGTGGGATTAAACTTTTCCCCAATTCAAACTCAATAATCACAATAGCTATAATTTTTAAGCTGATATGATTATTCAATCATTTTATAATATTGATAAGATTTATCAGACAAAAACTTTAATAGAAAATAAATGTAAAAACGCAAGATGAAATTTAAAATAACACTTTTATTAATCTCAAATCATAATACACTATTAAAAACAGAAATTACAAAATCCTTAATCTAAATCTAATATTATAAAAACTAAAAGAAAGAAAAAGGGGGATAATACAATGAAAAATAAGGGGGTTTTTATATTTGAACCCGATAGCATTTTCCTTGGCATATTCGAATCTTCATTCTTCTCTTTCTTCACTTGATTCGGTCTTAATTCAATGTATCATCCCATCTTGATGATGTGGAAGGTTTTTATTGGATGGATTGATGGGAGTGAGATGTTTCAACCAATCAGGAAAGGATATTCTGCCACGTCACTTACACCCCTCCATCATCTTCAATCCGAAAACTTTGGGGATTAATTAACCACTCGTGTCAATCACACGAGTAAGATAAAAAACCCCTTAATAATTTGACTTTTGGGTAATATTAATAGTGATTAGGGTTTCATGGGAACAGTGAAAAATGGAGTTTCTGGTTTCATTTTTTACTTTGGGGAAGATAAGGGTGAGAGAAAAGGAATGCATCGAGTGGGTGAAGTATTATTTTATATGTTTTGTGAAAAGTGGGTGTGAGGCAGTAAATGAGTGGTGTGACGTGTGGGAATAAACGTGTGGGATGGGAGGTAAATGAAAGAAAACGTTTGGTGAGTGGTTGATATACACGGTTTTTATTGTAAAAAGTTAAATGTGTGTATTAAATTTAAATGGAAGTGATGCGTTTGACTGATAGAAACCCTAAGCCCAAAATTTTGTTTCATTTTTATTTCAGTCACAAACTCAATGGGCTTTAAGCCCAAGACTCAATCCGTGAATATTAAATAGACAATTGGGCCATCCGTTTAGTATTTCCACCTTTGGCTTTTAATGGACTTTCAAATCAAATCCTTATATTAACTTGAACTTTAAATGGGCCTTTGAGCCCATTTACACCATTGTGGGACCCACTTGGCTGTAAACTTGCATAATTATTAAATCCACTCATGTGGAGCTCGATTTTGGCTTCTTTGATCTTTTTCATCAATCTCGTGTCGATATTCGCCGGTTTTTGTGATTATTGGTACCTACACACATGAAACGAAAAACAAACATATACAAGGCATTTCCATTGATTTAATGCAATTATTGATTGTTTATTGCTACGAATGATATGAGTAAAATCACTCATATCACATGTATATAGCTCAGGCATATTAAAATGTTAACATGTAACTTACTGATAAGTTTACTGTAAACTACTGGGGGGAAACAGATGGCTGCAAACGGGAAATCCTAATATTGCGAAAGAATGTCCTTATTGAAGGACGGAATATCCGTAAGTAATGAAGTGAGAATGAAAGTTGAAGGATCTACTCCGACTTCACGGAACTACATGAATAAAGGACGTGAATGAGTTGTCTGAGTACTGTATATTTAACTGGTTTCTTAGTGTTCTAACTTGTTTTACATGTTCTTGTCTTGTTTTACTGTTTTATGTATAATCTTGTAATTCTGACTGTTTAATGTATTTTTTATTAGTGTATGTCATGTATACTTGTATTATTATACTTGTTGTATCATAATAAGAAACTTTCTAAAAATAGCAGGTTTCTATAAATAGTAAGTTTCTAAAAACAAAAAGTTTTCAAAAATAGTAAGTTTCCAAAAAATAATTATAAGCTTGATTAATAAGTCCAAAATATAAGCTAGATCTTAAATAAGCATAATTTATAAGTCATGGTGTCATAATAGTAAAGTTTATAAAATAGATACTTAGGCTAAAATGATGATTATTAATTAATAATATAAAGCATGGTTTTAATAAAAATTATTAATTAATAACATGACATGATTTATTTTAATAAAACTTTACCTTAGATAATAATTAAATTAAAGCATGATATTAATTTAATTATGTCATAATAAATTGTATTAATTAATTATAACCTAAGTCCCATGGTTAATTTAAATTAAATAACATGTATTTAAGTTAATTAAATTGATAAAATTGTTTAGCCAAAATAATCCTTGTGTACCGAGTCCTTAACCCGAGCCTATTGAGACACCGTGTCTCGGTCACACTTAACAAATCAAACACAACACTAAACCAAACCCTACAGCCTGATTAGAGACAGGAATTTCTATCGCTGTTCTGTCGCGAATCTGCCAAAGGGAAATCTGTGATAGAAATTCTGTCACAGAATTTGTCGCAAATCTGGAAAAACAAATCAAACAAACAACTGTTGTGTGTTGGTGCACCCCCTGCTCGGCCTGAATACCCACCAAGAGCCCCATGGCTCTCGGGTTCCCACTGTTTACATCCAAACACCCCCGTAACACAAACAAACACCCCCTTGTGGTCTTTGTGTTGTTGTCGCCTACATCAAAACCACCACCGCACCCCTAGTAGGTTGTGGCTGGTCCAAAACTACCACACCGAGACCCTAGAGGTCTCGGTTCTCATGAAACCCAACCAAAACACAACCACCTCTTGATTTAATATGTGCTTAATATTACGAGATCATGTGTTCTTTGATTTGAAATGAATAATCAAGAGTAAAGAAATTAAATGAAAGATTTAGATTAAAGGTTACCGATTCGTGTAAGGACTAAAGGTTTGATTCACATACACAATACCCAAATATTTTTAGAGATCAAACTCGATCTTCTTTCTTGTTTTGTGTGTAGCAGCCGGCGGCCAAGGAAGGAGGTGAGGCTAGGGTTTATTTTGTTTTTGTTAAAAATGTAAAAATGAGGAATAAAGAAATCCCTGGTGGTTTTAGTTTGCAAATGGGCTGGGCTAAAAGCCCATACTCTTTCTTTATTTTGCTTTGAAGTTGCGGCCCAACAGCACACACATGCTTTTCTTTTGTTTTCGTGTTTTATTTATTTGTTGCGTACGTTTGTGTTTTGGTTCTCGTAATTAATCTGACACGCATTATTTAATATATTGAATAAATAATAATATACAAAATACTTGGATACGAACATTAATTATTCTTGGAACATGTCGTGTATTAAATTAACGCAACGTTTTAATTAAAACTATGATTTCATATAATTTATGTTGTTCATGGATTTTAAGCGAGTTCATAGTACTAATAACTTAATTGATGATTTTTACTCCAAAACACAAAGATGTGTCCACATAAAAAAATACAAGGTACAATTACTTGTTTTTCTTTAATTACTTATTCATCATTAACATGAAGTTTTTGTTTTGAAATATTGAATATTTGTTGTTATTTGTATGTTAGTTCTCTAGATACAAGATTTGGGTCGAATGCTGTGAGACCCCCAAAATCAGGCAAGGAAACACGTAGGCAGCAAAGGGGTTCCACGTCATGGTACAAGAAACAATGAAATATTGTTGACATAAAGTTGACGTAATAAAAACTTATACATTACATCACAAAAAGATCAAAGTTTTTAAACAAAGGTCCCAGAGTTTTATAAGCGGAAGAATCTATTATTTAAACATGGTTTTGTAACATGTTGTTACCAAAAATATAGGATAAACTTCTGACAGCTTTTACCAAAACCAAACTTTAAGTAACACAGAAATCTCCAAGCTGCGATAATATCCTGCGGGCTCCCATCCAAGCAAAGCTAAGTAATAATACCTGAGATTAAACATGTCAAATCGTCAACATAAAGTTGAGTGATATTCATAGGTTTAGTAGTAAAGGTGTGGAACACAAGCATTTATTTGTAAAATCAAGAAATAGGGAAAATGGTTACGTACGATAACCATAGTCCGAAACCATTATTATTACTATTTAGTTCATGAACCGAAGCTTAACTCAATGTAAGTTCCTCTAGTGATTATTCAACCTAAATACTCAAGTATAAACAAATGAAATGTGTCATGGTTAAACAACCGCAACATGGGACGGGGATTGTCAATCCCGATGGATCCACCCACAACGTTCGCGCTTAGCAACACAAGTAAATTAACGGTTCATGATCAGGAGAGGAAACTTAAGGGCTATAACTAAAAGAAATAATAATAATGAAAATCTGTTGGAAATCATCAAGTTCTGGAAAGCATACAAGTTCTGGATAGCATACAAGTTCTAGATAGCATACAGTTTTAAATGAATGTGTTCCACCATGTAAAATCTCACCCCGCGTTTAGAAACAATGTATAAGTAGTAAAAGGGGCTATAAACTCACCTGATATAGCTATTACACGTAGATCAAGGACCAAATGTCCAATAGTCGATACACGACTTCACGAGATATCAAACTCCCATTGATCGAAATCGAGACGTCCAATGATCGAAAGCGAGACGCCCAATGGTTGACATATGACCGACCGAGACCTAATCATGGCGAGACGCGTCTTAGGTTCGAGACGAGAAGTAAATCATATATATATATATATATATATATATATATATATATATATATATATATATATATATATATATATATATATATATATATATATATATATATATATATATATATATATATATATATATATATATATATATATATATATATATATATATATATATATATATATATATATATATATATATATATATATATATATATATATATATATATATATATATATATATATATATATATATATATATATATATATATATATATATATATATATATATATATGTAAATAGTTCACTTTAGTAAGTTTGGACATTGTATAAGTTTTATAAACCTTTTCATAAGACTTTTGGTGACAATCTACCATATAAAGTCTCATTATGACTGTTAAGCCCATTAGTGGCCCATCACAAGTTATTATGACTTTAGTACATTTCAGTCCCAGTATTAAACTCGAAACATATTATAAATCTCAGGCTCAACGATGGCCCAATAGCTATTATAAGTGTGAGTTGGGCTTTTGTGGCCCAAGTCCACTTTATATGCATTATGGTTTCTAAAACGCCTCAAACGACATCAACTTAATATTATTCGATGGTCGAGTCTCGGGTCTAACAGATATCAGTATGTAATGAGTCCTTCTTTCCCAATAAGTGGGTCATACCATATCTAGTTTTAAAAAAAATCATCAAGTTTTACGTAAACAAAATATAGTCTTATTCTTACATATTTCCGGACATGCCTCGTGGGTTAGATCGTTTCACCTAAATCGTATGTCGTAAAGGTGATTTCTTTATATCAAAATTATCCTCAACCCATGTATTTTACTTATCTCAAGTCCAATTAATCATAACATATGTTTAATCATAGATTAACGACACGTTTTCATACTTAAATATATTGGCTGTCATTCGCAGCCAACTTCGTTTCCACCGTTTCGGCCGTCATTTCTAAACCGTATTGAATTGATAAACTATCCAACTGATCCTAATTTTTTTATGATTTTATCTACAACCCATAGTATCATCTTTTTCACTGGTTATGAGTTCTTATAGGAGTTTTTAGTCCGTTTACACAGCATGTTCAAATTTTACACTTTTTATCGTTTCGGCCATATCTAATTCATCGGGTATCGTCACGAGACGAGTGACCCGGCCAAATCACCACAAAACTACAATAAATCTTAATATTTCAAGTCCTAATATCCCAAACCTACTTATTTTAATAAAATGACACGTTTTGCTATTGATGTTAAACAGTTCAAACAATTGTAACAAAAACATGTTTTTATCATATGTAGCATTGTCCAATCACTATACACAAAGTCCAAACTTACGTATAAATGAAATATATGCACAAATAGAAGAAAATACATAAATTATACAAGTACAACCATTAAAATAAAGGAAACAAGAAAAGATAACAAGATTCCTTACAGAGACAATATGGAATCATAAGATCATGAAACCACGTGGTTTAACCATATCAATAACGCCCAAGATCTTCAAATTATAAAAGCCCTTGCAATATTTCTTAAACTTCAGCCTAAGGAATTAATATATGAAAATATTGATAATAATTATGATGATTTTGGTCCAAGCCTTTTAAAAAATATAAGGACTATAAACTTTCTAAGTTTATCATCACAATAGCTAGAAAATGAAAGAAATGTATGCTCTATATGTTTTGGCCGTATAGTCTCCAAAGAAAACGTTTGATTTTTTGTAAGATATGAAAGAATAAATTATATCTACGTTTGGTAAGCTATGTAAGATTATGCATATATTGGTTCCACGTGTTGTGTGGTTATAACATCTCACGCCACTTCAAAATGAGGTGGTGAGCTATATATACTCTTATTAAACTTATTTGATAATACGATAAAGCGGGTATTATCGAGAGCCGATATTTTAATAGTTACGTGATTTAGAAAGTTACGTGTAGAACACGAAAAATTAACGCTCAATACAAAATAAAAACTTCTGCATTCGGAGAACATTTATATCTTGATATATAAAAGAGGGCTTATTGTTTAATAAACGTTAACGCGTCATATAAAAAAATGACACTTAAAGGTTTATCATAAATTTACGAAGAATGTCCATAAAACGAGCAATTAAATAATGACAAGAAAAATATTTATATATCATAATGAGGATATTTACGGTCAATGACGGACATGCACTTGCCAATAAATAATAATTGACACGTATTCGATACTCTAATGTTCTAACCTTGCTGGTTAGTCAAGACTTTCATGTTATTCATAGAATGAACATGACAATTAAAAGTCGAGTAATAAATATTGGTCCGAATATTAGAAATAAGATTAGAGCTTGGTCTAAATGTTGATTTTAAATTTCGGGTTACTACAGTAAATAAATATGGAAAAATAAAAATATTTTTTTATAAGTTCGAATAAAATATTATCAATGATCAGAAAAATACTTAAAATATAATTTATTTAAAATTCTCGAGATCTCCGGATTTACGTATGAAAAGTAAAGGGGAACAAGTAAAACATTGAAAAATCGAGAAGTACGAATAAAAGAATAATTTAATTACCGGAAAAAATACGAGTTCTCACAGTCATTCCCCCTAAAGGAACTCTGGTCCCTCAGAGTTCAACTGGAGACGGAAAGGGACGGGAATAAATAAGGATACTTTGCTTTAAACTGGTCTTTAAATATAGGAGAATAATTAGAGATTAAGACGAACATGTATATTTAATGGGTAAACAATCGCTAAGTCCTTCTCTTGATAAAGATATTATTCATAACAGAAGTAAACTAGGTTCAAGTTTTATTTTGGTCGTCTTGAGAAACCTTGAGATGATTGTATAAAATTATTGTTAAAACTTGGGTTTATGGTTTCGATTAGAGAAAAACTATTTTTCCGAATTATTTAAAATCCTTAATAGGAATGCAATTTAAGACGGTGATTTTATCAAACTAGAATTAAAATATGATAAAAATCGAAATAGTTTAAAAGGTGATGCATGATGTCATTAGTTAAAGTTTACAAAGAAAATTTATAGATCTGACATTTTAGCTTGAGACAGTTATTTTGTAATTTAACTATTTGGTAAAGTGTGTAAAATTTTCTTAAAATTTTATAATAGTTTATAATAATATATAGAAATCTATAAAGTTGTTTAATGTATCAAATGGTAAATAGGAGACATATTCGGTTTTGAAAAGATGACAAGATAGCAAACGAATATGAAGTAATTAATAGTCAAAATAATATGCAAGCGATGGCATGACGGAATAAAATGAAAGTCGTAAAGATTCTAATCGAAGAGGATAGAATATAGGCATCGGCGATAAGCCAATAAGAAACAAGGAATTTATCAACTCATCACTTCTTGAGTGTAGTTGGTGTCACCAACATCGGCTTATTAATTTCTCAGTAATCGTACACAATTGAAAGATAAAAGCCACACAAAAATTTTTGAATCAAAGAAAAATTCTTAATTAGTAACTTGTGTAAGATTCAAGTAAAATGAACAACATTGGCAATTAGAGAGCGAAATCAACACATTGTTTACATGAGAGAATTTCGAGACAATATAGTCCGACACACATCATGACGAATGTACGATATCACTATTCATGTACAGTCATAAATCGTTATTCTCGTCCGGAGACATTTCGAAGGGATACCAAAATTTACTCAAACAAAGTTGGTCGAGGAGAAAGTATAAGAACACTAGAACCTCCAAGTACGATATCAATAGTGAGTAACTAGACGAGCGGTAAATAGAATTGCATCATGAGAGAAAAGGAGGTAACGAGAAGAGAAAAGCTCATTGATTAAAGAAAAATAGATTGTACTCGCAGACACGTAATTCGTTCAAGAAAAGATAAAGAAAAATATGCATTTGTCATGAACTTGTACTACTTGCATAGCGCATAAAAGTTTTCAAAGTTTTATTTCACTTTATTATAGTGTATTGTATATATATATATATATATATATATATATATATATATATATATATATATATATATATATATATATATATATATATATATATATATATATATATATATATTTTAAAAGGTGACTACTATTCAGCCTCACATGGCTCCTTCTAAATTACGCATAGGTGATCAGGCCATGCATAATATAGGACTAGCAATGCGATGCTCAGTTTCGTCAAGCTAGTGTTACATTTCTTATATTTATATATATAAAATAACATGCCATTAATATGATTTATGAAATTTTTGCAAGTAAGTAATTCGCTTGATATGTAAATCAACAACTTAAATGTTACAAGAATTCTATTATAAGACCAAAGTAAAATAAATTTGGGAAATTACATTGTAAAATAATTACCAGTGTGTATCGTTTTGTAAAACGTTTCACAAACGATACCAGTCTAAATTCATATTGTGACACGATGATAATTTACAAAATAGCGAGTGGGTTACACGAGAGTAATAAAGAGTAGTTCAAGACAATTAATGAAATGGTTACAATTTGATAAAGTTTCAAAAGGTTTAGCCGGAATCGTCATGAGACACGTGTCAAGATGATAACGAACGATGAAAATAAGAACTTCAAACTTTACCCAAATCAGTGGTACGATAGAAGCAAGGAAAGACAATGTAGAATGACAAATAAGTCATGTATAAAAGAAAGGATAAAGGAACCCATATGTGTTTACATTGTAATTTATTCGACACACCTTGAAATTTAATCAAACTTCATAACGACCTAGAATTTATGTACACACATGACTTGTGGATTCCATAAGATTAAAGAGAATAGATTGTATAATTAAGCATGTAAAGAAAAACATAGTATAAAAATGGTTTAAGAATACCAACAATAATTTAAGAAACCAAAAACAGCACATGACATCATCGTCTTAGATTTCAAGATGCAAAGTAGGAAGGTCACTTGGCGGTGTGATTTTTACAAAATCATGAGACATATCGAGAAAGAAAAAGAACATTAACAAGTCGCACTCCTGGAGCGAGGAGGTTTAATGAAAAGGAAGAATATAAGTATATAGAAGTAGAATCGTATTTCAAACAAGCGCCACATTAATACAAGGATATGAATTACAAGATGACGGTGGTGTTTCCAAGGTAAAAACGAACGTTGAAACTCAAAGTCGAAACGTAGAATGGTCAATGAAGTAATATTTAATCGATATACGTGTGACAATCCGTCAATTTATGGTTGATATTTTATTCTCAATGTTTATTTGAAAACATTATTTTAATGTTACATTATGAACTCACTTATTTTTGGGAAGTAATTTGGATTTACGTCTTGAAGTAGCATCGACTACGTCTAAACCGGAGGATTCAACGTTACGTGCTTACGTTTACATACACCGTCTTTGGTGACAGTCCGACATTTCAGAAAATAAATTTGTCCATGAATATTATTTTGGAGTTTTAAATTTGAGTTGGTTCATAAACTCACAAATTTACGAGAAGAGATTAGGACTTACGATTTTAATTTAACGTCCTTTACGACTAAACCGGAAACCTTAGGATTACGTATTTACGTTTTTGAACCCCGTTTTTGATGAGACAATTTTTATTGGATTCGTTTTGTGTCGTTGATTCATAATTTATAGAAACATTTTTCGTGAAACGACCCGAGGGCACGCAAATCAAGGAAACTAGAATCGAGGAATACCCGTAAATTAGTGAGGTGGGACAAAATACATTATCCCACCCCACTAATACACATGGGATGGCACAACATGACACCACATCAAAGATGTGGCATCATGTTAACTTGTAGCTTACAAGTGTAAGCACTAGCTTAACACTTAAGCTAGTTTCTTCCACTCATCCCACAAAAACAACTAGCTACTCATAACCACCATTTTCACTCATGCAAACCACTCTCATCCTCCCATTTCTCTCTCAAAAATTCGTCCTACTCTCACCCTAAATAACCCATTTGATCTTCATTTAACCATGAAATCATATGTTATTCACACATATGATGAAAACCCATTGAAGTTATGAAGATTGGAGGTGATCTTAACATGTAAAAAGGAGTTTTCAAGGGAGTTTGGGGCTGATTTCTCAAGGAGTTTTCATGAAGAACAAGGGCTGATTTTTGGAGGAATCTACAAATACTTGGTGATCCTAGAAGTGGTGTTGATATCTCATAAGATTGGTTACCCAAAACCATGTCTTGTTCATCCAAAAGCTCATCATTTCATCATCATGGTGGTATAAAGATTGTTCTCCTCATCCTCTTGTTATTTTGATTATGTAATCATGTATTTTCTTTCCTATTGTATATGTATATGATGATTATATGATGATAAAAGTGTTGTGTGGGGATTTGTTGTTGATAAACATGCTTAAAAAGATGAAAGACTATAAGAAACAAGGCTAAAATCTTGTTTAAATTTGTTGGCTGTATAAAACAGTAAAGAATCAAATGATGAACTGATAAAAATGGCATAGATTAATGGATTTACAGTAAGATATGGGTCTTGTACACATGTGAGAATTGGCCATGAAATAGAATCATTGTAATGAGTGAGATATGATCAAAACAAGTTTAGAGTACCAATCTGAGTTTACTGTTTTGGACGATTTTTAGAAAATACTTAGAAGATGCTTCAACAGTAGCTATAGGAGAGTTAAATGAAGAACATATCATGTAGTTTATGTGATAAAAATTTGAGCTTCTATCTCCATATAGAACTCTAGATATGGCAGTTTTGGTGAAGATGAAAATAAAAATCAGATTTTGAGAATTAATGTTTATTATTATTATATAAGCACTCAAAATTATATTGTATAAAATGTAAAATAAAAACCCACTAACTTATGGATTTTATTTATATAATTATGTAAAAGGTTAAATAAGTGGACATTTTATAAAAATGGTAACTTGTTAAGTTTTATAAGTTAGAAAACTATAAACATGATTTTTACGACTTTTTCGGCTATTACAGTAAAATTAACGTTTTTGTTAAATAAAACTTAGACGGTTGGACCCGTCTAATGTAAAATTTATAAAATTCATATACTGATATATAAACATATATAACAAGTAAAAACCGATAAGACCCGAACTATAGGACATACGGACGTTAACAGACTAAATTAACGTTATTGGACTAATAATACAACAAAAATGGACTAAAACACTTATAAACTTATTATTGGGCTTAACCCATTTAGGCCCAACTTGTAAAGTATAGATACTGATAATATAAGTATAACATGGATTAATACAAGTTAAAGAACTTATAATAAGTTTATTGGACCTAAAACACGTAAATCGGTAAAACTAGTAAACTAGTATAAAAGTTATCGACACATAACACTAAAACGAGTAAATGAGAATATGTAAACCCACTTGATCATCATATATAAATAATCATCATATGTATACATAAGTGTTATTTTTATAAAGTCATTGGACAAACGTCTAAGACCGAGTATTATTTGTCTAGGTTTCCGTGATTGAAGCACGTACCGTATATCCAAATCGTCGATAATCGCCTTCCCACATCAACGTGAGTTCATAGCCTCGCACTCTTTTAAATGTTTTTATAAATATTTTATAAACCCGCGAGGGAGATAACATGTTATTTTTTATAAAATAGGACGCCATTTGTCCCGATTGTTTGTGTATTGATTTGGACCCGAATGATTGAATGACCCGATTGTATGACCGGATAAATGATTAAAGGACCCGATAGATGAAATTAAATGGATTATTAAAGTTAGGTTATGTCACTAAAAGTCCCATTAGCATGAATTGTGAACTACCGGGATTGGTAGACGCTTATGCATTTAATAGTACTATTTGGGGACGATCACCCCAGTTCGCGCCTTGACGGTTGATCCCCGTCGTGCCACATTGATTGGTAAGCGAATTTATGTATGAGAAGATTTCCATAGCGTGACCTTTGTGACGACACGCTACTTTAGATGGGCAAAATTGGTATCGGGTTAGCTACCCGTTGTTGGTTTAGTAAGGTAGCAATGTCATGCGGCTTATAATAATCCAAAATTTACAAAATACTAATAGACGCTTCGAATTACGATGTATTGTCTGACTAGCAATACAGGGTCATACTATTGATATTATGTTTGTGTTTTGGTTTTCATAACCATATTCATATAACGGTTTTTATTCGATTTTATACAACGTCATAAGACGCATTGCATGACGTTTTTACGACATTGACTCGTATAATGATTTGTAAGGCTTTTTATAATCATATTCATATAACGGTTTTATTTAATCTATACAACGTTGCAAAACGTATTGTATGGTGTTTTTAACGACAATGATTCGTATAATGATTTTCAAGGCAAATGCCTATATTATGATTTTGATGAAGATTTGTATAAAATGATTTTGGCTATTTTATGGCCTATTAAAACGATTTGTACAAAACGATTTTCAGTAATAATTTTATACTGATATTATATTGATGGATTTTATTAAACTCTATGAATTCACTCGGCGTTATCGCTTATCTTTTCTTTTAACATGTTTTGTCTCAGGTACTTGAAGGTAATTCTCGGGAAGACAACAAGAATTCATGGCCCGCACTTAAACAATATTTTTCCATTCAAATACTTTGTAAAACTTTGTATGAAATATAATGACTTGGGACCGATGTAACTTTGATATTTATGAATGGAAATGATTTATTATTAAACGACGCGATTTTTATGCGTGTCTATGATGTGAGTAATGTGCTATCCCGTAACACCAACGAGTCTTCCGCTGTATTGAGTTGTATAAAAATTTGGGGGTGTTACAATACGAGTGCCGCGTAGAACGATGACGTAATGGTTAATCAAGGTTACGAAAACCCACGATATTATTCAACACAGATTTCAAGGAATGCTTCGAGATGTGTGACTCACACGATGTCCTTTAGTCTTTTTCGGGGACTCATTGAGCTACAAAATGGTCGTTAGACTATTTTTCAAGACATACAATCACAAATGATCGGAATATAATCTGTATATCTAAATAGATATTTTAAAGAGGTTTTACAATAAAAGTAACACGCACGGTGGTAAAATGAAAATCAACAGTTTCATTGAAAGCAGCACTTCTTAATCCCAAACAATGGTATCACGAGAGTATGCACAACATATAAAAGTGAGTCGAGAAAAACAAGTGGTCCAAAATGAACGAGTATGTGAGGTCAGTCGTATCACGCATAAACAAAATAGAAATCTTACTCAGAAGAGTGAGTATGAAAAGTCGGCAACATACACGCTCCGAATACAAGTATGAAATGTCATAACAATATAAATGTTTTGTAACAAGATCAATTCACAGGAACAAGAATTCAAGAAATACAGTAAGGGCAGATGTAATCACACTAAAATCTAATGATAATTCATGAGCACAAAGGCTTTTGAAAAGAGATAGTGATTATCATCATTAGAGTAATGTAATATTTCAAAATGTAATCAGGAGATGAAATACTACAACGATAATTAAAGTAAATAATATGGGTTAGAGAGTTACCCGCGCAGATATCGAACAACAAAGGCAGATTCTGTGTTTGACACTTAGAAACATGAAATATTTGAACATTCAGTTATAGACTAAGTTTTGAAAACGACTCAGTTCCCTATAACCATCACTTTGATACCAATCTGTGAGACCCCCAAAATCAGGCAATGAAACACGTAGGCAGCAAAGGGGTTCCACGTAATAGTACAAGAAACAATGAAATATTGTTGACATAAAGTTGACGTAATAAAAACTTATACATTACATCACAAAAAGATCAGAGTTTTTAAACAAAGGTCCCAGAGTTTTATAAGCGGAAGAATCAAATATTTAAACATGGTTTTGTAACATGCTGTTACCAAAAATATAGGATAAACTTCTTACAGCTTTTACCAAAACCAAACTTTAAAAAGTAACACAGAAATCTCCAAGCTGCGATAATATCCTGCGGCTCCCATCTAAGCAAAGCTAAGTAATAATACCTGAGATTAAACATGTAAAATCGTCAACATAAAGTTGAGTGATATTCATAGGTTTAGTAGTAAAGGTGTGGAACACAAGCATTTATTTGTAAAGCAAGAAATAGGGAAAATGGTTACGTACGATAACCATAGTCCGAAACCATATTATTACTATTTATATCATGAACCGAAGCTTATTTCAATATAAGTTCCTCTAGTGATTATTCAGCCTAAATACTCAAGTATAAACAAATGAAATGCGTCATGGTTAAACAACCGCAACATGGGACGGAGATTGTCAATCCCGATGGATCCACCCACAACATTCGCGCTTAGCAACACAAGTAAATAACGGTATGATGATCAGGAGAGGAAACTTAAGGGCTATAACTAAAAGCAATAATAATAATGAAAATCTGTTGGAAATCATCAAGTTCTGGAAAGCATACAAGTTTTGGATAACATACAAGTTCTGGATAACATGCAAGTTGTGGGTAGCATACAGTTTTAAATGAATGTGTTCCACCATGTAAAATCTCACCCCGCGTTTAGAAACAATGTATAAGTAGTAAAAAGGGGCTATAAACTAATCTGATATAGCTATTACACGTAGATCAAGGAACAAATGTCCAATAGTCGATACACGACTTCACGAGATATCATACTCCCATTGATCGAAAGCGAGACGTCCAATGATCGAAAGCGAGACGCCCAATGGTCGATATATGACCGACCGAGACCTAATCATGACGAGACGCGTCTTAGGTTCGAGACGAGAAGTAAATCATATATATATATGTAAATAGTTCACCTTAGTAAGTTTGGACATTGTATAAGTTTTGTAAAACTTTTCATAAGACTTTTGGTGACAATCTACCATATAAAGTCTCATTATGACCGTTAAGCCCATTAGTGGTCAATCACAAGTTATTATGACTTTAGTCCATTTCAGTCCCAGTATTAAACTCTAAACATATTATAAATCTCAGGCTCAACGATGGCCCAATAGCTATTATAAGTGTGAGTTCGGCTTTTGTGGCCCAAGTCCACTTTATATGCATTATGGTTTCTAAAACGCCTCAAACGACATCAACTTAATATTATTCGATGGTCGAGTCTCGGGTCTAATAGATATCAGTATGTAATGAGTCCTTCTTTCCCAATAAGTGGGTCATACCATATCTAGTTTTAAAAAAAAATCATCAAGTTTTACGTTAACAAAATATAGTCTTATTCTTACAATTTTCCCGACATGCCTGGTAGATTAGATCGTTTCACCTAAATCGTAAGTCGTAAAGGTGATTTCTTTATATCAAAATTATCCTAAACACATGTATTTTACTTATCTCAAGTCCAGTTAATCATAACATATGTTTAATCATAGATTAACGACACGTTTTCATACTTAAACGTATTGGCTGTCATTCGCAGCCAACTTTGTTTCCACCGTTTCGGCCGTCATTTCCAAACCGTAATGAATTGATAAACTATCCAACTAATTCTAGTTTTTTTATGATTTTATCTACAACCCATAGTTTCATCTTTTTCACTGGTTATGAGTTCTTATAGGAGTTTTTAGTCCGTTTACACAGCATGTTAAAATTTTACACTTTTTATCGTTTCGGCCATATCTAATTCATCGGGTATCGTCACGAGACGAGCGACCCGGCCAAATCACCACAAAACTACAATCAATCTTAATATTTCAAGTCTTAATATCCCAAACCTACTTATTTTAATAAAATGACACGTTTTGCTATTGATGTTAAACAGTTCAAACATTTGTAACAAAAACATGTTTTTATCATATGTAGCATTGTCCAATCACTATACACAAAGTCCAAACTTACGTATAAATGAAATATATGCACGAAATAGAAGAAAATACAGAAATATACAAGTACAACCATTAAAATAAAGGAAACAAGAAAAGATAACAAGATTCCTTACAGAGACAATATGGAATCGTAAGATCATGAAACCACATGGTTTAACCATATCAGTAACGCCCAAGATCTTCAAATTATAAAAGCCCTTGCAATATTTCTTAAACTTCAGCCTAAGGAATTAATATATGAAAATATTGATAATAATTATGATGATTTTGGTCCAAGCCTTTTAAAAAATATAAGGACTATAAACATTCAAAGTTTATCATCACAATAGCTAGAAAATGAAAGAAATATATGCTCTATATGTTTTGGCCGTATAGTCTCCAAAGAAAACGTTTGATTTTTTGTAAGATATGAAAGAATAAATGATATCTACGTTTGGTAAGCTATGTAAGATTATGCATATATTGGTTCCACGTGTTGTGTGGTTATAACATCTCACGCCACCTCAAAATTAGGTGGTGAGCTATATATACTCTTATTAAACTTATTTGATAATACGATAAAGTGGGTATTATCGAGAGCCGATATTTTAATAGTTACGCGATTTAGAAAGTTACGCGTAGAACACGAAAAATTAACGCTCAATACAAAATAAAAACTTCTGCATTCGGAGAACATTTATATCTTGATATATAAAAGAGGGCTTATTTTTTAATAAACGTTAACACGTCATATAAAAAAATGACACTTAAAGGTTTATCATAAATTTACGAAGAATGTCCATAAAACGAACAATTAAATAATGACAAGAAAAATATTTATATATCATATGAGGATATTTACGGTCGATGACGGACATGCACTGCCAATAAATAATAATTGACACGTATTCGATACTCTAATGTTCTAACCTTGCTGGTTAGTCAAGACTTTCATGTTATTCATAGAATGAACATGACAATTAAAAGTCGAGTAATAAATATTGGTCCGAATATTAGAAATAAGATAAGAGCTCGGTCTAAATGTTGATTTTAAATTTTGGGTTACTACAGTAAATAAATATGGAAAAATAAAAATAATTTTTTTATAAGTTCGAATAAAATATTATCAATGATCATAAAAATACTAAAAATATAATTTAATTAAAATTCTCGAGATCTCCGGATTTACGTATGAAAAGTAAAGGGGAACAAGTAAAACATTGAAAAATCTAGAAGTACGAATAAAAGAATAATTTAATTACCGGGAAAAATACGAGTTCTTATAAATGCTAACCAGTAACCGGTAAGTCGCTATTCGCAATTGAAATTCTTACCACATTAAGGTTTTTTTATTATTTTAAAACACGATTTGTTTCATTTATTAGGCAATTGGATTTTCATTTAATTTTTGAGATTTTCATGATTTGATATATATTTGGTCCGGATTATATCGTTCACAGTCTAAAATACTAGGTCATCCCCCTTCAACTTTAAAGAAATATGTAAATAGAAGTATCTGATCACAAATATCAAAGATGTTTTGCCTTTTGAACAACTCTTTACACGAGTCACTTTTCTATTAAGTATTCCACATCGATCAAAAGAAAAAAGAGTTGCTTGTTTATATAGTATGGTTGACATGATTCCTGCTAGTTGGGATGAGTATGATGTTATTGGATTAGGGTGTTTGATCCTTTTTAAAAAAAGTAATTCATCTTTTATTTTTTGAAAGGCTTTATAAAAAAACCTAAGCAAGGGATAATAACGAGAGTACATATACAAACAAAGGAAGAAACAAAAAGGTCAAAAACTTCCAAATTACCCAATATCAAGTAAAGAATATGGGTTAGAGATCCAATAATTCCAATTAGGAGATACACCCTTATACCTAGTTACGATCCAAAGCTTGGATAACCTTTGAATGAAGGGAAAAACATATTCATTTTTGCTTCTAATAAAGAGGCAAAAGAAGCCATTACCACTTTATTTCCCCATTTCCGTATAGCCCATAACTCGTAGTGAAGCACCCGTGAAGAATCTTGTAAAAAACCGACTTTTTTGGAAAACCAATTTTATCCAAAGCAATATCAAAGATCGAGAAAGAGGGAAATGAAACCGGATGCTCAAGACCCCACCAAGCCCAAACCTTACACCGTTAAGGAACAACAACTTAGCACAAGATGAGGCAATGATTGATAGATTCGTTTGATGTGTCGCAGAAAGGACAAATATTCGAGTCTAGAATCCTCTCGTAATCAAATTTAATCTTGTAGGAAAACGATTAATAGATAAGTTCACTTTTCTTGGAATCCAAGAGTTCCAAATATGATGAAGCCCGAGATGGGTATCCTCAAAGAGGTTGTTTAAGATGCGATAGAAAGATAATTAACCTTATAGTTACCAGAAGCGTCACCCTCCCAGACCCATTTATTAGGTTCATCAAAAAGGGAAAAATTCCCAAATTGAGGTTAAAGAAGAAATGTCATCCAAGGCTCCACCTCTTGGTGGAATTCGCCAATCCAACACACCTTTCCAACTACCATGTACGAGACCCCATCTTTGACCGATTTTGTAATCTTGGAAAGGCTCGAGAGAGAAACGTCTCGGGAACAAGTCCATAAGCTGCAAACCATATGGACACCAAGCATTCGACACCTTGAGAGACAAAATTTTATTAAAAGAACACTCGACCATTGTTAGACACTTGTGAAGAGAAACCACCATCGACACCATAGGAACAAGAAATGACTTTTCGCTAAAGAGCATCTTTTTTAGTAAGATACCGCCACTTCCATTTACCAAACAAAGCAAGATTTTTTGCTAACAAACTACCAACCCCTAAACCTCCATGATTAGAACCAACAAGGATACTATCCCATTTAACCCAACTAATACCACGTCGATCTTCAATGAATCTCCAAAAGAATTGACACAAAAGATTTTCTAGGAGCTTAAAAATTGTCAAAGGTGCTTTGAATAAGGACAAGAAGTAAATGGGGATAGTACCAAGGACCGATTTTATCAATGTAAGACGATCCCCAATATAGAGGGATCTCTCTTTCTAAGTCGAAAGTATATTGTGAATCTTGTTAACCACGCCGACCCAACCATCACAAACACGCATTCTTTTACCCGCCGGGAGACCAAGATAAGTGAAGGGTATAAAATCATGAGAAGAGACGAAGCCACCACCTCAACATCATTAGAAGCAACACCCACACCAAATAACCTACTTTTGGTTCTATTTATTTTATGACCTGATGCTTCCTCAAAACACTTGAGGATAAGAATAAGATTCCTGGCATTAGATCTAGACCATTTTCTAGAGAACAGGGCATCGTTGGCATATTGTGAAAGTGATACATTTAAACCATATTCAGCCAGATAAAAACCCTTGAATACACCTTTGTCACAAGCCTCAACTAGGGGTGAGCATGGTTCGGTTTGGTTCGGTTTTTGTATAAAACCGAAACCGAACCAACAAATTTCGGTTTTTGATTTTTAGAAACCATTCGGTTTCGGTTTTGTGTCGGTTTGGTTTTTCGGTTTTCGATTTACTTTCGGTTTGGTTTTTCGGTTCCTATATGATTTATCGAGCTTCGCTTTTACAAGTCGATTTTGAATGTACCATAAACCGACACGTTAAAAGCTTTAAATAAACAATAACAACAAGAAACACAACATTAACAATAAGGGAAAAAAAATCATATAAAACCTTAAAAAATCATTTATGTGTATAAATCAACACAATTGCAACGATAAAAACCTAATTAAAAAAAACAATCGAGAAGAAAACTTATTATTTAGTCATGTTCAATATGCATATGAAACAGTGATTAGTTATTAAACATGATAGAGTTAATCCAGCGTAGCATATTCATCGTCCATTAGCTTCGACGTGAACTTATATATATATTCTCATGTTTATAAAGATCGGTTCGGTTTATATCGGTTTACTTTAATGCTAAAAACAAACCGAACCAAAAGCTTCGGTTTTTTCAAAATGCAAAAATCGAACCATCGGTTTTTCAATCGGTTTCGGTTTTTTAGGTTTGGGTTCTTCGGGTTTTTTTCGGTTTAGGTTCGGCTTTTCGGTTTCTTGCACACCCCTAGCCTCAGCAATGGATACTTGAAGAGCCTCGACAACAAGAAGAAACAGGAAAGGCGATAGCGGGTCGCCTTGACGGAGACCTCTTTCCATTTAAATTCCGTCGAAGGGGAACCATTGACCAGGACTGAAATAGAAGCAGAAGATAAACATGCCTCAATCTACTTCCTCCATCTAACACCAAAACCCATTTGATTCATAATATCTCTTAGAAATCTCTAGTTAACGCTATCAAAGGCCATGTCGACATCTACTTTAAAAAGAAGAAGATTGTGATTTTCAAATTTTGCCATTCGAATGATCTCGTTTGCAATCAAACACCCATCAAGGATTTGTCGCCCGCCTAAGAAAGCCGTTTGGTTCGGCCCGATGATAGACGAGATCACTTTAGCCATGCGAAGAGATAAGATATTAGAGATCACTTTGTACACGCATCCGATTAGGCTATTAGGCATGTAGCTGGAGAACCTAGGGGATCGCATTTCTTAGGAATAAGAACGATAAAAAAGGGATTGCAAACATTTTCCTAACTTCCCGGTAGCTTCGAAATGTTTAACACAATCATAAAAATCAGACCTGAGAACCTCCCAATAAGCCTTTATGAAATTAAAATTGAAGCCATCCGGTCCGACGATTTAGTGCCTGAACAGCTCCAAACAGCAGCTTTAACCTCTTCCATAGATTTATCACATTCAAGAAAAGAAGCATCACTAGTTGATAATTTACGAAATAGAGGACTACAGAAAAGAGGTCTCTCCTCAACACGTTCGTTAAACCTACTAGAAAAGTGAGTCAGAACAGATTGTTTAATAAATTCAGGAGATGTGCACCAGGAGCCATTAACCAGAATTCCTTTAATAGTAAAATAGGCACATTTGTTCCTTAACAACGAGTGAAAAAATTCTTGAGTTCTTGTTCCGTTCTACCGCCCAACGAACCCTAGGTTTTTGTATTAGATAATCTCTATCAAGTTGCTCAAGCACAACAAACCCTATATTTTTGTATTAGATCATCTCTATCAAGTTGCTCAAGGGATTGAAGGTTAATTAGCCACGTACTCCTCTCTTTTAATTATGTCATAATGAGTGAGATGCCCAACCTCGGATTTGACACCCCATTCTTCAAGAGAACGATAAAGATGGGCCTTGGATTCACGTTTGCCTTGTAGTCTTGTGCAACATAATATAAAGTCGTTTAATTTACTAGTAATTCCTGTAATTTCATAGATTTATTTTTAGTTTTCTTTTAATTTGAACACTACTCTTTAACTTAGAACATGTGTGTTTCATTCAAATGCTTTACTCTTAAATAGTTACGTATAGTTTTTTGGGGTGAGGTGAAAGCCGACGTATGTTAATATACTCCTAGACACGCTTCATCGAGTTTTCTTTATCGTCATTGCATAAGAACCACTAATGGAATTACTTTCGTAGCATTGCAGGGACTCCTTTCAAACTAAGCTTGGGGTTGTTTAACATCTTGGGGGCATATAGAGATTTATCAAAATTTTCAGTTATCTTAGATTGATGGACGATTGGTTTTGGCGAGGGCATCTCCTCGCCAGATGTCTTGTAGGCCGGTTGGAAATATTTGTCTAAAAACTATGTGGGCCCTAGACCGTTGTGGGTAAAATTGAGACGGCGCCATACTAAAGATATTAGTGACTGGTTGTTGCGAGGAATTTTTTGCAAGGGTATGCCCTCGTCAAAGACTTACAGCAACGGCTTGTCTTCACCAAAGCTACAAAAATTATCCATAATAAGACCGACTGATGCAATAATTATCAATATTCACAACCAAAATTGCATACTTAAAGTTCTAAAACCATGGGTCCGTGTTATGAAAAAGTTCATGTTACGTCAGATTTTTTTCATAATATTCAACACCTTGAGAGAAAAAGAATTATTAAAAGAACACTCGACAAATTCAATGGTAGAAACGGACTTAATGATGTCAATCCAAACTCCTTGACCATTGTTAGACACTTGTGAAGAGAAACCACCATCGACACCATAGGAACAAGAAATGACTTTTCGCCAAAGAGCATCTTTTTTAGTAAGATACCGCCACTTCCACTTACCAAACAAAGCAAGATTTTTTGCTAACAAACTACCAACCCCTAAACCTCCATGATTAGAACCAACAAGGATACTATCCCATTTAACCCAACTAATACCACGTCGATCTTCATTGATTCTTTAAACGATCGACACCAAAGAGATTCTAGGAGCTTAAAAATTTTCAAATGTGCCTTGAATAAGGACAACAAGTAAATGGGGATACTACCAAGGACTGAGATGTGTTTGTTATTGACAATGAAAATAAGAAACAAGTAATGAAACACACAAACACATTAAATCAAGAGTACATCAAGCAATAGTCTAAACAATAAGCACACACATAGTAAGCCTTAGCTTTTCTGCAACTAAGATGTTTAGACTAAGGGATGCACACTTGACCATAATCTAAACAAGAAGCACACATGTACTAAGCCTTAACTTTTTCGCAACTTAAATGTTTAGATTATGAGATGCACACAAAGACACACAATAAAAGTATCCAACTATAAAAGTAAAAATGTAAAGACATAAATGTAAAGGAGAATACCGACACGATAATTTATAGTGGTTTGGTCAAGAAACTCCTCTTCGCCCTACTACACTCCCCGAGTACCCAACTCGAGAGTTACTTCACTAGTCAACAAACTCCTTTCAAGGTGGAGAAAACCATACACGTCGCTTACATTATTTCCAACACTAACCTAGATATCGAGTCCTTCTTTGGGTACTACCAAGCCCGTTATGTTTTACGGAGCAACATAACAAACCTTGTGTTTTATGGTCTAAACACATAAACCAGTAGCTTACAATCTTTACCGACAGCTACATGTCGAGCCCTAATCTAAGCTAGAACCAATCTTGCATCCATTACAACACTAGTTATGTTTTATGGCCAAACATAACAAACCTTGTGTTTTATGTCCTAAATACATAAACCATCTAGATCTAAGTACACACCAGTTAGATCTAGGACTCTAACACAATAAAGTATATACATAATAATAAGTGTGTAAATAATTATCCTTTTGCCACTAAAATCAAGGAAAAACAAGACCTAATCATGTGTTTTATATCATAAATGTCAGAATTACGCGTGGTTTTGTGTTCTTGTGTTTAAATAGGTGCAAATGATCAAAAGAAGAGAAAACACGGGATTTCACGGTCAAATGTCGAAGAAAAGTCAAGAAAGAGTCAAGGAAAAAGTCAAAAGACCAAAAGTGTGCCTAAGATCACGAAACCCGGAAAAATCGATACGATTTTGAAGAAACAATCAAGGAAGCCGAAATCGAGCTAAATTTTTAGCGGATTTAATCTTTTGAAGAAATTCGAGCTTTGTGGGTTCCATATCGGGTTAATGGGTTTTTAAGCCCATTTATGAAGATGTAAAGTTTAAAACCAAATCAGTCAAAGGCCCATTTACTAAATAACTTTCATCATATACTGGCCCATCACAAAACCATTGAGCATGGGATGATTATTTGTGTAACTACCTGGCCCAATAGCAAGAACCGGTTACATACCATCTATCATTAACTTTTGGTCAAACAGTCTTACCCACTTTCCCCACACACGTTTTCCAACTTTCCCAAACCCAAATTAATAAAGCGTATTCTTATTAATTTACCTCACTCCCCACGTGTGCCCAGTGAACCCTCCCTCACTCTATTGTTTAATAAAACAATTCACCCAACTTACCATGTACTCACCCACACCCGATCCTTCCCACACCCATTATTAAATAAAACGAATTTATTTACCCCACCCATTTTCATTCGTTAGAAACAATGTTTACATACTGTTTTTTCATCTCCCCCATTTTTACACAGTCCTCACCTCCTACAAACCCTAATTTATTAAAACAAAAATTACCCACAAAAAATGGGGCTTTTACCTTTAATAGGTAATTCACACTAATCAAATTAATTCCCCCATGGTTTTCGGAAGAACACTAGGTGGTCCTCAATTTTCCACCTCAGCCAAAACAATTCCTCCAATCACAAATCACCAAGCTGGCAATCCGGACTCACGGTTTTATCTCAGCCGTTCGATAAGAAAAAAAAAGAGGAGAGAGATGAAGAATGAAGAATGGATGGCTAGGATTCAAGAACTTGGGCTCCAAGTTTAGGGTTTTCTCTATAAAAACCCATTTCTTGTAATTCATTAGTAGCTTTTTCTTTAATTTTATTTTCAGTAAAAAAGATTAGGGTTTTAAATTTAATCTTGTAAATTTTTTTTTCAGTTTTGTAATTCTTGATTTAAGATTAATGAAAAGTTAGTTTTAAATTTATTTCTGTCTCATTTAATTCTCAGTCTAAATTTAATTTCAGTTACTGTCAATCTTTAATACTATTCTTTTTAATATACTGTTCGTCTGATTTATTATAATTAAAAAAAAATTAATAAATAAATAAAGAAATTGTATCGATCTTTCCCCACTGGAAAGATATAAGAAAATTGGTTCGAAGGGAATAGTTTGGTTCGAAATAGTTGATGGTTCGAAGGATCGTGAGAGGTGCGAGTATTTGATGCTTTAAGGTGATGTTCGGTTAGTCCTTAAGACGGCTCAGCGCCGATCTTCGTCGCAAAGGTTTCGTCTCAAGGTTCTTCTTCCTTTTATTATTTTTGTTTGTTTTAGTTTATATATATTATTTGCTTATTTGTTTTAAATATGCTCTCGTTTGGATGACTTTTATTATTTTTGGTTAAATCTGCTCATGTTATTGTGTTTGGATATAGATTAGTTTTTATCTGCTTTTGATTTGGTTCGTTTTATTCGCATATCTGTTAAGTTGCTGATTAAGTGTTTACTTTTGGAATTATTTTGTTGTTTTGATTCGAGTAGTACTAGGATTTGTGGCTTAATTCGGTCTGCTTATTTATTTTGATTCTTGTCTAGTGATAACTTGTGTTAGTTTTTATAGCTTATTTGGTTCCAGCTTATTTGATTCAGCTTTTGGGTAAGATTGCTTATTGTTGTGAGCTGGATAATTGGATCTGCTTGATAGTTTATTTTGCTTTTTATTAGCTTATTTGGTTACTGCTATTTCAGTTTTGCTTATTTTAGTTCCATTATTTTGCTTATTTATTTTGTCTGATTAGTTTACTTGCCGTTGTAGCTTATTGATATTTTATTTTTCTTCGTTTCTGTTTCTGTATAAATCTCAGACATTGGGTCTGAGTATTCAAAAGTTAAAATTCCAAAAAGGTCAAAAAAAAATATTAGCAATTCTGTCACTGGTTGGATTCGAACCAGTGACCTCTCGTTTGATAGCCCAGCGCCCCAACCAACTCTGCTGGACTCTCATTTGTGTATTATCTCCCTGCATTTAATTAATATAGGAAGTTAATATTTGGCAGTTTTTATTTAATTAAATTAGTTTAATTAATATTAGGTTTAATTGAATATTTTATTTAAATTTCGTTTTAAATTCAGTTTTTATAAAAAATAAAAAGTTTAAAAAAATCTTATTTACTTTTAAATTTGTTTTCATTTTGTTTTGGTTATTTAAAAAAATAGATTTTTTTTACATTATTTTAGAATTAGTTAAATTAATTTAGTTTTTTATAAAATTAAGTTTTTAAATAAAATTCTTTTTACATAAAATTTTCAAAATAGATTTATTAGATATAATTAGATTTATTTTTAGGAATAGTTTTATTTACATTCGTTTAAGTTTTATTTAAAAATAGATTTTATTTAAAAGTTTTATATTTTTAAGTTAGTTTAAAAATAGCTTTTAATTAAATAGGCTTTTAGTTTAAAATATCCTAAAATTACGTTTACCAAGAACAAATATAATCTTACGTTAAACCGGAAATCAATTCGAGTCGAGTCGAGGAAAAACGAACTTAATTAATTGGACTAAAAAACATAGTTTCAAATGGCGCCGCTGCCGCTTCGCTCGTACGATTGACGATTTTTCGTGAAGACGTTTGGATTTTGGGATCCGTTCTTTTTGAACGTTAATTTTCTTGCACAAAAAATCAAAAACATAAAAAAATCAAAAACTTAAAAATTAAAAAAAATTAAAAAACCACAAAAGCAATTTCTTTCCTAAGAATTGCACCAAAAAAATTAAAAAATCCAAAAGTAATAGTTTTTCCTAAAACTATTACACCAAAAAATATTACGTATTAGTGTTAATTTTTAGATCGATTTCTTTCGATTTTTCTTGTGAATATATATTTTTCTAAAAAATACAAAAAGATTTTTCTTTTACTATAATATATTACGTAGCACAATAAAATTACCTACTTGTCAAATAAGCCTTAGTTGGGATTTCATCACCTAACTATTGTAGTCGAATCCTTAACGAAATAAAAAGGCAAAATAGATAAATACTAGTAAGACGTTTGAAGTCGATTTATACAAACTATAAGGTGGGTATAAGGCGACGCGCTATAAAAGGCCGTCTAAGGAAAAAGGTTTTTAAGTGCTTTGTGCCACCTCGTTTCCCCGCTTGCTTGTGCGTATATTGAGAGGGACGACCGATTATTGGTTTGCCAACTCAATTAGTAATTACGTATATATTTTTGTAGATTTTTCATATTGCTCATCGAGAGGGAAAATCCTTTTCCTCTCAAAGTCGACCGAGGTCACCTACCTCATTCCAAAGTTTTAATTGTATGCGCACTCGCGCGCATACATACATACCGAGTGGTGTACCAAACTCTTCTAATTCTTCCAAAAAGAAGAAGAAGAAAAACAAAAAGACCGTCATTCAAGCCGATCCCGAGAATCGAGCTTTCGACATAACGATGGCAACGGATAAGAGACCAATGATTGAGATTCTTCAATCTCACGTTGAAGGAAACGATGACGCGATTGTGGTGCCGACCATTGGAGCTAATTATTTTGAACTTAAACCGGATTTTATTCGAATTGTTTCCGCTACACCATTTTTAGGTCGTACTAATGATGACCCACACGCTCATATCAAACGTTTCATCCAATTAGCTAATACCGTCAAATACAATGGGGTGCCACAAGAGGCCGTTCGCCTACAACTTTTCCCTTTTTCCCTCGAGGGACAAGCCCGGATTTGGCTTAATAAGGAACCACCCCAAAGTATTGCCACATGGATCGACTTAGAGACCAAGTTCATTAATTACTTTTTCCCACCATCACGGACCACCTCTTTAAGGAATGAAATAATCACCTCTGAGCAAAAATATGGGGAAACTTTTAGTGAGTCTTGGGATCGATTTAAAGAGCTTTTGAGAAAATGTCCACAACACGGTTTCACCAAAGTGCATCAAATAAATACGTTTTACAATGGTTTGACTCTAAATGACCAAGACTCACTTAATAGTGCCGCGGGGGGCAATATTCTTGTGAAAACCATGAACGAGGCTTGGGCCATTATTGAGAACAAGGCAAAAGTGCAAACCAAAAGTGTTAGGGCTAATATGGCAAGTGCTAGTACGAGTAATAATGAGGTGAATGATCAAATTAATAAACTTACTTCACTTGTTGAAAAACTCGCTTTAAGAACCGACGCCCTCACCACACATGTGCATGCCGTGAAAGATAATAGTGAAACGTGTGAGACTTGTGGTGGACCACATTCATATTTCAATTGTGACAAGGTTTACAATCAACAACAACAAGTTTGTGATTTTAATACTAATGAAAGGGTTCCATTTAAACCTAATGTTGATGTTAACCATTTGTCTTACAATAGTACTAATTATTTGGCTCCCCCGGGTTTTGTAGCACCACAAAGACCACCCCCACCCGCCCAAAATACCCAATACCAAAATAGGAACCAAGGTCCTCAAATGGGTAATTTTCAAGGGAATGCAAATCAAGGGAATTTTAATGGTCAAAACCAAAAAATAATAATCAAGGTTTTTACAATAACAACGGTTTTCAATCTCAATATCAAAATCAAGGTTTTCCTAATCAAGGGGTTAATAATCAAGGGTTCAATCAAATGAATATGCAAAACCCTCAAATGGACTTGGTTCTACAAAAATTGACCGAACATGAGAAAATCATGAAAGCTATGCAAGCATCTACTAGACAAATGCAAGAGTCCAACGATAAGAGATTTTTGACTATGTTGCAAACCCTTAGACCCCAAGGTGCCTTACCATCAAATACCGAGATTAACCCTCGTGCTAATGTGAGTGCTATCAATACTCGAAGTGGAGCCACTTTAGTGGGACCTTCCATCTCTTCGCTAATAAAGGAGAGACAAGGCCCGGAGGTCATAATGAGTAATCCTACTCCCCCTCCGGTGATTTCCCCCACTACCACTCCTAGTTCTAGTCCTCCATTGCCGAAAGAGCCTATCCCTAGGGTTGTTCAAGAAGCGAGTCCTTCTCCGTCTCAACCTAAGCCTAATATTCCTTATCCATCTAGGTTAGGCAAGACTAAAGTGCTTACCAAAGATGACATTCATGTCTCTAATTTTTTGAAAATGATTTCCAATGTGAATGTTAACGTAAGCCTTATTGAAATACTTGCTCAAATGCCAAAATTTGTCAAAATGTTTAAAGATTTGCTCAATAAGAAGGAAAAAATGGTTGAGCTCGTTAACACCCGTTTAAATGAGAATTGTTCCGCGGTTCTTCTCAAAGAGCTTCCCGAAAAGCTAGGAGATCCCGGACGATTCGTGTTACCTTGCTCGTTTCCTCAAATCGATGATTGTATGGCTTTAGCGGATCTCGGTGCTAGCATCAATCTTATGCCACTTTCGGTTTGGAAACAATTGTCATTACCCGACCTTGTACCGACTCGTATGACTTTAGAGTTAGCTAATCGAACTCTCGCATACCCCGTTGGTATTGCCGAAGATGTTTTTATTCGAGTCGGTACATTCACTTTTCTCGTGGACTTTGTCGTCGTCGACTATGAAATGGATCCTCGTATTCCGTTAATACTTGGTAGACCATTCTTAAGGTCCGGAAGAGCCTTAGTTGATGTAGCCGAAGGGGAGTTAATTCTTAGGGTTAGGGATGAACAACAAGTTTTTAAAATGGGAAAAATCACAACAAAATCAAATGGAAAAGAGTCGGTCAATATGATTGATGTTTTTAATTATGATAATGATGAGATTTTTATTAATCCTTTTGGAATTGAAACGTCTAATAAAAATGATTTTGTGATAAACTCATCCCTTCCCTTAGAGCCTCAAATTCTTGAAACTCCTATTTATGATACCTATAGTGATGACACTTCTTCAAGTGATCACACTATTTTCGGCTTAGACGACTCGTCTTTTGACCCACCCACTTTTGACCCACCCATTTATGATACCCCAATCTTTGATGCCTACGATGATGACACTTCTTTAAGTGATCTCATTAACTTTGATGACCCAACCCATGATCTCAATGCACCTCATATCTCTATGAGTGATTCTTCCATGGAGACTCCTTTTGACTTTTATACTCCAATTTTAGAAGTCATGACTATTGAGGAGGATCCTCCACTCTTAGAGATCATACCTAATTTAGAGGTTATTCCATTTGAGGAGGATTTAGATATCTTTCTAAATACCTATTTTCCTCTTGAGGATGAGTTTTCCTATGACTCCGATGATACTTATGTTTTCACATCAAGTTTGGAAGAGGATGACTTTCCCACTATGGATTTTGATGATATTTTGAGCTTAAATGTCGACACCTCTTGCTATTTTCCCATTAAGGAACCGGTGTTTGATCCGGGAATAGAGACTTTTGTGCTTTCATTGCCATACCACCTTACCCTTCCTAGTAAGAGACTTTTGCCTAAGGATACCCCACTTTTCTATGACTTGCGTACCACCTCGGGGTTTATTTCCTTTTGTGATGGAAATTATGTGTTTGACCCAGGTGGATTTTCATGGGGTATGCCTTGTATGACTTTGTTTCACCTTTATCATGGAGAGATTTTCCTCCCTTGGAAATCTCGGTTGTTCCATGATTTTCCCATTTGAATGATGACATTCGGGAATTCGAATCGAGCTAGAGACTCGTGATGAAAAATCAAGCATCGTATAACTAGGTTAGATTTTTACCCTTTTTCACCCCTTTTCACCTTTACCCATTTTCACCAATAAGTGTAGGGGGAGAAAAGTAGGTTGTTTGTGTTGTGATTGTGCAAGGACATGTGCTTAATGATCCACTTTTGGTACTTTTGACGAGAACCGTGTTCCCGTGTTTCCCGTGTACCCGGTTCCTTCGATAAGTTTTTGCTATTGTGATTCAATCTTGTATATAAATAAAACGAATAAATGTAATCACTTTAGTTGTTCTTTCCTTAGCTCAATTTTAAACAACGTACTCAATGTCATAAGTGTAGGGGAGTTTATTCTCCCACATGCTTAAACATTGAGGACAATGTTTATGTTAAGTGTAGGGGGGATTTCTATCGAAATTTTAGTGGCCTTTTCCATGAATTTGACCCCATTTTACCGGAAAATTTTAAAAAAATTTCAACGTTTTTCAAATTTTTGATCTATTTTGGCCTTGTAGTATTTTCTTTCCTTTTATTATCGCATCATAATAATTTCCATTTCAAGAATAAAGTTTAAAAAAAATAATAATAATAAATAAATAAATAAATAAAATGGTTTTAATAAGTTTTGATATCTTTGATATATTAGGCCCGTCGTGAATATTTTGACTCAACCCGAGTTTACTTATCCAAGTTTACTCTAGCTAGTATCCTTAACCATATGGACCTTAATTGGTTTATTAGGCTAAGCATCCACGAGTCTCATTATTTGAGATTTTAAATTGTGGAGAACGAGAGATGATAGAGTTAATTATAAGTTCGGTATTCTTTCATTAACTTATGTGAGTTAGTTATGAGCTTTTTCTCCCATCACTTGTTAATAAATATATTTTAATAAATAAGGTTGTACGATTTAAAAGGTTACTTAGCTTCTAGCACAAGATCGTTTAAAAGTTGCTCGGTATTAATTAGAGTTCATAGCCAAGGCATAACATATTGAAGCGGGACGCGAAAATTGGCTTATCCAAAAAGGCCCTAACAAGGCATGAGGATACCCGAGTCCAAAAAGGCCCTCACAAGGCATGAGGATTCACTTTTTGCTAAAGATCCTAAGATGATGTGAAGATCATTAATCCAAATCAATATGAAGGATCAAGACACACGACGAGAAGCAATTACTCCCCTAAAGATCATGGAGAAGTCTATCCAAAAAGAACCTAACAAGGTATGAGGATAAATAGATCCAAGTCCGAAAAGGAGGCGGATCGTTGTATATCAAAATCCTAAATAAAGAAGAGGATAAATGAAGAAGTCGTGGTCAACGTTTGAAGCATCTTTCACTCCTAATGAAGATGCATACCAAAATGAAGAGAAGACCATAATTTCAAGATCGTCTCTCAAGATTTGAAGTTTGAAGTACAAGCCAAATATCGGTCCGAGAGAGGTCTCAAATCGTGAAACAAGTTATGCCAAGATATGAACTTTATGAGGTTTCGAGAAGCAGTTTTAAAAGATTTTGTCCTTTAGCTAACTATTGATTAAATCGTCCCACTTTGTATTCGGCCTTAATAAACTATCGAAATAAGTCAAAAATGTATCCTCGTGATCATTCAAGACAAAAATAAAATACAAGAGATACACCGTAGGAATAAGGGGGTCTAAGTGATTAATTAAACCACATGAGTAAGTGTTAGTTGTGCTAACTTATAATAACAATGATCTCGTTTTTGAGCTTGGTTTGGGGAACGTGAAACTTGAGGGTGATTAATATTCATGACACCAAAGCCCTAATTTAAGTCTTAGATTTCTTTACGAGTTTCTTCCATCAAATAATTTCAAAGTTAATAAATATCACTTTTGTCTCCTTTTAAGTTTTTTATCTTTTCATCGTAGTAGTAGGGGTAATAGTAATAAAGGCCGAGATGGGTTATTAATGAGAAAAATGTAACTTTATGTTTTAAAATTATGCATTGCATGGGGACATTGCAGTGGTCAAGTGTAGGGGATTTAATAAGTGTGTAAACACTTATCCTTTTGCCACTAAAATCAAGGAAAAACAAGACCTAATCATGTGTTTTATATCATAAATGTCAGAATTACGCGTGGTTTTGTGTTCTTGTGTTTAAATAGGTGAAAATGATCAAAAGAAGAGAAAACACGGGATTTCACGGTCAAATGTCGAAGAAAAGTCAAGAAAGAGTCAAGGACAAAGTCAAAAGACCAAAAGTGTGCCTAAGATCACGAAACCTGGAAAAATCGATACGATTTTGAAGAAACAATCAAGGAAGCCAAAATCGAGCTAAATTTTTAGCGGATTTAATCTTTTGAAGAAATTCAAGCTTTGTGGGTTCCATATCGGGTTAATGGGTTTTTAAGCCCATTTATGAAGATGTAAAGTTTGGATTTGGTTACATTTAAAACCAACTCAGCCAAAGGCCCATTTACTAAATAACTTTCATCATATCCTGGCCCATCACAAAACCATTGAGCGTGGGATGATTATTTGTGTAACTACCAGGCCCAATAGCAAGAACCGGTTACATACCATCTATCATTAAATTTTGGTCAAACAGTCTTACCCACTTTCCCCACACACGTTTTCCAACTTTCCCAAACCCAAATTAATAAAACGTATTCTTATTAATTTACCTCACTCCCCACGTGTGCCCAGTGAACCCTCCCTCACTCTATTGTTTAATAAAACAATTCACCCAACTTACCATGTACTCACCCACACCCGATCCTTCCCACACCCATTATTAAATAAAACGAATTTATTTACCCCACCTATTTTCATTCGTTAGAAACAATGTTTACATACTGTTTTTTCATCTCCCCCATTTTTACACAGTCCTCACCTCCTACAAACCCTAATTTACTAAAACAAAAATTACCCACAAAAAATGGGGCTTTTACCTTTAATAGGTAATTCACACTAATCAAATTAATTCCCCCATGGTTTTCGGAAGAACACTAGGTGGTCCTCAATTTTCCACCTCAGCCAAAACAATTCCTCCAATCACAAATCACCAAGCTGGCAATCCGGACTCACGATTTTATCTCAGCCGTACGATAAGAAAAAAAAGAGGAGAGAGATGAAGAATGAAGAATGGATGGCTAGGATTCAAGAACTTGGGCTCCAAGTTTAGGGTTTTCTCTATAAAAACCCATTTCTTGTAATTCATTAGTAGCTTTTTCTTTAATTATATTTTCAGTAAAATAGATTAGGGTTTTAAATTTAATCTTGTAATTTTTTTTTTTTTCAGTTTTGTAATTCTTGATTTAAGATTAATGAAAAGTTAGTTTTAAATTTATTTCTGTCTCATTTAATTCTCAGTCTAAATTTAATTTCAGTTACTGTCAATCTTTAATACTATTCTTTTTAATATACTGTTCGTCTGATTTATTATAATTAAAAAAAATTAATAAATAAATAAAGAAATTGTATCGATCTTTCCCCACTGGAAAGATATAAGAAAATTGGTTCGAAGGGAATAGTTTGGTTCGAAATAGTTGATGGTTCGAAGGATCGTGAGAGGTGCGAGTATTTGATGCTTTAAAGTGATGTTCGGTTAGTCCTTAAGACGGCTCAGCGCCGATCTTCGTCGCAAAGGTTTCGTCTCAAGGTTCTTCTTCCTTTTATTATTTTTGTTTGTTTTAGTTTATATATATTATTTGCTTATTTGTTTTAAATATGCTCTCGTTTGGATGACTTTTATTATTTTTGGTTAAATCTGCTCATGTTATTGTGTTTGGATATAGATTAGTTTTTATCTGCTTTTGATTTGGTTCGTTTTATTCGCATATCTGTTAAGTTGCTGATTAAGTGTTTACTTTTGGAATTATTTTGTTGTTTTGATTCGAGTAGTACTAGGATTTGTTGCTTAATTCGGTCTGCTTATTTATTTTGATTCTTGTCTAGTGATAACTTGTGTTAGTTTTTATAGCTTATTTGGTTCCAGCTTATTTGATTCAGCTTTTGGGTAAGATTGCTTATTGTTGTGAGCTGGATAATTGGATCTGCTTGATAGTTTATTTTGCTTTTTTTAGCTTATTTGGTTACTGCTATTTCAGTTTTGCTTATTTTAGTTCCATTATTTTGCTTATTTGTTTTGTCTGATTAGTTTACTTGCCGTTGTAGCTTATTGATATTTTATTTTTCTTCGTTTCTGTTTCTGTATAAATCTCAGACATTGGGTCTGAGTATTCAAAAGTTAAAATTCCAAAAAGGTCAAAAAAAAATATTAGCAATTCTGTCACTGGTTGGATTCGAACCAGTGACCTCTCGTTTGATAGCCCAGCGCCCCAACCAACTCTGCTGGACTCTCATTTATGTATTATCTCCCTGCATTTAATTAATATAGGAAGTTAATATTTGGCAGTTTTTATTTAATTAAATTAGTTTAATTAATATTAGGTTTAATTGAATATTTTATTTAAATTTCGTTTTAAATTCAGTTTTTATAAAAAATAAAAAGTTTAAAAAAATCTTATTTACTTTTAAATTTGTTTTCATTTTGTTTTGGTTATTTAAAAAAATAGATTTTTTTACATTATTTTAGAATTAGTTAAATTAATTTAGTTTTTTATAAAATTAAGTTTTTAAATAAAATTCTTTTTACATAAAATTTTCAAAATAGATTTATTAAATATAATTAGATTTATTTTTAGGAATAGTTTTATTTACATTCGTTTAAGTTTTATTTAAAAATAGATTTTATTTAAAAGTTTTATATTTTTAAGTTAGTTTAAAAATAGCTTTTAATTAAATAGGCTTTTAGTTTAAAATATCCTAAAATTACGTTTACCAAGAACAAATATAATCTTACGTTAAACCGGAAATCAATTCGAGTCGAGTCGAGGAAAAACGAACTTAATTAATTGGACTAAAAAACATAGTTTCAAATGGCGCCGCTGCCGCTTCGCTTGTACGATTGACGATTTTTCGTGAAGACGTTTGGATTTTGGGATCCGTTCTTTTTGAACGTTAATTTTTTTGCACAAAAAATCGAAAACATAAAAAATCAAAAACTTAAAAATTAAAAAAAATTAAAAAACCACAAAAGCAATTTCTTTCCTAAGAATTGCACCAAAAAAATTAAAAAATCCAAAAGTAATACTTTTTCCTAAAACTATTACACCAAAAAATATTACGTATTAGTGTTAATTTTTAGTTCGATTTCTTTCGATTTTTCTTGTGAATATATATTTTTCTAAAAAATACAAAAAGATTTTTCTTTTACTATAATATATTACGTAGCACAATAAAATTACCTACTTGTCAAATAAGCCTTAGTTGGGATTTTATCATCTAACTATTGTAGTCGAATCCTTAACGAAATAAAAAGGCAAAATAGATAAATACTAGTAAGACGTTTGAACTCGATTTATACAAACTATAAGGTGGGTATAAGGCGACGCGCTATAAAAGTCCGTCTAAGGAAAAAGGTTTTTAAGTGCTTTGTGCCACCTCGTTTCCCCGCTTGCTTGTGCGTATATTGCGAGGGACGACCGATTATTGGTTTGCCAACTCAATTAGTAATTACGTATATATTTTTGTAGATTTTTCATATTGCTCATCGAGAGGGAAAATCCTTTTCCTCTCAAAGTCGACCGAGGTCACCTACCTCATTCCAAAGTTTTAATTGTATGCGCACTCGCGCGCATACATACATACCGAGTGGTGTACCAAACTCTTCTAATTCTTCCAAAAAGAAGAAGAAGAAAAACAAAAAGACCGTCATTCAAGCTGATCCCGAGAATCGAGCTTTCGACATAACGATGGCAACGGATAATAGACCAATGATTGAGATTCTTCAATCTCACGTCGAAGGAAACGATGACGCGATTGTGGTGCCGACCATTGGAGCTAATTATTTTGAACTTAAACCGGATTTTATTCGAATTGTTTCCGCTACACCGTTTTAGGTCGTACTAATGATGACCCACACGCTCATATCAAACGTTTCATCCAATTAGCTAATACCGTCAAATACAATGGGGTGCCACAAGAGGCCGTTCGCCTACAACTTTTCCCTTTTTCCCTTGAGGGACAAGCCCGGATTTGGCTTGATAAGGAACCACCCCAAAGTATTACCACATGGATTGACTTAGAGACCAAGTTCATTAATTACTTTTTCCCACCATCACGGACCACCTCTTTAAGGAATGAAATAATCACCTTTGAGCAAAAATATGGGGAAACTTTTAGTGAGTCTTGGGATCGATTTAAAGAGCTTTTGAGAAAATGTCCACAACACGGTTTCACCAAAGTGCATCAAATAAATACGTTTTACAATGGTTTGACTCTAAATGACCAAGACTCACTTAATAGTGCCGCGGGGGGGGCAATATTCTTGTGAAAACCATGAACGAGGCTTGGGCCATTATTGAGAACAAGGCAAAAGTGCAAACCAAAAGTGTTAGGGCTAATATGGCAAGTGCTAGTACGAGTAATAATGAGGTGAATGATCAAATTAATAAACTTACTTCACTTGTTGAAAAACTCGCTTTAAGAACCGACGCCCTCACCACACATGTGCATGCCGTGAAAGATAATAGTGAAACGTGTGAGACTTGTGGTGGACCACATTCATATTTCAATTGTGACAAGGTTTACAATCAACAACAACAAGTTTGTGCTTTTAATACTAATGAAAGGGTTCCATTTAAACCTAATGTTGATGTTAACCATTTGTCTTACAATAGTACTAATTATTTGGCTCCCCCGGGTTTTGTAGCACCACAAAGACCACCCCCACCTGCCCAAAATACCCAATACCAAAATAGGAACCAAGGTCCTCAAATGGGTAATTTTCAAGGGAATGCTAATCAAGGTAATTTTAATGGTCAAAACCAAGGGTTTCAAAATAATAATCAAGGTTTTTACTATAACAACGGTTTTCAATCTCAATATCAAAATCAAGGTTTTCCTAATAAAGGGGTTAATAATCAAGGGTTCAATCAAATGAATATGCAAAACCCTCAAATGGACTTGGTTCTACAAAAATTGACCGAACATGAGAAAATCATGAAAGCTATGCAAGCATCTACTAGACAAATGCAAGAGTCCAACGATAAGAGATTTTTTACTATGTTGCAAACCCTTAGACCCCAAGGTGCCTTACCATCAAATACCGAGATTAACCCTCGTGCTAATGTGAGTGCTATCAATACTCGAAGTGGAGCCACTTTAGTGGGACCTTCCATCTCTTCGCCAATAAGGGAGAGAGAAGGCTCGGAGGTCATAATGAGTAATCCTACTCCCCCTCCGGTGATTTCCCCCACTACCACTCCTAGTTCTAGTTCTCCATTGCCGAAAGAGCCTATCCCTACGGTTGTTCAAGAAGCGAGTCCTTCTCCGTCTCAACCTAAGCCTAATATTCCTTATCCATCTAGGTTAGGCAAGACTAAAGTGCTCACCAAAGATGACATTCATGTCTCTAATTTTTTGAAAATGATTTCCAATGTGAATGTTAACGTAAGCCTTATTGAAGCACTTGCTCAAATGCCAAAATTTGTCAAAATGTTTAAAGATTTGCTCAATAAGAATGAAAAAATGGTTGAGCTCGTTAACACCCGTTTAAATGAGAATTGTTCCGTGGTTCTTCTCAAAGAGCTTCCCAAAAAGCTAGGAGATCCCGGACGATTCGTTTTACCTTGCTCGTTTCCTCAAATCGATGATTGTATGGCTTTAGCGGATCTCGGCGCTAGCATCAATCTTATGCCACTTTCGGTTTGGAAACAATTGTCATTACCCGACCTTGTACCGACTCGTATGACTTTAGAGTTAGCTAATCGAACTCTCGCATAACCCGTTGGTATTGCCGAAGATGTTTTTGTTCGAGTCGGTACATTCACTTTTCCCGTGGACTTTGTCGTCGTCGACTATGAAATGGATCCTCGTATTCCGTTAATACTTGGTAGACCATTCTTAAGGTCCGGAAGAGCCTTAGTTGATGTAGCCGAAGGGGAGTTAATTCTTAGGGTTAGGGATGAACAACAAGTTTTTAAAATGGGAAAAATCACAACAAAATCAAATGGAAAAGAGTCGGTCAATATGATTGATGTTTTTAATTATGATAATGATGAGATTTTTATTAATCCTTTTGGAATTGAAACGTCTAATCAAAATGATTTTGTGATAAACTCATCCCTTCCCTTAGAGCCTCAAATTCTTGAAACTCCTATTTATGATACCTATAGCGATGACAATTCTTCAAGTGATCACACTATTTTTGGCTTAGACGACTCGTCTTTTGACCCACCCACTTTTGACCCACCCATTTATGATACCCCAATCTTTGATGCCTACGATGATGACACTTCTTTAAGTGATCTCATTAACTTTGATGACCCAACCCATGATCTCAATGCACCTCATATCTCTATGAGTGATTCTTCCATGGAGACTCCTTTTGACTTTTATACTCCAATTTTAGAAGTCATGACTATTGAGGAGGATCCTCCACTCTTAGAGATCATACCTAATTTAGAGGTTATTCCATTTGAGGAGGATTTAGATATCTTTCTAAATACCTATTTTCCTCTTGAGGATGAGTTTTCCTATGACTCCGATGATACTTATGTTTTCACATCAAGTTTGGAAGAGGATGACTTTCCCACTATGGATTTTGATGATATTTTGAGCTTAAATGTCGACACCTCTTGCTATTTTCCCATTAAGGAACCGGTGTTTGATCCGGGAATAGAGACTTTTGTGCTTTCATTGCCATACCACCTTACCCTTCCTAGTAAGAGACTTTTGCCTAAGGATACCCCACTTTTCTATGACTTGCGTACCACCTCGGGGTTTATTTCCTTTTGTGATGGAAATTATGTGTTTGACCCAGGTAGATTTTCATGGGGTATGCCTTGTATGACTTTGTTTCACCTTTATCATGGAGAGATTTTCCTCCCTTGGAAATCTCGGTTGTTCCATGATTTTCCCATTTGAATGATGACATTCGGGAATTCTAGTCGAGCTAGAGACTCGTGATGAAAAATCAAGCATCGTATAACTAGGTTAGATTTTTACCCTTTTTCACCCCTTTTCACCTTTACCCATTTTCACCAATAAGTGTAGGGGGAGCCAAGTAGGTTGTTTGTGTTGTGATTGTGCAAGGACATGTGCTTAATGATCCACTTTTGGTACTTTTGACGAGAACCGTGTTCCCGTGTTTCCCGTGTACCCAGTTCCTTCGATAAGTTTTTGCTATTGTGATTCAATCTTGTATATAAATAAAACGAATAAATGTAATCACTTTAGTTGTCCTTTCCTTAGCTCAATTTTAAACAACGTACTCAATGTCATAAGTGTAGGGGAGTTTATTCTCCCACATGCTTAAACATTGAGGACAATGTTTATGTTAAGTGTAGGGGGGATTTCTATCGAAATTTTAGTGGCCTTTTCCATGAATTTGACCCCATTTTACCGGAAAATTTTAAAAAATTTTCAACGTTTTTCAAATTTTTGATCTATTTTGGCCTTGTAGTATTTTCTTTCCTTTTATTATCGCATCATAATAATTTCCATTTCAAGAATAAAGTTTAAAAAAATAATAATAATAAATAAATAAATAAATAAAATGGTTTTAATAAGTTTTGATATCTTTGATATATTAGGCCCGTCGTGAATATTTTGACTCAACCCGAGTTTACTTATCCAAGTTTACTCTAGCTAGTATCCTTAACCATATGGACCTTAATTGGTTTATTAGGCTAAGCATCCACGAGTCTCATTATTTGAGATTTTAAATTGTGGAGAACGAGAGATGATAGAGTTAATTATAAGTTCGGTATTCTTTCATTAACTTATGTGAGTTAGTTATGAGCTTTTTCTCCCATCACTTGTTAATAAATATATTTTAATAAATAAGGTTGTACGATTTAAAAGGTTACTTAGCTTCTAGCACAAGATCGTTTAAAAGTTGCTCGGTATTAATTAGAGTTCATAGCCAAGGCATAACATATTGAAGCGGGACGCGAAAATTGGCTTATCCAAAAAGGCCCTAACAAGGCATGAGGATACCCGAGTCCAAAAAGGCCCTCACAAGGCATGAGGATTCACTTTTTGCTAAAGATCCTAAGATGATGTGAAGATCATTAATCCAAATCAATATGAAGGATCAAGACACACGACGAGAAGCAATTACTCCCCTAAAGATCATGGAGAAGTCTATCCAAAAAGACCCTAACAAGGTATGAGGATAAATAGATCCAAGTACGAAAAGGAGGCGGATCGTTGTATATCAAAATCCTAAATAAAGAAGAGGATAAATGAAGAAGTCGTGGTCAACGTTTGAAGCATCTTTCACTCCTAATGAAGATGCATACCAAAATGAAGAGAAGACCATAATTTCAAGATCGTCTCTCAAGATTTGAAGTTTGAAGTACAAGCCAAATATCGGTCCGAGAGAGGTCTCAAATCGTGACACAAGTTATGCCAAGATATGAACTTTTTGAGGTTTCGAGAAGCAGTTTTAAAAGATTTTGTCCTTTAGCTAACTATTGATTAAATTGTCCCACTTCGTTTTCGGCCTTAATAAACTATCGAAATAAGTCAAAAATGTATCCTCATGATCATTCAAGACAAAAATAAAATACAAGAGATACACCGTAGGAATAAGGGGGTCTAAGTGATTAATTAAACCACATGAGTAAGTGTTAGTTGTGCTAACTTATAATAACAATGATCTCGTTTTTGAGCTTGGTTTGGGGAACGTGAAACTTGAGGGTGATTAATATTCATGACACCAAAGCCCTAATTTAAGTCTTAGATTTCTTTACAAGTTTCTTCCATCAAATAATTTCAAAGTTAATAAATATCACTTTTGTCTCCTTTTAAGTTTTTTATCTTTTCATCGTAGTAGTAGGGGTAATAGTAATAAAGGCCGAGATGGGTTATTAATGAGAAAAATGTAACTTTATGTTTTAAAATTATGCATTGCATGGGGACATTGCAATGGTCAAGTGTAGGGGATTTAATAAGTGTGTAAACACTTATCCTTTTGCCACTAAAATCAAGGAAAAACAAGACCTAATCATGTGTTTTATATCATAAATGTTAGAATTACGCGTGGTTTTGTGTTCTTGTGTTTAAATAGGTGCAAATGATCAAAAGAAGAGAAAACACGGGATTTCACGGTCAAATGTCGAAGAAAAGTCAAGAAAGGGTCAAGGACAAAGTCAAAAGACCAAAAGTGTGCCTAAGATCACGAAACCTGGAAAAATCGATACGATTTTGAAGAAACAATCAAGGAAGCCGAAATCGAGCTAAATTTTTAGCGGATTTAATCTTTTGAAGAAATTCAAGCTTTGTGGGTTCCATATCGGGTTAATGGGTTTTTAAGCCCATTTATGAAGATGTAAAGTTTGGATTTGGTTACATTTAAAACCAACTCAGCCAAAGGCCCATTTACTAAATAACTTTCATCATATCCTGGCCCATCACAAAACCATTGAGCGTGGGATGATTATTTGTGTAACTACCAGGCCCAATAGCAAGAACCGGTTACATACCATCTATCATTAACTTTTGGTCAAACAGTCTTACCCACTTTCCCCACACACGTTTTCCAACTTTCCCAAACCCAAATTATTAAAACGTATTCTTATTAATTTACCTCACTCCCCACGTGTGCCCAGTGAACCCTCCCTCACTCTATTGTTTAATAAAACAATTCACCCAACTTACCATGTACTCACCCACACCCGATCCTTCCCACACCCATTATTAAATAAAACGAATTTATTTACCCCACCCATTTTCATTCGTTAGAAACAATGTTTACATACTGTTTTTTCATCTCCCCCATTTTTACACAGTCCTCACCTCCTACAAACCCTAATTTACTAAAACAAAAATTACCCACAAAAAAATGGGGCTTTTACCTTTAATAGGTAATTCACACTAATCAAATTAATTCCCCCATGGTTTTCGGAAGAACACTAGGTGGTCCTCAATTTTCCACCTCAGCCAAAACAATTCCTCCAATCACAAATCACCAAGCCGGCAATCCGGACTCACGGTTTTATCTCAGCCGTTCGATAAGAAAAAAAGAGGAGAGAGATGAAGAATGAAGAATGGATGGCTAGGATTCAAGAACTTGGGCTCCAAGTTTAGGGTTTTCTCTATAAAAACCCATTTCTTGTAATTCATTAGTAGCTTTTTCTTTAATTTTATTTTCAGTAAAATAGATTAGGGTTTTAAATTTAATCTTGTAATTTTATTTTTATTTCAGTTTTGTAATTCTTGATTTAAGATTAATGAAAAGTTAGTTTTAAATTTATTTCTGTCTCATTTAATTCTCAGTCTAAATTTAATTTCAGTTACTGTCAATCTTTAATACTATTCTTTTTAATATACTGTTTGTCTGATTTATTATAATTAAAAAAATAAAAAAAATAAAAAAATTAATAAATAAATAAAGAAATTGTATCGATCTTTCCCCACTGGAAAGATATAAGAAAATTGGTTCGAAGGGAATAGTTTGGTTCGAAATAGTTGATGGTTCGAAGGATCGTGAGAGGTGTGAGTATTTGATGCTTTAAGGTGATGTTCGGTTAGTCCTTAAGACGGCTCAGCGCCGATCTTCGTCGCAAAGGTTTGTCTCAAGGTTCTTCTTCCTTTTATTATTTTTGTTTGTTTTAGTTTATATATATTATTTGCTTATTTGTTTTAAATATGCTCTCGTTTGGATGACTTTTATTATTTTTGGTTAAATCTGCTCATGTTATTGTGTTTGGATATAGATTAGTTTTTATCTGCTTTTGATTTGTTTCGTTTTATTCGCATATCTGTTAAGTTGCTGATTAAGTGTTTACTTTTGGAATTATTTTGTTGTTTTGATTCGAGTAGTACTAGGATTTGTGGCTTAATTCGGTCTGCTTATTTATTTTGATTCTTGTCTAGTGATAACTTGTGTTAGTTTTTATAGCTTATTTGGTTCCAGCTTATTTGATTCAGCTTTTGGGTAAGATTACTTATTGTTGTGAGCTGGATAATTGGATCTGCTTGATAGTTTATTTTGCTTTTTTTTAGCTTATTTGGTTACTGCTATTTCAGTTTTGCTTATTTTAGTTCCATTATTTTGCTTATTTGTTTTGTCTGATTAGTTTACTTGCCGTTGTAGCTTATTGATATTTTATTTTTCTTCGTTTCTGTTTCTGTATAAATCTCAGACATTGGGTCTGAGTATTCAAAAGTTAAAATTCCAAAAAGGTCAAAAAAAAATATTAGCAATTCTGTCACTGGTTGGATTCGAACCAGTGACCTCTCGTTTGATAGCCCAGCGCCCCAACCAACTCTGCTGGACTCTCATTTGTGTATTATCTCCCTGCATTTAATTAATATAGGAAGTTAATATTTGGCAGTTTTTATTTAATTAAATTAGTTTAATTAATATTAGGTTTAATTGAATATTTTATTTAAATTTCGTTTTAAATTCAGTTTTTATAAAAAATAAAAAGTTTAAAAAATATCTTATTTACTTTTAAATTTGTTTTCATTTTGTTTTGGTTATTTAAAAAAATAGATTTTTTTTTTACATTATTTTAGAATTAGTTAAATTAATTTAGTTTTTTATAAAATTAAGTTTTTAAATAAAATTCTTTTTACATAAAATTTTCAAAATAGATTTATTAGATATAATTAGATTTATTTTTATGAATAGTTTTATTTACATTCGTTTAAGTTTTATTTAAAAAAGATTTTATTTAAAAGTTTTATATTTTTAAGTTAGTTTAAAAATAGCTTTTAATTAAATAGGCTTTTAGTTTAAAATATCCTAAAATTACGTTTACCAAGAACAAATATAATCTTACGTTAAACCGGAAATCAATTCGAGTCGAGTCGAGGAAAAACGAACTTAATTAATTGGACTAAAAAACATAGTTTCACATAACTTGGATCTACACTCCTAACACCTAATCCAAGGATACCTATCACTTGTATTTACAAACATATCCAAGTGTACCCACCACTTGGATCTACTAGATATACATCAAGTCCAAGTATACACACAACTTGGATCTTCATGATTTACATTGTAGTAAAAATAGAATCATGACTAGATCTATAGAATAAGAGATCTCATCATGTTATGACCTTAACACTTCATACTTCATAGTGATGAAAGTGTTCTTCTCTTTGCACTTGAGAGAACGAGAGGATTGGGGGATAGAATCACATCTTAAACAAGATTAATCTACCAACCAATAAAGGATCAAAGGTGTGTCAAAAATTGAGAGAGAATGTGCAAAAAGAGTTGATTAAAAAGCTAGAAATGATCCACTATTTAGAGGACAAGGGAGCAACGGGTATATTTTCATATGGCTCTAAATACCCTCGCGGCTCATTAATGATCTGAGGGTACCTATAATGATCTGCGGGCTCTAGACTCTGCTCCCTTGTGTCCTTTAGTGGGTAAAGTCCATTAGGTGTAGAATTTACCCAAAGGGAATATCCTTTATCCATTTGGAATTTCCTAAATTCAAATTTCCATTTTTTTCTTAATAAAACATTTTCTAAAAAAATGTGTTTTCAAAAAATACTTTTCCACTTTAATTAAAAGTGAATTTTAATAAAATATTAATCCTTGAACACTTAGTACGGTTAATGACCTGTTTATTTCATACCTTGAGTGATTCATCACGGATGTAGTCTTGGAGGTGTCGAGAGAAGTATACATATGGATGTATAAGTGATTACGAGTACCTTGCATATTTTACATAATGTATTGTGACTTATACGTTTATCGTCACCAAAACACAAAGAGTTTATATCGATTAAACATCGTAATGTTTGCACTAACAATCTCCCCCTTTTTGATGATGACTGTAAAACCTGTATTTAACTTTAGTATATTAAATACGCGGTTTCGAGAACGTACGCATATTAAAATAAAAAATAATAATAATAATATAAAACCAGACACTTATATATGATCGGTTAAAAAAACAAACTAACAATGAAAGAAAAAGGGCCTTATGGCCGGTTTGTTTAAAAAAAGAAAGAGAACGGGCTTGGCCCGTTTGGTTTGTATATTTATAAAACGGGGGTTAACCCCTTCTCCCATAACAGACGTACAAAAAAAACATATTAGGGTTTATATGTTTGGTGTAGCCGCCGGCTTTAGAAGGGAAAAGGGAGTTCGGGTCCGATTTTCTTTCTTAGTAATTCGTGTGTAATCACCATTATTCGTTAATCATCATAAGGTAATCACCCTCGTTCCTTAATTCTGTTATACCACGATTTAAGAATTGATTAAAGCTTATAAAGAACAAATCTTAAATATATAATACACAAGGGGTCGGGTTTGTGGTTTGGTTAATGAAACCGAGACCATAAGGTCTTGGTAGGTTCCTTCTCTGCCCAGCCGTGACCCACACAGGGGCGGCTCGGGCTGTGATCGGCAAAAACATTCGAAACAAGCCCAAACGGGCTGTTCCAGAAATAGGGGTGCGTTTGGTTTATTGAAACAGTGGGAAAACGTAGACAAGCAGTGGGAACAAGGGTAAAATCAGTACCTAACATTCTAAGCAGAAAATAAAGGATTTTATTTTCATTTTAGCGACGGTTTTGTGACACTATTTTCCGTCGCAGACTGTTTAGTGACAGTTTTCTTTATAGACAGTTTAAAACTCAGCTTTTGGTCACACCTTTTAGTGACAGTTTTTCTGTCTTAATTTTCATATAGACAAATTTAATATAGTTGTGAGATTGTTTAGTGCGACCGAGATGGGGGTATCTCGGTAGGCTCGGGATATAGTTTAAACATATAAAACGAAGATTTATATATTATACCTTTTTATTAATTGTTTTATGAATGTCTTAAATTGTATTTTAAATGAGTTAAATTAAAATAGTTTTAATATTTAAAAAGGGTATAATTTTATTATATGAATTATATTACTTTAAAACTTCTAATTTAGAAATCTTACGTTTTAATTAGTTAATTTATTATAGTATTAACATAACGTCATAACACGTTGTATCATATTTATTAGTGAGTCGTTATATATATTAAGAGGATTAATATAAATTCAGAGTCACCAGCTAATATACATACAGATTTCTAGAAATAGAATAAATAATTGAAAAAGCCAATAAGATCTATAGATTAAATAAACGAATATCAATTTACTTATTCGCGTCCCTTATTCATGTAGCTCGCTTGAAATCAGAGTAGACTTTCCGTCAGTTGATCTCGGTCGGTTACTGGACACGAGGTATGGATTTTCCGTCCTTTCAGTAAGGACTTCCCTTCTATGCATGATTAGGATTTTCCCGTCTGCAGCCAAATGTTTTCCCCAGTATGTGTTAAGCTTATCAGTAATCATGTTAATAACAATTGCCTGAGCATTATATACAAGCACGACCAGTTTATGTACTAGTTACGGAGGTACCGTAACCACGGCACTAGGGGCACCGGTGTCGTGACTCACATGCAGGAGAGTGATATCATGCATCGTCCCTTCACGTTTTGTACATTCTTATTATCATGTCATGTGGGGCGTATGGATGCATCCTAGGCTTATCAGTTTACAGTCATCAGGGTAAATGTGGTGTGTGCTCTACATCCTTCACATTGGAGCTGATCCCTCCACCCAGCACAGTATTTAGAGGTTACCCCTCTACAGTTATTTAGAGGTCACCCCTCTACAGCCTGACGAGGTCACCCCTCCAGTTATTCATGCACGGTTGTTACAACACGTGACCTATATAAGCTCTGTCAATTAAAATACAGTAAATGCATGTTTTTAGGTTTAATAGTTAATAATTCAGCTTCAGTATTTATAAATCAGGCTTCTCAGATTTTATACAGAGTTCTACTACATGTTACATATCAGTATCATAGCTTCATTAGTTGTCATTTATTCCATTTCTTTCAGTACATTCTTATCATGTTTTATATCCGTTCACTGAGCGTTATGCTCCGCCGTAGTTTCCTTTCATGTTTCCACACGACAGGTACACAGGGACGATCTTAGGACTTCTAATAGAGTACGTGCATTTGATGGGAGCTACCCAGACTCCTTTATTCTATGCACACATTACATTACTTTGGTTGTTTGGACACTGTTTCGTCCTTTTCTTTCAGTATTTAAATCCTTATATTTTGAGCTTTGGTTTGGACTACCGATGTTTGATTCCGGTATTTCCATAAGGTCAGTTAATGTTTAATACATTGCCTTTCATGCTTTGATGATACGCCATAAATACACGTAACGGTCCATTTATCCAAGTGGGGTGTTATAATTATGGTATCAGAGCGCAAGGTTCGACCTGTAGGCTCTAAAACTTGACCTGTGACTAGTGGGTAGTAACCAAAAACTTCCTGTATTTTGGTGTCGTTATCTTCCATGCTACTCGTGTATGTTATCAGTCAGGTTTTCAAAATTTTGACTAAGTAAACGGTAGGTACAGGACTGGCCATACTTAGTCGCATGTGCCTTTCAGCGAACTTTTCGTTTTGGTGAACTGGCCATAGGCGTTCACCTTTGCCCGTTTAAATTTTGTATAGATGAACTGACCATAGGCGGTCATCCTTACTCATGTCAGATTTATGTTTCAGTAAATTGTGATTTTGTGAACTGACCATAGGCGTTCACCAGTATTCATGTCATATTTTGTTGGCTATGCCTTCATGAACTACACTATGCATATTCAGATTTATTACTCCAGGTTCTGACAGTTTTGATCAACTTATCCTCTGTTATTTCAGATGCCACCCAGACGCGAAACCGAGAATGATCCTAACGCAACTGTTATTGTAGGATTGTAAATCTTGCTTATGTTTTTAGAGAGAGAAAGAGATAGAGAGATGGTGGATTACACACACACTTAGAGAGAGAAACCAATGTTTACTATGTGTAAAATAATGAAACCACACCCCTCTCCATCTAAGGAGAGGGTTTATATACCCAAGCCCATGTGATGGGCTTGGGTTTACAATAGGCCGCCGGCCCATACAATCTATGGGCTCGGTTTTGGGCTTTGTTTGATAAAAGTAAATAACTAAACTACGAGCTATTACATGGACTATTGTTGGAGTGACCGATCCTTTCTAATACGTAAAACATATTTCCAACAATCTCCCCCTAAGGGAGGTCACTCCAAACAAGGGCGTTACCCAAGTTACAATAATAAAATAAACCTAGCATACTATGCTTGTCTTGAGCTCGTAGTCTTCGTCTTTCTTTTTCTTTTTCTTTTCTGCTGAACATGTTGATGTGATCTTTGATATCAATCTTTGAGCATTAATTTCTTGCCTTTAACTCGTGCATCCATCACTTGTGATCTTCGCCTCTTCGTGACCTCACGCCCCACATACTTATACCTTAGTAATTCTTGAAAGCTTCAGAGTTCGATACAGCGGAAGACTTAACTTTTAGGCTTTCTTGAATTAAATGAGATATTAAGTGCATAAAGTCTAAGCATGTGGGGACGACTTCTTCTTGGATCCCGCAACACCACCGTCTTCAAATGCCGCAACATAAGTAGACACGAACGAAATGGCTTTGAACATTTCATTCTAATTCGGTAGCATTTTACCTCTGGTCGGTGAAGACCGTTGGATGATATTAGATATCGTACCCGTGACGGATAGTTTCAATTAAGTAACTTCCTGACAGGATTTCGCGGGTAAACCCTTTCTCTTTATTCGACCGTCCAAAGCTGACTGCGAACATAAAGAGTGAATCATTTGGATAATAATATCCGCATGATTTGAAGCCGTCAATTCATGTTCCTGGAACAAGTGAAATTCAATTAAGAACCGCACCATCGTTGCTTTCCAGTTGTCACAAGCTTGATTCGTATAGAATCTTGCAAGTTACCTACCAAGTGCTGTTTGAGGTTAACACTAGAAGGATTTCCACTCATCACTGTGAACATTAAGGTATCACTCTGAGTGTTCTGGCAAGATCACTAAGATATTGCGTAGAGGCCTGGAACGTGTTTAAATTCAGTTAAGAATTAAACAGCTGTTGCTTTCCAGTTATCACAAGTTTGATTCATAAAGAATCGCACAAGTCACCTACCATGAGCTTTTTGATATTCGCTCAAGAAGGATTTCCATCTTCATTGTAAATACTTTCGTATTACTCGGATGTTCAGGCAAGATCATGAAGATTTTGCGTAGGACTCTTAAGATCTTACTTTTCACAGTGTGTAAAGAAGCAAGGAATTATGAAAGTGTGTCCTAATGAGATATTTGATGATCTCAAATGGCTCTAGACTCGATCGTGCATTTTGGATTTTAGTGATCGGAGGCTGGAGAGGAGTGCCACCATTTCAATACCAATTCATTCGGAGTGAATAAATCGATAGATAATGTGTTGTCTCCGTGTGATTAAAACAAATACCTTTTAAGAGATATCTGAGTTAGCTGGGATGGGTTGTGCATTGCATCACTGGGTCCATGATGTCTATCTTCAATATCAAGAATCATTAAAAATGATCTCAATAGCATATGTATTGACCCGGTTTCTGCCTAAAGTTGTAAGGAGGGCTTCTTTCTTTACACCCTTTATCTTTACAATTCTTTTTCATTCTTCAACCCCTTCAATGCTTACCAATACGTCATAACTAGCACCTTGTTGTGATTGTTCCAGTGCTAACTTAAGTACTTGGTCGGCATTCAGCTACGTTCACAATCTTTCTCCATCTTTCCTAAGGACTACTATTTCTAGCTATGGAATGTCCTTGGGAAGATTCCTCCGGTTCTGGAAGATTCATTGGACTTAACCTATCCTACCATCCTTATGTCACCACAATCTTCATCGTCGTGAATTAAATGAGGTTTGGGTAAGTATGTGTCACCATGAAAATCCATTTTGCTCCCCCTTAACATATGCCACGATATTCGAAAACATTTTGCATATGTCGGGATGAACCAGCACATTAAGTCAAACCATTTGTGATAATATCCCATATTAAATCACATTTTCTCCCCCATATTAAAAATATTAACCCAATCGATGTTTTTAATATCAATTGATTTAATGAAGTTTTAACAAAGGTTTTGGGAAGAAAAATGCAAGTCTATTTTATCTTCATGATATCAAATGTATGAGATATGATATCGATTTATAGCATGATCACATATTCACCATATTAAAAAAGAATTGACAAGGTTGGACCTGATAGATGAGAACATCATATGATAAGATCAAATGGTTCTTGTCAGCAGATGTTGGTCGCCTCGTCACGTCTGAAGTCATCTCTTGACACCATATGTACGATTGGTATTGTTGTCTTTACACCAACTTGTGAACTTGGCACGTTCGGCATCGAAGATTCTGAATGCTTGACAATTGCTCCCCCTCAATTGTTGACCCGTGTTCTATCGAAAGAGCTGTAGTCGTCGGTTGAGTAGTCGCATCGTCGAGTATGTAGATACCAATTGTAGATAGCATGGTTGTAGAGATGATAGCTTCATAAAAACAAGACTTCTCTTGTTTTAACAAATAAATGCACTGAAACGTACATATATTTATGTTAGACCAAGTTATAAAGTAAACTTGATCCCTTACAAGGTTTTAAAATAAACCTTGCCCGAGAAAATTAATTCCCGTTGTTAGCCAAAGCTTTCATAAGAAATACTTGACTTTAATGTGAAAACCGGGTTGCAGTCTGAAATAACTACAAGCCATTTAGGCATGTTTTATGAAATATTTACAACTTTTGTACGAACTCTATTTATGGCGCCGTGTCGATATTAATCAACATTTCTAAGGCCGTAAATATTATCGTACCAAAAGACATGCCTTTGAAAAATAAAGTAAAAATATTTTTGGATTTTTCTGAATTTTTCAATTTTTATGGTTTTTATATGGTTTTATATTTTTGTATTTTGCTTTTGTGGATAAAAATATAAACAATATATACAAATGATCACCAAGGATACGGAGAATAGTTTTACCACTACTATTCTTTCGCTTCATCTGCTAGTTCCTTAAGAGTCTCAGGCGAGAAGGTTCTCATTCCTAGCTTGTCGGCCAAAAATTCAATTCGAGCGCGATCTAAAGCCTTCGTGAAAATATCTGCCAATTGATACTCAGATCGTACAAAGTAAAGCTCGATTACTCCATTTTCCACTTGCTCCTTGATGAAGTGGTAGCGAATGTCAATATGCTTCGACCGGGAGAATTGAACGTTGTTGCAGCATAAGGCAATTGCACTCTTGTTGTCACAGTACATCGGAATCTTGTTGAAACCTAGACCATAGTCGGTTAATTACGATCTCATCCAAAGAATTTGAGCACAGCAACCGGACATAGCTATGTATTCTTCTTCCGTACTTGAAATTGCAGCGCTTTTCTGCCTTTTCGATGCCCAACTGATTAATCGATCTCCTAATAGTTGCAAAGTTCCACTCGTGCTACGCTTTGTATCTTGACAACCCGCGTGATCCGCATCTACATATGCCATTAGTGCAATAGAAGAGTCCTTCGAATACCAAAGTCCCCGATTAATGGTTCCTTTAAGATATCGAAAGATCCTTTTAACAGTAGCTAAGTGTAATTCAGTAGGCCTAGTTTGATACCTGGCACACATACATATAGCAAACTGAAGATCAGGTCGACTGGCTGTGATATACAGAAGAGTACCGATCATTCCACGATAAAGTGTCGGATCAACAGCAACTTCATGTGGATCTGCATCAAGCTTAGATTTCTCCACCATTGGAGTGTCCACGGGGTCGCAAGATTCCATCTTATATTTCTTAAGCGATTTAAGGGCATATTTGGATTGATTAATAAAGATGCCTCTGGGACTCTGAGATATCTGAAGACCTAAGAAGAATGATACCTTGCCCATCATTGACATCTTAAACTTGGAAGACATGAGTGTCCCAAACTCATCCGATAAGGTTTGGGTCGAGGCTGCAAATATAATATCATCAACATATATTTGTACCATAATCATATCTTTACCTCGTTTCTGAATGAACAGCGTGGGATTCACCTTGCCTTTTGTGAAGCCTTGAGTAATGAGGAATTGTGACAATAGATCATACCATGCGCGTGGAGCTTGCTTCAACCCATAGAGAGCCTTCTTAAGCTTGTACACATGATTAGGATAATTAGGATTCACAAAACCATCCGGCTGTTGAACATAGACTTCTTCCTTGATTTCACCATTAATAAATGCCGTCTTCACATCCATCTGATAGACGATCATATTCATATGGGCTGCATAAGCGAGGAATAGTCTAATAGCTTCCAAACGGGCAACAGGTGAAAAGGATTCCATAAAGTCGACGCCCAATAATTGCTTGTATCCACGAGCTACTAGTCGAGCTTTGTTTTTCAATATTCCGCCTAACTCATCGAGTTTCACCTTGTAAACCCATTTCAAAGTGAGTAACTGCTCTTGATCCGGGCATGGGACAAGTTCCCATACTTCAAGACGTATAAACTCATTAAGTTCTTCTTGCATAGCTTCTATCCAACAGGATTGAGTAAAAGCTTCTTTCCATGTCTTAGGTTCAACTTCAGTGAGAAAAGCATCAAAGTGACAAAACATTGCACTTTCTTGTAACTGACTTCGTGTGGATACCGGACGATTAGGGTCACCAATAATAGAATCTATAGGATGATCCTTTGTCCACTTGCTGTCATGTTCACGAATCCGTGGATTGGAGTAAACTGTAGAAGGAGCTTCCTCTGAGGTGGACGACCCGGCTTGATTAGGGTCGGGAATAGGTACACCAAAGAATGGAAGTTCACGCATTTGAGCGAATTCCAAATCGTGATCATCATCATCCTCTTCATCATCAATAGGCATGACATGGGTAGTTGTTACATGTGTTGGTTGAGAATTACTCGTTGAAGGTATATCTTGACCAATTGTAGGTGTAGATGTGTCTGATTGTGCAACGGTTGCTGGAGCGACAACTTCGGTTACCGGAGCTATTACCTCAGGTTCTGGAGCAACAAAACTTGGAGGAGTAAAGAATTCATCAAAGAACGGTTGAAACAACGTATCCCATTCAGTCCTAGAAGGTGGTGTAAATGATGATGAAGTAGGGTTGTTTGGGACAAGACCAGAACTAATGTTACTGGGTCCCATTTCATGAAGTGCGGGTTCAGAGCTGCTTTGCTCAGAAGCCATTGCTGTCAGCTCATCAAAATCAACATTCATAGTTTCGAGGATCTTGCGAGAGTTACGGTTGTAGATTCGGTATGCCTTCTTTGCGGGGGCGTATCCAATGAAAATACCAATATCAGCCTTTGGTTGAAGTTTTCCCAAATTGTCACCATCTTTATTTGGATAGCACAAAGAACCAAATACATGAAGATATGATAAATCTGGTACTTTTCCATGGAGAAGCTCATAAGGTGTTTTACCATGGCGTTTACGAATTAGTGACCGGTTTTGGGTGTACACTGCTGTAGATACTGCTTCTGCCCATAAAAACAATGGAGCCTTTGCGTAAATTAACATTGTTCGAGTAGCTTCCATAAGTGTGCGATTTCGCCTTTCAACGACACCGTTTTGTTGTGGAGTGCGTGCAACGGATGTTTCATGAGATATGCCAACTTCTTCATAATAATCACGCAAGATTTGATTCACAAATTCGGTTCCATTGTCTGTACGAATGCGTCGGACAGTAGTGTTGAGACGCACTTGAATCATCTTGAGAAATCTGATGATGAATTTAGGTGCCTCATTTTTGGCTTTAAGAAATTTCACCCATGTAAACCGAGAGTAATCATCGACAATGACGAGGATGTACTTTTTGCCACTAAGACTTTCAATACGCATTGGTCCACAAAGATCCATATGCAACAGATAAAGTTTCTCTTGGTTGGTGTCTTCCGTCTTGGGTTTGTAAGATTTCTTAGTGCTTTTCCCCATTGTACACGCAGAACACAAATGATCCTTGTGAAATGATAATTTAGGAAGACCACGAACAAGTTCGTTTTTTCGCCAAGTGGTTAATAGCGTCAAAGTTAAGATGAGATAACCGTCGATGCCATAACCATGACTTAGTCTTCGATGCTTTGGAGAGAAGACATACGGGAGAAGCGGCCATCATGTCTTGTAGAGACAAAGTATACAAATTATTCCCTCGAGTACCTTTCAATAAATCAACCCCTTCCAAATTACGAATGAAGCAGGTATGCTCTCGAAAAGCAACTTCTAGGTTTGCATCACAAAATTGTCCCACAGAAAATAAGTTGTGACCGAGACCTTCCACATAATACACTCTCGAAATTATAACATTCCCAATATGATATTCACCGTAACCTATTATCTTAGCAATATGATCATTTCCAAATCGAACCGTACCAAGAAACTTGCTGACGAAATTTCTGAGCTGAGAGCGATCTCCGGTCATATGCTTGGAGCAACCAGAGTCCAAATACCAGAGAACAATTTGGACCACCTGTTTTCAACAACAACAGTAGACAATGCATTGGAAACTATTGGTTCCGGAGTGTTAGCAGATACAGACAAAATATTATCAGAATTGCTAACATTTTTGTGACCCTTAGATTTCCTGTGTTTTCTAATGAGAGTTTTAGCACTAACAGGTTTTACAGTTTCAACTTTCTGAGGTTTTGGATTATTCGCGGGCACTACAGTGGGAGTAGACCTATTTAAAGGGCACTTGGTTCCTACAGTAGTGTCGGTGTTCCTAGTTAAAGGACACGCTTGTGTTTTGGTAGCCTTGGTACTCCTAGTTAAAGGGCACGCTTTCTTCGCTTTAGTGGGAGTGATCCTAGTCAAAGGGCACATATTTCCTACTATAGTGAAAGTTCTACCAGTGGGGCGCCACATCCAACCAACTTGGGTTAACACTTTCCCAGTCGGTTTCCATTCTAATCCATTTTTCCGGGCATACATCTCATTCACATGGTCAATAAGGCAAGAATCATGACGACTAGAAAACATACATTCATTGCAATTCCAACATTTCAAATTAGAATTCACACTAAGCTTAGAACGCTGCACAACCGCAGAGCCTTTAGGTTTAGCTACATGATTCTTTTTATTCAAAACAGAAATAACATTCCTAGGATGGGCTTCTACTTTCTTCTTCACTTGACTACTAGATGGGGGCAAGATCCTATCATTCTTCTTGTTTCGCTTAAGCTTAGATCTTTGAGCCTTAGTAGTGGTGCTTACTCCTGTAGAAGGCAACACGGGAATATTAGAAGCTGGTTTTGATTCCGCCTTATCTTTAGTGACCAAAGTTTGAGATGGTTTAGTCCTAGGGCCCTTGTTAAGTGGTGTGACGGCTATAAGGTTCCTTTTGATTGCACTAGAGGACGATACTGAGATAGTGGCTGCGTTATCCACAATATTCTTACCTTTTAGAGTTCGAAGTGTTTCCTTTAACTCAGCCAAGACCAGATTCTTATCACAAATTTGTTCCCTTAAATCAGATATTTCCACCGACTTTCGATTCAATTGTTCAATCAATGATTGATTATGTGCAGTGGTATCAACACATGCGGGCTTTACTGAATCGAAGAGTCGTGTATTTTTCTGTTTTAAGTTATCAACTTTGGACAAAATATTGGAAACTCGATTATCTAGATCAAGTTTAAGATTCTCATCAGCCTCAAGTACGTTCACACAGTTAAGCTCCCTAGATTTCTCTATGTCTATCGGCAAATATTTAGCAACTTTGTCACTTGGCTGACGCTGTTTTGATTGTAAATTCAATCGAAAATTCTTTTCAAAGTTTGCATCATCGATATTGACACCTTCGAATGACGTTTCAAATATTTCTTGAATAAATTGTTGCTTGCATTCAAGCGAAATACAATGTGTTTGAATCTCATCAAAACGTTTTGAAAGCGAAGAATACGAATCTTGAAGCTTTAAAAATTCAGCGTCAGATTCGTGACAAGTACTATCTACCACATTATCCACAGATTCAACATTATGCACAATAGAATCATTATCAACACTTGTATTCACACAGACAGAAACTATATCATGAGACATCACTTGATTCAGAAGCAGATCATTATGGCGTGAAACCCGTTCTATTTCAAGTAAACTGTTTTCATAAGCATCTTCCATTTCATTGAAAACACGTCTGACTTCTTCTATTTCCAAAAACAAATCTTGATCAATATTACGAAGACAAGCTTTAACATTCTTTACAAACGGAACAATTTCATCTCGAAACGCAGCTCTAGTGTGCTCAAAGTTCCATTCACCTTCCGTTATGGCCGTGGCCGTCGTACGTTCCAAAATGACCTTGTCAAAATCGGCTAAGTGTTGGTGAACCGTATTTAAGTTAACGGACGCCTTACTTACCGGTGGAATTAACTTCGTTAAATCCTTTTTGACGAGTGTAGGAGACGTACTAGGAAGGTTTTCATTTGACAAACTTTGGGGCACAAGAACTGTTAATTCTGCTAATTCCTTTTGTAAGCGAATGCGTGTCTTTTTCGAAAATTGATCTTTGTTATGTTGATCATAATCAATTGTATGGAATTTTGAAAGCATTTTAGAATGAGTTTCATCCCCAAGTGATTGTGTCTCCTCAGTACTACGAACAAAAGGTGCTTCTTTCGATTTTCCAATTATGGTCATATCATAAAGACCGGGAATATATTCCTGAGCTTGTTTTGCATAACCGGGATTAGGTGGTAAATCTTGAAGACGCTTAAGTTCAAATTCTTTAAATGATTTAGTTAAAAGATGAACCTTTTCTGTGGAAGCGTATTGTTTTAAAAGCTGTTGTTCTTTGAATTTAAGAAGTTTGGTAGCATTAATTTCCGATTCAACCTTTTTAGACTCGAGATTTTCGAAATCCATTTTAAGTTTCTGAAAATCATTGACAACCGACTCTTTTTCTTTTAATTCATTGGAAAGATTAGCTTTTAATGATTCTATTTCTTTCAAGTGTTCAATCTTTTCAAAACGAAATTGGTCAAATTCAGAACATGTTATTTTCTCTTCTTGAGGGACCATTTCAAAAGTTTTGACCTTTTCTTTATGCAACGCAAGCTCAGCAGTTAGGGTGGAATTGGTATCTACGGATTGTCTGAGGGCCATATGCATTTGATCAATAATATGTTTAGGCACCATGACCAAATCATGTTGAGCATAAGATTCCATACCCGTCGTAGCATTTGGTTGAGGTTCACTCAAATGTGTAGGATTGGGTACCACATCATTTGAGTTACTAGTTCCCGAATGTTGTTCGAGGTTGTCATTTTCATGCCCAACTTGTTGTTGGTTATCATCAATATTATTAGATGTGATTGGTACCTCACTGATGACATCAGAACCGTAGTGAGAGAGATTAGCAACGAGAGCAGCTTGGGCAGAGTGAATGTCATCACAATCCGAATCGTATGCATCAAGATCGTCCGCTTGATAAGCTGCATTAGAAGTGGAAACAACTGCAATGCCGTCAGTATTTGCTGCCCCTGGGTCTGCAAGAAATTCTAACTCCTCTGAATCCAAAATCTTCCCCTTAGACTGAGCATCAACCAAATACATCTTCTCACGAAACCAAGCATCATCCCTCCTTCTTTTCGGCTGAGTGCATTCCCTAGCCATATGACCTTGTCCTCGGCAATTGTAGCAAGTCACAACCCTCTTAGGACCATTCGGACTCCCATTTCCACTAGCTTGAGAATTCATAGCTTGATTGTTCCCAGTCCTTGTAGGAGGTCCATATGAATTTTGCCTTCCCTGAATAGGTTACACCATCACTTGACCATCTTGAACGGTGGCTTGTTGTCGAGGATTTGATGAGGTGCGGAGCTGATTGTTTGTTGGTGGAAATCCTCTAGTTGCAACAAGTTTTGACAAGTAGGCTGTGAGATGGTTTAGAACATCAGCTGGCGTATCATTTGGAGTAAAGACCGGTGCTTCGATTGGTGGAAGTTAATTAGAGTAGAAAGCTTGTGCTGGGTGCGCTTCTATTGGAAAATATCCTTGCTGAGGAGTATAGCCCAATGGAGAAGTGTTGGCTTGTGATGGTGATGTCTGATATGGTGGTTGTTGTGGAAAAGATTATTGATGAACACTTTGTTGATATTCTTGCTGTGGCATCATTGGTGGTTGATAAGATGGTTGTTGTGGTTGCTGATAGATGTGTGGTGGTGGCTGCTGCAAGTATGATGGTTGTTGATAAGTATAAGCCATGTTTTGTTGAGAAGCATACATTGCAAGTGGATCATGAACTTGAAGTGTAGACAACCGAGCCTTGATCACATGGCATTCGTGTTGTTGAAGAAAAGCTTGAAGTTGATCCACATTGGTGTTATGCAAGTCCTTAGCCAATTTAACATCCGTCACGTATTTTTTCCATTCTGGAGGAAGAGTGTTCAAATACTTGGTGTTCTATTGAAAGGTAGGAATTGCCATGCCATAGATATTGAGCTCATTCAACAATAGGGTAAATCTCAGATAGTAGTCATTGAGAGTCTCCCCTGGCACATAGGCAAACTTATCAAAAGTATCATAAAGCTTACACTCTCGTTCTTGTTTAGTTAACGAGGTGCCTTGCATTAGAACACGAATTCTATCCCATAACTCTTTGGCAACTTTATGTTTGCTGACGAGTTTGTAGACATCTGGAGGAAGGGCTTGGAGAATGATGTTTGTAGCATACTTATCACATTTATCTTGAATCTTCATATCTCCAGTCAACTCACCCGTTGTGCGAGGACGAGTAGTCGTACCTTCCGTCACTGTACCATAATCTAATGGTCCATTGAGCACCGATGCCCAAATTAGATGTCCATTCTCCTTGTTCAACATATAAAGTTCCATTCGGGAAGCCCATTCCTCATACATAGTCTTCACCAACATTGGTGGACGATTATCCGTACCCGAGAGAATGGACTTATCCGTAAGAGATGTGTACTCCATTTCAATAAGTGAAGATTTACAAAGTTGATCGATCAATGAAAGAAAGTAAATGTGTTTGTTGTAGTGTGTTAAAACCGAGAAATAATATTAAAATCCCCTAAAATATGTCCTCGATAAACCAAAAAATCCAAGTCAAAATTACACACGATTTTCAAAAACACGTTTTTGAAAAAAATGTTGGATCGTACTCAGATCGTGGTTGTGATCGCACTCAGATCGTGGTTGTGATCGTACTCAGATCGTGGTGATGATCGCACTCAGATCGCAGTGATGATCGTACTTAGATCGCAGTGAGGATCGCACTCCCTATGATCGCACTTAGATCGGACTCCCAGATCGTACCCAACGATCGTACCCTGATCGCACTCCCTTATCGCAACAAGTGATCGGACTATGGATCGCAACGAGAGATCGTACTGAACAGACTTACCTTGATCGTAGTATGGATCGTAGTGAGCTATCGAAGTCAAGATCGCAACTTGGATCGCACTACCGATCGCAGTTAGATCATAACACCAGATCGTGACGATGGATCGCAAGTAGAAACCCCCAGGGTTTATGCAATCGCAACTTCAGATCGTACTATGGATTCCTCCTTACCTTGTTTCTCGGACAGTACACGAACACCAACAATTCAAGATTCTAGGCCAAAAAATGAATCAAACAACCAAAAAATTTTGTGTTTTTAACCCAAATAACAATACCAAATCACTATAACAAGTAATAAGATGAAGCAAATCAAGATTAACCCATAAAAACACAAAAAAAAAATTGGTTCGTATGAAAATGGATCAAAAAAATGGCGAGAATCAAGAACACAAACACAAGAACTAAACAATCATCCCATGGCTCTTGATACCATTTGTAGGATTGTAAATCTTGCTTATGTTTTTAGAGAGAGAAAGAGATAGAGAGATGGTGGATTACACACACACTTAGAGAGAGAAACCAATGTTTACTATGTGTAAAATAATGAAACCACACCCCTCTCCATCTAAGGAGAGGGTTTATATACCCAAGCCCATGTGATGGGCTTGGGTTTACAATAGGTCGCCGGCCCATACAATCCATGGGCTCGGTTTTGGGCTTTGTTTGATAAAAGTAAATAACTAAACTACGAGCTATTACATGGACTATTGTTGGAGTGACCGATCCTTTCTAATACGTAAAACGTATTTCCAACAGTTATTGCTGCTGCTGTTCAAGCTGCTATACAAGCCATGTTACCCCAAATTCGTGATGAGATCCGAGCTGAATATCAAAATGGACCTGAGCAGAATAACAACCCTCCTGCTCCACCACCTGCCACTTTAGCCAGCTGGCTAGATTTGTTTAACAAACAGAAAACCCGACCTTTTGAACAGACTATAGCTCCAACTGACGCAGAAGACTGGATCTATCATGTAGAGAAATTTTTTGGAGCTATGGGTTGTGGTGATGCTTTCAAGGTTAGGCTTGCAGTTTACAAATTGGAGGGTCATGCTCTGCATTGGTGGAGGTCTCAGAAACATTCCAATGGGGGAGATGCTTGGGAGCTTGCATTGACCTGGGCACGTTTCAAGACGATGTTCTATGACCAGTTTTTCTCGCATGCTGAGCAAGCTAAACTGAAGAGGGACTTCCATGTCATTCGTCCGAATCATGGCGAGAACAGTATAGAGTTCATGCACCGATACCTCAGGATGGCTAGATTCTTAGGGGAAGTTGCGGGTACCGCAGAGGAGCAAGCGAAGCAATTTCGCTGGGCCCTTCACTCTAGGACTGCAGATAGGCTGGTGAGTGCTACGTTCACTAATGTGTCACAAGTAGCTAATGCATCTCGTGATATTGAGATGCTTTTCAAGAGGGATGAGCTCGAGAATGTAGAGCGTCTTGAGAAGAGGTACATCTCATCCAACAGACTTAAACAATTTAACTCCGGTTATTATTTGTCAACTTATATGTCATGCCTTATACAATTAAATCTTGCATACACAGAGGAGGAGACTGATCCCAATCGGCTACTCCACAGTAGAACTATAGAAACCATGGTCAGTCGTATGACCGTAATCGATCAGATAAGAGGAGCGGTGGTGATAACTACTGCGACAGCTCAAACTCATCTAGCAACTATAGGTGATTCTTAAGCTCCAAAAACACTAGACTATCGTGTAAAATAGATCTTAATTTTTTTTGTTTATTCCAATAGAGATGCTGGACAGGGGCGTGACCAAAACAACAGAGGTCAGCAGTCCGCCCGACCGGCAAATTCTGGTAATTTTTAAATTTCAGCCAAACAACCTTATTTCAGTTATGTTATCAGAATCATGACACTTGTTTATCTTTGTAAATCAGGTTCTCAGCAAACCAGAGCTGCTTCTACCGCGTATTCTTATCCCACTTGCATCACATGTGGGAAGAAACACCCGGGATCTTGCCGTCGTGGTACGGGTAGTTGTTACAAGTGTGGTCAGTCGGGCCATTTGAAGAGGGATTGCAAGAGCGGGGATGCTGCTGGTACCTCAGGCCAGATTGCTTAGATTTTACCTCCACCACCACCAATACCACCAACCACTGGTCGTGTCTACACTACTACCCGTGAGCAAGCAAATAAGACCACAGGTACCATTATTGGCATTTTGTTTATACACGGACAGTCTGCCTGCGTGCTTTTCGATACAGGCGCCACACACTCAGTTATATCTATTTCATATGTTGCTAGAATAAATATGACCCCTACGCCACTAGACAGTGTACTTAGTATATCTACCCCTATGCGAGACTCTGTACTCATTACCCAGGTGTATAAGGATCTCCCTCTTGAGTTTGATGATAGAATCCGTCCAGTCAGTGCCCTTCCTCTAGATATGTGCGAGTTCGATATTATTCTAGGTATGGATTGGTTGTCAGCCCATTGTGCCACTATAGATTTTCATGCTCACAGGGTCATCTTCGGTGATGTCCAGACACCAGAGTACATTCACTGGGGTTTCCTACCAGGAAAACAGTGTTCAGATCATTTCAGCTTTACAGGCCCGTACTTTACTATACCATGGTTGTGAGGGTTTCCTAGCTACAGTTCATGACACGACTTCTGAGACACCTTCAATTCATGATCAGCCAGTTGTGTCTGATTTTACAGATGTCTTTCCAGAGGAACTCCCAGGCTTACCTCCCATGCGAGAGGTAGAATTTGGTATTGATCTCATTCCAGGTGTAGAACCAGTATCTAAAGCTCCTTACCGTATGGCTCATGTAGAGCTTAAGGAACTGAAAGATCAACTTCAAGAACTTCTAGAAAGGGGTTTCATTCGTCCGAGCGTGTCACCTTGGGGCGCACTAGTTTTGTTTGTCAAAAAGAAGGATGGTAGTATGCGATTGTGTATTGACTACCGTGAGTTGAATAAGCTCACTATTCGTAACCGATATCCACTTCCTCGTATTGACGATTTATTCGATCAGCTTCAGGGTGCCAATCACTTCTCAAAAATCGATCTACGATCAGTTTACCACAAGTTGCGTGTAAAAGAGCAGGATATATCTAAAACTGCTTTTCGCACGAGGTACGGTCATTACGAATTTGTTGTTATGCCATTCGGTCTCACGAATGCGCCTGCAGTATTTATGGACTTGATGAACAGAGTCTTCCATGAATTCTTAGACAAGTTTGTGATCGTATTCATCGATGATATCCTTATTTTCTCCAAATCTAAAGAGGAACATGAGGATCATCTCCGTACAGTTTTGCAGATTCTCAGACGAGAGAAGCTTTATGCTAAATTTTCTAAGTGCGAGTTTTGGCTAAATACAGTGGCGTTTCTAGGTCATATTGTTTCTGCAGAAGGAATCACTATGGATCCTGTAAGGTGGAGGCTATCACCAAATGGTCGAGACCGACATCTATCACAGAGATACGTAGTTTTCTTGGGTTATCGGGTTATTACCGCAGGTTTGTGGAAAACTTCTCACGTTTGGCGTTACCTTTGACCCAACTTATGCGAAAAGGGGAGAAGTTTATATGGACCGAGGAGAGAGAAAGGAGTTTTGAGGAACTCAAGCATCGATTGATCTCAACACCGATACTTACTCTTCCATCCGGTACAGGTGGTTATCAGATTTACAGTAACGCTTCAAGAAAGGGTTTAGGCTGTGTACTTATGCAGCATGGGAAAGTCATTGCCTATGCTTCGCGTCAACTAAAGTTGTATGAGAAAAACTATCCTACGCATGATCTAGAGCTCGCAGCAGTCATTTTCGCCCTTAAAATCTGGAGGCATTATTTATACGGTGAGTCGTGTGATATCTTCACCGACCATAAAAGTCTCAAGTACATATTTACCCAGCGAGAGCTGAACATGAGACAGAGGCGATGGTTAGAACTGCTGAAAGACTATGACACTAATACTCAGTATCACCCAGGTAAAGCAAATGTAGTAGCAGATGCCCTTAGCAGAAAGTCAGGAATCATAAATGGCATCAAAGTTCAGGAAGAAATTATTCAGGACTTAGAACGGTATGATATTGAGCTCTTAGTACGCGGACAGAGGGGATACTGGGCTAGTCTGAGGGTAGAACCGGATTTACTCTCTAGGATTAAAGCCGCACAGAAGGATGATGTTGAGATCTGGGCGATTGTCCAGAACATTGACCAGCAGACCGAATTACGCATCGATGACGAAGGTATCGTATAGCAGGGTACCAAACTCTGCGTTCCAGAAGACCCTTCTCTCAGAGAAGCCTTAATGACTGAGGCTCATATCTCTCCGTTCTCTATCTATTCGGGTTCCACTAAAATGTACCACGATCTTAAGCAGCATTTCTGGTGGAGCGGCATGAAACAAGATGTCGCCACCTTTGTGTCTAAATGCTTAACCTGCCAGCAGGTTAAGATAGAGTATCAGCGTACCAGCGGTCTTCTAAAGCCATTAGATATTCCAATGTGGAAATGGGACAAGATCTCTATGGATTTTGTCACCGGACTACAGACTCAGTGGAGACATGATGCAATCTGGGTTATTTTCGATCGTTTGACCAAGTCAGCACATTTCATTCCTATCCGTAAAGATTTCGTCGTCAGTAAATTAGCAATACTAATCATCAAGGAGATTGTACGAATACACGGTACACCTTCAGAAATTATATCAGATAGGGATCCCCGTTTCACTTCTCACTTCTGGGGAGGTTTGCATAAAGCTTGGGGAACTAGGCTTAACCTCAGCACAGCTTTTCACCCACAGACAGACGGTCAGTCAGAGCGTACCATCCAGACCTTGGAGGACATGCTACGCGCCTGTGCATTAGAATGGACGGGGCACTAGGATGACAATATTCTCTTGGTCGAGTTTGCCTACAACAACAATTGGCATGCTAGTATTAAGCATGCTCCATTCGAGATGTTATACGGCAGGAAATGTCGTGCTCCTATTTGTTGGAATCAAGTAGGAGAACGGTTGATTGAAGGACCAGAATTAATAGAACTGACCAATGAAAAGGTCGCCATGCTAGGGCAAATCTGCAAGAAGCGCGTACTCGCCAAAAGAGTTATGCCGACAAGCATCGCAGAGATCTATCATTTCAGACTGGGGATCGTATGTTCCTCAAAGTATCACCCGAACGCGGCGTCAGACGTTTTGGCCTCAAAGGCAAGCTCAGCCCTCGTTACATCGGACCGTTCGAAATCCTTGAACGTGTCGGTGAAGTGTCATATCGGTTGGCGTTACCACCTCAGCTTTCACACGTCCACAACGTGTTTCATGTATCGTTACTCAGAGGGTACAACTATCATGAGCTTCACAAAGTGAACTATCGACTCGATCAGATTCGGGAGGATCTATCTTATATTGAGGAACCTGAATCAGTTTTAGATCGCCGGGATCGAGTTATGAGAAGGAAGACCATTCCTTTTGTCAAAATCCTGTGGAGGAACCATACCGAGCGGGAGGCCACTTGGGAAACAGAGGAGTCTATACGGCCTTCTTATCCTCACTTTCAGATTTGATTGGGGTATGTCTTTTCAGCTTTTATATCTTCAGCTTTAATAGCATTTTCAACTTTTACCCCTGTCAGCTTAAATATCCTTAATTCGGGGACGAGTTCTTCTTTTAGAGGGGAAGAATTGTAAAACCCGGTACAGTCGTATCCTTAATTCGGGGACAAAATTTTCTTTTAGATGGGAAGAATTGTAAAACCCGTATTTAACTTTAGTATATTAAATACGTGGTTTCGAGAACGTACGCATATTAAAAAAATAATATTAAGAATATAAAACTAGACACTTATATATGATCGGTTAAAAAACAAACTAACAAGGAAAGTAAAAGGGCCTTATGGCCGGTTTGTTTAAGAAAAAAAGAAGGAGAATGGGCTTGGCCCATTTGGTTTGTATATTTATGAAACAGGGGTTAACCCCTTCTCCCATAACAAACGTACAAAAAAAACATATTAGGGTTTATATGTTTGGTGTAGCCGCCGGCTTTAGAAGGAAAAAGGGAGTTCGGGTTCGATTCTCTTTCTTAGGAGTTCGTGTGTAATCACCATTATTCGTTAATCATCATAAGGTAATCACCCTCGTTCCTTAATTCTGTTATACCACGATTTTACAATTAATTAAAGCTTATAAAGAACAAATCTTAATATATAATACACAAGGGGTTGGCTTTGTGGTTTGGTTAATGAAACTGAGACCATAAGGTCTCGGTAGGTTCCTTCTCTGCCCAGCCGTGACCCACACAGGGGCGGCTCGGGCTGTGATCAGCCAAAACATTCGAAACAAGCCCAAACGGGCTGTTCCAGAAATAGGGGTGCGTTTGGTTTATTGAAACAGTGGGAAAACGTAGACAAGCAGTGGGAACAAGGGTAAAATCAGTACCTAGCATTCTAAACAGAAAATAAAGGATTTTATTTTCAGATTAGCGACGGTTTTATGACACTATTTTCCGTCGCAGACTGTTTAGTGACAGTTTTCTTTATAGACAGTTTAAACTCAGCTTTTGGTCACACCTTTTAGTGACAGTTTTTCTGTCGTAATTTTCACATAGACAGATTTAATATAGTTGTGAGATTGTTTAGTGCGACCGAGATGGGGGTATCTCGGTAGGCTCGGGATATAGTTTAAACATATAAACGAAGATTTATATATTATACCTTTTTATTAATTGTATTATGAATGTCTTAAATTGTATTTTAAATGAGTTAAATTAAAATAGTTTTAATATTTAAAAAGGGTATAATTTTATTATATGAATTATATTACTTTAAAACTTCTAATTTATAAATCTTACGTTTTAACGAGTTAATTTATTATAGTATTAACATAACGTCAGAACATGTTGTATCATATTTATTAGTGAGTCGTTATATATATTAAGAGGATTTATATAAATTCAGAGTCATCAGCTAATATACGTACAGATTTCTAGAAATAGAATAAATAATTGAAAAAGCCAATAAGATCCATAAATTAAATAAACGAATATCAGTTTATGTAAAACTCATAAAAATAAGGTCATAATTTAATTCTATTTACAATTATTTTGACATATTCTATAATGTTAAATACTATTATGCTTAACGGTTTAAGTTGAAACCGATATTGAATATTATATTTTAATATTTTGACGAGTAACGAGGAATACTAGTGATCGCGATACCGACGGATGCCAAAAATTTTATATTTTATTATCGATCGTTTCGATATTTTATACTTTCGACGATATTTAATTACGTATTAAGTCGTGATATTATCATTTTTCGTGTGCGTTTAAACTTTTAAAAAGTATTTTTACGAAACCTGAGTTCCGTAAATATTTCCAAAATTTACTTTTAGTCATTTCCCGCAGCTTAAGTTATTATTTACATTTATGGCCCAAAAGAATGCATTTTGCCAAAATTAACCCAAAACTTGGACTGTAATAAAATTTCCACTAACTATTTTACACATACAATATTTTTAAAATAAAAATTCAACCACTTCACCTCTCTCTCTCTCTCTCTTTTTAGCCGTGAACCACAAGAACACCATCACCAAAAGCTTCAAATTTCTTGATTTCAAGTTTGATCAATCCAAATCTAATCAAAGTCCACCTTCTAATTTTTCAAGGTGATTCTAATGCCATTTTCATCAACATGCATGAACTTTGAAATTTTGATCAAGAATCTTGGTGAGTAAAGTTGTTTGATGATGTTGCATATGATTATCTAGTGATAATCATGTGTAGATCATGTTATTTTTGAAAAGAAAATATATTTTTGATTTTGGGTTTTTGATTATGATGATGATACAAGTGTTAGGATGGGTTTATGATGATATTAGGATGTTAGAATGATGATAAAAATGATTGGTTTTGATCAAAAACATGATTTTGTATGGTTTTTAAATAGTCAATTTTGGGCAGTAGGTTTGAGGCCATTTTCGGGGGTCTTAAGTCTGAATATAGGTTTATATGATGGGATTATGTTGTAGAGAATTTCGTTAGCTTCGATTTGATATAAAGTAGGCCTTCCAACTCCAAACGAGGTGGAAGATACGCTAGTTTGATTTTCGTGTACCGAGAGACGAGTGTTGACACAATCCGAAAATTGTTGTCGATATTTGGATCGAATCTCGGGGACTATAAAATGAGTTTCAAAATGATTCAAGGGCTGTTCTCAGGCTCTATAGTTAGTGTTTTGAGTCTATTTTTAGAATCAAGTGTTGGTTTTATAAATGGAGTTGTTTAGAATGGTCAAAATGGTTTCGTAAGTCAAGGTCGGGCAGGGAACTTTAGAAGTAAAATATTTTGATGGGCTCTTGGGAGGACTTTCTACATATAGTATGTGAGTTCCCCAATTAGTATCATGAAATGTTGAGGTGTCTAAGTATGGGAAAACGTCTTGGAAATTCGGTATGTTCCGACAGATTTTTTTATTAAAGGCATAGAATAATAAAATGATATATAGGAGAGTGTAATAGAATCACTTGTATCATTTTCTCTCGAGTTGTCGTGATTTTATACTTGAGTTTGATTTTATTATGTATCAATTATTTCTCGAGTCTATTATTAATGTACACACCTTATTTGCTAGATTGCGGTTGTCGTGTTTATCGGGCATCTACTATCGTCGGCGATCGTCTTCAACTATTTCTACTACTTAAGGTGAGTCTATAGCCTCGCTTTATACTAGTTATTAAATGATTTTAAAACCCGCGAGGGGGAATACATGTTTTTATAAACTTAGAACACAAGTCTTTTATGGTATGCTTGTCCCTCTTTGAATGGACCCGTGGTTGCCTTTGAATTGCATTAAGTGATTGCCTTTGTTAAAGCCTCAATTATGGACCGTTAATTAACCTATGATGGGTTAACCGCTAGTACAATTAATAGATCTATGGGGGAAGCTGCCCCGGTTCAGTTTGTGTGGACTTGTCACATAAGCTTAGGCCCGACCTCCACACTGTTTGAACATATTGTATTGAGAAGTCAGGTATACGGCAATGTACCAATAATCTGGAGGTAACGACAACTAATAAATCTCTTGTCTTATTAGACCTAACGGAGTGTCTAAGGGCTCTGTTCCATGAGCTTAATGCAATTTATGCTATATACAATTATTATTGTTGATGCAAATTATTATTCGATGCTTGTTAAGCATGCCACAAACTTATAATCTTTGCTTGTGTTCAAATTGATTAAATAAACCTATAGATTTCACTCGGCATTTTTGCTGACTGTTTTACTCACATGTATTTCAGGTAATCATGAAGTGGAATCTTGGAGGTCAAGGGAATGAAGTTGTGCATTGCTATTGTTGTTCAAACTCTTTGATCTATTTATCGTTCCATTTTTAAAACAAACTAATATGTTGTTTTAACTTATCTTTTGGTAACGATTACTTGGGACTACGCTACTCTAATGAATGTTTTAGGAACGATAAATTTGAAACGTCTCTTTTCAAGTCGTTCTTTATAAATTGTGTGTTTTATACCATTGTTTAGCATCCAAAGATATATTCCGCTGCATGTAAATTTGGGGGTGTTAAAGATTGGTATCAGAGCCATGAGTTATAGAGAACTAGGTCTTTATTTTAAAAACCTAAACTATAACTGTCAGTTTTTATTTTTCAAAGAGTCGGTGCACATGACTTCGCGTGACTTCAGGTTCAAGCTACTTTTGAGATTACAATTTTATTATGCGTTATTACGTATCCCTTATTGCCAAGTATTTATAAATAAATACTATGATCCATTTATGGATATATATTTATATCTAGGATCCCTTTATCGATATATATTTATGTCGTTAAACTTTTCGATAAAAGTTTATCATTTATTAATGATTAACTTAAATAAATACAATGAATTTTCAAGATCTTTCTGTATTTATTTTTGGAGTATTTAAATTGCTTTTATTTCAAAAAATTTATATTATGACCTTACATACCTTCATTTGCGTGTGCTATGTTCATTGTTTAACCCTTTGAGATATCTATAAAGATATCCAAATCGTCTTCCGGCTGTTTGTGCTTGGACGTCTTGAAACGTAATCTCTAGACCATTGTGTAGCTCAATGTGTCCTTGGAATAGACTAAACGTTATCGTGTGGGTCACACATCTTGAAACATTTCTTAAAAAGCGTGTTGAATAATATCATGATTTTTCATAATATTTTGTTGATTTTTACCGTTTTACAGGGCATGCGAAGATTTAATTCTTTGACATTTATATGTATCGACTCCGAAGTGTATTGTCCGCTTATATCTCGGTAACTGATAGGTGTGAAAACACCCATCTTTTCTACCACTTAATTACATTAAAACGGGACCTAAACGTATATTTTATGTCGTAAATGGCGGAATTATGCGTGGTTTGTGTTTTTATTGTGTTTCAGGGTCGAGAAGGTGAAAAGTGGAGAAAACACGGCTTTCACGGGCTTTTATTGAAGAAAAAGACAAAAGACGAAGTCGAAAGATCAAAAGTGGAAAAAGAACGGAAGTCCAAGACCAATTCTGAAGATTTATCGAAGAAAAAGTCCAAAGACGAAAGTTTAATAAAGTCGAAGAACTCAGGTCTAATTTATGAAGAAAATTACAAGACGAGTTCATAGAAATCCCGAGACGAAGTCTTAAAAGTCGAAGAATTTAAGAAGACTGAAAGACCGAGGACCAAGAAAGAAAGAAAGAGGAAGCCACCAACCACTCCCCTCTCCTATAAATACCACCCTCACTTGTTGTGAGAGGGATTGGTTAGTTTTAGTTTTAGCTTTAGGATTAGATTAGGAGTAGGTAGTTTCTCTCTCTAAACTTATGCTTTCTCTCTCTAGATTAATTTGTGTTTAAGCTTTTGTTATTGAATCCTTACTTTTTAATTAAGCTTTTCATTCATCATTTTCTTCCTTTCTAGTTTGATTTGTTCTTATTCATCATTGTTCATGTTCTTGAGTTTTTATGATTTTTATCAAGTGGGTTTTGATTGATTTGGTTATGTTTGTTAGTTTTGATGATTTGTTTCGATTGATTATTGTTTGTTGATGCTTATTGGTTGTTTTGGTTTAATCTTTCGTTTGAATCTGATTAATTTAAGGATCGATTGTCGTTACTGTACATCCCCTGTTCTTCGGATTATTGTTTTTGAATCTTTATCATTCCCAGAAGTTCCGGATCAATGACCTTCATTCGGAACTTTAAAAGTTCCGGATCAAGGGTGTTTCATTCGGAACTTTAAAAGTTCCGGGTCAACATTCCTTCATTCGGAACTTTAAAAGTTCCGGATCAAGGGTGTTTCATTCGGAACTTTAAAAGTTCCGGATCAGCATTCCTTCATTCGGAAGTCAAAAGTTCCGAATGAAGCAAGCTTCATCCGGAAGTCAAAAGTTCCGAATGAAGCCTGTTCATTCGGAAGTTTTAAACTTCCGAATCAAGGTTCTTTCTGTTTTTATTTTTAAGTTTTCTTCTTTTAATTTCAAGTTTGATTCTTCTCGCCTTTTTATTTATTGGAATTTTTATTCACGTTTCTTTTAGTTTAAGTTTTTATTTGCATCATTTACTTTTTGTTAAGTTTTAATTTTACGTCCTTTCATTTCTCGTCATTTATTTTCAAAGTTTTAAATATCGCACCGTTTACATTTTAACTTGTTTTAATTTCTTGTCATTTATTATTAAGTCTTGCTCATTTATTTTCCAAAACCAAAAATATTTGTTTCACCAAGAACAACTAATCTCACACAATTAACCGGAAATCAATTCGAAGAGATTCCGAGAACGAACTTTCAACGAGTAAAAATCTTGTTATTAAAATGGCGCCGCTGCCGGCTCTTTTCGTGAAGATCGAAGGTTTTTTGTGAGTGACGTGTTGGATTTTGGGATCCGTTCACTTCTGAACGTTATTTTTCGTGTTCAACAATTTTCAAAAATCCAAAAACATTTGAAAAATCATAAAAAGCATTTCTTTTTCAAAGTTTTGCACCAAAAATATTCTTCTTGCTTATCTATCTTTCTTTATGGATTTGTACGTCCATTGCGTCCGGTGTGGGAAACAATTATCTGGGAACAACTCTTGTCAATGGTGTACATGTGAGCGGTGCGGAAACGATATCGACTACACACAATTCGGATTCTGTCCTTTGTGCAACTCGACTAATTCATTCTTTTTGAACCCACCTCCTGTTCCCCCGTGCATCTATTGTGGAAGCGATTCTCATTGGCATGTTTCGTGCCCGGTTCAATACCCGTATAGACACGGGCAAGAACCGAGGTACAATTATGACAATGATAATAGCTATCCACAAGACGCACTTGATTTTTCTCCATACCCGGTTTGCAACAACTGTGGGGGTCCTCACGATACCTATTATTGTCAACCAATGAATTATTATGAGCAAAATCCGGATCCTTAGTTTTCTTCACCTATGGATTATTATGAACCAAACCCGGTTTCTAATTCTTCTCAACCCATGAACGAATATGAGCCACATCCATGCTATAATTCCGGTTTTAAAAATCTTGAGCCCCCACCGCACTCACTCGATCATCAGCCTCTTCACGGGATGAGTTACCAAGAACCAATTGTCGATCTTGCTACAGCCTTTCAAGAACAAAGAAACAATTTTGCTACAGCTTTTCAAGCGCATTCAAAAGAGCTTTTACACACGCTGCGAACTTGTATGGAGTCATTTTTACAGCATCAAGATCAGACGAGTACCCATATCCCTGAACATATTATTGGCCCTATAAATAATGAGGAGAGTGATGACGATATTGAGGTTATTTTCGACGAGGAGGAATTTCTAAAGCAAAATACTTCACTCCTTAGTGATGATGGTTTTCACATTCCTGAGATCGATGAGTTTCTTGCTATTGATACACCCGTGGAATACACATCCGGGTATTCTGATGTGGAAGGAGATATACTTTTTCTAGAAGATTTATTACACGATGACACTACACCTTCTATCCCAGAGGTGGAAAGATGTGAATCTACTGAAAAAGGGACGCAGGTGGAAGGTAATTGTTCTCATACTTCTCATATTATATTACCACCTCATCCACCCACGTGCACACCCAATCGGGTGATGTATCACTTTTACTCTACTCGTTTTATATCGGGAAATAAGGATGAGTGCTTTGACCCGGGAGGTGACATTGATTATGATATGATTGATACCATCACGGCTTTACCGTTTGCTCAGCATCCATTGTCTTTGGGGGAGGACAATGTCCTTACTATACCCAACCCACCTCCCGTGGATCTTCAACTCACATACTATACGTATGTTGAAAGGACCTTTCTCCCTTTCAAGACTTATCCCCCCGCCTCTCCTTTATTGATGTCAACCGGGAACGAGGACAAGGTCTTTGATCCCGGTATCACATTCAAGGATTCCCCATGGACCATTTAATTCGGGGACGAGTCAGGCTCGTGACTCGGTCAACAAAAACAAGCGCTTTTTGGGAGGCAACCCAATTATCTATCTTATTTCACCATAAGTGGAGGGGGAGCCCCGTTGGTGTTTCTTGTTCTCTTTCTTATCATATGCAGGGATTAGAGCTTCAAAGACACACTCTTGATGTCTTTTGACGAACCGTGATTCCGTGTTCCCTTCTTCCCGGTTCTATCCTAAACTCTTTTCGAATCACTATTTTATATTTCTCAATATTAAAATAGGAATCTCTTTAGTTGTCTTTCCCTTAACGAGATTTAAACAAAGTGCACAATGTCCTAAGTGTAGGGGAGTTTACTCCCACATGCTTAAACATTGAGGACAATGTTTATATTAAGTGTAGGGGGGACTTCTATCGAAGTTAAGTGGCCTTTTCCTTGTATTTGTCCTCATTTTAACCGGAAAATCAATTTTTCGACATTTTTCAAAATTTTTAATCTATTTTGGCCTAGTTGTAGTTCCCATTATTATTGCTATTTTTCTCTTATTTTAATAAAATGGTTTTAGCAAGTTTAGATATCTTAGATATATTAGGCCCGTTGTGAATATTTTGACTCAACCCGAGTTTACTTATCCAAGTTCACTCTAGCTAGTATCCTTAACCATGTAGACCTTAATTGGTTTATTAGGCTAAGCATCCACGAGTCTCATTCCTTGAGATTTTAAATTGTGGAGAACGAGAAATGATAGAGTTGGTTACAAGTTTGGTATTCTCTCATTAACTTATGTGAGTTAATTATGATCTTTTTCTCCCATCACTTGCTAATAAATTATCTGCAATAAGTAAGGTCGTACGATTTGAAAAGTTACTTAGCTTCTAGCCCAAGATCGTTTAAAAGTTGCTCGGTAATGATAAGAGTTCATAGCCAAGGCATAACTTATGAAGCGGGGCGCGAAGATTGGCGAGTCCGAAAAGGCCCTAACAAGGCATGAGGATTCAATTTTATTGCTGAAGATCCCAAGTGATGTGAAAAGCATTATTCCCAAAGTCAATATGAAGGATCAAGACTCAAGACGAAAAGCAATCAACTCCCATAAAGATCATGGAGAAGTCTATCCGAAAAGACCCTAACAAGGTATGAGGATAAATAGATCCAAGTCCGAAAAGGAGGCGGATCGTTGTATCTCAAAATCCCAAATAGAGATTGAAGAAATAATCATGAAGTCGTGGTCAACAAAGTTGGAGTACCTCTCAAAAGTCTCCAAGTGAAGAAACTCTATGAACGATGAGAAGACCATTATCTCAAGCACGTCTCTCAAGATATGACGTATGAAGTACATGCCAAATATCGGCCCGAGAAAGGTCTCAAATCGTGAACCGAGTTATGCCAAGATATGAACTTTTTGATATCCCGAGAAACAGTTTTAAGAGATTTTGTCCTTTAGCTAACTATTGATCAAATCGTCCTACTTTGCTTTCAGCTTAAATAAACTATCAAAATAAGTCCAACAATGCATCTTCATGATCATTCTAAGACAAAAATAAAATATAAGAGATACCCATAGGAATAAGGGAGTTTAAGTGATTAATTGAACCGCATGAGTAAATGTTTGTTATGATAACTTGTACTAACAATGATCTTGTTTTTAAGCTTGGCATGGGGAACGTGAAACTTGAGGGTGATAAACATTCATGACACACAAGCCCTAATGTAAGTCTTAGATTTCTTTACATGTTTCTTCCTTCTTGCATCTTGTTATTTTTTGTCTTTTTGATTTTCCTTAGTTGTTTAATAAAGGCCAAGGTAGGTTGATTATGATGGAAAGTGTAAACCTTGCTTTATCACTAAGCATTGCATGAGGGCATTGCAATGGTTAAGTGTAGGGAATTTGATAGGTGTGAAAACACCCATCTTTTCTACCATTTAATTACATTAAAACGGGACCTAAACGTATATTTTATGTCGTAAATGGCGGAATTATGCGTGGTTTGTGTTTTTATTGTGTTTCAGGGTCGAGAAGGTGAAAAGTGGAGAAAACACGGCTTTCACGGGCTTTTATTGAAGAAAAAGACAAAAGACGAAGTCGAAAGATCAAAAGTGGAAAAAGAACGGAAGTCCAAGACCAATTCTGAAGATTTATCGAAGAAAAAGTCCAAAGACGAAAGTTTAATAAAGTCGAAGAACTCAGGTCTAATTTATGAAGAAAATTACAAGACGAGTTCATAGAAATCCCGAGACGAAGTCTTAAAAGTCGAAGAATTTAAGAAGACTGAAAGACCGAGGACCAAGAAAGAAAGAAAGAGGAAGCCACCAACCACTCCCCTCTCCTATAAATACCACCCTCACTTGTTGTGAGAGGGGTTGGTTAGTTTTAGTTTTAGCTTTAGGATTAGATTAGGAGTAGGTAGTTTCTCTCTCTAAACTTATGCTTTCTCTCTCTAGATTAATTTGTGTTTAAGCTTTTGTTATTGAATCCTTACTTTTTAATTAAGCTTTTCATTCATCATTTTCTTCCTTTCTAGTTTGATTTGTTCTTATTCATCATTGTTCATGTTCTTGAGTTTTTATGATTTTTATCAAGTGGGTTTTGATTGATTTGGTTATGTTTGTTAGTTTTGATGATTTGTTTCGATTGATTATTGTTTGTTGATGCTTATTGGTTGTTTTGGTTTAATCTTTCGTTTGAATCTGATTAATTTAAGGATCGATTGTCGTTACTGTACATCCCCTGTTCTTCGGTTTATTGTTTCTGAATCTTTATCATTCCCAGAAGTTCCGGATCAATGACCTTCATTCGGAACTTTAAAAGTTCCGGATCAAGGGTGTTTCATTCGGAACTTTAAAAGTTCCGGGTCAACATTCCTTCATTCGGAACTTTAAAAGTTCCGGATCAAGGGTGTTTCATTCGGAACTTTAAAAGTTCCGGATCAGCATTCCTTCATTCGGAAGTCAAAAGTTCCGAATGAAGCAAGCTTCATCCGGAAGTCAAAAGTTCCGAATGATGCCTGTTCATTCGGAAGTTTTAAACTTCCGAATCAAGGTTCTTTCTGTTTTTATTTTTAAGTTTTCTTCTTTTAATTTCAAGTTTTATTCTTCCCGCCTTTTTATTTATTGGAATTTTTATTCACGTTTCTTTTAGTTTAAGTTTTTATTTGCATCATTTACTTTTTGTTAAGTTTTAATTTTACGTCCTTTCATTTCTCGTCATTTATTTTCAAAGTTTTAAATATCGCACCGTTTACATTTTAACTTGTTTTAATTTCTTGTCATTTATTATTAAGTCTTGCTCATTTATTTTCCAAAACCAAAAATATTTGTTTCACCAAGAACAACTAATCTCACACAATTAACCCGAAATCAATTCGAAGAGATTCCGAGAACGAACTTTCAACGAGTAAAAATCTTGTTATTAGTAACGTCATCGTCATTTTATAAATCATCGTCTAGATCATGGCGCTAGATTGGAATACGATTTTAGATCTATAAACTCGTATTATCCTCTTTCATTAACCTTCTTGCTCCCGGAGTGCAACCCATTAATGTTCCATTCTTTTCTTGTTATGTTTTGTGTTTTTGGACAATCGTGGCACCAAGGAGATTTGTCTACCTTACATTTCGAAATCTAAATTATGGACGTCATTCACCGTTTTGCTTCCTAAATTTCGTGTTGGATACCTTGAAGCATCTTTTGTCATTCATTATGCTATATTTTTACTTGATGCTCATTATGAGAATTATTTTTCGTTGTTGTAAAATCCACAAGACATGTGTGTATATATATATTTTGAGTGGTTAGGAAGTGTCGAAAAATACATTTACTGGAGAAACTGCATGGGGTGTATAAACAGGTCAAAACTTAAAAGTAAAACCTGCGTTTTTAAAATAAAATGGTCAAACCTGCACAGAATTTGTAGGGGTATTTTGGTCATTTTATATTGGGTTTCAGGTCTCGGTAAAACTGGAAAGTCGTCTAAAATGTTGTTTTGCATCAAAATGCTTTAGACTCTGAGTCTTGGAGATGTCGTTTATCGGGTCAATTAATCGGCTCATATTTAAAAGTCAAATCTGATAAAAAAAATCGGAACATGGGTTTTAAACGTTTCTAAATAGTTTTGAGTTCATTTGACATCGTAAAATTTTAACGAATATTATTTTACAACTAACGAATACTAGTTGCATGTGAAAATGTTTAAAAATAGAAACATTACAGGATTAACAATTACCGGATTAATGGTGTAATTTGAAAACGAATAATATACTTTCTTAAAAGCATGTTGTATCGAGTATCTTACATAGAATACACATATGGATTGATTTATTATTTTTATATATATGACTCATTTGTCATTCGATGTTATTTTATTTTTATTTTCTTCTAACCTTCCACTGATTTGGGTTGAGATTTGAAGTTTTATCTTCACATTCTACGTCGATATTTTTATCATATGTCTCATGGCGTTTCCGTCTAAACCTTATAACATTTTGAAACCTTAACAACTTGTAACCATTTAATTGGTTTTCCTATGAGCTACTATTTGCAACTTTCTGCAAACCTTTGGTTATTATATACTTCAACAAATGTCACCTTATAATTTTAATTGACATTTTTACTACAACTATTTTCAAAAATTGTTTTACTTTGATATTATGAAATAATTTTTATAACATTTAAGTTATTGCTTAAAAATCTCGCAAAGTACCTGTATCCTATAAATTTATAAACTATTTTTAAATTCCAATATACAAATGGCATGGTTTATATATAAACATAAGAAACGCAATACTCTTCGACGAAATGGAGCACTTCATTGCTAGCCCTAAATTATACATGGCCTGATCATCTATGTCTAATTTAGAAGGAGCCATGCTAGGATGAATAGTAGTCACCTTAAAAATCTTGATAATAATCAACTTTTTACTTGTATCTATGATAAAGCTAAATAAAATGAAATAAAGTGAAAAGTAGTTTTGAAAACCTTTATATTTTATGCAAGTAGCGCAATTTCTATGCATCCGCATATGTTTTCTTACCTTTTCTTGAACGAATAACGTGCTTACGAATACGTTTTTACTCGACAATCGTTTTTCCACTTGTTACTTCATTTTGTCTTATAACTGATTTCTTTTGACCGTTCGTCTATTACTGACAGTTGATAAATGACTTGAAAGTCTCGATGTTTTATTCTTCCTTCTCGTCCAATGTTCTTTATGCGATTTTATAGATCTTCGAAATGTCTCCGCACGTGAATAATAAATTATCACTAGAGTGATTTTCGTATATCCGGGATGACGTTCGTCACTCTCGTTTGTCTCGAAATCCACTCTTGTGAACCTTGCTTTGATTTCTCTCTTTAAACACTAACATCGTTCATCTGATTTATTTTAATTACAAGTGATTTTTAAGAATTTTATTTTATTAAAAATTTTGTATGGATCTTATTTCCGATCATGTATCGACCACCGCTAAGTTAACGAGCTGATATTGGTGAACCACCGACCGCACTAACAAAATTGACAACTTGTTTAATCTATTATTTCTTATCGTCTTACTATCAACGCCTTTATCTTATAATTCTCTTTAAGAATTCATACGACATTTGCTCGTCCCCTTTTGTACCGCTGATTTCGTACTAATTGTTGACCATTATTTCCATTCGTATTCGTTTGTTATCTTGTCACATTTTGAAACCCGAATATATCACATGTTTATTTTGAAATAATAAACACCTTTATGTATTTCTACAACGCATTATAAAAATTTTGTTGAACTTTTATACATTTTTCAATGGTTTTCATTTATCGAAATAACCATCACAAGTAAAAGGTCAAATTTATACATCATATTTTGTATAACTAAAACTAATGTTTAAAGTAAAATTATGCTCTATCTTTTGAACTAATTGACTTATCATAATTTACTTTTAATGTAATGAAATTACCGGTTTAATTTATATTCCTAATAATGATTTGATTTGGAAATTATATTTTCTAATTGTAACCATCAATACGAGTTTAACTAATAAATTCATGTCATTCTTTCAAAGTTTCTTAAGACAACCAAAATAAATTATGAAGCTATTTAACTTCTATTTTTGATATATCATCCTTATCAAGAAAGTACCTCAATTAAGTTTTAAGGTAATACAAAATTCAGGACGGATAATTGTAACAAATGTTATTTTAATGTTAATATTTAATTCTTTCTTCGCCCTCATTTTCCTAGTATTGTGAATTATTATGTTTTACTGTTACGTGATTCGAGATCCCTCGTCGATCGTTAACCTTAAATCATTTTAGCACATCGTTTTTGTTTGTGCGTTTATCGAATTCATTCTATCTCATTAAGTTACTTGTATTGAAGATCATTATTTTATTGTGAGTTTAAAATAAATCTCGAGAAATAGTGTATAAGAAGAAACGAGCCCCGGGACGGTGCTCCTTTAAGGTGGTGAGGATGTAAAACTCGTAAAAATAAGGTCATAATTTAATTCTATTTTCAATTATTTTGACATATGTTATAATGTTAAATACTATTATGCTTAACGGTTTAAGTTGAAACCGATATTGAATATTATATTTTAATATTTCGACGAGTAACGAGGACTACTAGTGATCGCGATACCGACGGATGCCAAAAAAATTTATATTTTATTATCGATCGTTTCGATATTTTATACTTTCGACGATATCGTTTTAATTACGTATTAAGTCGTTACATTATACTTTCGACGATATTTTATATTTTCGACGATATCGTTTTCGTGTGCGTTTAAACTTTTAAAAAGTATTTTTACGAAACCCGAGTTCCGTAAATATTTCCAAAATTTACTTTTAGTCATTTCTCGCAACTTAAGTTATTATTTACATTTATGGCCTAAAAGAATGCATTTTGCCAAAATTAACCCAAAACTTGTACTGTAATAAAATTTTGCACTAACTATTTTACACATACAATATTTTTGAAATAAAAATTCAACCACTTCACCTCTCGCTCTCTCTTTTTAGCCGTGAACCACAAGAACACCATCACCAAAAACTTCAAATTTCTTGATTTCAAGTTTGATCAATCCAAATCTAATCAAAGTACACCTCCTAATTTTTCAAGGTGATTCTAATGATACCATTTTCATCAACATGCATGAACTTTGAAATTTTGATAAAGAATCTTGGTGAGTAAAGTTGTTTGATGATGTTGCATGTGATTATCTAGTGATAATCATGTGTAGATCATGTTACTTTTGTAAAGAAAATATATTTTTGATTTTGGGTTTTTTATTTTGATGATGATACAAGTGTTAGGATGGATTTATGATGATATTAGGATGTTAGAATGATGATAAAAATGATTGGTTTTGATCAAAAACATGATTTTGTATGGTTTTTAAATAGTCAATTTTGGGTAGTAGGTTTGAGACCATTTTCGGGGGTCTTAAGTCTGAATATAGGTTGATATGATGGGATTATATTGTAGAGAATTTCGTTAGCTTCGATTAGATATAAAGTAGGCCTTCCAACTCCAAACGAGGTGGAAGATACGCTAGTTTGATTTTCGCGTACCTGGAGACGAGTGTTGACACAATCCGAAAATTGTTGTCGATATTTGGATCGAATCTCGGGGACTGTAAAATGGGTTTCAAAATGAGTCAAGGGCTGTTCTGAGGCTCTATAGTTAGTGTTTTGAGTCTATTTTTAGAATCAAGTGTTGGTTTTATAAATGGAGTTGTTTAGAATGGTCAAAATGGTTTCGTAAGTCAAGGTCGCTAAACTGTCTGAATTTTGTAATTCAAAGATGTGTCGGGCAGGGAACTTTAGAAGTAAAATCTTTTGATGGGCTCTTGGGAGGACTTTCTACATATAGTATGTGAGTTCCTCAGGTAGTATCATAAAATTTTGAGGTGTCTAAGTATGGGAAAACGGCTTGGACATTCGGTATGTTCCGGTAGATTTTTTATTAAAGGCACAGAATAATAAAATAATATATAGGAGAGTGTAATAGAATCACTTGTATCATTTTCTCTCGAGTTCTCGTGATTTTATACTTGAGTTTGATTTTATTATGTATCATTTATTTCTCGAGTCTATTATTAATGCACGCACCTTATTTGCTAGGTTGCGGTTGTCGTGTTTATTGGGCATCTACTATCGTCGACGATCGTCTTCAACTATTTCTACTACTTAAGGTGAGTCTATAGCCTCGCTTTATGCTAGTTATTAAATGATTTTAAAACCCGCGAGAGGGAATACATGTTTTTATAAACTTAGAACACAAGTCTTTTATGGTATGCTTGTCCCTCTTTGAATGGACCCGTGGTTGCCTTTGAATTGCATTAAGTGATTGCCTTTGTTAAAGCCTCAATTATGGACCGTTAATTAACCTATGATGGGTTAACCACTAGTACAATTAATAGATCTATGGGGGAAGCCGCCACGGTTCAGTTTGTGTGGACTTGTCACAGAAGCTTAGGCCCGACCTCCACACTGTTTGAACATATTGTATTGAGAAGTCAGGTATACGGCAATGTACCAATAATTTGGAGGTAACGACTATTAATAAATCTCTTGTCTTACTAGACCTAACGGAGTGTCTAAGGGCTCGGTTCCATGAGCTTAATGCAATTTATGCTACATACAATTATTATTGTTGATGCAAATTATTATTCGATGCTTGTTAAGCATGCCACAAACTTATAATATTTGCTTGTGTTCAAATTGATTAAATAAACCTATAGATTTAACTCGGCATTTTTGCTGATTGTTTTACTCACATGTATTTCAGGTAATCATGAAGTGGAAGCTTGGAGGTCACGGGAATGAAGTTGTGCATTGCTTTTGTTGTTCAAACTCTTTGATTTATTTATCGTTCCATTTTTAAAACAAACTAATATGTTGTTTTAACTTATCTTTTGGTAATGATTACTGGGACTACGCTACTCTGATGAATGTTTTAGGAACGATAGATTTGAAAAGTCTCTTTTTCGAGTCGTTCTTTATAAATTGTGTGTTTTTATACCATTGTTTAGCACCCAAAGATATATTCCGCTGCGTGTAAATTTGGGGGTGTTAAAGTTTACTTATTCGCGTCACTTATTCATGTAGCCCGCGTGAAATCAGAGTAGACTTTCCGTCAGTTGATCTCGGTCGGTTACTGGACACGAGGTACGGATTTTCCGTCCTTTCAGTAAGGACTTCCCTTATATGCATGATTAGGATTTTCCCGTCTGCAGCCAAATATTTTACCCAGTATGTGTTTAAGCTTATCGGTAATCATGTTAATAACTAAATAAATTGCCTGAGCATTATATACAAGCACGACCAGTTTATGTACTAGTTACGGAGGTACCGTAACCACGGCACTAGAGGCACCGGTGTCGTGACTCACATGCAGGAGAGTGATATCCTGCATCGTCCCTTCACGTTTTGGCCATTATTATTATCATGTCATGTGGGGCGTATGGATGCATCCTAGGCTTATCAGTTTACAGTTATCAGGGTGAATGTGGTGTGTGCTCTACATCCTTCACATTGGAGCTGATCCCTCCACCCAGCACAGTGTTTAGAGGTCACCCCTCTACAGTTATTTAGAGGTCACCCCTCTACAGCATGACGAGGTCACCCCTCCAGTTATTCATGCACGGTTGTTATAGCACGTGACCTATATAAGCTCTGGAAATTAAAATACAGTAAATGCATGATTTCAGGTTTAATAGTTAATAATTCAGCTTCAGTATTTATAAATTAGGCTTCTCAGATTTTATACGGAGTTCTACTACATGTTACATATCAGTCTCATAGCTTCATTAGTTGTCATTTATTCCATTTCTTTTAGTACATTCTTATCATGCTTTATATCCGTTCACTGAGCGTTATGCTCAGCCGTAGTTTCCTTTCATGTTTCCAAACGGCAGGTACACATGGACGATCTTAGGACTTCTAAGAGAGTACGTGCATTGGATGGGAGCTATCCAGACTCCTTTATTTTATGCACACATTACATTACTTTGGTTGTTTGGACACTGTTTCATCCTTTTCTTTCAGTATTTAAATCTTTATATTTTGAGCTTATGTTTGGACTACCAATGTTTGATTCCGGTATTTCCGTATGGTCAGTTAATGTTTAATACATTGCCTTGCATGCTTTGATGACACGCCATAAATACACGTAACGGTCCATTTATCCAAGTGGGGTGTTACAATGACAAACAAGTAAACCGTAACGCATATTAAAATGTATAAGTTACTTGTTTACACTTACTTCTCCCCCTTTTGTCGAAGCAAAAAAGTAGTCAACGTTTGAAGAAGAGAAGAATCAATGTCGAGAGAGCTTGCATCAAAAATGGTAGTCTTCATTTGTAGAAGAGGGGGATCGTCTTCGAGAGATCTTTCATCTAAAAAGGTAGTCGTCGCTTGTGGTCGTCGGTTGAGAGGCGAGATTTCTAACCGTAAAACCATCATCCAAAGAGATTGAGATTGCGTCATCCTACTGAAGTCTTCAATAATCATTGGTTAACCAACTTTATGCATAGAAACAAGCTTATCTACGGGCTCCCAATAACTCATTTCTTGCAAGATGTTTGATGAATGAAATTTAAGTGAGTTAACGATCGCAAATGTAATGAGTTGAACTCTTGAAAATGCTCCCCCTTGATATGAGATCCCCTTACTTGAGATGCCAACAAAGAAAGAATAGTGACGAGCTACAAAAATGGGTTAGAGATGTCCTACAAAACAAATTTAGTTGACAAAAGCATATATAGCAAGGTCACCCAAGCGGTATTAGCTTTAAAAACTCGAGTACAAAGAGAGAGACTCAAGATGAAGCTAAAACAATCATAACTTTTTTAGAAGTGTCAAAAATTTGATAAGTTAAGAAAAAATAAGTGGGTTATTAGATATAAAATAGAAACCAACTTATTTTTTGTGACACCAAAATATATAAAGAGGACTAAGAGAGAAAAAAGATGTCTAATTATAAAAAAGATATTGTCAAGAGGACATACTTCACTTTAATATCTTGGAAAGAATACCAAACTAAAGTGAGTATGACAAGGACAATAAAAACATTCCACATAGTTGAAAAAGAGGAAGAATGACTATGAAAGAAAAAAAAGGACGATTAACAAGTCGTTTGCACAAACAATGACAAGCATTGAAGAAAGAAATATGCACGCAATGTTATCAATCCAAAGAATAAAGAGAGAAGTGTCAAAGAATAATAATACCAATATTGTGTGTGTCAAAAGAGAGAAAAGAAGAAGACACAACAATTTGGTAACTCGATAAAACTCGAAACGAGAGAATCTTCTTCATGAATGACATTTGCATGAAGCAAATCACTTAGATATTTCCAATAAAATAATTAATATGTCAAGAAAATGAATTCGGAAGAAAGAAGAAGCGCTTCAAAAGGATACGATAAATATGATAAGACTCGTTTTTAAAAAGATAGAAAGAAAGAAAATATATATATGATATATATTATGAAAATATCGTCCACGGTTCTTTAATAATAAAGAACCATAAAGAGGAACCGTGAAGATACGGAACCATGGACAAAAGGAAATTTTTCGATAAGAAGAAATACGAAAAATCTCAAACCAAAGACATTATAGGAAAGGATGCTTATGAATGTCGACACAAGAAGATAACTCCTTGATTTAGAGAAAGAGATCAAAGAAGCCAAAGAAAAGAAAAAGCAAGATGGATGGTGGTAAGCATACGATAAACTACATGCTCAAAGTTTCGTAGCTCTTCTCAATCATTGTCAATGTTCAAAGAACAATTACATGAAAAGTAAATGGTGAGGCTCGACTCGACTAGGTTAGAAAGGATAGAAGATAGATAAGAGAGAGACTCAACTTAGAAAGGCATGATTAAAAGAAATCAAAGAAATAAGTGAGAAACACAACTAAGAAGTTAAGGATAACTTCACAAGATAATTCAAGAATGCTACACCTTAGTAGGTGATAGTGTAATCTTGAAAGAAAATGAGAGAAGAAACTCAAAAGAAAAGAAAAGAAGGAATCTTCAAGAAAACTAGTAAAAAAGATAAAAAGACAAAAAAATAAATAAAGGGATTCACTGGTCGCGGTTCGTTATATAGGGTCGTGATTCATTATCAATAATGATCCATTGGTTCATTTGAGGAACCGTGGACAGTGGGTGTCCAAAACGATTCAATACCCAAAAGAAAATCACTTGGTCAAACAATTTAACATAAGTTTTTAAATTGAATGTCATGTTTCGGATACGACTTTTAACAATTGCAATTGCAAGTTAAAATTACTTGAATATTTCAAATGAAATATTTAAGTTGTCAATATTACTTAGATATGAATTAGATTAGAATCTAAGCTTCCTTGAAAACCGAGTGAATCAAAAGATGAGAAAAATAAAAGAGAACAAAAGAAAGTGATAAAAACAACCTCTTAGAAAATGACACTTATAAAGAAACTAAAAAATAAGAGACTTCGAGCTAGTGTCGTGCCTTTCCGGCGAATGAAGAAACGATGTTGGTGATGAATAATACCAAGATCTTTTTGTTTCTTAGAGTAAGAACACTTAAATAAATGTCTTAGGCTCGTACAAAAAGTGAGCTAAGATATAAATCCACTTTCTCTCCCCGTGATCGGTTTTAGAACATTGTTATGAGATACAATGACAATATCCTTGGAATATTTCAATCCCAAATGTGTAGTGTCCTAAATACATCATATGATGGAATGTGGTGTCTCAAAGAATTTATCAATCATCTTAGAGACAAGCTTAATTGCACACACTACACAAGATATAGGGCCTACTTATCCTGAATGATTGCAAACTATATAAATCGTTAGAAGTATTTAAAGTGATGGTCATATAATATACCGTTGGGAAGCTCGTGGAAAATGCTATTCAATGGTGTCGAGAGTTCTATGTTATTGTTATGTATGTAACGAGAATTAGTCCCAAACACACAAATGAGGAAGGCCTCCTAACCTTGTAAGCCTTAGTATAAAAGGCACACCATCCTCATTTGTGTGTGTATCTCTCATAATATTTTCCTTCCTTCTTGTTGTTAGAGAGAGAAACTCTCCTTAGTTTCTCTCACTAGGAACACACTCCTTGTATCTTTCTTTTTCTTCTTCATCTAATCTAATATTCCATTCTTAGTTTTAATCTTGTTCTTTATCATCTTTAATTCTTGTTCTATATAGTCGTGTGTTACGTCCTACAAGTGGTATCATTCGTCAAGGGATTCGTGGATAGCTCTTGGGTGTTGTCTATGTTTTTATCGTGTTTCGTGTTTCATATATCTTCTAAGTAGTTGTAGTAGCGATTTGGGTACATTGGCTTGGCTAGAAACACGAATTCCCAAGAAAAAATCTAATCTTTCTTGTTGCCTACAAATCTCGAACACTTTACTTGTTACGATCTGATTATTGTGATCGCATAAACCTGGGGTTTCTAGTTGTGATCCAATATCACGATCACATCCTACGATCTAGTCACTGCGATCTGAGTACGATCTAGTGACTGCGATCTGAGTACGATCCAGTGACTGCGATCCGAGTACGATCTAGTGACTGCGATCTGAGTACGATCTAGTGACTGCGATCTGAGTACGATCCAGTGACTACGATCCGAGTACGATCTAGTGACCGCGATCCGAGTACGATCTAGTGACTGCGATCCCCACTGTGATCACTTGCTACGATCACTTGTTGCGATCAAAGAGTGCGATCCAGCGTCACGATCAAGGAGTATGACCAGTGTTACGATCAATCGTTATGATCAAGGACTACGATCAGGGACTTCGATCTGTTTGGTTAAATCTTGTTCGAGTACTTTTTAGACTTAGCCACTATCTAGACTAGTCTCGGAACACAGTTTACACGAAGATTATAAAAAAAAGAGTTTTTTGGCGGGAAAACCCAAGTAAAATTTATTTTTTCCTAGACCATTTTTAGGCCATTTAAGCTTCAATTTCAAATTTTGGCAATGCGAAAAAAATTTCGACCAAATTTCAAAACTTTTAGGTTTTATTTTTCGTTAAAAATCTTATTTTTTTCAAACTTTTTCCCTACTAGTTATTGGCTATTTCTAACTCGATTTCAAAATTTAGTGTTTCAAAAAATTTTCGGCTTACCGTTTTGTCGGACTGAGGAATTTTTTGTCGGCCTAGAAAATTTAGGCAAAGTTTGATTTTGTTGACACTCCAACACACGCTTTCTACGAATTGAGATCCTGTTTTCACACAACTTCTACTATGACTTATCAACAAGATAGTGATGTTGCGGTATTGAGCATCGTGATAGCCATGCAAGAAAGAAGAGTAATGCTGTCCATCTCTAGTCTCAGCTTCTTATAGCACAAAAGGAAGAAGCAGGAATTCCACTTCTAGCTGAAGAGTTTGATCTCATGGCATCTGCAACAGCATATGATGAGGAAGAAGAGGTAACTACCAACTCCATCTTGATGGCTAATTTGCAGCAAGCATCACCATCGGTAATTCAGGCTAACAGAGCTCCTGTGTATGATTCAGACGGTTCATCTGAGGTACACCCACGTCTCAATGATAATGAGTTATATAATATGTCTCATCAGGAGGAAGAGTATATTGAGTCATGATATGAGCTAAAACTCATATCAATTTATCAACAAATAACCCTAAAACATGAAGCAAAATACCAATTTATCTTGTAAAAACAGTATTATGTGGTATGTTTGTGTTTGTGTACACTTGTGTAGGTAAAAGGATGCATTTTCAAGCAAACAAGGAATAATCAAGCTTAATTTGATGAAAAAGACAAAAGAGGATCAAAAGTGACAAGACTTTGAAGTACAAGGACCTATCTTGACAATCTGCCAAAGATGAAAGACCAAAGTGTAAATATTGTAAAAGTCAAGATCATAGTCAAACAAGGTCAACATTCAAGTCAACTCAGTCAAAGGATCATTTTTGCTCAAGGATGAAGTTTGAAGGACTAAAAATGCCAAAGAAATGAAGCTGCTAGCCTTTAAATGCAATCTGCCAAAGTCAAGGAGTGATTTTTGCCATTTATGGAAAGATAATACAAGTGAATCCATGTGATAAGCTGTGGACCAATGAGAAGGCAAGAAAACATGACTTTGGATCGCCACATCACCACATTTAATATCCACTACTGCCGCCATCATTTAATAACGAATCCCAACAGTGCAATCCGTGTGCACCCTTTTCAGCCAATGAAGATATGACACGTGGCGTTTTCAAACGAGCAAAAATTCCCAGGATCGATTTGGAGCTAGAGGCAATTTCATGGAATGTTATGAACATCAAAATTGCTCAAAATCACAAGACGAGTTCATTGGTCATAATCAATCAACATGAAATCAACTCAACAAAGAACCCCTAATTTGAGTTCATACCTGCAAAATCAATTGAGCAGAATTATGACACGTGGAGACCTGGGATTGGTCCCAACACGTCACCAACCCCAACTGATCTTCTTCCCAAGTCTATAAATAGCATGTCTAGGCTTCATTTCTGGTGTGTAGTTGTAAGTGTGAAAACACACACATTTACTTTTTCTTTCATCATTTCTCCTTTTTAGCTAAACTACTCAAGAGTTTGACACACTCTTAAGTTAGTTAGTAGGTTTGTAACAACTTAACAGCCTTGTAACCAATTCTCCATTAATAAAATTCAAATTCTACTTTTCCCGCCAAATCTTCTTTACCTTCTACACTGTTCATTTCTTGCATCTTGGATACTCTTGTTGCTGAATTGAGTTTGTTATGATCATTCCTTGATCATAACTGACTTTGAGTGAAGATAGTAGCTGTTTGATTGATTTCAGTCTAAGTTCATAGCATATGTGATGAATTCAGGCCAATTTGATGATTCTTGTTGATGTGTAGCTGTTTTGTTGATTGTAGATAGTTGAATCTAGTGCTAAGGTGGTGGTTAGCACTAGACTAGAGATTTCAGCACTCCTCTACTGCTCAAAGGAAACTTCACAAGGTGCAAAATCTTCTTGTTTTGGTTCCACTTAATGGTCAATATGCATTTTTCATTCCTAGCTTAAATCTTTGTTGAATGCATGATAAAACCTGTTTAGTTTGATCTTAACTTGATTCTAGTCAGTTTGTAGCTTAAGTGTAGCCTTTCTGCTTATTGATCTGATTTTTGTTCTAGTTGATAGCTTATTTCAGTCATTTTTAGCCTTGCTTCCTTATTTGAGTTTTAGTTGCTTTCAATACTTGCATTTATCTCTCATACTTCTCATTTTGATCACTAAGTTTAGTTTGCTAAAGGTTTTTACTCAGCTTTGACTGGTGCTTAAAAAGTCTTCATAAATTTTCATAAAGATCAGTTAAAGAGTGTTTGGCATTATATGATATCTGAAATTTAAGTGTTGATCTTTGGCAAATTAATGATCATTTCCAGTCATAAAGTCATTACTAAGTGTTTTGAACCATTTTCAAGTCAAGTCTAAGGTCAAAAAGGCAAATGACAATATAAAAAGTTTGGGTCTATTTCAGTCAGTTTCATTCAAAAAAGTTGTCATTTTCATTCACTTGGCATTTACTTAATTCTTGATGAAATTCTACCAAACCAGTTCTCATTTGTAGGTCATAATATGAAGTTTCATTGTCCATAAGCATTTGATAGAGTTTTCATTAAGCAAGTAGAAATAAGCAAAGTTCTAGACTTATAAGCAAAAGCAAGTTTCTATAAAATCCAAACTGCTTTTTCATATCTCTTAATTCTTTTCATAAACTTGTCAATTTTATTTTACAAAATCAATTAGTCAGTGTTGGTGGTTGATTTTTGAGATTTTCAGCTTTTTGAAAAAAACTTGGTCAACGCTTGGTCAACATAAGCTAATTTCAACTTAATTCAATTTTCAAGCTTATTACTGGATGATTTTTGATAAGACTTGATTTCCCGTTCATGTTTTAAGCTCATTAATCAGTTTTACTACAAAAATCCAGTTGTGCATGTCCAGATTTTCTTAGAGCTTATTTTGTGCTTATTGGTAAGTGCTTATTAGCTTATTAGTCATTTTTAGAAAATTTCCTCTTACAGGTCTAGCTTATTTTGAATTTTAAACATTTTGCAATTAGTTTGAACGATTTTGGTTGAGAAATAAGCTCAAACGAGCTTATTTGTTATTGGAACCCGTTTTTGCTTATAAACTTTCTATAATTGCAACTTAGTCCTTGATGAATTAAACTGGGTTAAATTTTGGCTAAACTTGATAGTTTTTAGGGTTTACACTAATCAGGTCCTTTAAGTTTGAATTTTGTTAAAATTCAGTTAGTAAGTTTTGGAATTTGTTACAAATTGGTTAGTTTGTTGCATAGTTTACATTTTTGATCCTTATAGTTATCTGTTTTGACATTTTCAGTCCTTATACTTGTTAGTTTTACATTTTGAGCATTTATTTTTCATAGAATTTACAATTTCAGTCCTTTTAGTTGTAAAATTTACATTTTTAATTTTACTTGAATAAAAACTTGGTATTTGCACGATGTTTTACATATAAGTAGATAATATTTTTCAGTTTTGCAAGGCATTGTTTGAATTAGCAAATAGAATATCCAAAAAATATTAACAACCAAAAACAGTTAAAAACACGATATTGTTAGGACTTTCAATTCGCAAGAACTGTGAAAAACGAACTGCATTATACACAATATTAAATGGCGCCGCTGCCGGTTCTTTGACTTTACGAGAGACTATCGATTGACGGTTTTCATTGGCTTTTGGGATCCGTTCACCTTGTGAACGTTATTTTTACGTATCATAAGTCAAAAACAAATTAAAAAATCAAAAATATAAAAACTAAAAAATTAACAAAACAATTCTTTTCCTAAAGAATTGACCAAACAAATTAAAAAATCCAAAAAGCGATCTTTTTCCTAAGAGATTGCACCCAAAAATATATATTATTGGATTCTTTCGATTTTTATGTACATATAGTATTTTCTCTTACAAACTCATAAATACAAAAATATTTTCCATATATTGTTATAAGTAAATACTTATACGTATAAGAACAACCAATCTACATATTCTCCATAAGTATTGCCAAGGCAATACACCGTGTTGAGGGGCGTTCCGGTCCTTGACACGTGTATCAATGAAACAAAATAAAACAAGAATAGATAAATACTCTCAATAAGCAACAATTCGAAGAATACGAACATTTAAGTGAATAGAAAGGCGATGTGATATAAAATGCCATCTAAGGATCAATAGGTGCTTAAGTGCTTCGCGCCACCTAACCCCCCGTTCACTTGTGAGTATTCTAAGAAGGAAGGCTTCATTGGGGGTCTTGCACCCAAGTAGTACATACATATATTGTTATTTTCTTGTGGATATTTAATATTGCAACTCGAAGAGGATAATCCTATTCTTTTCAAAGTCACACGAGAGCTTCTCTCTCATTCCTCGTATTGAGTTGCATGCTCACTCGCGGGCGTGCACAAATACCGATTGGTGTACAACCTTTTCCTCCGAAAAGGAAGAAAAAGAGAAAGAGTAAGACCACCACCGTCCATCAAGCCGATCAAGAGAATCATCCTTTGACTCCTCCACCACAAGAAGCCATGGCTGTTGATAATCGTTCTTTGATGGAACGTATGCAAACCATTGTTCATGGATATGCTAGTGCTATTAGGATTCCCTGCATTCCTGCAAATACATTTGAGCTAAAAACGTCTATGATTACTATGGTTTCACAATCACCTTTCTATGGTAACAAGAATGATGATCCTCATGATCACCTTAAGAGATTCCTTTCTCTTTGCAATACCATTAAGCACAATGGAGTTCCACATGATGCTATTAAATTGATGTTAGTGTCATTTTCACTTGAGGGACAAGCTAAGCATTGGTTAGACACCCAACCACCCGATAGTATCACCACATGGGATGGTTTCACCACTAAGTTTTTGAACAAGTTCTTTCCTCCATCTAAGACCATGGCCTTGAGGAACTTAATTATAGGCTTTCAACAAAAACCTAGTCAATCCTTTAGTGATACTTGGGAAGAGTATAGCGAGTTATTGAGGCGATGCCCTAACCATGGATTGGATGACGTTCACCAAATCAATACCTTCTATGATGGCCTTAAACTTCATCACCAAGATTCACTCAATGCTTCCGCGGGAGGGAATATTCTTCTTAAATCCATGCAAGAGGCCTTGGACATCATTGAGACTAAAGCAATGGTTCAAACAAACAATCAATTTGAAGAAAGGGTTCATGTTATCCAAAACAATTCTCAAGCACCTTGTGATAACCAATTCCTCAAGTATCAACAAGAGATCATTCAAAAGATGGATAGAGATAGTGAGAGGAATTTTAAGGTACAATAAGAAATGCTTCAAGCTCTTAAGAGCCTTTCATTGAACAATTCTTCAAATGATGTGAATGCCATTACTCTTTCTTGTGTAACTTGTGGAGGTCCCCATTCCTATGAACAATGTGATAAGGTGCATGGTTATCAAGAGGAATGTTATGCTTACCAAGAAGAACATCGTGAACACTTCAAGCCAAATATCAATCCAAATAACCTTTCTTACAAGTCCCAAAACTACCTTACTCCACCAGGATTCCCACCCCAACCACCCACCCAAATTCAACAAAATCCTCCTCAAATTTTACCAAGGAATCAAGGGCAAAGACCACCTTACCAAGGAAATAACTACAAGGCACCCAACAATGTTCAAAATCAAGGAAATACCTTTTATCCACCAAATCAAGGATTTAATGCTCAACCTCCACCTTTCCAACCTCAAGGTTTTCAAGGAAATGTGTCACAAGATTATAATACAATGGAGTTCTTGCACAAAATGAATCAAGAGAATGAAAGGAGGTTCCAAGCTATTGAGAAGAAAATGAATGACCAAATGAAACGTATAGCGGATGAACAAACCAATAGGTTTTTAATGGCATTAAATCAAAGACCACAAGGGGCTTTACTTTCCAACACACAAACAAATCCAAGGGAAAATGTAAATGCTATTACAACAAGAAGTGGAAAGACAACAAAGGATCCTTCACCTCCTAAACCTCCTATTGTTCCATCCACTTGTGCTCCTACTTGTGACAAGCCTTCTACCTCTACTTCATCACCTTAAAATGCTCCTATTTCTCCAATTTCAACACCTACTCATGAAGCACTCAATAAGGAAAATCCTTCATCAACCACTCAACCACAACCAAAACCAAGTCTTCCTTATCCCTCAAGATTGAGAAAAGAAAAGCTTAAGAACAAGGATGATATCCAAGTTTCAAACTTTTTGAGGATGTTCAAGCAACTTAACATCAATATCTCCTTTGCGGAAGCTTTAGCCAATATGCCTAAGTTTGCTAAGATGATTAAGGACTTACTTTCTAACAAGGAGAGATTGGTGGATTTGCCTAATGCTTCCTTGAATGAAAATTACTCCGCGGTTTTGCTTAAGAAGTTTCCTACTAAGCTTAGAGATCTGGGGAGGTTTTTGATTCCGTGCAATTTCCCAGGGGTGGAAAATTGTATGGCTTTAGCGGATTTAGGAGCAAGCATAAATCTTATGCCATTATCGGTTTGGAAGAGACTTTCACTTCCCGAGCTCACTCCTACTAAGATGACTCTAGAGTTGGCCAACCGTACTATAGCTTATCCGGTAGGAATTGCGGAGGATGTTTTTGTGGGGGTTGATAGATTTACATTTCCCGCGGATTTTGTGGTGGTTGATTATGATATGGATCCTAGAGTGCCTTTGATTGTTGGTAGGCCATTTTTGAGAACGGGTCGTACTTTAATCGATGTGGCGGAAGGAGAACTTACAATGCGGGTAGGAGATGAGAGAGTTGTGTTTAACATGGGGAAGTTGTCTAAAAAGTCTAATGAGCCCGAAGCGGTAAAACATATTGATGTTGTGCATGAGGAGGAAACACAAGATGATCTTCTTGATGAAGTTTGTGATGAGTACTTTTATGAAGCTTGCTCAAGTGGAGATTATGATTTACCGCATATCGAGATCATTGCTTCCATTACTTCATTTTTGGATTTTCATGAACATCAAGAGCTAAACTTTAGTGAAACCCCATATGACACTCCACTTTTCCACAATGATAATCATATTCATGAGGATTTTAGTGATGGAGAATCTTTTCTTTGTGATTCACCAACATATGATGACTATAGTGATGATGAGCTTTCTACTTGTGACTCTACATTTGTTGATGCCAATACTTCCTTTGGTTTTGAGGGATCACCAATTTTTGATAGACCAATCTATGATGTTTATGGTGATGAGGCGGATTCTATAACGGATGAGAGTGATGAGTTTTTAGCGGAGGATATATCTTTTGAGTACACTCTTGGTTATCTTGATGAGGAGGGGGACATACTCGATTTAGAATCTCTATTGAATGAAGATCCTTTACCTTTTTCTTTGCCCACCTCAACCTTTCAAAGTGATAAAGGAAAACAAGTCATGATGGTTTCCTCTAAGAGCTTATCGTTACTCATGCCTTCACAACCTTTCTCTCACAATGTGACTTACAAAGGAGAATCTTCTAAGGCAACCATCACTTGTTGTTTTCCCATTAAGGAACGGATTTTTGATCCTGGCATAGAGCTTGCTAAATCATCTCAGTATCCACCTGATGCAACAAAAGGAAAACTTGTGAAAGATTTGAGAGCTTTACAATATCACCTTGGGAAGAACATATGGGAAACCAATTTGGAAAACCATACCTTATCATTTTCACAATTGCTTGGAATGTTAATTGTGGCTTTGTGTTATACGTGGGATGGTAATTATGTATTTGATCCTGGGGGATATTTATGGAGTTTTTGATAAATGAAAAACTTGTTTTACCTCATCATGGATACTTTTCTTAAAAAGGGGCAAAAAAATTTCTTCTCCATGATAGGTTTTAGACACTTTTAAGTGTGGGACGAGTCGAGCTAGAGACTCATTAACTCAAGCATCGTATAACTAGGTTTAGAGTGTTGTAGGTTAGAAATAAAGGTATAGACTTGGAGATAAGTGTAGGGGAGACCTTCTTTTGTCTTCATGATTGTTTGTAGGGTTGCTCACTCATTTCATGTTTTGGAGCTTATGGAGGAGGCCCTTGTATCCGGTTCACTTCGTTACAATTGTGATCTTTCATTGACACCTTGTGCTTAAACATGATTTCACTAATAGTTGTCCTTTCCTTAACTTGGGTTAAGCAAAGTCTATTCATTGTCATAAGTGTAGGGGAAGTCTTTATAGTTCCATGCTCTTAAACATTGAGGACAATGTTTAGCTTAAGTGTAGGGGGTCTTCTATCGAAGTGACTTTACCTAGAACTTGTCATTTTCTTTCATGATAACACGGAAAATTAATTTTTCAAACATTTTTCAAATTTTTGATCTACTTTGGCCACCAAAAATATGCATTCATAATTTTTGCATTAATCATTTTTCATTTGCATAACACATTTGCATTGTATATATTTCTTCTTTTATTTTTCATCAAAAATATATAAAAAGGAAAAAAATAAAATAAAACATGGTTTAACAAATTTAGACTTCTTTGACATATTAGGCCCGCCATGGATATTTTGACTCAACCCGAGTTTGCTTATTAAGCATTCTCTAGCTAGTATCCTTAACCATGTAGTCCTTCATTGGTCTATTAGGCTAAGCATCCACCAATCTCATTATTTGAGATTTTAAATTTGTGGAGAATGGGAAATGATAGAGTTGAAGCAAGTATAAAAGGGCTAGATAAACTTCATGATAATTACTTGTGGCTAAACCCTTCTCTTCTCTACCTCTATTTTCTTCGCATGTATATAATTGTTAATAAATAATCAAGAACGGTTTTAATTGGTTTGTAATCTCTTATGCATTTTTGGCTAATCATTCATGGTTGGTATAAGTACGTCTTAAGATTCTAAGTTATAACATTTTATGTGTACTAGACTTATGTCATGCTCAATATTTAGCGGGTGTTTTTCCTTTTATTCTTTTCTACTTTCTTTGTGAGGAATATAGAAAAATAAGAGCGGCTTACAAAAAAATGAGTGGCTAGAAAAAAGAAAAGAAAAGAAAAAAATAATACAAGACTCCCAAGAGGGGCAGTGTGATGTTAATTATAGTGACTATTGGATTCCAATATTACCTTGACGGGTTGCGGGGTTGAAGATCCAAAGTCTCAAAAAGATGGCGGATGTAAATTATTGCGTGAGTTTTATTTTTCTTTCCTTAGCGAGTGTGTAGCTACTTATGAAAGCATGACATGAGGATTTTACACATAAGGCGAATGACTTATTATTCTTGAAACGGACTTGTATTAATTGTGAGCGGTTTTTCAAGTAATGGATGAGAGGATTACTTAGGATTAAAACCGTGCTTCCTTATTTTTGGATTTTGCACTTCTTATACTTCACACTTGAATAAATGACAAATTTGCCCACAAGCAATTTGCTCAAATAATAACCGGTTCCACATTTAATTGTCATGAATAAGTTGATGCACTTTTTACTTGTGAATACAATGATCCCATTTTTAAGCTTGGTATGGGGAAAGTGAAACTTGAGGGTGATAAATGTCCATGGTACCCAAGCCCTAATCAAAGTCATTGAATTCTTTATGAGTTATTTCCATAAAAACCATTTCAAGAAAAACCAAAAAGATATATATAGAATTGTAATTTTTGATCATTGCATTGTTAAAAGTCAAAATCATGCATCATGTAGTTTAGAGTAGTGTAGATGCATTCCATATGGCCAAGGTGGATTAATTATAAGGAGAATGTAAATTTGTGCTTTAAAATATATATAATTGCATCAGGACATGACAATGTTCAAGTGTAGGGGATTTGATATGAGCTAAAACTCATATCAATTTATCAACAAATAACCCTAAAACATGAAGCAAAATACAATTTATCTTGTAAAAACAGTATTATGTGGTATGTTTGTGTTTGTGTACACTTGTGTAGGTAAAAGGATGCATTTTCAAGCAAACAAGGAATAATCAAGCTTAATTTGATGAAAAAGACAAAAGAGGATCAAAAGTGACAAGAATTTGAAGTACAATGACCTATCTTGACAATCTACCAAAGATGAAGGACCAAAGTGTAAATATTGTAAAAGTCAAGATCATAGTCAAACAAGGTCAACATTCAAGTCAACTCAGTCAAAGGATCATTTTTGCTCAAGGATGAAGTTTGAAGGACTAAAAATGCCAAAGAAATGAAGCTGCTAGCCTTTAGATGCAATCTGCCAAAGTCAAGGGGTGATTTTTGCCATTTATGGAAAGATAATACAAGTGAATCCATGTGATAAGCTGTGGACCAATGAGAAGGCAAGAAAACATGACTTTGGATCGCCACATCACCACATTTAATATCCACTACTGCCGCCATCATTTAATAACGAATCCCAACAGTGCAAATCCGTGTGCACCCTTTTCAGCCAATGAAGATATGACACGTGGCATTTTCAAACGAGCAAAAATTCCCAGGATCGATTTGGAGCTAGAGGCAATTTCATGGAATGTTATGAACATCAAAATTGCTCAAAATCACAAGACGAGTTCATTGGTCATAATCAATCAACATGAAATCAACTCAACAAAGAACCCCCAATTTGAGTTCATACCTGCAAAATCAATTGAGCAGAATTATGACACGTGGAGACCTGGGATTGGTCCCAACACGTCACCAACCCCAATTGATCTTCTTCCTAAGTCTATAAATAGCATGTCTAGGCTTCATTTCTGGTGTGTAGTTGTAAGTGTGAAAACACACACATTTACTTTTCCTTTCATCATTTCTCCTTTTTAGCTAAACTACTCAAGAGTTTGACACACTCTTGAGTTAGTTAGTAGGTTTGTAACAACTTAACAGCCTTGTAACCAATTCTCCATTAATAAAATTCAAATTCTACTTTTCCCGCCAAATCTTCTTTACCTTCTACACTGTTCATTTGTTGCATCTTGGATACTCTTGTTGCTGAATTGAGTTTGTTATGATCATTCCTTGATCATAACTGACTTTGAGTGAAGATAGTAGCTGTTTGATTGATTTCAGTCCAAGTTCATAGCATATGTGATGAATTCAGGCCAATTTGATGATTCTTGTTGATGTGTAGCTGTTTTGTTGATTGTAGATAGTTGAATCTAGTGCTAAGGTGGTGGTTAGCACTAGACTAGAGAGTTCAACACTCCTCTACTGCTCAAAGGAAACTTCACAAGGTGCAAAAGCTTCTTGTTTTGGTTCCACTTAATGGTCAATATGCATGTTTCATTCCTAGCTTAAATCTTTGTTGAATGCATGATAAAACCTGTTTAGTTTGATCTTAACTTGATTCTAGTCAGTTTGTAGCTTAAGTGTAGCCTTTCTGCTTATTGATCTGATTTTTGTTCTAGTTGATAGCTTATTTCAGTCATTTTTAGCCTTGCTTCCTTATTTGAGTTTTAGTTGCTTTCAATACTTGCATTTAGCTCTCATACTTCTCATTTTGATCACTAAGTTTAGTTTGCTAAAGGTTTTTACTCAACTTTGACTGGTGCTTAAAAAGTCTTCATAAATTTTCATAAAGATCAGTTAAAGAGTGTTTGGCATTATATGATATCTGAAATTTAAGTGTTGATCTTTGGAAAATTAATGATCATTTCCAGTCATAAAGTCATTACTAAGTGTTTTGAACCATTTTCAAGTCAAGTCTAAGGTCAAAAAGGCAAATGACAATATAAAAAGTTTGGGTCTATTTCAGTCAGTTTCATTCAAAAAAGTTGTCATTTTCATTCACTTGGCATTTACTTAATTCTTGATGAAATTCTACCCAACCAGTTCTCATTTGTAGGTCATAATATGAAGTTTCATTGTCCATAAGCATTTGATACAGTTTTCATTAAGCAAGTAGAAATAAGCAAAGTTCTAGACTGATAAGCAAAAGCAAGTTTCTGTAACATATCTCTTAATTCTTTTCATAAACTTGTCAATTTTCTTTTACAAAATCAGTTAGTTAGTGTTGGTGGTTGATTTTTGAGATTTTCAGCTTTTTGAAAAAAACTTGGTCAACGCTTGGTCAACATAAGCCAATTTCAGCTTAATTCAATTTTCAAGCTTATTACTGGATGATTTTTGATAAGACTTGATTTCCCGTTCATGTTTTAAGCTCATTAATCAGTTTTACTACAAAAATCCAGTTGTGCATGTCCAGATTTTCTTAGAGCTTATTTTGTGCTTATTGGTAAGTGCTTATTAGCTTATTAGTCATTTTTAGCAAATTTCCTCTTACATGTCTAGCTTATTTTCAATTTTAAACATTTTGCAATTGGTTTGAACGATTTTGGTTGAGAAATAAGCTCAAGCGAGCTTATTTGTTATTGGAACCCGTTTTTGCTTATAAACTTTCTATAATTGCAACTTAGTCCTTGATGAATTAAACTGGGTTAAATTTTGGCTAAACTTATAGTTTTTAGGGTTTACACTAATCAGGTCCTTTAAGTTTGAATTTTGTTAAAATTCAGTTAGTAAGTTTTGGAATTTGTTACAAATTGGTTAGTTTGTTGCATAGTTTACATTTTTGATCCTTATAGTTAACTGTTTTGACATTTTCAGTCCTTATACTTGTTAGTTTTACATTTTGAGCATTTATTTTTCATAGAATTTACAATTTCAGTCCTTTTAGTTGTAAAATTTACATTTTTAATTTTACTTGAATAAAAACTTGGTATTTGCACGATGTTTTACATATAAGTAGATAATATTTTTCAGTTTTGCAAGGCATTGTTTGAATTAGCAAATAGAATATCCAAAAAATATTAACAACCAAAAACAGTTAAAAACCCGATATTGTTAGGACTTTCAATTAGCAAGAACTGAGAAAAACGAACTGCATTATACACAATATTAAGTCACTTGAGCCTTCCACTGAGACACACGGGGTTCAAAAGAATAATAGCACTATTATTTCTAATGCACCCAGTGTGGACCTTAATGGGGATCAAGTAGCCCAACCTACAACCCTTCCTGCCGAGACGCGTGCGTATTATAAATCATTATTTGATAAGCTTTCCAAGGATTTTGCTCATGCGAATGTGGTTAATAATAAGTTTAGAGAAACCAATGCCAATTTGACCACTGAGCTTGCGGGATATAAGGAACGGGAGAAAAGTTTTGAGATTCATCATGCTAAAATCAAGGAACTTGAACAAGCTCATGCTACATCGGTTTATCAAGAAAAATGCACCACTAAGAAATTAAATGCCTTACATTTAAGTAGTGCTAAAAAGATAAGCGAATTGAATGATGAAATCACCTCTCTTAATAAACAACTTTCAACTGAAAAATCTATCATTTTGGATTTAAAAGAAGAACGAGAAAAGCTAAAACATGATTTCAAAATTCGAGAAGATGGGCTTCTTGAGGATTTTTTCAAAGCTCAGGATAGGATTAGGGAATTAGACAACCTTTTGGTAAAACGTGGCCAAACTATGCAGATGATAAATATGCTCGCACCAAAATTGAATGAGATAAATTACACCCGTTACAAAATTGCTTTAGGTTGTCCTCTTCCTCCCAATCCCGAATATCTTAAGCAAGTTCAAGCCACAAATCAAACTTTATATAATGGTAGTGTGCTCTTGTCTGATGAGCATGATCCTCCTAGTTTGCCTGATTCGGAAGAAACTCTTGATCTGGCCGTAGAGAGTCGTTAAAGAATGCAAAAGCTTAATAAAGAGGTCACACCCGTTTATTATCCGAAAGTTAATCCTCCAACTGTTTTTGTTCGGTCTAAAACGAGTACTTAAATGCTTTTGATACCGAGTGAGGAACTGTCGGATGATCCTCCTAAACCGAGTGTTACACGAAGGTATCTAAACGAGCTCAAAGATAAATTTGTCATTCTTAAACGTGTGGTTAATTCTAAAATTACTGGAGGAAATTTTACATCACCCGTTCATGTCGAGTTACAAAAAGTGCTTCATAAAGAAATCAATCCGATTCTTAATCAAGTTGATGCTAGGATAACCAATCTTGAAAACGCTTTTCTAAAAGAACTTGCCAAATTTACCGAAGACTTTAAATCTTTGGCGAAGGAGGCTGATGAATCTCTTGATAGAATTAAAGTTTTGGAAAGCGATCTTGAACGCCTCTCGAAAGCAAGCGACAGTGGTGATTGTGTTGATAGTAACCCCGTTGCAGTTAATATCTCTGTGTTGGATAATGAAACCCTCCAAAATGAGCTTGAGTGTACGAAAGAGAAACTGGAGTCTTATGTCATCAAAAAGGACAAAGAGTTCACCGATCTTTGGAATAAATATGTCAAAAAATGTGATGAATGTAAGGATGACAAACTTTCGCATGATAAAGCTTACAATGAGATGCAACAAACAATCGAACAACTGTAAGCTCAGTTAGGAGGTGAATGTCATGAGAGTGAGTCTTCAACAAATGTTAATCAAAAATAGTTCACGATTCTTCAACACCGATATGATTTTCTTCAGAAACATTGTCATTCCCCTGAACTTTCTTTGCAAAACAAAGTTGGAAAACTTCCAAATGATAGTAACTTACAAGTAAAACTCTCTGAGTCATTTCGTGAATTGAATGAAAAGAGTAAGGATATTTCTGATCTGAAAGCTCAGTTGCAAGACAAAGACATCGCAATCAGTGAGTTGAAGAAACTTTTTGGAAACATGGGTGGGAAAACAGTGGAATCCAATGATGTGAAACCTGTTGTTCGTCAACCAAATGCGTACAAAGTACCAACGACATCTATCTTAGGAAAACCGCCTTCTAATGTTTCTAGGTTATCTCCTAATACCGATGTGCCATCGACTGTACCAAAACCAGCCATATCACCCTATGTTCCTCCATTTAGAAAACCTACTTTTGCTAAACACAACCCAGTCAATGCACCTTGCACTACTCCTAAGAGTACTCCCAAGTGTGTGACTCTGACACCCACAAAGGAATCCAAAGGTTCAAATGACGTTGTTCAAACCAACAATCAAGGGAAGGGTATGCCAAAAGGGATCACTCAGAAAATAAACCTTGTGCAGTCACAACCTAGTAAACAAACAACTGCTAGAGTTCAACACACTCCTAATGGTAGTCAACCAAAACCTAGGATCCCGTTCCAGCAACCTAGGAATTGGCAACCACCAATGAGTAGTCGTGTATCGAACAAGGTGCCTGAACGGTCAGCAAAACCTAGGTACACAAGGACTTTCAAGAATCCCAAACTCCTTGTATGTCCCACGTGCAAAAAGGGCATTCACTATGGAAACCATGCTCATTGCATTCTGCAATACCTCTATCAGGTAAACTCTCGTGCCTTCTCATAGAGAAAGAATGCAGAATCCCATAAGACAACACGGAGATTCACACCCGTCCCATAGAAAAGCAATGACAATAAATCTTCAAGGCAGATCAATGTAGGACCTAGTTTTCCTCCAAAGACGTCTTCCGCTGTGCAAGAGAACACTACTCCTAGATCTAGTCTTCAATGGAAAACAACGGGTAGGATCTTCAAGGATCCTCAAAAAAAAGGATCTTCAAGGAAGTTGGTCTTAAGTGGATTCCTATCGAGAAGAGTGATGACACCTACTCCAGCACTAATGCGAGTTTTCTGAATGTAGAAAATGCATTTGTTACTCCTAACACTAGTATTTGTGCGAACTCTTCTTCTGTCATTGCAGATACAACAACGGATTCTGAACCCACTTCTTCATCAAAGGGTTCCAACTATGTACATTCGATATCACATTCTTCTGCTGTACAAAAGTCTATTTTTGATTATTTCGGAAAAACTTGAAAAATACGAAAATAAAATAAAATGTATATATCTATATAAAATAAAAATATAATATTAAAAAAATCTTTCAAAAATGACAAAATATTATTCTCGACATGTCTTTCAGTTTCGATAATATGGACGTGCCCAGAAATGTCGCTCATTAACGACACAGGTGTGTACATAAAGCTCGAATGAAAGTTCAAATGTTTTCAAAACATGTCATTTCCTTTTTCTTTAGATGATTTGCAATTACTTCAGATTGTGACTCGTGCCTCAAAGAAAGGAAAGTTGATCACGGATGATAACTTATCCTTAACAACGAGAAAATACAATTTTCTCGGTCATGAGCTCTCATTAAAAACATTCCAAGGTTTTAAGCTCATGTAAACGACAAGTTAAATGTCAGACTGTAACTCGAACTTCAAATAAAGGAGAGTGTATCTTTAAAGATAACTTATCCTAATAACGGGTAGAGCAGTCTATCACGGGTTGAGCTTGTCACAAAACATTCAAAGTTTTGAGCTCAACACAATGGCTTATAGTCACATGTCAGACTATAACCCGGTCCCCAAAGAAAGGAAAGTATTTGACTTATCCTCAACAACGAGAAATTAATTTTTCTCGGTCATGGGCTTATATCAAAACATTCAAAGTTTTATGCTCATGAACACAAGAAAAATGTTCATTTATGTACATTATTCCTTAACAACGGGAAACTATGTTTTCTCGGGTTTTTTAGCACAATTTATCAAAGTATTTCAAAACTGTATGCTCATATACTCCCCTAATTTAATTAGAATTTCTTTTCGAGGGGAGAACAAACTTTCATGCAACATTATTCTCTCCATGTTTCATCACTAGTTTCACAAAAATTTCAATCTCATGCAATTTTTGAAGGGGAGAATAGTGATTAAAATATGTCATCTTGGATAAGATCTTTGATATAAGTGCTTTCTCTTCCTAATATGTGCAAAAACCTTTCCTTTCATGATGCACATATGTAGGGGGAGCGTTTTGGTGATATAGAAAACTTTCAAGGTGTAAACACTGATTTCATCAACACCTCGATTGCTTTTTCAACAAGTTTTTCTGGTTACGATATCTATACCCTTCAACACATTAATTCACGACGGTATTGGTGTCAAAAGGTGGATAGGTATTCGTCCTATGATCCTACCAGAACCGTAGGGATCTCTCCAGGGACAATCCATTAGAATTTAGATGTCCTTAGGAAAGATGGAGTAGTTGTGTGTACGGGAAAAATGCCGACTAATGACTTAAGCTAGCACTGGAACAATCACAACAAGGTGCTAGTTATGACGTCTTGGTAAGCATAGTAGGGGTCGAAGAATGAAAAAGAAATGGAAGGATAAAGGGTGTAAAGAAAGAAGCCCTCCATACAACTTAGGCAGACATCGGGTCAATACATTTATTATCAGAATCACTTTGATGATTTCTGATACTGAAGACAAAGCATCATGGACCCAGTGATGCAATACACAACCCTTCCCAGCCTACTCAAGCTTCTCTCAAAAGAAGTTTGTTTTATTATCACGGAGTTCAACTCATTTCTATCGACTTTCTCACTCCGAGAAGGTAGATATTGAAAAGGTGGTAGTCTGCTCCAGCCTCCGATCACCAAATAAACGTGCACTTATAGAGTCTAGAGCCATCGAGATTCATCAAAAATCTCATTAGGACACTTATTCCATATATCAATTGTTGTTCATCATTAGAACACAAGCGATAATTCACAGAGTCCTACGCTCTATCCTTGTGGTATTGCTAGAATATTCAGAGTGATACTCTCTAGTATTCACAGTGATGAATGGAAATCCTTCCAGTGTTAACATCAAACAGCACTGTGGTAGGTCATATGTAAGATTCACTTGAATTAAACATATGCTAACTGGCAAGCAACAGTAGTTTGATTCTTTCTTGATTCAAACTCGTTCCAGGTCTCGACGCAATATCTTTATGATCTTGCCAGAACATTCAGAGTAATACTCCTCAGTATTTACAGTGACGAATGGAAATCCTTCCAGTGTCATCATCAAACAGCACTGCGGTAGGTGACTTGTGAGATTCCATATGAATCTAACTGGTGTCAACTAGAAAGCAACAATGGTTTGATTCTTAATTGATTCAAACTTGTTCCAGGAAATTGAATTGACGACTTAATCAGCAGAATGGAACTGCATGATTCACTATGAATTATCTTTCGATATATTCAAGTATTGAGAACGGCTACCACAGCCGGAAACCCTGTCAAGGAAGTTCTTTGAACTTACCCAATCATAGGTACAATATTCATACTATATAACGGGAAACCGGAGGAATGCAAACGGTGGCGTAACCTCAAGAGTCGTAATTCAAGACCACATGCTCATGTAAAAGAAGAAAGCTCAAGAACATCTAAAGACAAAGACTTCGGCTACTCTGATTATCAAGGGAGATTGTTAACAAGATTTCAAGACAACGCAAAGTATGAGTATGTAGAGAAAGACACAAGAACACATGTTGGCAAAGCATCAAGATCAAGTCAAGGCAAATATCAAAGCTCCAAGATCACAAGTCATGAAAGGAACGATGAAAGAACTCTCAAGACAACGAGCTTCAAAGTCTGCAACAACAAAGAAGTGAAGTCACATAATACATGACCACCACTTGGGGGAAGATTGTTAGAAGTATTTAAAGTGATGGTCAAAGAAGTGAAGTCACATATTATATGACCACCCCTTAGGGGGAGACTGATAGAAGTATTTAAAGTGATGGTCATATAATATACCGTTGGGAAGCTCGTGGAAAATGTTATTCAACGGTGTCGAGAGTTCCATGTTATTGTTATGTATGTAACGGGAATTAGTCCCTAACACACAAATGAGGAAGGCCTCCTAACCTTGTAAGCCTTAGTATAAAAGTCACACCATCCTCATTTGTGTGTGTGTGTCTCATTGTATTTTCCTTCCTTCTTGTTGTTAGAGAGAGAAACTCTCCATAGTTTCTCTTACTAGGAACACACTCCTTGTATCTTTCTCTTTCTTCTTCATCTAACTAATATTCCGTTCTTAGTTTTAATCTTGTTCTTCATCATCTTTATTTCTTGTTCTATATAGTCGTGTGTTACGTCCTACATAAATCATGTCTCTATACTTTAAGCTTCAACTAACTTACATTACACCGCCCATGTGAGTTAAGTATCCGAGACAATGAAAGTTTGAGAGCGTAAGAGAAAAGAAGCAAGCAAAGCACATAGAAAAAAGAACGAAAGGTCAATTACCACGTAGGAAGACAGCTAAGAAAAATCGAATGGCTACAAATTAAAAAAGACTCCTAATGACATACAACCTTAATCGATGTAAACTATAATTAACCATATTTTGGGAGAGCCATTTAATCAATTTAGAGAATGAGTATGAGACTATCACTAGAGGTGCTCAATTAAGGCTAAGTGTGACCATTTTTACGAGTTATACACTAATTCAATTTATCACATGGAAGCATTTAACAGTTAGGTAAAATTAATTTCTTATGCAATAGGTTCTCTAGTAGTCATTCTCATGTTAGACAAAATGTGGTTCTTTCATTTGCCTAATGTGTATCATGGGTGAAATATCTATAACCACACAATGCATGACCTGATGGGGTTTAAGAATGCACCATTGCATATCTTTTCAAAAGAGTCTAGTTAAGGTTATTTACCTTAATAGATCTTGAAGCCATCAATTTTGAATTGTATAAACAAAGTTTACACAAGTCGAAAGAACACTCTTGATTGGTCTTTCAAAAACGTTTACACAAGTCGAAAGAACACTCTTGATTGGTCTTTCAAAAACGACACATTTACCAATTGCATTGCAATGTAAGTTACTTGAGTGTTTCGGATGAGACATCCAAGTTGTCAAAACCGACTCGATTGTGTAGTTTAATTATTAAGAAAATTTGTCTAACAATTTTGAAGAAGTAGATTCAATATAACATCATCAACACAAGTGTAAATTATAATGGGATGTATACCCTTAAGAATCCAAATTCATGTTTACACTTAAAAAACATGTCAGTTAGATTCGATAATGATATCAATCATAATTTGAATAATGAGTTGATATATATTTGAGAACTTTCTTGATTTCCACGAACACTCCTATAAGAGAAAATAGCTAAGATTTTCAAAGAGTGTTTCATGTTTTATAGTGAGACATTAATCTACTTGAATTAATAACACAATGATCAAGTAAGACGACCATCAACAATAGATTTGACAAGCTTATAAAGCTTTTAAACCTAAGAGTGTTAATAAACATGTCGAGGTGTACAAGATGTTTATGTAACATTTGTAAACCAAGAGGAGCTGATCCTATATGCAATGCACAAAAGATTAGACAAATAATTAACACTACTACCAATAGTAATGATCACTTGAAGATGTCCAAAACGCATAAGAAGACACACAAAAGCATTCGTCTTTGTTTTGAGGGTGAGATACAACAAAGTATACATAGCTTGATTTTATTTGAAAATAGTTTTCGACCATTTCAAAATTTAATTAAGTTCAGCCCTTTGTAAATATATCAATTTTCAAAGATATACCAACAAGAGATGTCCAACTTAATAGAAGAGAGTAAAACACAAGTTTTACGACAAACCGAGAATCGATACTTTATAGAACTTAGAAACCATCCAAATTCTAAAGTTTGAATCAAGGTTTTGAAGTATTTTTAAATGAAAGAAGACTCGGTTACGTTCGAGATGACTAGTAACACGACTTCTACGGACTTACAGTTGATTTTATATGATTTTTCAAAGCTTACAAAATCTTTTGTCGGACTGACCGCGGTTCGTTATTGATAACCAACCTCGGGGAACAATGAAAGATCCGCGGTCAGAGGACAAAAATAGGTTTTTGTAAAAAAATCATTTACTGACTTCACGGAAGGACGTAAGACTCTACAAAATCATTTTTCACACCTAAAAATTCGTGTTTTAGAGTTAACTAGGACAAAAAAAAATTATACTTCCGAACATCTTTTGAAAAAAATTATCATCAAGCTATTATACAAAGTTTATTTAACACCAAAATCTACACTAATAAAACAACAAAACACATTTTCTATTAAAAAGAGTTAATATAAGTTATTTTTACCAAATTCTATAAAAAGAAAAAGGTAAATAATATAAAAGATTGCTAAAAGCTTATACTTACTCAGTATTTAGTAAGTTAAAGAATAATACTTTTTATAACTTGTTTTTAAAAAGAAGTGAAGTTTTTTTTTTATATTCGACGTGTTTTAGTAAATAAAAGTTATAATTAATTATATGGTTTTTTATTTTATAAATAAACAAAACTTCTATTAAGTAAATGACTGTTATTATCTACTTGTTCAATTATTTAAAAACTAATTACCAATGTTTTAAAACCCGGTTTTTTAGTTGACTCGGTCTAGTGACCGGTTTACGGGTCAACCGGTTGAACCGTCGGGTCAACCCGGTTCCTTATATATGTATATTTTTTTAGATTTTTATAAAAAATCGTGACCCGGTCGGGTTAATCAAACGGGGTCAACAAAAAACCGGCGGTTCAATCCGGTTCTCAAACAAGCAAAAATCCGATCACATCCGGCCCGGTCTCCGAGCCGGTTCACGGTTCAACCGGTTCAACCGGCCGGGTCAACCTGGTTTTTAAAACATTGCTAATTACATTGATAGGAATATGTATAATAAAATTATATACTACGTTTTTACATGAAAGCCTGTGTAAATTTAGACAAAAATTAGAGGCGAGCTATTGAACGTTTGAATTCGACTTATTAGGTATCTCGAGTTGGTCTATTGGGCTGCATCAGCTCGAAATCAATAAAAGTGCGACTCAAATCGAGTCACACGGTAAGATGAAAACCAAATTAAGGAAAAAGTTATTTTACATCCTTGTTTTTTAGTGGAATCCAAGGGACAAATCCCTGCCTTCTATCTGCCTCTAATCTGACGGTCCCAATTAATCTAAGATTTAAATCTTTTAAACCTATTTTCTTTTCTTTTTTCATTTTAGTTCTCCTTTTAGTCTTTCTTTTTCCCCAGAAATCAGTTATAGCATTTTGTTTCATCTCTCGATCCAAATATCATGTCATCACCACCGTAGATCTTTCTGATGTATGATCACCCTATCTCCGCCGTCCATGTCATCACCACCATAGATCTTTCTGATGTATGATCACCCTATCTCCGCCGTCTATGTCATCACCACCATAGATCTTTCTGATGTATGATGTCACTGTCGATTTTTATTTATTTCGTCAATTACTATTCTAGTTTAATATCCAATTGTGCATCACGCACCGGTGAAAAATGAATCTTACTTGAAAAGTTTGGTGGTGAGGTTTGAGAGGTTGTTGAAGAGTGAGGCGTTTAAGGCGAAAACGGTGTTGATGATGGTTATAGTGTGATTGTTGTTGGTTGCTGTTATGGTGTGGTGATTGTTAAAAGCTTGGTGATATGGATGGTTGACTTTGTGGTGAAGAGTGATGAGTGGTGTGCCAGGAAAAGGTGATGCTGATATGTTGGAGAAGATGGTTGTTATTGAGGGGGATTTGTTTAAGTAGTTTAAAAGCTCGTGTTTGAAGAACACTGAAATATCACTAGTAATGGTTTATCACTAGTGATATTCTATCAGTGATCACTAATGCAATGAGATATCTCTAATGATAAAACAAAGAAATATAGCTATTGATATTACATAGTACTCACGTCTATAAATTATCACAAGTGATATTTCACCATTAAACGCTGAAATATCACTAGTACTGGTTTATCACTAGTGATATTCTATCAGTGGTCACTAATGCAATGAGATATCTCTAGTGATAAAACAAAGAAATATAGCTATTGATATTACATAGTATCCACGTCTATAAATATCACTAGTGATATTTCATCATTGAAAAGCAATGAAATAATATTAGTGATAAAATAATAATAATATCGCTAGTGACAAAAAATTAAATATCACTAGTGATATTTATAGACGCGATACTATCAATAGCGATATTTCTTTGTTTTATCACTAGAGATATCTCATTGCATTATCACTAATGAAGTATCACTAGTTATAAACCAATACTTCGACATATTTTAAGCCTTTATCACCGATGATAAATATAACCTTTATTGTAACCTTTATCACCGGTGCTGAATATAAAATTTATTGTAACATGTATTGTAATATTACCCGTTGATAAATATAATTTCATTGCAACTTTTCACAGGTGATAAATATAAATTTTATTATAATATTTATTGTAATATCAATGGTGATAAATATAATTTTTATTGCAATATCACCAATGATAAATATAATTTTTGTAATATCACTGTTGATAAATATAACATTTAATCACCACACTTGTTCTTTATCCTTCTTAAACAACCAGCAAGATCAACCAGTTTATCAAGATCATCAATAGAAGCAAACAATCACCACACTCGTTATCCTAATATTCCTCACCACCCTCAATAAAATATCAAGCACCATATAATCTTCACATAATTCCTTCCAAGATCTTCCAACAGTTGCATCCTTCCATGACACACAGTCACGACAATAAATAATAGCTAGATTAATTTGAGGAATATACAAAACTAATTCTACTTTCAATCTTCAACCCTCCTAACAACACATTCAATCTCACAAAAATATTTAAATTACAAGATATGTGTAAGCATACCATCATCTGCTTAAAGAACTGGTTCGTTTTGAACGGTTTTTTTTGCGGGATCGAATGATTTACTAGTTTCTTGTTACATCTTTGTGGTTATTTCGCGATTTTCATGATTAATATGTGTAAGTTTTTGGATTTTTTTTTAAGGTTTAATGGGTGCTGTGTGAAATTTGAGACATGGAGAGAGAGAAATAATTTATCAGAGAAGAAATAGGTAGTTGGTTGAGAGTTTCATTATGTTATCACTTTTAGTCCCTCTGTTACTTTTAACATATTGGCAACTTTGGTCCCTCCGTGTTTTTTATCATTTGATCTTGTTTTGAATGATCAACGGCTCAGATTAGGCCCTTAGATTCCACCAAAATACATGGTTCTTTAATAACCGGACTCCCAAATTAAACCGACTTTATGGAAATAAAAGTTAGGAAATCGAAAGCGTGTCTGACACGGTATTATGAAAACCACCGACCTATACTCGAACGTTAAGTTATAAATACCCAAGTTATCCCAACTCAATTAAACCATCTCAAACATTGCCATCTTAACCTCTCGTCAGAATACGATTGAAAAGGCTTCTTTTTTTCAAGATCAAGAAGAAAAAAAAAATATGACGACATCTGCTTTTGATCATGGTCAGCCGATTCTTGCACAAGGCGAAAGAAATCAAGAATATCCTGTTATCATATATGATATTGATGAATTTGATAAGAACAATGAACTTGCTCTTGTTGAATACGTGGAGGAACTCTACATGCTCTACAAACTTAGGGAGACTGAATCAAGGTTTAGGGATTACAGAAGTTACCAACCTTATATAAATGCTACACTACGAGCTCGCTTGCTCGACAGGCTAATTGAAGTACATGATATCAATGGCTTAATGCCAGAGACTCTTTATCTGGCTATCAATATTGTTGATAGATATCTATCTGTCACGCCTTATATTGCTAGAATTAATCTTAATTTGATTGGCATCGCTGCGTTACTTATATCTTCCAAGTATGAGGAAATATCGCCGCTACCGGTTGATGAGGCTGAGTATCCAAGAGACCACGTTCTTGCTATGGAAAAGGCTATTCTTAATCAATTAAATTGGTATCTTTCATTTCCGACACCATATGTGTTCGCCGTGCGCTATGCTAAAGCTTCACTTCCATCTAACAAAGTGATGGAGGATATGGTGTTTTTCTTCACCGAGCTTGGTTTGATGCACTATTCCATTGCCGTTAGAAATAACCCTTCAAAGCTTGCAGCGTCAGCTGTGTACGCTGCTAGGTGCACACTTAATATGACCCCTTTGTGGACTGAAACACTCAAACATTACACCGGATACACTGAAGATCAAGTAAGTGACTGTGGAAAGCTATTGGTAAGCTTTGATGCTTGTGCAAGTCAACATAAGCTAACAGCTGTGTACAAGAAGTATCTGAATCCTCACCGGAATGCGGTACGTGTCTCATCAGGGTGCTTCGATGAATTATCAGATTAGGTAGTCTATTAGTACTATACTGGTTGTTGTTAACTTGAGTTTTAGTTATGATATATTACAGTATGATTGTAATTACACATGTCTCTTATTTGTCTTTGAAGCCTTATAAAGTTATAGTCTTTATTGTGCTCAATCCTCCTATATGAGCCATACTTTATGTTTCTTTCCTTTTTTGGTGTTTGGTTAAAATTTCAAACAAACTAACCTTTTAACTGAAAAAATACACATAAATTAATTGGAATTATAGAATCATATACAATTCAAAAACCATAAGTAAAAAAAAAGAAGAAAATTTTATATTGATCACCTTAACGGTCAAGTAAAACTTGTATCCAATCCACGCATATAACCAGGGGCGGAGGGATGTACTAAAGACTGGGGGGCAGTGCCCTCTACGCCATTTCCAAGAACTCGATTGTTCAGTGTAAATTTTATGATATTTGAAGCTTTTATGAGATGGGCCCTCACCAAATATTTGAGATTGCCCTCCATGAATTCACAAATTAGTTAAAGCAACATGCAAAGTCTTCCAAATCTTTTATTAATTGTATTATAAAAACTATACTAATAAGTGTCATATCATGCACATAGCTCGATCATTCTTGCGTTGTTTTGTCTCAGCTGAGCATGAGTTTCGATTCATTAAACAATATTTGAAAATTTGCGACTCAATGTTTAATTGATATGTTGATATAAAACTTATAATTTTATTTTATCAAACCTTCCATTCATGATTTTAAGAACTTTTTATAATTGCAAGTGTTGTTATTTATATATGATGCGATGAAGTTAAGCTATTTCTTTTCAATGAAACTCGATCCGATTTCAAACCACACAAAAAAGAAAAAACTAACATCTTACCGCTCCTATAATATATGAGACTACGATTTACGACCCATAATTTTATTTACGAACAAGTGGCTCTCTAAAGTTTGTTCTTTACCCGACCCGACCTGACCCGAATCACGACGGGGAAACATATCTCAACATATTACTTAGCAATTAGCACAACGTATTGTTTTTCGCCCCCCATACTTATATTTCCTGGCTCCGCCACTGCATATAACATAACATGTATAGGTAATCTTGTTGCAAGACACAACTTTATATTCTGAGTCGCACCTGTCTCATATAATCCGTGCCACTAGAGGCGAAATGCATCGGTTTAATTTAACTCTTCTACTTCTTTTTGGTAAAACATGTGAATATATATTACGAATCATGAAGCTATCAACTGATACAAAGTAAATTAATAGTCAACCTCTAAATTATCTCAAATTCTCGATTCAAGCTATCAACTGATACAAAGTAGGATATCAGGTTAATGGTCAGCTGTAAACAATGGAGCTTCGTCTCTATAATCTGTATATATATTATTGGTAAAAAAAAGCATTTTAAGAAATGTAGGTGAAACTGCAGAAATATGTCCGTCTTGATTTCCCTTAATACGGATGAGGTATTTCCATGACGTTGCGTGTTTGACTTGATGGCCTAACCCGGGTACTCAGTGGACGTTTTTGAACCAATTCTGTGGCTACCGCCAAGATGAATACCTGGGGAGGTTGACTCTTAAAGTCAAGCCATTAGGCCACCTTTGGGATGGTTGATTTTTCTTAATGTAGTTGCATAATCAAACAAATGTGAATAACATTTCCAATATGCACGCATGGCATTACACTAATCACTATTGTTCCTTACTGAAAAACTTATTCCTGTTGTATAAGCCGTATGACCCATTTAATATCTGATCAATCTGTTCTTAGGGAAAAGGCTTCAAGGCCATACAAAACTTCAACTATACAATACTATAGATGAGGGTAAACCTTGACGAATGACGATGATACGTCAAGTGAGACTAAAGGTTAAAAGGGTACAGCCTCTTTGAACATTTTTTTAATTTAATGTTGATTTTATAACAAGAATAAGAAATGACAGAAGTCTGAAACTAGTTATACAATATTTATAATCAAACTTTTCCTCAGGATTTATAATTTTGGGATCAATTGTTGCGTCACTGACCCTTAGAATACCCCACTTAAATCGCATTGTCCGTGTTTGAGTTTGATGTCAATTATTTCATAGCTCCATAGATGCATTTAAAAATACGTAAATAGAAGTATTTTGAGCAACTTTTTGTATGAGTCGCCTTTTTATCAAAGCTGTTGTCTTTCGAGCAACTTTTTGTATGAGTCGCCTTTTTATCAATCGTCCCACATCAGTCAAAGGGAAAAAAAAAAGTTGCTTGTTTTTATATAGTGGTTTGTAAGAGATTTGTGAATTGAGATGAGTGTGTTTCCCGATAACTTAGAGGTTGTGGGTTCAAGCCTTGTTGGAGTCATATGTGAGATATATATCTTGACTAGCTCATAACCCGTGTAATACACGGGTAGTATAATTAATTACTGGATTTTTTTTTATTTTTTATTTTCTCTTTTTTATCAAATTACTGATATCACTTCTGTTTGGCATTATAAGAGCATTTTCGATACAAGAGTCTTTTAAAAAGTTTCTCATAACAATGCTATTACAAATGCCATCTGAGATACAAAATATATAATTATAAGTAAGCTTTTTAAAGTACCATTTTTATTTTAACATAAGTTTGACGGTGATGACTTGAGAATTCTTGTTCCATTGCCCATAAGCTTGCTTCGATAAAAAAAAGAAGGTAAGGAATGACTTAAAAAAACATGCTTTCTTTGCCTCCGATATGAGATGATAACAAATTCACAATCACTCAAAAGTCTTAACACGTCTCTCTTTGAAGAACAAATTATGGTAGCAACACAATTTTGAGCATATGGAGTTTAATAGATAGTCCAAGTATTTTAAGATTGAAACTAAAGTATATAGGATAGAAAATTGTAAACGTTGAATTCCTCTATTCACCCCGAACACTCACAAGTAAAGAACACACACTATGACAAAGCCAATCTGTATAAATGCATCTATAACAGAAAGTATACATAAGTTTGTACTGTAAGAAACTCCTTTTAAGTTCTACAGTACTTCTGTATCCATTACAACTCAAATACTCAATACCAACAATTTCAAAAACTGCTTCTATATTATCCATTTTATAAGCTACCAATAATGGCTTTTTGACAGTTAAACCACCTACAACTTAATTTCAATGGTAACAGTTGCATAATACATAGCGATTCTCCTGTCATTAGGAGGTCTAGTCCAAACAGTCCTTTGTCGTCTTCAAAGATAATCTGAATAAACATGTGTCATAAGCAAAATAATCAAGTTTGGAGAATCTGACATCTAACTTGAACATCAAAGGATAATCAAAATACGTGTGTCATAAGCAAACTAATCAAGTTTTAAAGTGGTATTTTAACATCGATTTGGTTGAGGTGAACAAAACAATGTCAGTCCTATATTTAAAAGAACGATGGTAAATCAAATGAGTGTAAAGGATACCAAAGGCCTCTTGGTCTAGCGGTATGTGAGTGGCCTCTAACCTAAAGGTTGTGGGTTCAAGTCTCGGTGGAGACATTGTGAGATAGAATTTGTCAGAGTTAGTTGTGTGAGTTGTAAAAATTGCCGTTCTTTAAAAAAAAAAAAAAAAAAAAAAAAAATGTGTAAAGGATGAATAGCATTTAACAAAAACCACATATGAAACACTTGATAATAAAGTTGAAAAATAGAAAAAATGGATGAAGTGTGATGCTAAAGAAAACATACCTGGTGAACATCAACAAAAAAACGGCTATTTGCGGTCAATTCCTACATAAATGATTCAGAAATAAATAAAAATGAACTAAATCAAAGAAATTGAAAAAGAAACACTATAACATAAAATTTCAAAATTTATGTAGCAAAGCAAGTGTAAAATGGCTATATGCATATACAGATTTTATCAAACAATTAGTTGGAATTTGAAACCAACAAAAGTTAAAATAAAACATAAGTGAAAGTTGGTGATACCTTCTTTAAATTCTTATTAGTAAATGAAGATTAAATAGTTGAGTTTGGAGAAAGTAACATTCCAAAGTGAGAAAATTCCTCGTCTGATCTGCTAAGAAAAATAAACAAAATATGACCAAAGTTTTATATGTTTTGGCCTTTGAAATCAAGTAAACAAACGTTAACTCAGAAAATAAAATTACCTCGGACGTTGGAGGAAATTCAGAAGTAAAGTATTTTGTTTTCCTGTTGTTGAAGGGATAAAAAATCAGAATAAAAAACAATAAAGATGTAAAAGTAAGTTAGAAATGCCATTGAAAAACTTACATCCTACAATATCCATTCATTCAAAGCCATGAACAACTAAAAAACACCAAATGATAATCGAATTCCTTATCATGAACAATTGAAACAAAAACAAAAAAAACAGCTCTAAAGTGTTACGAGAAAGTTAACAAAAAATCCATGTAATTTACAAAACTATAGAATAACAAAAGGTAAAGCAAAAATAACCCACCCAAAAATTAAACCGACCAAATCAACTAAAGATCTAAAAATTGGGAACCCACGACACCTAAAAAGAAATATGTTTTCTAAATGTCACCATCTTCATTTTTTTTCAAAGATGTGAATGAAAAGAAAATGAGAGAAACCGAGGAAAGTAACAAAAGATGAATGACCACATGTGAGTGAAAGTTATCTTTTCATGTTTCCCATAAATTTGTCTCGAAAATGGTGTTATTTTAAAATTTGAATGAAGCTCTCGAATTGAGTTTCTGAACATTATTTCTGCTTAATTGTAAACAATTTATGACATCATCTATCAAAAGTTAAAGTTCAATTGATATCCTAATAACATGACACGTAAGCAAATTCTTAATTTCATGACATCAGCATAAACTGTTTTTTAATAGAAAGTATAAATTGTGTCCTTTCAAAAAAAAATGTATTAGTATGTTTAGGATAATAAAATTGAAATTCGCAGTTTCTAAGTAAATTGACTGGAATTATCACGCGACACATCTAACAATTCTATACGCATAACTCATCTGAATCACTAGTTATAATCTGTAGAGGTTTTTAACATTATAAATTACCATCGTCACCAGGATAGATATTGCTTTTGGATTAAAAACTAGACTTGACACAGTGACATGTTAGGCTGATCATTTTGTGGTAATTGGATGACAATAACTATGATTTTGTTACTTTATACTTTTAATCCGCTACTTGTTTGACCATGGGCATTGCTATTTGCTTGCATTTCCATCTCGTGCCTGAATAGTGAATACCTGAGTTTATACATGCCATATTTATGTGATAACTAAACATGACGATATCAAAGTAGGGATGGCAACGGGGCGGGTTTGGGGCGGGGCGACCATCCCCATCCCCAAACCCGATTAGTAAAGTTCTCCCCAAACCCGCCCCGATCCCCGTCGGGGATTTAATCGGGTTTCCCGTTGGAGCGCAATGCTCCCCCAAACTCGCCCCGGACTAATCGGGGTTTTTATCAGGTTCTCTCTTTGGGTGAAACTTTCTACTAAAGGTACATCATTTCACATTTATTATTACTTGTAGAACTTTACAAATAAGTTTGAAGTATTAAAAACTTACTAATAATATAATAATTAATTACAAGCAAGAGTTATAAGGTTTTAAACGATATTGTTATACAAATAATGATATATTTCACCACAAAGAACTTACATTACATTAAACAAGTTTCTATAATAACAATTTGCAATATTAAAAAGATAAAATACTAAAAAAAATACTTATTATGTCGTAAATAGTAAATACTATATATAAATACTTATATTTGTATAGTGTATATATTAATCGGGCGGGGCGGGTCGGGGACCTTATTCTCCGCTTTTACTCCAAACCCATTTAAAAATTCCCGTTTAAGTCTCAAACCCGCCCCATAACCCGATAAAGATAACCCGCCCCGCCCCAATTATTTCGGGTTTCGGGTTTCTCCGTCGGGTTCGAGTTTTTTTGCCATCCCTAGATCAAAGATATATACGATACAACTTTATAGAAAAACCATAGCATTCTAGCGATCTAATTTCCATATATATATGATGGAGATTATAAGAACTCGTACTTTTCTGGTATTAAATTATTCTTTATTCGTACTTCTCGATTTTACAATGTTTTACTTGTTCCTCTTTACTTTTTCATACGTAAATCATGAGACTTCGAGAATTTTAATTAAATTATATTTTAATTATTTTTCTGATCATTGATAATATTTTATTCGGAATTATAAAAAAATCTATTTTTATTTTTCCATATTTATTTACTGTAGTAACTCGAAATTTAAAACCAATATTTAGACCGAGCTCTAATTCTTATTTCTAATATTAGGACCAATATTTATAACCCGACTTTTGTTTACCATGTTCGTTTTTACGAATAATATTGAATTCTCGGTTAATCGACAAGGTTATGGCTTAACGTATCAAATACTATCATTTTTATTTATCGGCAGGGTCTATGCCCGTCATCGACCTTAAATATTCTCGTTATGACACAAAAATATTTTCTATTGTCCTCATTTTTATTTTTCATTTTACGAGTATTCTTCATAAATTACATTAAACCTTTAAGCATCCTTCGTTTATATAACGCGTTAACGTTATTTAAATAATAAGCCCTCATTTATATATCAAAATTTAAATGTCCTCCTAATGTTGACGTTTATATTTTATATTGAACGTTTTTTTTTCGTGTTTTACGCTTATCCTTTAAATCGCGTAACATTTAAAATATCGGACCTTAATAATACCCGCCTTTACAAATTGTGGATAACTTCTTAACTATTAAAACTAATATCAACAACACTACCCACTTAAGTGTGGCGTGTCACATTTTACTACAAAGAAATGATACGTGTCTTACAAATATATCAAATACTACTTTGCTTCATACATTGGTATCTCCCTTTGTCTTCCTCTTTCCTGAATGCCATCACCACACAAAACAACAAACCAAAGTTCGATGATTACAAGCTTGATCAAGGAGAGTTTGCATGTTTCAAATCTTGGTGAATTGTGTGTTGTGTTGGAGCAAGTAGATTTCACGCATCAAGGGTAAGTCGCCCGTACCACCTTGTGTGTCGATATGTAGTGTTTAAATAAACCTAGTTATGTGCTTGATTAAGAGTCGGTACAAGTAAATTATCAAACTTTAATGTAACAAAAACGTCTTGTCGATAATGCTTACCTACTGAAGTTGAGCCACTCATTTACAAACCTTGGTGAAACTTGAACGTAAATGAAAACTAAGCTTACTACACTTTAACTTGATATACATGATATACTCTTACAAAAAGAAAACCAAGTCTTGAACACTTAATTGGCTAATAACTAATAAGTATGATTTTTATGTGAATCAAAAGGAGCTTGATTGGACTGATTTCGAGCTCACTTTTGACCAGCTTGGACTATATATAAGAGTCGGGTAATGGTTAGGCTTAATAGACGGGCTAGTCGAGAGTTTAAAGCCCCTCAAAAAAATGCTATTTGATCAATCAGGAAGTTAGTTAATAGTTATTTGAATATCTGTCAAAACAACTTTGCTAAGCAAGTTACAGCAACAACAAATGCATTTCCATGTTTAAACTAGTCGCGACGCGACCTTTTATAACCCACTTTTAAACCTCGAGATGACCTTGCCCCGAGATGGTCATATAAAGAAAGTTGTAGATGGTCGTGCCGTCTACACGAGACTACTTTCGGTTCTACCCGAAGATCATTATCGAGAACCGTAGACGAGGTCGAAACTGACCCGGTAGACCTCGTAACACTCGAAACAATTTCACGACCCTTACTTCGAACCTGATTTTAACCTATCAAATGACATCGATTTATAAAACTCAAGACTCATACTTATAGACCACCTAGGGGGCTACCCGACGGTACTTTCAGTTTACTCCGCGAGCTACTATTGAGCCCGCTATTCACATCGAAAAATTGTCGATATTAGCTTTTACCCGAGACTAAATAGAAAGAAAAGACCGGGTAACGTTTTGCAAATTGAATGTCACCCATCCATTAAATAACATGTTCCCCGCCCCCCAACATGCAACATTATTGTTTCTTTTTTTTTGAATTTTTTTTTATGTTAAATATTTATTAATTTTATTTACTTAATATATTTTTAGTAATAAAAATATTAAACCGGATATTTGGCCCATTAAACCACCTCGCTAAATAAATTGTTCCGACAACAAAATGTTCAATGTTGCTAAATATTTTCCGATTAAATGACTACGTTATGAATAAACATTAAACGTTCACAAGTGTTACAATGTTTTTTTTTATTATTTCTTTAAAAACTCAAGCACATACTAGGGGGACAAAATGCTACGTTTATTTTCGTGTTGCATGTATAGTAATACAGATCTTATTTAACTTAGGTTACGAATTGTTCTGAGCTATTATTTCTCCATTTCTACATTATGCTATTTTATCGTTCCTATTGCTTCGAGGTGAGTTCATAGCCCTTTTTTACTTCTTATACATTGTTTCTAAATGTGGGGTGAGATTTTACATGGTGGAACACATTCATTTAGAACTGTATACTATCCAGAACTTGTATGCTATCCAGAACTTGTATGCTATCCAGAACTTGTATGCTTTCCAGAACTTGTATGATTTCCAACAGATTTTCATTATTATTGTTGCTTTTAGTTATAGCCCTTAAGTTTCCTCTCCTGATCATGAACCGTTAATTTACTTGTGTTGCTAAGCGCGAATGTTGTGGGTGGATCCATCGGGATTGACAATCCCCGTCCCATGTTGCGGTTGTTTAACCATGACGCATTTCATTTGTTTATACTTGAGTATTTAGGCTGAATACTCACTAGAGGAACTTACATAGAGTTAAACTTCGGTTCATGAACTAAATAGCAATAATAATGGTTTCGGACTATGGTTAATGATCATAACCATTTTCCCTATTTACTTGTTTTACAAATGAATGCTTGTGTTCCACACCTTTACTGCTAAACCTATGAATATCACTCAACTTTATGTTGACGATTTTACATGTTTAATCTCAGGTATTATTACTTAGCTTTGCTTGGATGGGAGCCCGCAGGATATTATCGCAGCTTGGAGATTTCTGTGTTACTTTTTAAAGTTTGGTTTTTGGTAAAAGCTGTCAGAAGTTTATCCTAAATTTTTAGTAACAACATGTTACAAAACCATGTTTAAATAATAGATTTTCCGCTTATAAAACTCTAGGACCTTTGTTTAAAAACTCTGATCTTTTTGTGATCTAATGTATAAGTTTTTATTACGTCAACTTTATGTCAACAGTATTTCATTGTTTCTTGTACCATGACGTGGAACCCCTTTGCTGCCTACGTGTTTCCTTGCCTGATTTTGGGGGTCTCACAGATTGGTATCAGAGCGATGGTTATAGGGAACTAAGTCGTTTTCAAAACTTAGTCTATAACCGAAAGTTCAAATATTTCATGTTTAATGTGTCATACACAGAATCCGCCATTGTTGTACGATATCTGCGCGGGTAACTCTCTAATCCTTATTATTTACTTTTAATTATCATCATAGTATTTCTTCTCCTGATTACATGTTAAAATATTACATTACCCTAATGACGATAATTACTATGTTTTTTCAAAACCTTTGTGCTTCATGAATTATCATTGGATATTACTTGATTACATATGCTCTTGCTGCATATCGTGAATTCTTGTTTTTGTGAACTGATCTTGTTACAATGATTTTATATTGTTATGACGTTACATACTTGAATTCGGAGCGAGTATGCTGCCGACTTTTCTTACTCACTTTACTGAGTACTATTGCTGTCTTGTTTATGCGTGATACGACTGACCTCATATACTCGTTCGTTTTGAACCGCTTATTTTTCTTGACTCACTGTTACATGTTATGTGTATTCTCGCGATATCATTGTTTGGGATTAAGTAAGTGTTGATTTCAATGAAACTTCTGATTTTCATTCTACTACCGTGCGTGTTACTTTCATTGTTAAACCTCTTAAAGCTATCTATTTAGATATCCAAATTGTTTTCCGACCATTCGTAATTGAATGTCTAGTCTATAGACCATTATGTAGCTCAATGTGTCTCCGAAAAAGACTAAAGGACATCGTGTGAGTCACACATCTCTAAGCATTCGTTGAATCTGTGTTAGATAATATCAAGGGTTTTCATAACCTTGATTTACCTTTATGTCACCGTTTTACACGACACTCGTATATCGATTAAATATTATTTCATTGACCATTCTACGTTTTGAGTTCGAATTTCAACGTTCGTTTGTACCTTGGAAGTACCATTGTCATCTTGTAATTCATCCTCTATTATGCGACGATTGTTTGGAACACGATTGCACTTCTATAAACTTGTATCCTCCCTTTTCATTTAACCTCCTCGCTCCAGGAGTGTGACCCGTTAATCTTCCAATTCTTTCTCGATATGTCTTGTGATTTTGGAAAAAATCACACTGCCAAGAGACCTTCCTGCATTGCATCTCGAAATCTAAGACACGGATGTCATGCGTCATTTTTGAATTCTTAGTTTATCGTTGGCATTCTTGAACCATTTCGATAGTGTGTTTTCTTTACATGATTAATTACGCAATTTATTATTTTTCGTCTTTATCGAATCCACAAGTCTTGTGGGTACATTAATTCTGGGTTATTATGAAATTTGGATTTAATTTCAAACTGTGTCGAAAAATATACTTCGTACAAAAACTTTACAGGAAATTTATCAGTGTCGAGAAAATATTTTTATAACTTTAGACATAAAAATATATATTTCTACTTGTTGAGACGTCCGTTTAGGAAATAATATTTTACCAGTAAACATTAAAAAAACAAGCAAGTTACGCTCATTTGGGATTGTAAAATTTAAGAACTTATTTCTACATAGTTCTAAAATATCATTTTGTTGACAGATTTTAATGCAAGGGCATTTTCGTCCATTTTTTATCTGTTTCAAGTCTCTAGTAAAACTAGAAAGTTGTTCAAAACATTGTTTTACATCGAATTGCATTAGACTTCGAGTGTTGGAATATCATTTAGTGAATCAATTGGTTTGGTTAATCCTAAAAGCTCAAAGTTGACTAAAAAGTCAAAGCTGGTAGAAATTTGAAATAGGGTTTTTAGGCGTTTTTGAGTTCGTGTGAGCTCGTAAAACTTTAACTAATGATATTTTACAACCATGAAACAATGATTGCGTTTAAAAACGTTAAAATAGTGCATATTTATGTCAAATAAATAACGATGTGCACACATATGGATTCCTCTATCTTTCTTTTATATATGACTTAATTGTCATTCTAAGTTGTCTTTCTTTGCTTCTATCGTACCACTGATTTGGACCGAGGTTGAAGTTCTTATTTTCATCATTTGTTATCCTTCTTGACACGGGACTCTTGACAATTCCGGCTAAACCTCTCGAAACCCTATCACTTTGTAACCATTTCATTGGTTGTCTTGAACTACTCCTTATTTCCCTCTTGTAACTCACTCGCTACCTTGTAAGCTATTATCATGTTACCATATAAACTCAAACTGGTCTTGTTTGTGAATCATTTTACAAAAGGTTTCATTTGGTCTTTCTTAAATAATTGAATGCTATCTTATATATTAATTTTACGATGTAATTCCTCAAATTGTTCAACAATTGGTCTTATAAAGAACCCTTGTAAACAATTTTTTTTGTTGAATTAAATATCTAGCCAGTAACTTATTGGCGAAAAGTTTCATAAAATATTTTGATTCCTATTTTTTTTTACAAATGGCATTATATACATATTTTAAATAATATGACAGGTAATACTGGTTTGACGAAGCTAAGCATCACATTGCTAGTCCTAAATTATGCATGACCTGATCACCTATCCGTAATTTAGAAGGAGCCATGCGAGGCTGAATAGTAGTCACCTTAAAATCTTGTTAAAATAAAATTATGAAAGCTTTTATGCATTATGTAAGTAGTACAAGTCATGACAGATGCATATGTTTCTTTATTTTTTCTTGAACGAATTGCGTGTTTGCGAGTACAATCTATTTTTCTTTACTCAATGAGCTTTGCTCTACTTGTTAACTCATTTTCTTTCATGATACAATTCTGTTTACCGCTCGTCAAGTTACTGACTATTGATATCATACTTGGAAGTTCTAATGTTTTTATACTTTCTCCCCGACCAACTTTGTTTGAGTAAATTTTGGTATACCTTCGAAATGTCTCCGGACGAGAATAACGATTCATGACTGTACATGAATATCGATATCGTATATTCGTCATGATGTGTGTCACTCTATTGACTCGAAATTCGCCCATGTAAACCATGTGTTGATTTCGCTCTCTAATTGCAAATGTTGTTCATTTTACTTGAATCATGCCCAAGTGACTAATTAAAAATTTTCTTTGATTCAAAAATTGTTGTGTGGCTTTTATCTTTTAATCGTGTATCTATTACCTATAAATTTATAAGCCAGTGTTGGTGACACCAAATGCACTAAAGGAGTGCTGACTTGCTATATTCCTTATTTCTTATTGTCTTATTGTCAACGCCTCTATTCTATCTTGTTCGTTAAGAATCGATACGAATTTCGTTTTTTTTTTCCTCAAGCCTTGTATTTTTATGATCAAGAAAATACTTAAGCTGAGTTTGAAAGTAATACCAAGTCCTAGACAGACAATTATGACAACTCTTATTTTAAATGTCGATATGTAATTCTTATCTCTCTTTATTTACTTTTTAAAGGTAGATTGTTATGTTTTACAATTTGCGCGACTTGCGATTCCTTGTCGATTATCAATCTTAACTTGATTTAGCGCCACTTGTCCGTTTAAGCAATTCCTGTGTTCATTCTGAGTCTTTATATTTCTTCATAATGAATGATTATTATTTCAGTTCGAGTTTGAAATCATTTTGTAAAGAGTTAAGAATTTGAAGCACAGTTGGATTCCAATTGTAAGGTTCGCCGTAGGTGCAGAAATTACGTGACTCATTTTGTTTGCATTTTCTTCCGTCTCCATTGGAACTCTGAGGGACCAGAGTTCCTTTAGGGAGGTCGACTATAAGAACTCGTACTTTTCTGGTATTAAATTATTCTACATTCGTACTTCTCGATTTTACAATGTTTTACTTGTTCCTCTTTACTTTTTCATACGTAAATCATGAGACTTCGAGAATTTTAATTAAATTATATTTTAATTATTTTTCTGATCATTGATAATATTTTATTCGGAATTATAAAAAAATCTATTTTTATTTTTCCATATTTATTTACTGTAGTAACTCGAAATTTAAAATCAATATTTAGACCGAGCTCTAATTCTTATTTCTAATATTAGGACCAATATTTATAACCCGACTTTTGTTTACCATGTTCGTTTTTACGAATAATATTGAATTCTCGGTTAATCGACAAGGTTATGGCTTAACGTATCAAATACTATCATTTTTATTTATCGGCAGGGTCTATGCCCGTCATCGACCTTAAATATTCTCGTTATGACACAAAAATATTTTCTATTGTCCTCATTTTTATTTTTCATTTTACGAGTATTCTTCATAAATTACGTTAAACCTTTAAGCATCCTTCGTTTATATAACGCGTTAACGTTATTTAAATAATAAGCCCTCATTTATATATCAAAATTTAAATGTCCTCCTAATGTTGACGTTTATATTTTATATTGAACGTTTTTTTTTCGTGTTTTACGCTTATCCTTTAAATCGCGTAACATTTAAAATATCGGACCTTAATAATACCCGCCTTTACAAATTGTGGATAACTTCTTAACTATTAAAACTAATATCAACAACACTACCCACTTAAGTGTGGCGTGTCACATTTTACTACAAAGAAATGATACGTGTCTTACAAATATATCAAATACTACTTTGCTTCATACATTGGTATCTCCCACTACAAGAAAGTTGAGAACAGATGACGGGCGTTTCCCTGGCGACACAATGTCGCCAGGGATAACACCTTTTCCCTGGCGACAACGCTAACGTGGCGGTAAAGTAGGTTTACTTTTTAGTCAAAGTTTGACTAGAGTTTCCCTGGCGACATGTCGCCAGGGATACTCGGTCCAAAACCAGATACCAAGTGAAAGAGCGCGAAATTTTCCCTCCAAGGTTTCCCTGGCGACACGTCGCCAGGGAAAACCTAGTCAAACTTTGACCAACTTATCCCTGGCGACAAGTCGCCAGGGAAAACCCGTCCATCGTATTTAACAAAAATTATGTTTGCTAATTACATGTCAACATTATCCCTGGCGACAAGTCGCCAGGGAAACCCTCGCCATTTGTGATTAGTTTCAAAATTAAACACAAATGTTTAATTACATGCCAAGAATGTGTGGCGGGCTTTTACCCGCCAAAACCCAAATGTTTCCCTGGCGACTTGTCGCCAGGGAAACTCCCTGACATATATGTAATTTGTTTTTGCTTGTTAGTTATTATTTTAACTATCGATCCGATGTTATTTAATTTTTGCGACGTTTATATAATAAAAATGAGACATTTATAAAACAAACATTTATTTATTCATAATATTATACATAGCCCTTGTGGAATCAAATGGAAAACTTAAAAACAGACATTACTAATCAACTTAAAGTTCGTGAAGTAGTGCAGCCGATTACTACTCAACGCTAAGATTTTCCATTTCATTTAAAAGCTCATGAAGTATTGCAGCCGATTGACATGCGTGGTCTTCAGGATGCCTTTCCATTTCTAGTCTTGCCTCTAACATCTTTATCTTTAGATCTTTGATCTTGCAATTTGAGCACTCAGTGGGTGCAGATTGAGAAGGACCTGTAGAAGAACTTGGATGTGAACCTTGAGGTGTTGAAGATCTTATACGGAGTTCGAGATCAAAATCATCCTTCCATTTAAAATATTTACATCCATAATCATTTGTTTTTGGCTGTTACAAAGTAAACAAATAACATGACATGTCATTTAATAATCACACGTATTACATAACTAAAACATTTGATTGTTTACCTTCGAAAAAGGACATGCATAGTAGAGTTTACCAAAGCTATGAGGTTGATGTGACTGTCTCAACACAATATATCCCTTTCTACATGTACACTTATAAGCTTCACGGGGATCCATCTGCTACCAAATCAGGTGGTGGTGGTGGTGAGTTTGGTAGGAGATGATAAGTGTGTGTGTGTGTGATCTGCTGATGATAAGTGTGTGTGAATCATTTTATGGTCAAAAAGTGAGGGAAATAGTTAACATTTTCCCGCCAATGTTTTCCCGCCAACGTTTTCCCGCCAATAGTTAAACGTTGGATGTTCAATGGATGACCCGGTTTGTTATGGTTGTACGTTTGATGTTCAATGGATGATCCGGTTTGTTATGGTTATATTAGATGTTCAATGGACGACTCGACATGTGTTGGTTACACGTTAGATGTTAAATAAATGAGTCGGCATGTATTGGTTAGACGTTAGATGTTCAATGGATGAGTCGGTATGCATTTGTTAAACATTAGATGTTCAATGGATGAGTCGGTATGTTTTGGTTACACGTTAGATGAGCTGGCAACATAGCTATATTGAGCTGGCAAATGACTATACTCGTTGTGTAAGCTATTTTGGTGAGGTTACATCAAATGAAAAGCTTCTTTCTTTTGTTCAAACTTACGCGACTTGTTTGCTGGAACTCTTTTTGTCATCGATTCAAAACGGAAGCTGGTTAAAGATTTATTTGAATGGTTGTTTTGGGTACAAACCACTATTGCCTCTAGCTTGATCTCTAATTAAGTCGGATTTGATAATTCTATGTATAGTTGTATACTATTATTACAACACATATATACAAACACAAATACAGGTTTCCTTTCTTTGCATTTACACGTTAGATGTTCAATGGATGAGTCGGCATGTCTTGGTTACACGTTGGATGTTCAATGGACGACTCGACATGTGTTGGTTACACGTTAGATGTTCAATGGATGACTCGACATGTCTTGGTTACATGTTAGATGTTCAATGGATGAGTCGGCATGTCTTGGTTAGACGTTAGATGTTCAACGGATGAGTCGGTATGCATTTGTTAAACATTAGATGTTCAATGGATGAGTCGGCATGTCTTGGTTACACGTTGGATGTTCAATGGACGACTCGACATGTGTTGGTTACACGTTAGATGTTCAATGGATGACTCGACATGTCTTGGTTACATGTTAGATGTTCAATGGATGAGTCGGCATGTCTTGGTTAGACGTTAGATGTTCAATGGATGAGTCGGTATGCATTTGTTAAACATTAGATGTTCAATGGATGAGTCGGCATGTCTTGGTTACACGTTAGATGTTCAATGGATGAGTCGGCATGTCTTGGTTACACGTTGGATGTTCAATGGACGACTCGACATGTGTTGGTTACACGTTAGATGTTCAATGGATGACTCGACATGTCTTGGTTACATGTTAGATGTTCAATGGATGAGTCGGCATGTCTTGGTTAGACGTTAGATGTTCAATGGATGAGTCGGTATGCATTTGTTAAACATTAGATGTTCAATGGATGAGTCGGCATGTCTTGGTTACACGTTAGATGTTCAATGGATGAGTCGGCATGTCTTGGTTACACGTTGGATGTTCAATGGACGACTCGACATGTGTTGGTTACACGTTAGATGTTCAATGGATGACTCGACATGTCTTGGTTACATGTTAGATGTTCAATGGATGAGTCGGCATGTCTTGGTTAGACGTTAGATGTTCAATGGATGAGTCGGTATGCATTTGTTAAACATTAGATGTTCAATGGATGAGTCGGCATGTCTTGGTTACACGTTAGATGTTCAATGGATGAGTCGGCATGTCTTGGTTACACGTTGGATGTTCAATGGACGACTAGACATGTGTTGGTTACACGTTAGATGTTCAATGGATGACTCGACATGTCTTGGTTACATGTTAGATGTTCAATGGATGAGTCGGTATGCATTTGTTAAACGTTAGATGTTAAATGGTTACCGAATTAGAATAAATCGAGAAACTAAACGGAATAAATCGGAATGAATTTAGAAATTAAACTGACCGGGATGATATAGTTATTTTATAAATAATAATAATTATTTTATAATATGTAATAATAATAATTATTATTTCATAAATAATAATAATAATTATTATTATTTTATTACTAATTATAATAATACATAAGTAACAAAAACTTTATTTTCACAAAAATTATCCCTTGCGACATTTGTATCTATCCCTGGCGACAAGTCACCAGGGATACTATCCCTGGCGACATGTCGCCAGGGAAACGTGTGCTCAACTTGACTTTCTAAAAAGTCAGCCAAGTTTCCCTGGCGACATGTCGCCAGGGAAAATGTGGCTCACTTGACTTTCAGAAAAGTCAGCCATGTTTCCCTGGCGACATGTCGCCAGGGAAAATGTGGCTCACTTGACTTTCAGAAAAGTCAGCCATGTTTCCCTGGCGACGTGTCGCCAGGGAAACTTTGGGAGACCCGACGAAAGTTATAGGTACGTGCATATGCGTTGAAAAGTCAAAGGAATCCCTGGCGACATGTCGCCAGGGAAACCTCGTCACACCCCTCCAAAATTTTTCACTAACGCGCGCTTTTGGCTAAACGACAAAAGGCAAAAGTTTCCCTGGCGACATGTCGCCAGGGATTGTCGCCGGGGAAAAGAAAAAGCGATTTATTCATCAGAAACCTTATCTTTTCTCACATACACTTAACAAAAAAAAAACTTCATCTCCCTTACTCTCTTCGCTGCTATATCCGGCCACTCACCACCACCACTCTCCTCCACATCCCGCTGCTATATCACCACCACCACCACTCACCACCACCACTCACCATCATTCTCCTCCACACCTGCACACGTGCACGCACCACCACTCACCACCATCTCCAGTCGCCAACACCACCACCACGCCATCTACATTCACCGGCACCACCACCACCGCAATATATATTAAGGTATTTTATATAATTTATATTGTAATTGTTTTGGTTTTTTTTTATATAATTTTTTTTATAATTTATATTGTAATTGATTTGGTTTTGTTTTTACAATTGATAGTATATTTGGTTTTGTTTTTACATATCCGGTCACCGCAGCCGAGTCCCGACCGTAGCCGAGCCCGACCATAGCCGAGACCCGACCGCAGCCGAGCCCCGACCACACCCGCGCCCCGACCACAGCCGAGACCCGACCACTATTTAAAGGTATGTTTTTTTAACTTTTAATTGTAATTGAGAATACATATTGTTTTTTTTTAGTTTTTTTTAGATTCCCTGGCGACATGTCGTCCGGGATGTTTAAAATTGTTAATTTTTTTAAACGTAAATCCAAACACTCCTTATGTTACCTATTTGATGAGAATAAGCTGTTTGATAACAGCTTATCCTAATAAGCTTATCAGGATAAGCTGTTTGATAACAGCTTATCCTGATAAGCTTATTAGAATACGCTGTTTAAAAACAGCTTATCCTTATAAGCTTATCAGAATAAGCTGCTTATCCTTATAAGCTTATCAGAATAAGCTGTTTTCAAAAAGTTTACTTTGATAAGCTTATCGGGATAAGCTGTTATCAAACAACTTAGATGGCCACGAAACGGAGGTTGATGCACCGCCAAATATCATTGATGTTGATGATGAAGACGATGGTATTACTGATGATGAAGACGTCCCTCATGATTTAAGTGATGAAGAACGTGTGAATGATGATGATGGTGAAGACAGAGTTTATTCTAGTGAAGAAGAAGATTGACCTTTAGTTGTAACTTGCAAAAGACACTTATTTGTTTGAATTAATGAATCTAATTGTTGTGGATTTTTTAAATGTGTATATTTATTTGGATGTGTTGTATTTGAATTTGTGCATGCTTATATTATTTTGTTCATGAATTTGTCTATGTTATGCTAATTGTACTTGTACAGATGTCAGCAGATGTTGCAGGATCACACGGTGGTGACGGTGGTGGTGAGGATGAACCTCCTACGCCAAACATCCGCAGCGGTTGTTTCGCCGCATTTAGAAATAAAGGTAAGAATATTTGGATTATTGTAACACAATAAAAAATTTGGTGCATATATATGTTGCTTGCCTTGAATTTTTATTACTTTGTCACTCACTTGATTTTTGCAGGCAAAGGCAAAAGAAAAGAAAATTTGGGCGGCAGAGCGGCCGGTAGAAAGACTCGAGGCATTAGCCGATGTATCGATTTGTTGGAGGAAGTTGGTCAGCATGGCCCTGTCCCGATAGATTTTGAAGAAAAATCTCACCGGCCTCGCGGCACGCATGCTCAGCATTTATCTAATTACATCGGGGATTGTATCAGGAGGCTCGTGCCACTGTACTACCCAAGTTGGGCTGATGTCCCTGATGAGATCGAAACATTGGTTTGGGCGAACATAGAGGTCAGTTATCATTTTTATGTTCATAACATTATTGTGTTTATTTATTTAATGATGTATATATTTAAATAAATTTGTTTATTTATTTATATCATATAAATAAATAAAAAATTTAAATAAATATACAAATTGTATCTTATTTATTTATATCATATAAATTTTTTTTAAATATATATAAAAAAATTAGAATAAATATAAAAAAATTTAAATAAATATATATTTGATGAGAATAATGTAATAAGCTTTTCGGATAAGCTGTTTTCAAACAGCTTATCCTGATATGCTTATCAGAACAGGCTGTTTGAATACAACTTATCTTGATAAGCTTATCAGAACAAGCTGTGTGAAAACAGCTTGTTCTGATATGCTTATCAGGATAAGCTGTTTTCAAACAGCTTGTCCTGATAAGCTTATCAGGATAAGCTGATTTCAAACAGCTTGTCCTGATAAGCTTATCAGAACAAGTTGTTTTCAAAAAGCTTATTTGTTATAAAAAATTAAATAAATGACTAAGCCATTAAATAAATAAACAAAATAATGTATAAATTATATCTCTAACTCTAACTTTGTTTTTGTTTTATTTGTTGTATATGAATGCAGAATCAGTTTAATTTGACGCCACACAAGAGTGATCCTGGTAGATGGAAGGAAATACGTGGCGGCATCAATCAAATGCTTACAAAGAGTTATAATTCTCGAAAAAATACGCTCAAGACAAAGCATTGGGTCCGAGACATCGATACCGGCAGGGTAGATATCGGCAGAGTCCGCAGCGAGCGTCCAGAGGAAATTACTTCAGAGGACTGGGAGAAACATATCGCACTTTGGAGTAATCCGGATTACGAGAAAAGATGCCAGACGAACTCCCAGAACCGGTCTAAGCAGAAGACGCCGAGTCGGCAGGGATCCCGATCGTTGGCACGCCTTCGAGACCAAGTGGTGAGAAATTCTATAATTAATTTACATACATATATGTCTTTGATTATATGTTTTGGTGTGTTGTGATTTTTTGTTTTGAATTTGCTTCATTCTATATATGCGTGTCTATGTATGTACAGACGCAAGCTGCAATTGAAGCTGATGTGCCACCCCCGACTGTCATTGATCACTTCTTCATTGCGCACACCGACCAGGATGGGAATTTTCCTTGCGATGCGGACCGCGTTATGTATGTAAGTATTTTTTTTTAAATTAATTAATTAATTAATTTTTTTTTGGATATGCCTTGGTTTTTTACTATTCCTTGCCGATAAATAATGTACCAACCGACTAATATATAATATACTAACTGTCGTTTGTTTTTGTCACTTCATTAGGAGGAGATGCTTGCGATGAAGGCTGCAGGAAAACATACGGACGACGAGATCAACCGTATCGTCCGAGGTGGAAAGCAGCGAGGCCACATGCCCGGTGTCGGCCAGATAGTGCCGAGAAGGAGTACTCACTATATTCCTCCTCCTCCTCCCGTCGACCCACGGTTGGAACAAGCGGCTCAAGTGTTTAACTTTATGAGAAGTGACGATAGGTTTGCCGATGCGTTCGGAGCATTTCTATCGGGTGGTGCTAGCGGGAGTGGCACGGGAGGCAGCGGTAGTGGCGCCGGTGGGAGTGGTAATGGTTAGTATGCTTGTCTTGTTTTTCCTACCTTAGCATGCAAGTTTAATAATTGTAAACCCCGAATTGCAAGTTTAATAAGTGTAACTAGGAACTTTGTACTCAAGTTGTGACATGTATTTGTATTGATCGAGAGTTACATGTTATTGTGTTTTGGTACTAGATTCGTGGTAGATTTTTGGTATTTTTATCTTCAGGTTTTGTATTTGTATTCCCAGGTTTTGGTAGATTTTTTCCGGAAAAATTCCGGAAAAAATCTGGAAACAGCCTGCTGTGCAGGCAGCTAAAAAAAAAAAAATGTCAAAGTTTCCCTGGCGACATGTCGCCAGGGAAACTTTGGATAATTTGACTTTCTAAAAAAGTCAGCCATGTTTCCCTGGCGACATGTCGCCAGGGAAACTCGAAAAAACATTGACTTGTCAACGCCAGGCGTTGACTCGTCAACGTTACGTCTAGTTTCCCTGGCGACATGTCGCCAGGGAAACTCAAGAAAAACATTGACTTGTCAACGCCAGGCGTTGACAAGTCAACGCCTGGCGTTGACAAGTCAATGTTCTTCTAGAGTTTCCCTGGCGACATGTCGCCAGGGAAAAGTGAGGTTTAAAAAACCTATTTAACTTAAGTTCCTTAATCAGCCATATTTTCCCTGGCGACACATGTCGCCAGGGAAACTATCCCGCACCAACTCCGACGTGGCACCAATATTTGAACCAAAGAGTTTGTGGGGCCCACTTGTCGCCAGGGAAATCAGAATTTGTCGCCAGGGAAACTATCCCGCACCAGCCTTTCTTGGCGTACTTTCCCTGGCGACATGTCGCCAGGGATTCGTCTTCCCTGGCGACATGTCGCCAGGGAAACGTCGCGAATTTAGCCAGGGAAGGGTTCGAATTTTGTAGTGTCCCTTTGTCTTCCTCTTTCCTGAATGCCATCACCACACAAAACAACAAACCAAAGTTCGATGATTACAAGCTTGATCAAGGAGAGTTTGCATGTTTCAAATCTTGGTGAATTGTGTGTTGTGTTGGAGCAAGTAGATTTCACGCATCAAGGGTAAGTCGCCCTACCACCTTGTGTGTCGATATGTAGTGTTTAAATAAACCTAGTTATGTGCTTGATTAAGAGTCGGTACAAGTAAATTATCAAACTTTAATGTAACAAAAACGTCTTGTCGATAATGCTTACCTACTGAAGTTGAGCCACTCATTTACAAACCTTGGTTAAACTTGAACGTAAATGAAAACTAAGCTTACTACACTTTAACTTGATATACATGATATACTCTTACAAAAAGAAAACCAAGTCTTGAACACTTAATTGGCTAATAACTAATAAGTATGATTTTTATGTGAATCAAAAGGAGCTTGATTGGACTGATTTCGAGCTCACTTTTGACCAGCTTGGACTATATATAAGAGTCGGGTAATGGTTAGGCTTAATAGACGGGCTAGTCGAGAGTTTAAAGCCCCTCAAAAAATGCTATTTGAGCAATCAGGAAGTTAGTTAATAGTTATTTGAATATCTGTCAAAACAACTTTGCTAAGCAAGTTACAGCAACAACAAATGCATTTCCATGTTTAAACTAGTCGCGACGCGACCTTTTATAACCCACTTTTAAACCTCGAAATGACCTTGCCCCGAGATGGTCATATAAAGAAAGTTGTAGATGGTCGTGCCGTCTACACGAGACTACTTTCGGTTCTACCCGAAGATCATTATCGAGAACCGTAGACGAGGTCGAAACTGACCCGGTAGACCTCGTAACACTCGAAACAATTTCACGACCCTTACTTCGAACCTGATTTTAACCTATCAAATGACATCGATTTATAAAACTCAAGACTCATACTTATAGACCACCTAGGGGGCTACCCGACGGTACTTTCAGTTTACTCCGCGAGCTACTATTGAGCCCGCTATTCACATCGAAAAATTGTCGATATTAGCTTTTACCCGAGACTAAATAGAAAGAAAAGACCGGGTAACGTTTTGCAAATTGAATGTCACCCATCCATTAAATAACATGTTCCCCGCCCCCCAACATGCAACATTATTGTTTCTTTTTTTTTGAATTTTTTTTTATGTTAAATATTTATTAATTTTATTTACTTAATATATTTTTAGTAATAAAAATATTAAACCGGATATTTGGCCCATTAAACCACCTCGCTAAATAAATTGTTTCGACAACAAAATGTTCAATGTTGCTAAATATTTTCCGATTAAATGACTACGTTATGAATAAACATTAAACGTTCACAAGTGTTACAATGTTTTTTTTTTATTATTTCTTTAAAAACTCAAGCACATACTAGGGGGACAAAATGCTACGTTTATTTTCGTGTTGCATGTATAGTAATACAGATCTTATTTAACTTAGGTTACGAATTGTTCCGAGCTATTATTTCTCCATTTCTACATTATGCTATTTTACTGTTCCTATTGCTTCGAGGTGAGTTCATAGCCCTTTTTTACTTCTTATACATTGTTTCTAAATGTGGGGTGAGATTTTACATGGTGGAACACATTCATTTAGAACTGTATGCTATCCAGAACTTGTATGCTATCCAGAACTTGTATGCTATCCAGAACGTGTATGCTCTCCAGAACTTGTATGATTTCCAACAGATTTTCATTATTATTATTGCTTTTAGTTATAGCCCTTAAGTTTCCTCTCCTGATCATGAACCGTTAATTTACTTGTGTTGCTAAGCGCGAATGTTGTGGGTGGATCCATCGGGATTGACAATCCCCGTCCCATGTTGCGGTTGTTTAACCATGACGCATTTCATTTGTTTATACTTGAGTATTTAGGCTGAATACTCACTAGAGGAACTTACATAGAGTTAAACTTCGGTTCATGAACTAAATAGCAATAATAATGGTTTCGGACTATGGTTAATGATCATAACCATTTTCCCTATTTACTTGTTTTACAAATGAATGCTTGTGTTCCACACCTTTACTGCTAAACCTATGAATATCACTCAACTTTATGTTGACGATTTTACATGTTTAATCTCAGGTATTATTACTTAGCTTTGCTTGGATGGGAGCCCGTAGGATACTATCGCAGCTTGGAGATTTCTGTGTTACTTTTTAAAGTTTGGTTTTTGGTAAAAGCTGTCAGAAGTTTATCCTAAATTTTTAGTAACAACATGTTACAAAACCATGTTTAAATAATAGATTTTCCGCTTATAAAACTATAGGACCTTTGTTTAAAAACTCTGATCTTTTTGTGATCTAATGTATAAGTTTTTATTACTTCAACTTTATGTCAACAGTATTTCATTGTTTCTTGTACCATGACGTGGAACCCCTTTGCTGCCTACGTGTTTCCTTGCCTGATTTTGGGGGTCTCACAGATTGGTATCAGAGCGATGGTTATAGGGAACTAAGTCGTTTTTCAAAACTTAGTCTATAACCGAAAGTTCAAATATTTCATGTTTAATGTGTCAAACACAGAATCCGCCATTGTTGTACGATATCTGCGCAGGTAACTCTCTAATCCTTATTATTTACTTTTAATTATCATCATAGTATTTCTTCTCCTGATTACATGTTAAAATATTACATTACCCTAATGACGATAATTACTTTGTTTTTTTAAAACCTTTGTGCTTCATGAATTATCATTGGATATTACTTGATTACATATGCTCTTGCTGCATATCGTGAATTCTTGTTTTTGTGAACTGATCTTGTTACAATGATTTTATATTGTTATGACGTTACATACTTGAATTCGGAGCGAGTATGCTGCCGACTTTTCATACTCACTTTACTGAGTACTATTGCTGTCTTGTTTATGCGTGATACGACTGACCTCATATACTCGTTCGTTTTGAACCGCTTATTTTTCTTGACTCACTGTTACATGTTATGTGTATTCTCGCGATATCATTGTTTGGGATTAAGTAAGTGTTGATTTCAATGAAACTTCTGATTTTCATTCTACTACCGTGCGTGTTACTTTCATTGGTAAACCTCTTAAAGCTATCTATTTAGATATCCAAATTGTTTTCCGACCATTCGTAATTGAATGTCTAGTCTATAGACCATTATGTAGCTCAATGTGTCTCCGAAAAAGACTAAAGGACATCGTGTGAGTCACACATCTCTAAGCATTCGTTGAATCTGTGTTAGATAATATCAAGGGTTTTCATAACCTTGATTTACCTTTATGTCGCCGTTTTACACGACACTCGTATATCGATTAAATATTATTTCATTGACCATTCTACGTTTCGAGTTCGAATTTCAACGTTCGTTTGTACCTTGGAAGTACCATTGTCATCTTGTAATTCATCCTCTATTATGCGACGATTGTTTGGGACACGATTGCACTTCTATAAACTTGTATCCTCCCTTTTCGTTTAACCTCCTCGCTCCAGGAGTGTGACCCGTTAATCTTCCAATTCTTTCTCGATATGTCTTGTGATTTTGGAAAAAATCACACTGCCAAGAGACCTTCCTGCATTGCATCTCGAAATCTAAGACACGGATGTCATGCGTCATTTTTGAATTCTTAGTTTATCGTTGGCATTCTTGAACCATTTCGATAGTGTGTTTTCTTTACATGATTAATTACGCAATTTATTATTTTTCGTCTTTATCGAATCCACAAGTCTTGTGGGTACATTAATTCTGGGTTATTATGAAATTTGGATTTAATTTCAAACTGTGTTGAAAAATATACTTTGTACAAAAACTTTACAGGAAATTTATCAGTGTCGAGAAAATATTTTTATAACTTTAGACATAAAAATATATATTTCTACTTGTTGAGACGTCCGTTTAGGAAATAATATTTTACCAGTAAACATTAAAAAAACAAGCAAGTTACGCTCATTTGGGATTGTAAAATTTAAGAACTTATTTCTGCATAGTTCTAAAATATCATTTTGTTGACAGATTTTAATGCAAGGGCATTTTCGTCCATTTTTTATCCAGTAAAACTAGAAAGTTGTTCAAAACATCGTTTTACATCGAATTGCATTAGACTTCGAGTGTTGGAATATCATTTAGTGAATCAATTGGTTTGGTTAATCCTAAAAGCTCAAAGTTGACTAAAAAGTCAAAGCTGGTAGAAATTTGAAATAGGGTTTTTAGGCGTTTTTGAGTTCGTGTGAGCTCGTAAAACTTTAACTAATGATATTTTACAACCATGAAACAATGATTGCGTTTGAAAACGTTAAAATAGTGCATATTTATGTCAAATAAATAACGATGTGCACACATATGGATTCCTCTATCTTTCTTTTATATATGACTTAATTGTCATTCTAAGTTGTCTTTATTTGCTTCTATCGTACCACTGATTTGGACCGAGGTTGAAGTTCTTATTTTCATCATTTGTTATCCTTCTTGACACGGGACTCTTGACAATTCCGGCTAAACCTCTCGAAACCCTATCACTTTGTAACCATTTCATTGGTTGTCTTGAACTACTCCTTATTTCCCTGTTGTAACTCACTCGCTACCTTGTAAGCTATTATCATGTTACCATATAAACTCAAACTGGTCTTGTTTGTGAATCATTTTACAAAAGGTTTCATTTGGTCTTTCTTAAATAATTGAATGCTATCTTATATATTAACTTTACGATGTAATTCCTCAAATTGTTCAACAATTGGTCTTATAAAGAACCCTTGTAAACAATTTTTTTTGTTGAATTAAATATCTAGCCAGTAACTTATTGGCGAAATGTTTCATAAAATATTTTGATTCCTATTTTTTTTACAAATGGCATTATATACATATTTTAAATAATATGACAGGTAATACTGGTTTGACGAAGCTAAGCATCACATTGCTAGTACTAAATTATGCATGGCCTGATCACCTATCCGTAATTTAGAAGGAGCCATGCGAGGCTGAATAGTAGTCACCTTAAAATCTTGTTAAAATAAAATTATGAAAGCTTTTATGCATTATGTAAGTAGTACAAGTCATGACAGATGCATATGTTTCTTTATAATCTGTAGAGGTTTTTAACATTATAAATTACCATCGACACCAGGATAGATATTGCTTTTGGATTAAAAACTAGACTTGACACAGTGACATGTTAGGCTGATCATTTTGTGGTAATTGGATGACAATAACTATGATTTTGTTACTTTATACTTGTAATCCGCTACTTGTTTGACCATGGGCATTGCTATTTGCTTGCATTTCCATCTCGTGCCTGAATAGTGAATACCTGAGTTTATACATGCCATATTTATGTGATAACTAAACATGACGATATCAAAGTAGGGATGGCAACGGGGCGGGTTTGGGGCGGGGCGACCATCCCCATCCCCAAACCCGATTAGTAAAGTTCTCCCCAAACCCGCCCCGATCCCCGTCGGGGATTTAATCGGGTTGCCCGCTGGAGCGCAATGCTCCCCCAAACTCGCCCCGGACTAATCGGGGTTTTTATCAGGTTCTCTCTTTGGGTGAAACTTTCTACTAAAGGTACATCATTTCACATTTATTATTACTTGTAGAACTTTACAAATAAGTTTGAAGTATTAAAAACTTACTAATAATATAATAATTAATTACAAGTAAGAGTTATAAGGTTTTAAACGATATTGTTATACAAATAATGATATATTTCACCACAAAGAACTTACATTACATTAAACAAGTTTCTATAATAACAATTTGCAATATTAAAAAGATAAAATACTAAAAAAATACTTATTATGTCGTAAATAGTAAATACTATATATAAATACTTATATTTGTATAGTGTATATATTAATCGGGCGGGGCGGGTCGGTGACCTTATTCTCCGCTTTTACTCCAAACCCATTTAAAAATTCCCGTTTAAGTCCCAAACCCGCCCCATAACCCGATAAAGATAACCCGCCCCGCCCCAATTATTTCGGGTTTCGGGTTTCTCCGTCGGGTTCGGGTTTTTTTGCCATCCCTAGATCAAAGATATATACGATACAACTTTATAGAAAAACCATAGCATTCTAGCGATCTAATTTCCATATATATATGATGGAGATGAATCGAACCTGGGTCTGTACCGTGGCAGGGTACTATTCTACCACTAGACCACTGGTGCTTTGATGTCTGATTGGTACCCAGACAATCACAAACCTTCTGCATAGACCACTGGTGCCTTGAAGTATAATCGAACCAACTACAAGCCTAGAGTCTAGCCCCAAAGTTGCTGCGATCAGGATTTGAAAACCAATTATTTCAATCCTAAACACTCATAACTGCTTATATGTATTGAGAGTGCCCATCAAGGTGTTACAAACACTTCCTTGCATGAAATATGACACCTAAATAATGCATAGTCAGGATTAAATATATTGAACCAATCAACGGTCACTAGAAACTAATTATTCCACTACGTCAAAACGCAACACCGTGTGTTCCATGAGTGTCAGACAAGTCCTTAACTTACACTGTGCACTTTGATATGACAAAAAAAGAAGTATATAATATCTAAAAGATTGGAATGGCATTGTAGTTTGAATTGTCAATGTGCACTTTGATATGAAAAAAGTATATAATATCTAAAAGATTGGAATAGCCTTTAAGGCTGAGAAAAACAAACTGAAAAATCGAGTGGAACCGAACCGATAATTTTCGGTTGCGCATGTTTATTTCGGGTTTGTTCGGTCCGGTTCGGTTTAGAGTTAAAACCGCACCAAAATACGACTAAACTACATATTTGGCTCGGTTTTTATCGGTTTGACCTGGTTTTTATCGGTTCGGCCCGGTTTTAGTTTTGTTCAATTTACTTCGATTTGGTTTTCGGTTTATTTTTTTCTGAAATTATGTTTTCAGCTTGATTCGGTTTTGAATTGATACTCGACCTTAGAAAAAAGGGTTTTTGGATGTTTATATTATCCAACTTTTAGTTTTTGTTCACCTAAGTTATCCAACTATTTTTTTTAGACTTATGATTACTTAACTATAAAGTTTTGCTTTTCAGATTACTCAAATGCAAAAGTGTGTTCATTTAGGTTACCCCGATTACTAGTAACCGGTTACTTGTGGGCCATGTCATTCAACTCAAAAACTTATTATGTTATTAGACATATATTACTCAACTTTGCGAATTTGTTCACATAGATTACTAGCTTTGTTGTTTTCTTCTACACACGTTTTTATACACACATTTTATATACACGTTTTTATACAAACGTTTATAATGTATATATTTTATATACATTTTGATACATACATTTTTACACACATTTTTATACACGTTTTTTTTACACACGTTTTATATACACGTTTTTAATACACATATTTTATATAATTTTTATACATACATTTTTGTACACGGTTTTATACACACATTTATGCACCCGTCTCTTTCACATATTTTTATATACACATTTATATACATGCTTTTTTATACATAGATTTTTATACACACGTTTTTATATACACATTTTATATACACGCGTTTTTATATACACACTTTGTACACATATGCGTATAAAAACATGTATAAATATGAGTATAAATTGTGTAAATAATTAATGTATATTAAATATATGTATAAAACGTGTATATAAAAACATGTATAAAAATGCATGTATAAAAATGTGTGTAAAACGTGTGTATAAAATGTGTGGATAGTTTATTCTTAACCCGAATCCGACCTGTTAAATAAACGCGTCAGATGGATTGACCAAAACCTGGCCCAAGTCTATTTCGCTCAACCCAAACTTATTATTTTTCGTATCGATTTTAGGTCGGTTTCGTGTCATGTCAGAAATTGACAACCTTATATAAAATCATGTATAAAAATATATGTATAAAAACATATATAAATATATGTGTATAAAAACCTGTATAAAATTGTGTATATTAAAAGATGTATATAAAAATGTAGGTCTAAAAAATTTCAATGTTTAGTAACTTAGGTGAAAATTTTCGTGAAGTATAGTAACTTATGTGAACAAATTCACAAAGTTTAGTAACTTATTTGTAAAAGTATATTACCCGGTTTCTATTGTTTAGTAACCCAAAGTCTCATAAAAATAATTTGGTAACTTACGTGAAGAAAAAGTGAAAATTTGATAACTTAAACATCCAAAAACCTAGGAAAAACATAATACAGTTGACGCAACATACATGACATATGTGTAAGGCAAAAGTTTTGTGCCAAATGTGCTTACAAGATGTAGCGTTGCTCTTCATCTTGTTTTATATCTAAAGAATGAGGACCTATTTATAATGTGAGCATAAGGCCTTATCAATTAACGAGACGACTCTGTATTTTTAATCAAACATTTTCTCTACATTTTTAATTGAGAGAATTGCAAATTTCGTCTTTGTGATTTGGTCAAATTGAAGGTTTGGTCTATCAAGTTTCAAAAGTGTAAAAATTGTTTGTGTGGTTTGTCAAATTACATGTTTGGTCTTTTTACGACATGAAATAAATAAAATGCACTCGTCTTCATTTTTAAGCTTTTGTGGGCAAGAGTATTTTAGTATTTTCAGGTCGTAAAAGGACCAAAAGTGCAACTCAATTTTTGCTACAAGGACGATTTTGTAATTTTGAAAACTTGATGAACTAAACGTGCAATTTGGTCAAACCAAAAATACGACTTTTGCAGTTCTCTCTTTTTAACTTTGCATATCACATATGTCTTTTACATATCTATGATGTGTTCTACATATCTGGTCTTGGTCATGTGTTCTTAGTTTTGTTTGTTAGTATATCTTTTATCTTGTGGGGTTGGTCTCATCGACTGGGTAGCAGATTTAGGTTCATGCGTGGTTCTATTTTTTGGTTCATGTGGCTGTTTTAGATTTTGAGTATGTGATGCGGTCTATATAAATGCTTTTGTCTTGTTTTCTTCTCGGATTTCATGCTCTTTAAGTGTCTTATTTAAGGAGGTGGGATGCAAAACTTTGTATGTTTTGTTTTGATTTTTTTATATAAGAACTAAGTAAATAGAAGTATCTGATCACAAACATCAAAGATGAATTGCCTTTTGAACAACTCCTTACACGAGTCAGTTTTCTATTAAGTAGTCTTACATCAGTCAAAAGAAAAAAGAGTTGCTTGTTTATATAGTGTGGTTGATATCATTTCTACAAGTTGGGATGAGTGAGACGTTGGTGGGTTAAAGTGTGATACTTTCAAAAAAATGTGAATTATGCTAACTCATTAATTCTTATAAGGTCATACTGCTCTTTTTGTAATTAGTACCATATGTTATATATATAACTCATGAACTTAGAAGAGATCGAACATGTGCATTTCATTCACATGCTTTACACTTAAGTAGTTACTCAACTTAAACCCTACCGAATAAGTCTTAATTAAGTTGGATCAATTGTGTTTTAGGAAAGAGAACCTTACATGTGCTCGACCCCAACAAGTTATATGAGTTTCGAGTTATTGAAGTACATATATTTTTGACAAGACTATATATAACAAGTCTGTTCATCGGGTTAGGTTCTTATGAAAAGTGTGCAAGGCAGCATTAAAAGGTATCAAAATCACCACATTGTAACATGTGGCTTTTTTTACTTATGATGGCTTTTTTTTTTGTTGCTATTTTCACATAACCGATGAATATTATAAATTTATTTCATATTTTTCAGTTTGATAGATTCGTTAAAAAATCTATTTCATATTTTTATTGTAATCTTCTTTATTAGCTTCTTGCTAGCATTTTAATGAAATTAGTTGTTAAATATTAAAAACGGAAACTAATTAAAAATAACAAAAGGTAAATGGGATAAGTTGAAATATAGTCATAATCCATGGTCCTTATTTGTAACTTATTAAGAAAAGGATAGTTTAACATTTCAGTCCTTCTCATTGATTTACCAGAAGAACAAAACAAAACAAAACACCTTCCTTAAACCGATCCGTTGAGCAAAAATGTCAAAAACCATGATGATGAGATCTCTCTACCGCTCGATCTCACGGAGATCGTTATCCACCACCGCCGCCGTAACTACCATCCACCACCGTGGGGCCCACCACCACTCTCCGGCGTCCATCATTTCCAGTAACTTTTTTTATCCATCCGTTTTATTTAATTTCTTCAAAAGGTTTTAAATTTGTTAATTCATATTATGCGAAACTTAGAGGGATTGCTTATTCTTTATGTTTATGCTTCTGCATGTAGATAGCCACTTAAGTGGGTGTTTGGATTACCTTATTTACCTCGCTTATGAGCTTATATGATTTTGGGAAAGCCATTAAGCTCACTTTTTGGAGCTTATGACCGAATTAGCTTCAGTTTATTGGCTTACGCCAATAAGCTCAAGTTAGTAAGCTCCAAAAAGCAACCTTTATTGACTTTTCCAAAATCAAATAAGCCCATAAGCCCGGTAAATAAGCTTATCCAAACACCCACTTAGGGGGTGTTTGTTTCAGATTATATTATGGGCTTATGAGCTTATATAATTTTTGAGCTCTTTTTGGGGGAAGTTTGTTTAAGCTTATTTCAATACGGCTTATATCTTATAACCCCAAAATTTCTGGCTTTTTTCGAGACTTACAAGCTTATATAAGCTTTTTGTGATATAATAATTAATAAACTTATATAAGCCCACAAGTCTTAACAGAAGTCGGAAAATCCATGCTTAATTAATATAAGCTAAAAGCAAATAAGCTTAAGCAAACATCCCTGGCTTATGAGCATATATAAACTGTAAGATAGTGTTGTAAAATCAGACAAGGTGGCCGATCAATTGTTGCCTAGGTGGTAGGCGGGGTTAACAGCCCAATTTTAGCCTAGTCAGCCTTATCAATCGGATTGTTCAAAAATCAGTCAACATATCGACTAACCGGATGAAAATGGCCAAATCGGACAGAAAGGCTAAATGGGTCAACGCGGGTCAACTTTTAAAGTTGAACGTTTTTTTTTTCAAAATTTGCCTCACTTTTCTTAACAAAATCAATTGACATAACCATTCAAACACACCCAGGCAACACAACGTGTAAGGTATGCTCGTTTTTTTATTTCATTTTAATGTTTATGACACTAAATGGTTTCTGAAATTGGTTTCAGAAAATTAATTGAACCATTTGAATTTGGAACCCTAAAGTATTTTGAAGCATTTCGTTTATGTTATGCATATACTTCCAAAAATTTATAATTTTATATACAAACTTTCCAATCCGATTAATTGCTAGGAGGTACCCAACTGCCCGACTAGCGCCTAGCGATTTTCACAACCTTGCTGTAAGGTTAAGCTGGTGAATTCATTAGCCAATAACAATAAGCTTATGGGCTTATCAAACTTTCAGTTCAGCTAATAAGCCCATCATATATGCTAAAACATTTATCCCCTTACGAGCTGCTTAATTATAAGCACTTTGTGGAATAGTTTATTGGTTGACTTTATGAAAGAAAGGAGTTAAGACCAAAAAACAGTAGCATCTTTTAGAAATGTTTAGTCTAATCCACGCATAATGGGTTTTAGGTTAAACACGATGGTAAAAAACAATCTTAGTTTCTTTTTGAGTAATATCCTGAAATAAGCCAATAGGCACAGCGGGTTTGGGTGATCCAAATACTCTAAACTGCTTATCTGTTTAAGAATAAGCAGAAACAATTCGCAAAATTAGGTTTATAAGTAGTGCGTCCTGATTTGTAAAATTGTGAAAGTACCTTGCTGGTTTGTGTGATTAGGTTTAGCTGATATCTTTAATAGAATTGCTCTGATGAAGAGAAACATAGCTCTAAACAGATATTTAGATATTGGGTAATGGTAACTGGTTACTGAAGTGTACAAATTCTACAGAAATTACAGGAAGTATATGTGATCTACACATCTCGGATAAGACAATTGATGTTCTTTTTTTTTTTCTTCACAATTGTTTGGCGAGCGACTACTTAAAATAATCGTAAGAGAAATGAGTATAGATGCGTACACTCTAGAATAAAAATGCAACGGGTGTCATGAAGCGGTTATGGAGTATGGAGTATGTTTTGCTTCATTTGGGACAAGAATCTGGTTAATCTACAAGTATATACCAAGTTTTTGCATCGTCGATTCCGTAGTTACTATTATGCAGTAACCCATGAAATGCAAGTCTGTTGTGATTGTGACTCCCGAGAACAAAGTATTGCATCAGTTAAATGCAATCCTAACTACTTGAAACCCCATTTCTTAATTTTCGATCTCTAATTTTCTAAGAATTTTATAATTTGCACCAAAGAGTTGAGAATTTAGAAAATGCGATGCTAGTATTTTTTCTATTTATAGATGGTAAGTGGGGGTTTTGGCTACGAAGGAAACAAGGAAAGCATAAAAGTATGCGTGTTGTATTTTACAAAGGAAACCGGAAAGTTCTATTTCCTAACATATCAAAGAAAAGTACCAAACACATTTCTTAATTCAATGTTGTTAATTTTCCTACTCTTCATGCAGATAAAATCTTCTCCAAAATTAAAATTTTGTGATAACTAAACGCATCCTAAACTTTGAGTTATTTTTCTGGGGAATGTCTTTGAAAAAGCAATTTGAACTTGATTTCTGATTCTTTGTTTTTTGCAAAACCTTATGTGGAAAATATGGGTGTTTCCCTTCAACTAAACGCTTCCTTAATGTTTTTACTTTTTAGGTCATCGGGAGTTTAAAATTACGCAAAATAAGTATTGTCTGATTAAGAGAGAGAACATTAAAAGATAGCAATATTGGTAGTGTTAATAAAGCTACAGAGATGTGCAAATAGTTAAGTTATCTGAAGTTTATGTACTATGTCATCAGCTAATTGCTGGTTTTCTTTTTATCAATTGATCCTTGCATCATTACCCATCGTGATGGAGTTTTTTAGGATTGCATATATATGTAGTATGTGTTTTATATAAGCTGTTCTAAAATAAGCAGTTTGAAATGGTGCTTAGGGAAAACAGGAGAGTGCTGTCCCAACCCAATGGCAATAACCTAACAACAAAAGCTGTTTTCTCAACCTATACACAAAAAAGTGTTTGTTTGCTTAGAAAGAAAAAAGCGATACACTGCGAAGGTTTAACAAATTTCCAATTCCTCCCTATGTATAATCTAGAAGCAACATGCAGAACATCAGTTAGAGAAAGGAGTAGAGATGCATGCGCGCTTTTATATAAATGCAATGAAGCATAAAGAGTGTCATGAAAGGTTATGTACAGCGGAGTATGATAACTGCATTTGGACCATAATCTTGTTAATCCATAAGTAACAACCAAGTTTGTATATCATTGATTGCATATTTACTCGTACGAAGTGTGAACCCTTAGTAACAGTGACCCCCGAGAATAAAATAGAATAAAATATATGCAGCGGTTAAATTCAAACCTGAACTCCTTAACTACTTAGAACCCCACAAAGTAATTTAGGATGGTAGCTTTAACCCGTGTAGCATAGATAACAAGAAACGATCATCAAATATGCGATTTACGGTTCCAGTGCTTAGTATTATGCTGCATAGTAGCCACTTGGGATTGCTTATTCTTTATGCTTATGCTTCTGCATGTAAATAGCCACTTGGGTGTTTGGATTAGGTTATTTACCTCGCTTATGAGCTTTAATGATTTTGGAAAAGCCCTCAAGCTCACTTTTTGGAGCTTCTGACAGAATTAGCTTGAGTTTATTGGCTTAAGCCAATAAACTCAAGTTAATAAGCTGCAAAAAGTTACCTTAATTGACTTCTTAATATCAAATGAACCCATAAGCCCGGTAAATAAGCTGATCCAAACACCCACATAGGGGGTGCTTGTTTCAGATTATATTATGAGCTTATAGAACTTCTTTTTCCGGGGAGTTTCTTTAAGATTATCTGTGGGCTTATTTGATTTCAGCTTATATTTTATAACCCCAAAATTTTCCAGCTTATTTTGAGACTTACGAGCTTATGTGAGCTTTTTATGATATGCTAAACTTGTATAAGCCAGCAAGTCTTCTAAAGAGCCGGAAAATTTATGCTTATAAAATATAAGCCGAAATGGAATAAGCTTAAGCAAACACCCATGGCTTCGGAACTTAAATAAACTGTAAGGTTAAGCAGATGAATTCATAAGCCAAGCAATAAGCTTATGGGCTTATCAAGCTTTCAATTCAGCTCATGAGCCTATGGTATATGATAAAACAAATACCTCCATATGAGCTGCTTAATTATAAGCACTTCATGAAATAACGTCTTAATTGGATTTCTTCATGAAAGAAATGAAATAAGACCAAAAATACAGTAGCATCCTTTTAGATTTTTTCAGTATAATCAAGGTTGTAAATATCGCCCGGCGGGGTCTCGGCGGTCGACCACCGCCAAGCGATATATCGTCTTGGCGGCGATATATCGGTTTCTCGGCGGGTACTATAAATTATCATTATTTTATATATTTTATCATTATTTTGTATATTTTTATCATTGTTTTACATTATTTTAAAATTTATTTAATATAAATTTGAAATTCTTATATATTATTATAATTTTATTAATGTATTCTTTAGTTTTAGTTATATGTCTTGTAAAATTTACATTAAACAATAAATACACAATAAAAAACAATCAAAATACCAAAAGTCAACCGATTTTTTACCGATATGACCGATATTTGACCGATATGACCGATATTTGACCGATATGGACCGATATTTGACCAAAACGCCAAGTTGGCCGATATGCTCCATGGCGTGGCGGTGGACCACCGCCAAGCGATATATCACCGATATATCGGCCGCCATGACCGATATTTACAACACTGAGTATAATCCAAACATATTGGTTTTTAGATTAAATATAATAGTAAAAGAGCAAATTTTAGTTTCTTCTCAAATTAGCGGCTTCAAATAATTATGTCTCAGAATGAGCACTTAAGCACAGCAGTTTGGATGATCCAAATACTTTTTAAGAATAAGCAAAAATAATTCGTAGCGCCCTCTTAATTTTAGTTTCTTACTAATTATAGCAATATTTCGTACAAATAGGTTTATAAGTATTTTGTTAGGCTTGTATAACAAATTGAGAGTCGTATTGCTGTTTTTCTTATGGTGTCTTGATTTGTAAAATCATGAAAGTACTTTGCTGGTTTGCGTGATTAGGTTTAGGTTCTTTAATAGAGTTGCTCTGATGAAGAGAAAGATTTACAGATTGGGTAATGGTAATTGGTTACTGAAATGCTGATATATCGTTGATATATCGCTTGGCGGTGGTACACCGCCGCGTTATATAGCATATCGGTCAAGCTTGGCGGTTTGGTCAATATCGGTTAAAAATTGGTCAAAATCAGTTTTTTTTGGTCAAAATTCAGTTTTTTTTTTGTCAAAATCAGTTGTTTTATTTTGATTTTCTTGATTGATGGGATGGTAACCTGGAGCAGCAACAACAGTTGTGGAGATGGTGGGTGGAGGGAAGGAGGCTGTGCTAAATATGATGTAAACCTAATGGGCTTGGATAATGGGGCTCATATATATAAATTGGGCTTTAATAAAATTGAGTTTAAACAAAGTAAAAAACATGCTTTACAACATATACACAAGATATCTAGCAAATTTATAAAATCATTAATAAATTTATGTCACATAAATATTAAAAATAATGATCAAAATATATAATTTAGGGTACCCGCGGAGAAACTGATATATCGCTTTCAAGACCGATATATCGCTTGGCGGTGGTCGACCGTCGACACCCCACTAAGCGATATTTACAACCTTGACAAATTGTATAGAAATTACATGAAGTATACGTGCTCTACACATTTCGGATAAGACAATTGCTGTTTATTTTTTCACAATTGTTTGGCGAGTGACTACTAAAAATAATAGACGATGCCACTGTCAGAGAAATGAGTATAGAGGAGTACACTCTAAATTAAAATGTAGCGGGTGTCATGAAGTAGTTATGGACTCTGGAATATGCTTCCCTGCATTTTGGACAATAATCTGGTGAATCTACCAGTATCTACCAAGTTTTTACATCATTGATTCATCAGTTACTATTATGCAGTAAGCCACAAATTATAAATTGTGAATCTGTAGTGATTATGAATCTTAAGAACAAAGTATTTGCATCAGTTAAATACAATCTAAGTACTTGAAACCCCATTTTTTAGTTTTCTAATCTAGGGATGAGCACGGTACTGGTACCGTACCGAATTAGTGGTACCGATTTTTTCCCTAGCATAAATTAATGGTACCGGTACGTCTGCCGGTACCGTACTGGACGGGATTCGGATATCGGTACCGGGAAATCGGGATTTTCGCGTTTTTTTCGGGAATTTCCCGATTTGGTACCGGTCCCGTACTGAATTAGAGTTGCCGAATTTTTTTCCACCTTATTTCGTAGTACCGGTACCCTACTGAACGGGATTCGGGTACCGGGAATCGGTACAGTTCCGGTACGGTTTTGGGATTCTGGAAGAAATGCTCATCCCTATTCTAATCTCTTAACTCTGTAAGAATTTTTAATCTGCACTAAAGAGTTGAGAATTTAGAAAATGTTTCTATTCAAAGAACGCAAGTGGGAGTTTTGGTACAAAGGAAACAAGGAAACGAAAAAAATGTGTTGTATTTTACAGAGGAAATCCGAAATTTCTATTTTCTAACATATCAAAGAAAAATACAACATATAGTTTTAATAAAAAGTTTTTTAAGTTTTTAACTCTTCGTGTGGATAAAATCTCTTCCGAAATTTAAAAATTGTAATTTTTTTACTAATTAAACGCACCCAAATTTTTGAGTTAGTTCTCTTGAGAATGTCTTTGAAAAAGCGATTTGAACGTTATTTCCGGTTTCTTGTTTTGTACAAACCTTGTGTGGAAAATACGGATATTTCCCTTCAACTAAACGCTCCCTTAATGTTTGGAGATCATCGGTACTTATAGATTACGCAAATTAAGAACTTACGTTCGTTCACTTAGTTACTAGTCAGTAGTAATAGTAATAAAATTAGGTTTCTATGATTAGTATAAATGTAAAAGTAGGTTGCTATGGTTGATAAAAAATTGAGAGTAGATTTCTGTTTTGACATGTGCGTAGCTGTTTTGTGCGATTATGTTTAGCCTTTTAGATAGGAAAGTCAATAGGATTGTCATATTAAGAGAGAGAACACTATATATAGTGATATTGGTAGTGTTAACAAAGCTACATAAATGTGCAAATTGTAAAGAATATGGAGTTTTGTGTGCTATGTTATCAGCTAATTGCTGGGTTTTTTTATCAGTTGATCTGACCAAACCAAAAATATGTAAAATTGTTCACTTTTTTTATCCAAGTTTTTCTTACTTTATACACAATATACATAGGTCATCGATTCAGCATTGGCTAAAAATGCTTATTTGTCAAGATGCTTATTTGAATCAGTTTGGGATTGCATATATATGTAATACATGTGTTTTATATAGGCTGTTCGAAATAAGCGTCTGAAATGGTGCTTAGGGGAAACGGGAAAGTGTTTATTCCAACCCAATAACCAAACAAAACAAGCTGTTTTCTCAACATGTACACAAATTAGTGTTTGTTTGCATTAAAAGAAAAAAGCACTACGCTAGTAAGCTGAAAAGAATTTCTAATTCCAATCACCCTATGTATAATCTAAAAGCAACATACAGAATGCCAGTTAGAGAAAGGAGTAGAGATATGTGTGCGCCTATTATAAAAATGCAATGAAACATAGAGAGTTTCATGAAGTGGGTTTGTACAGTGGAGTATGATCTACTGCATTTGGACCATAATCTGGTTAATTGATAAGTATCCCACGGAGTTTGTACATCAATGATTGCCTATCTGCTCTTACGAAGTGTAAACCCCTAGTGACCCGGAATAAATTATTTGCAGAGGTTAATTACAAACCTCAAGTCCTTAATTACTTAGGACCCCATTATGTATTTTAGGATGGTAGCCTTAACCTGTCTAGAGTGGATAACAAGAAACGATAGTCATATGTGCTATTTACGGTTTCAATGCTTAGTATTATGCTGCATAGTAGTACAATGTTATGTTGCTTTGTCTATACTGTATAGACTTTCTTTATTGCAAATCAACAATATTTATGTATATTGCGAACTTTTATTAGTATCTTAAGCATTCTAAATAATGTTACTCATCTAGAAATTATTTGCGGTTATAGTCTCTAGGTATTTGATAATATTCTTGTACAATGACTTACTGATTCTGGTATTCTCCACATATAGGTAGTCGTTCTCCTTTTGCTATGGGAATTGGAAGCACACGTTGTTTCAGTGATGGTTTGACACACTTGCCAGACATTAAAGACGGTGATATCAAGCTTGCCTTTAAGGAGCTTATGGCTGTAAACTGGGCTGAAATACCAGACGCTGTTATTAACAAAACTAAACGAGCATTGTCCAAAAGCACTGAGGACAAGGCCAGCCATGAAGCATTAGCCAACCTTTTACGTTCTGCCGAGGCAGTTGACGAGTTCAGTGGGTTTCTCGTAACTTTGAAAATGGAAATTGATGACAGTGTTGGCATGAGTGGCGAGGTGATATTAACTTTTAATTTAGTTTTATATTAAGGAGGGCCTATACGTAGTTCTTAAGATTGTTTATGTCTAACTGATTAAACTATATTGCAGAATGTAAAACCTTTAAGCGATGACGTTGCTAAGGCATTAAGTGTAGCCTTTGAACGCTACTATGCATACTTGGATTCTTTTGGACCGGATGAGTTGTATTTGAGGAAAAAAGTTGAGAATGAACTAGGAATGAAACTGATACATCTGAAAATGAGATGCAGTGGTCTTGGTGGCGATTGGGGAAAGGTATATATCCTCTTTCTCTTTTCTTTCACACACACACGCTATTCGTGATTAATGTTTATACCAATGATTTATGAATTACTGGATGTGGTTATGGTTTATCCCCAACTAAGAAATGACAACTGAAAGATACGCGGGGTCAAATTGGTCAAATGGGTGATATTTGACAAAAATATAACTTTTACTCTTACATACTCCTAAATTGTTGTATTGCAAAAGATTATTATTATTGTAGTAGCAAAATTTTGATAGTCATAGTCAATCCAACCGAACTGACCCGTTTTGACTCATACTAAAAATTAAAAACAACCATTTCATCCAAACCCATTCTGACCTGTTACCCCACCCGCCATTTTGCTCTTTACTGAAAACAGTTGTATACTTTTTCGTGGTCGGTGCCGTGATCTTTTTTAATAACTTACATATTTAAGTTTAATCAGGTAACTTATTAGACTCGGTGTTTATCTGAAAATCACTGTTAAAATTTTGTACTTTGATAATTGCAGGTGAGTGTTCTTGGAACATCTGGACTTTCTGGTTCTTTTATCGAGCACAGAGCATAGGTATGGACTATCAGGAGATGAATCTATCTTGTTTGTTGTCTTCAGATACTTTGTTCATAGGCCGCTTTCTGATCTTTCGAATTTATGTTTCCGTTTGATTTTACCGACATTGGTTCGGTCGGATTTTGTTCTCTGCTCATTAACTGAATAATAAGAGAAGAACCATCATGTTAGAATTAGTGTTTAGATCAAACTTTTCTGGTCGTTTCACATTAGAAACTTGGAAGAAGATATGACAATCTTGGGCTAGTTCCATTGTGCTGTCATTTTATGCAATTTAAATGAATTGCAACTATATAGAGATGGTAAAAGCGTACATTACGTCACCCAAACTGAGATTCAGATGCTTATTTGGCCGCGTTTGGCCGGTATGACACCAAACACGGGCCTTAGTATAAGAATGTTGATCCTCTATAACCTATATTTTACACAGATCTACCTGCTCAACAAAGTCGGTAGCTCCAGCATAAGAAAGGTTAATTCCTTCACAATATAAACTTAAATGAAGATCTATACTCTTGATATGATTGCCAAAAAATGATTGAAATCATCATTAGTAACTGAATGTTTGGACCGCTGTCATACAAATACAACCCATATCGACTCTTTTCATGCAAATGAGCCGAACTGGCAATGCTTGATAGATCATAGTCCTAATCTTGAGATTAGTACATGCGGCCACGGCTTGTAAAATTCTTGCATAAGATAAATTTAACTCTAGGAGTACTAACAATAATAACATGAATATAATTAAAAAAATCTATCAGAATGAATTATCAATTGGAACTTGATCCAACAACAGAACAGAAGCCATTGAAGGTGCCATACTTTAGTCATCTTGTCGTTTTTCCAAGTCGTTGAGCTGTGAGAAAAACAAGAGACTGAATCTTAGCCATAGCAGAAGTCTTATCAGGCGGACATTTGGAAAGAGCCACATTCAGTAACTGATAAGCCTCATCAAGACTGCCTGCAGCCATATACGCGAGTCCTCTTTTATAAGCATCATGCGCCAATCGGGCATCATATAAAGATAAAGAGTTATTCGTTCCGTCATCAACAACTTTCTTGTTCTTTGGAAGAGCAGGTAGAGGGTTTAAGAACTTTGTTGTCTTGGCGTATTGTAGAGAAGATATAGCTGAATTGATCTCAGCCATTAAAGCATTGGGATTTGATGGTATGATCTTCATATTATCATAGACGCTCCAATGTGGAACTCGGTCGTTAGAACCCATCTTGGGTTGTTTGGTGTCGTTTTTGCTGGACGCTTCACCAGCTGTGGTAGCAAACAAGATAAACCTTAGTTACTTTATAGTTTTACAGCTCGCTATCATCATTGAGTAGCTTCTAAACAAGTTCAGTTGGTATAAAGACCAGAAATATATATATAAAGCTACCTAACATTTACTCCTGTATGGTTAATTGATCCTAGCATTTTTACCTAATAAACCGGTAAGGTAAACAAACAACTAGTCATGACATTGTTGCTGAATCACCAAAATGGAGCAGCAGACACATAATTTACCTTCTTCACGAGTTACCACTAGTAAAATACCAAAAACTAACCAACTTTTGAATTAGTTGATCAAGTTTACCAAAATGTTCATCATCAATAGTAAAAACCACAAAACTTTCACAACTACTAAAAAATTGATCGATGATAAAACTGTTATATTTTCCTTACACCATGCTTTTTTGTCTCGTAACAATCATTTTGCGATTGAACTAATAGGGAAAAATATCCGCAAGAAATCATTACCATCATTATTAATCTAATCTAATGTAAAAGAGACGATCCATAACTCTAGCTCATAGTATCACGAAAACAAACTTAATGGGTCTTTGTCTAAGCTCAATTTTAGGCTTACGAGTTTATGTTTTTCTCGACTTGTATTGAAACTTATAAGCTTATTACAATTACAATATAAACTCATAAGTTTTCTTTTTCTTTTTTTAAACTACACTTAAACCATCCAAACGGACGGCCTCGGACCCGAACCACTAGGAGAGACCAACTATGAAACTAGCCGAAAAGCGAAATACAGGTAACTATAATTCTAGTGCGTATAGGATAAGAAAGACTATTTGGTGTTTGTGTAAAATAATGAGAGATTAGCGAAATTGTACTAACCAAGAAGACGATCGTGACGGTGGACGAAAGAAACGTGCGAGGTTCTGCAACGAGAATAACCAACTTTGCTAATAACTTTATATATGTGAAAGTGTATATTATATAGTTTATGCGGCAAATAACTTTATATATTTTTGGATAAGTTTTAAAAATGGAGTATTTCCATGTTAAATGTGTGACAGGAATCCATCACAAACCAATGGAATCCACGCAACTAGTCACTAGTATCGAATTGCAAGTGTCAAATCACACATGACGTGCCAACCCTAAATCTTGAACTAATTTACTTTGAATTTTTTTTTAGTGAACATTTGCCTAAAAAAAATTGCAACCTCAAGTCTTCAATTATAATTCTGTAGGTGTGTGATTCTGGTTGATTCGGTCGGATTCAGTAATTAGGTCGGGTTTAAGTAATCTGGTCGGGTTAATTCGGATTGAAACTAAAAAAATCATATTCGAATTTAAGCTTAACTAGAATTCGGGTCAAGTTGGGTTATTTCATGTCAGGTCAATTCGGATTCGGGTTAATCTGAGTATAAGAAAAAAGTCTAAAATATGGTTTGTTTAAGTATTAATACAATGTAAAAGTGTTATTCAAGTCAGGTTATTTAGGTTCGGGTCGGGGTCAATTTGGGTTAAGGCTAAAAATTATAAACCTAAACTTGAGCCTAATTAGAACTCGAGTCAATGCAAGTCAATCCAAATTAATCCCAATACATTTTTGAACACGAGTAACCCCACACGAATAAGTTTATTCGCGTTCGAATCGGGTCGACTATTTTAACACCCTAATTGTGTATATCAAAAATTAGACTAGAATTGTTCAAAAAAAAAAAAAAAAATTAGACTAGAAAAAAAACAAGTCAATACACCTTTTATAAAAAAATTTAAAACGTTTGATGAGTTATCACCGGTGTGTTGATAACTTAGTCAATGTTACAACACCGAGTTCCGTGTTGCTCGGCCAAAGTTGTTACCTCTCACCATAATGTATGGTTGATATTTTGAGTAATTTCTTTTAGTGAATGAAGTTAGTTTTGTGAAATATCTGTAGACGTGACATCGCTCGAAAACGAAATAGATAATGCAAGTATGAAAAAAAAAAGATAAAATATGCCGAAACGAATTTATATCACCTAGTTGGAAATTTGCATAAATTACAATGCTTTTGTACAAAGAGATTCTACAAAAAGTTTAAATGCTACTGTATATTTTCTTTTATGTGTAAGGCATGTGAATGAAACACACTTGTTTGATTCAATGTTTTGAAACAAAATAATTCTTTTTTTTACTTTTAAAAATTAACAAAAATTATAAAAATCATAAAACTTACGTATATTGAAAATATAAATTGTTTATCAACCAATATAATATTTAAAAATAAAATTTTATCGCAAATACGTAAAATTTACATAATTTTTTTTAAAAAAGCCAAAAAAATGGAGCCCGGCCGGGTCTCCAAAACCGGATTGACCCGAGCCACCTTAAACCCGTCGGGTTTAGCTAAGTTTCGAACATATGAAACCTGAGTCAAAGTGATCATTTTTTGACCGAAACCGGATCAACCGGTTAACTTCCCACTTAGAGATCGCAAAACTATAGTCGGAGAAGGAGTTCCCATCCGTTGAGGCCTCATTTGGCCGGATCGACCCAGATTTGAAATATTGGTTTGATCATATGAATTATAAATAAGATACGATACTTGTGAATTTTTTGACCTATCTGTCAGATAGGAGATTCATATTAAGGCTCGTTGACATTTTAGTTTTTGAATGGGTTTAAGGTAAACATGTATGCGATGATTTGATAGGGTTTCTCCTCTCGTGAAATTAAGCAGTCGAGATTTTACAGTAAGTCAGTTTGTTATGAAATCCGTTTCGTGTAAAGTGACTAAGCACGAGAAAGTATGTATTAAAAATCAACACGTGTTTATTCTTTGCACGTTTGATACATTTGGTTTCCTTGCAGCTGAGGCTAATGAATGAACTTGAACACCTATTCTGGAAAGACCAGATTACTTAGGACATACCAAAATAAAAAAGTAAACAATAACTTTAATATGGAAGTAATAATATTTACACTATTTGATACAACATTTAAGGAAGCCGGGCTCTCTCCGGTCCCTGTGAAGGTCCGTCTTTACCTGAGGTGGTAAAACTACTTCCAAAATACTAACGAGTTATAAACAATAATGTTTTGAAAAAATAAGAAAATATATAGTACTACTAATTACAAATAGAAACATAACCTTCAAAAAATTACAAATAACATCCTTTGGACTGATAAGAGGTTTTTTATAATGAAGCGGATTTCATAACAACTCAAACAAACACGGTTATTTAATGGCATTATAATGTCAGGTGTTAACAAGGGACGGGTTTTCGCGTTGTGGTGAGTTTTTGTGCTATAAAAAAAAAAGTGACGTGATATGCACTTTTTCCATAACATCAGCTCACGACACGAGACCGTACTCCGAGCTCTCACACTTAAAAGAGGAAAATAGTTTAGACAGTTCTATTTTTCACTTAGTAAAAGAGGTTCCCTTTAACCATACATAAGGTTCTGATATATATAGATTTTAAAAGGCTGTTGTAATAATACCCACACCCCAAATCGAGCATACATATCCGGACGCCTTTCATGCATGAATAGCGGGGAAAGAAATGGCTGTTAATGGTAATGAGAAACGCTGTACGTCTTGGCAGGCTGTAACGTTATAGCAAAATGGACAGTTCTGTGTTTGGACTTTGGAATAAACAGAAACTAGAAATTAAACAACTGAACTAAATCAAACTGCATATATTACTAATATTACATTACAAAAAGATGACACTGAATTCTCAAAAATACCCTAAACGTATTTCTCAACCAAATCAAACCTAGAAAGAAACTTCTTATGATTACAATCCAACATTTCACTCAAACTGCAAGTAATGTTCTTCTGCTTCAAAAGCTTTTCTCGCCTCTCGAGCCGCTTCTTTAAACCATGCTGAAAAAACTCAGGATAATCTGCAGCTTCCTCAAGTCCTCGGTTCATTACCTCTACCAAAAACCTAATCCTTGGTTCTAACGAATTCTTTACACTCTTGATCAAAATAGGCGGATAACGAGCCACTAAAGTTGCTATCTGTTTGGAATCAAACCCTCTTGTTTTGAGGTAATCACAATTAGGCTTCAGAATCTTGTCAACATCTCTACACAGAACTTCTGGAAAATTAATCGCTACCTTTTGAAGATCGAGTTTTGTTACACCTAAAGAGAGTAAGAACTCGGTTGTGGGGCGTAATCTTTTTTCAACATTGTAACCCATAATTGACGGGGTTTTAACCAGGATTTTACCAATCGTCCCTTCTTTGGTCAACCCGATACCAGCAAGAAAGTCAACTACCCCAGAAAGCTTCAAGTCAATGCTGTAGCTGATGATTCTTGGATTATGTAGAAGCAATTTACCGAGTTGAGCTCCTGTCACACCAAGTGACTCGAAGAAAGCAAGAAGTGGGCAGAGCTTTTCTTCCACACTGTGAGTTAATATATGCGGGAATTTGGTTATAGCAGATGCAACTTCATTTGGTTTGGTTCCTAATGTTGCTAGACATTGGACCATTGGGATAAGCTTTTCGTTTAAATCAAGGGTCATGATTCTAGGACATTTTGTGACAATGGAAGGAAGTTTTCTTTCATGGATGCCGATTTCTTTCAAGTAATCCCAATTTTCGGATAGATTTTCTTTCTGGACACCCTCGAGGCGTTTGCACTTTTTGAAGATTTCATGAATGTTTTTGTCATCAAAACCTTTGTGTTTGAAGAACCATAAAGTGTTGTTGTTGTGGGTATTACTGGTGTCCATATGCCCTGAAAATGTGCTGAAAGTAAAACACGTTTATACATATATAAAAGTTCAAAGAAAAAGACAGCAAAAAGGTTTATATTGTCTTTAATCTAGCCTTACCTACATGACTACAACTTATCCTTGAATCTAGCCTACGTACATGACTGGATTGAAAGAAATTTATTGAACTGTCCTTTTTAATCATTTAGTCAAACTATCAATTTGCCCGTTGTGCCTTGGGTCACCATGATCGCAAGTTGCATTAGACACCTTTTGTAAAATTCAATACTATCTGACATATGTGCTCCTTAATTTCCCTCTTGCAAATACTTGTAAATAAGGAATGATAGCGGTAAGTGCCCTACGGTGCACTCAACGAGCAATGGTCCCCATGAGCAACACACAGCACATAGTCTGGAGACAAGAAACTATTCTAAAGAGCACAAAAATGAGGAAAATACCCTTGAAGTGGCTAGAAATAACATAAGCTAGAACTTTCGAGAGGGAGAAATCTACCATTGTTATGTCCCTAAAATTTGTCTTCTTTCATTTGTACTTGTTACCCCTTAACACTATCTAAACTTGGTTAAGTAATTTTGTGTGTTTATATGCGTTATTAAATCTCAATACAGTCCTAAATCACTAATCAGTATAGAGTCCAAGTAAAATTTCATAATGACTCTTATTGTATTGAAATTCAACATCATAAAATAGCAATTTAATTCAACTAATTTGAGCTAATCAAACATGAACAAGGGGATGAAGAAGACAAATATCAAGATACCGAGAGAGATAACAATAGCAGTCACCACACTCTCAATAGCCCAAAATCTCACGGATTCTCTGCTACAAGGTATTTTCCTCACTTTGTTGCTAGTTAAAACAATTTCTTGCCAATTGCAGTTGACGTACCACATGTTGCAAATTGTGCATTACTCCTTTGACTCCATGAGTTAAATATAAGACACTCCTATGTTAGTGTAGAAAAAAGCATTAATAACAACACTCTTGGTATCTGCTTTCACCAATTCGTATTTAATTTGCTCTTTTTGACTATGTGGTAACGCATATTTGCCCAATGCAACCTCGTTGGTAATCCACCAAGCATTACAAGTGAGTCAAAGTCAGGTCTTTCAAACTTAAGGTTATCTTCCATAGTCCCAAAACACAATTTTAATTGTTACCATGTCATCCAGCATGTGATTCTAACAAATTAGCAATCTATTATAATCAGCCACACTAACACAATCACATTATAAAGCAAGAAATCCAGAACGCCTACAACCGTTTCACAGTTAACCATATTTAACATAACTAATTTAGCACATATAAATTACTTAGAGGATCATCAACAAATCCTTAAATATAATATTATTTGCCTTGCGTTTTAGTGGTGGTGCACTAACTTTATGTGTACCAATCCCCCTTCCCATAATACAAAAATTTAAGAACAACTTAGCGGTACCAACATGCCTAGCGGTATCCAAGGTGCATCATAGATGCCCTCAACTATATGTGGTGGATTCAACTTAGAAAAGGGGTGGCGGACGCAGAAAGTTGTAATGTGGGGGGCAAAAAATTTTTCCCCAATAATAACAAGCCGAAAAAACTACGATCGGAATATAAAAAAACCGAGTATTGTTACTTAAAAATGAAGAATTTTTTAGTTTTAGAGCGTTAGATATTGGAATTCAATGTGAGGGTGGGGGCAATTTGGGTTTTGAGTGGGGGGCATTTAAAAAAAACGCTCAAAAAGAAGAAAAATTACACTATAATCTCGACCAAAGTCGAGCCATAGGGGGCAATAAAATAATCTCAAATCATTTTAAGAATAAGAAGCTTGTTTACTCCAAAATAAGTAGACTTATTATCCAAACAATCGACAAAGATGGACCTTGGCGAGGGTTACCCCTAAAAACAGTGTAAAAGATTCTTATCTTAATATACCTTCGATTAAAAAGGTAACAACATCTAGTACCATTAAGTTAACAGTTTAAACATTTTATAATCCTAGAGCTTTCATCAAATTTGGTCCAACCCATAAACCTTTATTTATTTATTTCTGGAAATGGCTACAATCAAACAATTGAGAATTGCATTCACGGTCTCGCAGTAACCGCAAGTTCACAAGTATAAAAGTGTAAAAGATATATAAGGTTGTGTATGCACTTAGAACTGCTAATCTAGGCATTGAATAAAATTAGGCATTTCCATAAACACAAGATTAAAAAAAAAAAGTGAAGAGATAAAGAGAAGAAAAGCACTTACTTACAGGTGATTTTAGTGAGTGTCTTATCCCCTACTGAAACTGCTTGAGTTTCTTCTACTTCTTTGGTTGTGAATTTGTGTTTTTTTTTTGTCTTTACCTGACTCCAAATAAACACAAGGCTGCTTTTCTCCCAAAGCCCAGGCCCAATTCTGTTCTACGTCTAATATAAAATATTAGGTACATGGTAAAGATATTAATTCCATACAAAATATTACGTGAATACTAGCACGATGCGACAACGAGTATCTTGTATCCCAACAACAACGATACCTAATTCTGCCTAAGCAGGGTATGAGGAGATGAAAATGTATACAGAACGTACTTTACTTTCGGGCGGACCTTCAGGTAATTTTTGTATGATTATATATATTGATAAAACATTTTTTTAAAGTATTTTAAAATGGTACACTTTTCAGCTCTATGAGTAATGAGTTAAAATTTGGTTTATTATTGTATCAAATATTACTAGAAAGATAATGTATAATGAGTACAACTTATGTTGGATAATCAACCATCTTTTTTCTTAAGCTAAGTGGAATAAGAATGAGTTGTTAATTAAAATAAATTGTCTTACACAAACTATTAAGCATAAAATTAAGCCAACAAAATAATTCACAAATATAAATATGCGTGAATCATTAATCAATGTAAGAATAAATATGAAAATCCATAAAAATGATCAAAATATAAATAAAGTTATCAAAAATAATTACAAAGAAACTAGCCACGCATGATATGAATTAGAATTAATTCTAAAAACCAATAACAATCCTTTTTTTTGCGCGAGTGCAAACATACACCCCCGGTTAGAGGTGCGAATAAACCGGATAAAATCGGATTCGGATTTTTGAAAATCCGGATTTGATAAAACCGGATTTTTGAAAATCCGGTTTCGGATCGGATCGGATTTTTCTCGATCGGATTTTTTCGGATTAAAAAGTTCGTATCGGATTTTTTTCGGATTAAAATTTTCGTTATCGGATTTTATCGGATTTTTTTCGGATCGGTTTTTTCGGTTAAAAAATGTTCGGATCGGGTTTTTTTCGGTTAAAAATGTTCGGTTCGGGTTTTTCGGTTAAAAGTGTTGGTGTCCTTTTTTTTCGGAATTTATTTACAAACATTAAAAAAAAAAATACAACTATATAACATTAAAAAAAATACCATAATAATTTTTATTTCAACAAGACAATCATACAAAACATATATGTTTTCCATTCGGGAATCGGGATTAGAAAAAGATTAGAGAAATGAGAGGGTTTTTTGATATGTTTTCAACCCCAACTCAAAACATATATATATACTAAGTTACTAGCCATTTCTATGCTCAAAAAGACAAAAAAAACGGCCAAAAAACATGCCAAACGGCTATATAGCCGTTACCCTTAAACTAGCCAATGTTTTTGGAATTCGGATTGTTTTTTCTGAAAAATCCGGTTAAAACCGGTTAAAACCGGATAAAACCGGATAAAACCGGTCAAAAAAAAAACCGGTTTTACAAAAAATAAAAAAAAAAAAAAAAAAAAAAATTTTTTATAAATTTTAAAAATCCGGTTAAATCCGGTTTTTTAAAAAACCGGATAAATCCGGAAATTTATCCGGTTTTTATCCGATTTTTTAAAAATCTGAAAACCGGTCTAACCGGTTCGGATAAAAAAATCCGGATCGGATAAATCGAAAACCGGATTTTGAAAAAACCGGTTCGGATTTTTGAACCGGATTTTCAAAAATCCGGTTTTCATTTGCACCTCTACCCCCGGTTATCTCCTTTAGACCCATTCCTCCATTTTGAATAAGTAGCTAGTGGATATTTGGGGTAATAATTTAAAAATGCATTTAACTTGCCATTTTTTATCGTTATGTGTAACCATCATTTTCTTTTCCTATATTATCATTAAAATTTGTGATTTCGTACATTGTGCGTACCCGGTGACCTGCTTGCGTGGTTAACAGGTTACCTGAACAATAGTTTAATTTTTTATTACAACGTTAATCTTTTATATTAACGGCCATTAATATAAACAATTAAAATTTGATTTTCTAAAAAAATAAAATATATGACTTTAAAAAAAAGCATCTAAACTTCAAATAAAAAAAATCTCCTAAATTTCTTGTCCTTTTTTTTTCTAAATATGTGTGTTTATAAATTTTTGAGGAATATTTTTATAAAATTTTAAATTCTATTTTTCAGAAATCTTACCTTTTTACAAAGTCTTAAATTTTCAAAAGTAAAATCTTACATTTATTAAAAAAATAATTTTCTTTTAAAGAAATTGTTGGTCTCCCTAAGAAAATTTAAAAATTCAAAAGTAAAAATATTTCCATTTTAAAAAAGAAGTGAAATGTTCTTAAAAAAATGAAAAACATTTTACTTTTTTAAACACCAAAGTACTTTTTTTAAATTATATCTTTAAAAAGTATTATTAATTTTAAACCTTTTTTTACATTTAGAATTCATATAAAAATGTGTTATACATCAATTTTTCGTACATCGACACTTTTTTTTGTATTTTTATATAACCGGGTGTATATTTACTTTTTTTAAGATTTTTTTCAAATTTTATTTTGCAAAAGTCTTCCTTTTTCTTATAGAATCTTAAAATTTTCAAAGTAATAAATCATACTGTTTTTACAATTTTTTTAAACATTAAATTTTTATACAAATACTCATATTCTTTTTTACAAAATTATAAATTTTCAAAAGTTGAAATTGTATTTTTTTTACAAAAAAATCTTGAAAATTTTGTTTCTATAAAAAATCGTACTTTTTTACAAATCTTTAAAATTTTCAAAATTAAAAATATTCACATTTTTTTATAAGTAAAATGTTTTAAGACTATAAAAAGTACGATTTTTGTAAAAAAACTTCAAAATTTGTTTATGCAAAAAATTCGTAAATATTTTTACTTAAAAAGATGTAAATATTTTTTATTATGAAAACTTTAAGTATTTGTAAAAAAGAGTACGATTTTTTGTAGAAATTTTTTTTTCAAAATTTACTAAAAAAGATACAATTTTGACTTTTGAAAATTTAAAGTTTTCTAAAAAATAGTATGATTATCTGTATAAAAATTTAAAAGTTTTAAAAAAAAACTGTAAAAGATTTTGTAAAATTCTAAAAAAGTACGATTTTTACCTTCGAAAATTTAAATTTCTATAAAAAAGGAGTACGATTTTTGAAAAAAAATTCCAAAATATCTTTGTGCCAAAAAATTCCTATAAACATTTTTTTAAGTTATACCTTTTGTACACAAATTGTTAAAAAACTCTTACAAAAAATTACTGTAATTTTTTTTGAAGTTATACGTTTTCTAAAAAATATTATTTTGTTTCGAAAATCAAAGTTCAAGTGTTTATATGAACAACCGTTAATATAAGGACTAACATCGTAATAAAAAATTAAACTGTCGTTAAGTTAACCTGCTAGAGCAAGTCCAACAAGTCACCAGTACACACAATTTACAAAATCACAAAGTTTAATAGTAATTTAGAGAAAAAAATGGCTACATAGAACGGTAAAAATGACAAGTTATATGCATTTTTAAGTAATTAGCCCTAGATATTTTTGGGTAAGAAATAGAAAAGTGATGAGACTGCTTTTATACATAGTCTCATCGTTCAAAACGGGCTTAAAATGGTAAAAATATCATAAAATGTGCCAAATATATGCTTGTGTTTGTTCAATGTGTATTTTAGGTACGGATATTGAGAAAATAACAAAAGATCACAAGAAACAAGCAAAAACGAACACGGGAAATGAAGCCGCAAAATGAACCGGGCCCTAGAGTTGATTTTCCAAGAAATGTCCTTGAAGAATTGAAGATTGTACAAGAAGGGTCCTTCCTTATTGAAGAATTGACACTTTTAACCCTTGTATATTCATAATTACAAGTTTGTTCCTTAAAGTTTGTCAAAATTACAACAAGGACCATCAACTTTGAAGAATTGACAAGAATGGTCCCTCAAATTTGAATACTTGTCACTTTTAGTCCTCCACAAAGTCAACAATACAAGTCAAGACCTTGAAGATTGAAGACATTATAAGTTTGGTCCTTCAAATATCATGAATTGGCAAAACAAGTCCTTGGTAAAACCTTTGTAAAGTTTTTGGGGCAAAAGTATGAAAAACCAAACTTACTTAACAAAAGAAATCTGATTTTGTGATATTAAACTACAAATGAAAGAAGGAAGAAAGAAGGAGGGTAGAATCTACCAAGACAAGAAAGTTACCTAGACCAACCAGCTCATGCCACGTGCCCCACTATCTCTTTTCCTCCGATCACAACACACCAAACTAATTTAACTAATTTAATTAGTTAGTTATTAATTTCGCGCTAAACACCTTTTTTAAACGCAAACAAGATCAAACCTGGTGTTCTTCATATTCATATCAAAATTAGGGATTCACTAATCACTTAGAATTAACCCTTAATCTCCTCCAGATTTATGATTAAGGGACTAATGATCATAACCCCACCCCTAAACCCTTTGCCACATCACCTAGAAGCTCACATGATATACCTTGCTACAGGTTTTTAGGGAAGAAGACAAAACTTGGCAGAAAATCTACAAACCACAATCAAGCTTACATTTTAAGCTTGTTTTGAGCCTTTGGATCAAATTGCACCCATCTAGCATCAACAAAACGCCTAGATAACTTCACATGTTAGCTAAAATTTAAATTTTACAAGGGGAATTCTGGAAGTTCATTACCTAGGGTTTCCTTTATTTTTCAGCTTTGTAGGACTTGTAAGGCTCTATATAAAGCCTCTAGATTACAACATTTTACTTTGTTCTTGGATTCCTAGGTCAAAAGTCTGTAAAGCTTATTTTCTAAGTGAATGAAAAAAGTGTGAACTTTGTGACGAATTCCAAGTCCCAATTTACTTTCTTGTTAACGTTTAATGATTTGAGTTTATGTTTATGAAGTTTCAAAGTTTGGTTTGGATTGTGCAAGTTGTTTCAAAATTTTTCCAAAAATCTGATTTGTTTTGTAAGTCTAGTTCAAACACTTGAACTCTTAGATTATAAGTGATCATAACACCTTGATAAGGAGATTATCAAGGTGTAGTGAGCTTGTGGTTTGGGAGGAATCAAGGAGTGGGGAACAAGCTTGAATCAAATCTTGTTCATTTTCATTATTTTTCATATAATATGTTATTTCTAACCTTGGTGTTCTTAGCAGCTTGTTGGAAGCGTGTGCCTTGTTAAGCTAGGCACATAAGCTCTAAATTCGTGAGTGCGGATGTACATTCATGAGTTTTGAGCCTTTCTTTCCCAAAATCTATTAAAAAAGTGGTTATAAGTGATTTTGTGATATGCTGTTGTATGTGTTGTTCTTGTGGCTTGAATCTTGTTCTTACTGCATGTTATTGTGGGTATGATGCTTGATTAGGCTTAGGTAAACCTGTTTAACACATTTGCTTTGTTAAATTTTGATTTAAAAAGTGAAGTGTTTTAAGGGTATAATTTGAGTTTGAGTTAGTGTTTAGGGTTGTTAAGTGCTTTTATCTATTATATAGTTGGTTGAGTGCTGATATTTGCCATACTTGTGTTCTTAAACATCAAATCTAAATCTATGCCATAACTTGCTTATTTTTGCCTGTTTTGATCTAAAATCTTGGGAACAGCTAGAGTGTATGCATGTTTAGGGTTAAAAAGTGCTTAAACAAAGTTTGTGTAAGCTGATAAGTAGATTTGAGGGTTTGAAATTGGATCTGTGGTCAAGTATATCAGCAAAGGATTTTTGTGTTCTTCATTGTTCATCAGTAAGTAACATAGGTTTGAATATAGCTTAAATCTTTGATTCAGTGCATGAAACAAGTTTATGTATGCTTATTTGAGTTTATTATAGCTTGTGTATGCATTTGGTGAAATCTGGTTGGCTTAATCTTGCTTAAATTGCTTATTTCTTCAAAACTGCTTATTGTTCAAGTCTGTGGCATATCTGAGCACATTTTGATTAAACTGTACTAATTGGCTTGGTGAAATTGTGATTTCTTGCTTGTTATTGACTCCTTATAACTCACTGGTTATAAGGGTGCCTCGATTGTCCATTAATTCCAAGTAAATCTCACTAAAATCAAAGGTCAAGAAAGTCAAACAGTGGGAATCCTTTCCCACTGCTACTAGCCACTGCTAGAGTTATTTATCATTCAACTTATCAATAAGCTATAATAGCTTATTTAGACTTGCAAAAACTTTGTTTTTGTAATCAATCTTCCTTATTTGACCCATTTGACTATATTGGAGCATTTGAGACTTTGACTTTTAGGTTTGACTAGAAAACCAACTTAGTTGACTTTTTTCATAAGTGTTTATTTGCTTTTTCCAGCTCATTCAGTGTGCTTTTTGGAAATCTTTTTGATTATTAAGCTTAGTTAAGTGATTTGAAACATTTTGCAACAAGAATCAGCTCTTGAAACAGCCTAAAACTCGAAAACGACTATTTTGTTGTTTTGTGTAGAGAGCTTTTGATTATTTCAGGCTTATTTCTTGGGCTTATTCAAAAATTCTTTTTACAAACAGCTTTATAAGGTCAAGAGAAGGATGTGTGTCAAATTTCAGCTTATGGCATTAGCTTGTGGCTTAATGGGCCAAAAAGCCCATTAAGAATAAGTTGTTTGCTTATTAAGCTGTGATAAGCTAACTTTCAGCTTTTAGGCCTTTAAAGTTTTGTGTTTAAAATTAAATTTTAAGCTAGACTGGAACTTTTCAGCTTATTTGGATAACTTTTTGCTTATTGGGCCAAAAAGCCCATAAGGTTGGACTGTTTTCACTTTTAGCCCATTTGGAGGCCCATTAGGGATATTTTGTAATTTCATTTTCTTTTTATTTAGGTTATATTAAACTAGTTTGTAAGTTTTTATAATTTTTTATAAATCTTGAATTTTTATTAATATTTTATTATTATTTTATTATTAAAAATAGTTTTTAATATTTTGCAACTTTTTCATTTTTCTTAGGTTAAATACATTAAGTTAGAATTTTTAAAACTTTTAGATTAATTTTCGTGTCATTTAATTAACCTTTAGAATTATTTTAATATTTTAATAGTTTTTAATCATTTTTAAATAGTTTTAATTAATTTATATTTTTTCAAAAATAGTTTTTAGCTTAATCAAGTTATTTTAGAGGTTTACAAATTGAAAATTCTCATTTTTGGATTTTTGTTAATTAATTTGATTTTTTGGGCTTTAATTAGCATTAAAAAATTATTATTTAATTAAATAAAATGTGTTAATGCAATAATGACTAAAAACGTTACTTGCATTTTTCGGTCTCGCTTAGTTTTGATTACGACAATATGTAAAAACAAGCATTTACGAAAATAACAAAAAACGAATTCTTGAGTTCAAGTATTTTTCATTTTACCCATTTTCACTTAAGGTATGGATAAACAAGTACTAACCTTAATCAAGTGATCAAGTGATTTAATCTTTTCTTAAAACTCACTTTTTATTAAGTGTGACAAGTTTTTTTATTAAACTTTCCTTTTAAGAAAATGTTTTATTAAATTAATTATTTGAAATTTGAAAATGGCGTATTCTTATTTGGTTAAGAATATCCTTTTAGGATATTTTTTATACCCAGATAAGACCTCCACCACTAAAGGACAAAAAGGAGCGGAGTCTAGTCCGGCGGTACCTTAGCACCTAGGCGGTACCTTATCGATAAGGTACCGCGGTCTTAGATAAGGTACCGCGGGCAGAACTAGCCGTTGGCTCCTTTGTCCTTTAAATAGTGGACCATTCTCAGCTTTTCAATTCACCTCTTTTGCACATTCATTTCCAGATTCAAACCCTTCTTTAATCACTCAAATCTTTGATCATTTGTCTGATTATTACTTGTTTAAGAAGTAAATCTTGTTCTTCCATCCCTTCCTCTCCAAGTGCAAAGAGAAGAACACTATCCTTGTGAAGTGTTGAGTCCACCATCAAAGATCCATTGAAGATCTAATTTTATACATTTGTAGTTGTGTCATAGTTGTGAAGATCCAAGTAGTTGTGTCTATTTGGAAGTTGTGTATGTACTAAGTATAGTTGTGTAGATCGGTCCTATCTACGATTAGGGCTCGACTTTTAGCTTAGAGTCGGAAATTGGTTAAGCGACGTGTACGGTTTTCTCCACCATAAGGAGCTTGTTGTGTAGTGAACTCTCGAGTAAGGAGTACTCGAGGAGTGGAGTAGGAACGAGGAGTGAGCTTCGTTGCCGAACCACTATAAATCCTTGGTGTTTGGTTTGATCTTTCTTTACCCTTAACTCTTTACATTCTTTATTCTTTTTGCATATACATGTGTTAGTATTAGATTAGCTACACTATCATTCTTTATTCTTTGTGGATATTTTGTTAGTATTAGTTTAGTTACACTATCATTGTTCATATTGTGCATAAGAAGATTTCACATATTTCCTCAAGCCTAAGTTTTGAAAAAGGATTTTTGGAAATCACCTTTTTTAACAAGTAAATATAAGAAACTATTCAACCCCCCCTTCTAGTTTCTACAATTGGTATCAGAGCGGGTTGCTCAAGAATTTTTAAAGTATATTGTATTTTAAAACTTGAATCGATCTATGGATTCCAACAAGTACCTAGAAGGGCAATCTATGCAAAGACCACCACTTTTTGAAACCGATAGTTTAATTTATTGGAAAAATAGATTTGAAACTTATGTGAAATCAAAAGATTTAGATCTTTGGCATGTTATTACCAATGGTGATTTTTTACCCTTTCAATTTAATGAAGTTTCTAAAACAAAAGAATTGGTCACTTTTAACAAAGCTAATGACGATACTAAAAAGAAACTTTCAAAAAATAATGAGGCTAAAATGGTGATTTATAATGCTTTGCCTAAGAAAGAGTATGAAAGATTTTTTATGTGTGAAACCGCTAAAGATATTTGGAACACTCTTTTAGTAACCCACCAAGGTAATAGCCAAGTCAAAGAAAGCAAAATCGATCTTCTTGTCCAACAATATGAACAATTTGTCATCTTAGAAGATGAAACTATTGATAGTGCATTTGCTAGGTTTAACACCATTATTACTAGTCTAAAAACACTTGATGAAGGTTTTTCTAGCAAGAACAATGTTAGGAAGTTTCTAAGGGCCTTGCATCCAAAGTGGAGAGCAAAAGTCACGGCGATTGAAGAGTCGAAAGATCTCTCAACTTTATCACTTGATGAACTCATAGGAAACTTGAAGGTTCATGAGATGATAATTTTGAAGGACTCGGAATTAGTGAAAACCAAGAGTGAAAGGAAATCTCTTGAACTTAAAGCCAAAAAGGCATAAAGTAACCATGATAGTTCCTCGGAAAGCGATGACGAGGAGTATGCATTGGCGGTGAGAGATTTCAAGAAGTTCTTCAAGAGACGAGGTCAACACGTTAGGCAACCCAACTATGACAAGAAACCATTGTCAAAGAATCGGTTTGTCAAGAACGAAAAAGGTGATAGGAATTGATTTAGATGTGGTGATCCAAATCACTTCATTGGTGATTGTCCAAAGCCCGCTCGTGATAAGAACCACACGGCATTCGTTAGTGGCGCTTGGAGCGATAGCGGTGAAGATGATGATGACAACCCCAAATAGGAGAAATGTTTTATGGCTCACACTTCTAAAGAGGTACATTCCGAAACTGAATATTATAGCAATGATAGTTCCACTTTCGATGATATTGAATTTGAAGGCAAATATGATAGCTTACACAAATTTAGTCTTAAATTCATAGAAAATAATAAAACCTTAAAATCAACCAAAACTAAGCTTGAAAATGAGATCAATGAACTTAGGGAGAAATTGGTTAACTTGAGAAAAACAAAGAGGTTGATTTAGGTTGCTTAAGTTGTGAGAAACTTAGATTAGAGAATGAAGATCTCAAGAGCACCTCCATTAAATTGGAAAAGTTCATGAAAGGTACTAGTGCTCTTGATGATATGTTAAACAAACAAGTTCATTCTAAGGAAAGACTTGGTCTAGGTTTTAACTCAAATGAAGCCTCAACTAGTGAACCAAAACAAGTCAGGTTTTCACAAAAAACGCCCACTGGACGCGGTTCCAAATTGTATGGCGTGGTTCCTTATCACTATGGAACCGCCGCCATAGATAAGGAACCGCGACCAGAGGATGTTTTTGGTGAAAATCCTGAACTTTCTGAAAAGTCTAAGTTAGATGAAAAAGTAAAGCATCTTACTGTTAATAAGGTAAAATTACCCATACTTGACGGCAATGATATTGGTAAGTTCTACAAGCCATTAAGTAAACCTCTTATGAGAAATAGAAGTTTATCTAGACTATCCTCTACTCCACCGAGAGTACGGAATGAGTCTAAGCCTAGAAGTAGAACGACAACGCCTAGAAGAGATAATCAAAACAACTCATGACCTAGAAGTAAAACTCCAACACCTAGAAGGAATAATAATAACTCTAAACCTAGATCAAACACACCTAGGAGAAATAATGAACAACAAAATGGTTACATGAATTACTACCCTCCTCCATTTTGTTCTCCATGGGGAATCCCCTCCTCATTCATGCATCCCAACCAAATGCAAGAGATGTTTGGAACTAACAACTTTGGACCCATGAGATATTGGGGACCAAATGTTTGATCTTGTGTGTTGTTACCTAGATATGCTTGGGAATTGATTTAGAGCCCGATGAGTGGATTAAGGATAGTGGATGTTCTAAAGACGTGAAGGGTAATCGAAGTTTGTTCTCGCATTACAAAGCATATGATGGAGGTAACGTCACATTCGCTAGTAGTCTACGTGGTAATATCATTGGCAAAGGTACGGTTTCTCTTAACTCCATGATCATTGAAAATGTTGAGCACGTAGATAACTTAGGTTTTAACCTTTTAAGTATAGGTCAAATTTGTGATAATAAGTGTAAGGTCATCTTTTCGGAACATGACAGTGAAATCGTAAAAGATGGAAAAGTCACTGGAAAAGGTGTTAGAAAGCATGGGCTTTATGTCATGAAGGTTAATAAGAAGTCAAAATACAACATATGTCTTGCGACTATAGATGATAGTTCTACTCTTTGGCATAGGAGATTAGGTCACGCTAATATGCGTTTAATTCAATCTTTAGTCTCTAAGGAGTTGGTAAGACACCTCCCCAAGATTAAGTTTGATAGTCACTTTTGTGATGCTTGCAAAGTTGGAAAGCAAGTTCACTCAAGTCACAAAGCCAAGAATTTGGTTTCGACCTCTCGGTGCTTAGAGCTCCTACATATGGATCTCTTTGGACCTTCCGCCATACGGAGTTATGGAGGTAACCTTTATACCCTAGTTATAGTTGATGACTATTCTAGATTCACTTGGACTAGATTTTTGGCATCTAATAATGAAGCTTTCGATCACTTCGAAATATTTAGTCGAAGAATTCAAAATCAACTAGGATGTTCAATTGTTTCTATTAGGACGGATCATGGTAGGGAATTTGATAATGAAGTGCAATTTGGTGCCTTTTGTGAAGCTCATGGTATTACCCATAACTTCTCGGCTCCTCGCACTCCACAATCAAATGGGGTAGTTGAAAGGAAGAATAGGACTCTCCAAGAGATGAGTAGGACGATGTTAAACAAGCAATCTTTGCCTCAAAAGTTTTGGTGCAATGCCGTGGACACATCGACTTATATTCTCAACCCTTTCCTAGGAAAGACCCCCTATGAGATTCTTAAAGGTAAGAAACCCTCATTAGAATACTTTAGGGTGTTTGGAAGCAAGTGCTTTATCCTCAACACCAAAGACTACCTTACCAAGTTTGACCCAAAGTCTTACGAAGGTATCCTTTTAGGTTATTCCCAAACTAGTAAAGCCTACATAGTCCTAAATAGAACCTCGGGGGTTATTGAAGAATCACTCAACGTAACCTTTGATGAAACCCCTCCTTCACCCAAGACACCACCATTGGTTGATGATGACTTGGATGAATTAGAAGTAGTTAAAGCCAAAGAGGTTAGAAAAATAGGAGTTGAAGACCTTAGTGTTGAAAAGGAAGTAAACATTAAGGATTCTAGGGATCATAATCTCAATAATGTCATTGGTGACTTAAATCAAAGGACCCTAAGATCTCAAGTCCAAAACCAAAGCAACTTCTTTTGTTTTGTCTCCTTGATTGAACCAAAGAATGTTAAAGAAGCTTTGACGGATGAGAGTTGGGTCATTGCGATGCAAGAAGAATTGAATCAATTCGTTGCCAACGATGTTTGGGAACTTGTTCCTCCACCTAGAAGTTCTACCATTATAGGAAACAAATGGGTATTTAGGAATAAGCTAGATGAGAATGGTGTTGTGTCTCGTAACAAGGCTAGACTTGTAGCTCAAGGCTATAATCAACAAGAAGGGATTGATTATGACGAGACATATGCACCGGTAGCTAGATTAGAATCAATTAGAATCCTTTTAGCCTACGCTTGTGCCTTAGATTTTAAGCTTCAACAAATGGATGTAAAGAGTGCATTTCTTAATGGTTTGATCAATGAGGAGGTATATGTGGCTCAACCTCCCGGCTTCATTGATATTGAGAAACCGGACCATGTTTACAAGATTAAGAAAGCACTTTATGAACTCAAACAAGCACCCAAAGCTTGGTATGATAGACTTAAAGCGTTTCTTGTTAAACATGAGTATACCATGGGAATGGTAGACAATACACTCTTTACAAAGAAGAAAGGTTCTCATCTCATAATCGTACAAATATATGTTGATGACATTATATTTGGTTCAACTTGTCAAGAATTGTGTGATGACTTTGCCAAAATCATGCATGATGAGTTTGAAATGAGTATGATGGGAGAACTTAACTTCTTTTTAGGACTCCAAATTAAAAAAATGGACGATGGTATATTCTTTAGTCAATCTAAGTACGCTAAAGAAATGCTAAAGAAATTTGGATTAGAAGAATCTAGACCAATGAAGACCCCTATGGCCTCGGATACTAAACTCACCGTAGATGATGATTGTGAGTCGGTAGACAACACCAAATATAGAGGTATGATTGGTAGTTTGTTGTACCTAACGGCAAGTCGACCGGATATCATGTTTAGTGTTTGCCTTTGTGCTCGCTTCCAAGAGGCTCCCAAAACCTCTCACCTTGAAGTGGTTAAGCGTATCTTTCGATACATTAAAGGCACTATACATTTAGGATTATGGTATCATAAAGGGACCGGCGTAGAAACCATTGTCTACGCGGACTCGGATCATGCGGGAGACTATGTGGACCGGAAATGTAAAACCCGTATTTTAAATCGAGAATTTATAAATACGCGGTTTATTATCACTTTACGCGGGAAAATTGCCAGCAGCATATGTTGCGTCGCAACAGATGTGTCTTGCGCCGCAACTCTTGATCCGCAGCACCATGATCTGTAGGCCCTTCAATTGCGCCGCAACTCACGTGTCTTGCGCCGCAACTCATGATCCGCAGCACTATGATCCGTAGCCCCTTCATCTGTTGCGCCGCAACGCATGTGTCTTGCGCCGCAACTCGTGAATTGGGCCAAGCCCGTGTGAAGGAAATAAAACAGACGGGGGAGTATTCTTTTCCCTTTCTAGGCCGACACTAAAAAAAAAAAAAACAGAAAACCTTAAAGATTAAATCCAGCCGCCACTCCTCCTTCTTCTGTGTCGCGACCTACACCAAGAAAAAAAAAAAAAAAACAGGAAGAGAGATCGTGGTTCATTGGTTTTGAAACCCTAAATGTTATGTAAGTATGAAAACCCTAATTAGTTTTATTTCTTTTCCTTTTAATCCGAATTAATTGGGGTTTAAAAACATGTTTAGCAAATCGAATGAATTGGGTTTGTGTTCTGGACGTGGCGGGTTCGTTGGCACCCAAACCGAGAGTCAAGAGACTCTCGGTGGTGATGATTTCCACCAGCCGCAACCCAGTTTAGGGTGTTGGTTTGGTTTATGCCGTCGGGGGAAACAAGAAGATAGGCAGGGGGTTTGTTTTGTTTGGCAGTGGGTTTTAAAACAGGAAATAGGGCTGTTTGGCTACAGGGGTAACGGGCTGTTTGGCAACCGGTTTAAAACAGTTAAGAGTGCGTTTGGGACTGTTAAATCTCATTTCTTTTTATGAGTTTACTTGAAATAAACGTTTTAAAATGCATTTAGTAAGTTAAATATAAACTGGTTTTATAAAAATATAAAAGGGTATATTTTGGGAAAACGAATTAAACAAATTAAGAACGTGCTTATATTAGCGAAATATTTATTATGAAATTAATTACCGACAGATATACATTGTACGTAACCATTAGTATAACGTTAATACATTAAAATAAATTATTTTAATGGTCGGATATAGCCGTAATTATACGTATAGAATATCTGAAATAAATATAAGAAACCAATAAGACCAGAAAATTTGTTAACGGATACCAGTTAACTTACTCGCGTCTTGTAATTATGTAGCACGCGTGAAGCCCGAGTAGTATTCGTTCAGTCTTCCTTTCAGTCGGTACTGGACTAGAGGTACGGATTTCCCGTCCTTTCAGTAAGGATTTTCCTTCTATGCATGATTAGGATTCCCCGTCTTCCGCCAAATGTTTTCCCCAGTATATGTTTAAGTTTATCAGAAATCATGTTAATAACTAAATGAATTGCCTGAGCATTATATACAAGCACGACCAGTTTATGTACTAGTTACGGAGGTACCGTAACCACGGCACTAGAGGCACCGGTGTCGTGACTCACATGCAGGAGAGTGATATCCTGCATCGTCCCACTCAGCTCAGCTTGGCCATTTTATCAGTATATTTTTAGTGGGGCGTATGGATGCATCCTAGGCTTATATGTGTTACAAGTTATCAGGGTGAATGTGGTGTGTGCTCTACATCCTTCACATTGGAGCTGATCCCTCCACCCAGCACAGTTATTTAGAGGTCACCCCTCTACAGCATGACGAGGTCACCCCTCCAGTTATTCATGCACGGTTGTTACAGCACGTGACCTATATAAGCTCTGGCAAATAAAATACAGTAAATGCATGTTTTCAGAATTAATAGTTATATTTCAGTATCAGTATATATGAACCAGATTGCTCAGATTCTATGCAGAGTTCTACCACATGTTTCATATCAGTCTTACAGTTTCTGTATTCTATCGCCTGTGTCTTTCAGTATATTCTTATCATGCTTTATATCCGTTCACTGAGCGTTATGCTCAGCCGTAGTTTCCTTTCATGTTCTAACGGCAGGTACATCAGGATGCTTTTAGGATTCTAAGAGCATGTGCATTTGGATGGAAGCTACCCGAACTTCTTACTTTATGCATTTCTTATATTATTCTGCTTAGTCGGACATTGTTTAGTCCTTCCATTCAGTATTTTATTCTTTCATGTTTTGGGCTTATGTTTGGATTGCCGATGTTTGATTCCGGTATTTCCGTTATGGTCAGTTAATGTTTTAGGACATTTACCTTATGCTTTGATGACACACCATAAAATACACGTAACGGTCCACTTATCCAAGTGGGGTGTTACAATTATGGTATCAGAGAGCATGGTTCGACCTGTAGGCTCTAAAACTTGACCTGTGACTAGTGGGTAGTCACCAGGAATTTCCCAGATTTTGGCGTTGTTATCTTTCATGTTTCTCATGGATTATTCAGTCAGTTTTCTTCATTTATCAGTCAGTTTTCTTAAAGTTTTGACTAAGTAAAAGGTTGGTACATAACTAGCCATATTTAGTCGCATGTGCTTTTAACGAATTTTCGTTTTGGTGAGCCGACCATAGGCGTTCACCCTTGCTCGTTCAGATTTTTGTATTGGTGAACCGACCCAACGGCATTCATTCTTACTCTTGACAGATTCATGTTTTCAGTCGAATATTACTTGGTGAACCAGCACGTATATGTTCACCAATGTTCAGATCAAATTTCATGTTTTTCAGTTTAATGTGTTTTGTGAACCGATCTATAGTTGTTCACCTTTGTGATAACATGACGTTTCATAAAATCTTGACAAATATGAATTGGACTACAGCCAACCACATTTAGTCCCAGATTGTACATTTCTATTCATGACAGTTCTCAGAAAATTTTGACAGGTATGGATCGAAACAGAATCGCCCATACCTAGTCACATGCTTCCTACTATGAATCCTGTGGATTAAACCATAACTATCCACATCAGTTGATGTTAAACTTAGTTGATTATTCTTCTATGTTCTTTGTATCAGTTAGGTTTGTACTCTCAAGTGGATGTCGTTTTCATGCTGATTAAGTTCATGTCTCTTTATGAGGATTACGTTTTCAGCAAGGCGATGATGTTTTCATGCTAAGATATAAGGAAATTACCGTAAAATCCTATTTCATGATAAATCATGTTCTGGTCTTTATCAATCATGTCCTTATACTGAACATTGATGAAACTCCGTTTAGTCATACTTTTTAGCCTCTATACAACCAGCATTAAGTCTACGCAGAAATTATCAGCCTATTATGTTAATCGTTTCAGTTCAGTTTACTACCGTTTAAATCAATTTATTCCTTTGATAATGTCAAACAAGCGACACCAGTATCGATCATCCCATAAAATTTCCACCAGCTCCATGTACAGTATTTCACGTGTACTCTACGTACAGTGTCTCAGATTTGCTCCATGTGCAATATTAATTTTGTACTTCATGTACAGTAGTCCAAGTGTACTCCAGGTACCCTACTCCATGGATATTGCTAATCGATCCTCAATCATCTCAGATGTTTCCACTTGTCGATATTCTACCAGGTGCTGATGCTGCTCGTGAGTTGAAGATTTTGCTAGATGTTGATGCCGCTAACACTTTGAAGACCTCACAATTGCTGATGCTGTTGATACTTTGGAGATTTCTCAAGATGCTGATGGTGATGATGTTATACTATAAAGACACTGCAGAGCAAGGACGAAAACTATAAATTTGAAATTTCTGACAAGAGTAAATTTCAACCATCGGACACTACCATTCTAGTCCATGCCTTACTTCCTCAGTTAGCTGTCACACGTTACTCAGCTAACCGTTCATTCAGAAGAGTGGGAGCCGTAAACCAGCCGACTACTCAGCAAAATAGTTACAAGAATCACGGTCATGATAATGACCGTCATAAATTGACAGAAAAAGCAGTAGTGACAACCACCGTGCTTATAATTTATCAGTCAGTAACCATCGGAACCCCGGAACGGACGTGACCAGAAATACAAGAGGTCAGTAGTCTAACCGGTCCGCAAATCCTAGCAGTTACCAAAAAATTTCAGCCTTGTGCAGATTCATCTAATAAAACACGTGTCAAGATATCAGTCAAGACATAGGTCTCAGGTATCATTTCAGAAGACACATATCAGGGCACCAGTCATGATACACGTCATACGAATATCTTCTTAGAGTACGAGTCAGAACTCCTAACTCCAGTATGTTTCCAAGCGAGACCCTCAGTAATTCAGGGTACCTTTCAGAAAGGGGTATACCAGTTCTATTATGCCACGCATGAATCAGATCAGTACAGATTTAGTCACTACCACTAGAGTATCATTCAGGTTAAACACGTAGTATTTATTCTGTAAGGTTATAGACGAACACATTCAGTAAAAATTCGCCATGTCTACTTCACGTTTTGCTATGTCAGCTTTATCTTAAATCAGGTAGTTACCTGCCTCTCCGCCAGAAAGGACTCAACAGTATCACCCATGTTTATTAGAGTTCTCCTTTCAGTTAACGACGAGATCCGTCTTACTAGATCCCAAATATATTCTTTATATTTCGGCCAGAAAATCAGTACAAATTTTTCTGCCTTAAGTGCGTGAATTCTCAGTCCATAGCTACGAAGACTTATAACTATCAGTTATAAAGTTAATTCTGAAACTCTTTAAATTCACGATCAGCAAATTATTCCAAAGTTTTCCAAAGGTCATTGCAGAAGGTTTTAAAAAAAAAATTCCTTCCTAACCACGAGATAGAGTTTAACACCGAGCTTGTCTCAAGAACAGAACCTCTTTTCAAAACTCTTTATTACAGGGCTCTAACTACGATTAAAAGAGTTGCAGCAGTTGCTGCAAGAGTTACCAAAACTAGGCTTTATTCGCCCTAGCGCACCATCGAAAAATTTATCAGATCACCATTCCAAATCGATATTCATTCCACGAATGGAAAGTTTAATTGACCTACTACGAGGTGTCTTAAACATTCTTCCAGGAAAATTCAAGATCATGCTACCATCAGTGATGAGGGAAGAACATGATGATCTTCAGACCGTTGTTGCACATATTATAGCCACTCTAAATTTTTTTTTTGAATTTTACTTCTGAGCTCCCTAATGCTCCAACTATAGTATGAAAATGTATGAATAAATTTTCCTTGAATTCTCAGACAAATTTGGCAGTACATTCGTTGACAAGATTTTGATCTCCTAAATTCTAGAGAAGGACATGGGAATCATCTTTTCACGACCCCGCAGATTCTCCGATAGGAGAAAATTATATACGCAAGCTTTCTAGATGTATGGTTCAGATGAACAAGGTGGCATATCTGAACCACCCTATTTCAACAGAAAGAAATTCCAGACAAATCCTGCGAAGGTGAAGGCCATCACCTGATGGTCCCGACTGACGACTATGAACGTAGTATAAAATTTCTAGAACTCAATTGACTGCTACCGCAGAAATTGCCGACAGTCATCACTAGAAATTCTTCTATGACTATTCAACAAGATTTCCACCAGAATGTTCCATAATCCCAGACAAACACTGATAGAATCCGCATCACAAATTAATGCAGCTATGTTCATATCTAGATGCCTGACCTACTGCAGGTTCAAGATAGAACACCGACATGCTATCACTACAAGTAGAAATTCTAGACCGAAAAGAAACAAGACTCCATGGAGATTGTAATCAGTTTACCACAGACTCAGAGAAAGTATGATGCTATCTAAGTTATCATCAACCATGTAATCAGACTGCGCGTCTCTTTCGTCCGAAAGGATCACGTGGTGGCAGGTCTGCAGAAAACTTTGAAATTCAGCAGTAAATCGTACGAATTCAAGGCATTCCATCGACCATCATATCAAACAGAATACATGTTCACGATCAAGTGTATGTTTACGTCCACTTTAATTTCATGTTTATTCTCACTTTCACGTTTAAGTCTCATTCGCAGTATGATGCTGATCAGTACATCTTCTATGCTATCTCCTGATTTAAGCTCACGTTAGCGTTCATAACGTTGTTCACGTTCAAGTTCGTGTGCCATTTCACGATACACGTTTCTCAGTTTATTACCGAGTACGGTTACAGAAAGCTTGAGAAATTAGACTCAAGTTTAGCACAACTACTCCATAACCAGGCAGACGTTTCACATCTCAGGCCGTATCATTTGGCATTCATTCCTCAGTCAGCATACGTTCATGATATGTTCTAGTATCACGTTCACAGTATGATTCACTTATCATATTCTAATTCCATGCCAGCGCTCCTCATATAATTTTGAACCCCGTTCACAATTGCTCACTTAGCATGTTCACAATTGTTCACGTAGTTCGTCCCTATATATACTCTCAGCAGCTTTCTCTGAGATATAAATATTACCTTTTCAGAATATTTTACACGTATCGTTTCATGTATCATACATGCTATAGTTATTCAGTCTATCAGATTTAGCAAATCCATCTTAAATATGGAACCAGAAACTATTCAGCATCATCAGGACAGGGTCATCAGGACCATGATGTTATTATTATGTTAGACCTTTGAAGGAATCGTTTCGAGCGGGAGGCCACTCGAAACAGGAGTCCATCCGGACCTCTCATCCCCTTTCCTTCAATAAATCCAGTTAAGTCCTTTTAGTCATGTCATGTTCCATGTTCTCTTCAGCCATGTCACGTTACATGATCATTTTATTCATGTCAGGTTTATATCTATCAGCAGCATTATGTCTTAACTAGAAGACAATTCATCCTTCAGCTTAATTGTCTTTCAGTCTACGTGTTCTTTCAGTTCTTATAACTTCATCAGTTTATCATCTTTAATTCGAGGACGAATTTCTCCTTTTTAGAGGGGAAGAATTGTAAAACCCGGTATAGTCGTATCTTTAATTCGGGGACGAATTATTATTTTTAGAGGGGAAGAATTGTAAAACCCGTATTTTAAATCGAGAATTTATAAATACGCGGTTTATTATCACTTTACGCGGGAAAATTGCCAGCAGCATATGTTGCGTCGCAACAGATGTGTCTTGCGCCGCAACTCTTGATCCGCAGCACCATGATCTGTAGGCCCTTCAATTGCGCCGCAACTCACGTGTCTTGCGCCGCAACTCATGATCCGCAGCACTATGATCCGTAGCCCCTTCATCTGTTGCGCCGCAACGCATGTGTCTTGCGCCGCAACTCGTGAATTGGGCCAAGCCCGTGTGAAGGAAATAAAACAGACGGGGGAGTATTCTTTTCCCTTTCTAGGCCGACACTAAAAAAAAAAAAAACAGAAAACCTTAAAGATTAAATCCAGCCGCCACTCCTCCTTCTTCTGTGTCGCGACCTACACCAAGAAAAAAAAAAAAAAAAAAACAGGAAGAGAGATCGTGGTTCATTGGTTTTGAAACCCTAAATGTTATGTAAGTATGAAAACCCTAATTAGTTTTATTTCTTTTCCTTTTAATCCGAATTAATTGGGGTTTAAAAACATGTTTAGCAAATCGAATGAATTGGGTTTGTGTTCTGGACGTGGCGGGTTCGTTGGCACCCAAACCGAGAGTCAAGAGACTCTCGGTGGTGATGATTTCCACCAGCCGCAACCCAGTTTAGGGTGTTGGTTTGGTTTATGCCGTCGGGGGAAACAAGAAGATAGGCAGGGGGTTTGTTTTGTTTGGCAGTGGGTTTTAAAACAGGAAATAGGGCTGTTTGGCTACAGGGGTAACAGGCTGTTTGGCAACCGGTTTAAAACAGTTAAGAGTGCGTTTGGGACTGTTAAATCTCATTTCTTTTTATGAGTTTACTTGAAATAAACGTTTTAAAATGCATTTAGTAAGTTAAATATAAACTGGTTTTATAAAAATATAAAAGGGTATATTTTGGGAAAACGAATTAAACAAATTAAGAACATGCTTATATTAGCGAAATATTTATTATGAAATTAATTACCGACAGATATACATTGTACGTAACCATTAGTATAACGTTAATACATTAAAATAAATTATTTTAATGGTCGGATATAGCCGTAATTATACGTATAGAATATCTGAAATAAATATAAGAAACCAATAAGACCAGAAAATTTGTTAACGGATACCAGTTAACTTACTCGCGTCTTGTAATTATGTAGCACGCGTGAAGCCCGAGTAGTATTCGTTCAGTCTTCCTTTCAGTCGGTACTGGACTAGAGGTACGGATTTCCCGTCCTTTCAGTAAGGATTTTCCTTCTATGCATGATTAGGATTCCCCGTCTTCCGCCAAATGTTTTCCCCAGTATATGTTTAAGTTTATCAGAAATCATGTTAATAACTAAATGAATTGCCTGAGCATTATATACAAGCACGACCAGTTTATGTACTAGTTACGGAGGTACCGTAACCACGGCACTAGAGGCACCGGTGTCGTGACTCACATGCAGGAGAGTGATATCCTGCATCGTCCCACTCAGCTCAGCTTGGCCATTTTATCAGTATATTTTTAGTGGGGCGTATGGATGCATCCTAGGCTTATATGTGTTACAAGTTATCAGGGTGAATGTGGTGTGTGCTCTACATCCTTCACATTGGAGCTGATCCCTCCACCCAGCACAGTTATTTAGAGGTCACCCCTCTACAGCATGACGAGGTCACCCCTCCAGTTATTCATGCACGGTTGTTACAGCACGTGACCTATATAAGCTCTGGCAAATAAAATACAGTAAATGCATGTTTTCAGAATTAATAGTTATATTTCAGTATCAGTATATATGAACCAGATTGCTCAGATTCTATGCAGAGTTCTACCACATGTTTCATATCAGTCTTACAGTTTCTGTATTCTATCGCCTGTGTCTTTCAGTATATTCTTATCATGCTTTATATCCGTTCACTGAGCGTTATGCTCAGCCGTAGTTTCCTTTCATGTTCTAACGGCAGGTACATCAGGATGCTTTTAGGATTCTAAGAGCATGTGCATTTGGATGGAAGCTACCCGAACTTCTTACTTTATGCATTTCTTATATTATTCTGCTTAGTCGGACATTGTTTAGTCCTTCCATTCAGTATTTTATTCTTTCATGTTTTGGGCTTATGTTTGGATTGCCGATGTTTGATTCCGGTATTTCCGTTATGGTCAGTTAATGTTTTAGGACATTTACCTTATGCTTTGATGACACGCCATAAAATACACGTAACGGTCCACTTATCCAAGTGGGGTGTTACAGGAAAAGCACTAGTGGAGTTTGTACCTTCATGGGTTGTTGTTTAACTTCTTGGTTCTCCAAGAAACAAACCGCTCTTGCGATATCCACCACGGAAGCCGAGTATGTGAGTGTCGGAAAAGCATGCCAACAAGCTCTATGGATGAAGCAAGCGCTTGTTGATTACGGGATTTCTCTTGATGATGTTCCCATCATGTGCGATAATAAAGGCGCTATAGACCTAAGCAAGAATCCCGTGCAACATTCGCGAACCAATCACATAGAAATTAGACATCATTTCCTTAGGGATAATGTTTAAAAGGGGAACATTACTATTGAAAAGGTGCCATCCGAGGACAACTTAGCCGATATCTTCACTAAGCCACTTAAGAGGGAACCTTTTAATTACTTGCGTCTAGGTCTAGGGTTAATGGAACATCTTCCTTAAATTCTTTTCTTCTTGTGTGTTTTCTTTTACCACTTTGAGTCCTTGAGTCTTTTAAACTCTTTTTGAAAAACCCTCTCTTCTTCTTTTCAAAATTCTCAAAGTCTCTTTCGAAAATGGTTGAGAAATTCGTTTGACATTGTTAATTCAATCTAAAAACGATTTTTCATAGATTCTCGCTATTAATCTAGAGCTTACATAATTCATATGTATGATTCTCTCAAACATAGCAAGAACAAGATATAATCATGGAGGATCATTGTGTCATGACTTAAGGTCTTATCCTACACACCTCCTACATCGATTTTTTTTAATCCATGTATTTTGGTCAAATCTCTATTTGGTAAGTTTGCATATGTTTTCTTTGTCTATCTTTGCTTTTAAGCATATCCCTATGATAAGTTAGACTAGAAAAATAAGATTTGCTGAAAAATCTTCCTCCAAACACCAAACCCTGCTTCTGCAGGCGGTTCCATATGTGAACCGCGGTACCTTATTGATAAGGTACCGCCACTCTAGATAAGGAACCGCCTACAGTGGCCTTCCTTTTTCGGGTTTTTGTCTGAAACTCCAGATTTGCTCCAACATTTTTGAGAATCTTTGTTTCAAACCCTTTGACCACCCCAAAAATACCCTAAGCCTTCCCTATTTATACGATAAGCATTTTGCATTACCTCACATCCAAAATGTCTTATTCTCCCAATGAAAGCCTTGAATCTCCTCCATTTTCTCCAATTGCTTTCAATCCAAACCCACCCAAGAACACTCTTAATCACATGTCTCCTACCAAGAATGTTGATTGTGGAACATCTTTTCTTCCACCACCACCCTTTAGTGTTCTTCCTCCTTCTCATGATAATGTCATGCACCATGGAACATATTGTCATTGTTGTCAATATCAACATCTTGCTATGGCACACATCTATGAGGAGTTGAGCTACATCAAGAGTCTCTTAATCAAGCCTCCTCTTCACTTTGATTATGAGATCTCCAACAAGCCACCACCACCACCCTCTGCTATTACCTTGTCTTTCATATAAGCATTGGTTGCTTATCCACAAGACACCAAATTCAAGCAAATCTTAGAATTCTAGAATAACTAGGATTAGATTTATGCTTTTGGCTTGTTTCTTTTTCCATACTTCTTTGTATGATGTTCTTTTAGTAACCTATCTTGGATCTTTGTCTTTGTGTTTTCTTCTCTTTTAATTTTTTTTGTGACCTATTGCTATATATTGTTGGTTGTTTCTTTTGTTCAACTAACCCTTCTATGTAGCTTGTCACCATATCTCGATTCCTCGGTGCCCCAAGCTAGGGGGAGTAAGCACCAAGGGGGAGTCTTTGCCAAGTCCGCTTCTTCAACACCGGATTACGCAACCTTTTTGCTTCGACAAAGGGGGAGAAATGAATAAACTCGTCTTTGAAAATCTTGTTTTGTGTGATTGAGTTTATGTATTGTCGGAATCAAAAAGGGGGAGATTGTTAATGCAATAATGACTAAAAACGTTACTTGCATTTTTTGGTCTTGCTTAGTTTTGATTACGACAATATGTAAAAACAAGCATTTACGAAAATAACGAAAAACAAATTCTTGAGTTCAAGTATTTTTCATTTTACTCATTTTCACTTAAGGTATGGATAAACAAGTACTAACCTTAATCAAGTGATCAAGTGATTTAATCTTTTCTTAAAACTCACTTTTTATTAAGTGTGACAAGTTTTTTTTATTAAACTTTCTTTTTAAGAAAATGTTTTATTAAATTAATTATTTGAAATTTGAAAATGATATATTCTTATTTGGTTAAGAATATCCTTTCAGGATATTTTTTATACCCAGATAAGACCTCCACCACTAAAGGACAAAAAGGAGCAGAGTCTAGTCCGGCGGTACCTTAGCACCTAGGCGGTACCTTATCGATAAGGTACCGCGGGCTTAGATAAGGTACCGCGGGCAGAACTAGCCGTTGGCTCCTTTGTCCTTTAAATAGTAGACCATTCTTAGCTTTTCAATTCACCTCTTTTGCACATTCATTTCCAGATTCAAACCCCTTCTTTAATCACTCAAATCTTTGATCATTTGTTTGATTATTACTTGTTTAAGAAGTGAATCTTGTTCTTCCATCCCTTCCTCTCCAAGTGCAAAGAGAAGAACACTATCCTTGTGAAGTGTTGAGTCCACCACCAAAGATCCATTGAAGATCTAATTTTATACATTTGTAGTTGTGTCATAGTTGTGAAGATCCAAGTAGTTGTGTCTATTTGGAAGTTGTGTATGTACTAAGTATAGTTGTGTAGATCGGTCCTATCTACGATTAGGGCTCGACTTTTAGCTTAGAGTCGGAAATTGGTTAAGCGACGTGTATGGTTTTCTCCACCATAAGGAGCTTGTTGTGTAGTGAACTCTCGAGTAAGGAGTACTCGAGGAGTGGAGTAGGAACGAGGAGTGAGCTTTGTTGCCGAACCACTATAAATCCTTGGTGTTCGGTTTGATCTTTCTTTACCCCCCCTTAACTCTTTACATTCTTTATTCTTTTTGCATATACATGTGTTAGTATTAGATTAGCTACACTATCATTCTTTATTCTTTGTGGATATATTTTTGTTAGTATTAGTTTAGTTACACTATCATTGTTCATATTGTGCATAAGAAGATTTCACATATTTCCTCAAGCCTAAGTTTTTGAAAAAGGATTTTTGGAAATCACCTTTTTTAACAAGTAAATATAAGAAACTATTCAACCCCCCTTCTAGTTTCTACAAAAGGTTTGAGTGGTTTTTGACTTTTTGTAAACTCTAATTACATTTTTTAGGATTTATTGCAATTTTCTAGGAATTTTTAGGGTAATTTTTAAATTTCGTCACGTTTTACGGTTTTACGTTTACGACTTTCGTCTTAGTGTAATTTTAATCGTAACCGTAATCATTTTCTCTTTTCTTTCTTAATAATCATAATCAAAAACATTTAATCATCTCTTTACACAACACACTAGCCTCCTTGAAGAATGAACTCACCTTTGGGTCATTTATGCACGGTTTTCCTAAACCATCGTACTTACCCTAATTACCTCGTTTTCCTAAACGAGTGTATTTTTACAACCATCAAAAAGCATCGGGTCCCAACATGTTGCATATTTTCTTTGGCTTATGTGAGTAGATAAAAAGTAGATACCCACTTATTCTCTTTCTCATTTTGTCTTTTGCCAAAAAGTATTGTCTTTTCAAAGTGAGAAGTGGTCACTTTTCTTGATATTGTTTTGGCTTCATAGAAATATCTGGCATTATTCATGGATGTCAAAATCTCTCGACTTTTCTTATAAAGTTTCATTTTTACCATCTTTTTGCTCGACCCTACATATTACAAAACACACTCAAAGTACATGCATAACTATAAATAATAATGCAACTATGCATAATTAACATGCTATGAGTTGTATGCAAAATACACCGATCATAAAATAGAAGGTTTTTGTGGGTTAAAAAACTAGATCTGAAGTGAGAAAACAGTGGGGTATTTATACTGAGAGGCGCAGTCGAGGAGCGTCTTCGGTGCTCTTAATAAGCTTGTCGTTGCTCATAAAGATAAGAGCACCGACTGCCTTACTTAAGGGCACTAACTAGCTTATTTGCTTATTTTTGTCCTATTCAATGGAGGTGTTATTTGGGCCAGTTTTTACTATTTTTAGGGGAGAAATTTGAAATTCAAATTTATTTATCTAATAAAATATTTTTTATAATTAGAAAATATTTTGTCTAAGTACTTTGCAAACATATTTTGTTACACATAATGTAAAGTTTAAGAAAAATAATTATTCCTTTGATCATCAACACATTTAAAGATTATTTGTTCATGCCTTTAGTGATTTATGTTGGGTGTAAAACTTGTATCTTTGTTGATGCAAACTTGAGACGTCAAGGGATGTTGATGAATGTAAATAAGAAGTTTTAGTATATGAGTAACTACGCACTTTATGTTATGTTTTGCAAGGTATATATTTGTCGTCACCAAAATATAAAGAGACATTGTAAGTTAAATATCGTAATATTTGCACTAACAATCTACCCATTTTTTATGATGACAAAATATATAAATTGTAGCACGTCGTAAAGTTTAAAAGAACCCGTTTACATAGTCCTTCTTCCCCTTTTGTCGAAGCTAAAAGGTGTGTCTAATGTTGTTGATGAGACTGCTTTGCTTGGTAATTTGCTATGTGGGCTTCACACACCCTTATTATTTGCTACACTCGTCTATCGTGACAATGTCAATGTCATATATTTGACCACTAACCTTGTTCAACATCAGCGAAGGAAATATATTGAGATTGACATTCACTTCATTCGTGATATGGTTACTCAAGGTCAGATATGCGTTCTTCATGTTCCTACTCGGTACCAGTATCCTAACATATTTACCAAAGGATTGCATTCCTCTCTTTTTGAGGAGTTTCTATACCAATTTGAGTGTTCATTCCTCACCCGCTCAAACTGGGGAGCGTTAGATGATTATTGTTATGGTGTTGTTTTGTTTGGTTATCGGATTCGCTTAGTTCAGTTAAAAAATTTTGCTCAAACCAAAACCAAATTTGAATTCGGTTGAGTTTGCCGGGTTGACTGAATAACCCGAATTTCATTATTTATTTAAAAATAATAATAATTGTCACACCCCCAATTTATCAGAGTAAGGCAACGCAATGGGGTGCGACGGTCATGACTATCACAAGATATAGATACAAAGAACAACTATTTAAAAGTCGTCTTAATTTAATTAAAAGCATGATACTTGTTCGGAAGCGAATTACACATGATTATAATAAAAACATTGTTCCAAAAGACTTAAACATTGACCCCAATATCCATACACTAGTCACGACCATTTTCATTTAAAAATATCCCATGCACAACCACATCACTCCTCCGTCTTGATACCTGAGAAAAACATTGCTAAAGCGTCAACACAAATGTTGGTGAGTTCATAGGTTTAAGTTTAAATAGTGTGATGAACCATAAGATTTTCAAGGCAACCAACATATAATCTTATAACAAATACAAGATTATAATCAAAAGTATACGTTTCAACAACCTACGTCTAAGCTCATGACACCGAAGCGTTAACCAACAACCAAAATATAATGAGAGCCCGAGCAAATACCTATCCCAAAGCATTCGTAACGACTCAAATGTAAGTGTATCTAATTTGGTCACACAACCAACATTAGATAGGGAGGTCAATACCAATAGATCTATCCATAACATTCGCGCTTACACAAAGTAATTAACGGTTTACGATAGTAGGCTAAAGCATCTAGGGATATCGCTACTTAGAGATCATGTAGGCAAACGTATCAAGTTTTATGTTCATCCGTTTAAAACAAGCAATGTTCTCACCTCAAAATAGTTAAAACAGTTAAAAGTGGGGCTATGAAACCCACCTCAATGAACTAGGTAAATATGATCAACAAGGATAGCACATAATATCAAGGCACGTAAAACAATGCGCAAATGATCTACTCGAAACCTAAGTAAAATATCCGTACTTAGGCTAAATACAAAAAATAATAACGTACAATGCACTTGGTTGATAATTTATACTTGTTGTAGATTTATAAAATGTTTTTATACATTTTTCTCGTTCAACCATTTTAGTCACAGGGTCGACTTTGGGTCACGATAACTCGTTAAATATTAGTCCGAAGAATAAACGGGTTCTTATTATAAAAACTAGGCCACGAGGTCGTCGATATTTGATAAATATCGCATTTTAATATAGTCTCTAAGTGCGGTGAATAATTAGATAACGTGGTTCATTCGCAAAACAAAATAAACAAGTAAAGTTCATTTTCGTACAAGTGTCAAACAACCAACTTTGGAATTTAATTTCGGCTTTGTTACTCAACATTAAGACAAACGGAAAATTATTTTGGAAACTAGTCCGCGTCAAATTTAATATGGTATTTTCAGATTTTCGGGGCATGGTCATTTAGCTTGTTAAAACTAGGCGCAAAGTGAGCCCTATGGGTCGAATTTTTGTTATGTTAGAAAAGTATTGTAGCCACATAGAAATTAAAGAAAGATACTACACTTGTGTTAACATTCTCACATCTTTTATAGTATTATTTTCTACTCATTTGGTAAACACCAAAAATGCTTTTGGGTTCCTTGCTCATTGTCTACACGAGATCATCATAACAAAAGAGGGAAAATGGTTTTGTTTGCTTGTGTCAACTACTATGCCTGCCACATGCAAGGACGCAAGGACAGTGGTTCTCAAATTGCTTTCACATTTATTTTACTTATATACTCCTTTCACACATACATACATGCATATATCACATAGCTTTTTGGTTTCATACAAATGGGTCCTAGCTTCTTTCACATGATAGGAAAACAAATTTATCTACTTTGCTACTACGCAAAGAAACACGCACATACATACTGTCATTAGGCAATGTTTATGGACCTTGCATTTACACTTAACACATGCCAAGATTATAAGTGAAAAGGGCATTGTAGCATCACACTTCCTTTTCTCTATTTTACAGTTGATGACATGTACCCACACAAGCAACTTACGCATCATGCTAACACACATACACGCAACATGGTTATATATTTGATTTACGTTGTTTCCTGCTGATGAAGTACCTTCACGGCACACACACACATAAAAGTCACAGTAGCATGTATTTTAAGGAAAATGATTTTAAATATCTCATGCATATGTACTCACGTTATATCTACATATATAAGGACTAGTAAAACTCAAGCAAAATAACACTCGTATAGAAAAAGGACGCATGGTCCTCTTTTTGTTTAAGCATACATATGAAGAACACATGCTTGCTGCTAGCAGTCCTTCCCTTGAGGACTTTCAAAAATGTTTTAGACTTGTATACGCTTGTACTATCCTCACTTATACATTTTTCTAGTTTACACACAGTGACCCAATGGTTGAAAGAACACACTCACATATATATAGACATGCAATCGCACACAAATGACCAAGTTTCGCTTTGTATATCTATGTTTATCTTAGCTACTGTTTATCATACCAGGAATCACATCATACTCTAGCTAGGCATTATCCTTTTATATTTTATATCACACTTATCATCTTGGGGGTTATTGTAGTACTTGTTTTGACTGTGTATGTATGTTTACAAACACGCACTAAGCTATACCCTTTCATTTTTTGTTTATAAAAGATACATACATACTCACACCATGCACACATTCACAGAAGAGTTAGAACCCTTATATTCCTACACGTCAAGATGCAAGTATTAAGCAGGGAATCACACACATTCACACACATGTTTAACATCAGTGGGAAGTAATCTATTTAGCACACTCGAGCATGAAAAATACCATAGTTTCTGCTTATTTTGATAATATACATACAAGTTCACAGGTAATCATAATCTAGAAATTAAAGTCTAAAAAGATCATAACTTCGGACTATTATTAACCTAGGGCTCAAACCCTAGACGTGTCTTGTGGTTCTTCATTTAAGGTTGTTCAAAAGTCCAAGTCTTTTAAGTAAATTTTCAAACCGTGGCTTCTTAATTGTATAACATCATTAGACCTCAACCATGACTTAGTGGTAACATAATGTCGGTTAGTTTAGTTCAAGTAATTAAGTCGTCCAACACTCGCTATACCAAGTCCTAGCGTGACTTGGTTAGTTTGAGCTTTAGTTTTTAAGAGTTAATATCAAGCTTGTTATCAACCAAGGTAATATGAACAAAGATTATGATTTACTTACGAAGGGTCCTAAGTGAATTGAAAAGGGTGGAGATATGACTAGTGATCTTATCTTGAACAAGTATACACGATCAGCCAAGACTTTATACACTTCGCTTGCTTACTAAAACAACCTGAGACTATTGTTGTCTCTTTTTTGTCATGGCCTAACACCAAGGGAGTGCACTATTTTTCTTATTAAGCTTTTAGTTTTGAGTGTGTGTTCAAGTGAGGGGAAAGTGTTAGTATTTATAGGACTATCATGGGTTTATGGTTAGAGCAAACGGTGTCACGGCAAGGGGGGTTCGCCGGTCCTAGGTGGCACCCTTGCCGGTGCTCGCCGTGACACCGGGGTCCTCTTCGCCGGTCCCTATTCGCCATATTTCAATGAGGTGAAAAGGAAAAAATGTGGGCCTCACTCATGTTTATACCGTTTCACAATGGTTACTTTTAAATTTTTTTTTTAATTTATTTATTTTCCTATATATACACACACTACATTCACAATATACACACATAATACATTCACAAATTACACCTACAATCACAAAAAAATGTCAAACTTCCCAAACGATTACCTCTCATACTCGCAACTTCTTAGCCAAAGCACGGATCCGAATCAATCGTCGTCCTCTTCTCCGGTGATGCAGTCCGACCAAGGCTCCGGTCAATTCGCAGCCCTCCCACCATTTTCGCATCAATACTTTCCAAACTTGTCACCCCAACAAATCTACTATAATCAACTACTAGCTTTGCAACAATCTCAATTTAACCCATCTCAGTTTAATCAATCGCAATTTAATCTTATTCCATCTCAAAGTCAACAAGTCCCTGAAACACAATTCAAAATACCAGCACCGCAACCTCCACCACAAAAAAAAGTAGTAGTTCGTAAAGGAAAACGGGGGTCAAAAAAATCTATCGTGGTTGATTTGTCCGTAGACAAAGACGACATCGATGACGAAGCCGATGTTTTGGTGGAGTCGACACCCCAACGGTGGACACCTGCTGAGGAGGTCATGCTGGCCGAGTGTTGGTTTGGCGTTTCAGAAGACAAAGATCGCGGGACTGATCAAACTGAAGAGTATTTTTGGAACACGATTTATGATGATTTCAATGGTCGTAACGCAAATCGTCGTACCAAGAATATGTTGACCGGAAAATGGTCAAGGATGCACCCCGATGTTCAAAAGTTTCACGCTATCTTCAAAGGTCTTAACAAGAAAAGCGGTAAAAACAAAGATGACGTGATTCATGCTGCAAAACTTGAATTTTCGGCTTGTAACAGGGGGAGAAAATTTATGCTTGACCATGTGTAGAGGGTGCTTAAAAACTAATCAAAATGGGACGCACCCGAGGGTCTTGACGAAAATGATCATACCTCCGTATTCGGTCCAGATCCTCGAGCTCGACCAGCCGGCATACAGAGACCCGCCAAGAAGACTCGATCAGAAACAACTGGCAGCAACACGGGTAGTGGTTCGAACACTTCGAAGGGAGAAATAAACGAGGCTTTACTCCTCAAAATACATGCCGGTAGACACATGTACCACTCGAGGAAAGCTAGAGCCGAAGCCGAGAAAGCTAAAGCCGATGCCGAGAAAGCTAAAGCCGATGCTGAATTGGAGTTCAAAGAGATGGAGTTTCTCTCGATCAGAACCGACAATTTGCCTGAACCGAACAAGTCGATTATCGAAAGAAAACAGGCAAAAATCACGGCGAAATATGCAGTCGATGATTAGGATGTTTTTTTTTTTCATATTTGTATTTTTTTTCCGTATTGTTTTTTTTCCTTATTTTTTTAAGTATTTGTATTTTTATTTGAAGTATTTGTAATTTTTAATTTTATGAAATAAATTTTTTATTTTGTGTGAAAAATGAAAAAGGAAATAAAATGGTGAGTGGTGGGACCCAAGTGAAGAGGAGAGAGACTAGTTGTGAGTGATGGGGTGTTTAGCTGGTTTTTTGTTTTGGTTAGTTGGTGTGATGTGGCGCTGAGGTGTCACAAGTGAAGAGGTAATACCTCTTCGTGACACCTTTTGCTCTTAGTGTTACTTGGTTAGGGTCTTTAGTTGGATTCCAACTAGTTATCAACTAGTTTAGTACCTTATAGGAAATTTTATCTTGAATGGAGAAGAGGGAACTTTCTTGGCTTTCGTCCATGGCAGGGGAAAAAGGAGAGATTGTACTTAGGGCTGACTATCCGTAGAAAAGTAGTGATAGTATTAACGTTTACTAAATTTTCTTTTATGAGAATCCGTGGGAAGATAGAGGTGACCAACGATTTGTTTGGGGAGGGGATGGACAAGGTGGTACATGCATTAAATGAGTGGGTGAACTAGCCAAAGTATGGAGGTAGAAGTAAAACGTGGGTTTTGTATAAGTGAAGAGGGGGACCGGATTTTGAGGTGCAAGTAAGGTAAGGATTTATTTTTCTTTTATTCTAGTATTTTGTTTGTAGTTAAATTTATATAAATGTAAAGTAAGGTTTAATGGTTTATATGTAATGTAAAGTATCTAGTAGGAGTGGTCTTAAACAATTTGTAAAAAGATAAAATAGGAAATCTCTAAGTATGACGTAAATGTATTGAGTGAAATATATGTTTTGTGAAACGAAATTCTTATATGAGGTTACGTCGATGTAAATAAATGTCGACTTCTAAAATTGAAGTCCTTATGCGTAACGTAAACTAATTATAGTCATTCAAATAATAATCCTCACGATTGTCATTCATAAAATTTTAAATTGGTACACAATTACGCGTAATCAATCGGGAGAATCAATAGACACACAAGTCTAACCCGAACTATCGCGTTTTACGTAAATTAAATAGATTCAAAATTCACGTGTGTGACATTCGTAATCCCTTAAATTGAGTTTTGTCCTCAAAACTAGCACGTCGATGTCGTTATCAAAAACCAGAGGTCACTTAAATTTTTATCTTCCTTTCATGGTGTTTAGTGCGTTCGTTTTTCTTTAGTTTGTTGCTAAGATTAAAATTACTATAATCTCGTTAGGATTAAAATGAACGAAAATTTCTTCCGACTTGTACATGGTTCTATAGCGTTCCTTAAGTCTTTTCGTGTATGTCAAATTTTTCTTGACGACATCGGTTTTGTTTAGTGAGTTTTCTCATTATTAACTTTTGCGTCGTCCCGCGTATTACTTCCACTTTAAAGTGTCGTGTATTGTCATTTTCAGCCTAGATGACTATATATCACACATTTGAAAATAGTTCCACATAGTTTGATTAATCCCGTTCACATTAACCGTCTACTTGGTAGTGATAAGTAGCGTATGCGTCAAGGTTTCTTGCATCGGTTTCCCAAAATCTAGAACAACTGATCGTTCTAACACATGGTGGTCAAGACGTTTCTTCCTTTTATGTGACATTCAATATTAGATAATTTCGTTAATTAATCAATTTAGTTTGCATTCCTCCTCGTTTATCTCCTTTTTCATGGAGAGGAAAACGGGTGCACAATTTAAAATATATTTAAATCATAGTTCGTTCGGATTCCTTCTATGAGGAAAGTATATAATATTTTCTTAAGCCTATGAGTATGGTGTGATGCTCAAAAATCGTTAGATAAAATAGATTTTTGTCCGAGTGGTTTTGGTATTCCAATTATATACAAAAGCATGCTTATCTTGACCGAATTGTTCTTTAACATAGGTTATGTTACAGCGAGTTCGGAATATCCGTTAAATTTGGGTTTTACTCAAATGACGTTTCGTTCTTCTCATTATTACTTAAAATTTGTTTTCGATTTTACAACTCTAATCTATTTGAGTTTCATTGTCGTAAAAAACAAGTGGGCGCTCTTAGTATTTGCGTGTCATATACGCTTTTGTATGTAATAGTGGCGAAGAAAATAATTATACCAGGTTTTCTCGTATCGCGTACTCGACGCTTTTACTTAAGACGGTATAAAAATGTTCCACGTTCATAGCATATAATAAATTTTTCTTGGGCGAATAGGGCAACTTGAATATATTTTACTAGTACTAATACATTTCATTTTTAAGATTACTACTATGAGCATACTCACATTCGACCACGGTCATACGTAGTTGATCAGGCTACGTACGTCTCGCGACCAACGGTTGCATCCTCCTTTTCATCATAATTTGACTCTTTGAGGTTGTAATTATATATTGGTAGTCCATAGTGCATTTCGTTCGTTACCGTTATTCACTTTCATAACCAACAAGTTAGTCCATATGGTATTTCATTTGTTACCAATGCTCACTTTTGACAATCGACAAATTAATTCCCATAGTTATTCGTACTGTTCTCGTCAATTTTATCAATAGTTTTTGTTCTCCATATTGAGTTGGTCGTCAAACCAAGTTCCAAAACTTTACATGGTAGTTCTTACCAAAAATATTTCACTATTAATTCCGGCATTAGATTAATAATACATTTACTAATCTTCCAACTTACATTATCACGATTGTTATCATTCCACTAATAAGTGTTTCCGGTGGTGATTTCTAATAGTAAATTTTTTTTGATATTTTCTAAAGAATGTTTTACAAAAATCATTTAGTGAAAATTTACTTTATTTATTTCTCTTCGAGAGGTAAAAAAAATATTGTAGAAGAAAGCTCTTTCTTAGGTAAAATTATTGGTGGATGATTTTTTTCTCCGACACATGAAAAATAAAAATAGAATTTTCTCATTGGTTAAGTAAAAGAGGCTTTAAAGATAAAACAACACGATTAAATTGAAGGCTTAGAGTACGGTTACATAATTAAGTTTTGTTGGTGGTAACATCAATGGACGTCGAGTTACTTGATTTGCATAAAAGTAAAATAGTTCATAATACATAAATTTCCACGCTCTATCCATAATAAGGGTAGAAACCCTTGGGTTGATACTTGAAGATTGTCGACGCATCTTTCTTGAAAGACAACCGGTGTAAAACGTTGGCGGGGTATTGGACGCTCTTTGCCCCCGAGCTTCCTTCTTGGGAAATTTCCTTCCCTTTTCGAAGTATTTCTTGTCTTAAACGACATTCCTCCATGTAGCATTCCTTCATATTATTCTCATGGGACTTTACCACTCGGCAATCACCCTCCAAGTGCCTAGAGTCATCACAAAGCATGCAATGGTTCGCACAACTACCTTTGTGGTGGTAGTCACACTTGCGCCAATATGGAAGGTTGCCGAGATACTTCTTGTTCAAGATCGGAGTTTGTTTGGGCACATGCTCCGGGAAATTTGTCCTTGCACAACAAGTAGAGGGTAAAGTTTTCCCTGGTGAATACATGGTGTCTTCCATGAGGGGTTCCTCGGTTTAGTCATAGGGCGAGGTTTAAGTCTTTCGACACTTTGATTTATGGTGTTCAACTTTGGGTGGTTTTTCATCATAGAGCACCTCCGCTCATAAGGACCTTTTCTTCCACTAACGGAGTGGTTCACTTTAGTTTTCGAAAGGGTCTTTCGAGGTCCAAAAGTGTTAACCGGAGTAGTACTTGTTTCCTTATCTTTTTCGTAAACACTAGGACCCATGGTTTAGTCAACCGTGCGGATGCTAGCTTCAAACGCATCAACGGCCCTAATGGCATTTTGGTATTGATGAGTGATAACCTCTTTGAGGTCCTTGCAACCTTGTTCCGTCATTTCAATTTTTCTGTGTACCATTAACGAACAAACGATGTAAATTTTTGTTAGCTCTTTCATTGTTATCAATTCTTACGATCGTTCAAATTTGACCGAGCTTTTCTGACATTTATTGTAATACAGTTATCAAGGGATCATATCATAAATGTTCGTACATTTCATTCTTGAGTTTCGTTCCATACCTAGTTTTGGAGCTTAGAGTACAAAATTCCCATTCAACCAATGAATGATTTCTTTTAGTCTTGACAAAACGTCATACATTTATTACAAAACATCATACTTTTATTAGAAAGGCGAAAAAATCCTAAAGACCTAGATGGTGTAGGATTTCTTGAATCTGAGCATGATCCGCATCTTGCCTAGCCTCGGTATCATTGTTCCTCATTTGTAAAATTGCAATCTCGGACTCAACAGCCTCAAGAGACTCTCGTAACTCGGCTATCACTAAGTCCTTATCCTCATCTTGCGCGATAAGGTGATCCACATCACCCTCTACATCCTCCAGACGGCCTATCAGGTGTTTTGCATCGAATCCGAGTGCTTCTGAAGTAGGCTCGTCTTCTGGGGAATGAGCAACATTAGGTGGTGGTGATGGAGCACGATTTCTTGTTCTAGAAGTTTCAGGCATTGCTGAAGGCATAGGAGTGGAGATTGGCATAGTAGTAGTAGTAGAAATATTTGGGACGGTGGAGGGAAGTCCCGTAGTGACATTTGGCATCATGACTGGTGAATCTTGCTCATCATCCGAATTTATTGTGATTACGCTCTGGATGGGGGTAATTTCCTTATCGTATTCGGATTGCAAAAGGGCAAATGGAATGAGAGGCATCTTTACCTTTTTCTCCTGTCACCAAATGTAACACGACGGTTATTAGATAGGTAAAAGTAGAGTATTTTTCTAAAGTTCTAAAATAGAGATGAGTAGTATGATGCTTCGTAATTTTTCTTTTATTTGAATAAGTTCTCGTACATTCATCATATTGATCTACTTAATTTTCCAAGTAGTTCTTGCATGGGAAAATAATAAATGAATCGTGGAATGTTAAAGTCCTCTAACACGCTCTCCCACATACTTATTATTTGTACTCCCGCTTAGTAGTGATTATTCACGGATGGATAAATATAATTATCCTCAATTAATCTTTTCATCAATTTAGGTTTACTCCGATGTTTATTTTAATGCAATTTTCTCTTGCTAAACGTCTATTACTTGTAACTCAGATGAGTAGGCATGTTTTAGAGGTGTTGGAAACTCACTTTATGTGACGACATTTAAGAATTCCCATTAGTTATCATACTCACACACTCTTAGACTAGAATAGGTACAATGTATAGTTTAAGGGTCATGTGTGACTATATATACCCCTCCTTAGCTTCCAAGGAGGGGTGTTGCTTGTGTCCATTTTCATATTTTCAATACATTTTCTATTTTCACACAACCTCTCTTCTCTCTCTCCATCAACAATGGCTTCCACCACCATATTCCACCATGTTAGACCACCGGATCAATAATAGCAAATCCACAATTGGTATCAGAGCTTCAGTTCCATCCTTGGATCGTGTTTATGTTTTCAATTTAGGTTGTCTAAAATTTTTTTGGGTCTCGTTCTATAGATTGGTCACGTCTTGTTCTTATGTTGTCCAACTAGTCAATGTTTTGTCACGGTTTGTGTTTTGTTTATCATATTCACAAGCTTTTTATCACTTTCACATGTTTTGTGGTCTCGTTATATCAATCCCATGGTCCGATTGGTTTAAGTGTTTGTGTCACTGGTTTGTCATTATCTAGTCATCTCACCACTTGCCACGTTTTCCTGGTCAAAAGTGATGTCAAAACCTGCCAATTTTTATTATTACATCTGCTAATGATTTCGTGCATGGTTTCTTTTTCTGCTATATCACTGGTTTCATGATCAGTTCTGGGTTACATTTTTTTTGAACATGAAGGTGAAAACCCAGATTTGCCAGAAAAAAAAAATTAGATCCAGAAACATGTTCCTGAAAATATGGAAAAGGACAGTACTTTTGGATAAGCTTTCAGATCGGAATATTGCGATCGCAAAAACCATTGGTTTCTACATTGCGATCGAATATTCCGATGGAACACTATCGGTGCATTCCGAAGGGAACACATTCCGACGGATGCATTCCGACGGGGTGTAGAAGAGACATTCCGATGGATTTTTTGAACACATTGCGATGGAAAAACAGATGTAAACATTACAATGGAAAACAAAAACATTCCGATGGGATTTTTTTTGACATTCCGATGGACTGTTTTTTAAAACCAGTGGACCAAAACTTTTGACTAGAACCGAAACCAACATATCTCATTCCACCCTTTTAACTCCTCAACACCATATCTAATCCCTAACCCATCGACACCTAAAACCCAATCTAAACTCAAACAGAAACTCGAATATGATCTCAGATTATGTTTCGGTGACTTCTTTTTAAGATATGTCAAGATCTTAATTGATCTTTTCACTCGAAACAACATGCATCATTGATCCATGTTTCGAATTAACCACTTTTAATCTACGAAATCTAAGAATGATGTATAACAAGCATGGTATAATCAGTTCTTTATTTCGATTCAAACACATAAACCAACATGCAATCAATTACCTACCTGAGATCCTTCGAATGATCTTGATTTTCGTATTCGATTAATGGTGGCCAAAGTTTGTGATTGATTAAAAGAGTTGATGATCTTTTATCTGCGATGAGGTTGGAGGATTTTGGGGCGGAGTGTTTTAGATGGATTTGGTTGGGAGATAAGTTTGATGGAGGCGTAATTATCTATGTGTGGGATTAGGTTAACAGATGACCTAACTATTAGGTTGTGTTCGCTTATATAACACTTCACAAATAGTGGGCTTTGCTTATTATCATTCGAGCTACACTCACATTAGCTTTGGAATATACTGTAGCTGTTAGATATTAAGTTATGGGCCAGCTCAGTGAAAATTCAAACATGGGACCAAGCCACTTGACATGTTAACATTATGCATGTACCGACAATGCATGCACTTATTTCGTCAGTATGTGCCTTGTTTGACTTTGGCAAATGTGATTCAAAAACATGCCACGTTTTGATAATAGTCTACCATAGATATGACTAATTTTTTAAACATGCCATTCTAAACATGCCACGTCTATAAGATTACAAACAATTTGGATAAAATTAGCTTTGGCTAATTTTTATATAAGTTATTTTGTGGGCTGGGGTATTTTTTTACGGTTATAATATTTGGGTTTTAAAGTGACGAGAAGAAAGTGACATGACAATGTGCCGAGACAAAATATGACGAGTCAAATGTGACAAAATTATTAGACGAGACCAAGAAAAAATGGGCGATTTTTTAGTGACTACAGATTTTTTTGGATCGGGTATTAATTATTTGAAGACGGAGACGAATTTCTTCGAAGGCGTGTGCTTATTTTTTCCTTGAACAGATAACTTGCTCGTGCTTAATCTTAGAATGAAGACTTGTTTATCTGGTTTCCGGGTTCGGGGTGGTTGGTTGATGACTCAGATAACTATCACTTCAAGGGGTTACATTGTTGTACTCAGTGTCACGCGCTTAGTCGACGTGGATAATTTCAAGAGGTGTTGTGCCTATAGACTTCTTCAGTGATGCATTGGGTACTTAGAGATTTCTCCACCGTTCCTCATTCAACAATTGTGCAAGCTTAAGTCACAAGATCGAAAGATTCTTATTCAGTTTCACGTTTGATGTATCCGGTTCATTTTATCAGTGGTCACTTCAAATTGCCTACAAAGGGGTTGGTAAAGGTGGCCATGGAGAGTTTATGAGTAGAGATTTTCGATCAACTGCTGATTCTCACCGAATATAATTAAGCTTATTTATTATTCTCTCGAGAGTTTCAGGTTCATGTGCTTACGATTTATTGATGGTTCCGAGTTTCGAAACCATCAAGGGGAAGAAGAAGACACATTAAACGCACAACGAGTACACGTGATGAACTTCATACCTTCTTTTGATTTGAAGACATTCCGGGATGACATTTGTCATATCCGCAGAGAAAATCAGTGTTTTAACTCGTGGCGTTATCAATCTCTAAACGGTACACTACTGATTCGATGCTTAATTGTTTGGTTGTTGCAATTATTCATCATCATTATCCTATATGCATTCCCGGGACTTAATTGACTCTGGTGCATCTCCGGAAGAAGATATGTGCATTTCCGGGACTTAATTGACTATGGTGTTACGATGTCAACTTCATGAATGGGATAAAGTGTCTACTTCAGTATTTGAGCTTCATACTCGGGATTGATTTACTTTCTTCAACTGTGTGGGGGAAGAAATGTCTTGATTCTTTCTGGTATGCATAACTTGAACTCCCAGGGAGAAGAAAAATTCAGAAGATTTATTCAAGCGTGAGAAGAAAGGTTGTTGATCTACTTGGTGTACCCCTTACTTTCAATCCCTCTTAGCAGCGTTATCATGTTATATGATGGGATTTGCTTGTTAGATTCCGCTGTGCGCTTAATCATTCTAAGCTTTATTGAAAGCTTTGAAGTTGCTTACGCGGATTGTCGAGTTAGGGGGAAGCTATTTAAAAGCTTCTACATCAAGTTTATGTGGCATGAATTAGGGGGAAGTTAATTCAGAAGCTTCTCCTTAACCAGAAGTGTATGGGTTACTTAGCTCGTGTCGTTACAGTATTTCTACTACAAGTTAAAGATGAGTCGTTTTAAAGTCAAAGGCCTCAGAAGACATCATCAGCATTGGACGCTTCATGAAAGCTCTTGTTCTTATCATTATGTACTTGTTAGGAAAAATATTGTAAGGAATTCTACACGTCGTCCCATGGGGGAAGATTGTTGGAAACTCACTTTATGTGACGATATTTAAGAATTCCCATTAGTTATCATAGTCACACACGCTTAGACTAGACTAGGTACAATGTATAGTTTAAGGGTCGTGTGTGACTATATATACCCCTCCTTAGCTTCCAAGGAGGGGTGTTGCTTGTGTCCATTTTCATATTTTCAATACATTTTCTATTTTCACACAACCTCTCTTCTCTCTCTCCATCAACAATGGCTTCCACCACCATATTCCACCATGTTAGACCACTGGATCAATAATAGCAAATCCACAAGAGGTTTAGTCGGCTTACGGCTATTACGTAGCCCGTACAAGTTCTTTTTCATTCATAAGTCTTTCCTTAACTTATTATTGCTAGTTCGTACACTTTCGACAATTTTTATAACACCCCCACAAACGCTATGCGCAGCGGAACTACGACATTTGGGTGTTAAGCAGTTATCATCACACATAAGCTATTTCGAACGACTCAAGGAGACGTAGGAATTTAAACATAAATTTAAGATTATTTAAAACAACAAAGTCTGCTATTTTCCAAACCCCAAAATATATTTCAAAATAGAGTTGCGTTAGGTCCCCACTGAATCTCAACCCAAAAGTACATATTCGTTCACATGACATAATATAAAAATTTTAAGTGTTAAAAGGGAGGAAAAACAAAGTAGACTGCCAAGCCACAACAACTTCCATCCTCGCATGCTCCGCTGCTATCAATCTTGGTTACCTGAAACACATGCTTAAAACAGTCAACACAAAGGTTGAGCGAATCTATAAGTTTATCAAATCCTAAGTTGAACGTAAGTATTTAAAAACCAATCATGATCATTCAATAGCATTGTCGCGCAAACAATCTATTATCCAAGGATATGACAATTGTGTTTAAGCTCATGACACTAATCCGTTAACTCAATCACCCGCGTAATAATTACCGGCGTGATTCAGATGAAACCAGTGCCCCTACTAAAGGCATCAGTTGCAATTATACCTTATCTCTTATCATAAATTATCCGTCCGCAGGGGGTACCCAACGTACTAGCCCTCGTCTCGGATAGGGTCGTCAACCCCATAGTACTATCACTTTGTATAAGCGGCTATTTCCCCCTTCGCAAGGGCAAGACAATAGTTAATAGTTCATGAAATTAGGGCCTTTTGCAACTAGGTACTCAACACAATTTCAAGGCAACATTCGGGTCCAACAATCATTCATGACTTATGTTCATTTTCATTTAAATAGCATGTATCCCCCTCGCGGGTAAAAACATTTGAAATAAGTAAAGAGCGAGGCTATAGACTCACCTTAGGTAGTAGTGGTAGTATTAGTACTACGGCGTAAACGAAATCGATCACCGACGATGAGGATGCCCCGGGAATTCAAATACAACACCTAACGAATAAACACGTAATGAATCAACACATTCAAGTACCTTCAAGTACTGTATGTACATAATTAAGAACACTCAAGGTTCATATAAACTCACGCCAAAAATCCATACAAGTGATATTTACTAGACACGAACCATTTTTATACTTTATTAGAACTATTACTCATTTTACAATTCTGCCGGTACATACCGAATGTACGGGCTGTTTTACCCCACTTAGACCACTCCTAAAAATCCGAGAAAATTTGTAAAAATCACTTATAACCTGTAGAAACCCCACACCAAATTTCATAAAAAGTTTTCACTTCTAAGACCCACTGCTCAACACATCTCTATACCTTAAAATTTTGGACAGATTTGCACCTTCCAAGTGCAACTCGACTTTGACTTATTTAGTCAACTCAACTTGAAACACCATCTCCTAAACTTGAAAATATACTCTTTTGTACAGGTTTAGGACCAAATAACAACTTCCGAACATTTTTAGAACTCTAGTTACAATCCTAGACATTCGACCTATATTTTGACAAAAACCCGTAACTTGTGATTTTCATCACCCGGTACGCCTCAAACTTTAAAATATCATAACTTTTGACTCGTTTTGAGTTAGGAGCTCTACCTTATACCAAATCGAAGCTAAAAAGAAGCTCTACCACAATCTCCTATCATCCCAACCTGGACTTAGACTTAAAACCACGAAAAATACCCCTAAAGTTTCTGCCCTAAAATGACCCTTTCAAAATCATAACAAATCATCATTCCAATCACAACCAATGATTCCTAGACCTATTCTAACATCAATTAATCAATCCAAAACATCCTAACTATCCTTAATCACTTGTATGAACAATCACAATAAAAACCCATTTCATAAAACTAGACATGCAATGTAATTAAACAACTTAAAAACATCATAAACATCATAATAAACACAACCCATGACACATTTCATCAAACACCATGAAGCCACCACCAAACCCATTTGGCCGTGGGTTTGGTGTAGCCAAAACACCTCAACCAAATCAATTTTGGTTGGTTTTTGTGGTTGATTATCCATTATCATTACACTAATTAAACAAATTCGTGATTTAATTACATCAAAACATGTTTTTGAAATATCTTTGATTCTTGAAAAATTAAAGATGTTGCATGTTTGATATTATAGGTGGGATTCACTTACAAGAGAATTATAAAGGATGGTCTTTGATTAGATTTTCTCAAAATCAATTTTTGTGGTGGTTTTTGGTGGTGGTGGGGGCTTGGCCGTCGGCTAGAGAGGAAGGGAGAGGGGAGAGAAAAATTTTGAATGTGAAAAATGAGTGTGTGTGTTTATTTTTGGTTTATATATAGTGGTGGAGGGACCTAGGTGGCAATTTTGGCTATCTTTTGGCCTTTGTTGCAAAACAAGTTTTAAAGAGCGGGATTATGACTAGTAGTCGGTTTTAAAAATTTACGGGAGTCGGGTTTCGTCCCGGCTACCTCAAAATACATTTAAATGGTTCTAACGCACACAAAACGAATATTCATATGGTTCCGACTCGAATTAACACGAAATAAAAATAAAATCTCGAAAAACTCAAATATCGATCAATCGATAATAAAATGTAAGTTTTGGGCATCCGTCGGTATCGTAATCGTTATCGGTTCTTCTTAAATCGTCAAACGTTAAATTACGGCCGTAAACGTTGGTTTCAACCTAAACCGTCAAATATATAACAAACGAAATTTCTTAAAAATTTCAAAAATATTCGTAAAATAGGATTAAATAAATAACGTTGGGCTCGGGATATCACATCCACAAGTGAGTCGCAACTCAAAAGAGATGCTCATACTGAACAACTCTTGAGACAATAACTTAGCATCATACGGCACTTTCACAGGTGTTATATCCTCCCCTCCTTATGGGAGCGACGTCCCGGCGCTCTCTGGTTCTTATACTCGCATTTTGTACTACTAGGAAGATGATGGTACTTCCCACTAAAAGGGATCTTCACGTTCCAATGTGGACTTCAGTTCACGTCTCGGGTTCTATCACACCTTCACCATGAGTATTATACCTTGCTTTTATTTCTCAACATCTTGATCCATGATTTCCACTTCAATTTCCCCAAAATTCTTCCTACGGTTATCAACACGTCTCTTTTCAAAGCTTCTCGTGGTTAGCAAGTGATTCTTAATCTACACCATCTCTTCCGTAGCCCCTCAAATCATTTCAAGTCTATTCAACTGACTTTTTCCTACTTCATTCCACCCAACTGGCGATCTACATTTTCATCAACATGATTCCTCAAATGTCGCAGCTTCACGGCTAACATGGTAAATGTCGTCGTACAAAGGTACTACCAACGGCAATGGTCGATCTCAACAACTACCAAAATCAATCACACATGCTCGGAGCATGTCTTCCAACTTTCGAATCGTCCTTTCACTTGGTTCGTCGTCTCATAAAAATAATTGCTCACAAAGAAAATCACACGGGTCGCACATAACCCCTTCGAAAAACGTTCAAAATATAAAAGATGAAGTAATCAATACTAGTCATACAAAATCACCTTATTGCAATATTACGTACATACAAACCTAATTCGTCAAAAACGAATTCATCGATACGGAAATCATTCGACGTATACATAACTCTCTCGTAAACATCACGATCCAATCAAACACATAAGCCATATTAAAACACATATAACCACATTATGACATGTTTGAAAAAACAGCCAAACCATGCCAAGTCAATAAGTTCAATCAAGTTAATTCATGCTTGCTAATCAGCCAAGCCATGATAAAAGAAAAATATTTGACATGATTCTCGGATGAGTCCAGTCAAAAGAAAATTGCAAGTTAAAGAAAGTTTACGAGCTTGCTAGCTATGGATGCATATCCAAAAAGAGATATAATACAAACATATGTCATCGCAGGGTGCTCACACACGGATCCATACCCAAAAGATATTACAAGAACACCATCTTACTTCTATTCCAAACGTGGTCGAAATCTCAACAAGCATCACCGTTCACAGTTAAATGTAAAAAGAAATATATTACATGGCACGTGTTCTCCATGATCGGACTTCATTGGACAATGTCGCCTCAAGTTCTCACAACTTACGATCACTCGACCAGATCACTTACCACATAAATACATAAAAGGCAAGGGTTTACCACAAAAACATCAACTATGGATATCTATCGTTTAACCATCGATAATCAAGGATGGTTGAGTCAAGCAAAGAGGATTCCTCACTTAAATAAACGAAGAAGGCAATGGAATTGTCTTCCAACTACCGATGCACAGTTGGTAAACTGCAACAGTTTATCGCGTGTCGTTAAACATGTCAAAAGAACGAGAAAATAAAATAAATAAGGTACGATACGTTTGATGCAGGAGAAGTCTTCTTTATTTCCCTCGGAGTTATTCGAACTCGGGGTTCCTCTACTTCGGCAGTCTTCTATTCTTGTTTAAAATTTCTTCTCAGTGTCGATACAAGCCCCTTAGGTATTTAATCAACACCCTCGTGATTCCGATGAAAATCACACGTTACACACAACACATAAAACATTTTCCAAAATTACTCGGTCACAGTGACTTACTAATTCAACGCCAAACAAAAAGAAAAGATTTCAAAGAACACAAGAAAATTCAAAAATTTTCTTTAAGAATCAAAGAAATTACTATTACTTGCAAAAATGATCCACCATTTTAAAAAGAAACGTTCTCATCCAAACATTTATCAAAACACTACAAGTTTCAAGATGACCAATTTGTTTGACACGATAGTGCCCTTCCTAAACTATGCATAATTAGCTAGATCATGCATACTTAAGGATCAAGCAACAACAACCAACAAAACAGGACTCTTCGCGAATTATGCATAGTTAGCTAAGCTGCGCATAATTGAGGATCGAGTGACGACACAAACATTATTAATTACATACCAAATATGACTACGAAAGTTTTCGACCTAATCTTCAAAGTAATTAAACCATTTGAAATGAAATTTGAAATGGGAAAATATTGTTACCATCGTTTTAAGAAACGCCTCAAACATTTTTTTTTCGTCTACTTTGGAAACATACATTACTTTGCCTATTTATGAGAAAATAAATAAATAATTAAATAAAGAAATCGACACCCTTCGCATTTGGTTGAACGAACCATTTAACACACTCATACATATTTTCAAAATATACTATTCACAAAATAACGGTAAGGTGGTTCAAGATTAAAGATCATTGCAAGCACAACAAGAAATAAATCAAAAATCAATGAGATCGAACAAGGTAAACGAGTAATATAATCGCCAACTAAAAGTAACTACATTAGAAATGAAAATACTTCAAATATATGACAAAAGTCTTGGGATAACAACAACGATCTTCGAATACATAGAGTAAGAATTGAATATCAGCACAAGCGTCAAAAATAAAACAACAATCATAATTCCCATCGTCTCGGGTTGCACACACATTCCACCAAGGGTATACGGGGAGAGAAGAATAATCACTTGGTTAAATAGAAACAATTTCACCAGGAAGATCGAGTTCTTTCACCTCTACAATTCGGTAAAGCGGCTTCGCCTCCTCGCTTTTGTTCAATATAAATAAATAACCAATTTAATGAATATTTATAGCATCATTCAAGTAAATACAGAATTTTAGGTTCCATTAACCGTAAGAAGAAAAGTCACAACGTCCATGAACATGACAAAATATACCGGGTGACATACCCTCATTATCAAGTACTAGCGAAGTAGCAACCCAAAAATAGATATAATAATAATGGTTTTATACCGTAGACAATATTAAAATAAACATTTCACACTACTACCCAAATTTAGATATAGACTTGCAAAATCAAAGAACTGATGTTGTACGATCGAACCATCGTGACCCAAAAGATTAGATATACATCCTTATGAAATAATATACAAGTAGGCGTGTGTTGTATAATCCAGTTGCGTATAATAATTAGTGTTACCTTGTACATTGTAAAACCGAACATTTACACATTTTTAATTTGTGTTACACCATTAAAGAATTTATACCTTTCATTTTCCAATCTTTACAACGTTTTCATTTCTGGAAAAATTTCAATCTCTCGGAAATTATTAACATTAGTAGATGCGGTGACTCGGTTATCATAATTGACAAATCATTAGGTTTGAAAATCTCCATACTTGTGTCAAAATCTCGTTAATGTTCATATCTTAAGTACCAAAGCGTATACAGTAAGAATTTTCCAAGTTTTACGTTTTTATTATTACGACTTATATTATCACATATATACACATATCCAACATGACTCAAACTAGTCCAATTAACTCTTAAAATCAACTTTTGACTTTTTATTATACATAAGTCTTCCTTAAAAATGGGTTTGTTAAATCACATTCGCGCACTTCGACTCAAATGATAAGGAGGTTTCACGTAGTTTTATCTCAAATAATTTACTGATTTTAGTCGACACTTGAATCTCGATGATAATAATAAAATAATAAATAATTAAGATGCTTATTTCAATAATTCCAAGATATATAAAATTCAACTTTTAATCATTAGCCCATTATCAAGTGATTTTAAAATTAACACATCTCGCAGCGGAATAAAACAAAAGATTTTTCAAAAGATTTTAAACAAGCATCATTAACTTACACATATTGATTCTCTATAACGACAATTAAACAAACAAATGATTTCAAATGACGTTCCATCAACTTTTAATAATTTATTTCAAGCGTTAGAATTTCTCACTTATAGTGTATATTCCGATTTTATCCCAGTTTATTCACTACAACAAGTAACGTGTTCTAGTTTACACCAATGCATACGTAAACATAGCCTTATGTTTAAAATAAAACCAATTTTTTTTTCAAAGTTTTTAGCTCCAAAATACATGACCAATTCTTCTACTCATGTTTTATATTACAAGATACGCCAAAAGTTTGCTACATTGACCCGAAAATTAATTCATACTAAATCCAAGTTACATATACTCAACAGTCATATCGTAAATTTTATTATAAACTCCTTTTTCAAATTATATTAATTAAATTTTGACAGTTCCATCACAAGCTTCTAGTATTGAATTATTAATATGTGAAAACAAGGATTTTACGAGTAATACAAATTACTTATTACGATTTACCAACCAAGGTTAAAGGAAAAACAATTTCACTTTGTCACTTTACTCTCTATAAAAGTTTTACTTTTTACAAGACACATCATAACTCATTTTTGTCCAAAAGTTTCATTCACCATTTATTTAATATGTAAAACACTTTATGTTTAAATCATTCAATCAACAAAACTCGATGCTTACTTAACTCTCACAAATGCCGGACCTCGTCATGTAAAATATTAACTTCAAAATAATGAAACAACCAAACAAAATGAAATAAATGGAACGAGAATACGTATGTCAACTAAATGTTGTTATCGGCCTCGGATGAGTCTCGAAATTGTACTCCACAAAATTAACACAAAAACCAACCGAATTCCAAGTTATCGCGATTGATCACAACGCTAGTCTATTTTAAAACACATCTTTAAAATTCAAGTAGAATAGTAAACAACGATTAAATGGCAACACGCCTCAACCACGTTTATAACATACACATGCTACGATGTACGCATTGTTGATTTTTACTTCGTCTATATTGTAGTTACGCCAACTAACATATCAAACCCATAAGGAATAAAGGAAATAAAGTAATACGTAAGCAAATTACGTTTCAAAAGAAAATGTCCACAATGACACATCACGGCGCTATAACGACAATCGAGATCAATCTAGTCAATATACAATATGTTACGAAGCGTTATTTACGTATCTAGAGTATCAAACGAGGTTCATATTCGGTTATCCGAACAATAAATTAATTATCAAGATTGATAATTAGCGGTAAGGCCGAATTCTCAACAAAACCGCATTTTAATGTACGATAATTTCCCAAGGGCCATTGCTTCGCGTGCAATACCTTTAAATACCATAGTATATACATACTTATACATACAACCATTCCTACATACACGTAGGATTACAACGCGGTGTTGCCATGTAATGCAATGTAGCCCGTTATGCCAAATACATGCAACATATAAGATAATCTTTACAAGAATTTATAAATTACGATATAAAAAGTACTCAACGTACACAATAATATATCTCAATATATATCAAAGTATTTACTTAATAAATACTAGGGAATTCACGTCAATTTTGAGGGATACATCTAAAATATAAAGCAATGCTAAAGAAATCTTACCGGAGCCATGCAGGATAGTTGTGTGCTTGGAAAATTTCTTACGACACCAAAAGTTATAGTTTAGGATTTTTCAAAATGACCTAGTTCTCTATAACTCATGGCTCTGATTACCAATCTATAACACCCCCACAAACGCTATGCGCAGCGGAACTACGACATTTGGGTGTTAAGCAGTTATCATCACACATAAGCTATTTCGAACGACTCAAGGAGACGTAGAAATTTAAACATAAATTTAAGATTATTTAAAACAACAAAGTCTACTATTTTCCAAACCCCAAAATATATTTCAAAACAGAGTTGCATTAGGTCCCCACTGAATCTCAACCCAAAAGTACATATTCGTTCACATGACATAATATAAAAATTTTAAGTGTTAAAAGGGAGGAAAAACAAAGTAGACTGCCAAGCCACAACAACTTCCATCCTCGCATGCTCCGCTGCTATCAATCTTGGTTACCTGAAACACATGCTTAACACAAAGGTTGAGCGAATCTATAAGTTTATCAAATCCTAAGTTGAACATAAGTATTTAAAAACCAATCATGATCATTCAATAGCATTGTCGCGCAAACAATCTATTATCCAAGGATATGACAATTGTGTTTAAGCTCATGACACTAATCCGTTAACTCAATCACCCGCGTAATAATTACCGGCGTGATTCAGATGAAACCAGTGCCCCTACTAAAGGCATCAGTTTCAATTATACCTTATCTCTTATCACAAATTATCCGTCCGCAGGGGGTACCCAACGTACTAGCCCTCGTCTCGGATAGGGTCGTCAACCCCATAGTACTATCAGTTTGTATAAGCGGCTATTTCCCCCTTCGCAAGGTCAAGACAATATTTAATAGTTCATGAAATTAGGGCCTTTTGCAACTAGGTACTCAACACAATTTCAAGGCAACATTCGGGTCCAACAATCATTCATGACTTATGTTCATTTTCATTTAAATAGCATGTATCCCCCTCGCGGGTAAAAACATTTGAAATAAGTAAAGAGCGAGGCTCTAGACTCACCTTAGGTAGTAGTGGTAGTATTAGTACTACGGCGTAAACGAAATCGATCACCGACGATGAGGATGCCCCGGGAATTCAAATACAACACCTAACGAATAAACACGTAATGAATCAACACATTCAAGTACCTTCAAGTACTGTATGTACATAATTAAGAACACTCAAGGTTCATATAAACTCACGCCAAAAATCCATACAAGTGATATTTACTAGACACGAACCATTTTTATACTTTATTAGAACTATTACTCATTTTACAATTCTGCCGGTACATACCGAATGTACGGGCTGTTTTACCCCACTTAGACCACTCCTAAAAATCCGAGAAAATTTGTAAAAATCACTTATAACCTGTAGAAACCCCACACCAAATTTCATAAAAGGTTTTCACTTCTAAGACTCACTGCTCAACACATCTCTATACCTTAAAATTTTGGACAGATTTGCACCTTCCAAGTGCAACTCGACTTTGACTTATTTAGTTAACTCAACTTGAAACACCAACTCCTAAACTTGAAAATATACTCTTTTGTACAGGTTTAGGACCAAATAACAACTTCCGAACATTTTTAGAACTCTAGTTACAATCCTAGACATTCGACCTATATTTTGACAAAAACCCGTAACTTGTGATTTTCATCACCCGGTACGCCTCAAACTTTAAAATATCATAACTTTTGACTCGTTTTGAGTTAGGAGCTCTACCTTATACCAAATCGAAGCTAAAAAGAAGCTCTACCACAATCTCCTATCATCCCAACCTGGACTTAGACTTAAAACCACGAAAAATACCCCTAAAGTTTCTGCCCTAAAATAACCCTTTCAAAATCATAACAAATCATCATTCCAATCACAACCAATGATTCCTAGACCTATTCTAACATCAATTAATCAATTCAAAACATCCTAGCTATCCTTAATCACTTGTATGAACAATCACAATAAAAACCCATTTCATAAAACTAGACATGCAATGTAATTAAACAACTTAAAAACATCATAAACATCATAATAAACACAACCCATGACACATTTCATCAAACACCATGAAGCCACCACCAAACCCATTTGGCCGTGGGTTTGGTGTAGCCAAAACACCTCAACCAAATCAATTTTGGTTGGTTTTTGTGGTTGATTATCCATTATCATTACACTAATCAAACAAATTCGTGATTTAATTACATCAAAACATGTTTTTGAAATATCTTTGATTCTTGAAAAATTAAAGATGTTGCATGTTTGATATTATAGGTGGAATTCACTTACAAGAGGATTATAAAGGATGGTCTTTGATTAGATTTTCTCAAAATCAATTTTTGTGGTGGTTTTTGGTGGTGGTGGGGGCTTGGCCGTCGGCTAGAGAGGAAGGGAGATGGGAGAGAAAAATTTTGAATGTGAAAAATGAGTGTGTGTGTTTATTTTTGGTTTATATATAGTGGTGGAGGGACCTAGGTGGCAATTTTTGCTATCTTTTGGCCTTTGTTGCAAAACAAGTTTTAATGAGCGGGATTATGACTAGTAGTCGGTTTTAAAAATTTACGGGAGTCGGGTTTCGTCCCGGCTACCTCAAAATACATTTAAATGGTTCTAGCGCACACAAAACGAATATTCATATGGTTCCGACTCGACTTAACACGAAATAAAAACAAAATCTCGAAAAACTCAAATATCGATCAATCGATAATAAAATGTAAGTTTTGGGCATCCGTCGGTACCGTAATCGTTATCGGTTCTTCTTAAATCGTCAAACGTTAAATTACGGCCGTAAACGTTGGTTTCAACCTAAACCGTCAAATATATAACAAACGAAATTTCTTAAAAATTTCAAAAATATTCGTAAAATAGGATTAAATAAATAACGTTGGGCTCGGGATATCACATCCACAAGTGAGTCGCAACTCAAAAGAGATGCTCATACTGAACAACTCTTGAGACAATAACTTAGCATCATACGGCACTTTCACAGGTGTTATAATTTTTACACCATGAAAAATTGTTAATTTGATTTAAACGAGTCGAGTACTAAAATTTTATCACAAAAATTTCATCACAAGAATTTTTCCATAAGTTTTTAATCCGAAATCGTTCAAAATGTTCAATTCGAGCAATTACTAAGTTTTATTACAAGAATTTCTCTGATTTTGGAATATGTTCCGTTATACCTTACATGTTTCGTTTATCTTGCTCTCGTCTAGCGTTTTGCTCGCAATCTTAGATAAACTTTACAGTCATTGTTGTATATTTATACCTTGTATTTAAGATTTCAATATACGACCAAATTTCGCATCTGGGATTCTCAAATATCGCGCAACACGATAATCCATTTGATGTAGAAATTGGCATAATTGTTTAACCAAGGGTAAACCCTTTAATTTATGTCTATATCGTAACTTTGAAATTTATAATAAAGTCATGATAACTTAGTCGCAACCAATGGACTAATAAAAACTTTGATTCGTCTTTGCGTAATTTATTTCCAATAAAAATTTTCTTCGATAACTATTTGACTTACGCGTCAGCGTATTTATTAGTTCATATATCGCGAAATTTATTCGTTCTTTGAATTGTAATATTCTTTGGAGCATTACAAGAGTAGTACTTATAGTAAGTGTTTTATCGTCATATGTCATCTTAAATAGTGACGTCGTCGTCGTTCCTCGGTCGTGCTCAAATAATAATTTGATATGATAACTTACGCATTCAATTTCAATTTCGAAACCGTTAATTAATGTAGGTCACTTTTCCTCAACCTAGTCTATTATAAATGTTTAGTGGAGTAACAATTTACCGAACCCAATAAATAGTTGCTCCTCTCGACATTTATAATAGTACCGCTTGATTCAAGTATTACTACAAATTAACATACTACCAAACACATGGTAAATAAATATATTCATATAGTTTCGTTCTAAGAATCATGGCTATATTTTTAATTTGGTGTATAGTGATATGAAACCCACAAACGTTTCGATATTCGATAATAGTCCCGCGGACTATCTAAAATATGTTGAGCATATGTATGCGTACGTTTAATCTCAAAGGAAAATATCTATATATGGCACAAACCATTCAAATAAATATGGCACAAACCATTCTGATAAAGATGGCACAAACCGTTCAAATGAATATGGCACAAACCATTTGAGTATCGTAACAATCCATTCAAGGATGTTAGGCACTTTATTTCAACTTAAAAATCGTTTTATTACATATTCCTATGGGTATCATTCAAACACGGGAAGGGGAATACCTAATGCTAATAGCACGTAGAAATCAAACTCAAAACTTAGCATTGCATAAATCATAAACTATCTTAAGTCACAACTTACTTGTATCGAAGACGTGGAGTGAAGTGGTTCTTGGAGATTTTTGACAGTTAGTTATAGAGTTATTTTTCCAACAATTAAATTTTTGACTCACATTTATAAATTTGTTTTATATAAAATAACCTAGTTCTCTATAACTACAGCTCTGATACCAATCTGTCACACCCGCAATTTATGAAAGTAAGGCAATGCAATGGGGTGCGACGGTCATGACTATCACAAGACATAGATACAAAGAACGACTATTTAAAATTCGTTTTAATTTAATTAAAAGCGTGATACTTGTTCGGAAGCGAAGTACATAAGATCATAATAAAAACATTGTTCCAAAAGACTTTAACATTGATCCCAATATCCATACACTAGTCACGACCATTTTCATTTAAAAATCTCCCATGCACAACCACGTCACTCCTCCGTCTTGATACCTGAGAAAAACATTGCTAAAGCATCAACACAAAGGTTGGTGAGTTCATAGGTTTAAATTTAAATAGTGTGATGAACCATAAGATTTTCAAGGCAACCAACATATAATCTTATAAAAAATACAAGATTATAATCAAAAGTATATGTTTCAACAACCTACGTCTAAGCTCATGACACCAAAGCGTTAACCAACCAACAAAATATAATGAGAGTCCAAGCAAATGCCTATCCCAAAGCATTCGTAACGACTCAAATATAAGTGTATCTAATTTGGTCACACAACCAACAGTAGATAGGGAGGTCAATCCCAACAGATCTATCCATAACATTCGCGCTTACATAAAGTAATTAACGGTTCACAATAGTGGGCTAAAGCATCTAGGGATATCACTACTTAGACATCATGTAGGCAAACGTATCAAGTTTTATGTTCATCCGTTTAAAACAAGCAATGTTCTCACCCCAAAATAGTTAAAACAATTAAAAGTGGGGCTATGAAACTCACCTCTATGAACAAGGTAAATATGATCAACAAGGATAGCACGGAATATCATGGCACGCAAAACAATGCGCAAACGATCTACTCGTAACCTAAGTAAAATATCCGTACTTAGGCTAAATACAATAAATAATAACGTACAATGCACTTGGTTGATAATTTATACTTGCAATAGATTTATAAAATGTTTTTATACATTTTTCTTGTTCAACCATTTTAGTCACGGGGTCGACTTTGGGTCACGATAACTCGTTAAATATTAGTCCGAAAAATAAACGGGTTCTTGTTATAAAAACTAGGCCGCGAGGTCGTCGATATTTGATAAATATCGCATTTTAATATAGTATCTTAGTGTGGTAATTAATTAGACAACATGGTTCACTCGCAAAACAAAATAAACAAGTAAAGTTTATTTTCGTACAAGTGTCAAACAACCAACTTTGGAATTTAATTTCGGCTTTGTTACTCAACATTAAGACAAACGGAAAATTGTTTTGGAAACTAGGTCGCGTCAAATATAATATGGTATTTTCAGATTTTCGGGGCATGGTCTTTAACTTGTTAAAATAGGCGCAAAGTGAGCCCTATGGGTCGAATTTTTGTTATGTTGAAAGTATTGTAGCCACATGGAAATAAAAGAAAGCTACTAGAATTGTGTTCACATTCTCACATCTTTTATAGTATTATTTTCTACTCATTTTGTAAACACCAAAAATGCTTTTAGTTTCCTTGCTCATTGTCTACACGAGATCAACATAACAAAAGAGGGAAAATGGTTTTGTTTGCTTGTTGATGACGTATAGTCCCCAACCGGGTCATGAACCTGGCCCACGGGTACTACCCGTGTCCGGCCTTGTTACTAATGGGTTGGATTAATATGATTTGAGCTTATAGGCTTCGGATGAACAATGACCGCATGCATGCGTGCGGCCCACGACCCGGCACGGCTGGTACAGGGTTAGACAGAATCATACTATTATTATGATTAGGATTTACCCCAAAGGAGAGGATATACACTCACCATAATTAGAAGATAACAATCAAGCTAATTCTGGTACTTATCCTTTCCTTGGGGCCGAAGCATCAGTGACAGCCCATTAGGGTTTCACTGCCTATATATGGAACCCCTAAGGGTTCCACAAAGGTATTACATTCTACACACTTTCAACTCCCATCCGATTCTCAAACCCTAATCGATTACTTACTCTTACGCCGGAGTCTAATCGTGGGATACATTCCCAAGGTAAGCCTAACGCGCGTTGTTTTACTATGCAGGATCCCAACCAAATATTTCACTTGGTGCAGGAGTCGGAACCCAGCAAACCCAAATTAAGCCTAATTCGGGTCTAGCAAGGATCATCCAACTTTTGTATCAACAAGTTGGCTCCATCCGTGGGCCCAATACACTAAGCTAGAGAAAATCTCATCTCGATATCTCTCAATGATGAAAGGACATCCGCAAGGAAACCTCAGGAACACAAATCCTGTGAATCGGAAGTCCACAGGGGACGGGATACTCATTCCCACTCAGTCCCCCGACAACCAAACAGGTGGACCGAATAACCGGAGCTTTTTTTAGTCCATGGGTGGAGTAGGCACGTCCGATATCACCCCACCACCAACCTTGAACTTGGACAACCCTGATCCAGGGAGCGCGCCTAAGCCCCTTAATAAGGAGCCGCGCAGGCCATCAACCGAGGAAGAAGTGGGAGTCGAACCACTTAGTGAGGAAGATCTCACTCGATTTCTCACACAGAACTTCGAGAAGATCGTTCCAGGAATCGCATCCAGGTTGAACCTAGGGAGGAACCTCCAATCTAGGCTCAACTTTGGCAGTGCCGGACCCGGCACCTCTCCTCAGACTCAAAGGAAGCGAAGGGCACGACCCCATGAACGAAACCTCTTTGAGGAAATGCCCCAAACTAGCAAATGTGTTCGAACGTATAGAAGATCGTATTATGCAGGAACTGCTACAATCCCGTGAGGAGGGAGAGAGGTCTGACGATTCAGCCGAACGGCCAGATCTGGAGTTAACCAGAACTAATCGCCGCACAAGCGTGTGGGACAGGATGAATACCGGGAAGAAGGCTCCTAGCTCTTCTCACAAGAGCGATCCTCAGCCAAGGAGTGGGGCACCGCCCCCTTCTCCCGGTCCATCTGGAGAGGATTCGGATGACCATCCACCCAAGCGTCACCGACCTAGGCGTACTCCTCCCCCACCGCCAGACGATGAAGAGTACTACGGTGGCCCCTATTATCGTGAGGCGAAAGTAGAAGATCTCACCCGTCCATGGTGTGACCCTAATCTCACCCGTCCATGGTGTGATCCCAGGGAAGATCCTTTTAATCTCCGCATACGGAATTACTCCGAGGATAAAAAGCGTCGCATGACGGCGTGCGTCAAGACTTATGATGGGTCTAGTGATCCGGATGATCACCTAAAGATATTTAACACGCAGGATAAAATTGAACGATGGCCCATGCCTATATGGTGGCAGATGTTCAATTCAACCTTTATCGGCAATGCTCGTGATTGGTTTGAGGGACTTCCTCCCCGAAGCATTGATAGCTTCACTGAACTGCGTACTGCGTTCAAAAACAATTATACTCAGCGAAAGAAGTATAATAGGGACACGGTCTCATTGGCAACCGTCAAGCAACGGCCTGGGGAATCTACGGAGGCCTTCACCTAACGCTTCAATGACGAGTGCACCCCCATAAAGACAATGCCGGAACTCCTAAAAATTTCCGATTATATGCATGCCATAACAGACAGGGAAATAATTAGACGTCTCAATGACAAGCGAACGGAGAAGTATGACGACCTTATGGAAAGGGTTAGGAACTTCATAGAAGGAGAAACCGCGGTAGCCGCGGCCTATCCTTCAAAAGGGAACAACTATCGATCGAACGACCAGTCCCGGAGACAGTCGGGTGGTCAAAGCAACCAGGGCAGTGGAAGGAGCTCGGACTACAAGAGCCAAAACAAAGGAGGACGATCGGAGGACAAATTTACCCCTCTAAAGATGTCCTACCGGGAGATCTTGCTAACAGAAGGGGCCAACTTCCCGAGACCTCCCCCAATGACGACTCTGGTGGATCGTCGTCAAGGAAATCTCTTTTGCAAATTCCACAACGACAAGGGCCACGACACGGAGGAATGTATCCGGCACAAGAAGCACATTGAGTCACTGATCAAGTCAGGTAAACTCAAACATTTGGTCAAGGATTAGAAGGACGTAAAGGACAATAAGAAGCATGACAAGAAGGACCCCCAAAAGGACAAACCTTCGACCATATACATGATCCAATCCTGGCAGCGCCGCACAAAGCAGAAAATTAGTCAAAAATTTTCACGCGGCAGAGAAATCTCATTCCCTCCCATTACGGCAAGCGACGTGGCCGATGTACCTCTCACAATTGAGGTAAGCATTGGAACACACAATGTTCGCCGTATGTATGTGGATGGAGGGTCATCGGCGGAAGTACTGTACGAACACTGTTTCGTACAGCTAAAACCAGAAATAAGAAGCCAATTAGTACCGGCCACGTTGCCGCTCATCGGCTTTAGTGGAGACACCATATGGCCGATAGGACAGTTGCGTCTCCTAGTAACCATTGGGAATGAAGAGCATTCCACCATGGCATGGATGAACTTTATGGTGATACGCTCACACTCTCCATACAATAGGATCATAGGAAGACCAGGAATTATAGCCATACGGGTAGTACCCTCCACGACTCACGGAATGATTAAATTCCCTGTAGAAGGAGGAATTGTCACCATCTATAATTCAATCATGCCAGCATCCGAATGTCATGCCATGGCAACACCAGTCCTACCGGTCCCCACAAAGGAAGGATCGCCACCCCCCAACTGGAGGGTGGCAATCCATCCTGATTATCCGGAACAAGAGGTGTCCATAGGAGGAACGCTCTCGGATAGCGGCAAGAGGGCCATGTGCTCTCTTCTGAAAGCAAACTTGGATGTATTCGCATGGGAGCCCAAGCATATGACGAGCGTGTCGCGTGCGATAGCAGAACATAAACTCCAAATCCGCCAAGGATACCCCCCGCTAAGCAAAAGAAGCGTGGTCAGGCACCAGAACGCAACCAAGTAATATTGGATGAAGTACGGAAATTAGTGGATGAAGGAATTATGCGCGAGGTATACTACCACGAGTGGTTATCCAACCCTGTCATGGTCAAGAAGCATGACGGGAGCTGGCGCATGTGTGTGGACTTCACAGACCTGAACAAAGCCTGTCCACAGAACTGCTATCCGTTACTAGAGATTGATTGGAAGGTGGAATCCCTATGTGGATATACCTTTAAGTGCTTCTTAGACGCATACAAAGGATACCACCAGATCCAGATGGCGGAAGAGGACGCGGAGAAGACGGCGTTTCATACTAGTCAAGGCGTATACTGTTATACAAAAATGCCATTCGGACTAAAGAACACCGGGGCAACATATCAACGACTCGTTGATAAAGCCTTCGACTCACAGATAGGCCGCAACCTTGAGGTCTATGTTTACGATCTAGTCATCAAAAGTCATACGGAGGAGGCACTTCTCTGTGACGTCCAAGAGACGTTTGACACATTAAGGAGGATTAATATGAAAATGAATCCAAAAAACTGCACGTTTGGGGCAACTGAAGGGATGTTCCTTGGATATATGATTGATCCAAACAGCATCAAGCCTTTTCCGGAAAAGACGGACGCGGTGATACAGTTACCGTCTCCTCAGACGCGAAAAGAGGTACAATCTTTAAATGGAAAGCTGGCCGGGCTAAACAGGTTCTTGTCGAAGTCCGCGGAGAAGTCACTCCCCCTATTCAAAACACTCAAGAAGTGCATCAAGAAGGGATATTTCCGTTGGACAAAGGAAGCGGAAGAAGCTTTTGGTCAGCTTAAGAAACACCTCGCAGCTCTTCCCATGCTAGTGGCACCTCGACCTAAGGAAGAGCTCATCATGTATCTGTCGGCCACACATAGAGCAATAAGTGCGGTGCTCATGACGGATAGGGACACAGTCCAAACCCCGGTCTACTTCATAAGTAGAACACTACAAGGGCCGGAGTTGAATTATTCCTGTATGGAGAAATTGGTTTTGGCATTAGTATTTACCACAAAGCGGTTACGCTGGTACTTTCAGGCACACCCAATTGTGGTTATTACTGATCAACCAATAAAACAAGTCATCTCCAGACCAGACGTGGCCGGTAGGCTACAGAAGTTGAGCATTCTGTTAGGAGAGCATAACATCTCTTATAGACCAAGGACAGCGGTTAAAGGCCAAATCTTGGTAGATTTCTTGATAGAGAAGCCAGACGAGGAAGGACCGGTCGTACAACGAGAGGAAACTCCAGCAGAACCATGGGTATTATTCACTGACGGATCCTCATGCACGGACAGATCAGGAGCTGGTCTCATCCTTACGAATTCGGAAGGAATGGAGTTTACATACGCCCTGCGCTTTGAGTTCACAGCCACCAATAATGAGGCAGAATATGAAGCGTTGATTGCGGGTTTAAAAATCGCCGCTAGAATGGGAGTCCGCAACCTTGAGGCCTATATGGACTCACGGCTTGTCGCGAACCACATTCTAGGGGGTTACGTAGCCAAGGAGGACAACATGGTTTGATACTTGGAGAAAGTCAAGCCGCTCATCGCTACTTTCAGCAAGTTTTCTATCAAACAGGTACCAAGAGGTGAAAATAAGAAGGCGGACGCTCTTAGCAAGATCGCGTCCACAAGTTTCGCCCACTTATCCAAGCAAGTCCTGGTAGAAATACTAAAGGAAAAGTCTATAACGGAAGGGGAAGTCGCAACTATAGTTGAGTAAGATGGACCTACATGGATGACCCCAATCATTAGCTATTTAACTGACGAAACCCTTCCGGATGAGGAAAAGGCGACACGGCGTATCAAAAGGAAGTCACAGCACTTTGAGCTTCGAGAAGGTATTCTTTACAAGCGCTCTTTCTTACAGCCGTGGTTACGATGTGTTGGGCCACGCCAGGCTACTTATGTGATCAGTGAGATACATGAAGGGCTATGCGGTATGCACGTAGGCCCCCGATCTGTAGTGGCACGAGCTCTACGCACAGGATATTATTGGCCTACTATGCATAGGGATGCTTGCGACATGATTCGTAAATGCAGTGATTGCCAAGTGCACAGACCAGTACCGCGACATCCGCAGCAGGAACTAACACCCATCACGTCCCCGTGGCCATTCTATAAGTGGGGGATAGACATTGCAGGACCTTTTCCAGTGGCTGCAGGGGGAGTTAAGTTCTTGATTGTCGTAATGGACTACTTCACAAGATGGATAGAAGCTAAAGCGGTCAAATCCATTACGGGCAAGCAGTTTAAAAAGGTTGTATGGGAAAACATCATATGCCATTTTGGCTTGCCAGGGGAAATCATCTCGGACAACGGAAAGCAGTTTGTGGATAACCCATTCAAGGACTGGTGCACAGCATTGAATATCACGCGGCGCTTCGCATCTGTTAAGCACCCGCAGACAATGGTCTCGTGGAACGGGCAAATAGAAGCTTAGGTGAAGGCATCAAGGCACGCCTCGATGAATGAAGTGCCAAATGGGTAGATGAGCTGCCACATGTTCTATGGGCACATAGGACTATGATTAAAATAGCCAATGGGGACACTCCATTTGCGCTGGCCTACGGCACTGAAGCTGTTATACCAGCTGAAATTGGAATGCCGACCATCCGTACAGCGAAGGTTAATGTTGTCACGAACGACGAGCAATTCGGATTAATCTGGACTTGTTGGAGGAAAAAAGAGAAATAGCGGCTATCAATGAGGCCAAGTCCAAGGCACGGATGAAGGCTTATTATGACACCAAGGTTAAAGGTGTTTCCTTTCGATCGAGAGATTTTGTTTATCGTGCCAACGAGGCAAGTTGAACGGAGAATACAGGAAAGCTGGGCCCCAAGTGGGAAGGACCGTATGAGGTTACGGAAACCTTAGGACGGGGCGCGCACAAGTTGCATGACATGGATGGCCGCGACCTGGAACGCACATGGAACATCTGCAATCTTAAAAGATGCTATCTTTGAAAGGCTACGACTTCCGCATGGACACTTGGCTATAGTTGGCTTCAATGAAGATCCATGTATTATTTTTTGTTTTGTTTTTCATGCTTTCTAGGTTCCCTTTGTTTTTAGGATTTCCCATTCTTGTCAAAACAAAAATCGTAAACGTTCTAATAAAATGTCGTGGTGCCTAGCTAGCTCCACGGCTCGTTCTTGTGCAAATTATTGTCTTGTTCTTTTTAGATTCTATATACAAATTATTGTCGTATAGATTTAGTTGTTATTGCTATAATGTGCTATCTCTTATTCATATGCATTCATTCAAAACCGTACATGTACTATGCGCCTCCAGGCGGGGTAAGATGATTAAGTGAACCTAATAATTCAACTTGTCGCATAAGAGGGATGCAACCCCAGTGACGCGGATCATGTATCCTTACTAGACACCTTACTCACAAGACGTTGTGATAAGTTTTCATATGCTGCGCTCACGTAGTGCTTTGCATGGTAAAGACGCACGCCGCACGTCTAGTAAAATATAGACTTGATTGTATTTTAGGTAAGACGTAACATGTCATGCAACATAGGTACATGATATCTAGAATAAAAAAATACACAAGTTTCAAATTCAAAACACAAAAGTAGCCGTGGTTATCACGGACTTACATAAACATAACAACAATATTATCAGTTCTAGCCGTATACATATACAGACGAATAAAAGGCACAACTATTTACAATGTAACTTACAAAGGAGGTAAGAACTCTCCTATCTATTTCTTCTCTTCAGCAATCAAGGCGCGGAGGACCTCACCGCGAGCATATTTTCCACGCTGTGCCCTGCTCATGTTAGCATCCAACGCCTCGACTAACAACTTCTCACCTTTCATCACCTTTGAAACAGAGTCGTAGGTGGGCAGGGTCAGTTAGATGGGATCAGCGGTGAGCTTGGACATTATTACCTCATTAGGAGCATCCTTCAGCGACTCTAGCTCGTCTAGGAATGGGTGCTGGATATCCCCAAGGGGCGGCCATTGATGCGGTCATCTTATCTTCGGCTAGAGGGTTGTGGTAGGCATGTTGTGTAGTATCTTATTTCTTGCTTATTAGCTCCGCAGCTTTGGTCAGCCCCTCGTACCTACCACGGTCAATACCGTCCGATACAACGTCGTCAAAAGCCTGCAACAGGTAGGGAGCCTCTGTTACCGTGCTCACGGCAAGCCGCATTCCTTGGCCAACCATCCATCTACGCCCAGCTATGGCTGTGAGCAAGGGAGGACACAGCATTTCGGCGCAATCTGTTGCTATCCTGCTCAGTTCACCTTCAACTACCGCAGCTTGCTCTTCCAAAGTAGTCCGCGCATGGGTAAGTTCATCCTTAAGCGTGTCGTGTTCCTGAGCAATATTGAAGGCTTGTACTGTTACGGCTTTGGTGGCGGCTTCGGTTGTGGATAGCTATACATGATACTTGGAATTACTACAAGACGATGTGGGTTTTTTGCGTAAACAAATAAGTGTTAATATAAGCATATACCTTCTCATTGGATGCAGCTAAGAGGGCCTCCAGCTCAACAATGCGTTCCTCACGTGCGTTGGCATGATGGGCTTGTTCCTTGACAGTTGACTCCGCTACGACTAAAGCTGCCTGCAGAGATGTGATAGTTTTCTCATGCTTATCCACCAGTTCCTCGCGACGAGCTATCTTCCTATCAGCACGGCTCACGTTGGCCAAAGCTCTTACCAGGCGGCACCGCAGGGCCGCACCAACCGTTACCTAGTGCGCGGAGGATACATCAAACTGCTCCAGCAGCTTCTCGTGCTCAAGTTCATCCAAATCCTGTGCCAGCGCTGGAGGAGTGATGTGTTCTATAAATTCTGTGCACTCGGACTCCGCCTCTAATCTTGTCAAGATGGACAAGTTCCAGGCTAGGCGAAGGCTGGTGTCAGTTCCCTTAAGACGTGGCTCCTCTTCATTGAGTTACGAGAGGGGATGGAGGTCTCATTGATATCACGGGTGAGGGTTCCCTTTCCACCTCCTTCTCCTGGTCTGCCATCGACGGGTCCGCCCTGTTATTAGAACATTCTTGTTAGTTTTTTGTTTGCGGATTATATTTTCTTGGAATATGGATTGGTACTTACGTAGTGCCAGTTACGGGTTCTGTGATGGTAGGAGCCACGGAATTCACGGGGGTAGCCTTCCAGACTTGCTCATCAACATGCAGCGCAGGGTCTACTTGGGCCGTAGAGGCACTGCTCCCTACCTGGAACTACGGATGATGCTTCCTCAGCTTCTTTGGGGGAGCATTGTGCGCCCCTGCCGCAACCTCCAGATTTTTCGCTACCTTCCTGGTAGTCTTCCTCTTTCTAGATTTGGGCTTTGATGGCTGCGGGGACCCAGAAGCCTGTATTGTTTCTTCTTCATCACCGGTGCGATTGTCAGCAGAGATGGTGAGTTCTTCTTCTTCTTCTTCTTCACCTTGGTGCGGTACGGCATCTTCCAAAAGCAGCTCGTCACCATCTTCATTGTGGAAGTCTAGGGGGGACTTCTGGATCACGGGCTCCTCCTCGTCCGACCGCTGCTCAGTTGTTTCTTCTAGAGGGATGGTCTTATTGATGGTGGCCTCTAGCAAGGGGGGTTCACCTTCTTTCAGCGGTCGTGATCCTTCAGGGACTTTGCTTGAATCGCCTTGGCGCAATAAACCTGTAAAACCCGCATGCTTTTACCATGAATAGTACCCTTAAGATCGTATGTACTAGATTAAAACTTTCCTATTATAGCATGATTACGATTACGTGTTAGGATTTTACGTATTACGTACGTGTTAGAACACGATAAGTATTTTACTACGCACGAACACGCAATAATTATTTGACAATAATTAATCACGAGCATGCGATCATGAAATCATGAACGTAATTAAATCACGAACTAATATTAATTACGTATATATATTTATTACGAGCGTGAATAAATATATTAGGTCACGGTAAATATTTAACGAGAACACACTAAACAAGAACACAAATAAACATGAATGAAAACTTAAACAACGAGACACGGAAAACGGTACGGGTACCCCATGTGGGGCCCCCTACCCGCGGCTACACCAACACCATGGGCCAAGCCCATCAATTTTTACAATGAAAGGGGGGTTAAGGTAAAACTTGTTTTCATTTTTCACTTTACAGGAAAACAAATCAAAAACCTAAAAGGTTTTCTCCTTCTCCTCTTCTTCTTTTTTGGCCGCCGCATATAAGCACACCAAAGGGGGTGTTTGTTTGATTTTGATCTTGGTTTTTGGTGGAAGTGTTCGTGTTTGTTCATCCTCGTTTGATCCACGCATTCGGTATACCTTTTTAATCCTTTTCTTTTTGATTTGATTTAATAAAATTAATTATGAACATGATGTTTTTAAAAACTTAATTAAAAACATGAATCAAACATGTAAATGGTTATTGGGTAAATCAAAAAGGTTGTTTTTTAGGGGTGTTTTGTTTGGCCGACGCCTAAACCGAACCCCAAGGGGGTCTCGGTTCGGCTTATAGACCACCACCGAGACCATATGGTCCCGGTTGGGCGGTGTGGGTCCCACGGCATCAGCCAAACAAAGGGAACCCCGAAGTGGTTCGGGGTATGGCGTCGATTTCATGTCCGGTTTACGGTTTCTAGTCAAGATCCGGTTCACGGTTTATGTTAAGATTATATTTTTTTATAATCATATGTTAAAATTAAATTAATAAATATGACATGATTAATTTAATAACCATGACTTAGGTTATATTTAATTATTAGAATCATGGAATTATTAACCTAAGTATTTTTATATTTTCTAGACTTTATAATTAATTAACTATTAAATACGATAGTTATAATTAATTAATTAACATGACTTAGGTTATATTATTAATAAATAATAATACACGTTTTAACCTAAGTATTGAACTTTATTTAATTAAAAACATGATATATTTTAATTAAATACTTTTAACCTATAGTTATTTAAATTACATGTAATAATTAATAAACTATACATTATATCGTTATAACTTAGAAAATAATCAGAAAAACACTTAGGCTTATATACTTAGCTTATTTAACCAGCTTATATCTAATTATGGAAACTTTCTATTTTTAGAAACTTATTTAATTAAGGCAACTAATCTATTTATGGAAACTTTCTATTTTTAGAAACTTATTTAATTCAGGCAGCTAATCTATTTATGGAAACTTTCTATTTTTAGTAACTTATTTAATTAAGGCAGCTGATCTATTTATGGAAACTTTATATTTTTAGAAACTTATCTATTTTAAGCAGTAATTCTATTTTTGGAAACTTTCTATTTCTGGACACTTTCTATTTTTGGAAACTTTCTATTTTTGGAAACTTTCTATTTTTGGTAACTTTCTATTTTTGGAAACTTTCTATTTTTGGAAACTTTCTATTTTAGAAAACCTGCTATTTTTGGAAAGTTACTTATTATTACAGAGTAAGTATAATAATACATGAAACACCAGAAATACTTAATCAGAATAGACAGAATATAAGATAAACACAGTTTAAGGCTTTAAACAGTAAAACATGATATGAACGTATAAAATAAGCTAAGACATGACATAAAACCAGTTACGTATTTAGTAAGCAGATACTTATTCATGTATGTATTTATGTAGCATTAGTGATACCGAAGTAGGATTCTCCACAGTTCATCTTCTTCGTTCACTGGACATAAGGTATGGATTCCCGTCCTTTCAGTATGGACATTCTTTCCTTATTAGGATTCCCCGTATGCAGCCAACTGTATTCCCGTAGTATAAGTTTATATGTTTGATTTGCTTATGTTTAATTTAGAATACCTATAGCCATATACATGCATGACTAGTTTCACCTAGTTATGGAGGTACCATAACAATAACACTAGAGGCACTGGTGTTATGACTTCACCACGGCGGAGTGATTGCTCGTGGCGTCCCTTCAGCTTTGGCCATATTATTATATTTATCATGTGGGGCGTATGGGTGCATCTTAGTTACATGTTTTTCAGCAGATTACTCAGTGTGAATGTGGTGTGTGTCCTGCATCCTTCACAAGGAGCTGATCTCTCCTACCCAAACCAGTATATTAAATTAGAGGCAGCCCCTCTAATTTGCATGATGAGGTCACCCCTCCAAGTATTCATGCACGGTGGATTTTCATGACCTATATTGGCTAATGGTAGAACATGTAAAACAGTTTTTTATAAGATAAACATAAGGCTTTTCAAACTATAAAACCAGTTTTACCAAGACTTAACCAGGTTACTCGGGACTTAGTTTCTTCCGCTGTTATATGTTATATGTTATATGCTTATCCTATTCATGCTTTATTGTACATCCGTGCACTGAGCGTATTGCTCAGCCGTTTTCCTTTTCTATGTTCCCAAAACAGCAGGTACTCAGGGACGCTCGTAGACTTTAAGCGTACGTGCATATGGACTGGAAGCTTTCTAGCCTTTCTTTACTTTATGCATTATCTTTACTTTGACACTCTGCTATGGACACTGTTTAGTCCTTTCCTTTACAGTACTTATGTTTGTGTGTGATGAGCTTTACTCTTGGACTACCGATGTTTGCTTCCGGTATTTTCCTTTTATGGTCATGAAATGTTTAGACATTTTTCCTTGTATGCTTTGATGACACGCCATAATTACGCTTGACATTCCATTATCAAAATGGGGTGTTACAATTATGGTATCAGAGCCAAGGCTTCGACCTGTAGGCTCTCAAAATATGACCTGTGATTAGCGGGTAGTCACTATGGTCTTCCTAGAACTGACAGTCGTTTTTCATGCATTCATCATTTTTTTATGCATACATATATATGTCATTGTCTCAGGTTTATGACTAAGTAATGGTTGGTACAGGACTGGCCCTATTTAGTCGCATGTGTTTTATCGAAACTTTTAAATTTGGGACCGACCCATAGGTGTCCCCTCGCCATGTCTTTTATTTTGAGTGAACCGACCCATAGGCGTTCACTCTCGAGCATACAAAAGTTTTCATAAAACTGCATCATGCATTCATACACAAATTTTTCTTGCATAAAATTTTTCTCTGGATTATTGGTGTAATTTTTTTTTCATGTATATATTTTATGTTTCGATCTGTTTAATCATATGTTTTATGTTATACTGTCAGATGGTTCTCACACGCGAGCAGGAACAACTTAATGCAGCAATCCAAGCTGCAATGCAAGCTTTGCTTCCTCAACTGAGGAATGACATCAGGGCTGAGGTTTAGGCTGCCAACAATCTGCAGCATAACCAAGCACCTCCTCCTCCTCCAGTGACATTAGCAGTATGGCTGGAGAGATTCAACGAGCTCCGTCCTCGAGCTTTTGAGAAGACAGATAACCCTAGTGATGCTGAAAGCTGGTTGGCTCACATCGAGAAGATTTTCAATGCTATGGGTTGTGACCCCTCATACAAGGCGAGGTTGGCATGCTATCGGTTCGAAGGCGATGTGCTAAATTGGTGGTTAGCGTTGATGCAGTCTGAGGGTGGTGACGAGTGGGTTGCTAGATTGACTTGGGCTCAGTTCAAGGACAGGGTGATGGAGCAATTCTTTCCCAAGGCCGAGCAAGACAAGCTCAAGAGAGAGTACCATGGGATCCGACAGAGAGCTGGGGAGAATAGCAACGAGTTTATGCAGCGCTTTCTTCGCTTAGCTGGTTTCCTTGGTGCGGCAGCAGGTACTCCTGAAGAGCAGGCACACCACTTTAGGTGGGCTCTTCGCACATCTGTCGCAAACAATCTGGTGTGTGCTACGTTCAACAATGTAGCACAAGTGGCCGATGCAACACGTAAGCTGGAGATGCTGCAGGAGAGAGATGAGTTTGGGGAAGCTGAGAGACCCGACAAGAGGTAAACATTCGTATTCAAGCGGTGATCTATCCGTATTCTTTCCATATATGTCAATTATTCATCTCTTTAAAATGTATCTTCCAGGCAGAAAATTGGGGATCGGTCTCAGCCGGCTACTCAGCAGCAGCCTCATCAGCCCAAGGGAACGGTCAGACTAACGACCGTTCTGCTACGGATAGGCGTGACGGTAATGATAATTACCGTAACAACGCTGGACACTCCAACAGCAGCAGGTCCTGATACTTACGAATTTTCTTATGATTTCATGTTATAATTCATATTCTGACACTTTAGCAAAACTTCTACCAGGAACCATGGAAATGGTAGGGACCAGAACCAGAGAGGTTCACAGCCTAGCCGTCCAGCTATCACTGGTATTCAATCTTACGATTATCCGCATTGTCCTTTGTACCCTATTATCATGTCTTATGTAAATTGTTTTATCAGGTTCCCAGCCAGCCAGAGCACCTGCTGGAGGATATACTCATCCTCTTTGCTCTACTTGCCACCGTAGGCACCCAGGGCCATGTCGTCGTAACACTGACGCATGCTTCAAGTGTGGTCTTACTGGCCATATCATGAAGGATTGCCGTAAGGTCGAGATGGAGGGCACATCAGGACATGCTGATTCCAAGCCGCTTCCTACCACTGGGCGTGTCTACACGACATCTCGAGACCAGGCCAACAAGTCTATAGGTACCATCACTGGAATCTTGTATATGTATGGTCAAGCTGCATGTGTTCTTTTCGATACGGGTGCTACTCACTCAGTTATTTCTACTTCTTATGCTAAGAACATTAGGATACTCCCCATGCCACTAGACAATAGGCTTACTATTTCCACGTCTTTGAGGGACTCTGTATTAATCACCCATGTATACAAGAGTCTTCCCCTAGAATTCGAAGATAAGGTTTGACTTGTTGACGCACTTCCACTGGACATGAATGACTTCGACATGATTTTGGGCATGGATTGGCTATCCAAGCATCATGCTACCATAGACTGCCATTCATATCGAGTTATCTTCGGTGATGTTAATGCACCAGAGTACATTCATAACGGGTTCATACTCGGACGGTCTGTATAAATCATATCTACCCTGCAAGCGCGTGCACTACTGTCACATGGCTGCGAGGGTTATCTAGCTACGGTTCATGACATGGATGCTGAATCTCCATAAATTCAGGATCAACCGATAGTGTCGGATTTCCAAGATGTTTTTCCAGCAGAACTTCCAGGCATACCACCTGCACGAGAAGTGGAATTCAGTATCGAGATTATTCCAGGAGCTGAACCAATCTCCAAGGCTCCTTATCGCATGGCTCCCATAGACCTGAAGGAGCTGAAGGATCAACTACAAGAACTTCTTGAGCGAGGTTTCATTCGACCGAGCGCATCTCCATGGGGCGCACCGGTCTTGTTTGTTAAGAAGAAGGATGACACTATGCGTCTTTGCATAGACTATCGCGAGCTCAACAAGATTACTATCCGGAATAGGTATCCACTGCCACGTATAGACGATCTGTTTGACCAACTCCAAGGGGCCAAACACTTCTCCAAGATTGATCTTAGATCAGGATACCATCAGCTACGAGATAAGGAGCAGGATATCGCCAAGACTGCTTTTCGTACCCGCTATGGCCACTACGAGTTTGTAGTCATGCCATTTGGCCTGACAAATGCTCCAGCAGTGTTCATGGACTTGATGAACAAAATCTTCCATGAATTCCTGAACAAGTTCGTCATTGTCTTCATCGATGACATCTTGATTTTCTCAAAGTCCAAGGAGGAACACGAAGACCATCTTCGTACAGTACTACAGATTCTTCGCCAGAAGCAGCTGTATGCTAAATTCTCCAAGTGTGAGTTCTGGTTAGAGAAGGTGGCATTCTTAGGTCACATTGTATCAGCAGAAGGAATCACTATGGATCCAGCGAAGGTTGAGGCCATTACTAAGTGGCCGAGGCCGACATCAGCGACGGAAGTCCACAACTTCTTAGGCTTAGCTGGCTATTACCGTAGGTTCGTGGAGAACTTTTCCCGCTTAGCACTACCATTGACCAAACTGATGCGGAAAGGGGAGAAATTTGTCTGGACTGAAAAACGAGAGAAGAGCTTTGAAGACCTGAAGCAGAAGCTAGTATCTACACCTATTCTTACTCTTCCATCCGGTACGGGTGGATTTCAAATCTACAGTGATGCATCGGGGAAGGGACTTGGCTGTGTTCTCATGCAACATGGGAAGGTGATCGCGTATGCTTCACGACAGCTTAAGCCTTATGAAGAAAATTACCCCACACATGACTTGGAACTTGCTGTAGTCGTGTTTCCATTGAAGATATGGAAGCACTACTTATATGGAGAATCATGTGATATTTTCACGGACCACAAGAGCTTGAAGTATATCTTCACTCAACGTGAATTGAACATGAGGCAGAGGAGATGGTTAAAGCTGTTGAAGGATTATGAAATTAATCTACAGTATCATCCTGGAAAGGCAAATGTAGTAGCAGATGCTCTTAGCAGGAAGTCCGGAATGATCAACGGCATTAAGATTGAGGAGGAAATCATAAGAGACTTGGAGCGACTAGACATCGAGATCATGGTACGTGTACAGTACGGTTACTGGGCTAATCTTATAGTAGAACCCGAGTTACTCTCTAAGATCAAGGAAGCTCAGAAAGATGATGGAGAAATCTGGGCGATAGTACAGAATTTGGAGAAACAAACGGAATTCAGAGTAGATGCAGATGGTATCGTATGGCAGGGCATGAGACTTTGTGTTCCTGATGATCAAGAACTCCGGGAAGCCTTGTTAGCTGAAGCTCATAGCTCCCCATTCTCTATACATCCTGGTTCGACTAAGATGTACCATAACATCAAGCAGTACTTTTAGTGGAGTGGTATGAAACAGGATGTGGCCACTTACGTCTCCAAATGTCTTACCTGCCAGCAGGTTAAGATCGAGCATCAGCGATCTGGCGGTCTCCTTCAACCGTTAGATATTCCAGAGTGGAAGTGGGACAAAATCACCATGGATTTTGTTACTGGTCTTCCGCCTACCAAGAGGAAGCACGATGCGATTTGGGTTATCGTAGATCGACTTACCAAATCAGCTCATTTCTTACCGATCCGCAAGGAAGATCCGGTAAGTAAACTCGTCGATACGTATAGAAGAGAGATCGTGAGACTCCACGGTGCACCATCCAGTATCATCTCAGACAGAGATCCTCGTTTCACTTCGCGATTTTGGAAGAGTCTGCAGAAAGCTTGGGGTACATAACTTAAGCTTAGCACGGCTTTTCATCCTCAAACGGACGGACAGTCGGAGCGAACGATTCAGACATTGGAAGACATGTTGAGGTCATGTGCGTTGGAATGGACGGGTGATTGGGACGATTACATCTGTTTGGTGGAATTTGCATACAACAACAGTTGGCACGCAAGTATCAAGTGTGCTCCTTTCGAGATGTTGTATGGCAGAAAGTGTTGCGCCCCAATCTGCTGGGATCAGGTTGGCGAGCGAACACTTGAAGGACCAGAAATCATAGAGATGACCAATGAAAAGATCGCAGTAGCTAAGCAGAAACTTCAGGAAGCACGGTCACGTCAGAAGAGTTACGCCGATAAGCATCGTAGGGACATACATTTTAACGTAGGAGATCACGTCTTCCTTAAGATTTCTCTGGCACGTGGTGTTAGACGCTTCAGGATTAAAGGGAAGCTCAGTCCTCGTTTCATCGGACCGTTTGATATCATTGAACGAGTCGGTGAAGTATCTTACCGGTTAGCATTACCTCCGTAGCTTTCGCATGTACACAATGTGTTTCATGTGTCCTTACTCAGAGGGTACCAGTATCATCCCCTTCACATGGTTCAGTATCCACTAGAACAGATACGTGAAGACCTCACTTTCATAGAAGAACCCGAACGAGTTCTTGACAGACAAGAACGAGTCATGAGAAGGAAGACGATTCCATTCGTCAAAATCCTTTGGAGGGATCATACCGAGCGGGAAGCCACTTGGGAAACAGAAGAGTCTATACGGGCTTTACCCTCATTTCATATTTTGAATTCGGGTATGTTCTTCTTTTCAGTTTACTTTAACTATAATTCGGGGACGAATTATTCTTTTTAGGGGGGAAGAGTTGTAAAACCCGCATGCTTTTACCATGAATAGTACCCTTAAGATCGTACGTACTAGATTAAAACTTTCCTATTATAACATGATTACGATTGCGTGTTAGGATTTTACGTATTACGTACGTGTTAGAACACGATAAGTATTTTACTACGCACGAACACGCAATAATTATTTGACAATAATTAATCACGAGCATGCGATCATGAAATCATGAACGTAATTAAATCACGAACTAATATTAATTACGTATTCGGTATACCTTTTTAATCCTTTTCTTTTTGATTTTATTTAATAAAATTAATTATGAACATGACGTTTTTAAAAACTTAATTAAAAACATGAATCAAACATATAAATGGTTATTGGGTAAATAAAAAAGGTTGTTTTTAGGGGTGTTTTGTTTGGCTGACGCCTAAACCGAATCCCAAGGGGGTCTCGGTTCGGCTTATAGACCACCACCGAGACCATATGGTCCCGGTTAGGCGGTGTGGGTCCTACGGCAGCAGCAAAACAAAGGGAACCCCGAAGTGGTTCGGGGTATGGCGTCGATTTCATGTCCGGTTTATGGTTTCTAGTCAAGATCCGGTTCACGGTTTATGTTAAGATTATATTTTTTTATAATCATATGTTAAAATTAAATTAATAAATATGACATGATTAATTTAGTAAACATGACTTAGGTTATATTTAATTATTAGAATCATGGAATTATTAACCTAAGTATTTTTATATTTTCTAGACTTTATAATTAATTAACTATTAAAAACCATAGTTATAATTAATTAATTAACATGACTTAGGTTATATTATTAATAAATAATAATACATGTTTTAACCTAAGTATTGAACTTATTTAATTAAAAACATGATATATTTTAATTAAATACTTTTAACCTATAGTTGTTTAAATTACATGTAATAATTAATAAACTATACATTATATCATTATAACTTAGAAAATAATCAGAAAAACACTTAGGCTTATATACTTAGCTTATTTAACCAGCTTATATCTAATTATGGAAACTTTCTATTTTTAGAAACTTATTTAATTAAGACAGCTAATCTATTTATGGAAACTTTCTATTTTTAGAAACTTATTTAATTCAGGCAGCTAATCTATTTATGGAAACTTTCTATTTTTAGAAACTTATTTAATTAAGGCAACTGATCTATTTATGGAAACTTTCTATTTTTAGAAACTTATCTATTTTAAGCAGTAATTCTATTTTTGGAAACTTTCTATTTTTGGAAACTTTCTATTTTTGGAAACTTTCTATTTTTGAAAACTTTCTATTTTTGGTAACTTTCTATTTTTGGAAACTTTCAATTTTTGGAAACTCTCTATTTTAGGAAACCTGCTATTTTTGGAAAGTTACTTATTATTACACAGTAAGTATAATAATGCATGAAATACCAGAAATACTTAACCAGAATAGACAGAATATAAGATAAACACAGTTTAAGGCTTTAAACAGTAAAACATGATATGAACGTATAAAATAAGCTAAGACATGACATAAAACCAGTTACATATTTAGTAAGCAGATACTTATTCATGTATGTATTTATGTAGCATTATTGATACCGAAGTAGGATTCTCCTCAGTTCATCTTCTTCGTTCACTGGACATAAGGTACGGATTCCCGTCCTTTCAGTATGGACATTCTTTCCTTATTAGGATTCCCCGTATGCAGCCAACTGTATTCCCGTGGTATAACTTTATATGTTTGATTTGCTTATGTTTAATTTAGAATACCTATAGCCATATACATGCATGACCAGTTTCACCTAGTTATGGAGGTACCATAACCATAACACTAGAGGCACTGGTGTTATGACTTCACCACGGCGGAGTGATTGCTCGTGGCGTCCCTTCAGCTTTTAGCCATATTATTATATTTATCATGTGGGGCGTATGGGTGCATCCTAGTTACATGTTTTTCAGCAGATTACTCAGTGTAAATGTGGTGTGTGCCTTGCATCCTTCACAAGGAGCTGATCCCTCCTACCCAATCGAGTATATTAAATTAGAGGCAGCCCCTCTAATTTATATGATGAGGTCACCCCTCCAAGTATTCATGCACGGTGGATTTTCATGACCTATATTGGCTAATGGTAGAACATGTAAAACAGTTTTTATAAGATAAACATAAGGCTTTTCAAACTATAAAACCAGTTTTACCAAGACTTAACCAGGTTACTCGGGACTTAGTTTCTTCCGCTGTTATATGTTATATGTTATATGCTTATCCTATTCATGCTTTATTGTACATCCGTGCACTGAGCGTATTGCTCAGCCGTTTTCCTTTTCTATGTTCCCAAAACGGCAGGTACTCAGGGACGCTCGTAGACTTTAAGCGTACATGCATATGGACTGGAAGCTTTCTAGCCTTTCTTTACTTTATGCATTATCTTTACTTTGACACTCTGCTATGGACACTGTTTAGTCCTTTCCTTTACAGTACTTATGTTTGTGTGTGATGAGCTTTACTTTTGGACTATCGATGTTTGATTCCGGTATTTTCCTTTTATGGTCATGAAATGTTTAGACATTTTTCCTTGTATGCTTTGATGACACGCCATAATTACGCGTGACATTCCATTATCAAAATGGGGTGTTACAAAACCATACAGCTTCATCTCTGTAGACATATGCATACACACGGATTAGTAATTTCACAAAGTACTATAAGACATGTTTGCATCTACGGTATGGAAGACCTACCCTGCCCACGTTCGGTCAGAAAGCACGGATATCTATCCTCCCTCCCATAGTAATAGCGGCTGATCCCTACTAAGCAGAGGAAATGCTCCGGCAGACCCCTATGGAATTTTGTATGGTGGGTATCTAGTATTTTCAAATCCTTACTACTATAGTCCTTGGATTTGGGAGGATAATCTTTGGGTGCTCTGGTTTTAAGGACAAAAGGGGTGGGGAATACTTTCTCATCTACGAAAAAATAGTGGTCGTACCAATTCTTAAGGGAATCTAAGGGTTTCTTATAAGTCATGGGGGCGGATGCGGATCGTTTCTTGAACGATAGCCACCCATTCACCAGTTGGGGGGAGTAAAAAACCCTAAATAGATTCACGGTCGGGGTTACCTCACATGTATGGCAGGTAATCTCAAACTGGTTGATCTTACATGCCCCTATGCAGTGAAGTTGGGTTATGTGGAAGTCATAGTATAGAAGCAGATATACTAAGAACATAGATAAGGGGATGCGATAGTTAGCCGAGTCAAATAGACGTGTATACACGCCTATATTTCCCTTCGGAGCATCCGTAATAGCTTTACCGTCACCTGGATAGGTCGGATGTACGCTTTCAGGAATATAATACTTAGACAAAAATTCTATGTATTTCTCCACATGCATCACGTTGAGGACATCCGTAATAAGTGGATTATCCTTCACCATGTTTTACAATAAGGATTAGAGGGGCGTGATGATCTAACCTGCGGTGGAGAAAATCAGGGGGATAAGTAGAGAAGGTATGAAGGAATGAGCTTGGAAATGACAATGGCAGAAAGAGATGTAAACTGTGTGTGTAACAGTAGCACACACCAACTCTTATATAGGGTTGCCTCGATTTCCAAGGTAACATGGATGTTCGCCACGTGTAAGCCACTACGCCCATCTAACGGATGGGATTTCTGACACTTCTGAAACGTCAGAAGGGATCAACGGGTCACTTCTTGACAGTTTTACGTGGCTCAAGGGTGGGCCTTTCTAGTGCACTTTTTGTAGGCGTGTGTCCGACTATTGACTACCATTAATGCATTCATTAAAGTTGTCCCGGTCGACTTATTTTAGAGTGTGGCCGTACTTACAACAACAGGGTCTACAGGACATTGATTAGTCTAGAGGTTACGCCTACGGCTGTAACAACTAGCATGGGGGACATGATGACGTATAGTCCCCAACCGGGTCATGAACCCGACCCACGGGTACTACCCGCATCCGGCCTATTACTAATGGGTTGGATTAATATCATTTGAGCTTATGGGCTTCGGATGAATAGTGATCGCATGCATGCGTGCGACCCACGGCCCGGCACGACCGGTATAGGGTTAGACAGAATCATACTCTTATTATGATTAGGATTTACCCCAAAGGAGAGGATAAACACTCACCATAATTAGAAGATAACAATCAAGCTAATTCTGGTACTTATCCTTTCCTTGGGGCCGAAGCATCAGTGACAGCCCATTAGGGTTTCACTGCCTATATAAGGAACCCCAAGGGTTCCACAAAGGTATTACATTCTACACACTTTCAACTCCCATCCGATTCTCAAACCTTAATCGATTACTTACTCGCACGCTGGAGTCTAATCGTGGGATACATTCCCACGGTAAGCCTAACACACGTTGTTTTAGTGTGCAGGATCCCAACCAAATATTTCACTTGGTGCAGGAGCCGAAACCCAGCAAACCCGAATTAAGCCTAATTCGGGTCTAGCAAGGATCATCTAACTTTTTTATCAACACTTGTGTCAACTATTATGCCTGCCACATGCAAGGACGCAAGGACAGTGGTCCTCAAATTGCTTTCACATTTATTTTACTTATACTCCTTACACACATACATACATGCATATATCACATAGCTTTTTGGTTTCATACAAATGGGTCCTAGCTTCTTTCACATGATAGGAAATTTTTTTTATCTACTTTGCTACTACGCAACGAAACACGCACATACATACTGTCGTTAGGCAATGTTTATGGACCTTGCATTTAAGCTCAACACATGCCAAGATTATAAGTGAAAAGGGCATTGTAGCATCACACTTCCTTTTCTCTATTTTACAGTTGATGACATGCACCCACACAAGCAACTTACGCATCATGCTAACACACATACACGCAACATGGTTATATATTTGATTTACATTGTTTCCTGCTGATGAAGTACCTTCACGGCACACACACATACATAAAATTCACAGTAGCATGTATTTTAAGGAAAATGATTTTAAATATCTCATGCACATACTCACGTTATATGTACATATATAAGGACTAGTAAAAGTCAAGCAAAATAACACTAGTATAGAAAAAGGACGCATGGTCCTCTTTTTGTTTGAGCATACACACGAAGAACGCATGCTTGCTGCTAGCAGTCCTTCCCTTGAGGACTTTCAAAAATGTTTTAGACTTGTATACGCTTGTACTATCCTCACTTATACATTTTTCTAGTTTACACACAGTAACCTAATGGTTGAAAGAACATACTCACATATATATAGACATGCAATCACACACAAATGACCAAGTTTCTCTTTGTATATCTGTGTTTATCTTAGCTATTGTTTTTTATACCAGGAATCACATCATACTCTAGCTAGGTAATGTAAGGTATTTGTATTGGGGTTCAGATTAATTCTCGGAATCTCCTCGAATTGATCACAGTTCAAAGTGGTAATTATTGTTCTTGGTGATTAAAAAGGGGGGGTTTGATTTTCTATTCTACTTGAAATGTAAGTGCGAAACGTAATTAAAATAAGTTAAAAACAAATCTAGGAAAACTGTCACTTTTTATAAAAAATAGAAAAACACTTGGTAAAAATGAACTTTTCGGGAAGCGTGCAATTTCTAGAAATTAAAACGAAATGAACTTAAAACTTAAAACTTTATAAAACTTAAAACTTAAATAAACGAAATGCAAAACTGAATTCTATCAGAATGTACTAAATTCAAAACCATCGGAATACAAAAATGCAAAGCTGTCGGAATGTTAAAGTCAAGTCTGTCGGAATATGGCACTGTCGCAAAGTTCAGATCGGAATGCAAGTAATACTTCTGTCGCAATGTGCATCTATCGGAATGTGCTAGATCGCAAAGTCAGATCGGAAAGTAGTAAACAAAATTTTGGCAGCGTTTCGACTTAAGGCAACCTTAAATCCCGTCGGAATATGCGATCGCAATCCAGATCAGAATAAGGGGAAACTGTCAACCGATCACAAAGTAGAACCCTTAAGGGTTATTGCGATCAAAATAGGAAATCCGTCGGAATGTGTAGAAACCCCAAGATTGCGATGAATGCAATGTTGATCCGAAATTGTTGGCAACTTTAAAACTCAATAAGCACAATCAAAAAGCTAACTCACCGAAACTTAAACAACTCAAAAAGCTTAAATTCGACAACTTGTAAAACGTAAACGATTATAAATTTTACGAAATGAACTTAAAAATGACTAAAACCTTTGTGAAAACCGAAAAGCAATAAGCTAAACTCGCAATAAGCCAATAAGCATTAAGTGCTTATAGCCTATACGTGTATGAGCTTAAAAAGGAACAAGAAAGATTAACCTTTAATCACGAACTCATCCAATCATCCAAACCGTATGAAATCAAACAATAGGATCAAAGATTAAGGTAAACTAAGAAATGTGGAATGAGATTAAAGAACTTAAAAGCTTACTTGAATTAGATTAATGAAATCCAAAATACAAAAAGCTTAAAACTTGACAGATAAAAATGGAGAAAAGAAAAATCTTAGTGAGAGAAAGTTGAGAACTTTCTCTCTCTAAAACTAGAAAAAATGAAGAAAATGAAAAACTAGCCAACTCCTTTAAAATGGTGAAGTGAAGTCCTATTTATAGGTGTGTGCTTGTGGGCTTGTGAATGGGCTTTGTTTTTGGGCTTCTTTTCTTCTTTCTTCTTTAGTCTTTACGTTTCTTTAAATAAATATTTCCGACTTTGGATTTTGAGAAGTGTCGGTGAATAATTCCAACTCGTCTTTTAATTTCTCGTTAAATAGACTTGAGTTCTTCGACATATATAAATCTTCCGTCTTTGGCCCTTTTCTTCAATAAATCTTCAAATAGGCACAATGACTTCAAATCTTTTGCATCTCTTGGACAATAGACTTCGTCTTGAGTCTTTTTCTTCGATAAAACCCGTGCAATCTCATGTTTTCTTTAATATTTATCCGGTTGGCTCTGAAAACACAACAAAGACAAAAACCACGCATAGTTCCAAACAAATGATATTAAATACGCGTTTTGGTCTCGTTTTAGCAAGAAATAAGTGGTAAAAGGATGGGTGTTTACACACCTATCAAATCCCCTACACTTAACCATTGCCATGCCCTCATGCAATGCTTAGTGATAAAGCAAATTTACACTTTTCTCATAATCAATCAACCTTGGCCTTATTAAAATACTACTAAACAAAAATTAAAGTACTAAGAGAAATTAAAATTTTTAAGGTAAACAAAAGGATAGAAAACCATTTTCACTTGAAAATAGCTATATGGAAATAACTTGCAAAGAGATCGAGGACTTACATTAGGGCTTCGGTGCTGCGAAGATTCATCACCCTCAAGTTTCACGTTCCCCAAACTAAGCTTAAAAACGAGATCATTGTTATTATAAGTTAGCAAATCAAACACTTACACACATGGATTAATTAAATGCTTAAACTCCCTTATTCCTAGGTGTATCTCTTGTATTTTATTTTTGTCTTATAATGATCATGAAGATGCATTTTTGGACTTATTTCGATAGTTTATTTAGGCTGAAAGCAAAGTAGGACGATTTGATCAATAGTTAGCTAAAGGACAAAATCTCTTAAAACTTCTTCTCGGGATATCAAAAAGTTCATATCTTGGCATAACTCGGTTCACGATTTGAGACCTTTCTCGGGCCGATATTTGGCATGTACTTCATACTTCATATCTTGAGAGACGTTCTTGAGATAATGGTCTTCTCTTCGTAATAGAGTTTCTTCACTTGGAGACTTTTGAGGGGTACTCCAACTTTGTTGACCACGACTTCATGATTATTTCTTCAATCTCTAATTGGGATTTTGAGATACAACGATCCGCCTCCTTTTCGGACTTGGATCTATTTATCCTCATACCTTGTTAGGGTCTTTTCGGATAGACTTCTCCATGATCTTTATGGGAGTTGATTGCTTTTTGTCGTGAGTCTTGATCCTTCATATTGATTTTGGGAATAATGCTCTTCACATCATCTTGGATCTTTAGCAATAAAATGGAATCCTCATGCCTTGTTAGGGCCTTTTTTGACTCGCCAATCTTCGCACCCCACTTCATTAGTTATGCCTTGGCTATGAACTCTTATCATTACCAAGCAACTTTTAAGCGATCTTGGGCTAGAAGCTAAGTTATTCAATAAAATCGTACGACCTTACTTATTGCAGATAAGTTATTAGCAAGTGATGGGCGAATAGGCAAATAATTACACCAAGTGAGCTTGTGCAAGAATACCGACTTATAATTGACTCTATCATTTCTTCCTTCTCCACAATTTAAAATCTCAAGTAATGAGACTCGTGGATGCTTAGCCTAATAAACCAATTAAGGTCTATATGGTTAAGGATACTAGCTAGAATAAACTTGGATAAGTCTATTCGAGTTGAGTCAAAATAATCGCAACGGGCCTAATATGTCAAAGACTTCAAAACTAGCTACACCACTTTATTAATATTTTTGACTTTATTGCGGGATATATACATATGAAAGCAACGATAAAAATTTAAAAATTACGACTGAATGGCCAAAGTTAATTAAAAATTTGAAAAATGTTGAAAAAGATGATTTTCCAGTTAATTGAAGGCATTTTAATGGAAAAGTCCACTTAAAACTTCGATAGAAGTCCCCCCTACACTTAAGATAAACATTGTCCTCAATGTTTAAGCATGTGGGAAAAATCTCCCCTACACTTATGACATTGTGCACGTTGGTTAAATCAAGTTAAGGAAGAGACAACTAAAGTGATCAATTTCAAATAAGAATATGAAGAAAATTGAATCACGATAGTTGAGAGATAGAACCGGATTGCGGATAACATGGAAGCACGATTCTTCAAGGAATTCCAAGATTGCAGTTATCCCTGTAATCACAACACCACACAAACGCAAAGAACCTATAGAGGTCCCCTACACTTAGGAGGTTAAAGGGATAGATACTCGGGTTGCCTCCCGAGGAGCGCTTGTTTTTGTTAACCGAGTCACGAGCCTGACTCGGTCTCGAATTAATTCAAAGGGAGGGTGGAGAGGGATGGAATCTCAGTAGAGATTTCCTCTCCAAAGTATAGCTTCACTCGTTGGCCATTCACCTTAAAATTCGCCCAATTGGTTTGAGCAAGCTCAATAGTACCATATGGAAGAATTTGAGCAATGGTGAATGGGCCGGACCAACGAGATTTGAGCTTTCCATAAAAGATTTTCAACCGAGAGTTGAAAAGTAGAACTTTGTCTCCAACTTGTAACTCTCGGTTTTTAATCTTTGAGTCGTGAATGAGCTTAGTTCTTTCCTTATAGATCAAAGAGTTGTCATAAGCCTCATTCCTCAATTCATCAAGTTCATTGAGTTGGATCTTGCGCAAATCTCCGGCTTTGTTGATGTCAAAATTTGCCCATTTCAAAGCCCAATAAGCCTTGTGTTCCAACTCAATGGGGAGGTGGCATGCTTTTCCGTACACTAGACGATATGGTGTGCGACCAATAGGAGTCTTGTACGCGGTACGGAAAGCCCACAGAGCATCATCGAGTTTATCGGCCCAGGCGGCACGATGCTCTCCCACGGTTCTTTCAAGAATTCGCTTTAACCCACGGTTAGAGATTTCGGCTTGCCCATTAGTTTGTGGGTGATACGTGGTGGAAAGACGGTGAGTGACACCGTACTTTGCCATGACTTTTGCGAATTGGTCATTGCAAAAGTGAGTCCCGCGATCACTTATAATGGCACGTGGCACGCCGAATCTAGCGAATAGCTGCTTTAAAAAGTTACAAACCACCCTTGCATCATTAGTGGGTAAAGCTTTCGCTTCAACCCATTTTGAAACGTAGTCAACGGCTACAAGGATGTATTTGTTTCCTTTAGATGAGGGAAATGGCCCCATAAAGTCGATGCCCCATACATCAAATATTTCACATTCTTGGATGAAATTTTGAGGCATCTCATCTTTATGTGTGATCTTGCCTTGTCTTTGGCAAGCATCACAATGTTTTACCATTTCGTGAGCGTCACGATATATGGTGGGCCAATAGAATCCCGAGTCAAACACTTTTTTGGCCGTGTAGTTGGGACCAAAGTGACCACCAGTGGGTCCTTTATGGCAAGCTTCTAGAATCTCTAGAGCTGCGGGTCCATCAACACATCAGCGTATGATCAAGTCAGCACATTGTTTGAATAGATACGGGGCATCCCAAAAGTAAGTCTTAATGTCTTTGAAGAACTTTTTCTTTTGTTGGGATGTCACCCCGTTGATGAGAATTCCAGCCGCCAAGTAGTTTGCAATGTCCGCAAACCACGGGGTCTCATCAGAATTTGAGTTTATAGACATTAAGGTCTCTAAGGGAAAAGAGTCATTGATCTCTTTGTTCGGACGATCCCCTTGGTATGGATCCTCAAGTCTACTTAAATGATCTGCGGCTAGGTTTTCAGCTCCTTTTTTATCTCGAATTTCAATTTTGAATTCTTGAAGGAGTAAAACCCAGCGAAGAAGTCTTGGTTTGGAATCTTGTTTAGTTAACAAGTACTTCAACGCAGAATGATCGGTATAAACGATTGTGGTGGAAAGGACAAGATAGGGGCGAAATTTTTCAAAATCATAGACAACAGCTAACAGCTCTTTTTTGGTTATCGTGTAATGCAATTGAGCCCTACTCATTGTCTTGCTAGCGTAATGGATCGGTTGGAAATGTTTGTCAATACGTTGTCCCAACACCGCTTCAATAGCAAAGTCGCTAGCATCGCACATCAACTCAAAGGGAAGCTCCCAATTGGGGGTAACCAAGACCGGTGCCTTAGTTAGCTTATCCTTTAGAATGTTGAAGGCTTCAATACACTCTTTGGAAAAGATAAAAGGTGTATCTTTTTCCAAGAGGTGGGTCATGGGGCGAGCGATTTTAGAAAAGTCCTTTATAAATCGTCGGTAAAAGCCCGCATGCCCAAGGAAACTTCTCACACCCTTCACAGTTGAAGGTGGAGGTAGTTTTGCTATGACATCAACTTTAGCACGATCCACTTCTAGACCGGCTTTGGAGATTTTATGTCCTAGCACGATACCCTCTTTTACCTTAAAATGGCATTTTTCCCAATTTAGAACAAGACGAGTGTCTTCGCACCGTTTAAGCATGCGTTCTAAATTGGCAAGGCACGCAGAGAAAGAGTCACCATAAACCGAGAAATCATCCATGAAGACCTCCATGGTTTGTTCAACCATGTCATGGAAGATTGCCATCATACACCTTTGAAATGTCCCAGGAGCATTACATAAGCCGAAAGGCATACGTTTGTAAGCAAAGGTTCCGTAGGGACAAGTGAATGTGGTCTTTTCTTGGTCTTGGGGATCGATTGGGATTTGAAAATACCCAGAGAAACCATCTAGAAAGCAATAGAAGTCGTTACCCGCTAGACGTTAAAGCATTTGGTCCATGAAGGGGAGATGAAAATGATCTTTTCTCGTGGCATCATTGAGTTTGCGATAGTCTATACAAACTCTCCACCCAGTAACGAGACGTGTACGAATTAACTCGTTGTGTTCATTGGGAACAACGGTTATTCCGCCTTTCTTCGGCACACAGTGGATTGGACTAACCCATGGGGAATCCGATATAGGATAGATCATGCCCGCATCTAGAAGTTTGATAACTTCTTGTTTGATGACGTCATGGATTTTTGGATTAACCCTTCGTTGGCTTTGAATAGTGGGTTTGAAGTCATCCTCCATGAGAATTTTGTGAGTACAAAAGTTTGGATCAATTCCGCGGATATCAGAAATTTTCCAAGCAATTGCCTGCTTATGATCTTTTAGCACGGAGATAAGGCGAGATTTTTCATCTTCTTCAAGGCCTTAGCGATGATGACGGGAAGCTTCTTTTCATCGTCAAGGAATACATACTCGAGGTGAGACGGTAAATCCTTAAGTTCGAAATCCGGAGTATCTTCGATAGATGGGGGAATCAAAGTTGGTTCCTCGATAGATGGTTCAACTAATGATGGATCATCATTAGTAACCGCTTCAGGAGTAGGAGGAGAGGGAAGGTCTTCCTTGAGAAGTTTCTCAATTGTAAGAAGTTCTTCTGCCCAATCGGTGGAAGAATCATTAGAGTTAAGATCAAGGGAATTCAAACTAGCTTCAATATCATCCCATAGAAAGTCACTTGCTCCAAAAGGAGTCAAGGACGGAGCAATTGAGGAAACGGGTTCAACATTGGGCAGAGAAGAGAGATTACTTTTACAAGCATCAATAAAGTGTTCATCACAAGCCTCATCAAGAGCATCAATGCAATTAATGCTCTCGTTGTCCGAAGGCTGTGTGGAAAGTTTACCCATGTTGAAGACGATTTTATGTCACCGACTCTCATAATTAATTCGCCTGCGGCTACATCAATGAGAGTACGGCCGGTCCTCAAGAATGGACGTCCGACGATTAATGGAACACGAGGGTCCATTTCGTAGTCAACGACAACAAAATCCGCCGGAAAGGTGAATTTGTCGACGCCAACGAAGACATCTTCGGCTATCCCCACTGGGTAAGCAACCGTTCGGTTGGCTAATTCCAATGTCATTTTCGTGGGGACTAGCGTAGGGAGAGATAATTGCTTCCATACACTTAAAGGCATTAAGTTTATACTAGCACCTAGATCGGCTAGGGCCATGCAATTCTCTACTCCCAGGAAGTTACAAGGGATTAAGAAACGACCCGGATCACCAAGCTTGGTTGGCAATTTCCTTAAGAGAACCGTAGAGCAATTCTCATTAAGTTTAGTGTTAGAAATATCAAGAAGTTTCTCCTTGTCACTTAGAAGATCTTTGAACATCTTCGTGTATTTAGGCATATGAGCGAGAGCCTCAGCGAAGGAGATATTGAAATTCAATTGCTTAAACATTTTAAGAAAGTTTGAGACTTGAATGTCGTCCTTGCTTTTGAGCTTCTCTTTCCTCAACCTTGAAGGATAAGGTATATCGGAAGAAGAGGTAGGCTTTGGAATTGTAGGTTCACTCACATCCTTGGGTGGTGGAGGGGTAGAAGTAAGAGGTGGAGAAATTGGGGAAGTAGGAGGTGAAGGAATAGGAATAGGTGACTCGTTTTCCTTAGGAACAACCACGGGTGTAGGTGTAGGAAGCTCGGGTTCCTGTGTACCTTTTCCACTTCGTGTGGTGATTGCTTTCATCTCCCCACTTGGATTGGCAACGGTGTTACTCGGAAGAGTACCCGAAGAAGAGGGTTGACTACCTTGGAAGAATGAAGCCATCATATCCCTTAAGTCATTAGTTTGACTACTCATAGATGTACGCATATCAGCTCGAAGATCGTTTCCTTGTTTAACCATGTCTGCTTTCAAGTTTCGCACTTCCTCTTGAAGATTTTGCACTATCACATCGTTAGTCCTCATGTAAGTTCCAACATCATTGTGTAATGTGTTGGTTTGGTTGGGAGGAGCATTGTAGGAGGGTGGTTGATAAGCAGGTTGTTGGTAAACTTGGTTGTTTTTTTGAGGTTGATATGGTTGTCTTTGAGGTGGGAGATATGGAGCACGAGGTTGTTGTTGATTAGGGCGGTTAAGGTTTTGTTGTTGGTTTTGATTGGCGGGAGGAAAGCCGGGTGGGGAAAGAAAATTGGAGGAACGATAACTAAGCAAGTTACGGTCTCCTTGAGGGCGGGCTAGATAGCCTCCTTGAGGATAGGTACCGAATGCTGCGTTAACGTTCTCGCAAAGATAGTCTTGGGTAGCAGGACAAGAAGTATAAGAGTGAGGACCACCGCATATATCACAAGATTGACTCAAAGCATTGGCTTGAGGATTATGTGCATTTAAGGTTTTGGTGTTGTTAGCGGTTGTGAGAGCAAGTGATTCAACAAGCGCAGTGAGCTTATCAATTCTCTTGTCACTATCACTAGTGCTAGTACTAGCGACATTGGTCCGAACACTCTTTGTTTTCACACGAGATTTATTTTCAATAATATCCCACGCTGCATTACAAGTCTTAGCCGAAAGATTACCCCTCGAGGCACTATTTAGTGAATCTTGGTCCGTCATGCGTAAACCATTGTAAAAAGTATTGACTTGATGCACCTTGGTAAAACCATGTGGTGGGCATTTTCTCAAAAGATCTTTAAAACGGTCCCAAGCTTCACTAAATGTTTCATCGTACTTTTGTTCAAAATTGATAATTTCATTCCGCAAAGCGGTAGTACGAGAGGGTGGGAAAAAGTAATTGTCGAATTTGGTCTCAAGATCCGCCACGTAAGAATACTTTATGGGGGTTCCTTTGTAAGCCAATGCCGGGCTTGTCCCTCTAAGGAGAAAGGAAAAAGTTGTAAGCGTATTACCTCTTGGGGAACACCATTATATTTCACCGTGTTTGTAAGTTGAATGAACCGGTGAATGTGGTCATGCGGATCATCCATTGGGCGCCCCAAGAAAGGTTGAGCAGAGACCATTTGTATGAAGCCAGACTTGAGTTCAAAATTGTTGGCTGCAACGACAGGAATGACAATAGGATCATTGTTGGCATCTACATGCGCTTGCAAAAGCTCAATCATTGGTTGATTTTCCATCGGTGGAATAATTGGAGGCTCGACAACCGGAGGTTGAATGTTAGAATTTTGATTGGCTTGCTGCGTCTGTGACCGAGTTTACATTTACCTACAAAAGACAAAAGAAAACAAAGAAATATTTTTGTTTTTTATGTTTTTCTATTTTTTTTTGTGTTTTTGAAAATTTTATACTTTTTTAGGGTTTTTTTGAAAGTTTTTATGAAAAAGTAACGTTCACGGTGAACAGATCCCAAAATCTAAGTTCTCACAAAAAACTGTTGATCTTAACGAGAAGAGCCGGCAGCGGCGCCATTTTAATGTAAGGTATTTGTATTGGGGTTCAGATTAGTTCTCGGAATCTCCTCAAATTGATCACAGTTCAAAGTGGTAATTATTGTTCTTGGTGAATAAAAAGGGGGGTTTGATTTTCTATTCTACTTGACATGTAAGTGCGAAATGTAATTAAAATAAGTTAAAAACAAATCTAGGAAAACTGTCACTTTTTATAAAAAATAGAAAAACACTTGGTAAAAATGAACTTTTCGGGAAGCGTGCAATTTTTAGAAATTAAAACGAAATGAACTTAAAACTTAAAACTTTATAAAACTTAAAACTTAAATAAACGAAATGCAAATCTGAATTCTATCGGAATGTACTAAATTCAAAACCATCGGAATACAAAAATGCAAAGCTGTCGGAATGTTAAAGTCAAGTCTGTCAGAATATGGCACTGTCGCAAAGTTCAGATCGGAATGCAAGTAATACTTCTGTCGCAATGTGCATCTATCGGAATGTGCTAGATCGCAAAGTCAGATCGGAAAGTAGTAAACAAAATTTTGGCAGCGTTTCGACTTAAGGCAACCTTAAATCCCGTCGGAATATGCGATCGCAATCCAGATCGGAATAAGGGGAAAATGTCAACCGATCACAAAGTAGAACCCTTAAGGGTTATTGCGATCAAAATAGGAAATCCGTAGGAATGTGTAGAAACCCCAAGATTGCGATGAATGCAATGTTGATCCGAAATTGTTGGCAACTTTAAAACTCAATAAGCACAATCAAAAAGCTAACTCACCGAAACTTAAACAACTCAAAAAGCTTAAATTCGACAACTTGTAAAACGTAAACGATTATAAATTTTACGAAATGAACTTAGAAATGACTAAAACCTTTGTGAAAACCAAAAAGCAATAAGCTAAACTCGCAATAAGCCAATAATAATTAAGAGCTTATAGCCTATACATGTATGAGCTTAAAAAGGAACAAGAAAGATTAACCTTTAATCACGAACTCATCCAATCATCCAAACCGTATGAAATCAAACAATAGGATCAAAGATTAAGGTAAACTAAGAAATGTGGAATGAGATTAAAGAACTTAAAAGCTTAACTTGAATTAGATTAATGAAATCCAAAATACAAAAAGCTTAAAACTTGAAAGATAAAAATGGAGAAAAGAAAAATCTTAGTGAGAGAAAGTTGAGAACTTTCTCTCTCTAAAACTAGAAAAAATGAAGAAAATGAAAAACTAGCTAACTCCTTTAAAATGGTGAAGTGAAGTCCTATTTATAGGCGTGTGCTTGTGGGCTTGTGAATGGGCTTTGTTTTTGGGCTTCTTTTCTTCTTTCTTCTTTAGTCTTTACGTTTCTTTAAATAAATGTTTCTGACTTTGGATTTTGAGAAGTGTCGGTGAATAATTCCAACTCGTCTTTTAATTTCTCGTTAAATAGACTTGAGTTCTTCGACATATATAAATCTTCCGTCTTTGGCCCTTTTCTTCAATAAATCTTCAAATAGGCACAATGACTTCAAATCTTTTGCATCTCTTGGACAATAGACTTCGTCTTGAGTCTTTTTCTTCGATAAAACCCATGCAATCCTATGTTTTCTTCAATATTTATCCGGTTGGCTCTGAAAACACAACAAAGACAAAAACCACGCATAATTCCAAACAAATGATATTAAATACGCGTTTTGGTCTCGTTTTAGCAAGAAATAAGTGGTAAAAGGATGGGTGTTTACACACCTATCACTAGGCATTGTCCTTTTATATTTTATATCACACTTATCATCTTGGGGGTTATTGTAGTACTTGTTTTGACTGTGTATGGATGTTTACAAACACGCACCAAGCTATACCCTTTCATTTTCTGTTTATAAAAGATGCATACATACTCACACCATGCACACATTCACAGAAGAGTTAGAACCCGTATATTCCTACACATCCAAATGCAAGTATTAAGCAGGGAATCACACACATTCACACGCATGTTTAACATCAGTGGGAAGCAATCTATTTAGCACATTCAAGCATGAAAAATATAATAGTTTCTGCTTATTTTGATAACATACATACAAGTTCACAGGTAATCATAATCTAGCAAGTCTAAAAAAAATCACAACTTCGGACTATTATTAACCTAGGGCTCAAACCCTAGACGTGTCTTGTGGTTCTTCATTTAAGGTTGTTCAAAAGTCCAAGTCATTTAAGTAAATTTTCAAACCGTGGCTTCTTCATTGTATAACATCATTAGACCTCAACCCGTGACTTAGTGGTAACATAATGTCGTGTAGTTTAGTTCAAGTCTTTAAGTCGTCCAACACTCACTATACCAAGTCCTAGCTGTGACTTGGTTGGTGTGAGCTTTGGTTTTTAAGAGTTAATAGCAAGCTTGTTATCAACCAAGGTAATATGAACAAAGATTATGATTTACTTACGAAGGGTCCTAAGTGATTTGAAAAGGGTGGAGATAGGAGTAGTGATCTTATCTTGAACAAGTATACACGATCAGCCAAGACTTTATACACTTCGCTTGCTTACTAAAACAAACCGAGACTATTGTTGTCTCTTTTCTGTCGTAGCCTAACACCAAGGGAGTGCACTATTTTTCTTATTAAGCTTTTAGTTTTGAGTGTGTGTTCAAGTGAGGGGAAAGTGTTAGTATTTATAGGACTATCATGGGTTTATGGTTAGTGTTACTTGGTTAGGGTCTTTAGTTGGCTTCCAACTAGTTAACAACTAGTTTAGTACCTTATGGGAAATTGTATCTTGAATGGGGAAGAGGGAACTTTCTTGGCTTTTGTCCATTGCAGGGGAAAAAGGAGAGATTGTACTTAGGTTTAACTATAAATAAGTGTGAAAACACTTATCCTTTTACCACTTAATTATAATAAAAACGAGACCAAAACGTGTATTTAATGTCGTAAAAGGCGGAATTATGCGTGGTTTGTGTTTTTATTGTGTTTTAGGACCAAAATCTGAAAAAGGAAGAAAACACGGGTTTTCACGGGCTTTTATCAAAGAAAAAGACAAAAGACGAAGTCAAAAGATCAACAATGCAAAAAGAACGGAAGTCAAAGTCCTATTCTAAATATTTATCGAAGAAAAAGACCAAAGAAGAAAGTTTAACGAAGTCGAAGAACCAAGTCTAATAAAAGAAGAAAATTTGAAGACGAGTTCATTTTATCCATCGAAAAATCCCGAGGCAAAGTCGAGAAAGACGAATTAATTAAGAAGACGAGAAGACAAAGAGAAAGGAAGCAACAACACCACAATCCTTCCACCTATAAATAGAGAAAGAATTAGTCTTTTTCATAAGTTCTTCATTATTAGATACATTAGTTTAGGAGTAGGAGTAGGTTAATTACTTTCTCTCTCTAAACTTCCTTTAATATTTTCAAGCTTTTCATCTTAATCTTGTAATCTTATGGATCTTAATCTTCATCTTAATTTCAAGCTTTTTTAAATAATCCTCATTCTTCCTTTCTTGTTTTTAATCTTATGTTTGATTTGGTTAAATCATGTAGTTTGTTTGATCTTATTGTTTAACTGATTGAAGTGCTTATTTTATAGTGTTTATTATTTTTATGTGGTTGATGTTTATAGCTTATTGTGCTTATTACTTATTTTGATTAAGTTGATTTGGTAGATTAATATTTTTAAAAGTTGATTTTATTAATTTTACTTATTTGGTGTTTTTAGAGTTTTTGATTTGTGGCTTGTTTGGCTTATTTTATAGATTAATTTAGTTTAATTTTTGCTTATTTTCTAGATTAATTTTTGCTTATTTTTGTTCCCTGTTTTTTAGATCTTGCTAAGCTTGGATATAGTCTCACTTTCGTAAGAGGGTAATGTATAGATTTTTGCAAATTCTTTTTATGTTCGTTTTTCCTCGACTCACTCGAATTGATTTCCAATTAAGCGTGGATTAATTTTGTTCTTGGTGAAATGTATTTTTGGTATTTTAAGACTAAAATCTATTTAATTAAAAACTATTTAATCTAATTAAAAAAATCTAATTTAATTAACTAAAACCTTTTTAAATTTTAAAACTATATTATACTATATTTAAAAATATCTAAACAAAATTTGAAAACTAATTTAAACTAATTAAAATCAATAAAACTATTTTTAAATTAAAATGAAATCTATGTAAAACTATTTTTTAAAATAAAACTAAATTAATTAAAACTAATTTTTAGAAACTAAATTTAGAAACAAAACAATTTAAATTTATAAAAGTAATTAAAATTTTTTTAATTTTTTTTAATTTTTTTTAAACTTAATAAAAGAAAACTAATAAAAACTTTTAATTAAAATTAATTTATCTAAAACTTGTAATAAAACTAATTAACTAAATTTGGCAGCTTAGAATTAAACCTATATTAATTAAATGTTGTGTAATAAAACTCAAAAAGTGGTCTAGCTAAGATGGTAAAAGCTTTGAGCTGTGAACGATAGGTCGCAGGTTCGAGTCCTGGACCAGACGAATTTGGCTAATATTTTTTTTGGAATTTATTTTGGCAGTCCAAACCAACAGGCTAATTGAGTTTGTTGTATTTAACAACTATATCAGCAAATATTAAAAGCCCAAATAAGCAATACAGCCGAAACAAATAAGCAGATGAAAAGCTAATAAGCTATATCAAACTAATCAGCAAACATTTAGATAAGCAAAACAGGTCAAAAGCAAATAAGCAATACAAAAGAAATAAAATAAGCAAACTAATAAAATAGCAAAGCTAAACTGAAAATAGCAATAAGCTAATAAGACCTATAGAGCAAATCCAACTAATAAATAAGCAAAGTAAAAATACTACTAACTAGATAATCATCATACCCAAATAAGCAAACTAGTAATGCAGATATTAGGCAAAACAATAAGCATAAATCAATAAGCAAAGCAAACTAAACGAAATCAAATAAGCTATAAGTCCTAGATAGGAATCCAACCAAAACAAAGCAAATGTAAAACTTAAATCCAATAAGCAGATAAATTAAAAAAAAGATTCAAACACTACTGAAACTTAAACAGATATACTAAAACTTAAACAAACCAAAATCAGATATATTAGGCAGATCCAAACAAATTACCACAAACACAAGCAGATAAATCAAATAAATATTAACCGAATCAATAAACAAGAAATTATAACTGATTAAACTAAACTTAAACTAAAACTTTAAAAAATAAAGGAAAGTAAACCTGGTGTCAATACCGTTGAGCCGAAGGGTGAGCCCTGAGCTCCCTTTTGGTTAAACCGAGTCAAACACCACCATTAATCATCAACCCGAATCATCCTTCTCGAACCCAACAACATAAACTCTCGAACCAGATAGCTATTTCGAACAATATATTGTAAATTTCCTAGTAGGGGAAATTATTTCTACCTTTTTTACTTTAGTATTTATTTAATTAAAACAGTTTAAAGATCTAATATTGCAATTAAATTAAAAATAATTAAATAGACAACCATGAACCGAAAATTAAATTTTTTATTAATAATTAAAAACTGATTACAATACTTTAAGAAGGAAAATTACAATAATCCTATAATCTATTTTTCATAAATAGAATTAAAAATAAAAAGAAGGCACACTTGAATTACAGATTTATGGGGGTATTTATAGCCAACTCCCAAGGCTTCTTCATGAATCTTCGTGAGCAAGAAATTAAATCTGAGCCGTTTAATCTATCTTTTCTGCCTTCTCTTTCTTCTCTTCTTGATCTTGCGGTTGGAATCACACCAAGGGTCACATGGATCGCCACACTGGCGAAAGTGTGTTTCTTGTGTTTCTTTTGAGCTGATGTGGGATCATCTGATTGGTGGGTTTGTTGGGGTGAGGTGGTTTCACCAATCAAGAGAGGGGAATGAACCACGTCAGGAGAGGACCACATCATGTTGCTTCCGAAAATTTGGCGGATTTAATTCTTAATCGTGTGAATCACCCGAATCAATAAAAACCCCCAATAGTACTTGGGTAATTTTGTTATTAGGGTTTTGAAACAGTAAAATTGGGGTGACTGTGTTTGGAAGAGAGAGAGGGGATGAGGGTAACGGAATAATGAAGGAGTGTGGGTGGGTTTCTTGTTTTTATCAAAAGAATAATGTGTGAGGTGGTGGGTGGGTAAATTAATATATTAAACGTGTGAGTTGTGTGAGGGGTTGACCAGATTTCATCCAAGCTTTGACCCATTCTTGTTTTCGTTCCAAGTTTATTGACAGAATGGGCTTGGCCCAATTTTTTTAAACTCTCATTCGTATGTTTTATATAAGACTTGGGCCATTTGGTGGGCTCTAGGTAAAAAGGGTAGTTTCTTAGCTTATGTTAATGGGCTTTTGGGCCCATTAATCCAAATGTAGGTCCCACAAGCTCGTTTAACTCCATAAATATTAAATCCGCTAAAAACGAGCTCGATTTCGGCTTTGTCGATCTTTTCTTCAAAGTCGTGTTGAATTTGCCGGTTTTCGTGATCTTTGGCACACTTTTGGTCTTTTGACTTTGTCTACGTCTCTTTATTGGATTTTTCTTCAACATTTGACCGTGAAATCCCGTCTTTACTTTCCTTTTGATCATTTGTACCTATTTCACACAAAAACACAAAACCACACGTAATTCCGACTTTTACGATGTCAAACACATGATTAGGTCTTGTTTTTCCTTGATTTTAGTGGCAAAAGGATAAGTGTTTACACACTTATTGAATCCCCTACACTTGACCATTGCAATGACCCCATGCAATGCTTAGTTTTAAAGCATAAAGTTACAATTTTTCTCATAATTAATCCATCTCGGCCTTTATTAAGATATGCTATTACTACTACGATGAAAAGATAAAAACTTTAAAGGAAACAAAAGTTATAAAAATTTATTAACTTGGAAATTATTCGATGGAAGAAACTCGTAAAGAAATCTAAGACTTAAATTAGGGCTTTGGTGTCATGAATATTAATCACCCTCAAGTTTCACGTTCCCCATACCAAGCTTAAAAACGAGATTATTGTTTACCATAATTCTCAAGTTAAAACCACTTATATAAGACAATTGTGTAATACTCTTTCTCCAATTCCTATGTTGTATCTCTAGATTTTATTGATTATCATTCACCCGTAGGCTCATTTGACTTATTTGATAATTATTAGTCCAAAAATGAAGGCAAAACGATGCAAACCCGACACTCAAAACCTAACCTCGTCCTAAAAAATGTTGTCACTAAAGTAAGCTCACATCAAGGATGATTTAACACGATTTGGGGAATAAATTCCCGGACCCAAAATTTGGCCAATAGTAATACTTATTAATTATTCCTCCAAAGTTATGTAGACTTTATGTGGAGTTTAGCAAGTTCACATCATATACCCTTAGACTCTTTAAGATGTAAAAATGCTCCTCATCTATTGTCCACACCCTAAGGCTCCTTGAACGATAAACAAGGGAATTGATTTTTGATCAATTTTTATTCAACACTTACCATGACATACACCCTAAGGCTCTAATGACAAGGTTCATGCTACATGCCCTACACCCTAAGGCTCCCTGAGGTCATGTTTTAATCTAATTCTTTCTTATTTATGATATATATAGTAGGCCAAATTCCGCGGTCCCATGGTCTGAATACCTCCTACTTAGTGGTTATGAGCCACCTTAGTCGAAAGTCCGCAACGCTGGCACCCTTAATGTGTTCATGCTTTAATTACAAGGAGATAAAAGATTTGGCTAAGAGTTAAGATATCGAATCTACACCACAAAAATCCTCATTTATTAAGCAATTAAATATACAAGCGGGAAGAAAGAGCCACAAAAACTCATATAAGCAAGAATTAACCCTTAAACTTTATTATCAACTCTATCATCTATCGTTCTCCATAATTTAAAATCTCAAGGAATGAGACTCGTGGATGCTTAGCCTAATAAACCAATTAAGGTCCATATGGTTAAGGATACTAGCTAGAGTAAACTTGGATAAGTAAACTCGGGTTCAGTCAAAATATTCATGACGGGCCTAAAATATCAAAGATATCTAAACTTGTTAAAACCATTTTATTCATTTATTTATTTTTTTGACTTTATTCTTGAAATAGAAAATATAAATACGATGTGATGACAAAAGGAAAGAAAATAAATGGAAATACTACTAGGCCAAAATAGATCAAAATTTTGAAAAAACGTTGAAAATTTTTTAAATTCTCCGGTTAAATGGGGTCAAATTCATGGAAAAGCCCACTAAAAATCGATAGAAGCCCCCTACACTTAATATAAACATTGTCCTCAATGTTTAAGCATGTGGGAGAATAAACTCCCCTACACTTAGGACATTGAGTATGTTGTTTAAATTGAGCTAAGAAAGAGACAACTAAAGTGATTACATTTATTCGTCTTATTTATATACATGTATGAATCACAATAGTTTTGAGAGAACCGGGTACACGGGATCACGGGTTGCGTCAAAAACACCAAAAGTGGATCATTAAAGCACATGTCCCTGCACAACATCACAACACACAAACAACCTACTTGGCTCCCCCCTACACTTATTGGTAGAAATGGGTGAAGGCAAAAAAGGGTGGAAAGGATGGTAAAGGTAAAAATCTAACCTAGTTAAACGATGCTTGATTTATTTATCACGAGTCTCTAGCTCGACTCAATTTCCCGAATTAATTCAAGGGAAACGTGGAGAGGGATGGAATCATCTCGTAAGAGATGTCCTCTCCATAGTACAACTTAACCCGTTGGCCATTCACCTTAAAATTAGGTGATGACGTATAGTCCCCAGCCGGGTCAAGGACCCGGCCTACGGGTACTACCCGTATCCGAACCATCACAGATGGGTGGAATAATGTCATTTGGGCTTATGGGCTTGGATGAACAGTAACCGCACACATGTGTGCGGCCCACGGCCTGGCGCGGTCGACATGGCCGACATAGGGTTAGACAGAATAATATTCTGTCTAGGAATATCTTTATCCCAATGGAAAGGGATATTCACTACCAGAATTAGAAGATAGCAATCATTCTAATTCTGGTGGTTATCTCTTCCTTGGGGCCGAAGCATTAGTGAAAGCCCATTAGGGTTTCACTGCCTATAAAAGGAACCATCCAGGGTTCCACAAAGGTATTATGTCTCATACTCTAAACTCATACAAACCCTAAATTGATTACTTACTCTTACGATGGAGTCTAATCGTGGGAAACACTCCCACAGTAAGCCTAACGCGCGTTGTTTAGTGTGCAGGATCCCAACCAAACGATTCACTTGGTGTAGGAGCCGGAGCCCAGCCAACCCGAATTAAGCCTGATTCGGGTCTAGCAAGGATCACCCAACTTTTGCATCAACAAGTTGGCGCCATCCGTGGGACCCTACACTAAGCTAGAGCAAAATCTCATCTCAAAGTTTCAATGACTAAGGTACACCCGTAAGGAAACCCCAGAAACACAAACCCCGGGAACCGGAAGACCCCAGGGGAGGGGATCCTTATTCCCAATCGATCCCCTAGCAATCAAGCCGGAGGACTGAACAACCGAAGTGGTCTTCAGTCTACCTCCGGGACAAGCACGTTTGCTGTCACTCCACCACCCACCTCGACATTATATAACCCTGATTCAGGAAGTGTGCCGCGCAGAACAACAACTGAGAAAGAAGTGGAGATCGAACCGCTTAACGAGGAAGATCTCACTCGAGTTCTCACGCAGAACTTCGAGAGAATCGTACCAGCAATCACCTCCAGATTAAACCTAGGAAGGAACCTCCAATCTAGGCTTAATTTTGGCAACATCGGCCTAGGCGCCTCTCCTCAATCTCGAAGAAAGCGAAAGACGCGACCCCAGGAGCGGACCCTCTTTGAGGAAACACCCCAACCTAGGAATGTGTTTGAACGCATAGGGGATCGTGTTATGCGTGAACTACTGCAATCCCATGAGGAAGAAGAAGAGAGTTCAGATGATTCACCCGACCGGCCGGACCTGGAACTGACCAGATCCACTCGCCGCAAGAGTGTGTGGGATAGGGTGAACACTGGAAAAAAGGCTCCTGGTTCGTCCCAAAAAAGTGGTCCCTACCCAAAGGATGGGGCGCCACCACCATCCCCAGACCCGTCAGGAGAGGACTCAGATGACCATCCGCCCAAGCGTCGCCGGCCTAGGCGCACTCCTCCACCACCACCAAACAATGATGAGTATTATGGTGGCTCTTACCATCGAGATGCGGAAGCGGAGGATCTCTCGCGTCCATGGTGTGAACCATGGGATGACCCTAGGCTCACCCGGCCATGGGCGGATCCCAGGGAAGACCCGTTCACCCTCCGCATACGGAACTATTCTGAGGACACCAAACGTCGCATGCCGGCGTGTATCAAGACTTATGATGGGTCCGATGATCCGGTGGATCACCTTAAAATATTCGATACTCAGGCTAAAATTGAGCGATGGCCCATGCCTATATGGTGCCAAATGTTCAACTCAACCTTGATTGGAAATGCCCGTGATTGGTTCGAGGCACTCCCTCCACGGAGCATTAATAGTTTCACGGAATTACGCACTGCGTTTGAGAACAATTATACTCAAAGGAAGAAGTATAATAGGGATCCGGTCTCATTGGCAACTGTCAAACAACGGCCGGGTGAGTCCACAGAAGCCTTCACTGAGCGCTTCAATGATGAGTGCACGCGCACAAGAACAATGCCGAAGCTACTGAAAATCTCTGACTACATGCACGCCATAACAGACAGAGAGTTGATCAGGCGCCTCAATGACAAGCGTCCAGAGAGATATGATGACCTCATGGAAAGGGTCAGAAATTTCATAGAGGGAGAAACGGCTGTTGCCGCGGCCTACCCATCCCGAGGAAATGGGTATCGGTCAAATGATCAGTCTCGGAGACAGTCGGGCGGTCAAGGCAATCAGAACAATAACAAGGGCTCAGACTACAAGAGCCAAAGCAAAGGAGGACGGCCGGATGATAAGTTCACCCCCCTAAAGATGTCCTACCGGGAGATCTTGCTGACGGAAGGAGCAAACTTTCCAAGGCCTCCCCCAATGACCACTCCGCCAGAACGTCGGCAAGGAAATCGCTTCTGCGAATTCCATAATGACAAAGGCCACGGTACGGAGGAGTGTATCCAGCTCAAGAAGCATATTGAGTCGCTGATCAAATCAAGTAAACTCAAGCACCTAGTTAAGGATTGGAAGGATGGAAAAGACATCAACAAGAAGTATGATAAGAAGGATCCCCAAAAGGACAAACCTTCGACTATATACATGATCCAATCCAGACAGCACCGCACGAGGCAGAAGGTTGGCCAAAAATTTTCGCGCGGAAATCTCATTCCCTCCCATCACAGCAAGCGATGTGATTGATGCGCCTCTCACTATCGAGATAAGCATTGGAACACACAACGTTCGTCGCATATATGTGGATGGAGGATCGTCAGCAGAAGTACTGTATGAACATTGTTTCGTACAGTTATGCCAAGAGATAAGAAGCCAATTAGTACCGGCCACGTCGCCGCTTACTGGCTTTAGTGGTGACACTATCTGGCCGATAGGGCAATTACGTCTGCTTGTAACCATTGGGAATGAGGAACATTCCACCACGGCATGGATGAACTTCATGGTGATACGCTCACACTCTCCGTATAATGGGATATAGGCAGACCAGGCATTTTGGCTATACGGGCAGTACCCTCTACGGCGCACGGAATGATCAAATTCCCCGTTGAGGGAGGAATCGTTACCATTTACAATACAGTCGTACCAGCATCCGAGTGTCACACCGTGACAACACCGACTCCACCTGTTCCACCCAAGGATGGGTCACCACCCCCCAATTGGAAGGTAGCCATTAACCCTGACTACCCGGAACAGGAGGTATCCATAGGAGGGGCGCTCTCGGATAGCGGTAAAAGGGCCATGCGCTCTCTTTTAAGTGCAAACCTAGATATATTCGCATGGGAGCCAAAGCACATGACAGGCGTGCCACGTGCGATAGCAGAACACAAGCTCCAGATCCGCCAAGGGTATCAACCCATCAAGCAAAGGAAGCGCGGCCAAGCGCCTGAGCGCAACCAAGTGATATTGGAGGAAGTACGGAAACTAGTGGATGCAGGCATCATGCGCGAGGTATACTACCACGAGTGGTTATCCAACCCGGTCATGGTCAAGAAACATGACGGAAGTTGGCGCATGTGTGTGGATTTTACGGATCTAAACAAGGCTTGCCCACAGGACTGTTACCCGTTACCGGAGATCGACTGGAAGGTGGAGTCCCTATGTGGGTATCCTTTCAAATGCTTCTTGGACGCATATAAAGGGTATCACCAAATCTAGATGGCGGAGGAGGATGCAGAAAAAACGGCGTTCCATACGAGCCAGGGTGTATATTGCTATACGAAAATGCCGTTTGGACTGAAGAACGCCGGTGCTACATATCAGCGGTTGGTGGACAAAGCTTTTGAATCATAGATAGGCCGCAACCTGGAAGTCTACGTTGATGACTTGGTGATAAAAAGTCACACGGAGGAAGCACTTCTCCGGGATGTCCAAGAGACATTCGACACGCTGAGAAGGATTAACATGAAGTTAAATCCAAAGAAATGTACGTTTGGGGCAACAGAGGGAATGTTCCTTGGATATTTGATTGATCCAAACGGCATCAAACCTTGCCCAGAGAAGACGGACGCAGTGATACAACTGCCGTCCCCCCAGACGCGGAAGGAGGTGCAATCTTTGAATGGGAAGCTAGCTGGGCTGAATAGGTTCTTATCCAAATCCGCAGAGAAGTCATTACCCCTATTTAAGACACTCAAGAAGTGCATTAGAAAGGGAGACTTCTGATGGACGAAGGAAGCCGAGGAAGCCTTCGGCCAACTCAAGCAGCATCTTGCATCCCTCCCTATGCTAGTAGCTCCCCGGCCAAAGGAGGAACTTATTATGTATCTCTCAGCCACTCATGGCGCAATAAGCGCGGTACTTATGACGGATAGAGATACAGTACAGACTCCGGTCTACTTCATAAGTAGAACACTACAAGGGCCGGAGCTGAATTATTCCTCCATGGAAAAGTTGGTGTTAGCACTCGTGTTTGCTACAAAGCGGCTGCGCCGGTACTTTCAGGCGCACCCAATTGTAGTCATTACGGATCAGCCAATCAAGCAGGTTATTTCTAGACCAGACGTGGCAGGGAGGCTACAGAAATGGAGCATTTTATTGGGGGAGCACAATATATCTTACAGGCCAAGGACGGCTGTGAAAGGCCAGATCTTGGCGGATTTCCTAATCGAAAAGCCGGATGAGGAAAGGCCAATCGTTAAGCAAGACGAGACTCCAACAGAACCATGGGTGTTGTTCACGGATGGATCCTCGTGTACTGACGGATCCGGAGCCGGTCTCATTCTCACAAACCCGGAAGGAATGGAATTCACCTATGCCCTCCGTTTTGAGTTCACAGCCACCAACAACGAAGCGGAATACGAAGCATTAATTGCGGGTTTGAAAATTGCCGCTAGAATGGGAGTCCGCAACCTTGAGGCCTACGTGGACTCACGGCTCGTCGCGAACCATATTTTAGGTGGATATGTGGCTAAGGAGGACAACATGGTCAGGTACCTGGAAAAAGCCAAGTCGTTAATTGCGTTTTTCAGTAAGTTTTCCATCAAGCAGGTGCCAAGGGGCGAGAACAAGAAGGCGGACGCCCTTAGTAAAATCGCATCCACAAGCTTTGCTCACTTATCTAAACAAGTCTTGGTGGAAATACTCAAGGAGAAATCTATAACGGAAGGGGAAGTTGCTGCTATAGTTGAGGAGGATGGACCTACATGGATGACCCCGATTATCAACAATCTGACTAGTGAAGCCCTTCCAGACGAGGAAAAAGCAGCACGGCGCATCAGAAGGAAGTCACAGCATTTCGAACTTCGAGAAGGCATCCTTTACAAGCGCTCCTTTTTGCAGCCATGGCTGCGATGTGTGCGACCACGGCAAGCCGCATACGTAATCAGTGACATACATGAAGGATTGTGCGGCATGCATGCAGGTCCATGGTCCGTGGTAGCTAGAGCCTTACGGACAGGATACTATTGGCCTACTATGCACAGAGACGCGTGCGACATGATTCGCAAGTGTAGTGATTGTCAGGTGCATAGGCCAGTGCCGCGGCACCCGCAGCAGGAACTTACACCTATCACGTCCCCATGGCCATTCTATAAATGGGGAATCGATATTGCATGACCATTTCTTGTAGCTGCGGGGGGAGTTAAATTCTTGATTGTGGCAATGGACTACTTCACACGATGGATAGAGGCCAAGGCAGTCAAGTCTATCACAGGCAAACAGGTTAAGAAGTTTGTTTGGGAACATATTGTGTGCCGTTTTGGCCTACCAGGAGAAATCATCTCGGACAACGGCAAGTAGTTCACGGACAACCCATTCAAAGATTGGTGTGCATCATTGAACATCAAGCGGCGCTTCGCATCCGTTAAGCATCCGCAGACGAATGGCCTGGTCGAGCGGGCAAATAGAAGCTTGGGGAATGGCATCAAGGTGCGTCTGGATGAACGAAGTGGCAAATGGGTCGATGAGTTATCACATGTACTATGGGCGCATAGAACCATGATTAAAACAGCCAACAGAGATACTCCATTTGCATTGGCTTACGGCACTGAAGCCGTTATACCAGTAGAAATAGGGATGCCTACCATCCGCACGGCGGAGGTTAATGTCGTCACAAACGATGAACAGCTGCGAATCAACCTGGATTTGTTGGAAGAAAAGAGGGAAATAGCAGCCATCAATGAGGCTAAGTCCAAGGCTAAGATGAAGGCTTATTATGACGCCAAGGTCAAGGGTGTTTCTTTTCGACCGGGAGACTACGTCTATCGTGCTAACGAAGCAAGTCGAGCGGAGAACACAGGAAAGCTGGGCCCTAAATGGGAAGGGCCGTATGAAGTCACTGAAGCCTTGGGACAAGGCGCGTACAAGTTACGTGACATGGATGGCCGCGACCTAGAGCGCACGTGGAATATCTCCAATCTCAAAAGGTGCTATCTTTGAAAGCTACGGCTTCCGCATGGGTACTTTCGCTATGTGCGGTCTTAATAAAAAACCATGCGGTCTATCTGTTTTGTTTTTTTTTTCCTTATGTTTGTTTAAGATTCCTTTCTTGTTTTTTAGGACTTGTCATCATTGTTCAAACAAAAGTGTAAATGTTCTAATAAAATGCCGTGGTGCCTAGCTAGCTTCATGGCCAGTTTCGTGCAAAATCATTTTTTAGATCTTTTGTTAGTCGTATGAATTTTACTTATATTATAATATGCCATGTTTCATTCATATGCATTCCTTCAAACTACCGTACATGTACTTTATGCCTCCAGGCGGGGTAAGAGGATTAAGTGAACCTACTAATTCAACTTGCCGCGTAAGAGGGATGCAACCCCAGCCGCATGGATCATGTATCCTTACTAGACACCTTGCTCACAAGACGTTCTGGTAAGTTCCATATGCTGTAATCACACGGTACTCTGCATAGTAAAGACGCACGTCGCATGTCTAGTAAATTATAGACTTGAATGTATTTTCCTTTTTCATGTGTAAGACATGATATATCATGCGGCATTGAAATACAAGGAAATACACAAGTTTCAAAAGTATAAATAAACAAAATGGCCGTGGTCGTCACGGACTTCTAAATAAAAAGACAAGTTAATACAAATATGTCTTAGCCGTGTACATACACGGACGAATATAATAACAAGTGTTTACAACAGATAAGTTACAAGGGGGGTAGGAACTCCCCTAGGTCCTTCTTTCCTTCTTCAATTAGAGCACGAAGGACCTCCCCACGAGCGTCCTTCCCGTACCAGGCTTTGACTGCAATAGCATCCAGTGCTTCTACAAGCAACTTCTCGCCTTTCATTGTTTTGGATGCGGAATCGTAAGTGGCCAACGTCAAAGGAATAGGATCGGCACTCAGTCGGGATATTATTGTCTCATTTGGAGCATCCTTCATTGCCTCAAGCTCATCTAGGAGAGGGTGTTGGATCTCTGCCAAGGCATCCATGGATGCAGTCATTTTACCCGCTGTGGATGGGTTGTGATATGGGTGCTGTGTGATATCCTCATTTTTCCCTATCATCTCCGCAGCTTTGACCAGGCCTTCATGCCTACCACGGTCGATGCCATCGGATACGACCCCGGCAAACGCCTGCAGTAGGTGTGGAGCGTCCAATGCCCTACTTACAGCAAGTCGCAGTCCTTGCCCGATAATCCACCTACGATCGGCTGTAGCGGTTAGTAGGGGGGGACATACTCTCTCAGCACAACTTACAACCACCTTGCTTAGCTCTTCATCAGCGGAGGCAATATGCTCTTCAAGGTTGGTTTGGGTCCGCGTCAATTCCTCCTTCAGGGCGTCACGCTCCTGGGCGATGTTGAATGATTGCACGGTCACCGCCTTAGTAGCAGCCTCAGCCGCAAACACCTACATATAAAATTTGGAGTTATTAAAAGGGTATATATACTTTTCTTGGGTTAAAGGCATGCCCAAAAAGTTTGGAAGTTTACCTTCTCGTCGGATGCGGCTACAAGGGCTTCAAGCTCAGCAATGCGTTTCTCTTGGGTGTCGGCGCGATGCGCTTGCTCTTTTATCGTCGCCTCGGCTGTCACCAGTGCTGCCTGCAAGGACGCGATTGTCTTCTCATGCTTCACGACCATTGCCTCACGACGAGCTATCTTCTTGTCAGCTCGGCTCACATTTGCAAGGGCCTTGATCAAGCGGCGTCTTAGAGCGGCTCCCACCATCACCTGATGTGCAGACGACACGTCGAACTGCTCCAGAAGGGATTCATGATCTAACTCGTCTAAATCTTGTGCGAGGACGGGTGGGGTGATGTGCTTAATGAATTCTGTACACTCAGATTCTGCTTCCAACCTTGTTAGACTTGAGAGGTTCCATGCTAGGCGTAGACTCTCTTCCGGCCCTTCGTGACGTGGCTCCTCGGTATGTGTCGTGGCAGGGGATGGAGGTATATCAGTTGGTGCGGGGGATGGATCCCTCCTTACTTCTTCTTCTTGTGCTACGGCAGACGGTTTGGCCCTGTTATGACATGGCAAGAACTTAGTCTAAGCATTATATATTACACAAAGTGTAGTGACAAGGTTAAATATTTGAAGGATACTTACGTGGTATCAATGCTAGGATCTGGACCGGGAGGAGCTACAACGTTCACAGACGTAACTCGCAAGACGGGCTCTCCCATTTCGGGGGTGGTGTCGTCATGTGCAGTTGCGGTACCACTCCCCTCTTTGTACTGCGGATGATCATTCCTCAGTTTCTTTTGGGGAGCGTTCGCGGCCCCGGCCTCGTCCCCTGTTGTCTTTACCACCTTCCTAGTGGTCTTTCTCTTCCTAGATGTATGTGGGGCGGACCCGGACGCTTGAGTAGTATCTTCATTAAGATCATTTTCGTCCTGATTGGTTGCGTTCCCCTCCAGCAATAGATGATCACCATCTTCATTATGGAAGTCCAAGGGGGACTTCTCAATGATGGGCTCCTCTTCATCTGATCTAGGCTCGGGCGTCTCTTCGAGCAGAATGGTACAGTCAGCAGTCGCCTCCAGCAGTGGGAGTTCTTTTTCCTTTAGAGGCCGGAACCCTTCAGCCACCTTCATTGGTTCGCCCTGGCGTAATAATCCGTGTAGGTTCATTTCTGCGGACATTTATAAGTATACAGGTTAGTAATGATCTAACACGTACGCATGACATTTCAAATCTACAAGGTGTAAGTAGACCTACCCTCTCCCTGTCCCGTCAGAAAGCACGGATATAAGTCATCCCTCCCAAAGTAGCGGCGGCTTATTCCTACCAGGCACAAAAAGTGTTCTGGCAACCCCTTATGGAAATCTGTGCGGTGGGTATCTAATATTTTCAGGTCTTTGTGGCTATCGTCTGCGGGGCTGGGTGGACAATCTCTGGGTGCTTTGGTTTTGAGTACGAAGGGGGTAGGGAATACCTTCTCATCGACAAAGAAGTAATGGTCGTACCAGTTTTTAAGGGAATCTAGAGGCTTCCTATAAGTCATAGGGGCGTTCCCGGATCGTTTTTTGAACGATAGCCACCCATTTACTAATTGGGGGGCGTAGAAAGCCCTAAAAAGGTCGACGGTCGGAGTTACTCCGCACGTATGGCATGTAATCTCAAACTGATTGACTTTACATGCCCCTATGCAGTGGAGCTGGGTGATATGGAAGTCATAATACAAAAGCAGATCTACTAAGAATTTGGATAGAGGAATACGGTAGTTGGCCGAGTCAAATAGGCGCGTGTACACGCCTATTTTCCCAGCCGGTGCATCCGTAATTGCCTCACCCTGCCCTGGATAGGTGGGGTGTACGCTTTCCGGAAAATAGTAATTTGACAGGAAGTCAATATATTTTTACGCGGACATCACGTTAAGGACATCCGTGATAAGTGGGTTGTCCTTTACCATTTTTTATAAAAAGGTTTTTAAAGGCGTGATGATCTAACCTGCGGTGACGGAGGTCCGTGGAAAAGAAGGCAAAGTTTTGGAGATAAAAGCTTGCGAATAACAATGGCGGATGAAGGGGTGAGTTGTGTGTGTAACAAACACGCATACCCACTCTTATATAGGGTTGCCTCGGTTTCCGAGGTACCATGGATAATCGACACGTGTAAACCACCTCGCCTATCCAACGGATAGGGTTTCTGACGTTTCTGCAAAATCAGAGGGGGACCCACGGGTCACTTCTTGGCAGTTTACGTGGCTCAAGGGTGGGCATTAATGGTGCATTTTTGCAGATGTGCGACTAGAAAGTTGACTGTCATTAATGTTTTTATTCTTGTGACAGGATATGCGGCTATTACGTAAGACCGTATTTAATGTTGCATTTAAATTTGTCTCGACCGTTACGTGCGGCTGAGGTACTATTTGAAATAGATTTCCTACGACGGGTCGCCACGTACGGCCGAAACAACGTCTTCAATGTCTCATTTCCTAGATCTTCCTTGGTATGTCCGGGGAGGCACCTTGATAGTCTAGAGGTTACGCCTACGGCTGTAACAACTAGAATGGGGGGACATGATGACGTATAGTCCCCTGCCGGGTCAAGGACCCGGCCTACGGGTACTACCCGTATCTGACCCATCACAGATGGGTGGAATAATGTCATTTGGGCTTATGGGCTTGGATGAACAGTAACCGCACACATGTGTGCGGCCCACGGCCCGGCGCGGTCGACATGGCCGACATAGGGTTAGACAGAATAATATTCTGTCTAGGAATATCTTTATCCCAATGGAAAGGGATATTCACTACCAGAATTAGAAGATAGCAATCATTCTAATTCTGGTGGTTATCTCTTCCTTAGGGCCGAAGCATTAGTGAAAGCCCATTAGGGTTTCACTGCCTATAAAAGGAACCATCCAGGGTTCCAAAAAGGTATTATGTCTCATACTCTAAACTCATACAAACCCTAAATCGATTACTTACTCTCACGCCGGAGTCTAATCGTGGGAAACACTCCCACGGTAAGCCTAACGCGTGTTGTTTAGTGTGCAGGATCCCAACCAAACGATTCACTTGGTGCAGGAGCCGGAGCCCAGCCAACCCGAATTAAGCCTGATTCGGGTCTAGCAAGGATCACCCAACTTTTGCATCAACATTAGGCCCATTTGGTTGGGATAACTCAATGGTGCCATAAGGGAAGATTTGGGCCACGGTGAATGGACCGGACCAACGGCTCTTAAGTTTACCCGAAAAGATTTTCAACCGAGAGTTAAAGAGTAAAACTTGATCACCAATGTGGAACTCTCGGTTCTTAATCTTGGAATCATGAATGAGCTTAGTCTTCTCCTTATAGATTAATGAATTTTTATAAGCCTCATTCCTAATTTCATTGAGTTGGATTTTCCTATGATCACCGACTTTGTTTATGTCAAAATTAGCCCATTTTAAGGCCCAATAAGCCTTATGCTCCAACTCAATGGGGAGGTGGCATGCCTTTCCGTACACAAGGCGATAAGGAGTACAACCTATAGGTGTCTTATAAGCGGTACGGAAAGCCCACAAAGCATCATCTAATTTATCGACCCATGAGGCATGATGCTTTCCCACGGTTCGCTCTAATATTCTCTTAAGTCCACGGTTAGAAACCTCGGCTTGACCATTAGTTTGTGGATGTACGCGGTGGAAAGTCGGTGATTGACACCATACTTAGCCATGACTCGTGCGAATTGATCATTGCAAAAATGAGTCTCACGATCTTTAATAATAGCACGAGGCATACCGAATCGAGCAAACAATTGTTTCAAGCAGTTAACAACCACCCTCGCATCGTTAGTAGGTAAAGCCTTTGCTTCAACCTATTTTGATACATAGTCAACGGCTACGAGGATGTATTTGTTACCTTTTGATGATGGAAATGGCCTCATAAAGTCGATGCCCCATACATTAAAGATTTCACATTCTTGGATGAAATTTTGAGGCATCTCATCTTTATGTGTGATCTTGCCTTGTCTTTGGCAAGCATCACAATGCTTAACCATTTCATGAGCATCATGATAAATGGTAGGCCAATAGAATCCGGAGTCAAAAACTTTTTAGCGGTGTAGTTAGGACCAAAGTGACCACCGGTGGGTCCTTTGTGGCAAGCTTCAAGGATTTGTAAAGCCGCCGGCCCATCAACACATCTACGAATGATTAAGTCTGCACATTGTTTGAAAAGATAAGGGTCGTCCCAATAATAGTGCTTAATATCCTTAAAGAGTTTTTTCTTTTGTTGGGACGATAACCCTTCGATAAGAACACCACCTGCCAAATAGTTTGCAATGTCCGCAAACCATGGGGTATCATCAAGATTGGAATTAATAGACATTAAGGTCTCAAGTCTACTAAGATGATCCGCGGATAGGTTTTCCGCTCCCTTTTTATCACGAATTTCGATTTTAAATTCTTGTAGGAGCAAAACCCAATGAAGGAGTCTCTGTTTAGCATCTTGCTTGGTCAACAAGTATTTCAAGGCGGAATGGTCGGTGTAAACGATGGTGGTGGAAAGCACAAGATAGGGGCGGAATTTCTCAAAAGCATACACTACGACTAAAAGTTCTTTTTCGGTAGTGGTATAATGCAATTGAGCCCCCGTCATTGTCTTACTAGCATAATGAATGGGTTGGAAATGTTTATTCACTCGTTGACCTAAAATCGCTCCTACCGCGAAATCACTAGCATCGCACATGAGCTCAATAGGTAAATCTCAATTTGGAGAGACTAAGACCGATGCCTTAGTTAATTTACCTTTAAGAAGTTCGAAAGAGTCGAGACATTCTTGAGAAAAGATGAAAGGAGCATCTTTTTCTAAGAGATGAGTCATGGGACGAGCTATTTTGGAGAAATCTTGGATGAAACGTCGGTAAAATCCCCCATGGCCTAAAAACTTCTAACTCCTTTGACGGTGGTAGGTGGAGGTAACTTAGCAATGACATCAACTTTAGCACAGCCGACTTCGATACCGACTTTTGAAATTTTATGACCTAGGACGATGCCTTCTTTTACCATGAAATGACATTTTTCCCAATTAAGAACGAGACGAGTGTCTTCACACCGTTTAAGCATACGTTCTAAATTAGCAAGGCAAGGAGAGAAAGAATCACCATAGACCGAGAAATCGTCCATAAAGACTTCCATAGTTTATTCAACCATGTCATGGAATATTGCCATCATACACCTTTGGAAAGTCCCAAGAGCATTGCATAAACCGAAAGGCATTCGTTTGTAAGCAAATGTTCCATAGGGACAAGTGAATGTGGTTTTCTCTTGGTCTTTTGGATCGATAGGGATTTGAAAATATCCGGAGAAACCATCTAAGAAGCAATAGAAATCATTACCCGCTAAACGCTCAAGCATTTGATCCATGAAAGGAAGAGGGAAATGATCCTTACGAGTGGCATCATTGAGCTTGCGATAGTCGATGCAAACTCGTCAACCCATTACAAGTCGAGTAGGAATCAACTCGTTGTTTTCATTGGGAACAACGGTGATTCCGCCTTTCTTAGGCACACAATGGACGGGACTAACCCATGGCGAATCCGAGATAGGGTAAATCATTTCGGCATCTAGAAGTTTGATAATTTCTTTCTTAATGACTTCATGATTTTTTGGATTGACCCTTCGTTGATTTTAGATTGCGGGTTTAAAGTCATCTTCCATGAGAATTTTATGAGTGCAAAAATTAGGATAAATTCCGCGAATGTCGGAAAATTTCCAAGAAATTTCTTTCTTATGATTTTTAAGCACATCGATAAGCCTAGATTTTTCATCTTCTTTTAAGTCCTTTGCAATTATGAAGGGTAACTTATTATCCTCTTATAATAAAACGTACTCTAAATGAGACGGTAAATCCTTAAGCTCTAAGTCCTGTGGATTGTCGATGGAAGGCTTAGTTAAATTTGGATGATCGTTTGTAACTTCCTTAGGAGTAGGTGGAGAAATATGGTCCTCATTGAGAAGTCTCTCAACGGTATGAATATCTTCTTCCCAATCGGTGGGAGAATCGTCATATTTTAAATCCGCATCCCCTAAACTCGCTTCAAATTCTTGTAAAATAAAATCACTTTATCCAAATGGAGTCAATGAAGGAGCAATAGAAGCTATGGTCTCAACATGAGGTAAAGGAGAAATCCCGCTCTTACAAGCCTCGTGAAAATGTTCTTCACATGCTTCGTCGAGCACATCGATGTAATTCACGGATTCGGGCTCATCGGGAAGTTATCATCCCCTACCCCATGTTAAAGACGATTTTATCATCCCCTACCCTCATGATAAGCTCACCCGCGGCTACATCAATCAATGTACGCCCGGTTCTCAAGAAGGGTCGTCCCACAATTAAGGGAACACGGGGATCCATCTCATAGTCGACTACAACGAAATCAGCGGGAAAAGTGAATTTGTCGACTCCTACAAAAACATCCTCGGCTATCCCCACCGGATAAGCAACCGTACGGTTAGCTAATTCCAATGTCATACGAGTGGGGAATAGCTCGGGTAAAGATACTTGTTTCCACACGGACAATGGCATAAGATTGATACTCGCTCCGAGATCCGCCAAGGCCATACAATTCTCAACACCCGGAAAATTGCAAGGAATAAGGAATCGATCAGGATCTCCTAACTTAACCGGTAATTTTCTCAAAAGAACCACGGAACAATTCTCATTCAATTGGGTATTGGCAATATCGAGCAATTTTTCCTTATCACTTAAAAGGTCCTTAAACATCTTAGCATACTTAGGTATGTGAGCGAGCGCCTTGGCAAAGGTGATATTAAAATTCAATTGTTTGAACATTTTTAGGAAGTTCGAAACTTGAATATCATCCTTATTCTTCAATTTCTCTTTCCTCAACCTTGATGGATAAGGTATATTGGGTTGAGATGAAGGCTTTAGAGTGGATTGCTCACTCACATCCTTGGGTGGAGGAGGGGTAGAAGTGGAAGGTGAAGGAATCGGTTTGGGAACCGAAGGTGTGGTATAAGATCTAGGTATCGGTGGAACATAAGGTGTAGACGAAGGCATAACGGGTGGTATGTCACAAGTATAAGGAGAAGGAGGGTGGGTGGAAGAAGAAGGTATCTCGGGTCCTTGGTTAGGTGGGGGATAGGAAGGTTCTACGGTAGTTTTACCGCTCCTAGTAGTGATGGCATTCACGTTAGCCCTAGGATTGGTCACGGTGTTAGAAGGGAGGCCACCTTGGGGACGAAGGGTTTGAAGCATTTTCATAAATCTCTTATCGGTTGATTCTTGCATCTCTCTCATGATTCGCTCATGGTCGGTTAATTTTTGAAGAACCAAGGCCATTGGGGGATTATGCATATTCATTTGATTATACCCTTGATTTTGAAAACTTTGATTAGGAAAAGCTTGGTTTTGATATTGATTATAACCTTGATTAAATCCTTGATTTTGAAAACCTTGGTTATTAAATCCTTGATTATTAAACCCTTGGTTTTTCCCTTGAAAATTCACTTGATTTTGAAAACCCCGTTGATTAGAATTTCCTTGAAAATTACCCCGTTGAGGACCTTGGTTCCTATTTTGGGCGGGTGGGGGTGGTCTTTGTGGTGCTACAAAACCCGGGGGAGCCAAATAGTTATTAGACTTGTAAGACAAATGGTTAACATCAACATTCGGTTTGAAATGAACCCGCTCATTTTCATTGTTGTTATAAGCATAAACTTCGTGTTGATTATTGTAAACCTTGTCACAATTAAAATATGAATGTGGTCCACCACAAGTCTCACACGTTTCACAAGTTTCTTTCAAGGAATTGACTTGTACATTAATGGCTTTGGTTTGTAGAGCAATTGATTCAACAAGCGAAGTAAGTTTATCAATTCTCTTGTTGCTCTCACTAGAACTAGCACTTGCCATAGTAGCCCTAACACTCTTGGTTTTCACTTTAGCCTTGTTTTCAATTATGGCGCAAGCCTCGTTCATGGATTTCACAAGAATATTTCCCCCCGCGGCACTATTAAGTGAGTCTTGGTCATTTAGAGTTAAACCATTGTAAAACGTATTAATTTGATGCACTTTGGTGAAACCGTGTTGTGGACATTTTCTTAAAAGCTCTTTAAATCGATCCCAAGACTCACTAAATGTTTCCCCATATTGTTGCTCAAAGGTGATTATGTCATTCCTCAAAGAGGTGGTCCGTGATGGTGGGAAAAAGTAATTAATGAACTTGGTCTCTAAGTCAATCCATGTCGTGATACTTTGGGGTGGTTCCTTATCAAGCCAAATCCGGGCTTGTCCCTCGAGGGAAAAAGGAAAAAGGAGTAAATGAATGGTCTCTTGTGGCACCCCATTGTATTTGACGGTGTTAGCTAATTGGATGAAACGTTTGATATGAGCGTGTGGGTCATCATTAGTACGGCCTAAAAATGGTGTAGCGGAAACCATTTGAATAAAACCCGTTTTAAGTTCAAAATTGTTCGCTCTAATATCCGGCACCACAATTGCGTCATTGTTTCCTTCAACATGAGATTGGAGAATCTCAATCATTGGTTGATTATCCGTTGCCATCGTATTGTTCAAAGCTCGATTCTTGGGATCGGCTTTAATGACGGTCTTTTTGTTTTTCTTCTTCTTCTTCTTGGAAGAATTAGAAGTGTTTGGTACACCAATCGGTATGTATGTACGCGCGCGAGTGCGCGCATACAATTAAAACTTTAGGAATGAGGTAGGAGACCTCAGTCGACTTTGAGAGGAAAAGGATTTTCCCTCTCGAGGTGAAATATTAAAAAGCTACAAAAATATATACTTAATTACTACTTGAGTTGGCAAACCAATAATCGGTCGTCCCTCTCAATATACGCATAAGCAAGCGAGGAAACGAGGTGGCACAAAGCACTTAAAAACCCTTTTCCTTAGACGGCCTTTTATAGTGCGTCGCCTTATACCCACCTTATAGTTTGTATAAATCGAGTTCAAACGTCTTACTAGTATTTATCTATTTTGCCCTTTTTTTTCGTTTAGGATTCAAATACAATAGTTAGGTGATGAAATCCCAACTAAGGCCTTATTTGAAAAGTAGGTAAATTAATTATGCTACGTAATATAATATAGTAAAAGAAAAATCTTTTTGTATTTTTTTTAGAAAAATATATATTCACAATAAAAACGAAAGAAATCGAAATAAGAAAAATAAAAATAATACGTAATATTTGTTTGGTTTAATACTTTTAGGAAAAAGTATTACTTTTTGATTTTTTAATTTTTTTGGTGCAAATCTTAGGAAAGAATTTGCTTTTGATGATTTTTTTTGTATTTTTAAGTTTTTGATTTTTTTATGTTTTTGATTTTTTGTTACAAAAAGTAACGTTCAAAATCGAACGGATCCCAAAATCCAAAACGTCTCACAAAATCGTCAATCGTAGCGAGCGAAGCGGCAGCGGCGCCAATTTAATGTATAGATTTTTGCAAATTCTTTTTATGTTCGTTTTTCCTCGCCTCACTCGAATTGATTTCCAATTAAGCGTGGATTAATTTTGTTCTTGGTAAAATGTATTTTTGGTATTTTTAGACTAAAATCTATTTAATTAAAAACTATTTAATCTAATTTAAAAAAATCTAATTTAATTAACTAAAACCTTTTTAAATTTTAAAACTAATTTATACTATATTTAAAAATATCTAAACAAACTTTGAAAACTAATTTAAACTAATTAAAATCAATAAAACTATCTTTAAATTAAAATGAAATCTATGTAAAACTATTTTTTAAAATAAAACTAAATTAATTAAAACTAATTTTTAAAAACTAAATTTAGAAACAAAACAATTTAAATTTATAAAAGTAATTAAAATATTTTTAATTTTTTATTATTATTATTTTTTAAACTTAATAAAAGAAAACTAATAAAAACTTTTAATTAAAATTAATTTATCTAAAACTTGTAATAAAACTAATTAACTAAATCTGGCAGCTTAGAATTAAACCTATATTAATTAAATGTTGTGTAATAAAACTCAAAAAGTGGTCTAGCTAAGATGGTAAAAGCTTTGAGCTGTGAACGATAGGTCGCAGGTTCGAGTCCTGGACCAGACGAATTTGGCTAATATTTTTTTGGAATTTATTTTGGCAGTCCAAACCAACAGGCTAATTGAGTATGTTGTATTTAACAGCTATATCAGCAAATATTAAAAGCCCAAATAAGCAATACAGCCAAAACAAATAAGCAGATGAAAAGCTAATAAGCTATATCAAACTAATCAGCAAACATTTAGATAAGCAAAGCAGGTCAAAAGCAAATAAGCAATACAAAAGAAATAAAATAAGCAAACTAATAAAATAGCAAAGCTAAACTGAAAATAGCAATAAGCTAATAAGACCTATAGAGCAAATCTAACTAATAAATAAGCAAAGTAAAAATACTACTAACTAGATAATCAGCATACCCAAATAAGCAAACTAGTAATGCAGATATTAGGCAAAACAATAAGCATAAATCAATAAGCAAAGCAAACTAAACGAAATCAAATAAGCTATAAGTCCTAGATAGCAATCCAACCAAAACAAAGCAAATGTAAAACTTAAATCCAATAAGCAGATAAGTTAAAAAAAAGATTCAAACACTACTGAAACTTAAACAGATATACTAAAACTTAAACAAACCAAAATCAGATATATTAGGCAGATCCAAACAAATTACCACAAACACAAGCAGATAAATCAAATAAATATTAACCGAATCAATAAACAAGAAATTATAACTGATTAAGCTAAACTTAAACTAAAACTTTAAAAATTAAAGGAAAGTAAACCTGGTGTCGATACTGTTGAGCCGAAGGGTGAGCGCTGAGCTCCCTTTTGGTTAAACCGAGTCAGACACCACAATTAATCATCAACCCGAATCATCCTTCTCGAACCCAACAACATAAACTCTCGAACCAGTAGCTATTTCGAACAATATATTGTAAATTTCCCAGTAGGGGAAATTATTTCTACCCTTTTTTACTTTAATATTTATTTAATTAAAAAAGTTTAAAGATCTAATATTGCAATTAATTTAAAAATAATTAAATAGACAACCATGAACATAAAATTAAATTTTTTATTAATAATTAAAAGCTGATTACAATACTTTAAGAAGGAAAATTACGATAATCCTATAATCTATTTTGCATAAATAAAAATAAAAATAAAAAGAAGGCACACTTGAATTACAGATTTATGGCGGTATTTATAGCCAACCCCCAAGGCTTCTTCATGAAGCTTCGTGAGCAAGAAATTTAATTTGAGCTGTTTAATCCATCTTTTCTGCCTTCTCTTTCTTCTCTTCTTGATCTTGCGGTTGAAATCACACCAAGGGTCACATGGATCGCCACGCTGGCGAAAGTGTGTTTCTTGTGTTTCTTTTGAGCTGATGTGGGATCATCTGATTGGTGGGTTTGTTGGGGTGAGGTGGTTTCACCAATCAAGAGAGGGGAATGGACCACGTCAGGAGAGGACGACATCATGTTGCTTTTGAAAATTTGGGGGATTTAATTCTTACTCGTGTGAATCACACGAATCAATAAAAACCCCCAATAGTACTTGGGTAATTTTGTTATTAGGGTTTTGAAACAGTAAAATTGGGGTGACCGTGTTTGGGAGAGAGAGAGGGGATGAGGGTAACGGAATAATGAAGGAGTGTGGGTGGGTTTCTTGTTTTTATCGAAAGAATAATGTGTGAGGTGGTGGGTGGGTAAATTAAGATATTAAACGTGTGAGTTGTGTGAGGGGTTGACCAGATTTCATCCAAGCTTTGACCCATTCTTATTTTCGTTCCAAGTTTATTGACAGAATGGGCTTGGCCCAATTTTTTTAAACTCTCATTCGTATGTTTTATATAAGACTTGGGCCATTTGGCGGGCTCTTGGTAAAAAGGGTAGTTTCTTAGCTTATGTTAATGGGCTTTTGGGCCCATTAATCCAAATGTGGGTCCCACAAGCCCGTTTAACTCCATAAATATTAAATCCGCTAAAAACAAGCTCGATTTCGGCTTTGTCGATCTTTTCTTCAAAGTCGTGTTGAATTTGCCGGTTTTCGTGATCTTTGGCACACTTTTGGTCTTTTGACTTTGTCTACGTCTCTTTCTTGGATTTTTCTTCAACATTTGACCGTGAAATCCCGTGTTTTCTTTCCTTTTGATCATTCGTACCTATTTCACACAAAAACACAAAACCACACGTAATTCTGACTTTTACGATGTCAAACACATGATTAAGTCTTATTTTCCTTGATTTTAGTGGCAAAAGGATAAGTGTTTACACACTTATTAGAGGGTTTAGGCAATTTTAACGAAAGTCAGTTTAAATATTTTTCTCCAAAAATTATTTTTCTAACTTTCCTCCGAAACTCATTTGCTTTGAAACAAAAAAGTTACGAAAGTTTTTTTTAGTTTATTATCTTCCGAAAGTAGATATCACAAAAAGATCCGAAAGTTTTATTTAAAAAGTTGCGAAAGTTATTTTGTAAAAACCTACGAAAGTGACAAAGAAAAAAAAAGTTACGAAAGAAGTTTTATTTACAAAATCTTCCGAAAGTTACATCTAGCACTATAAATTTTTCCCTCCAATATTGTGTTCCCCCATGGGGAACATGTTTCCCGTTTCAAGTTTTTTTAGCATTTAGTCTGTAAGTCGATTTAGTTTTATCTGAAAGCCGTTTTTATTTTTATTCTGAAAGTCAGATATTTTTAGTTTTATTTTTCGTCAAATTTTAGTTTTAATATTTTATCTAAAAGTTTTAGTTTTAATTTTTATTAAGTGTCGGTTTTAATATTTGTCTCGTTTCTTTTTAAAGTAGCTTTATAATCTAATTTCTTTCATTTTTATTAAGTAAGTTTTATTTTTAATTCGAAAGTTTATTTTTATTTTTAGTTTTATTTTTATTAATTGTTTCCTTTTAATATTTGTTTTAATATTCGTTTTAATATCGTTTTAATTTTTAGTTTATTTCTAATACTTTTCACATTTACTTTTAGTTATAGATAACCAATCTTTATTTTATCTACAAAAAACGACTGAGTCACACTTCAACCTTTTTCAATTCGAATCGAGTCGAGAGAAAAATGAACTTTAATAAAATTCATATATTAAAAAGGCGCCGCTGCCGGCTCTTTTCGTGAAGATTAACGGTTTTTTTTAGAGACGCGTTGGATTTTGGGATCCGTTCACTTTTGAACGTTATTTTTCTTGTTAAATTTTCAAAAAATTTCAAAAAAAATTCTAAAGTTAAAAATAAAAAATTTAAAAAATCCAAAAAAAATTTAAAATCATAAAAAGCATTTCTTTTTCAAAATTTTGGCATCCCAAAATATTCCTCTTAATCCTCTATTGTGTTTAATTCTTAATGAATTCCTATGTTGATTGTGTAGGGTGTGGGAGACCATATTCTGGTAGTCAATCCTGTCAATGGTGTTCATGCGAGCAGTGCGGAATGGATATCCCTAATTACGAATTTGGACATTGTTCATTTTGCAATTCGATCAATTCATACTTCACCTCTAATGACACTATCTCACCCTCTTCCATATATGACGATCCGTATCCGTAAAATGCACCGGGTTTTTCTCAATACCCATGTTGCAAAAAATAGGGGGGGGGGCTCACGATACTTTTACATGTCAACCGTTGACTTATAACGAGCCCAATCCGTGCTATAATTCCGGTCTTGATCATTATGAGCCCCCACAATACTCCCTCGATCATCAACCCTCTTTTGAAGTAAGTGATGAACCACGAGCCACTATTTTGAATAAACTTCTTAAAGTTCAAGAAGAATTAGAGAGACTACAAGCTCATTTGCAAGAGGACAATAGACAAGAGCAAATATCGAATATGGATGCTTATATTCCTCCTCTTGTGCGTCCCTTTTATTATGATGATGACGAGGAGAGTACTGTTTCTTTGCGAGATCTTATTGCTCAACATCCTTCGTCTAGTGCAATCGTAGTTCCTTCTCTCGTCTTGCTGGCTATGGAGCCCGAGAATTCACCCATCCTAGGGGATGAGGAAATTATCACACTTCCTGCAAAGGAATCAGACGAATTCATAAAGTCTAATGTCGATAACCTTGTCCCGATCCCAAGTGAATCTGAGGTGATATCCGACAGTGACGATGAGTGTGATGTGCTTTCTTATGATGATGTCCCTCCCACCGACACCTTGGGAGATGATTCTTTGGCTTTCTCTAATCCTTTTTTGATCTCGATGATGATTTTACTTCTAGTGATGACGAGTCACTTTCCGCTGAAGACGTTCCGAAGGAAAATTTCAAGATTTATTCGAACCCTTTATTTGATTTTGATGACGCCTACTCCAATGAGGTGAATCCTCTGTTTGAAGAGGGGATTGAGGACATTGATAGCCCTGACTCTCTTGCTATTGATAAGCATACTTTGTTAGCCATGCCACCTCCTATCACGGAGGTGGAGAGATTTGACCCTAATTTTCCTTTGCTTCGGTATGGAGAGGTGACGCGGGTGGAAGGTATTTGTTCTTATACTTCTTATACTATGTTGCCACCCTGTCCTACCACGTGCACACCTAAGCGGGTGATGTATCGGTTTTACTTTCCCCATTTCATACCGAGAAATGAGGATGAGTGCTTTGACCCGGGAGGTGACATTGACCATTATATGATTGAGACCTTTATGGCTTTTCCGCTTAGTGACCATCAACTGTCTTGGGAGGATGAAAATTTGCTTCCTTTACCCACCCCACCTCCTGTGGATCTCGACTTCACTTACTTTTCTTATATTGAGAGGAATTTTCTACCATTCAAGACTTATCCTCTGGCCTCTCATTTATTATGTTCCTCCGGGACCGAGGACAAGATTTCTGATCCCGGTATTACATTAGAGGCTTCCCCATGGACCATTTAATTCGGGGTCGAGTCAGGCTCGTGACCCGGTTAACAAAAACAAGTGCTTCTCGGGAGGCAACCCGCTAATCTATCATTTTTATTTGTTTTCATAATAAGTGTAGGGGAGACCCTAGTATGTGTGTGTTGTTTTGTTTCTTATGATGTGCAGGGATTGGAGCTTTCAAAGATACACTTTTGATGACTTTTGACGACCCGTGATTCCGTGTACCCGTGTTCCCGGTTCTATCCTAAAACTCTTTTGATTCACTATATTATCATTTATGTTGTTAGACTCAAAATATTGAGTCAAACAAGAATGTTCGGTCATAGGTTTATATTGTAATATTTATTAGAACATTGTAATAGTTACTTAAAATAGTCGTGACATTACGAGCTTGATGGTTAGCTTAAAAGGCCTCTTTCAAGGTACTAAGCATTTTATTCAAGCCCGCCCTAAACAATATAGTCCATTAGAGAGCCCGCATGTGGGTGGACTATATAAGCACCCTCCTAGCATGTTAGGAGGGTGGAAGGTTCTCATAATTCTAAATCTAATTTCACCAAGTTTATCACCTCCCTCTCTCTATTTTCTCTCACTACTTTCTATCTCTAGAATCCATCTTTTATCTACCTCTCTTTCTTATTTAATCATCTAAATAATGGGACAACATTTGGTATCAATCGCCATGGGGTAGATTAGTGATTGGTTATTGTTATTGGTTTGAGTTGTGTTATTTAATCATAAATAATCACGAATTAATTTTTTTAGTGTTTTTCGAGCTCTAAATCTTTATTTAAATCACCTACAAAGTTGTGGCAGGGATTTAGATTAGTTATTGTGGTTAAAATCACAAGTTTTTGGGGCGTTTTGGATTGATTTTGGGTTACGGTTTGTAAACTGTTGAATCGGTTTAGTTTTGAGGTGGGTTGTTATTCCTTTCGTAAAAGGGTTTTAGATTTAGTCAAAATGTTTCCTTTCGTAAAAGGGTTTTAGGATCCATATCTTACGAAAGCTTTTATGTTAAGAAAGCTCATAGTTACGAAAGGATTCCTACGAAAGCTTTGTCCTACGAAAGGATTCTTTGAAAGGTTTCTACGAAAGGATTCAACGAAAGGTTTCAGCGAATGATTTCAACGAAAGCTTTGTTCTACGAAAGGATTCTTTGAAAGGTTTCTACGAAAGGATTCAACGAAAGGTTTCAGCGAATGATTTCAACGAAAGCTTTGTTCTACGAAAGGTATTTTCCTACGAAACCTATTTTCTACGAAATCTAAAGTTTCTACGAACCATAACTTTCTACGAAAAGAGTTACGAAGGGTGGTTACTACGAAAGGAGTTTGTTACGAAAGGTTTTGCTACGAAAGGATTTTGTTATGACAGGTTTTTGCTACGAAAGGATTTTGTTACGACAGGTTTTTGCTGTGAAAGGATTTTGTTATGAAAGGTTTTCTTCTACGGAACCTGATTCCTACGAAAGGATTTTGTTACGAAAGGTTTTCTTCAACGAAACCTAATTCCTACAAAAGGATTTTGTTACGAAAGTTTTTCTTCTACGAAACCTTATTCTTACGAAAGCTTTCTACGAAAGCTTGTTTCTACGAAAGGTTGATTTTTGCGAAAGTGAAATTTTTAACATCGTGTGTTTTTGGCCTTAGATTTTTTGGTTTCTTGTGAACACAATTCTTTAGGAGATTTTAACATTTTTCTTCGTCAACAACAATCACAACAAATCTACTTAAGATCCTTTTCACTTCAACAATTTCAAGCATCTCGCAATGGATTCTACTCAAGTATCGTGTAACAAACAACAACATCATGGTGGCGGGTAACAAAGAAAGACCACCAATGCTTGTGACGGGTCGCTATGCACAATGGCAATCACGATTCCTTCGATATCTTGACACTAAGCCAAATGGTGATGTTCTTCGACGTTGCATCAAAGAAGGACCCTATACTCCCACTACAATAACCATTCCTGCAATTCTAGCAACCGACTCGACGACTGGTTCCGATGAGCAAACAATTGAGGAAACATATGAGAATACTTCGAAAGAGAAACGTGCTTGGATTGATGTAGAAAAAGAAGCAATTTATTTGATCCTAAGTGGGATTGGGGATGATATTTACTCAACGGTTGATGCATGTTCTACTGCTAAAGAGATGTGGTTTGCCATTGAACGTTTGCAACAAGGTGAATCACTTAACAAGCAAGATGTCAAAACTAACTTGTTCTAGAACTTTGGTAAGTTTACTTCATTGGATGGGGAATCAATTGATTCATATTACTCAAGGTTCTACAAGATGATGAATGACATGACAAGAAATAATTTGCAAGTCTCCACCATGCAAGTCAATGTGCAATTTCTACAGCAACTTCAACTAGAGTGGACACGATTTGTAACTTTGGTGAAACAACAAAGTAAGTTAGACGAGGTCAACTATCACACGCTCTTTGACATTTTGAAACAATTTCAGAATGAGGAAAATGAACTTCGAGCTGAAAGGATAGCAAAGACTGGTAATCCACTTGCTTTTGTGTCTACCACTCAACACACTCAAGATCATCGCTCTCGTGCTCCAAACTCATACTCCACTACATCCTCATCACCAAGATACTCCACCACATCCTCTTCACCAAGATACTCCACTTCATCTAAGTATTCAGCTCCCACAAGATCACGAGACAAAGAATCAAGAGCACCATCACCATCACCTGAGCCATCATCTGAAGAGGACAATAATGAAGAACTAGCTCAAAAGGATATGGAGATGAAGCAACAAATTGCTTTCATTATGAAAACCTACAAGAAAATCTTCAAACCCACCAACAACAATCTTCGAACATCATCAAATACAAGGAATCAATATGTTGAGACTCCTCGAAGGTATGACACACGTCAACGTGATGAAAGTCCTCCAAGGTATGATCGATGTAATCCAACACGTGTTGAGACTTCTGCTCGGTATGATCGACAAACTGCTAAGTATGATGCTTAGAGGATTGCTACTGCTGCTGGGAATAGGGAAACTGTTGGTACTCAGGTGGTTCAACAAAGTGGGATTCAGTGCTTTAATTGTCAAGGATATGGGAATATGGCAAATGAATGTAGGAAGCCAAACGGGTTAGGGACTCTGGCTATCATAAGGAAAAGATGTTGCTTTGCAAGAAGATGGAAGTTGGGGTTAAATTGTCGGCTGTGGAAGGAGCAATGCTTGATGATACTGATGATGAAGCCTCCGACCAAGAACTTGAAGCACATTACTCGTACATGGCAAAGGTTGAAGAAGTTCTCAACGTCACTAAAGATGACAATGGTCCTATCTTTGATACTGAGCCAATCGATAAGGTACACACTGAAGAGGAATATAATGTGTTTGGTAATATTCATGAGCATTCTGAGCTACCCAAAGCCATTAATGACACATGTATGATGGAAACGGTTGATAGCAATACCACACCCGATTCATCAGAAATGTGCAATAATGAGTCTGAGGATGATCAACATGCAAATGAGTATGATGATGACGAGGAGCGTATTGCGCTTGCTAACTTAATTTCTTCTTTACAAAAAGATGTCAAAGAAACTAGAAAGAGTCAAAAGCAATTAAAGAAGGAAAACGCTACGCTCACTCAAAATTTTGAAGAATGCAAAGCTGCTCTAATTAAATCTAGTGAGACCATTGATAGCTATAGAGCTCAGCTTCTTCAAAAGACCAATGAGATTGAGGGGTACAAAGGGTGTTTAATTAATGTAAAAAAGGACGATTTTCAACAGAAATATAACAAAAATCTTAAGCTTCTAGAACAAGAGAAACGTAATTATAACACCTCTTTGAGTACTGAACGTCACAAAACGTATCTTGCTACCACTAAAGTCAATGAGCTAACTCAAGTAAATGGTTTTCTTCAAGGGGATAAAACTAAACTTGTTAATGAAAAGAAAGCTGTTGTTGAAAAGATGGAAAAGGATTTCAAAACTAAACAAGCGAATGACATCGACAAAATGGTGGAACTTGAAACTCAACTTGATTTCTACAAGAAAATTGTTTACAAAACTAATCAGTCAATTCAAACCATGAGAATGTTGGCACCTCGTTTGTTTTTCAAGGATAGACCTAGTTTTGCAAATCCTAAGTACCTTGAGCAAGCTCAGTCTACGAATTAGCACTTATATCTTGATTAGTCCGAATGGACTGATCTTGATTGTCTTGTTGTTAGGCCCGATAGTGAAGAGACAAATGAATTGGAAGAAGAGAGTAGACAAAAAGTTAATAAAGAATTCGTTAAACCATATAATTATTCTTATGAAAACAGTCTTTATGGTCTCTTCAAACCGCAAACATAGAAAACTCGTGAGCAAATATTTTTCGAATGTGAACAAATAAGAATTAAAAGGAGACAAGCTTTTGCCACTAAGAAAACTAATGTTTCAAAATTTATTGAATACTTGCCATTTAAAGCTTCTGTAAGCAAGAGCAAGCAAGCACTTAGTATTCTCAAGAGTAACATTGAAAATTTCAAAAAGGTTGTTGATGATGACTGTAAAAAACGTGAACTTTTGAAAGGAGATAAAGAAATTCCTCACGATATAACTGTGCTTGTGAAAGTATTTTGATTCTGCTGGCGGAAAGAACGCAAAAAAATATTTTGGAATTTGAAACACTGATTAAGCAAGAAATGTTTGATGATTTGAAATACGTGGAATCTCTTGAACAAGAAGTGAACGACCATCAACCTGAAAGAGACGAGTTTTCTACAGCATATGATCTACTCTTACATTAATGTCTCTCAAAAGATACTATGTGTGTTTATGTTACATCTTGTGCTGATATTGATGAATATTCTGATGTTGCATGCAAATATCTTGATCAAGTTAAAGAATGTGAATGTATTGAAACTGAGCTTTCGAATAAAGTTGACCAAAAAGAGTTTTCGTTACTTCAACATAGATATGATTATCTTCAAAAACATTGTCACTCACTTGAACTTGCTTTGCAAAAGAAAGTTGGCAGCTTTTCAAATGATACACCTTTGGAAGTAAAATTATCTGAGTCATGTCGATTACTAAACGAAAAAAGTCTTGATATATCGGATTTGAAAGCTCAGTTACAAGAAAAAGACATAGCAATAGCAGAGTTGAAGAAACTCGTTGCTAAGATGGGTGGGAAAGTTGTGGAACCTAGCATTAAGAAACCAGTTGTTAGACAACCCAATGCCTCTAAAGTGAATAGATCCTCTATCTTGGGAAAACCATCTGCTTTCTCAAATTCTTCGTTTGCCAAACCTATGTTTGCCCCCAAGATGGATGGAAAGGAAAGGTTACCACATACTCAACCCATAAGGAATGCTATAGCACCAAGCGTTAAGCACAATAATATGATTAAACCAGGGATGTATAGAATGACCACTAAACCCACAAACAAAGTTAGTCACTCGCCTCAGACTTCTAGAAACACTAATATTCGTGTGTCTTCTACTACAGGAGTAGTTTCCACTGCTAGTGTTAGCCGGCCTCAGCTTAAGAGCACTCAAGTGAATGATAAGGTCTGGAAACACAAGACTCAAGGGAAGATGAAGGAAGTAGAAGAACACCCTAGGAATTTAAATGTTTTTAAGAATAAAAAGTTTGTAATCGCGTGTAATGACGATTTGAATGATTTGAATGCTATGAATGTGAAATTTGTTTGTGTAAAATATAGAAAATGTGCTAATGCTAATCATTCTATGAGTGCTATCAATAATCTTAAAGGCGTAGATACTAGAACTAAGAAGCAAGTTGCGATGCCTATTAGTGCTAGTAAACCCAAACGCAAAGTGAAACATTCTGGTACAACCCCCACTAAGAAAAGTAACGCATCAAACTCCACCACTAAGAAACTTAGAAGCCAAATTACGGAATTATATGAGTCTGCTAGCAAGTCTTGGAAATGGTGGTTTGCTAATCAATGTCCTCCGGGATATAAATGGATGCCTAAAGTTAGGACAGAAAATGTGACAACGAGTGTTAGTATGCCTTTAAATGTTGCTAAGGACACTAATGATTCTACAATCACAACTACTGTGGTATCCAATTTAGCAAATACTCCATCGTGTTCTAACTCTTCTATAGGTGATACAAATAATTCTATTCATACTGGACTCCGGATGCACGAAGCACATGGCGGGGAATCTCAAGCTTCTAATTAACTTCGTGGAGAAGTTCCTGGGTACGGTCCGATTCAGAAATGATCAATTTGCACCGATCCTAGGATATGGAGATTTGGTTCAGGAGAATATAACGATCAAAAGGGTATACTACGTCGAAGGGCTCAATCACAATCTTTTCTCGGTTGGTCAATTTTGTGATGCAGATTTGGAGGTTGCTTTCAGAAAGAAGACATGTTTTGTTCGTGATTATGATGGGAATGACTTACTTACTGGTACACGGAGTACTGATCTTTACACAATTTCACTACAAGACACAACTTCATCAACTCCAGTTTGCTTCATGGCTAAAGCTTCAACGACTCAGGCATGGTTATGGCATCAACGTCTTTCTCATCTCAACTTTGATACCATCAACTTGCTTTCCAAGAAAGATATTGTGAGAGGCCTTCCAAGCTTGAAATTCATTAAAGATCATCTTTGTTCTTCTTGTGAGCTTTGTAAAGCTAAATGAAGTAGCTTTAAGACAAAGACTACACCAAGCTATAAAGGACGGTTAGATCTTCTTCATATAGATTTGTGTAGTCCCATGCGTGTTTAAAGTATCAATAGGAAGAAATATGTGATGGTAATTATCGATGACTACTCAAGGTACACATGGACTCACTTCTTGTGGTCCAAGGATGAAACACCTGAAGTTCTCATCACCTTCCTTAAACTAATACAATGTGGTCTTCAAGCTCAAGTAAAAGTGGTTCGTACTGACAGAGGCACATAATTTTTGAATTCAACTCTGAGGAACTATTTTGAAGCCGAAGGAATTGAACATGAAACAGCTATTGCTCGAACACTCGAACAAAACAGCGTTGTTGAAAGACGAAACCGTACGTTAGTTGAGGCTGCTCGAACACTTTTATACGCTTCAAAACTTCCACTATTCTTTTGGGCCGAAGCCGTTTCAACTGCATGCTACACACAAAACCGATCCTTAATTATCCCAAGACACGAAAAGACACCATATCACATAATTCATGATCGAAAGCCTTCACTCAAACACCTTCATGTTTTTGGATGTACGTGTTACATTATTCGAGATGGTGAAAATCTGGACAAGATGAAAGAGAAATTGATGCATGTATTCTAGTGGGATATGCAACTCAATCTAAGGGATATAGAGTTTACAACAAGAGAACAAAATTGATAATCAAGACTATTCACATCCGATTTGATGAATTACAAGAGATGGCACTTGAACAAAATAGTTTAAGTCCCGATCCATAACGACAAACGACTTCCATTCATAACCATACGGAACTCGAAACTCAAGACCAGAACAATGAACCGTCTAGTTCAAAGCTGGTTCAAGAAAATGTTCCTAGAGCTGATATGACAGTCAACACGACAATTGAAGAGTTGGAAATGTAATATGGACCAATGTATGATGAATATTTCACGGGGGAGAAACATGATGTATCGAAGTCTTCCGCTGTCACTCCTGATAAGAATGATGGTACCGATCATCTTCAACAAAAGGATACAACTTTATCTACTTCAACACGGATTGCTGCAGATTTACCTCCATAAAATATCACATCAACAACCGCTCCTACAACATCAACAACTACTGTCATTGCTCCAGAGAACACCAATCAAGCAGACAATGCATTATCTAACGCAGACGAAATTATCAACCCATTTGGTACACCGGTACACGAAACTGGAAAGTCTTCTACTCGCCATGTTGATCCGTCAAATATGCATACGTTCTATCAACAACATCCTTCAACACATCATTGGACCCGAGATCATCCTTTGGTTCAAGTAATTGGAAACCTTTCATAGCCCGTTCGTACAAGACGACAGCTTGAAACTGATGGCGATGTTTGTATGTTCGCACTCGTTGTGAGCACATCCAAACCAAAAAATATAAAAGAAGCCATGGATGATCATGCTTGGATTGAATCGATGACGGATGAACTTCAAAAATTTGAAAGACTTGAAGTCTGGGAACTTGTTGACAGACCATACGATGTAATACCATTAAATCTTCGATGGATCTGGAAAAACAAGATGGATGAAGAGAACACGATCATCAAGAATAAATCTAGGATAGTGGCTAAAGGGTATGGCTAGAAAGAGGGTATTGATTTTGAAGAATCATTTGCACCAGTAGCTCGTTTGGAAGCGGTCAGGATCTTCCTTGCTTATGCTGCACATAAGGGATTCACTGTCTATCAAATAGACGTAAAGACGACGTTTCTTAACGGTCCTTTGAAGGAAGAAGTCTATGTCACACAGCCGGAAGGATTCGTCAATCCTCATTATCCTGGCAAGGTGTATCGTTTCCACAAAGCACTTTATGGACTCAAGCAAGCTCCAAGGGCGTGGTACGATGAGCTCTCGAAATTTCTAGTATCCAAAGGTTTCTCAAAAGGTTCCATTGATCTAACTTTGATCACTTATAAATATGGGGATGACATTTTGCTTGTGCAGATTTATGTTGATGATATTATTTTCGGGTCTACAAACCCAAAACTTTCAAAATGGTTTGAAAAAGTAATGCACAACAAATTTGAAATGTCTATGATGGGCGAACTCAAATTCTTTCTAGGAATTCAAGTTCACCAATCCCCAAGTGGTATCTTTATCAACCAAGCTAAGTATTGTCAAGAGATAATCAAAAAGCATGGTATGACCTCACGTGACCCCGTTGGAACACCATTACCAACTACATCCCTAGATGCTAATTTGGAGGGAGATGCCATAGATCAAACGAGATATCGTTCCATGATCGGCTCCCTCATGTACTTAACAGCAAGCCAACCAGATATATCACATGCTACGTGTTATTGTGCACGATATCAAGCACGACCCACTGAAAATCACCTCAAGGAGGCTAAACGGATCTTTCGGTACATTAAGAATACCATTCACATGGGACTCTGGTATCTGAGGGAAACCGGTTTCTTTCTAATAGCCTATTCAGATTCTGATCATGCAGGGTGTCTTGATACACGAAAAAGTACTTCTTGTGGTGCACAATTTCTAGGTCAAGATAAGCTTGTGGGATGGATTGCACATCAATGTCATCAGTCGAAGCGGAGTATGTGTGTAACACTCTCAATTTTCGTATCGGTACAGCTGAAGGGTCTTTTAGAGTGTTACGGGATAGCACAATAACTCCAATCATAGACAACACATAAAAATGGTTGTACAAGGTTCAGCATACATTCATTCGATAAAAAGTTTTAAAGTGTACAATAGGTCCTAAATTATATAGGTCATTATGTTTACAAAACATAGATCGAATGAACATTTTTAATATTATGTGGGCCATCAGAGTCGATCTCCATCCGGATTACCTTCAAGCACCTGAGATAAAAACATGCAAAAATCATATCAGCGAATGCCGAGTGAATTCATAGAGTTTAATAAAACCGTTATATAAAACAATCGTTAAAATTAGAACACAAGTATAATATTAGAAGTAAGTCCTCGTATTGCTAGTCAGGCAATATATATATCAAAGGATACATCTTAAACCGTCCATGAGACCATAGCCTCAATATTACCATTATAGGTAATATTATTATCGTTATTCATATCATTATTGGATCACATTAGATTCATCTGGGTTTCATTTGGATTATTATTAGCCGCATGACATTGTTACCTTACTATCCAAACAACGGGCCGCGAACCCGACAAACAATTTTCCCATCTAAGTTAGCGTGTCGTCACAAAAATCACGCTATGTAAATCTTCTCATACATAAATTCGCTTAACAATCAATGTGGTACGATGGGGATCAACCGTCAAGGCGTGAACTGGGGTGATCGTCCCCAAATAGTACTATCATATGCATAAGCGTCTACCAAATCCCGGTAGTTCACAATTCATGCTAATGGGACTTTGAGTGACATAACCTAACTACTAATAATCCTTTTTATCTCGTTTATAGGGTCATAGCATCATTCGGGTCCATATCATTAAGCATACCATTGGGACTACTTACGTTCTATTTTTATCAAAATCTAGCATGTTATCTCCCTCGCGGGTTTACAAATCATTTTATAAAACATTTAAAAGAGTGCGAGGCTATGAACTCACGTTGATAATGAAAGGCGGATTATCGGCTACGGGCGTGCTTTGGTCACAGAAACCTATATAAATAATAATCGGTCTTAGACTTTTGTCCAATGACTTTATCAAAATAACAAATATACATATGATGATTTTGTACATATGATGATCAAGTGGGTTTATATATTCTCATTTACTCATTTTAGTGTTTTATGTATTGGTAACTTTTTACTAGTTGACTAGTTTTACCTATTTACATGTTTTAGGTCCAATAAGCCTATTATAAGTTCATTAACTTGTATTAATCCATTTTATACTTGTATTATCAGTATTCATACTTTACATTTTGGGCCCAAATGGGTTAAGCCCAATAAGTAGTTTTTATAAGTGTTTAACTTATTTAGTTAAATTACTAGTCCAATATACTAACTTAGCTCGTTAATGTCCGTATGTCATATAGTTAGGGTTTTATCGGTTTTTACTTGTATTAGATACTTATATATCAGTATATGACTTTTAAAAACTTTACATTAGACGGGTTTGATCGTCTAAGTTTTAATTGGCGAAAAACGTTAATTTTACGGTAATAGCCGAAAAAGTCGTAAAAATCATGTTTATAGTTTTTATAACTTATAAAACTTATTCAACCACCATTTTTATAAAATGTCCATTTATTTAACCTTATACATATTTATATAAATGAAATTTATAAGTTAGTGGGTTTTAATTTCACATTTTATACTATATTATTTGAGTGCTTATATAATAGTATTAAACATTAATTCTTCAAAATCTGATTTTTAGTTTCATCTTCACCATTTTTATCATATCTAGAGTTCTACAATGAGTTAGAAGCTCATTTTTGGATGGCATGAACATCATATTATGTGCTACAAATAAGTTAGTTATAGCTACTGCTCATTCCGTGTTTAACTATCCTTAACAGTCCCTACAAAACAGACTATTCAGATTAGCACACTCATTTTGTTTTGATCATATCTCACTCATTTTGATGATTCCATTGCATGGCCAACTCTCACATGTGTATGACATCTTATACTTACTGTAAATGGATTCCACCATGCAATTTTATCAGTTTAAGACTTGGTTACTTACTGTTTTTATACAGCCAACAATTTAAGCATGATTTTAGCCTTGTTTCTTATGGTTATTCATCTTTTTAAGCATATTTATCAACACTTGATCCCACACAACATTTTTATCATCATATACATATACAATAATAAATAAAATACATTTGATCTTTACAAAAATAACAAGAGAAATGGAAAGGATGATCTTCTTTACCAACCAAGATTATATCTTGTTTTTGGAAGACAACAACTTGATGAACACCAAATATATCTCCAAGATCATCAACCACCAAGAAAGTTTGTTGAGAAATTATCCCTAGGACACAAGCAAATCACCTCCTTTGTTGTTAAAATGGCCACCAATCAATCAAGCCTTCAAGGTTTCTCCATAATATGGCTAGATAACATGTATCTTGTGGCTAGAAAAGATCAAATGGGGGTGTTGAATGGTGCTTGTGGGACGGAAATCAAGAGAGAGAGAGAGAGAGAGAGGAGAGTTTGGAGTAGTTTCCATGTGAGAAATGGAAGTAAATGAGAAGGCTAGTGGTTTTGTGGTTTTTGTTGGGTGAAAATAAGCTTAAGTGTTAAGCTACCTTACAAGTGTAAGTTTATTAAGTGTAAGGATGCCACATCTTTGATGTGGTGTCTTCCTTGGGCCGTCCCATAGATAGTGGGGTGGGATAAATTAATTTGCCCATCCCGCTAATTTACGGGTATTCCTCGATTCTAGTTTCCTCGATTTGCGTGCCCTCTGGTCGTTTTACGAAAAATGTTTTTATAAATTATGAATCAATGGCACAAAACAAATCTAATAAAAATTGTCTCATCAAAAACGGAGTTCAAAAACGTAAATACGTAATCATAAGGTTTCCGGTTTAGTCGTAAAGGACGCTAAATTATGCACGTAAGCCCAAATTTAAATCCGTAAATTGTGAGTTCATCAACCAACACAAAAATAAGTTTCAAAATATTATACGAGAAAATAATTTACTACCTGAAATTGTTAGATTGTCACAGCTTTTCCTCCTAAAAGGGATCAACGTCCTCGTGATCCATTTCATTTTGATGTCCGTTTCTTATTGAAATCGAAGAGGTGCGGATATTTCTTTCACATTTAATCCTCTCGTTCCCAAGTATATTCCGGTCCATGCTTTGAATTCCATCGGATCTTGACAATAGGTATCCGACTTTGTTTCAGTTGCTTTACCTCACGATCCATAACCTCTACGGGTTCTTCGATAAAATGCAACTTCCCATCTATTCGAACCTTATCCAACGAAATTTTCTCATCACTCACTGCTAGACATTTCTTCAGATTAGATACATGGAATGTGTTGTGAACACGATGAAGTTCTGGGGGTAACTCTAGTTTATAAGCCACCGGACCTACTCTAGATAAAATCTTAAAGGGTCCAATATAACGGGGATTCAATTTTCCTCGCTTTCCAAATCTTATAACGCCTTTCCACGGTGATACTTTCAACATTACTCGGTCACCCACTTTAAACTCCATCGGCTTCCGCCGCACATCCGCGTAACTTTTCTGTCTACTACGGGCAGTCAACAACCTATTCTTAATCTGAACTATCATCTCCGTAGTCTCCTGGATCAATTCCGGTCCCGTGAGCTGGGTATCCCCAACTTCACTCCAACATACAGGAGATCTACACTTCCTACCATACAAAGCTTTAAACGGTGCAGCCTTAATACTAGAATGGTAACTATTGTTATACGAAAACTCTGCTAACGGCAAATGTTTATCCCAATTCTTACCAAAATCTAACACACAAGCTCTCAACATATCTTCTAGTGTTTGTATCGTCCTTTCACTCTGCCCATCAGTCTGGGGGTGATAAGCAGTACTCATGTCGAGATTCGTTCCCAAAGATCTTTGGAGGGATTTCCAAAAATTCGATGCGAATCTAGGATCTCGATCTGAAATGATCGATACAGGCACTCCATGCTTGCATACAACATTATCAAGGTATATACGAGTCAGCTTCTCCAGTGAGAACTGCTCTTTAACCGAATGAAGTGTGCTGATTTTGTCAGTCTGTCGACAATAACCCAAATCGAGTTGTTTCCTGATGATGTTCTAGGAAGCTTGGTGATAAAGTCCATCGTAATTCGCTCCCACTTCCATTCAGGAATCTTTGGCTGTTGAAGTAGTCCTGATGGCTTTTGATGTTCAGCTTTAAATCTAGCACAAGTCAAGCATTGAAGAACATACATAGCAATATCAGCTTTCATATTCGGCCACCAGTACAACTTCTTCAAATCATGGTACAATTTATCAGATCCCAGATGAATGGAATACTTAGATTTATGGGATTCTAACATAATCAAATCTCTTAAGCCTCCAAACTTAGGTATCCACATACAACCTCTTAAGCATTTCACTCCATCGGCTCTAACCTCTAAAGGATCTCCTTCTCCTCGGAACCCTTCATTAACAAAATTTTCTTTCTTACAAGCTTCTATTTGCGCATTTCTAATTTGCTCAGGCAAATTATTGTGCACGGTCAAGACTAGAGAACGTACCCTGATAGGCTCTCTATCTTTCCTACTTAATGCATCGGCAACAACATTTGCTTTTCCTGGGTGATATTTTATATCACAATCATAATCACTTAACAACTCTATCCATCTTCGTTGCCTCATGTTCAATTCCTTTTGATCGAGAATATACTGTAAGCTTTTGTGATCGGTGAATACCGTACACTTGGTGCCATACAGATAATGTCTCCACAACCTAAGAGCAAAGACTACAGCTCATAACTCAAGATCATGAGTAGTATAATTCTCCTCATTCTTCCTTAGTTTCCTAGAAGCATAACCTATCACTTTCTCTCGCTGCATCAAAACAGCTCCATAGCCTCTAAGAGATGCATCACAATATACTACAAAATCTTCACTCCCGTCGGGTAATGATAAAATTGGCGCACTACATAATTTTTGCTTCAATGTCTGAAATGCTCCATCTTCATCACTTCCCCAAACAAAAGGTTTATTCTTCTGGGTAAGATTAGTCAAGGATTTAGCTATTAAAGAAAATTCTTTAATGAATCGCCTATAATAGCCAGCCAATCCTGAGAACTGTCGCACTTCCGTTGGCGTTGTCGGTGCAGACCAATTCTTAATGGCTTCAACCTTTGCAGGATCAACATGAATTCCATATTTGTTAATCACATGACCAAGAAATTGCACAAAATCTAACCAAAAATCACATTTCGAAAACTTAGCATACAACCTTTCATCCTTTAACAAATTCAAAATAATCCTTAAAGGTTCTCTATGTTCATCTTCATTCTTAGAATAGATTAGAATATCGTCAATAAACACAATCACAAATTTATCAAAGTAGGGCTTGCACACTCGATTCATTAAATCCATGAAAACCGCAGGTGCGTTAGTTAACCCAAATGACATTACTTGAAATTCATAGTGTCCATAACGAGTTCTAAATGCAGTTATAGGAATATCTTCTTCACGGACGCGAAGTTGGTGATATCCTGACCGCAAATCTATCTTAGAATACACACTAGATCCTTGTAGATGATGAAACAAATCATCAATCCTAGGTAAAGGATATCGATTTTTAATTGTCAACGTATTCAGTTCCCTATAATCAATGCACATACGGAAAGATCCATCCTTCTTTTTAACGAACAAGACTGGAGCTCCCCAAGGCGACGAGCTCGGTCGAATAAAACCTTTACCAGACAACTCCTTAAGTTGCTCAGATAACTCCTTTAATTCAGAAGGGGCTAATCGGTATGGCGCACGTGCCACCGGTGCAGCACCAGGAATTAAATCGATTCGAAACTCTACTTGCCTTATCGATGGAATTCCGGGTAAATCTTTAGGAAATACCTCAGGAAATTCACAAATAATAGGTACATCTTCCAATCGTTTCTCCCTAGTCTCATTCCCGGTCACTTGAGCTAAGAATAACTCACAACCGTTCCTGATGTACTTTTGGACTTTAATACATGAAACGATTTTCAAACGGGATTCACCTCGATTACCATCAATTACTAACGTCCTATTCCTAAGAGGAATCTTAACCTTCTTCTCTCCACATAAAATAGTAGCATTATTCAACAACAACCAATCCATACCAATAATAATATCAAAACTACCTAATTCTATCAACATCAAATCAATCGAAAAGGAATAGATCAAGAGATTTAGAGAGCATCCTTCTAATAGCTTATTAGTTTTCACTAATTTACCATCAGCCAATTCCACCTCGTAACTGGTATTTATCTCAACAGGTTCAATGTCAATAAGGGCACTAAATTTAGTGGATACAAAGCTCCTATCAGCACCCGAATCAAATAAGGCAACAGCATAATGATTGTTGAGTAAAAACGTACCGGTAACGACATTCGGATCCTCTTTCTTCACCTCGACTGTTCCAAGTTGATAAACACCACCCTGGGGGTTTCTTCCAGGTACAATCGCTTTCAACTTGGGGCATTCCGATTTCCTATGACCTTCTTCATTATAGTTGAAGCAAATGGTTCCCTTCTTACACCTTTCAACCTTGTGTCCAAGCTTTCCGCAATTTTGGCACTTCCAGCAGTCACCAGCATGCCTCTTGTTGCCACACTTAGGACATCTATCATCGTTGCGCGGTGTGTTGTTGGTAAGAGCATTTGCATTCCCCTTTCTCTGGTTCTGACGGCGATTGAAATTCTTCCTATTATCACCTCTATCTACACGATCACCGTCACCCTTTCTTTTCTCACCAACACGGGCTTCATCTTCCCTATCCTGAATTATCTGTCCAATGAGTTGGTAAGCCATTCGAACATCATCATCAATGGTCAGTGGTTTAGATGATGTCACGTCCCCCCGGATATTCTTGGTCAACCCTTTAATAAATTGTTCAATTCGGATCTCTTCGGGTTCAACCAATCGAGGACATAGCAAGGCCAACTCATGGAATCAGTTTGTGTAACTATCAATGTCCACACCTTTCATTCTCAGATGAATCAACTCTTGTTCTAACCTAATGATCACACTACGGGGACAAAACTCCAAAGTCATCCACTTCTTAATTTCAGCCCAAGGAGTAGCATTAGCAACATCAATACCCATGAAAGCAATTCTCCCGTTCCACCAAGTCAACGCACGACCTTTAAGAGTAGCCATAGCAAAATTCACCTTATCTTCCTCCTTACACTTACTAATCCGAAACACCGACTCAATCTTCTCAATCTACTGGCTGAATCCTACAGCACCTTCAATTCCATTAAAAGGTAGAGGTTCACACTTCATGAACGTCACATACGTACAGCCACCAACTGCTGGTGCATTAGTTCCAAGTCCTCCTATATTTCCTCCAACATTAGCATTCACATTATTAGCATTCACATTCACATTAGTACCACCAATTCCACTACCGCCAGCTCCACTACCGCCAGCTCCACTACCGCCAGCTTCATTTCTAGCATTTGCCATAAATTCAGTCATAGATGCGGTAACTTGCTCCGTAATAATCCTACGTACATCATCCTCAGTCACAGTTTTCTTGGGCGGCATAGTTCTATAATTTCACAATTTCCAAGTATTAAGCATTCACCCAACAAAGGATTCATATAATATGGATTGAATTCATAATCAAGATACAAATAAGGCACAATATGGAATTCAAGACAAGATACATATTTCATTGGATTTGAAACAAAAGCATTGTCTTAATTACATCCCATATAAAAGTTCTAGCACTATACATACTCAAAATTTGTGCCAGGTCTACTACTAACAAGTCGGTTCAGTCAAAGTTACAAAAGGTACAAAAGATACAAAGGTCACTACTAAACACAGACTGGTCTACTGAGAACCGCCAGATGGTCCATCATACATCGTCTTCTATATCTTTGTCGGACGATCACTAGACACATCTTCAGCTGGGCGCTTACAGATCACTCCTCTTTCAACCATGTCAGCATAAAGTCTACTATTCCAACCACAGATATATTCAACTCCTTCTCAGCTTTCTCACGCATCGCACGAGCTACATTCAACTGAATCTCCATAGAATTCACCTTTTTCTTCATAGCAGAAAACTCACCACTTTCTAACATAGATAACCTCCTAAAAGCCTCATTCAAACCACGCTCTACATCAGTCAAATCCAAACTAAGCAATTCTCGCTCTTTCTCACCAACCTTAGTCTTTGACTCCAAATAAGCAACATGAGTCTGAACAACACCTAATCCAATCTCTGTCATACTACTCTTAACACGGGAAGCATCTAAATCACGTCTCAAGGCCTATGGTGCAAGACCATCCATATGAGTAGCCTCTCGAGCACTAAACGACTCTCCTATCACACGTCTACGAGTAGCAATACCATCAGTACCGTCAGGTGCATTATCATCCTCATCCTTCTTTGATTCAGAATCAGATTCAGACGATTCAGACATTTCATCTCTAGGTAGCTCAACCTCAGAATCAGACAAATAAACTGGTGGGGGTAAAGGCTCGCCTTCTAGAACGTCATAAGGGTATATAAGCTCGGCTTCCTCATCATCATCAACCTCATCGTCTATACCTATATCCTCCTCGACATCCTCGTCGTCAATCTTATCATCTAAATTATCTATCCCAATCTCATCATCATTCTCAATATCAACATTATCAATCTCATTCTCTATCATATCAACCTGAGGGGCAATCTGATCTCCTAGTCCTATCTCGGGCTCGGGATCCTCAAATGGTTCCTCCTCATCATCCATATCATAATCTACTAAGTCTAAATAAGGATCATCATCTACATTAGGTTCGGGAATAGCATGGTTCTCTACAGGAATATTAGGGTCAGTCATGACAATCTGCATTTATATATATATATCTCGTATTAGGATAACATACTTATTAAAAAATTACATACTGAAATCACGATATATACATATATATAAATTATATTATATATATCAAAATATATATCTTCTCAATAGGGCTTGTTAGTAACGTCAGAGATCTTTGGCACCGTTATAGTCAAAAGATTTTTCAAATATTTTCTCAAATGTTCATAGTTAAAAGATTTTGAAAAGTTTTGTTCAAAACCTTGGTTTTTAAAATCTTTTGTTCTCTATAACGAGAGCTCTGATACCAAACTGTAACACTCTCAATTTTTGTATCGGTACAGCGGAAGGGTCTTTTAGAGTGTTACGGGATAGCACAATAACTCCAATCATAGACAACACATAAAAATGGTTGTACAAGGTTCAACATACATTCATTCGATAAAAAGTTTTAAAGTGTACAACAGGTCCCAAATTATATAGGTCATTAAGTTTACAAAACCTAGATCGAATGAACATTTTTAATATTATGTGGGCCATCAGAGTCGATCTCCATCCGGATTACCTTTAAGCACCTGAGATAAAAACATGCAAAAATCATATCAGCGAATGTCGAGTGAATTCATAGAGTTTAATAAAACCGTTATATAAAACAATCGTTAAAATCAGAACACAAGTATAATATCAAAAGTAAGTCCTCGTATTGCTAGTCAAGCAATATATATATCAAAGCATACATCTTAAATCGTCCATGAGACCGTAGCCTCAATATTACCATTATAGGTAATATTATTATCGTTATTCATATCGTTATTGGATCACATTAGATTCATTTGGGTTTCATTTGGATTATTATTAGCCGCATGACATTGTTACCTTACTATCAAAACAACGGGCCGCAAACCCGACAAACAATTTGCCCATCTAAGTTAGCGTGTCGTCACAAAAATCACGCTATGTAAATCTTCTCATACATAAATTCGCTTACCAATCAATGTGGTACGACGGGGATCAACCGTCAAGGCGCGAACTGGGGTGATCGTCCCCAAATAGTACTATCATATGCATAAGCATCTACCAAATCCCGGTAGTTCATAATTCATGCTAATGGGACTTTGAGTGACATAACCTAACTACTAATAATCCTTTTTATCTCGTTTATAGGGTCATAGCATCATTCGGGTCCATATCATTAAGCATACCATCGGGACTACTTGTGTTCTATTTTTATCAAAATCTAGCATGTTATCTCCCTCGCGGGTTTACAAATCATTTTATAAAACATTTAAAAGAGTGCGAGGCTATGAACTCACGTTGATAATGAAAGGCGGATTATCGGCTACGTGCGTGCTTCGGTCACAGAAACCTATATAAATAATAATCGGTCTTAGACTTTTGTCCAGTTACTTTATCAAAATAACAAATATACACATGATGATTTTTTACATATGATTATGATCAAGTGGGTTTATATATTCTTATTTACTCATTTTAGTGTTTTATGATTGGTAACTTTTCACTAGTTGACTAGTTTTACCTATTTATATGTTTTAGGTCCAATAAGCCTATTATGAGTTCATTAACTTGTATTAACCCATTTTATACTTGTATTATCAGTATTCATACTTTACATGTTGGGCCCAAATGGGTTAAGCCCAATAAGTAGTTTTTATAAGTGTTTAACTTATTTAGTTAAATTATTAGTCCAATATATTAACTTAGCTCGTTAATGTCCGTATGTCATATAGTTCGGGTTTATCGGTTTTACTTGTATTAGATACTTATATATCAGTATATGACATTTAAAAACTTTACATTAGACGGGTTTGATCGTCTAAGTTTTAATTGGAGAAAAACGTTAATTTTACGGTAATAGCCGAAAAAGTCGTAAAAATCATGTTTATAGTTTTTATAACTTATAAAACTTATTCAACCACCATTTTTATAAAATGTCCATTTATTTAACCTTATACATATTTATATAAATGAAATTTATAAGTTAGTGGGTTTTAATTTCACATTTTATACTATATTATTTTAGCGCTTATATAATAGTATTAAACATTAATTCTTCAAAATCTGATTTTTAGTTTCATCTTCACCATTTTTATCATATCTAGAGTTCTACAATGAGTTAGAAGCTCATTTTTGGATGGCATGAACTTCATATTATGTGCTACAAATAAGTTAGTTATAGCTACTGCTCATTTCATGTTTAACTATCCTTAACAGTCCCTACAAAACAGACTATTCAGATTAGCACACTCATTTTGTTTTGATCATATCTCACTCATTTTGATGATTCCATTGCATGGCCAACTCTCACATGTGTATGACATCTTATACTTACTGTAAATGGATTCCACCATGAAATTTTATCAGTTTAAGACTTGGTTACTTACTGTTTTTATACAGCCAACAATTTAAGCATGATTTTAGCCTTGTTTCTTATGGTTATTCATCTTTTTAAGCATATTTATCAACACTTGATCCCCACACAACATTTTTATCATCATATACATATACAATAATAAATAAAATACATTTGATCTTTATAAAAATAACAAGAGAAATGGAAAGGATGATCTTCTTTACCAACCAAGATTATATCTTATTTTTGGAAGACAACAACTTGACGAACACCAAATATATCTCCAAGATCATCAACCACCAAGAAAGTTTGTTGAGAAATTAGCCCTAGGACACAAGCAAATCACCTCATTTGTTGTTAAAATGGCCACCAATCAATCAAGGCTTCAAGGTTTCTCCATAATATGGCTAGATAACATGTATCTTGTGGCTAGAGAAGATCAAATGGGTGTTGAATGGTGTTTGTGGGACGACAATCCAGAGAGAGAGAGAGAGGAGAGTTTGGAGTAGTTTGCATGTGAGAAATGGAAGTAAATGAGAAGGCTAGTGGTTTTGTGGTTTTTGGTGGGTGAAAATAAGCTTAAGTGTTAAGCTAACTTACAAGTGTAAGTTTATTAAGTGTAAGGATGCCACATCTTTGATGTGGTGTCTTCCTTGGGCCGTCCCGTAGATTGTGGGGTAGGATAAAATAATTTGTCCCATCCCGCTAATTTACGGGTATTCCTCGATTCTATTTTCCTCGATTTGCGTGCCGTCGGGTCGTTTTATGAAAAACGTTTTTATAAATTATGAATCAACGACACAAAACGAATCTAATAAAAATTGTCTCATCAAAAACGGAGTTCAAAAACGGAGTTCAAAAACGTAAATACGTAATCCTAAGGTTTCCGGTTTAGTCGTAAAGGACGCTAAATTATGCACGTAAGCCCAAATTTAAATCCGTAAATTGTGAGTTCATCAACCAACACAAAAATAAGTTTCAAAATATTATACGAGAAAATAATTTACTACCTGAAAATGTTAGATTGTCACAATGTGTCTCTATCTGCGTGTTGTGCTCAAGTTCTTTGGATGAGAACACAACTCACGGATTATGGATTCCACTTTGATAAAGTACCTATGTACTGTGACTCAAAGTCCGCCATAGCCATCTTCTGCAATCCGGTACATCATTTCCGCACGAAGCACATTGATGTCAGATATCACTTTATTAAGGAACAAGTTGAAAAGGGTATTGTTGAACTTTACTTTGTTGGAACTGATTACCAATTAGCTGATCTGTTTACAAAAGCTCTTTCGAAAGAGAGGTTTGCGTATGTAGTTAGGCAAATTGGTATGAGATGTTTGACTCCAGCAGAACTGGAGGTTCTAGCAAAGAAGCCTGCTTGATTCATCTATCAGACATCTACATGTAAATATTAATGAAAAAGCAAAATACAAAATGAAAAATCTTTGAAAATCCAAATATATTCTTCTCGACATGTCTTTCAGTATCGATAATATGGACGTGCCTAGAAATGTCGCTCAATAATGACACGGGTGTAACACCCCATTTTGGTAAATGGAATATCACGCGTGTTTATGGCGTGTCATCAAAGCATACAAGGATAAATGTATAAAATATCACATGACCATAAAGGAAATACCAGAAACAAACATCGGTACCCCAAAAGTAGAACTCATCACACACAAACATAAGTACTTGTTAGCCCTAAAATGTGAGCGACATTTACGAAATTACATTAGATTCAGATAGGCAAAACATGGAGGGACTATTATTGACAAGTTGTCAAAGTCAAGTGATCACGAAGTGGATGTGGTAATTATTTATTTGAAGTTGAAGTGGGATTTCATGAAGGCGTCTACTTATTTCATCATCGAGCCTTCCTTCTATTTTTCTACCCTTTTTCTTCAAACCCAGTCTATCGATTGATGACTTGCTTGGGCGATAAAATTTATGATTGAGACTTGAATTATCTAGTTTCCACTGTCAAGGGGTGGATGGTCGACGACATAGATAACTATCATTTTTGGGTGTCACACGCAGTTGCTCGTGTGGATAACTTCAAGAGGTATAAGAGACTTGTTTCTGCACCGTTCTTCAATCGACATAAGTACAAGCTTAAGTAACAAATTTGGGGGATTGTACTTCAGTTTCAAGTTTGGAATATCGGATTTACTTCACATGTGGTCACGACAAATATCCGAATGAATTCGAGGTTGGTAAGCTAGACAAAGAGAGATGGAATCAGCAATCAATTCTTACGGGATATTTATGAGCCTCATAACGACAATGGTACTTCATAGTCTAAGCAAAAATATTTCAAAGTTTCTCAATGACTTTCAAAACTTTTCAAGACATTTGCTTAAGACTAAGAACTTCTCGAGTATATGGACGTCCACGATAATGATGCTTCCGAGAGTTCGAAATCATCATGGGGGAAGATCGTGTACTTTGAAGTAATCGGATCAACTTCCAGGGGGAAGTAGTGTACATGGAATGGTATCTACTTACTTTATATGATTTTTATGAAGTATTCTGCAGACGTGAGAAGAATTGTTGTTGATTTCCTACATGTTTACCCAAACGGATTATCACCAAAACCTAAACGACATGAAATAGTGTAAAAGCAGTGTTATTTGATGTGGTTCTTCTACAAATTTCCGTTGTGCACTTAAACCGATGAGCTAGAAGATTGTTCAAACTACATCAAAGTGTCAGAATCTGCTTAAGATACAGATATTGGTTTGGGGGAAGCTGATTCAGAAACTTCGTCAAAAAGAAGTCTATGAAGAAAGTTTTTTAAATACATGCTGCATGAATTGGGGGGAAGTTAATCCAAATCATGCATATTACACTTATCCACAACAAGCAAAGACAAAGAGGATTCAAGCTGAGGTACAAGTTATAAAGACAAGAAGAATTAAAAGACATCCTCAGCATTGGAAGTGCCTTGGAAGACTTTATTTTGTTGTATTTTTACATGTTAGGAACATTGTAAGTAATTCCGTATGTCTCCACATTGGGGGAAGATTGTTAGCCCTAAAATGTGAGCGACATTTATGGAATTATATTAGATTCAGATAGGCAAAACATGGAGGGACTACTATTGACAAGTTTTCAAAGTTACTCTTTGTTTAGCCTATATATGCCCCTCCATACTTCCATGGAGGGGTGAGGTTTTTCCATTTGTGTATTTCACTTTCTCTCTCTAAATACACACACTCATTTAAAGTTTATCTTTCTCTCTCTAAAAATGTCTAAATATCACTTTTATCCTCCCCGACCTCCAGACGACCCTCTTGTTAGCTTGAATCTTATGTTTAACAGTACTGTAAATGAAAAGGACTAAACAATGTCCATAGAAATGAGTATCAAAAGTATGAAGAAATTCATAAAGTAATGAAGGCTAGGAAGCTTCTAATCCATATGCACGTACGCTTAAAGTCTACGAGCGTCCTTGAGTACCTGCCGTTTTAGGAACATGAAAGGAAAAACGGCTGAGCATAACGCTCAGTGTACGGATATACAAGTATAGCATGAATAATATAAGCACATAAGCATATAGCAGCGGAAATGTCTAAATCCTGGAAAACCTGGTATAACTTAGTAAAACTAGTTTTATAGTTTGAAAATCCTTATGTTTATCTTATAAAAACTGTTTAACATGTTTACCATTAGCCAATATAGGTCATGAAATATCAACATGCATGAATACATGGAGGGATGACCTCGTCATGCAATTAGAGGGGCTGCCTCTAATTATTATAAGTTTTTGGGTAGGAGGGATCAGCTCCTTGTGAAGGATGCAAGGCACACACCATATTCACCTGAATAATCTGTAAAAACATGTAACCTAGGATGCACCCATACGCCCCACATGATATTAATAATATGGCCAAAAGGTGAAGGGACACCACGAGCTATCACTCCGCCTGGTGAAGTCATAACACTTGTGCCTCCAGTGTTACGGTTATGGTACCTCCATAACTAGGTGAAGCTGGTCATGCATGTATATGGCTTTAGGCATTTAATTAAACATAAGCAATCAAAACATATAAAACATATACTGGGAAAACAGTTGGCTGCATACGGGGAAATCCTAATAAGAAAAGAGTGTCCATACTGAAAGGACGGAGAATCCGTACCTTGTGTCCAGTGAATGAAGAAGACGAACGGAAGAAAGTCCTACATCGATATCACTAATGCTACATAAATAATATATGTGTATAAGTATTCTAATTACCGTATACGTAACTGGTTTTATATCATGTCTTAGCTTGTTTTATATGTTCATGTCACCTTTAACTGATTTTATCATTATGCTATGTTTATCATGTATTTTGTCTATTCTAATTAAGTATTACTTGTACTTCTTGTATTGTTATACTTGTGTAATAATAAGTAACTTTCTAAAAATAGCAGGTTTCCTAAAATAGAAAGTTTCCAAAAATAGAAAGTTTCCAAAAATAGATTTACTGCTTAAAATAGATAAGTTTCTATAAAAAATAGAAAGTTTCCATAAATAGAAATAAGCTGGATCATTAAGCTAATAACATAAGCTTAAGTGTTTACTGATTAATATTCTAAGTCATGTGATTAAATAGTATAGTTTATTAATTATTACATGTATATTAAATAAACTATAGGTTAAAGTATTTAATTAAATATAATCATGATTTAAATAAATTAAGTGTATAAAATACTTAGGTCAATACGTGTATTAATATTTATATTAATATAACCTAAGTCATGTAAATTAATTAATTATAAGGCATGTTTAATAATTAATTAATTATATAGTCTAATTAAATAATAAATACTTAGGTTAAAATCCATGTATTATTAATAATAATAATTAACCTAAGTCATGAATAAATTAAATTAATTATATAACATGTTTAATTAATTAATTAACCTTGTAAAAATTAGTCTTGTAAATATAATTAACTTGTAAAATTAATTAAGTCGTGAACCGTGTTTTATTTTACTAAAGCATGTCGTGAACCGTGCCCGTAAACCCGTGTTGCGGACCCGTGAACCGGTCGAACAAACGCACCCTTAACAGTGGCAAAACCAGCTTGGCCGGTTGCCACTGTTTTCACAAAAGCAGCCACCGGCTGTGCCGGTGGTTTACCCTGGTTTCTCTACTGTAGCCGCCGGCTGGGCAAAGTTCCACCGGCAGTTAGCCGGTGGTTCCCCCTGCTTCAGCGGCTCATGTTCCCCATGCTTTCCTTATTTAGCCACCGGCTTAGGCCGGTGGTGTTTCTTTGTTTTTAGCCGAGACCCCCCTTGAACCAAAACACATCCCGACATAGGTCGGGGTCTCTTGTTCTTACGACCGAAACCTCACAGCCACATCGAGACCCCTTGGTCTCGGTTGTTGGTGCGAATCAAAGCAAGCCGAGAGCCTAGGCTCTCGGTTCCTTGCGTCGGCCGAAAAAAACACCCCTAAAAACACCATGATCATGTGTTCTTATTTAATAAAAACATAAAAGAAAAGGGGTTTAATGATTTACCGAATACGTGAAACAATGGGGAACGATAACACTAATAACCTTGCAAGAATTGATCACCAAAAATCAACCAACCACACCCTTTATGGTGTTTGTACCCTGCGGCCAAGAGGAGAGAAAAGAGAGATTAGGGTTTTGATATTTTTCTAATTTCCTGTGATTATGAAAAATATGATTTCCCTTATTTTCTTATTTAGTTAAATTGAAAGTGGGCTTGGCCCTTTTCTTGTGTCTATGCTGCGGGTAAGAGGGGCCCACAAGGGGAAACCCATTGTTTTTCGTGTCTAAATATTATACGTTTTCTCGTGTCGTGTTTACGTGTTTTATTTAGTTATCGTTCGTGTCATAACTATATTTATTCGTAATCGTAATAAATATACGTAAATACGTAATAATAAGTTCGTGATTATTTACGTTCATGATTTTCATGTTCATGATTATAATTATTTTTGAAATAATTATCGTGCATTAATGCGTATTAAATTCTTATCGTTTAATAACACGTACGTAATACTTCTAAATCTTATTCATGAAATGTAAACGTGCTAAATAAGGAATGTTCTAATCATGTACGTACGATCATAAGGGTAGTATTCATGGTAAAAGCATGCGGGTTTTACAACTCTTCCCCCCTAAAAAGAAAAATTCGTCCCTGAATTGTAGATAACGTAAACTGGAAAAGAAGAACATACCCGAATTCAAAATATGAAATGAGGGTAAGAAGCCCGGATAGACTCCTCTGTTTCCCAAGTGGCTTCCCGCTCGGTATGATCCCTCCAAAGGATTTTGACGAATGGAATCGTCTTCCTTCTCATGACTCGTTCTTGTCTGTCAAGAACTCGTTCGGGTTCTTCTATGAAGGTAAGATCTTCACGAATCTGTTCCAGTGGATACTAAACCAGGTGAAGGGGATGATACTTGTACCCTCTGAGTAAGGACACATGGAAAACATCACGAACATGAGAAAGCAGTAGAGGTAACGCTAAGCGATAAGATACTTCACCGACTCGCTTAATGAAATCAAATGGTTCGATGAATCGAGGACTAAGCTTCCTCTTGATTCCAAAACGTCTAACACCACGTGCTGGTGAAACCTTAAGGAAAACGTGATCTCCTACGTTAAAGTGTAAGTCCCTACGATGCTTGTCGGCATAACTCTTCTAACGTGACCGTGCTTCTTGCAGTTTCTGCCTAGCTACTAAGACCTTCTCGTTGGTCAACTCAATCATTTCTGATCCTTCAAGTGTTCGCTCACCAACCTGATCCCAGCAGTTTGGGGCGCGACACTTTCTGCCATACAACATCTCAAACGGAGCACACTTGATACTTGCGTGCCAACTGTTGTTGTATGCAAACTCTACCAAACAGATGTAATCGTCCCAATCTCCCGTCCATTCCAACACACATGACCTCAACATGTCTTCTAATGTCTGAATCGTTTGCTTCGATTGCCCGTCCGTTTGAGGATGAAAAGCCGTGCTAAGCTTAAGTTTTGTACCCCAAGCTTTCTACAGACTTCTTTAGAATCGCGAAGTGAAACGAGGATCTCTGTCTGAGACAATGCTGGATGAAGCACCATGAAGTCTCATGATCTCCTTCTTGTAAGTATCCGTGAGTTCACTGACCGAATCCTCCTTGCGGATCGGTAAGAAATGAGCTGACTTGGTAAGTCGATCAACGATAACCCAAATCGCATCGTGCTTCCTCTTTGTCTGCGGAAGACCGGTAACAAAATCCATGGTGATCTTGTCCCACTTCCACTCTGGGATATGTAACGGTTGAAGAAGACCGCTAGATTGCTGATGCTCGATCTTAACCTGCTGGCAGGTAAGACATTTGGAGACGTAAGTTGCAACATCCTGTTTAATACCACTCCACCAAAAGTATTGCTTGATGTCATGGTACGTCTTGGTCGAACTAGGATGAATAGAGAATGGAGAGCTATGAGCCTCAATTAACAATGCTTCCCAGAGTTCTTGATCATTCAGGAACACAAAGTCTCGTGCCCTGCCATAAGATACCATCTGCGTCTACTCGAAATTCTGTCTGCTTCTCTAAATTCTGAATTATCGCCCAGATTTCACCATCATCTTTCTGAGCTTCCTTGATCCTAGAGAGTAACTCGGGTTCCATTCTAAGATTATTCTAGTAACCGTGTTGTCCATGTACCATGATCTCTATGTCTAGTCGCTCAAAGTCTCTTATAATTTCCTCCTCAATTTTAATGCCATTTATCATTCTGGACTTTCTGCTAAGTGCATCTGCCACTACATTCGCCTTGCCGAGATGATACTGCAGTTTAATGTCATAATCCTTCAACAGCTCTAACCATCTCCTCTGTCTCATGTTCAATTCACGTTGAGTGAAGATATACTTCAAGCTCTTGTGGTCCGTGAAAATGTCGCATGATTCTCCATACAAGTAGTGCCTCCATATCTTCAATGCAAACACGACTGCTGCAAGTTCCAAGTCATGCGTAGGGTAATTTTCCTCATAAGGCTTAAGCTGCCGTGAAACGTACGCGATCACTTTCCCATGTTGCATGAGAACACAGCCAAGTCCCTTCCCCGATGCATCACTGTACATCTGAAATCCACATGTACCAGATGGGAGAGTAAGAATCGGTGCAGAAACTAACTTCTGCTTTAGGTCTTCAAAGCTCTTCTCTCTTTCTTCAGTCCAAACGAATTTCTCCCCTTTCCGCATCAGTTTGGTCAATGGTAGTGTTAAACGGGAAAAGTTCTCCATGAACCTATGGTAGTAACCAGCTAAGCCTAGGAAACTGCGGACTTCAGTCGCTGATGTCGGTCTTGGCCACTTGGTAATAGCCTCAACCTTTGATGGATCCATCGTGATTCCTTCTGCTGATACAATGTGACCTAAAAGTTCCACCTTGTCTAACCAGAACTCACACTTGGAGAATTTAGCATACAGCTGCTTCTGGTGAAGAATCTGTAATACTGTACGAAGATGGTCTTCGTGTTCCTCCTTGGACTTAGAGAATATCAAGATGTCGTCAAAGAAAACAATGATGAACTTGTCCAGAAATTCATGGAAGATTTTGTTCATCAAATCCATGTGCACTTCTGGAGCATTGGTAAGGCCAAATGGCATGACTACAAATTCGTAGTGGCCATAGCGTGTACGGAAAGCAGTCTTGGCGATGTCCAGCTCTTTAACCCATAGCTGATGATAGCCCGACCTTAGATCAATCTTGGAGAAATGTTTGGCCCCTTGGAGTTGGTCAAACAGATCGTCGATGCGTGGTAGAGGATACCTATTCCTGATGGTAATCTTGTTGAGCTCGCGATAATCTATGCAAAGACACATACTGTCGTCCTTCTTCTTAACGAATAATACCGGTGCGCTCCATGGAGATGCGCTCGGTCGAATGAAGCCTCGTTCCAGAAGTTTTTGCAATTGATCATTCAGCTCCTTCAACTCTATGGGAGCCATGCGATAAGGAGCCTTGGAAATCGGCTCAACTCCTGGGATGAGCTCGATATTAAATTCTACTTCACGTGCAGGTGGTATGCCCGGAAATTCTTCTGGAAATACATCTGGAAATTCTGACACTATCGGTTGATTCTGAATTGATGGGGATTCAACATCCATGTCATGAACAGTAGCTAGATAGCCCTCGCAACCATGTGAAAGTAATGCACGTGCTTGTAGGGTTGATATGATTTGTATAGACCGTCCGGTTACGACCCCATTGTGAATGTACTCTGGTGCATTAACATCACCGAAGATGACTCGATAGGAATGGTAGTCTATGGTAGCATGATGCTTGGATAGCCAATCTATGCCCAATATCATGTCAAAATCATTCATGTCCAGCGGAAGTGCGTCAACTGGATGAATCTTGTCATCAAACTCTAGGGGAAGGCTCTTGTACACATGGGTTATGCGTACAGAGTCTCTTAAAGGCGTGGAAATATTCAGTATATTCTCTAGTGGCATGGGGAGTATCCTAACATTCTTATCATAAGCAGTAGAAATGACCGAGTGAGTAGCACCCATGTCAAAAAGAACACATGCAGCTTGACCATACATATACAAGATTCCAGTGATGGTACCTGTAGACTTGTTGGCCTGATCGCGAGATGTCGTGTAAACGCGTCCACTAGTAGGAGGAGGCTTGGTATCAGTATGTACTAATGTGCCCTCCATCTCGCCCTTACGGCAGTCCTTCATGCGATGGATAGGAAGACCACACTTGAAGCATGCGTCGCTGTCGCGGCGACATGGCCCTGGGTGCCTACGGTTGTAGGTAGTGCAAAGAGGATGAGTATATCCTCCAGCAGGTGTCCTTGCTGGCTGAGAGCCTAATAAGAACAATATACATGAGACATGATAATAGGTACAAAGGACAATGCGGATAATTCGTAAGATGGGATACCAGTGATAGCTAGACGGTTAGGCTATGAACCTCTCTGGTTCTGGTCCCTCCCGTTACCATGATTCCAGGTAGAAGATTCTCTAATGTGTCAGAATTTAGAACTATAGCATGTAATCATAAGAAAATGAGCAAGTATAAGGACCTGCTGCTGTTGGAGTGTCCAGCGTTGTTACGGTAATTATCATTACCACCACGCCTATCCGTAGCAGAACGGTCATGAGTCTGACCGTTTCCCTTGGGCTGAGTAGGCTGTTGCTGAGTAGCTGACTGAGACCGGTCCCCAGTCTTCTACCTCTTATCGGGTCTCTCTGCTTCCCTGAACTCTTCCCTTTCTTGCAGCATCTCCAGCTTACGTGCTGCATCAGCCACTTGTGCATCCGTGTTGAAGGTAGTGTCCTCCAAGTTATTGGCAATCATTGGAGAAAGGGCCCAACAGAAATGTTGTGCCTGCTCTTCAGCAGTACCCGCGGCTGCTCTCAGGACACCAGCGAACCGAAGGAAACGCTGCATGAAATCATTGCTGTTTTCCTCAGCTCGCTGCCTAATAGCGTAGTATTCTTTCATGAGCCTATTCCTTCCCTCCGTGGGAAAGATACGAGGTGGGGGAGGATAATTGTCGTTCTAGTGAAGGATGTCCTACAAATCTGCATTCGCAGCTGCAACCATCTCCTAGATATTGTGTGTGTTTACCATCTGACAGTATAACATAAAAATATTCATGATTAACTGATCAAAACATAAACTATATACATGAAAATAAATTTATACGAATAAATCATGAGAAAAAAAATTTTATGTAGAAAAACTAGTACATGAATGCATGATGCAGTTTTATGAAAACTTTTATATGCGCGAGAGTGAATGCCTATGGTTAGTTCACTCAAAACAAAAGACATGGCGAGGGGACGCCAATGGGTCGGTCCCAAAGTTAAAAGTTTCGATAAAAGCACATGCGACTAAATAGGGCCAGTCCTGTACCAACCATTACTTAGTCATAAACCTGCGACAATGACATATATATGTATGCATGAAAATGATGAATGCATGAAAATCGTCTGTCAGTTCTAAGAAGACCATTGTGACTACCCACTAATCACAGGTCATGTTTTGAGAGCCTACAGGTCAAAGCCTTGGCTCTGATATCATAATTGTAATACCCCATTTTGATAAATGGAATTTCATGCGTGATTATGGCGTGTCATCAAAGCATACAAGGATAAATGTATAAAACATCACATGACCATAAAGGAAATACCGGAAACAAACATCGGTACTCCAAAAGTAGAACTCATCACACACAAACATAAGTACTATAAATGAAAAGGACTAAACAGTGTCCATAGAAATGAGTATCAAAAGTATGAAGAAATGCATAAAGTAATGAAGGCTAGGAAGCTTCCAATCCATATGCACGTACGCTTAAAGTCTCGAGCGTCCTTGAGTACCTGCTGTTTTGGGAACATGAAAGGAAAAACGGATGAGCATAACGCTCAGTGCACGGATATACAAGTATAGCATGAATAATATAAGCATATAAGCATATAGCAGCGAAATGTCTAAATCCTGGAAAACCTGGAAAACCTGGTATAACTTAGTAAAATGGTTTTATAGGTTGAAAGGCCTTATGTTTATCTTATAAAAACTGTTTAACATGTTTCCATTAGCCAATCTAGGTCATGAAATATCAACGTGCATGAATACTTGGAGGGGTGACCTCGTCATGCAATTAGAGGGGCTGCCTCTAATTAATATAAGTTTTTGGGTAGGAGGGATCAGCTCCTTGTGAAGGATGCAAGGCACACACCACATTCACCTGAATAATTTGTAAAAACATGTAACCTAGGATGCACCCATACGCCCCACATGATATTAATAATATGGCCAAAAGTTGAAGGGACGCCACGAGCTATCACTCCGCCGTGGTGAAGTCATAACACTTGTGCCTCCAGTGTTATAGTTATGGTACCTCCATAACTAGGTGAAGCTGGTCATGCATGTATATGGCTTTAGGCATTTAATTAAACATAAGCAATCAAAATGTATAAAACATATAATGGGAAAAAAGTTGGTTGCATACGGGGAAATCCTAATAAGGAAAGAATGTCCATACTGAAAGGACGGAGAATCCGTACCCTTGTGTCCAGTGAACGAAGAAGACGAACGGAAGAAAACGATATCAATAATGCTACATAAATAATATACGTGTATAAGTATTCTGATTACCGTATACGTAACTAGTTTTATATCATGTCTTAGCTTGTTTTATATGTTCATGTCATGTTTCACTGATTTTATCATTATGCTATGTTTATCATGTATTCTGTCTATTCTAATTAAGTATTACTTGTATTTCTTGTATTATTATACTTGTTATGTAATAATAAGTAACTTTCTAAAAATAGAAAGTTTCCATAAATAGAAATAAGTTGGATTATTAAGCTAATAACATAAGCTTAAGTGTTTACTGATTAATATTCTAAGTCATGTGATTAAATAGTATAGTTTATTAATTATTACATGTAAATTAAATAAACTATAGGTTAAAGTATTTAATTAAATATGATCTTGATTTAATTAAATTAAGTGTATAAAATACTTAGGTCAATACGTGTATTAATATTTATATTAATATAACCTAAGTCATATAAATTAATTATATATAAGGCATGTTTAATAATTAATTAATTATATAGTGTAATTAAATAATAAATACTTACGTTAAAATCCATGTATTATTAATAATAATAATTAACCTAAGTCATGACTAAATTAAATTAATTATATAACATGTTTAATTAATTAATTAACCTTGTAAAAATTAGTCTTGTAAATATAATTAACTTGTAAAATTAATTTAGTCATGAACCGTGTTTTATTTTACTAAAGCATGTCGGGAACCGTGCCCGTAAACCCGTGAACCGGACCCATGAACCGGTCAAACAAACGCACCCTTAACAGTGGCAAAACCGTCTTGGCCGGTTGCCACTTTTTTCGCAAAAGCAGCCACCGGCTGTGCCGGTGGTTTCCCCTGGTATCTCGGCTGTAGCCGCCGGCTGGGCAAAGTTCCCACCGGCAGTTAGCCGGTGGTTCCCCCTGCTGCCGCGGCTCATGTTCCCCCTGCTTTCCTTATTTAGCCACCGGCTTAAGCCGGTGGTGTTTCTTTGTTTTTAGCCGAGACCCCCTGAACCAAAACACACCCCGACATAGGTCGGGGTCCCTTGTTCTTGCGACCGAAACATCACAGCCACACCGAGACCCCTTGGTCTCGGTTGTTGGTGCTAATCAAAAGCAAGCCGAGAGCCTAGGCTCTCGGTTCCTTGCGTCGGCCGAAACAAACACCCCTAAAAATACCATGATCAATTACCCCCCATGATTAATTACATGTTAGTTAACTTGTTTTTATAATATTATGATTTTATGTGTTCTTATTTAATAAAAACATAAAAGAAAAGGGGTTTAATGATTTACCGAATACGTGAAACAATAGGGAACGATAACACTAATAACCTTGCAAGAATTGATCACCAAAAATCAACCAACCAAACCCTTTGTGGTGTTTGTACCCGACGACCAAGAGGAGAGAAAAGAGAGATTAGGGTTTTGATATTTTTCTAATTTCCTGTGATTATTAAAAATATGATTTCCCTTATTTTCTTATTTTGTTAAATTCAAAGTGGGCTTGGCCCTTTCCTTGTGTCTATGCTGCGGGTAAGAGGGGCCCACAAGGGGAAACCCATTGTTTTCCGTGTCTAAATATTATACGTTTTCTCGTGTCGTGTTTACGTGTTTTATTTAGTTATCGTTCGTGTCGTAACTATACTTATTCATAATCGTAATAAATATACGTAAGTACGTAATAATAAGTTCGTGATTATTTACGTTCATGATTTTCATGTTCGTGATTTTAATTATTGTTGAAATAGTTATCATGCATTAATACGTATTAAATACTTATCGTGTAATAACACGTACGTAATACTTGTAAATCTTATTCGTGAAACGTAAACGTGCTAATTAAGGAAAGTTCTAATCATGTACGTACAATCATAAGGGTACTACTCATGGTAAAATCATGCGGGTTTTACAACGGGTGTGTACATAAAGCTCGAATGAAAGTTGTAAATATTTTTCAAAACATGTTATTTCTATCTTTTATAAAGGAAATTGTCTCTTTTAGACAATATTTCCAACAACGGGTAGAGCAATCTATCTCGGGTTGAGCTTGTCATAAAACATTCAACGTTTTGAGCTCAACACGATGGCTTGTAATCACTTTCAGATTGCAACTCGGTTCTATATTCACGGGGAAGTGTACGCTTTAGTGCCCTTACCCTCAGCAAAAGAAGAGACATCTTCTTACACTTGAGTGGATTTGTCAAGACATTCAAAGTCTATGAACTCAAGTTTATACTTTATAAAAACCTTTTCGCCAAAAAGAATTGATTTTTCAAAAAGCGTTGAACACAATTTTTCAAGAATTTCTCAATGATTTTCAAAATCTTTCAAAAATTGTGTGTTCAACAACTCCTATCCTCAAAAGTTTATTGTGGATCATATCCTCGTAATGACAATTCCATTGGATCAGTTTTTGAGGGGGAGCATTTCAACTTCATGCTAAATTTGACACATCTTTCTCCCGAAAGTTTTCAAGACTATTTTTCACAATATATTTTAATCAAATTTGGTATCTCTAATATCAAACGATTTTATAAATTATAGATAGGGAGAAAATGTGATTAAAATATGATCTAAAGACTCAAGCACTTATGGTTACGATCAAATACCCACAACATCTTTAATCCACGACGTTATTGGTGTCAAAAGGGTGGTTAGGTTTAAGTCTTATGATCAAACCAGAACCAGAGGGATCTTCCCAGGGACAATCCAATAGATTATTAGAAGTCCTTAGGAAAGATGGAGTAGAATGTGAACGTAGCTGAATGCCGACTAAGTACTGATGCTAGCACTGGAACAATCACAACAAGGTGCTAGTAATGATGTCTTGGTAAGTATTGAAGGGTTTGAAGAATGAAAAAGAAATGTAAGGATAAAGGGTTTAAAGAAAGAAGCCCTCCATACAACTTAGGCAGAAACCGGGTCAACACATCATGAAGACAACGCATCATGGACCCAGTGATGTAATGCACAAACCTTTCCCAGCTGACTCAGGCTTCTCTTAAAAGAAGTTTGTTTTATTGTCACGGAGATCAACACGACTTCTATTGACTTTCTCACTCCGAGATAGGTGGCATCTGCTCTAGCCTCCGACCACTAAAAGTGCACAAATCAAGTCTAGAGCCAAGAGATCAATCAAATCTCGTTAGGACACACGGATGACGATCAAGAGAGTCCTACGCCATATCCTTGCGATATTGCTAGAACACTCAGAGTGATACTACTCAGTATTCACAATGATGAGTAGAAATCCTTCCAGTGTTAACATCAAACAGCACTGCGGTTTCTACGCAATATCTTTATGGTCTTGCCAGAACATTCAGAGTGATATTCATTAATATTCACAGTGATGAATGGAAATCCTTCTAGCGTCAACATCAAACAGCGCTACGGTAGGTAACTTGCGAGATTCTTATGAATCAAGCTTGTGTCAACTGGAAAGAAACAATGGTAACATTCTTAATGAATCAAAATTGTTCCAGGAATTTGAATTGACGACTTTAATCAAGCGGATATTTATCCAATTGATTCACTCTTTATGTTCGTAGTCTTGCTTTGAGACGGTCGAGTAAAGAGAACAGCTAGTACAGCCGCGAAACTCTGTCAAGGAGATTCTTAATTGAATCTACCTAATCACAGGTACGATATTTAATATCGTGTAACGGTCTTCACCGACCGGAGGTAAAACGCTACCGATTTAGGACGAATGTCAAAGCCATTCAGTCCGTGTCTAAGTTTTTGTCTCAAGAAGGTGACGTTACGGTGTACTAAGCAAAGTCAAAGATTCAAAATCACATACTCATGCCCAAAGATATTCAACAGTCAAGTAAGCTAAAGACTTCCGCAACTCTGATGATCAAAATCTTCCTTATCAATTAATGTAGAGGAATGACTTCTCTTCAAGGGAAATTGTTAGAAAGCTTTCAAGATTATGCAAAGTATGAGCATGTGGATGAAGACACAAGATCACAAGATGGCAAAGACAAGTCAAGAGAAATTTGAAGATCTCAAGTTTAAGAAAAACAAAGTCGAAAGACAATGACAAAGGCTCAAAGATCATCATGAAGAAAAGACTACTATTACACGTTCACGACTCATTATGATGAAATTCGTAATCTCCATTGAACTCCAAATATTAAAGAGGAATGACCTCACATTGGGGGAGATTGTTAGCCTCAAAATATTGAGTCAAACAAGAATGTTCGGTCATAGGTTTATATTGTAATATTTATTAGAACGTTGTAATAGTTAGTTAAAATAGTCGTGACATTACGGGCTTGATGGTTAGCTTAAAAGGCCTCTTTCAAGGTACTAAGCATTTTATTCAAGCCCGGCCCTAAACAATATAGTCCATTAGAGAGCCCGCATGTGGGTGGACTATATAAGCACCCTCCTAGCATGTTAGGAGAGTGGAAGGTTCTCATAATTCTAAATCTAATTTCACCAAGTTTATCACCTCCCTCTCTCTACTTTCTCTCACTACTTTCTCTCTCTAGAATCCATCTTTTATCTACCTTTCTTTCTTCTTTAATCATCTAAATAATGGGACAACATATGTTGAAATAGGAATCACTTTAGTTGTCTCTTCCTTAGCGAGATTTAAACAACGTGCACAATGTCCTAAGTGTAGGGGAGTTTACTTCCACATGCTTAAACATTGAGGACAATGTTTATATTAAGTGTAGGGGGACTTCTATCGAAGTTAAGTGGGCTTTTCCATAAATTTGGCCTCATTTTAACCGAAAAATGATTTTTCGACATTTTCAAGATTTTTGATCTATTTTGGCCTAGTAGTATTTTTCCTTTGTTATTGTTATTTTATTTCTTCGTAATTATTTAATAAAATGGTTTTAATAAGTTTAGATGTCTTTGATTTATTAGGCCTGTCGTGAATATTTTGACTTAACCCGATTTTACTTATTTTAGTTTACTCTAGCTAGTATCCTTAACCATAGGGACCTTAATTGGTTTATTAGGTTATGCATCCATGAGTCTCATTTCTTGAGATTTTAAATTTTGGAGAACGAGAGATGATAGAGTTGATAATAAGTTCAAAGGTTAATTCTTCCTTATATGAGTTTTTGGCTCTTTCTTCCCGCTTGTATATTTAATTGCTTAATAAATGAGGATTTTTCGGTTTAGATTCGATATTTTAGCTCTTAACTAACTCTTTTATTTCCTTGTAATTAAAGCATGAACACATTGAGGATGCCAGCGTTGTGGACTTCCGACTAAGGTGGCTCATAACCACTAAGTAGGAGGTATTCAGACCATGGGTCCGCGGAATTTGGCCTACTATATATATCATAAATGTAAAACCCGCATACTTTTAGCATGAACAATACACTTATAATCGTACATACATGATTAAAACTTTTCTTTTATAACATGTTTACGTTTCACGAATATTAATTACAAGAATTACGTACGTATAGTTACACGATGAGTATGAAGTATGTATAAATGCACGATAATTATTACTAACAATAATTATAATCACGAACATGAAAACATGAACGTAAATAATCACGAGCATATTATTAGGTAATTACGTAATTATTATTACGACTACGTACAAGTATATATAATAACACGAACAATTAATAATAACGTCACGTAAATACGAGCACGGGAACACGTAAAATATTAGAACATGAAAAACTATGGGTTTCCCCTTGGTGGGCCCTAGTAGCCGCGACACACAAAGAAGGAGGGGCCCAGCCCATGATTTGTTTTGTTAAAAATAATAAAAGTGGAAACATAAACATTACAGAGTTTTCGTAAAAAACAAAAACTCTAATCTCTCTCTCTTTTTCTCTTGTGGCCGGCGGCAAGAACACACCAAAGAGGTGTGTTGATTTGATTTGTTTCAAGAATTCTAATTGTGTGTTAGTGTATTCAAGATCTATTGATTCCACGTGATTTGGTAACCCGAAAACCTTTATTTTTATTTTCTTTTTATGTTTTATGCGTAGTTGATCATGGGAAAATAAAAACAAGATTAAAAACATGTTAAGAATCATGGTGGGGTAAATTATTTGGGTTGTTATCGGGTTTGGTGTTCGGCCGCTACACAACCGAGAGTCCCGAGACTCTCGGTGTTGCTTGGTTCACATCACCACACAAGGTCTCGGTGGTGTTGGGTCACGGTCGGCAACATGGGCAAGGCACCCCGACTCACGTCGGGGGTGTCTTGTGTTTGGTTTGAGTCACAGCAGCCACAGGCCCAACCACCGGCTTCAGCCGGTGGCTATTTTTAGAAAGCAGGGGGAACCGCGGGCAAGCAGGGGGAACCACCGACACACAGTCGGTGGGAACCCGTGGGTCAGCAGCTAGCCAAGAAAGGGCAAGACCACCAGCACACAGTCGGTGGAAGTGAACCGAAGGCAGGGGCAACCGGCATGGGCCGGTTTGCCACTGTTTCGGTGGGGTTTTGATTCGGGCCGGTTCACGGGTTTACGGGTCCGGTTCATGACATGTTTTAATAAAAATAATATATGGGTTCGGTTTATTATTTTTTTACAAGCATTTTATTTTATAAGTTAATTAAATTAATTTGACATGACACATAATTAATTTAATTAAAACATGACTTAGGTTTATTATTATTATTAATAGTACATGATTTTAACCTAAGTATTTAATTATGAAATTTAGACTAAAGTAATTAATTAATTATTAAACATGACATATAATTAATTAATATTCACGACTTAGGTTATATTAATATAAATATTAATACATGTCTTAACCTAAGTATTATATACACTTTAGATTAATTAAATCATCTTATATTTAATTAAATCTTATAACATATAGTTTATTTAATTTACATGTATTAATTAATAAACTATGCTATTAATCACATGACTTAGTATATTTAGTCAATAAAACTTAAGCTTATTTTATTAGCTTAATAATCCAGCTTATTTCTAAATATGGAAACTTTCTATTTTTAGAAACTTATCTATTTTAAGCAGTTAATCTATTTTTGGAAACTTTCTATTTTTGGAAACTTTCTATTTTTGGAAACTTTCTATTTTTGGAAACTTTCTATTTTAGGAAACCTGCTATTTTTAGAAAGTTACTTATTATTACACAACAAGTATAATAATACAAGAAATACAAGTAATACTTAATCAGAATATCCAGAATACATGATAAACACATCATAACGTTAAAATCAGTAAAACAAGACATGAACATATAAAACAAGTTAAGACATGATATAGAACCAGTTACGTACACAGTAATCAGAACACTTATACACGTATATTATTTATGTAGCATTATTGAGATCGAAGTAGGACCCTCTTCCTTTCGTCTTCTTCGTTCACTGGACACAAGGTACGGATTCTCCGTCCTTTCAGTATGGACATTCTTTCCTTATTAGGATTCCCCGTATGCAGCCAACTGTTTTCCCAGTATATGTTTTATATGTTTTGATTTGCTTTTGTTTAATTAAATGCCTAAGCCATATACATGCATGACCAGTTTCACCTAGTTATGGAGGTACCATAACCATAACACTGGAGGCACTAGTGTTATGACTTCACCATGGCGGAGTGATAGCTCGTGACGTCCCTTTCAGCTTTTGGCCATATTATTTATGTTATCATGTGGGGCGTATGGGTGCATCCTAGGTTACATGTTTTTAACAGATTATTCAGGTGAATGTGGTGTGTGCCTTGCATCCTTTACAAGGAGCTGATCCCTCCTACCCAAACTTATATTAATTAGAGGCAGCCCCTCTAATTGCATGATGAGGTCACCCCTCCAAGTATTCATGCACGTTGATATTTCAAGACCTATATTGGCTAATGGTTAACATGTTAAACAGTTTTCATAAGATAAACATAAGGCTTTTCAAACTATAAAACCAGTTTTACTAAGTTACACCAAGTTTTCTAGGACTTAAACAATTCCGCTGCTATATGTTGTATATGCTTATATTATTCATGCTATGTTTGTATATCCGCGCATTGAGTGTTATGCTTAGCCGTTTCCCTTTCATGTTTCCCAAAACGGCAGGTACTAAAGGGCGCTCGTGGATTCTAAACGTAGGTGCATATGGATTGGAAGCTTACTTCCCTTTATTACTTTATGCATTTCATCATACATTTTGCTACTTATTTCCATGGACATTCTTTAGTCCTTTTCCTTTACAGTAATTATGTTTGTGTGTGGATGAGCTTTTACTTGGGGTACCGATGTTTGTTTCTGGTATTTCCTTTATGGTCATGTAATGTTTAAGACATTTATCCTTTTATGCTTTGATGACACGCCATAATCACGCGTGAAATTCCATTTACCAAAATGGGGTGTTATAATTATGGTATCAGAGCCAAGGCTTCGACCTGTAGGCTCTCAAAACACGACCTGTGATTAGTGGGTAGTCACTCTGGTCTTCCTAGAACTGACAATCGGTTTTCATGCATTCATTGTTTTCATGCAATCATATATATGTCATTGTCGCAGGTTTATGACTAAGTAATGGTTGGTACATGACTGGCCCTATTTAGTCGCATGTGCTTTTATCGAAACTTTTAACTTTGGGACCGACCCATTGGCGTCCCCTCGCCATGTCTTTTGTTTTGAGTGAACTGACCATAGGCGTTCACTTTCGCGCATATAAAAGTTTTCATAAAACTGCATCATGCATTCATATACTAGTTTTCCTGCATAAAATTTTTTCTCATGATTTATTGATATAATTTTTTTTTTCATGTATATATTTTATGTTTTGATCAGTTTAATCATGTATTTTATGTTATACTGTCAGATGGTTCTCACACGCGAGCAGGAACAACTCAATGCAGCAGTCCAAGCTGCGATGCAAGCTTTGCTTCCTCAGCCGAGGAACGAAATCAGGGCTGAGGTGCAGGCTGCAAACAATCAGCAACAGCACCCAATACCTCCTCCTCCTCCTCCAGCAACATTGGTCACATGGCTGAAGAGATTCAACAAGCAACACCCTCGATCATTCGAGAAAACGGATAGCCCCAGTGAAGCTGAAAGTTGGTTGGCTCACATTGAGAAGATCTTCGATGCAATGGGCTGTGACCCCGTCTTCAAGTCGAGGTTGGCCTGTTACAAGTTCGAAGGTGATGTGCTAGGATGGTGGAAGGCACTCAAGCAGTCTGAGGGAGGTGAAGATTGGGTGGCTGGTTTGACTTCGGCTTAGTTCAGGGAGTTAGTGATGGGACAGTTCTTCCCCAAGGCTGAGCAAGACAAGTTAAAGAGGGAGTACCACGGAATTAGACAGAGAGATGGGGAGAACAGCAACGAGTTCATGTAGCACTTTCTTCGTTTGGCTGGTTTGCTTGGCGTAGCAACAGGTACTGCCGAAGAGCAAGCATACCACTTCCGGTGGGCTCTTTGTACATCGGTCTCCAACAACTTGGTGTGTGCTACTTTCAACACGGTGGCACAAGTTGCCGATGTAGCACGTAAGCTGGAGATCCTGCAAGAAAGAGAAGAGTTCGGGGAAGCAGAGAGACCCGAGAAGAGGTAAACATTCGTTATTCAGCGGTGACCATACCGAATTCTTTCAGTATATGTTAATATTTATATCTCTTTTAAACTACATCTTCCAGGCAGAAGACTGGGGACCGGTCTCAATCGGCTACTCAGCAACAGCCTACTCAGCCCAAGGGAAACGGTCAGACTCAAGACCGTTCTGCTACGGATAGGCATGGAGGTAATGATAATTGTCGTAACAACGCTGGAAACTCCAATAGCAGCAGGTCCGTACACTTACTCATTTTCTTACGTTACATGTAATATTTCATAATTCTGACACATTAGCAATCTTCTACCAGGAATAATGGTAACGGGAGGGACCAGAACCAAAGAGGTTCACAGCATAACCGTCTAGCTATCACTGGTATTACATCTTACGATTTTTCCTCATTGTCCTTTTGTACCTATAAATCATGTCTCATGTATACTGTTCTTAACAGGCTCCCAGCCAACAAGGGCACCTGCTAGAGGGTATACTCATCCTCTTTGCACTACCTGCAACCGTAGGCACCCAGGGCCATGTCGCCGCGACAGCGACACATGCTACAAGTGTGGCCTTACTGGTCATCGCATGAAGGACTGCCGCAAGGGCGAGATGGAGGGCCCATCTGGACATGCTGATTCAAAGCTGCCTCCTACTAGTGGACGCGTTTACACGACTTCTCGCGATCAGACCAACAAGTCTACATGTACCATCACTGGAATCTTGTATATGTATGGTCAAGCTGCATGTGTTTTATTTGACACAGGTGCTATTCATTCGGTCATTGCTACTGCTTATGCTAAGAATGTTAGGATATCCCCTATGCCATTAGAGAATGTACTAAACATCTCCACGCCTTTAAGAGACTCTGTACGCATAACCCATGTGTACAAGAGCCTTCCCATAGAGTTTGACGACAAGATCCGTCCTGTTGACGCACTTTCGTTGGACATGAATGATTTTGACATGATATTGGGAATGGACTGGCTATCCAAACATCAGGCCACCATAGACTGCCATACATATCGAGTCATCTTCGGTGATGTTAATGCACCAGAGTACATTCACAATGGGTTCGTACCCGGAAAGTCTGTATAAATCATATCAACCCTACAAGCACGTGCTTTACTTTCACATGGTTGCGAGGGTTATCTAGCTACTGTTCATGACATGGATGTCGAATCTCCATCAATTTAGAATCAGCCAATAGTGTCAGAATTTCTAGACGTATTTCCAGAAGAACTTCCGGGCATACCACCTGCACGTGAAGTAGAGTTTAATATCGAGCTCATCCCAGGAGCTGACCCGATTTCCAAGGCTCCTTATCGCATGGATCCCATCGAGTTGAAGGAGTTAAAGGACCAATTGCAAGAAGTTCTGTAAAGAGGCTTTATTCGACCAAACGCATCTCCATGGGGCGCACCAGTCTTATTCGTGAAGAAGAAGGACGACAGTATGCGTCTTTGCATAGATTATCGCGAGCTCAACAAGATCACCATCAGGAATAGGTATCCTTTACGATGCATTCACGACTTGTTTGACTAACTCCAAGGGGCCAAACATTTCTCCAAAATTAATCTGAGGTCGGGCTATCATCAGAAACGGGTTAAAGAGCAGGACATCGCCAACACTGCTTTCCGTACACGCTATGGGCACTACGAATTTGTAGTCATGCCATTTGGCCTTACCAATGCTCTAGTTGTTTTCATGGGTATGATGAACAGAATCTTTCATGAATTTATGGACAAGTTCGTCATTGTCTTCATTGACGACATCCTGATATTCTCAAAGTCCAAGGAAGAACACGAAGACCATCTTCGTACAGTGTTACAGATTCTTCGCCAGAAGCAGTTGTATGCTAAATTCTCCAAGTGTGAGTTCTGGTTAGACAATGTGGCGTTCTTAGGTCACATTGTATCAGCAGAAGGAATCACCATGGATCCAGCAAAGGTTGAGGCTATTACCAAATGGCCAAGACCGACATCAGCGACTGAAGTTCACAGTTTCCTAGGCTTAGCTGGTTACTACCGTAGGTTCGTAGAGAACTTTTCCTGTTTAGCACTACCATTGACCAAACTGATGCGGAAATGGGAGAAATTCGTCTGGACTAAAGAAAGAGAGAAGAGCTTTGAAGACCTAAAGCAGAAGTTAGTATCTGCACCGGTTCTTACTCTCCCATCTGGTACAAGTGGATTTCAAATCTATAGTGATGCTTCAGGGAAGGGACTTGGCTGTATTCTTATGCAACATGGGAAAGTGATCGCGTACGCTTCAGGGAAGGTTAAGCCTTATGAGGAAAATTACCCTACGCATGCCTTGGAACTTGCAGCAGTCGTGTTTGCATTGAAGATATGGAGGCACTACTTGTATGGAGAATCATGTGACATTTTCACAGACCACAAGAGTTTGAAGTACATCTTCACTCAACGTGAACTAAACATGAGACAGAGGAGATGGTTAGAGTTGGGGAAGGATTATGACATTAATCTGCAGTATCATCCCGGCAAGGCGAATGTAGTGGCAGATACACTTAGTAGAAAGTCCGGAATGATAAACGACATTAAAATTTAGGAGGAAATTATAAGAGACTTGGAGCGACTAGACATTAAGATCATGGTAAGTGGACAACATAATTACTGGGTTAATCTTAGAGTAGAACCCGAGTTACTCTCTAGGATCAAGGGAGCTCAGAAGGATGATGGTGAAATCTGGGCGATAATTCAGAATTTGGAGAAGCAGACAGAATTTCGGGTAGACGCTGATGGTATCTTATGGCAGGGCACGAGACTTTGTGTTCCTGATGATCAAGAACTCTAGGAAGCATTGTTGGCTGAGGCTCATAGCTCCCCATTCTCCATTCATCCTGGTTCGACCAAGTAGTACCACGACATCAATCAATACTTTTGGTGAAGTGGTATGAAATAGGATGTTGCGACTTACGTCTCCAAATGTCTTACCTGCCAGCAGGTTAAGATCGAGCATCAACGATCTAGCGGGCTCCTACAACCGTTAGATATTCCAGAGTGGAAGTGGGACAAGATCACCATGGATTTTGTTACCAGTCTTCCGAAGACAAAGAGGAGGCACGATGCGATTTGGGTTATCGTTGATCGACTTACTAAGTCAGCTCATTTCTTACTGATCCGCAAGGAAGATTCGGTCAGTAAACTCGCCGATACTTGCAAGAAGGAGATCATGAGACTTCATGGTGCTCCATCCAGCATCATCTCGGATAGAGATCCTCGTTTCACTTTATGATTTGGAGGAGTCTGTAGAAAGCTTGGGGTACAAAACTTAAGCTTAGCACGACTTTTCATCCTCAAACAGATGGGCAATCGGAGCGAACGATTTAGACATTAGAAGACATGTTGAGGTCATGTGCGTTGGAATGGACGAGAGATTGGGACGATTATATCTGTTTGGTAGATTTTGCATACAACAACAGTTGGCACGCAAGTATTAAGTATGCTCCATTCGAGATGTTGTATGGCAGGAAGTGTGGCGCCCCAATCTACTGGGATTAGTTTGGTGAGCGAACACTTGAAGGACCAGAAATGATAGAGTTGACCAATGAGAAGGTCACTGTAGCTAAGCAGAAATTGTAAGAAGCACGATCACGTTAGAAGAGTTACGCCGACAAGCATCGTAGGGACTTACATTTTAACGTAGGAGATCACGTCTTCCTTAAGGTATCACCGGCACGTGGTGTTAGACGTTTTGGAATCAAAGGGAAGCTCAGTCCACGATTCATCGGACCGTTTGATGTCATTGAGCGTGTAGGTGAAGTATCTTATCGTTTAGCGTTACCTCCATAGCTTTGTCATGTTCACGATGTGTTCCATGTGTCCTTACTTAGAAGATACAAGTATCATCCCCTTCACATGGTTCAGTATCCACTGGAACATATTCGTGAAGACCTTACCTTCATAGAGGAACCCGAACGAGTTCTTGACAGGCAAGAACGAGTCATGATGAGGAAGACGATTCCATTCGTCAAAATCCTTTGGAGGGATCATACCGAGCGGGAAGACACTTGGGAGATCGAGGAGTCTATCCGGACTTCTTACCCTCATTTCAAGTTTTGAATTCGGGTATGTTCTTTTTTTTCAGTTTGCGCTATCTATAATTCGGGGACGAATTATTCTTTTTAGGGGGGAAGAGTTGTAAAACCCGCATACTTTTACCATGAACGGTACACTTATCATCGTACGTACATGATTAAAACTTTCCTTTTATAACATGTTTATGTTTCACGAATATTAATTACAAGAATTACGTACGTATAGTTACACGATGAGTATGAAGTATGTATAAATGCACGATAATTATTACCAACAATAATTATAGTCACGAACATGAAAACATGAACGTAAATAACCACGAACATATTATTAGGTAATTACGTAATTATTATTACGACTACGTACAAGTATATATAATAACACAAACAATTAATAATAATGTCACGTAAATACGAGCACGGTAACACGTAAAATATTAGAACACGAAAAACTATGTGTTTCCCCTTAATAAGTGTGAAAACACTTATCCTTTTACCACTTATTTCCAATAATAACAAGACCAAAACGTGTATTTTATGTCGTAAAAGTCGGAATTATGCGTGGTTTATGTTTTTATTGTGTTTTAGGACCAAAAGATGAAAAAGGAAGAAAACACGGGCTTTCACGGGCTTTTATCGAAAAAACGAGAAAAGACGAAGTCAAACGATCAAGAATGCAAAAAGAACGGAAGTCCAAGGTCTATTCTGAAGATTTATCGAAGAAAAAGTCTAAAGACGGAAGTTTAATAAAGTCGAAGAACTCAAGTCTAATAGAAGAAGAAAATTACAAGACAAGTTCAATTTACATCGACAAATCCCGAGACGACGTCGAGAAAGACAAAGAATATAAATCGAGTCGAGAAGAAAGAAAGAAAGAAGGAAGCACATGCACCTCCCCATCTCCTATAAGTTTTCATCTTTTCTTCATTTTTATCTTTCAAGTTTAAGCTTCATTTCATCCTTGTATTTGAAATTCATTAATCAAAAGTTCAAGTTAAGCTTTTTGTTCATTAATCTCTTTCTACCTTTCTTGATTTTAGTTTGTTTTTTATCCGAAATTTTAATGCTTTTTGTGTAAACTTGATGTTTTTGTGACTAAAAAGTTTATCTTTTTATTCCTTACTAACTTTTTATACGGTTTAAGCTTTAAGCTTGTTGTGCTTATTGGCTTATTTCGTATATATAGCTTATTGTATTTTAAGTTTTCTTAAAAATTTAGTCTTTTGAAAGTTTGATTCATAAAGTTTGCTTATTTCGTGTCTTGAAAGTTATTAAATTTGTGCTTGTTTTCATTTTGTTAAGATTTAAATAAGTGCTTATTTGTCTTTGCTTATTTGTGCTTATTCGGTTCTGCTTATTTGCCTTTGAATCCCATCGTAACTGTTTTGATGCGTTACCCAGTGTGAGACCCCTAGAATCAGGCAAGGAAGCAACTAGGCAGCAAGGGGGTTCCACGTCATGGTACAAGAAACAATGAAATACTGTTGACACCAAGTTGACGTAATAAAAACATATTCATTACATCATAAACATCAGAGTTTTTAAACAAAGGTCCCAGAGTTTTATAAGCGGAAAAATCTACTATTTAAACATGACTTTGTAACATATAGTTACCAAGAATATATGATAAAGTTCTGACAGTTTTTACCAAAATCAAAGTTTATATATAACACAAAAATCTCCAAGCTGCGATAATATCCTGCGGGCTCCCATCCAAGCAAAATTAAGTATTATTACCTGAGATTAAACATGTAAAATTGTCAACACAAAGTTGAGTGATATTCATAGGTTTAGTAGTAAAGTTGTGGAACACAAGCATTCATTCGTAAAACAAGTAAATAGGGAAAATGGTTATGATCATTAACCATAGTCCGAAACCATTATTATTGCTATTTAGTTCATGAACCGAAGCTTAACTCAATGTAAGTTCCTCTAGTGAGTATTCAACCTAAATACTCAAGTAATAAAACAAATGTAATGCGTCAATGGTTAAACAACCGCAACATGGGACGGGGATTGTCAGTCCCGATCGATCCACCCACAACATTCGCGCTTAGCAACACAATTAAATTAACGGTTCATGATCAGGAGAGGAAACATAAGGGCTATAGACTAAAAGCAATAATAATAATGAAAAACTGTTGGAAATCATCTAGTTCTGGAAAGCATACAAGATCTGGATAGCATTCAAGTTCTGGATAGCATACAAGTTCTGGATAGCATACAAGTTCTGGATAGCATACAGTTTTAAATGAATGTGTTCCACCATGTAAAATCTCACCTGACGTTTAAAAACAATGTATAAGTAGTAAAATGGGGCTATGAACTCACCTTGAAGCAATAGCAACGGTAAAATAGCATAATGTAGACGTGGAGAAATAATAGCTCGAAACAATTCGTAACCTAAGTTAAATAAGATATGTATTACTATACAAGCATAACGAAAATAAACGTAGCATTTAGTCCCCTAATATGTGCTTGAGTTTTTTTAAATAAATAGATAGCTTTTAACACTTGCGAAAGTTTCACGTTTTAATAAAAGTGTAGTCATTTATCGAGATATGTTTAGCAATATTGGACACTTCACAGCCGAAACAGTTTATTTAGTTTAGTCGTTTTACGGATCAAATATACTAAATAGATTTTATTAAGAATTATTTTAAACAAATAAAATTAATAAACATATTAATTATTAATGTATATAAAAAACTTAAAACATATATTCATGTCTCATGTCACCAGCACAAATTACATTCTATTTTGAGATGATAAGTAATTTGAAATGTTGTCACTGTTATTAACGTAGCCATTGTTGAACATTCCGATATAAGTATTGTTTTCTCGATTATTATATAGGAAATAGCGAGCTCATTAATGGCTCGCAGTGTAAACTAAAAGTATCGTTAGAAAGCTAGTCGGATCGTCTATAGACACGTGTTTTATGTTTTATAAACCGAAGTTGTTTGATAGATTAAAATCGGGTTCGAAGTAAGGGTCGTGAAATCGTTTTAAAGAGAAGAGTTTAACGAGTCATTTTCGATGTTGTATACGGTTTTCGATAAAGACTTTCGGGTCTAATTAAAAAGATGCTCGTGTAGACGGCACGGCCGTCTACAACTTCCGTGATTTAACCGTCTTATGACAAGGTCTTTTTGAGGGTTAAAAATGAATCGTAAGAGTTCGGTTTGCAACACAAAGGAAGTTATATTTTTCGACCAAAATAAGTCACATTCGATATTTTTTGGGCGATTGATATCTTAGTCGTTTCTTAAGATATTTTCGTCCTTCGAGTTCCTATGTGTTCATAGCTAGCTTTAATACCATTTGCCCCCATAAAACCCGTGAGCAATCGTTTCTAGGTGGTTCGTTTAATGATAGAAAATATGGTCGAATTATACTAGTCACGGCCATTTTATCAAATATTCATGTTTGCATTGTTTTTGTTTTAGAAATAGGCCTCAAGCACAAATAAGGCTAAGACTCTAGATGCATATGCATAGTGACGATAGAATGAAAATGGTAAAAAGAGGATCAACTCACAATTAAGTTGGTTTGTGTGTATGCTTCTCGATCAAAGGAAAAAGAAGCCATGGAAACCTTAATCACATTCAACCTATACATAACCCTTCTCCAAATCGATACGAACGAAATCAAACTTCAAACCAACATCTACTAAAACCGAATCCTTGTTTACGAATGAAAGAAGAGAGTTTGCTTGTACACATCGGTTAAAAGAAGACGACTGAAACTCGTGACTCTTCTTGAAATATTCGTACACCAAAATCAATCCTTTTATCAACCAATGATTATTAATAATCCAAGAACTCCATCACTTGTAAAAGCATGAATTTAATCAGCTCTAAACTCTAAAGAGATGATTTAATTGAAGATGTTTTATGGTGTAAATGAACTTAGGATATAAGTTGAAATTACTAGCTACATCATTTTAGCAAGTTATAATGATGAAAAATAGAAATGATCATATTGATCTGTGTAGTTCGGCAACAAGGATTGAAAACGAAGTGTGATATTATAAATTTTGAAAATGAGTGAATGAGATTGAGGTTACTCAAATGTTACTAGAAATGTAAATAAACTTGCCACGTACAATATAAGAGTGAGACGTGTGATGTTTTGGTGTGAGGTGGGGTGAGTATTTTACTTGCCCCACAATTTGCTAAAGCGAGTATTATCAAAGCTCGATATTTTAAAAGTTACGTAATACAAAAATTACTTTTAAAGCAAAAAAAATAAATGCTCAATATAAAATAAAAACATTGGCATTCGGAGAACATTTATATTTCGATAAGTAAATGAGGCCTATAATTTAATAAACGTCAACGAATAACGCTTAAAGGATTATAGAAAATTTACGAAGAATGCTCGTTAAATGAAAAATGAAAATGACGACAATAGAAAATAATTCTATGTCATAATAAGGATGTCTATGGAAACATAATAATTTTGACTTCTTAGAGTCGAAATATCCATCTGTTCTCGCTCTATCGAATCGGGTAAACTTTTTTTTAAAACACGTGCGAGTGCTTTTAAATCAAAACTTTTGATTTAAATAAATATGGAAAAATAAAATAAAATTTTAGTAATTCAAAATAAATTATTTTAAATTGTTAGAAAAATAATTAAAATATAATTTAACTAAAATTCTTACATTTTCAGGATTTACGCATGAAAGTAAAAGAAACAGGTTAAACATTGTAAAATCGAAAAGTACGAATAAAAAATAATTTAATTACCGGGAAAAATACGAGTTCTTATACCCAGTACGATCGAGTAAGTATGATCGCATAAACCCCTAGGGTTTCTACTTGCGATCCATTACTGTGATCCATAGCACGATCGTTCACACTCCTTAATCCTCACCACGATCACTTGTTGCGATCGTGGGTACGATCAAGAGTGCGATCTGTGGTTGCGATCCCTGGTTACGATCGCATTGGGTGCGATCGCTTGTTTCCATCGCATTGAGTGCGATCTTACTGACTACGATCACTAGCCTACGATCGATTGTTACGATCGTAGGGTGCGATCACTTATTGCGATCAAAGGATACGATCGAGGGTACGATCCAAGTGCGATCCAGGCACGATCAAGCACCCCGATCGCATTGACTACGATCCAATTTCAAATTTTTAATTTTATTTCTTATTTTTATTTTAAGTTTCAAATTTAATTTTTCCAGCATTTTTACTTAGTATTATTTTAAACGAGTTTTGTCTTATTTTATTTTTACAAAGTTTTTAGTTTTACAAATGTTTTTCTAGTAATTTTTAGTTTAATTTTTAAAGCTTTTATTTACTCAATGACATTTACATATTTGCTATTAGTTTAAAATAGATAACCAATCCATTTTCTTTTCCACCAAGAACGACTGAGTCGCACTTTCTACTAGTAATCAATTCGAAAAGATCGGTTTTACGAACTTTCATAACTAAGCGGAAAACCTAGTTATTACCCCTTGGTGGGCCCTAGTAGCCGCGACACACAAAGAAGGAGGGGCCTAGCCCATGATTTGTTTTGTTAAAAATAATAAAAGTGGAAACATAAACATTACAGAGTTTTCATAAAAAAACAAAAACCCTAATCTCTCTCTCTTTTTCTCTTGTGGTCGGCGGCAAGAACACACCAAAGAGGTGTGTTAGTTTGATTTGTTTCAAGAATTCTAATTGTGTGTTCGTGTATTCAAGATCTATTGATTCCACGTGATTTGGTAATCCGAAAACCTTTATTTTTATTTTCTTTTTATGTTTTATGCGTAGTTAATCATGGAAAAATAAAAACAAGATTAAAAACATGTTAAGAATCATGGTGGGGTAAATTATTTGGGTTATTTTCGGGTTTAGTTATCGGCCGCCACAGAACTGAGAGTCCCACGACTCTCGGTGTTGCTTGGTTCGCATCACCACACGAGACGAAGGTCTTGGTGGTGTTGGGTCATGGCCGGCAGCATGGGGAAGGCACCCCGACTCACGTCGGGGGTGTCTTGTGTTTGGTTTGAGTCGCGGCAGCCACAGCCCCAACCACCGGCTTCAGCCGGTGGCTATTTTTGGAAAGCAGGGGGAACCGCGGGCAAGCAGGGGGAACCACCGACACACAGTCGGTGGGAACCCGTGGGTCAGCGGCTAGCCGAGCAAGGGCAAGACCACCGGCACAAAGCCAGTGGCAGTGAACCGAAGGCAGGGGCAACCGACATGGGCCGGTTTGCCACTGTTTTCGGTGGGGTTTTGATTCGGGCCGGTTCATGGGTTTACGGGTCCGGTTCACGACATGTTTTAATAAAAATAATATATGGGTTCGGTTTATTATTTTTTTTACAAGCATTTTATTTTATAAGTTAATTAAATTAATTTGACATGACACATAATTAATTTAATTAAAACATGACTTAGGTTTATTATTATTATTAAAAATACATGATTTTAACCTAAGTATTTAATTATGAAATTTAGACTAAAGTAATTAATTAATTATTAAACATGACATATAATTAATTAATATTCATGACTTAGGTTATATTAATATAAATATTAATACATGTCTTAACCCAAGCATTATTTACACTTTAGATTAATTAAATCATGTTATATTTAATTAAATCTTATAACATATAGTTTATTTAATCTACATGCATTAATTAATAAACTATGCTATTAATCACATGACTTAGTATATTTAGTCAGCAAAACTTAAGCTTATTTTATTAGCTTAATAATCCAGTTTATTTCTAAATATGGAAACTTTCTATTTTTAGAAACTTATCTATTTGAAGCAGTTAATCTATTTTTGGAAACTTTCTATTTTTGGAAACTTTCTATTTTTGGAAACTTTCTATTTTAGGAAACCTGCTATTTTTAGAAACTTACTTATTATTACACAACAAGTATAATAATACAAGAAATACAAGTAATACTTAATCAGAATATCCAGAATAAATGATAAACACAGCATAACATTAAAATCAGTAAAACAAGACATGAACATATAAAACAAGTTAAGACATGATATAGAACGAGTTACGTACCACAGTAATCAGAACACTTATAAACGTATATTACTTAGGTAACATTAGTGAGATTGAAGTAGGAACCTCTTTCGTTCGTCTTCTTCGTTCACTGGACACAAGGTACAAATTATCCGTCCTTTCAGTATGGACATTATTTCCTTATTAGGATTCCCTGTATGTAGCCAACTATTTTCCCATTATATGTTTTATATGTTTTGATTTGCTTATGTTTAATTAAATGCCTAAGCCATATACATGCATGACCAGTGTCACCTAGTTATGGAGGTACCATAACCATAACACTAGAGGCACCAGTGTTATGACTTCACCATGGCATAGTGATAGCTCGTGGCGTCCCTTTCAGCTTTTGGCCATATTATTTATGTTATCATGTGGGGCGTGTGGGTGCATCCTAGGTTAGATGTTTTTAACAGATTATTCAGGTGAATGTGGTGTGTGCCTTGCATCCTTTACAAGGAGCTGATCCCTCCTACCCAAACTTATATTAACTAGAGGCAGCCCCTCTAATTGCATGATGAGGTCACCCCTCCAAGTATTCATGCGCGTTGAGATTTCATGACCTATATTGGCTAATGGTTAACATGTTAAACAATTTTCATAAGATAAACATAAGGCTTTTCAAACTATAAAACCAGTTTTACTAAGTTACACCAGGTTTTTCAGGACTTAATCAATTCCGCTGCTATATGTTGTATATGCTTATATTATTCATGCTATGTTTGTATATCCATGCACTGAGCGTTATGCTCAGCCGTTTTTCTTTCATGTTTCCCAAACCGGCAGGTACTCAAGGGCGCTCGTAGATTCTAAGTGTAGGTGCATATGGATTGGAAGCTTACTTCCCTTCATTACTTTATGCATTTCATCATACATTTTGCTACTTATTTCCATGGATATTGTTTAGTCCTTTTCCTTTACATTACTTATGTTTGTGTGTGATGAGCTTTTACTTTGGGGTACCGATGTTTGTTTCCGGTATTTCCTTTATGGTCATGTAATGTTTAAGACATTTATCCTTGTATGCTTTGATGACACGCCATAATCACGCGTGACATTCCATTTACCAAAATGGGGTGTTACAATAAATAAAGAATAAGATAAAAACATGACCTCAAGGAGCCTTAGGGTGTGGGGCATGTAACACGAACCTTGTCATTAAAGCCTTAGGGTGTATGGCATGGTAAGTGTTGAATAACAATTTATAAATAATCAATTCCATCGTTTATGGTTCAAGGAGCCTTAGGGTGTGGATCATAGATGAGGAGCACTTTTACATCTTAAAGAGCCTAAAGGGTATATGATGTGAATTTGCTAAACTCCACATAAAGTCTACATGACTTTGGAGGAAATAATAATAAGTAGTACTATTGGCCAAATTTCGGATCCAAGAATTTATTCCCAAAATCATGTTAAATTATCCTTGATGTGGGCTTACTTTAGTGACAACGTTTTTGAGGACGAGGTTAAGTTCTAAGTTTCAGATTTACACCGTTTTTGCCTTCATTTTTGGACTAATGATTATTGAATAAATTAAATGAGCCTACGGGTAAATGAAAATATTTAAAATCTAGAGATACAACTTAGGAATAATGGAGTAGGAGTTTTGCACAATGGTCTTATATAAGTGGTTTTAACTTGAGAACTTATGGTAAACAATGATCTCGTTTTTAAGGTTGGTATGGGGAACGTGAAACTTGAGGGTGATTTATATTCATGACACCAAAAGCCCTAATGTAAGTCTTTGATTTCTTTACGAGTTTCTTCCTTCAAACATTTTGAATTTTTTTTTATCTTTTTAGTTTCCTTAGTGTCATAGTATATTTAATAAAGGCCAAGGTGGGTTAATTATGATGGAGAATGTAAATTTTGCTTTGTAACTAATGCATTGCATGAGGTCATTGCAATGGTTAAGTGTAGGGGATTTAATAAGTGTGAAACACTTATCCTTTTACCACTTAATTATAATAAAAACGAGACGAAAACGTGTATTTAATGTCGTAAAAGGCGGAATTATGCGTAGTTTGTGTTTTTATTGTGTTTTAGGACCAAAATATGAAAAAGGAAGAAAACACGGGTTTTCACGGGCTTTTATCGAAGAAAAAGACAAATGACGAAGTCAAAAGATCAAGAGTGCAAAAAGAAAGAAAGTCAAAGTCCTATTCTAAAGATTTATCGAAGAAAAAGATCAAAGACGGAAGTTTAACGAAGTCGAAGAACCAAGTCTAATAAAAGAAGAAAATTTGAAGACGAGTTCATTTTATCCATCGACAAATCCCAAGGTAAAGTCGAGAAAGACGAATTAATTAAGAAGACGAGAAGACAAAGAGAAAGGAAGCAACAACACCACAATCCTTCCACCTATAAATAGAGAAAGAATTAGTCTTTTTCATAAGTTTTTCATTATTAGATAGATTAGTTTAGGAGTAGGAGTATGTTAATTACTTTCTCTCTCTAAACTTCCTTTAATATTTTCAAGCTTTTTATCTTAATCTTGTAATCTTTTGGATCTTAATCTTCATCTTAAATTCAAGCTTTTTTAAATAATTCTCATTCTTCCTTTCTTGTTTTTAATCTTATGTTTGATTTGGTTAAATCATGTAGTTTGTTTGATCTTATTATATAATTGATTGAAGTGCTTATTTTATAGTGTTTATTATTTTTATGTGGTTGATGTTTATAGCTTATTGTGCTTATTGCTTATTTTGATTAAGTTGATCTGGTAGATTAATATTTTTAAAAGTTGATTTTATTAATTTTACTTATTTGGTGTTTTTAGAGTTTTTGATTTATGGCTTGTTTGGCTTATTTTATAGATTAATTTAGTTTAATTTTTGCTTATTTTCTTGATTAATTTTTGCTTATTTTGGCTTATTTTGACTTATTTTTGTTCCCTGTTTTTTAGATCTTGCGAAACTTAGATATAGTCTCACTTTCGTAAGATGGTTTAGGCAATTTTAACGAAAGTCAGTTTAAACATTTTTCTCCGAAACTTATTTTTCTAACTTTCCTTCGAAACTCATTTGCTCCGAAACAAAAAAGTTACGAAAATTTTTTTTAGTTTATTATCTTCCGAAAGTAGATATCACAAAAGATCCGAATGTTTTTTATATTATGATAAAATCTTGAAGGTATTTTATATATCAAATCTTTTATATAATAAAAGAATTAGATTATTTGGGAATGTTAGTGAAAAATTAAGGTTGTAGGAAAACAAGTGGACGAATCGAATGACTTGATTGTGCCAATAAGTAAAATCGGGCGATGTGATTCGCCGAAAAAGTCAAAACTGAATTCAGTTTAGTTAAAATTAAAATTTTGATGGAGGAATTTGATAAAAAAACACAAAAATATATATGTCAAATTTGTGAAAATAAAAACTTATAAAATGAGGAGAGGATTAATAAGACTTTAGTGATTGGATTATAAATAAATTAGATAGACTTAAGTGTAAACTTACAATTTTCTATATTTTTAGTAATTTCTAAATATAAACAAAATACACTCTTAAACTTTATACCCTCTAACATTTTATATTTTAAAATGTTATATTAAAAAATCAACAAAATCACATGTTATAAATTTTCAATTAAAACACAAATTGTTGTCTATTTTTATTTTAACACATAACAAAGTCAAGCAATGCACTATACGTAAGTTATTATTAACATGAATATAAATATCAAAATGAATGCAGGACCTAAGACATAGGTGTGAGATGGAAATAAATAAACGAGATTCTACATATTACAACAACATATATTTTACTAAGGCCGTTATGTGTTACTAAACACACAATGTCTATAAAAAGATAGTCAAATATTTATGCAACAAATATTTATACAAAATATCAACTAATATTATCACATAATGAAAAATCATGTAAAACTCGTGGGTCCATGAGTATCGTAACTATTTAAGTATTATAAATTTAATATTGTTTATAGTATAATATTAATCATTACGAAATTATGAATTTATAAATCGTGTACGTGTAAGGTTAATGTAAATGGTTTGTTGATTAATAATTAAGATATAACTATTTAGAATAAAGATATCGAAAGCAAAAAAGAGTAGGAAATTCGAAAAATAAAAATTGAGTTGAGTTAATATTAATTTACACGGTGCAAAGTAGAATAACAATATAATTAAATATATAAACGTTAGATTTTCTTAAAAAACATATATAATATACATAAAATTGTAATAAAAATATATTATTTAATTTATTGTTTATATTCATGTCTCGTGCGTGTATGAGCATTAAAACTAGTATGTAATTTGGTTTTCGGGCTTGGTTATTAGTCGGTAGGGCTAGCCCATTGTTTATGAGGACTATATATTGCAATCTTGTGTTAATGCATGGGAAGCAATTATTCGCGAAACATACCATCATCGGATGACGACGGCATCAATGGACAATCAGATCGACTCAAACCCTAAGTTCTCAATCAACGGTAACAAACTAACTGATATTCTCCTCTCCTCGTGTCAGTTAAATATATATTTTTTAATATAAGCTGTTACAGTTTTGCAGCTATTGAAATCATCACAGATGCAACATGGATTACGCTTCGATGATTACACTAAATATAGGTAATTAATTATTATTTATTTGGATTCAGGAGGTTTTGTGTTTTTTAAAAATATGTGTGTGTTTGGATTACAGGAGGTATTGTAGCGCGAGGTTAAGGCGATTGTATAAGTCGTTGAAGTTTACGCATGGCCATGGCAAGTATGTGAAGAAGCCTATTACCGCGTCTACTGTTGTTACTCAAGTTAGGTATGGTAGTTAGCTTGTTAAGTTATTCTGTTATTGCTATGTCGGATTTTAGGATGTGTGTCTATCTTATGTGATGATAAGCATTTGTTAACGATATTAGCCTTGTTTAGTTAAATTTGAAGAGCTTTAAGGTCGGACATTTAGGACGTTTATATGTTATGCAATGAACTAGCATTGATGGATGATGACGTGCTGATAGGCTCCTCACGTGATGGTTATTGAAGCGTATGTCTCGTTCTTGTAATAATGCACAATTGCAATTCCCCGGAATGGATTAATATTACTGTTTTGGAATTTAATACTCCCTTAATAAATTTGGACGCCGGATCGAATATTTATGCAATTACTGTTCTGTCCAAGTTTCAGTCCCATCGAATCTTAGCTATCTTATAACACTTCAATTGTTAAGCATTTTTTTTGGATAATTTGATACACACTTTCTAAATAATATTAAACATCATCCCTTTCCAATTACAGTAATAAAAAAGTTCAGCTTACGTGTACCTACAAAAATATCAATTGAAAATTAAGCAATTAAATTCCTCATTGGAAATAGTTGTGGTTATCATTCATGATGTTGTCTCATATTTGGCTAACAATATGCTTGGGCCTGCAATAGGTTTCTCCATTTGGTTCTCTATACTGCGGAAAGGGCATGGAGCCACGCCATGGAGAAGAGACAGCTGGCCGATGGTCCAAATGCTCGTCAGCGAAGCTACTTGATTGGTAGGCTTCAGAAAGCAGTAAAGTGGGCTAAACTTTTTTCTGAATTATGTGCTATCAAGGGAGACTCTAGAACATCTTTAGAAGCTGAGGTATGTTTGGGGGCAGATTTTGATCTCAAATATGCGTGTGCGCGCTGTGTGCGTGTGTGTGTATATTGTATGATGTGCACCGTCTATCTCTCTTTGCTGAGTATTATAAAATCAATTTGCAGGCTTATGCCTCCTATATGAAGGGGCGTCTATTATTTGAACAAGGGCATAAGTGGGACATCGCATGGAAGAGTTTCAAGAGTGCCAGGCAATCATCTTGCCTTTCTATCTTTTTATTTATGAAAGGAGGTTTTTCTTCTGTTTGGTATTTATTCTCTCTCTGTTAATTTTGTTGTTTTTTCCTTCATGGTAATTGATATAAACAGGGTTGTTTATGAGGAACTTGGAAAATACGGAGATCTGGAAAATCAGGTTTTGTGCCGTGAGCGTGTTGAGGAACTAGATACAAGTATGCGCTACTGTTCGAACAAAATCGACAAGTTAAATTTACAACCTTCTGAACAACACGTAGGTGACACTGAAGGACCTGCACAGTACTCTTTTAAATCTAAGTTGGAGGTAGCTGAAGCTGGACTCAGTTGTTAGATGTATAAAATTGCTACATTCAAAATCATACAAATCTTAGTTTCTTCTATTGTTCGATTTTTTGATTTCAGGCTGTTATAGCTGAAGCTACATCTCAGCAGGCTGCATCAATGACAGAATTTCATTGGCTTGGACATAGATTCCCGATATCAAATGCAAAAACTCGGGTTGTCATATTGAAAGGTTAGTTATCGATGTGTATATTGAATTCGGCAATGCTGGTTGCCTAGATATGTAGTTGTAAGTTTTGACAGGAAATCAGGCTATGTTACCAATGGCATGACAATGTTGTGCATATTGTTGTGAAAAGTGCATGCTTGATATGTCTACATGCTTAATTGTATATGATTATTCACTTTCCTGTTTTCTTATGCGGCGTGTGTTGCACAATTATCCTTTCAGCTCAGAATATGGAGAAAGAGCTTCAGGATTGGGTGGAAGGCACTCGTCATGCTGAGAAAAGACTTGCGGTTTTTGACAAAATTTTTGCTGCATATCATGAAGCCCGAGCCTCCATTCGCAATGACTTGGTATGTTGTTGGTCGCTTTGTCCTTAGTCCTTGTCAAATTCGCTCATGAAAACAATTGCTTCCTTATGAAGTGGATAAAATATGATTTTTTTTGTTTGCATATAATAATACCGTTCTCAGTGATGTGGTATGTAGTTACCCGTAATATCTGGTCACTGTACCATTTTTGTACATGTTAGTCATTTAAAGATGGAATTGTATTCATTTGAGTCCATTTGTAGCCCATACACCAAGTACTTTCAGATGTTTGTCACAATGTAGATGAATATAACATCAAGATACATAAAGCTAAACATTCTTGTATGAAAAATATCATTCTTGAAACTCTGTTTTGTAATTGGGGGTTGGTTATTAAAGGAATGAAATAAGACCATATCATCCATTTTTCAATGACTCAGATATATTTATGAATTTATTTTGATTCTGTTTACTTTAGGCCACGGCAGGAAATTCTGAAAACATAAAGGATAATTTGAGTGGCCTTGACAAAGCTATAGGAGCTGTAATAGGGCAATGGACCATTGAACGCAACCAGCTGCTCGTTAGCATAGCAAAGAGTAAACTTAACAAATCCCGTGATATCAAGAATGAGAAAGTTACAAAGCCAGAAGAACTTGTGAGGTTATACGATCTTCTTTTACAGGTATAAGTCTATATCATGTTTCATTTAATGTCTTAAGATGCTTTGTCACCGCTGACAAATGTTTTTTATTCTTGATCATAGAACACATCAGATCTTTTTGACTTGTTGAGTTCTGGAAGAGACAGAAAAGAGGAAGAAGTGGCATTATCTGAAGAATGTGAAGTCAAAACCTTGGCTTTTCGAGCTGAAAGGTTAGCGTGGCATTGTTTCTGTAAATATGTATTTAAGGCAGATGTGAATATTTGTCCACCTGGTGAAACAGATGTGGCAGGGTGGGTGGGGTGGTGGGTGAAAATGGGTTGCTGTTAAATATGGGCTGACCCGCAAATACCAATCTTGCAAGTATTATTTTTATTAAAAATACCTAGGAGGTTGTATACATATACCTATTGTTTGGGCGACCCTCCACCCTTTCCCATTTTAGCAAGCTATTTCATTTCACCAGCTTGACCCGTTTACACAACTCAATTCGACCGATTAAAAATGAGTCAAAATTTTCTTACTTCAGGCTAAATTTTACCTAATTGCCTCTTAATGGGACTTGTGAGAGGTCTGATCATTCTATACATGGCTCTCTACAAAATGCTAAAAGTCTTGATTGTGATATGGAAACCATATCAAGTAAACTGATTTGTTATCCATAAAAATGATGTAAGGTAAAACTATAGCTCGGTTTATTATTTATTCGCAGGTGCTTTTTCTTGGCTAAGTCGTATAGTTCAGCTGGGAAGAGGACAGAAGCATATTCCTTATTTTCTTTCTCCGGCTCTCTCGCTGAAAGTGCCCTGAAGAAACTTAAGAGTTTGACTAACCATGATCAGGTGTCTATCCTGTTGTAATTATGTAACTTAGTCTTCAACTCTTGACCAAAAAAATAAAATATAGTGAGCAATAAAGTAGCATTACCAGATATACAGTTTTTAATAGAAATAAGTTATTCTTTGTAACAGGCAATTATGAAAGAATTGGAGACATTGTATAATCATTGCAGATCCAACAGCTGTATTGAACATGCAACCGGGATAATGGAACATGAGAAGGCCTCAGAAGATCTTTCAAAAAGAATTTCTAATGTATCTATATCTGGGAGTGAGAAGAAGGTACGGAATATAGCTTTATTGTTATCAATGTGCTTTTTCATTGGTCTAATCATTGTAATTTTGGTCATCCGAACAGTTCCGTTAAACCCGCGTCTGAAAATGTTAAATATTTGATCAACAAAAAACGGTCATAGAAAAATAGGTCGGTATAATATGTGAAAATTACTAAAATAAACACACGCCATAAAGCTTGTGTTAGTTTATTTGCATCAAATAACATGGTGAGAATTTGAATTTTCAGCCTGAAAAGTTTCTCACAGAGAAATTGGATTCTTATGAGTCTGCTGTTGGTGATTCAAGCACAAGAGTAGCTCCTCTTATTGTGGCATACCCGCCAACCTTCCAACCAATTCCTTGCAATACCATAGTTCGAGACCTTGCTTACACCTCAATCGATTTTCCATCAATCGAAAACAGGATGAAGAAAGACACAAAGGGTTTCATTAATTGGCTTTGGGGATAAATTATACTATATCGGATTTCAGGCTTATTTTGGCTCAAGCTTCTTTTTTTTAACAGTTACGTGTTTCTTTTTATACAACAAAATGTAGTTATTCAGTAATGTTGTTACGTTCAAAAAAAAAAAAAACTAATGTTGTTGCATGATCATTTCTTCCTTTTAAAAGATAACACAGGATGCATGTGCTTGTTGGATACAAAAAATGTAGTTATTGTGACTATGGAAATGAGTGTAGTTTTTATCAGATATAGCTTATCGGACTCGTATGTAAAAAAAAAAAGCAGCAAAGACTAAGCCAACATTTGTTTGCTTGGTGGCATTTAGCAACTACTAACAGCAGCTTAACAATCGAAAGAAAACTAAATATAAACAAAATTATACTGTTCACCAAGGATCAAGTGGTAATGACTCTTAAGACAGAGATTAAAGGTTCGATCATTACTCCTTTGTACAATTGAAGATTATTTTCTACCTTTGGTGAGGCTTGGTCTATGCTTTGCGATTTGATACGCTAAAAGTCTCAAAAGCCGTTGTGTGATGCGTGCTGCAAATGCAAGCGGAGTTTAACCGCGATGAATTCAGTAGTATTAAAAGAAACACAAAAAGAATTATGATTATTATATTTAATCAAGTACCCAATAAATGCAATATTTACAAAATAAGTTACCTGGTGGCTGGTATTGGAATTAGGCCAATAACTCATATTTATCAATGTTTTAAAAATCGAGTTGATTCGGTCGGTTAAACCATGAACTGGTTCGGAGACCGGGCCGAATGTAACCGGGTTTTTACTTGTTTGAGAACCGGATTGAACCGCCGGTTTTTCGTTGACCCGGTTTGATAAATCCGACCGGTCACGAATTTTATAAAAAAAATATTAATTTTTTTTTCATAAACATTTCTAAGTTTTAAAAATAACTTGAAATGATAGTGATTAATATTAGTTAGAATAAAGTCAAAACTAACTTAAAACATAAACAATATTGTTTTATTATTGATTTATTACAAATTGTAATCATAAATTAATTATTTTTGCATACCTTTGCTATCTCTAGTCTCTAGTCTCTAGTCTCTAGTACTTATAATGTAAATTCCCCAAAAACTTGAATGTTGAAAAACTCTATATTTATGGAATTGTTGAAAAAGTTATTACACTTATACAGCTATACAATGTCGGCTATAAAATCTCTACTATTATATTGGAAATTGAAAAGCGTGGTTTCAACTTTCAATTACATAATTTTGGAATGTTGACAACCCATAATTTTAACTTTAGAAACCCTCTTATTTATATTTATAGAATTATTGGAAAATTAATAACACCCATAAGACACATACTGCTGACTTTTTACACGCTTTGATTTTATGGATTGGAGATATACATGATTTGCTTTAATAATGACTTTCAACATCTTAATTTTAGAAACATTCTGTAATGAGTTTAGCTTTTTGCAATTGGAATGGGTTGTATACGTTCTTAGCGGGAATGAGCTATAATACTTTAAAACAAATTTGAATTTTGAACTGCAAAACCTAAATAAAATGCCTATATAAATAACCATCATACAGGGTTAATTTATTCACAACACAAAGAGAAGAGAAAACATGGATGTGGTCAATGAAAGAACGTTGATGATGATTTTGAGGTTCGTTTTGACGAAAATACTAAAGGGGTTTTTGTTCGAGATCTATACATATATATTTTATGTTTTGACATTTTGTTTTTAGATCTATACATTTTAGTATTTTACCCATGTGAATTGTATTGCTTTTTTGACGCTATTTTTAGGGCTTACTTGAGTCGTACCTTGTCCACTTTAACTCTACACTTACTACTTAAATGTTCAGATGTATTCTTCACTTAGTATGATTTTTATTTTAATACATAATACTTTTTATGGCTTTATTTTAGCATATGAAAAGCAGGACTTTTCGAGGATGCGATTGTAGGTGTTGAAAACTTGAAAGGAGCAACAACACATTTGTTGTTGTTGTTTTAGATGACTGAGTGACTATGTTGCTTTGTTAGGAATCATATGACAACTCAGAGTGTGATGCTAAATGGTCTGCTTGCAATGGTTAAAGTCTGGTTCTTTAGGCACTTTAATGGTCGACACATTCAGGATATCTGTAACATAAATTGGCATTATTAACCATCCAAACCTCTAGGCAATTTCAAGCCCATTAATGATGACTCTTTGCTATTAAGATGGAATATAATGAAATATAATAGCGTATACAATGTGTGAATTCTTTTGTCACATACTCCGTATGTAATAAAATGAAACTTATTATTTTTTTTTTGAACTTAAACTTATGATTCAAACTTAGCATATCTATACTATATAAGGCGTATCCTTTATTTTTAAAATTTGAAAACTTAAAAACAAAAACAAAAAACAGAATCTACTAGATTTAGACTTTTTAAAACATGATAGTACAACTTTTCAAAATGAAAAATGGAAAATAAGACCCCGAAAAACCTATACATACACGGTTTAAAAGATCAAATATTCATACGCGATTTCAAAAAATTCATCACTATAACTACGAGTTACTTAGAATCTCGTTGTTATGCATGCTCGTCTACTTTTTAAATTTCATTTTCTACTCGATTATGAATAAATCAAAAACTAACTAGAATAACAACATTTTTATCCTTTTTAACTTTCTTTATGTTTAGAATAAGGTTTTGATTTTCTTCATCATTTATCATCACAAGGGATTGATTTGAATAGTAAAAAAGAACAATATAGACTTTTTTTTTACTTGATATGTTTTTTTGATTATGGTATCATCTCTTATCATAAACCCATCGGCCAAAAATATTCGTACATATCGAAATCGTTGTTTAGTTCATTTATCAACAATGTATGTCATAATTGCACGCACTATCATAAAGATCTGAACCATCCCTACGTGCAATATTGAAAATATTGAAAAACTAATTGCATCTTAACAATACCACATCTTTTATACAACTAAGCTCAAACTACTCAAGGAAATGACTGAACATTTTAACAATACCACTTTATTTATGGAAATAGATTTAAATCTGAAAACCGGGATTTTAATGAAGGTTTATCATTAATATTACATTTGATAACTATCGAGTATTGTAACTTTATTTCAAATGTGTGTATTTTTTTCGACTCTCTTCTTACACAAGGTTAACTTTATGTTGCATTTTTTTAAAGGCGAAGTGTCAAGGTAATAGTGAAAGTAGTCAAAGAGTTTGGTAAAAAAAAGAATGTACGTTTCAAATGTCGTGTATCAAGAAGTTTTACGTGACGGGTAACATGTGTTGTTATATTTAATCTCTTAATTAATGTAATATTTCAGTAAATGTTTTTATATATTTTTTGATACATGTTAAGAATTATCACATGTTACGAGCGTTTGCAAATTCATTTTAACAATTTTACTTTAAGTCTCACCGAGCACTTCCCACAAAAATACGTATCGTTGATTATCTGTCACTAGGTGTTTCCGCTGCTATGCACGGGTACTCGTCTAGTGATATTATAAATATAAAACTAAAAGATATGAATAAAGAATACATATTTTTCATCGATTTAATTGAACGGAAAATAAGTTATAAGATAATGCAATATTACATATCAAATATAAATAATGTATACATATGTATAGAACCGGGTTGACTCGGTGGTTCAACCAGTTGAACCGGTTGACCTGTAAACCGGTCACTAGACCGGGTCAACTAAAAAATCGGGTTTTAAAACATTGATATTTATGACAAATAAATAGAATAGAAAAAGACTAAAATTGTTAAGTTGATCACTTATGAACCATTACTTGTCGTGCCTAAAGATTTTGACAAATATGGTCAGCTATTCACTTACATTAAAAAGTTGATCATTTTCTAAGAACAGTTTAGCATTTTTTGTATAAAAGTTGTTCACTTACGTTAAAAAGTTGATCACTTTTAAAGAACAGCTTATCACTTTTGTACAAAGTTATTCACTTACAAAAGTTAAGCAGTTGTGCATTTGTGTATGACCAAATTTATCAAAATTTTGCACCATAACCATGTTGTGGATGTAGAGATTAGATTTTGACCATTTTAGTTTTTTCCATTACAATATTAGGAGGTGATTTAGTCACCGTGGAAATTGATTTATCCACATAATCTTTAGAGTAAATTACATATATGTACTTACTATTTATTTTATCTTAAGAGGTGCTTGGAATAAATAAAGGAATAAGAAAGGTAATAGGAATCTACCTCCTATACAAAACAAGGTTTTTTCTAATCTTTCCCCAAAACCCTTAAAAAATGACACCTGTCAATTCAATTTTTTTAAACCGTACGATCAAAAAACACCTCTGCACACTCCCAATACCTATTATCAGATCTATGTCTATCACACTCATCTTTTCCCCCCAAAAAAACTAATTAACACGGCGGAGAGCAATGCTCCTTCCATCACAACATTTAATGCAAACAAAATTACCACTAGCCACAAATCTCACGGTAATTTTTCCCCAATTCTATTGAAGTAAGATTTAGAACCAATTAAATCAACACACAAATGATTCACTGATTCAAACAATCTCCATCATCAAAGATCCTACATCAAAATAAAGCTAGCAATTCATGAATCAAATACGCCATCCATCATCAAATAACTGCTCTATCATCAATAATTCACAAAACCAAAAAAAGGACGAATGAAGGTATGGTTATTTTGGGAAAAAACTTAATTCTATTTTTGACTACTCATCATACCATAAATTATTTTAGAAAAAAACTTTTATGATTTTTCATCAGATGTGGTTTCATCGATTATTTGATTTTTGGTTTGTTTGATTGATTTCTTAATGGAGTTATTTGATAGTATCACTTTTATGTTGATTCAGTTTAATTTTGAGACATTTTTTAATAGTTAAATTTTGTATTGTTCTTAGGACGGTGATGATGAAGCATCGTGAGGCTGTGAGCGGTTTATTGGAGGTATTTCGTATGCAAATCACTGTTGTAAAGATTAATGTTTGTATGTGTGAGATTTTGATACAGTTAAGATTTTCTAATTATATTTTTGATTGAAACACATAAAAGAAAATCACATAGATAGACATTTTTTTTATGTCTTCACAGTAAGTAGTTATGACTTGTGAGTAAACTTCATGATTACAATATTGATGATCCTTAATGGTTAATCGGGTGAGGTTATATTGGGTAAACAACCTCTCGCTCCGAGTTCATTATAATTAGATGCATCAACATTAAAAATTTATGGTGTGACCTCTTTATAAGCAGATGCATCTTACCTATAGTTTTTTTTACTGAAATATGCACCTTTTTTCCAAAAAAAATACATGGAATTTAACTCATGTGCTCATTCTGTGCAAGAAACTAACATCCTCTGGAAAGGGTGCGTCTATCGATGAAAGAAATCTGGTTAGTTTGCTGACAACTAATGCTTTTCCACTTTAAAACTACATATCAGTTACTTTTTGAAGCATCCATATAACTTGACATGTATTTTTCTTGGGGGAGCTCAACTGACAATAGATTTTCTGTTGTGTGTTTAGTCTTTGACATTACCTTCGTTTTTCTATAGGTGAAAAATGATCCGTTTGGGTACATAAACTCTAACCATAGATTGTGAAAACTAATTTGCAGCGATGGCCTCCATAAAAAGAGAGATTCCAATATTGCAAATCGATTGAGAGCAACCACAACATTGCGGCTTTGAATCTTTCTAAATAAAGGTACAAACGAAACACACCCTAACCAGTCTTCGTTTCTACATGCATTTAAGTGCGATAACGGCCACTTAAAGCAAGAGGTTAGTTTGTATGTTATCTATTTCAAGAAATAGTAGGGAAAAGGTTGTAGATCAATCCATAACTTTTACGTAGCCCGTAATTCCAGTAATCTTACTTGCTAATTAAACGCCCAAAAGGAAAATTAGTAAGTCCATTAGTAGACTAAAACCAGTATATGTGATGCTGATACATAGGTTAAAAGTATGCTAAAAAAATGAAATATACCCGTTGATGTGCGACAACTAATTACTAGCAAAGAGCGGGTATTTTGTCATTCTACAAGTGTATCCAACATAAAATTAGCAAGTCCACAAAGAGGTACTTATTAACAACCTATGATAGATTAGGAATGTCAAACCGACTTTTCTAAAAGTGGTCAAGTCCGGGTTATGTTATATCTTCATGTTTTAATGCGTCAAATGGGTAAATTTTAAAGAGATACTTACAAAAGGTATATCGAGTATCAGTAGCTCTCGTGCATAAGGTTGGAATGTAGTAGCAGTTTGTTCACTCATAGAAGAAGTTTATCAACAATACTTTAGATTCTACACATTTTACTATTTTTAGTATGACGTATACTATCCTCAATATCCAGTTAAGCTAGCCAGTTTCACTTGGCTAATCATGTGGAGTTCTTACAATCGATTAGTCTGGATACACATAATTTGTTTTCGTACTACATGATAACGTGTAAGAAATTTGGTTTGTTTTCGGTTTGAATGGCCTTTTAGCATAAAAAAGATTATTAAATAGATAACTATTAGTAACTTGCTTTTAAAAATGTTTGGTCTAAAGGAATTTTTTACTTCTACATCATTAGAGTCAAATGTATGAATGATTGAAGTTTCGTGTTACACCTGACCATTTGGCCTCATTTATGTTTTTCCTCTTATCTTCATTAAGAAGAGGAATAGGAATCTGCGTTCTTTTCAATAATTGCTAATATGCTTCTATAAATGCACATAGCATATAGAGAAGATAAAAATGATCGAGTTAATTAAGAAAATCCATATATCATACTTCCTTATTGCGTGAATAGGTTTGAAAATCAAGTATCCAGGTCTTAGCTTCATGACAATATAAAAACTACTTAAATTAATGAGATTTGCATTAAGTTTGTATTTTGTCCCTTAAATGACCTTTAACTTTGTTGTTGTTTTGGTATTAACAGTCTTGGCTAACATAAACAGACACTATTCAATAAGCTTTAACTTTGTTGTTGTTTTGGTATTAACAGTCTTGGCTAACATAAACAGACACTATTCAATAAGCTCTTAATGTAATCCTTGCTGTTACGTAGTAGTTTATTTGCTGAATTTTCGTCCCAATATTTCTGTGTTTAGTCTATTAAAAAGCGTGGCAAAATGTTTAAGACTTTGATTTAAACTACTACGTAATGCATTTCACTAAATTTTAAAAAATATGGATGCGATCAAACACCCCATTAATTGTGAGCAACAACTGTAAATTAAGCAAACATTTTAATATGATGGCAAAATCTTTTATGTTAATGTTGCAGGCTGCACAAAGTTTGCTGGTATAATTTGTTGGTGCCTCGCATTGCAAGTTTCAGATTGCCTTTGTACCATACAAGTGGTGACAACTCGGTGTTGTATCGGCTAAAGTGAAGCATTCTGTGAAACACATATCAAGTACCTGCTCTTAGCGTAAACTTCCTTAAGAAGTATTGGATCTATTTAGGGAAATTTACTTTTTCATGAATAATTATCAACGCATGAGAAGATTAATAATTACTTGAACATATTGTTTCTTTATCAAAAACTAATCATCCATGTTGTCCATAATTTTTCCTTCCAATGTTTATATTGATTTTGTCACTTCTAATGTTTATCTTGATTGTGTCTAGAAAAAACCCCATTGCTCTTAGTGTTCATTAGGTAAAAGTAATATAAGCATTTTTAAAACCAAACAACGATGTCTACCAAAAAAATTCATCATATGTTAGTTTATTGTCATTTTATATTTTTAAGTAATTTGCATCACCTCTTTACCTCTTTACCTCATCTATTAATTTTAAATATATATATTTGAAGCTAGTCGCCCATTAGGCAGGCCTTGAAACTAGATTTGCAGCAATCTAACAAGATCGTCATGGTGACTTTAAGTTCATGACAAACTCAAATTGACTTGCCTCCTCCTACTAATCCCTTTTTTTCAAAATCTGTTTCAAACACGTGTTAGATTTGCAGCAATCTAACTGTTCCTTGCTGCTTCTATATGCAGAGTTGCAACTACATGTAGAAGACCAGGCTCATGAAACTCTTACTACATGTCACAACTCCATTATTCCAATTTGTAAACGCATATACGCGTTAAAGTTGGTTATCTGCTATAGTGGAAAAAAGAAGAAAAAGACCCTTGGGTGAAGCACAATCTGCTTCAGCTTGGAAGAAAGTTGAAAAAGGTAACAAAATATACTGTAATAAATTTTATTTACCGTTAGTGTTCCAGATGCACTAAAAACTAAGACATTTATGATATCCGACTCCCCACAAAAGTTTCAATTCTACTTCGGCTTGGAAGGAAGTTGAAAAAACACCATCGAATAGAAAATGGGAATTCAAACACCTTAATAATGACTTCTCTTAATCCTATTCTTATTTCTTGAATATAATAAACAACAGTAATTAAAAAACGGAAATTGTTATGTTTAGACGAAGAGAAGCGAATTAAATATTAAGAACACCAACGTTTGATAAAAGCTACCATGTGAATTAAAAAAAGTAGAATCTTAGGTTTGATGTTTGGATTTATATCTCAAGTCAATGACCTGATACATCAAGTAGGATAATGTAAGATTTTAAAGTGAACCGAACTGGATGCAAAACTTGGAGGTAAACTCTTAGGCTGTTGATTTCATATACATGTTTCAGGTACAATAGCATGTAAGTTTTTAGCCTGAATATTCTATTAGTTCTATCAGATTATGTGACACTAATATGCTTGTTTCTCTTTCAGTTGGTTTGTCACCTTCAAGACGTGATCAGGGAGTACCTTGATGGTAAGTATCTACATAATCCTATATGCCATATGACATAAAATATCCAAAATAAAGTATTATGTTTATTGATTTTATTTCATACTGACGTTTTAGATTTTTTTTTTTTTTGCATCCAGTGACAACCTATTTTAGTCATGCTTTGTCTGCAATGGGTGGAAATGTTGCTGGTCCAGGTTAGTTAGTTGCATGGTTTTAATAATGAACCTCTTCGATCTTCTCATTCTAACAAAATAATGTTCAGGTGATGTTGTGAATGTTTAAATTGATTATGAGAAAGAAGTATGCTTTTGTGAAGATGATATTTATCGAGGAAGCCAACAATGCAATGGCTTTGGATGACATTATATTTGAGATATTCCGATAGCACTCGATCTTAGTTTAGAGAATACATTAAATAATAGTAGTATTTTTGTTTCAGCTTATTTGTCAAAAAGCTTCAAGGCCTTTCGATTGTGATCGAGATAAATCTGTGTATGTACCTCATGGATATTTTTTTAACTTTTTTTATTTTCACATTTTGGGCCTTTATGTGTGTTTTTTCATTGATAATAATTATAGTTACTTTTTCACAATTATTATTATTATGTATTTTTAATTGTCATCATTTTTCATGCAATATTATGTGAAACAACCCGCCCGTGGGGCGGGCCTTGAGTCTAGTACTAAGGAATGTAATGATTACTAGATTAGTGATTGATTGTGCTTTGTTATATATTGGGTAAAAGCCATAAAACAAACACGTACTCTTTATTTTGTGCCATTATGACAAATGAAGTATTTTTTATACTCATTTAACCAACGTATATTCAAATTTGATCATGATATCACCAATATGATAATGAAATGACTAAAATACCCTTTATATTCTTCCTTTTTTTTAATTTAATTATTTAACTTCTGAAGAACAACAAACACACCACGAGGGTGTAGTGATAGATAGGGTGAATCACTGGTTGGTTTAGTGGGATGGATTCGAATGGTGGATGGGGTCACGATCGTGCTGGTGGTGGCTGGTTATGGTGTTGTGATGTAGTAGCGCTGGCGGTTGCGTGGTTTAGACCACAACAGCGGCAACTGGTTAATGGTGGTGATAGTAACGTGATGGATGGTGGTTATGTAGTGTAAATCCGACGGAAGATCTGGATGGTAGTGCTCGGATGGTGGCGACGAAGGCGACAAGCATGGTGGTGGACAAAATACCCTTTTATCAAGAAAGACTCATTAGACTGCTATGGTTGCAGTCGTGGTGGTTTATGTTTTGAATCAAGAGCTTGGTGGTGCTCTTGTGAGAGTCGGTACTGAGTACTATATGAAAGATGTACAGAAAGTGCAACTTTCAGTGCAACTTTCTTAATCCCATGCTTATTTTGGAGTTTCTAGAATTGGATTATTAAGCTCATTTGGGGTCTTCTTACAGATGTTGTTCCTGTTTTCGGCTATCGAATGGGACCTTACTTCGTGCTTGTTGGTAAAACATATACTCCATCCGTCCCAATTTATTTGTCCACTTTTGATTTTTCAAGTCTTTCTTCATCAACTTTGACCATAAATTAAAATTTTCGTGTTATGTATTACTTGATGAAAACTATATGAATAAATTGAGTTTTAAATTTATTTTTATTCGTATAATTTTTATCAAATATTACATAATATAAAAAATTTAATTTAAGGTCAAAATTGATGAAGAAAGACTTGAAAAATTTAAAGTGGACAAGTAAATTAGAACGAAGAGAGTATATCAATACATGTTTGCATTCATTAATTTGTATATATCGTTTATTGCTGTATGAGAGGTATATAGATAATGGTGACTAAAAATGAAAAAAAAAGTGAAAAGAAGATATACATGGCTCCTTTTGTCATACAAAAATTGCAACAATTAGGACAAAAGCTAAAAATACGTAACATATATTAAAAAAAGACCGGTCTCGTCAATGTAGTATTTAAACGATCAAGCTCGACAATATATATTCAAAATTTTGATCGATCTCGCCAACTTTCCATGTAAAATGACTAAAATAACCTTATCTTCTTTCTCTTGAATTTGTTCTTGAATTTACATATAAATTTAGGGGAAAGTATCAGTGCTGTCAACAACATACAACTTACCTGCTGCAAAGAGTAAATTATTTTTATATTTACATTTTATACCCTCCAAATATTATCAATTCACATTATTAGCCCCTCACTTATACTTTGCAGCATATAACAATCCCTGCAGCACACAGCAGGGATGATTTCCCCATAAATTTAAATGATATTTATAAACTTTTTCCATATTTCAATCTTGTAGATCTGGTTTCGATATACGATCTTGACTTTGAACGTGTTATATGTTGACTTTTGAAAACCTTATCTTCTTTCCCTTGAATTTGTCCTTGACTTTTGAAAACCCCATTAAAAGCTCGTTATATGTTGTCAAATTAGCCAAGTTTCCCATTCGCATAAAGACCTTTAATTAGTGCATTGAAGGTTGCTGCATTTGGCGGTCAGTTCATGTTGGGATTAAGTCATAAGCTTCCTCAAACATCAAATTACGTGAAAGAACATCCACCATAGATGTATACACCACGACATTCGGGTGGTAGCCTTGTGCTATCATCTTATTCCATGTCTCAAATGCACCTTCAAAGTCCCCTGACTTCGCATAGCCATTAATCAAGGTCCCATAAGTTTTTACATTCGGAGGGCATGATTTTTTTTCCATTTCAAGGCACAATGACACAGCTTTTCGCATCTTCCCAATGGAACAGAACCCATTTATCATCGTGTTGAATTTGAATAATACTGACTTTGATCTTGACTATATCCTTTTGATTGGTTTCAAACAAGTCAGTACATCATTCAAAGTCAAGATCGTATATCGAAACCAGATCTACAAGATTGAAATATGGAAAAAGTTTATAAATATCATTTAAATTTAAAAGTAAATTCAAGAACAAATTCAAAAGAAAGGAGATAAGGTTATTTTAGTCATTTTACATGGAAAGTTGGCGAGATCGATCAAAATTTTGAATATATATTAGCGAGCTTGGTCGTTTAAATACTACATTGACGAGACCGGTCTTTTTTCAATACATGTTACGTATCTTTTGGAAAAGCATTTTTATCTTTTTTTATTGACGAAGGTGACGGAAAATCTGGATGGTGGTGCTCGGATGGCTGATGGAATGAATGGATGGTTGTGGTGGTTTATTTAAAGAGTATTTTAGTCATTTTATTGTCGTATTGGTGATATCGAGTGAAATTTAAATGTACGTTGGTCAAATGAGTAAAATAATAATTCGTTTGTCATAGTGACACAAAATGAAAAGTATGTATCTATTTTATGGCTTTTACCCTTATATATTTCATATTTATAATACATACATGATAAATTCATAAAAAAACTACTCTTAAATAGTAGCAACATATCAATTGGCACTCGTTTTTTATATTACAAAAAATTATACAAGTTAACATATACAACAATATATTATTTTTCATAACATGTGCATTTTTTGAATTAAAAAAATCTTCACAAAAAGAATTGATGATAGTAAACATTTTTTGAATTAAAAGTTGTTGGTCGATAAAATTTAACGACACAGAGCTATTGTTTGAATTGTAAACATGGCTCAACCAAAAGAGATTAATGACACAAACTACTTTTGAATCAAAAGTGCTTAATGAAAATTTTATGGCACAAAATTATTTTTTGTTCTCTACTACTTATAATATAAATTTCCCAAAACCTTGAATGTTAAAAAACTCTATATTTATGGAATTATTGAAAAAGTTATTACACTTATACAGCTATACAATGTCGGCTATAAAATCTCTAATTGAAAAGCGTGGTTTCAACTTTCAATTATATAATTTTGGAATGTTAACAACCCATAATTTTGACTTTAGAAACCCTTTTATTTATATTTATAGAATTATTGGGAAATTAATAACACCCATAAAACACATACTGCTGATTTTTTACACGCTTTGATTTTATAGATTGGAGATATACACGATTTGCTTTAATAATGACTTTCAACATCTTAATTTTAGAAACATTCTGTAAAGCTTTTTACAATTGGAATGGGTTGTATACGTTCTTAGTGGGAATGAGCTATAATACTTTAAAACAAATTTGAATTTTGAACTGCAAAACCTAAATAAAATGCCTATATAAATAACCATCATGCAGGGTTAAATTTATTCACAAAACAGAAAGAGAAGAGAAAACATGGATGTGGCGAATGAAAGAACGTCGATGATGATTTTGAGGTTCGTTTTGACAAAAATACTAAAGGGGTTTTTGTTTGAGATCTATACATATATTTTTTATGTTTTGACATTTTGTTTTTAGATCTATACATTTTAGTATTTTACCTATGTCCATGTGAATTGTATTGATTTTTTGACGGTATTTTTAGGGCTTACTTGAGTCGTACCTTGTCCACTTTAACTCTACACTTACTACTCAAATGTTCAGATGTATTCTTCACTTAGTATGATTTTTATTTTAACACATAATACTTTTTATGGCTTTATTTTAGCATATGAAAAGCTGGACTTTACGAGGATGCGATTGTAGGTGTTGAAAGCTTGAAAGGAGCAGCAACACATTTTTTGTTGTTGTTTTGGATGACTGAGTGACTATATTGATTTGTTAGGAATCATATGACAACTCACAGTGTGATGCTAAATTGTCTGCTTGTAATGGTTAAAGCCTGGTTCTTTAGGCACTTTAATGGTCGACACATTCAGGATATCTGTAACATAAATTAGCATTATTAACCATCCAAACCTCTAGGCAATTTAAAACCCATTAATGATGACTCTTTGCTATTAAGATGGAATATAATGAAATATAATATGTAATAAAATGAAACTTATGATTTTATTTTGAACATAAACTTATGATTCAAACTTAGCGTATCTGTACTATATAAGGTGTATCCTTTATTTTTAAAATTTGAAAACTTAAAAACTAAAAACAGAAACTAGTAGATTTAGACTTTTTAAAACATGATAGTACAACTTTTCACAATGAAAAATGGAAAATAAGACCCCGAAAAACCTATACATACACGGTTTAAAAGATCAAATATTCATACGCGATTTCAAAAAATTCATCACTATAACTACGAGTTACCTTAGAATCTCGTTGTTATGCATGCTCGTCTACTTTTTAAATGTCATTTTCTACTCGATTATGAATAGAATAAAAACATTTTTATCCTTTTTAAGTTTCTTTATGTTTAGAATAAGGTTTTGATTTTCCTCATCATTTATCATCACAAGGGATTGATTTGAGTAGTAAAAAAGAACAATAGATTTTTTTTACTTGATATGTTTTTTTGATTATGGTATCATCTCTTATCATAAACCCATCGACCCAAAATATTTGTACATATTGAAATCGTTGTTTAGTTCATTTATCAACAACGTATGTCATAATTGCACGCAATATCATAAAGATCTGAACCATCCCTACGTGCAATATTGAAAATATTAAAAAACTATTTCATCTTAACAATACCACATCTTTTATACAACTAAGCTCAAACTACTCAAGGAAATGACTGAACATTTTTACAATACCGCTTTATTTATGGAAATGGATTTAAATCTGAAAACCGGGATTTTAATGAAGGTTTATCATTAATATTACATTTGATAACTATCGAGTATTGAAACTTTATTTCAAATGTGTGTATTTTTTTCGACTCTCTTCTTACCCAAGGTTAACTTTATGTTGCATTTTTTAAAGGCGAAGTGTCAAGGTATTAGTGAAATTAGTCAAAGAGTTTCGTAAAAAAGAATGTACGTTTCAAATGTCATGTATCAAGAAGTTTTACGTGACGGGTAATATGTGTTGTTATATTTAATCTCTTAATTAATGTAATATTTCAGTAAATGTTTTTATATATTTTTTGATACATGTTAAGAATGATCACATGTTACGAGTGTTTGCAAATTCATTTTAACAATTTTACTTTAAGTCTCACCGAGCACTTCCCACAAAAACACGTATCGTTGATTATCTGTCGCTAGGTGTTTCCGCTGCTATGCGGGGGTACTCGTCTAGCGATATTATAAATATAAACTAAAAGATATGAATAAAGAATACATATTTTTCATCGATTTAATTGAACGGAAAATAAGTTATAAGATAATGCAATATTATATATTAAATATAAATAATGTATACATATGTATAGAACCGGGTAGACACGGCGGTTCATCCAGTTGAACAGGTTGACATGTAAACCGGTCACTAGACCGGGTCAACTAAAAAACCGGGTTTTAAAACATTGATATTTATGACAAATAAATAGAAGAGAAAAAGACTAAAATTGCTAAGTTGATCACTTATAAACCACTACTTGTCGTGCCTAAAGATTTTGACAAATATGGTCAGTTGTTCACTTACATTAAAAAGTTGATCATTTTTTAAGAACAGTTTATCACTTTTTGTATGAAAGTTTTTCATTTACGTTAAAAAGTTGGTCACTTTTAAAGAACAGTTTATCACTTTTGTACAAAAGTTGTTCACTTACAAAAATTAAGCAGTTGTGCATTTATGTATGACCAAATTTGTAAAAGTCTTGCAACATGACCATGTTGTGGATGGAGGGATTAGATTTTGACAATTTTAGTTTTTTCCCATTAAAATATTGGGAGGTGATTTAGTCATCGTGGAAATTGATTTATCCATAGAATCTTTAGAGTAAATTACATATATGTCCTTACTATTTATTTTATCTTAAGAGGTGCTTAGAATAAATAAAGGAATAAGAAAGGTAATAGGAATACTAAGGAATGTAATGATTACTAGATTAATGATTGATTGTGCTTGGTTATATATTGGGTAAAAGCCATAAAACATATACGTACTCTTCATTTTGTGCCATTATGACAAATGAACTATTTTTATACTCATTTATCCAACGTACATTCAAATTTGACTCTGATATCACCAATATGACAATAAAATGACTAAAATACCCTTTATATTCTTCCTTTTTTTTAAATTTAATTATTTAACTTCTGAAGAACAACAAACACACCACGAGGGTGTAGTGATAGATAGGGTGAATCACTGATTGGTTTAGTGGGATGGATTCGAATGGTGGATGGGGTCACGATCGTGCTGGTGGTGGCTGGTTATGGTGTTGTGATGTAGTAGTGCTGGCGGTTGCGTGGTTTAGACCACAACAGCGACAGCTGATTAATGGTGGTGATAGTAATGTGATGGATGGTGGTTATGTAGTGTAGATCTTACGGCAAATCTGGATGGTTGTGCTCGGATGGTGGCGACGAAGGCGACAAGCATGGTGGTGGATAAAATACCCTTTTATCAAGAAAGACTCATTAGACTGCTATGGTTGCAGTCGTGGTGGTTTATGGTTTGAATCAAGAGCTTGGTGGTGCTCTTGTGAGAGTCGGTACTGAGTACTATATGAAAGATGTACAGAAAGTGCAACTTTCAGTGCAACTTTCTTAATCCCATGCTTATTTTGGAGTTTCTAGAATACCTTGGATTATTAAGCTCATTTGGGGTCTTCTTACAGATGTTGTTCCTGTTTTCGGCTATCGAATGGGACCTTACTTCGTGCTTGTTGGTAAAACATATACTCTCTCCGTCTCAATTTACTTGTCCACTTTTGACTTTTCAAGTGTTTCTTCGTCAACTTTGACCTTAAATTAAAAACTTCGTGTTATGTATTACTTGATGAAAACTATATAAACGAATTGAGTTTTAAATGTATTTTTATTCGTATAATTTTTATAAAATATTACATAATATAAAAAATTTAATTTAAGGTCAAAATTGATGAAGAAAGACTTGAAAATTTTAAAATGGACAAGTAAATTAGAACGAAGAGAGTATATCAATACATGTTTGCATTCATTAATTTGTATATATCGTTTATTGCTGTATGAGAGGTATATAGATAATTAGATTGGTGACTAAAAATGAAAAAAAAAGTGAAAAGAAGATATACATGGCTCCTTTTGTCATACAAAAATTGCAACAATTAGGACAAAAGCTAAAATTACGTAACGTATATTATAAAAAAGACCGGTCTCGTCAATGTAGTATTTAAACGATCAAGCTCGACAATATATATTCAAAATTTTGATCGATCTCGCCAACTTTCCATGTAAAATGACTAAAATAACCTTATCTTCTTTCTCTTGAATTTGTTCTTGAATTTACATTTAAATTTAAATGATATTTATAAACTTTTTCTAAATTTTAATCTTGTAGATCTAGTTTCGATATAGGATCTTAACATTAAACGTGTTATATGTTGACTTTTGAAAACCTTATCTTCTTTATCTTGAATTTCCTTGACTTTTGAAAACCCCATTAAAAGCTCGTTATATGTTGTCAAATTAGCCAAGTTTCCCATTCGCATACAGACCTTTAATTAGTGCATTGAAGGTTGCTGCATTTGGCGGTCAGTCCATGTTGGTATTAAGTCATAAGCTTCCTCAAACATCAAATTACGTGAAAGAACATCCACCATAGATGTATACACCACGACATTCGGGTGGCAGCCTTGTGCTATCATCTTATTCCATGTCTCAAATGCACCTTCAAAGTCCCCTGACTTCGCATAGCCATTAATCAAGGTCCCATAAGTTTTTACATTCGGAGGGCATGATTTTTTTTCCATTTCAAGGCACAATGACACAGCTTTTCGCATATTTCCAATGGAACAGAACCCATTTATCATCGTGTTGACTTTGAATAACACTGACTTTGATCTTGACTATATCCTTTTGATTGGTTTCAAACCAGCCAGTACATCATTCAAAGTCAAGATCGTATATCGAAACCAGATCTACAAGATTGAAATATGGAAAAAGTTTATAAATATCATTTAAATTTAAATGTAAATTCAAGAACAAATTTAAGAGAAAGGAGATAAGGTTATTTTAGTCATTTTACATGGAAAGTTGGCGAGATCGATCAAAATTTTGAATTTATATTGGCGAGCTTGGTCGTTTAAATACTACATTGACGAGATCGGTCTTTTTTTAATACATGTTACATATCTTTAGCTTTTGTCCCAACAATTACCTTTATGGTGTAAGACCACAACACTTGAAGTCTATTCATGGAAAAGCATTTTTATCTTTTTTTTATTGACGAAGGCGACGACAAATCTGGATGGTGGTGCTCGGATGGCTGATGGAATGAATAGATGGTTGTGGTGGTTTATTTAAAAGAGTATTTTAGTTATTTTATTGTTATATTGGTGATATCGAGTCAAATTTAAATGTACGTTGGTCAAATGAGTAAAAAGATAATTCGTTTGTCATAATGACACAAAATGAAAAGTATGTATCAATTTTATAGCTTTTACCCTTATATATTTCATATTTATAATACATACATGATAAATTCGTAAAAAACTACTCTTAAATAGTAGCAACATATCAATTGGCACTAGTTTTTTATATTACAAAAATTATACAAATTAACATATACAACAATATATTATTTTTCATAACATGTGCATTTTTGAATTAAAAAAATCTTAACAAAAAGAATTGATGATAGTAAACATTTTTTAAATTAAAAGTTGTTGGTCGATAAAATTTAATGACATGGAGCTATTGTTTGAATTGTAAGCATGGCTCAGCCAAAAGAGATTAATGACACAAACTACTTTTGAATCAAAATTGCTTAATGAAAAAATTTATGGCACAAAATTATTTTTTGAATTAAAAAATATACTAGAGATAGTTAAGCGGTTATATAGTTTTTTTAAAATGAAAGTAATTTTAAAAAAAAAAGTAAGTGAGTTAGTTACATGGGTAATCAATACCATAACTCTCAATTTATAGAGTAATGGCTGATTACTTTATTTTAGGTAATGCTCCATTGCATTATAGTAAACCAAACCTTATTAATGATTATCTTTCCTTTTCTTTACCTCCTAATACATCCAACCAAACATACCCTTATATTTACAATATTGATCCTCAATGACAAAACTTGTAATAACTTGTGTGTTTACTTTTTGGGTCACACATAGCCGCCATTTCTCTACCATTATCAATTCAACCTTCGCCCAATTACATATGCCAGAGGTATTTCGATATTACTGTAGCTGTTAATCATTTATGGTTACTAGGATTTTTGCCCGCGTTTCGCTGCGGCGAGGCGTGGACGTTCTTGGGAACGGGTCCAGTGGTTGTTGGTGACTAGTGGTGGTGTTGGTGTATCAACCCAACAACCTATTATTTTGAAGTCCTGCAAAGTAAAACCCATATCAACTATTCCAAGTCCCGCCACACCTGCACGTAAACTAATTCAGTTTCAAATTTAAGCAAATCTTGCGAAAATGCATATAAACTTTACATGTAAAAGAAGACGAACAATGGACATAGAAGCCGAACAATGGACATGTGTCTTGTTGCAGTAGTAAAAAAAAGAGTGGCACAGCCAACATCTACATGTAGATTAGGCTTGGATGACTGAACTAATACATGGGCAGTTCCAGTCACGTCTACTCCACACTGTCATAAAAAACCGAATGTATAAGTCACCCTTAAAGGCAACCATCAAAGTTATATTTTGCATTTAAAAAAAAAACTACATAGCGGATAGGTTTTCTCAATCTTACATATGAGTGAAGTCCAAGATTTATAGTCCATGGAGGCACCATCAACAATTACGTAAGCAACTTCAACTGCGTAAAATTAAACAAAAACATAGTTAAATTACAACATATTTATCTTTTATGTATAAGCTTTGGTTAATATAAAAGCTTCACACATATGAAAGCAATACATACCGCACCACGTGGCTGCTGTAGCTGAAACACAATACGAACACACTTGATAGGTGAGGCATGGGTGTCGGTTTAATATCTTAAGCAATGCATACGCAAAAACCAATCGTATTCGCCTTAGTAATGGTTGCAAAGAAAACAACCTTAACTAAACACTGAACCCCGTAACTAACTCCTCGTTCACTTCATGTTAAACTGCCTACAAAAATACATATATTCAAGGATTATAAAAGTGTTATGTTACTGTTTTCTTTTTCTTCGGGAAATAAAAAACACCACATTAAAAAGCAACATCTTCTAATTTCCATTTTGACAACATTTCACCCCCAAAACCATAACTGAAATAAATTTTATGAAATATTGAAACAGTAACCCCATTTAGACCTTGAACTAGGCAAAGTTTCTGATTTTTTTTACTTATTTCATGGAGGATTAGACCAAGTAAATGGAGGTGTATCGGTAACCGATACTGCACATCATTACTTAGCTATTGCAATTATTTTTCGGATAGCGGGTCATGTGAAACAGAACACATGAACAATCTGAAAAATTCACACTCCATACTGAGTTCAGACGCGGAACATACCTGAAATCTTTCATCGCCAATCGCGAAAATCATTGGCTTATTAGTTTCAGCTTGTTCATACCCCACACGTAGCAACAGCAGACCACCCATCGACCCATATTGCATCAGGAACTCATACCTAGAATACCGAATCCGGTATTAATTAGTTACATATTCACATAGAAAAACACGTTTACAGTATAGGCTTCATTCAGAATGCAGTTTATAGAACAGACAATTACAAAGCTGAACGTTTTTATTCACCATGTCCAGTCTATGTTATCATTTGTTGCATATTTAGAGGGTGCACATATAAAGGGCAACATATATTACCAGCCTACAGTGGCATGTCCTCATAACGAAATATCCACTCAATCTCACACCTAATGTGTCTCTTCTTCCTACAGGCACATCCAAACCCGGTCTACTAGTTTACCCAAATGGAACATAATTGAAAATGACCGTATAGTTTTTCTATCTGTGACCATTAAATTGTATAAGACACTGTCGGTATTTACATACGTCGATATAGATGGTGTAAGTTGTTCTTTGTAGCCTTCGACTGAACCTAGTGCATTAAAAGAGTTACAAATGCTAGGTTTTTTTACCTTTAATATGATATGTTTTTAATTGTCATTAGAACCACATATTATTACATCAATAGTTAGAAAAATAAATAAAATTATGTAGTAGAGTAATTTTAATGAAACATACTCTTTGCGACATGAGAACTTGTTGAGCACGTCAGTCAGTTCCTTCCTCGCTTTTTTTCACTTGACCCATTTTTCTGTATTTGAGAAAGCAGCAAAAGGATTTATATCATCCTCGTATATCTTTTTATGCTTGGATTCGACATCTGAGCTGAAACCACTTTGAAGATCTTCAACTGATTGCTGCAGAAGAGATAAATGAGAAGCAAAAATCATTAAATCACGTATTTCTATATCATTAAATCAATCCTCTTATGTCTTTTGTGGAGGAGATTAAAGAATCCATGATTTATTCAGTTCTTTTATCTCCTAAACATAAATCATTAAACCACGTATTCAGATTTCAAAGTAATACCGAATGGGGTAGCACATATTGTGTGAACAGACTGTGGCACATGACAGATAGAAATCACTTGTTCCGTCAAGGTTAGTTCCAGTGGGACAACTATCCTCTTGACATTTCTATTTCTGTATGGCTGCTGACCACGTGAAAGTATACCACGAAGCAGTTTAAAGTTTTAAGGTATGGTTTGTTCGTGTTACAAATAACCGAAAAGCAGTTTCGGGTTTCCTAGATCATATACACGGAATCCACATTTCTATAGACACAATAAGCGTATGGAAATAATAACCTTGATTGGCCGTTGTTGAAGCGCCTGTTCAACAACATAGTTGATAGAATTTGGAAGCAGTTGCCATGTTATTACTGAAAACAAAGAGTTGATGAATCGTTAGATACAAAACATAATTGAAAAAGAGTAGCGTCAAAAAGTTTGCGACAGTCGAAACTAATAACCTTGGCACATATGGGTTTTGAGTCCGCCTTAAAAATCATGTGCTTTCCCTTAGGATCAGTTGGTGCTCCCATAACACCGATTTCCCCACCAAGATACGTGCAACCTCGGTTTAACCTGAGCCGCTAAAGGTTACCACAACCTGAACAACTATTTTGGGCTCAGATATGGGTTTGTGGAACGGGAAGAAAGGTCGTCACCCGCCATGGCTGCCAGCATGACGACATGCTGCCCCGCCAAGAAACGGGACGATTTCACCCATCACGACCCGAAAACCACAAACACAATAATGTAAACATCGCCCAAAGAACCTCACTCGATCATATAAAAGAACGCGATGCCTGAAAGCACAAACACATGCTACCCGGGCAAGGCACGGGTCGATCTCACCCATCACGGTCCGCAAATGCAATCATAAGCACGTTCAAACCATAAATCTTAAGATAATGCTTATTTTCTGACAGTCAGAAACCCACATTGCTGAAAACACGTGATCGTGCTGCCCCGCAAATAATATCCTTAAAAACAAATGTGAGCATGCCATTATAGGCTCATATAGGGCACCATTAATGGAAAACTATATAGGCACGCGATGGCTGCAACCTCGACAGGTTGCCCCGCCAATACACGTGTAATCTCGAGTTCATCCCGGGCCATCAAAACTCATCATAGCCCCAAGGATTGCCTGTTCCAACGATACATACTAACATTACAGTACAACGCCTGTGGGAATAATCACAACCTTTCATAAATAATACCGCCACCAAGATAAGAAAGGGAATACATCGAGAAACGAATAACATGCATAACGTGTTATAACCAAGTTGGCCATATCAACAACACTATCCGAAAGGGTCAGATCCTTCCACATTATATACCATAATTTAAAACTCAAAGATGCACGGTAAAGATGCGACCAAACGATCACCCCGCGAAGATTCGGGTCAAGCTAGAAGCAAGCCTAAACCAACATCACACATCTGGTACTATCGTTGCCTGCAATGGACAGCGGCAACTGTGACAACCCCGGTTTTTGAGGTTCGTAACTTAGTCTTATTTTTGGGGTATTTTGTGTGACTATGTGTTTTATGTGATTTATGTGTTTATATGTGTGATTTTGGAGATGAGAATGGACGAAATGAGGTACATGATTTGTAAATCTTGGTATAGGTTGGAAATGAAATGAAATGAAATGAGTTCAGAAATGAACTGCGGGAAAGTTTGGATATCGTTTTTACAAGGCTTCGTGTACGTATCGTATGTTGTATGTATGTATTAAGTATAGATTATATGTTTAGGATAAGTTTTAGAGATACTTTCCATAATTAAAAACTTTTTGAAATGACGGTTAGTTTGGAAATCGCGTAGAAAGTCAAAAAAACCAACGTAAGACTTTCGGGTTATGGTCCGGAAGTAACCCGAATGTGAGATTTAGTTTAAGAATAATATAAGTTATAAAATAAGGTTAAAAACCAGATCCTTAGGTGCTTTGGGCTTGGTTTGGGCAGCCAAAAGAAAAGGAAGAAAGAAAATAACCAAAAAGCCCAAAAACAGGCCCAATGGACTAGTAATGGGATTAGGGGGACTTTAGGACTTAACCAAACCCATCCCATAACCAAAATAATCAGATTTTTCACCCCCATAAAATCTCATAGTCTAAGTTTAATAATGGTGGAATTAGGTTTCATCAAAGACAATTTCTTCCTTTGATTTCTACGGTAAAATCTTCAAAACTCTTCTTTAATGTATGATTTTAATTAATCTAATCATGTAATTAATCAATAGATGAAGGATCTAGGGTTATGTTAAACATAACTTCTGTATTTTAATTATATAAACATGTTTAGATTAATTAGGGTTAATAATTATACATGATGTGGATAATTAATTAGACTAGTTGTGTTAAATTTGTTTTTAAAAACTGGGCAGAATTTTTGGTCAACTGTTTTGATCATATCTAGAGTTCTACAAACTTTTAAATTTCTAATCTTATGTCCCTGAAAAGGTAATTGAATTGGATTTCTAATGCAAGAAACGAGAATTAAATTGGAGGTAGGTAAGTGGGTCAAAAACAGGTTACATCAGTCGGGTGTCAAAGCAGTTTTTGGATCAGCCTGTTTACATTTTATGTTTTGAGATGATTAGGGTGCTTAGGGTTATAGATAGACCTTCAAACGAATATGGGAGTTAGTTTATATATTATAGAAAGGATATGGAGTGGGGATAAGTAAATGGAATAGGTTAAGACCCTCTGGTCATAACAAACTCTTCATATGTTCAAAATAAGTAAATTCTGGATAGGTACAAGTATATATATATATATGGAGGCCTTAACAGTAGCTTTAAGGTTGCGGCCAAATAGGAGAGTTATCTAACACATGTAAGGGCATAGGGTTGCGTTTACAGGACATGTTATTTTGGTTAAGGGGGTGTTCGACCCATAGTTTGAAGTATGAAAAACGGGACTGTTTTGGGTAAAATGTTAACAGGACGAGTTACGAACTAAACTAAGCTAAGGGCTTTATAGAGGGGTGTAATTAGATGCATATGAAATATAAATAGGGTTAAGTAGTAGGAGAAGGTTAGATATCCATCATAGATTGATGAGCCATTTTGGTATGTGGTTCATGTCTTGATTGTGTACGTTTGTGTGTTTAGATTTTGCTAGAGCGCGGATACTTGGAGAAGCTTGTTCAGGTGAGTTTCATAGTCCCATGTATTTTTATGATTTGACTTCCAGATGGGATGGAAGAGACACTATATGGTTTTGTAAAGAATGTTATGAATGTTTTTATGGTTTGTGATGGAATTGTGTGTACACTTATGTGATTAACTGCTATGTGATTCTTGATTGTATTTATGATTTGGATCGGGGGACACGTACCGTCTCAGTTATTATGGTTTGACTTGGTACTAAGGGGATGTTGACAAGGCGGGGCCTTGGGATTGGTTCATAGGTGTATGGGCGCCTATGGGATCATGGTTATTGGTAAGGCTTGGAGCCTTAGAATTGTGGTTATTGGTAAGGCTTAGAGCCTTGGATTTATGGTGATTGGTTAATCTTGAATGCTAGTTGTTAATATATAATTGTAGCACATTTTCCATATACTCTTTTGTTAGTGGTTGTTATTCACAACTTATAATTGATTTGGAGTTGGAGTCTAAACCTATGACTCTCATCAACTTTATGTTGATGTGTTTTAGTGTCTCTTTCAGGTAAGAATGTGGTTAAGCGTGAGAATAAGAGTGGCTAGCTGGGAGGCTTAGGATTGCATTGGAGGAACCTCCTTTCCTCTTAGTCTTTATTTGATGTTTGTATAAGTGATACTTTGTTGACACCTATATGTTTGCTTTGTTTATGTTAATTGTTTGTCTTGGGTAAGCGGTAGGACTGTTACCTACTTACCTAGACTCCTGAATTGTTGAGATATTGTCATGACATTTGTAATTGTGTCACCATTTTATGACATTTCTTATTTCATTTAGTTATATCTATAGACTCGCTATTGTTGTGATAATATCCATACGTCACGCCCCATATTCCGCCATGGTGGGGTGTAACAGAAATGGTATCAGAGCCAATGGTTATAGAGAATTAGGTTGCCTAGTCTCATAGCCTAGTCTATAGCTTAAGGGTCCTCGCATATAGGCGTCATAGGAGTATGTGTGCATTTGATATTAATTGATGTTATTGGTTATTACTTGAGATGTTTGTTAAGTTTTGACTAGTATGGGTTAAACCATAGTAGTTCTTACTTAGCCACATGTTATTTTCTTTTCGGGTTGTGACTAGTGCCGGTTGAACCATAATCGTCCACGCTAGTCATTGTTGTATTTTGCTTAAATTTTATATTATAGTACATAATTTGGTACATGGTAGTTTATATCTTTTGTTGAGTTATTTTATGTACCTGAGGTATAATATTTTTCTTTTTTATGTTTAAGTCATATTCCCTAAGAATCATGTGGTGGTTCGAGTTACTAGGAGTAGGTGGATAGGAAGGATTTTAAGTTGTTTCCACTGTGAGGGGCGGCATGACTTATAATTGATTATGTTTTCGTTTTGGATTTTGTCTTTGCTGTTTTAGCTAGACTATGGATTTCTGTATTCCAAGAGTTTGACTATGTTATTTTAATAGTTAGAGTGTTTAACCTTATTATTTATGTGGTTATGTGTTTAGGTGAGTTGATGGATTTATGTGTTATGTGTTTTAATGATTCTTATAAGTGTCATCATAGGAGGGAGTGCATTTGGGAAAGGGTAATTGTATAAGTATGGTGGCCAACATAGTTATACAAGTACCACAACTTCAATAGATTCCTCAGTATGATTGCATGAAAGAGGATTAATACATGCTTGTTTAGTAGATGTTAGACGGATTTAAGTATATGTATCCCGATATTACCTACATATGTATGATCCCTCGCTATTATCGATTGTATCCGTAGTAGGGTTTGTTAGCTCGCTTCTTTTAGGTATTCAACCTCTGTTATGGCGTATTCTTCGAGTTTCCTATTTCACGTGTCCGTTTTAAAATGGTGTCCTTGTTGTTAAGTAGTTTAAATAAATTGGGATCTCTTTTGGGATAATGAAATCTTTTGTTTTGAGTCTTACATTCCTTTTAGTCAGTATATATTGAAAAGACTTGGAAATCTACTATAGAGTTGGATAGTTGGTTGTATTCGGTAAAATAAGGGTAAGGTGTTGGAGTCGTGTTTGAAACAAGATGTAACATAAGAATTTAAATCAACACTTATTTATTTCAAAATTCTAAAAGACTCTCTATAAAATAAAGCGAAATAAAATTTCTTTCTAGTTAAATAGTTTATATAATTGAGTTTAATTGATTTACGTCACTTATAATTATTTATACAAGGTTAAATTGAGTTCATGAAAATTTCACATACAATTATTTATTTTATTTTTTTTAGTTAAAAGGGTTACATTAATCACTAAGATGATTATTTAGTTTTTAAAACAACTAGGATAAAATTGTTTTGGTCGTAACTTATTCTTTTTTAAAGCCTTTTGGGTGATTCAAAAGGCCAAAATTATGTACTCGGAACGTATTTTTCGAATATGTGGGATGTATAGTCATGGGAGGTTAGTAGATTGGTCAAAATGTTTGTACAAGTGTCGGGGTTCAAGGTTGAGTTTTGAATAGTAGTTTTAAACTTATGTTTTGGGATGTTCAGGGTACCTAGTCTTTGAGTTGAGTCTTGAGATCATCTAGAGGGTTGTTTGTAGATTGTTTAAGTCACATAGATGTGGGGAGGTAAAGAAAAATATTCCTTTGGGAAAAGTCGATTTTGCGCACGATTTAAATAATATGTCGTGGGGTGTAAGTTGTTTTGGTTGCCATTGGGTGTTTCTTGGATTATTTTTCGTTGTCATGGGTCATTTTGGATTGATACATGTTTTGGGTTTGAGTTTTCTTTTGAGTCTCGTGGTTTTTGACTTGTTTTAACTGGTGCACGTAAAATGTCGTTAGTTATCCATAGTTTTGATTCGTTGGTCGTGTCTGGTGGGTTCTAGATGTAGTTTTGGTTTTGTATTGATTGAGAGCATCGATATAGTCATATGAGAGAATAGTTGGAATGCCCTTTGTGATGGGGAAAGAGTTAGAAGTTCGTAGAAAGACGAACTAATGTGGTCATGAGGTCTCTTAGGAGTGCCAAGGGAGATGAATAGAGATTTCTATAAAGTATGGATATTGGCACAAGTAACGCATCATAGAGAATGTTGGAAGGGGATGTGATATTTCAAAGGTACTTGTGATATTCGTTAGGTATGAAAATTTTTCCGAAAATTTCTTAAGATTTAGTAGGTTTACTTATTATCTTGAAGTAGAACGATGAATAGAGCAAGTAGGATAAGTGAGAGGAGTTGTAGTTAGTGCCTTTCCAAGGTAATTGTTGATGGAATGATTTAAAGACAAGAGTTGTTAGAAATTACAAGGAATGCAAGATAAAAGTTGAGTTGCTTAGTAGTAGATTGGATGTGGAAAGCGGTTGAATGGTTTGATAAGAGGAAGTATTGGTCTTTTAGAATGCGCGTAGAATTTTGCGGGTAGAACGAGGTAGGAATTTATTCGTATTGCCGCAAACAAAGGGCGCAAGGAGGACGTAGTTGAAACTGCTAAGGATGTTGTATGAACGTTTTAGGTTTACGGTTATGAATTTGGCTTCACCAAAGCACTAGCAGTTTTCATAGAGTCAATGAACCGAGTGTGCATGAACGTATATAAACGAGTTGTCCTCGGGACTATCGACGACATCTTGATCTACTCAAAGTCTAAGAAGGAGAGTGAGGCGAATTATGAGTTGGTTTTGGAGTTGTTAGGAAAGGGAATTATACGTGAGATTTTCAAGTGTGAGTTTTAGGATTAAGTTGACCAGGATGAGTAGTTAGAGATGATGATATATCATGGAACCATCAAGGGGGAAGTAAAGAAGGATGAGGAAGCGTTTTGGAGGCTGAAGAGGTGGATTGGATAATGAGCCGATCTTGACATTATCGGAATGACTGGATGAATTCGCGAAGCATGACGATACGTGTAGCAACGATTTGGATGCGTACGAGGACGACAAAGAAAGGCGATTGCTTATACGTTGCAGTAACTGAAGATTTAGAAGAACTAGATAAGACTTAGTTAAGAGAGCTGGATTGTTAGATGTGCCTATAATGCTAGAGGCATTTGGTGTAGGAGACGTAGAGAATGATCTATACGGATCATGAACGTCTCTAACACATATTCAGTCCTCTTAATTGAACATTTGGCGAAGGTGATGGGTGGAGTTAAGTGATGAAGGAAAATTGCAAGGCCAAGTACCATCTGGAATCCAATGCATGAACCTGCTTTATTTTCCTGAGAAAACATATAGATTAAAATGTAGGGTCAACACGAAGTTGGTGAATTCATAGGTTTAGTTAAATAAATAAATTACTAATATGCCAAACACCACGATCATAGTAGGACAATCACAGTCCAATACCATAGTAGTTCTTACTGCCCTACAGTAGAAGCTAGACAAAAGATGCTCAGTACGCCCATTTGGGTCTATCCTGACGTGGTTCCCTCAGTCCGACAATGAAATAAACCTGTTGCTTGGCCTAAGCGTTTCGTGATAGCAAGTCACGCAGTCTGGGTGTTGTCAATACCCGAATAGATCTATTCATACATTTCGTGCTACACTATTAACTATTACAGTCCACGGGGTATGGGGCAAACAATAGGCAATAAATTGTTGTTGTCATCAGTGCATGTTTTACATATTTAAATATATATATAGTTTTTGTATGTTTTCTCCCCCAGTTATAAAATAGTAAAGATGAGGCCATGAACTCACCTTAGTGGTAGTGATGTGAGAATGATGTCACTGAATAAACTGGCACAGTATGATCACGAACTGGAGAAATTACCTAAGTAATTTTAAGTGCCTTAGTAAATGCAAAAATAACAATGCATGATGGTTGTATGGTTAAAAATGCACGATCACTAATTAATAAGCTATTACGAATGTTTAAGTGTTTACACTTATTGTGAATTGTAAATATATATATTTTTAGTTTTTAAAAATATATATATATATATAAATGGTTTAGTAAAATGGGTAATAAATTAAATAATTAGATTTTATATTATTTAATTTATTGTAAGAAAATAAAATACAATTTACTTTTCTTAAGGCTTCAAAAATATGGTTAACGGGATTTGTCAGTTTATAAGGTTTCGCGAATAAGCTTAGTAATTTGTTTAATCATCCAAACGGCTAAGTTAATTTATCAATAAAATAATGTATTAATATTTTTAATTAACTTAAATTACACTTGAGTCCTTGTTAGTATAACAGTTTACCAAAAATATCCTTTAGGGTTTCGTTCGTTAAGAATATTGCGTCGTTAGTCCTTGTCCGTTATATTTATTTACAAAAACGCCCCTAGGTCTTATAAAACTTTGGGGAAATGACCAAACACCCCCCTATGTCTCGGAATTAATTAAGTTAGGGTTAGGGTTTATTTCAAGTTTCCAAAATGATACAATTGGTCCTTGAAGTCTCGGATTATCCAAAAATAATAGTTAGGGCTTGTAACATGTTTCTAAAATGACACCTTTGGTCCTTGAGGTCTCAAAGTATTTAAAAATAATGGTTAGGGATTGTAACAAGTTTCCCAAAGTGACACTTTTGGTCCTTAAGGTGTCGGCATGTTTAAATATTAGACTAGGGTTTGTAATAAGTTTCCAAAAGTGACAATAATGACCCTTGAGGTCTCGGAATATTTAAAAAAGGCAACTAGGGCTTATATTAAGCTTTAATACTTACACAATTAGTCCTTGTGGTTTCGTTTAATTCTCGGTTTAAAACAAACACACCCTAAACTTTTGGAAATGACACATTTGGCCCTTGAACTTCTATAAAGTCCCGAAATTATATACACATATTTTATTAAGTTACAAAACCAACCTTAACTTTCACCAATTGTCAATAAGGGCACGAAAAGTCTCCCAAAACAGTTTTTGGGCTTGACTGGCCCAATAGGATTTCGGCTTGGGTTAAATGGGCCTAAAGGGCTTGTTTAATTAACTAGTAATTTACTAAATGGGCTAGTAACTATATTTTACTTGTTGGGCTTATATCTAAATATTACTAAGCTTAAAAATAAGTCATGGGCTTATTTACATTCGGCTTATTTATGGCTTATAAGAGTGCTTATATGAATCGGCTTATTTAACATTTCTAGGGCTTAAATGAGCTAGCTTATATATTTCTAAGTCTCAGCTTATATAGATTTTAGGGTTTACATGGCCTAGCTTATATAAGGTTTTAGGTTTCAGCTTATATAAGTTTTTAGGGTTTTAAATGACTTAGCTTATATAAGTTATAGGTTTCCGCTTATATTAGGTTTTAGGATTTCTATGTCTTATATAGGGTTTTAGGTCTCGGCTTATATAAGTTTTATAGGCTTATAGGAATAGCTTATATAGGTCTAGGCTTATGACTTATGGGCTTATATATGCTTATAAGTTTCGGCTTATATTACATTTTACATACTTTTGTGACATAGTAATTTACTTTAGGGCTTACACTAAGTTCCTCATGCATATTCTTACAAATCTTATGGTTTTGAAGCAAGATTACCCATGGACACCACATAAGCCGTGGGCTTATATCTTGTTAGGGGTTTGTTTAAGAGTTTTAAACATATGCATGTACTCTTAACTCCATTTTTATAACATATACATGCATGATAAGTGTAATAGGTAAGGAAAACGTTTGGGAGGGTTTCTTACTTACTTGTTTCAAGAAAACTTGGTGATGACAATGGTTTTGAAGTTCTAGATGTCGGGTTCCCCTTATTATTGACCAACGATGATCTTAGACTTGACTTGAATGCTAAAGATCTTGGATAACAAGCACTAAATGCTTGGTGAAGACCAAGAATGGGTAGAAGTAAATGCTTTGAGCTCGTCTAGGTGTTTTGTTGAGTGTGTATCCGAATATGAGTAAATTAAGTGATGTGTGAGTTCAAGTGTTTGATAAATATCTCAATGTGAGATTGAGGGGTGTGGTTTGGGGCTTATACACGTCTAAGAGAGAGTGTGTAAGCTAGATATGGTAAATATTGGTGTGTACCATGTAAGTACAAGATTTAATGAGCCAAGATGTACACTTGACCCCAAAATTCTTATTACCGTCGCATGTTTAACAACTAAGGGGACCAAGTATAACTTGAATAGTGTTTATGATAAATGGAAAGGTTGTACAAGTGAAATGTATGTGTGGATGTGTTCTAGCACACGTCTAGTGTCAAATTGGGAGTGCTAGGTGTCTTATTTACATCATATAAGTATAGCTAAGTTAGTACATTCCTTAAATGCCCAAAATGGTACATGGTGCCTTGGTTTTGAATACATACCGGTGGTATTGGCTAGTCAAGGGAAAAAGGAAGTGTTTCTATAGTGTATGGTTTAATGAGATGTGTTGTACAAAGTCTAGAAAGTCAAAAGTGTAATTGGTAAAGGTTTTTGGTATGTAATGTTATGTATATGTATACATTCGGCTAAATAGTGAGTCTAGGGTATTTTTATGTTTAAATTTTATGTCTAAATATAGTTACTAGGAGTATAGGTATAGTATTGTGTGAGTAGGTTTAAGTCTAGGTTCATTTTGGTTAAGTTTGGAGATCCTTGGTGAAAGTATGGTCATATTTAGATGAGAAAATAATTTACTTTATTAAAATGTATGACAACTTAGTTTAAATAAATTAGAATGGTTAAAGGTAATGTTTAATAATAAAAACAGTTGATGTCATAACATAATGTCATCCAAATGTGAGAAAAATATATATCTATATATTTAAAGCTTTAAAATAATTCTTAAGTAATTATTATTAATTGTGATCATGAGTTTGGATGATTATGAACCAATATGATGAATGCTTATGATTATAAATTCAGGTGACTTAAATGTCCCAAGAGAAGTGATTGTTTACTGTCCCACATGCTCATATAATGTAGTCATACAAATGTGACTGTGTCCTTATGATTAAATGTTCAAAAAATCATAATGTATTTCTATGTGATTAGATGTTTCTATGTTCTGATGATTAAAATAAAGTATGCTCATGTATGATGCATATGATTGCTCAAAATATTTCATGCAAAGGTGGTAATATATATACAGATATCATGAGGTGACGTGTACAATGATGACATAGTCAAAACCTGAAATTTACAGGTTTTACAGCATTAACCCGTTATTTTAGCTTTGTCCTCAAAGCTTAAGATGACGTTACCGCTCAGGTGAACAGATGAGGGTATTTAGCTCGAAATGAGTCTTCGCGTTCCCATGTGAACTCAGGACCTTTCCTGGAGTTCCATTGTATCTTAAATAACGGGATTTGGCTTCGCTTTAGCTTCTTGACTACTCTCTCTATGACTTCCACCGGTTATTCTATGAACTGAAGTTTGTCATTAAAGTGGACTCCCTCTAGTGGCATGGCTAGCGGCTCATCCGCGTAGCATTTCTTCAGGTTTGAGACATGAAATGTAGAGTGTACCCGGCTCACTTGCTGGGGTAACTCCAAACGATAAGCGACTCCACCGATTCTGGCAATCACCTTGAAGGGTCCTACGTAACGTGGATTTAGTTTTCCCCGTTTCCCAAATCGGACGACGTCCTTCCAAGGTGATACCTTTAGCATAACACGGTCTCCTACTGCAAACTCCATAGGTTTCTGTTTCTTGTCTGCATACCTCTTCTGTCTATCCTAGGCAACCTGAATTCGCTGTTTGATGAGAGTGATCTTCTCAGTCGTCTCTTGGATTAGTTCGGGTTCAGTCAGTTGGAATTCCCCCACCCCTGCCCAACATACGGGTGATCTATACTTGCGGCCGTAGAGGGCCTCAAATGGTGCTACTTTAATACTGGCATGGTAGCTGTTGTTGTTGGAGAATTCAACTAATGGTATATGTTCGACCCATCCTTTCCTAAAGTCGATCACGCATGCTCTTAGCATGTCTTCTAGGGTTTGGATTGTTTGTTCACTTTGACCGTTAGTCTGCGGATGATATGCGGTACTCATGTCCAAGTTTGTTCCTAAGCTTCGTTGGAAGGCTTTCCAAAAATTTGACGTAAATCTATCATCTCGATCACAAATGATTGAGACTGGTATACCATGTCTAGTCACTATCTCCTTCAGGTACAACTTGGCTAACTTGTTCAGAGAGTCACTTTCTCTGATGGGCAGGAAATGAGCTGATTTTGTGAGTCGATCAACGATAACCCAAATTGTATCGTAACCATGAGATGAAGTAGGGAGTTTGGTAATGAAGTCCATGGTGATGTTGTCCCATTTCCATTTTGGTATTTCAGGTTGGACTAACAAACCGATGACCTCTGATGTTCTGTCTTTACTCTGGCACAAGTCAGACACTTCTTCACGTATATGGCAATTTCCGCCTTCATGTTCGGCCACCAATATAATTTCTTCACGTCCTGATACATCTTTTCAGATCTGGGATGTATGGAGTACTTGGACATGTGAGATTCGTGCATGATCACGTTTCTCAAGTCTCCGTAACATGGTAACCAACTACTTCCGTGTAAACATAATGTTCTGTCTGCTCTAGCTTCCAACTTCTCCTTGCTGAGGTCAGTCCTAAGCATTCCTCCTATGTCCTCTTTTCTGATGTTTTCAGGCTTCTGTGCTTGGAGTTGAGCCTCTAATATCTGCTTGGGTAGGTCCAAGCTAATGGTCATGACTAGGGCTCGAACTCTTATGGGAGGATCAGTTCCTTTTCGACTTAGTGCATCTGCAACTACGTTGGCTTTACCTGGGTGGTATTTGATGTCGCAGTCGTAGTCGCTGAGCAATTCTATCCAACGACGTTGCCTCATGTTTAGCTCCTTCTGGTCTAGGATATGTTGCAAACTCTTGTGATCAGTATGCACTGTGCACTTTGTTCCATACAGGCAGTGTCTCAAAATTTTCAAAGCAAAAACTATAGATCCAAGCTCTAGATCATGAGTAGAGTAATTCTGCTCGTGTTTCTTCAATTGTCTTAAAGCATAGCCAATCACTTTCTGTCTCTGCATCAATGCAGCTCCTAAGCCTTTGTGTGAGGCGTCATAGTAGAAAACGAAGTCTTCGTTGCCTTCTGGTAGGGCTAAAATGGGTGCACTACACAATTTTTGCTTAATGGTTTGGAATGCATCCTCTTCTTTTTCTCCCCAATCGAATTTTATGCCTTTCTGAGTAAGCTTCGTCATAGATTTGGCTATCTTAGAAAATCCTTCTAGGAATCTCTGGTAGTAACCGGCAAGACCTAAGAATTGGCGAATCTCCTATGGTGAAGTTGGTGATGCCCAACCCTTCACGGATTCGACTTTCGTGAGATCCACTTGAATTCCCTTGTCATCGATCACATGACCGAGGAAATGCACTTTAGGAATCCAAGAATCACACTTTGAGAATTTTGCGTGCAGCTTCTCTTCCTTAAGTAATTTTAGCACTTGAGCAAGATGTTCTCCGTGCTCTTGCTCATTCTTGGAATAGATGAGTATGTCATCGATAAACACAATCACGAACTTATCCAGATAGGGTCTGCACACTCGATTCATGAGGTCCATGAATATGGCTGGAGCGTTGGTCAGGCCAAATGGCATGACTTGAATTTCATAATGACAGTAACGAGTTCTGAAATCTGTTTTCGGTATGTCCTCTTCTATGACCTTCAACTGGTGATACCCCGACCGTAGGTCGATCTTGGAGTATACGCTTGATCCTTGTAACTGATCAAATAGGTCGTCGATTCGTGGTAGTGGGTAACGATTTTTCACAGTTAACTTTTTCAGTTCTTTGTAATCGATACACATTTGGAAAGATCCGTCTTTCTTTTTGACAAAAAGTACTGGAGCTCCCCAAGGTGAGGAACTGGGTCTGATAAAACCTTTGTCTGACAGTTCTTGAATTTGTTCAGCGAGTTCTTTCATCTCGGTTGGTGCTAATCGGTATGGTGCTTTAGCTACAGGTGCAACTCCTGGTATCAAGTCGATTTGAGATTCCACTTGACGAGTCAGAGGAAAACCAGGTAAGTCGTCTGGAAAAACTTCGGGATAATCGCGGACAATTGGTACGTCCTTGATTTGTTTTTTCTCTGGTTCCTCTTCTTTGTCGGTTTTTGAAATATGTGCTAAAAAGATAGGGCATCCTTTTAGTATATACTTCTGGACTTTAGTGCATGAGATAACACTCAGTCTGGTGTCAGTTCTATCTGAGTTTCCTTCTCCTCGAACAATTAGATTTTCTTTTCCCCATGGTATATAGACTAGCTTTTTGTCGCACACGATGGTTGCGTGATATTTAGCTAACCAGTCATACCAATGCTGACGTCGAAACTACCCAAAGTTACAGGTATCAACTGAATGTCAAATGGATGATTTAGAAAATTTAAGGTACAACCTCTTGAAATAGTGTTAGTTTCAATGATTTTACCATCTGCTAACTCGACTCTGTAACAGTCATCTAACGGTGTAGGTGTGATGTCTAGTAAGCTACTAAATTCTATGGATATGAAACTCCTATCGGCTCCCATATCAAATAAAATATTTGCATAGCGATTGTTTAGAAGGAACGTACCAGTAACCATATTGGAGTCTGGGTTGGTCTTGGCGTCTCCTATCACATAGACTCTAGATGGTGCTACTCCTCTGTTCTCGTTCCTAACTGCTCGCTTTGGGTAATCAGGCTTGATGTGCCCGATTTCTCCGCAACCATAGCAACGAACTTCCCTACGAGCCATGTTACCGCTACCAGTGTGCTGGCGGTTTCCCTGCTGTCCATTACCGCGGAAGTTCTGACTGTTGCCATTATGGGGCTTGTAGTTGGTGCTGGAGTTGTTCCTGATGGCTGGAACATGGGTGTTGCCCTGTCCGGGTCTTCGGCATTCAGCAGTAGAGAAATGATGGAAATTGCACTTGGAGCACTTTGGCTTGTTGCCTGCATATGGTGGTGGTGCTGAGGAAACAACACTACAGATCTGGCCCAAGTTTTGTTTCTTTGGTGGCTGGGCTTGATGATGACTGCGGTAGTTCTCCTCAACTTTTCTCTTGTACTCAGACTACCTAAGCACATGATCACGTCCCCGTTTGTTCATCAGCTCTGTGGCAAATTCTATGGCACCCTCGACCGTAATGGGTCGGGATGCGAGTACACTGTCATGAACAGAATCAGGAAGTCCATGACGTACTTTTCTATCATGTCCTTCACGTTAGGGAACATCCGAGTACACATCAAAGTTAGCTCCTGAAATCTCTGGTTATAAGCCGTGATGTCATGATTTGAGCATTTGAGGTTCCACAAGTCAATCTCTAGTTTTTTTATTTCACCCCGAGGATAGTATTCCGTGGTAAGTCTTTCCTTAAATGCATTCCAGGTCATCCCATAGGCTTTATCATGCCCGAGGGTAGCAACTAGGGAGTTCCACCAGGTGAGAGCATGATCCAAGAGGGTACAGGTGGCAAATTTCACTTTGTTTTCCCTGGTGCAATCACTAATACAGAATACTGTCTCAGTCCTTTCGAACCATTGCATGAGTCCTACTACCCCTTCCTTGCCCTTGAAGTAACTGGGCTTGCATTTCAGGAAGTCGGGATAGGTACATCCTCTGGGAGTTCGATCTCTGGCATTCGAGTTTTGACTGTCGCCCTGGTTTCCGCGGGGGTGTGTTTCCCTGGTGGCTAGGGCATCAGCAATGCCATGACCGATAAGCACTCTAAGTTGTGCTTCTAAAATAGTCGCTGAAGGAGCAACGTCAGGGTTCTATCGAGTGACTCTTTGTGCCATTATTCTATCATACACAAAGATGAGATTTATTAGTTAGTTAGTAGGATTATTATATTAAGCTGCATAAAAATGGGTATGCATAGAATTCACAACAAATTGGATAACCTGTCAAGATTTCATAATAATATAAATTCAAACAAACAAGTAAGTGATAATATGTCAGTACTGGTGAACATCAATATAATACAAATACAACCAATCTAAGACAGAGATACAACCATCCTGTCTGAGATAGTGGTTCATATGTTTGTAGTACAACAGAATATAACCTACCTACAAAGGTTAGGTGCTACGATACGGATACAACTGAAATGAAAATACAAGTACAAAAGACCTAAATCATGCGAGCTGAGATGCAACTCAATGCTTGTCATGATATAAAAAGGAATCTAGCCTACACTAGTATGGTCGTCTGCAGGTGCGGGTGGTCCAGCTAGTGGTGTGGGTACACGATCATCCTGCATGTGAATCATCGCTCTCCTGGTCTCTCGGTAGAATCTCATGGTCTCGAGCAACTGGTGCTGACGTGCAGTATCGGCACTCCGTAGATGATCTGTCTCAGCAATGACTCCCTGATGGCGAAGGTCTGCCAGGTCTATGAAAGTCCGAAAAGTCTCCTCCTGCGTGAGGATAGCAGCCTGGGTCTCGTACGAGTGACCCTCTAGTAAAGCTAGCCAGTAGCGGAGGTAAGCAACCTCATCCAAGAACCAATGTATGTCCCCTGGGTCATACCCAGAGAACTCTGAGTGGTGTGTGACTCACTAGCCACGGACTAGTAGAGAGAACTATATCTCTCCTATAGTAAGGCGCGACCCTGATGGTCTGCCTGTAGTAGGGCATGAATAAGTGCGGTATCCTACGCCTGTCGGGCCACAGGTGCGTCGACCTGTGCCAGTAAGGCGCCAAGGCTGGGTTGTCCAGCTCCTGATCCCTCTCCTATCTCGAAGGTCGAGTCAGGAATAGAATCATGCCTCCTCTTACGAGGTGGCAGAGCACTGATGGGGTAAGGGTGATGTTCAGAAGGTGGTGGCAAAGGTGGTAAGGAAGGCACAACCTGGTCCATCTCCCTAGGAGGAGATGTAGGTACTACTAGCAGTGGTGAAGTAGGGGATATAGTAGGTGGTGATGGGGTAGGTGAATCTGAAAGTATAATGACTCCGTCTAGCTGGTCACCTCTGGACTCGGTGTCAGATACGGGTCCAACAAATACTGATGTCGGCGATAATGGAGTGGTGGTAGGATCCATGAGCTCCTCGAAGGTAGTCACAACAGTAGGTGGCGTCATGATATCTGAAAATAGCATATCAAAGTTGAGTAAGTTTTTAGCTTATACAATTCAAAAAGTTTTAAAATACACATGCGATGCGGTTTATGTCTTTTAACTACGCTCGTTAAAAGTATGAGTAGATACTTAGGTGATTTATTAACTCGAAGGTTACAAATCAGTGTGAGGTTAGTTCACATAATATGTATGCTCTATATGCTATATGCCTAACTTATAAAGGTTCCCCAAAAATGAACTTTCTTTTTATTTCACTGATTTTAAAAGTTCAGTTATAGTCCAGTTTAACATTTTTATTATATTTTAAATTTTTTATTATCGATCTGGTTCTCTATAACTATGCGCTCTGATACCATTTCTGTAACACCCCCTGATGGTCAAATGCAGCGGAATAGTACATGGGGTGTTACTTGGGTGGATCGATAGCACACAGTATATAGAGCAATGATCATAATAATCATTTGAAGCATATTACATGAATTAATTGTAAACAATTAGTATCTTGTTTGTAAAACTACATTTATTATAAAACTGAAGTAAATATTCCAGCCCAATGGTACACATGATGCTCCCTAAATGCTGGAATCCAATACATGAACCTGCTTTATTTTCCTGAGAAAACATATAGAGTAAAATATGGGGGTCAACACGAAATTGGTGAATTCATAGGTTTAGTTAAATAAATAAATTACTAATATGCCAAACACCACGATCATAGTAGGACAATCACAGTCCAATACCATAGTAGTTCCTACTGCCCTATAATATAAGCTAGACAAAAGATGCTCAGTACGCCCATTTGGGTCTATCCTGATGTGGTTCCCTCAGTCCGACAATGAAATAAACCTGTTGCTTGGCCTAAGCGTTTCGTGATAGCAAGTCACGCAGGCCGGGTGTTGTCAATACCCGAATAGATCTATTCTTACATTTCGCGCTACACTATTAACTATTACAGTCCACGGGTATGGGGCAAACAATAGGTAATAAATTGTTGTTGACATCACTGCATGTTTTGCATATTTAAATATATATAGTTTTTGTATGTTTTCTCCCCCAGTTATAAAATAGTAAAGATGGGGCCATGAACTCACCTTAGTGGTAGTGATGTGAGAATGATGTCACTGAATAAACTGGCACAGTATGATCACGAACTGGAGAAATTACCTAAGTATTTTAAGTGTCTTAGTAAATGCAAAAATAACAATGCATGATGGATGTATGGTTGAAAATGCATGATCACTAATTAATAAGCTATTACGACTGTTTAAGTGTTTACACTCATAGTGAATTGTAAATATATATGTTTTTAGTTTCTAAATATATATATATATATATATATATATATATATATATATATATATATATATATATATATATATATATATATATATATATATATATATATATATATATATATATATATATATAAATTGTTTAGTAAAATGGGTAATAATTTAAATAATTAGATTTTATATTATTTAATTTATTGTAAGAAAATAAAATACAATTTACTTTTCTTAAGGCTTCAAAAATATGGTTAACGGGATTTGTCAGTTTATAAGGTTTCGCGAATAAGCTTAGTAATTTGTTTAATCATCCAAACGGCTAAGTTTATTTATCAATAAAATAATTTATTAATATTTTTAATTAACTTAAATTACACTTGAGTCCTTGTTAGTACAACAGTTTACCAAAAATATCCTTTAGGGTTTCGTTCGTTAAGTATATTGCGTCGTTAGTCCTTGTCCATTTACAAAAACGCCCCTATGGCTTATAAAACTTTGGGGAAATGACCAAACACCCCCCCTATGTCTTGGAATTAATTAAGTTAGGGTTAGGGTTTATTTCAAGTTTCCAAAATGACACAATTGGTCCTTGAAGTCTCGAATTATCCAAAAATAATAGTTAGGGCTTGTAACAAGTTTCTAAAATGACACCTTTGGTCCTTGAGGTCTCGAAGTATTTAAAAATAATGGTTAGGGCTTGTAACAAGTTTCCTAAAGTGATACTTTTGGTCCTTAAGGTCTCGACATGTTTAAATATTAGACTAGGGTTTGTAATAAGTTTCCAAAAGTGACAATAATGACCCTTGAGGTCTCGGAATATTTAAAAAAGGCAATTAGGGCTTATATTGAGTTTTAATACTTGTACAATTAGTCCTTGTGGTTTCGTTTAACTCTCGGTTTAAAAAAACGTACCTTAAACTTTTTGAAATGACACATTTGGCCCTTGAACTTCTATAAATCACGAAACTATATACACATATTTTATTAAGTTACAAAACCGGCCTTAACTTTCACCAATTGTCAATAAGGGCACGAAAAGTCTCCCAAAAACGGTTTTTGGGCTTGACTGGCCCAATAGGGTTTCGACTTGGGTTAAATGGGCCTAAAGGGCTTGTTTAATTAACTAGTAATTTACTAAATGGGCTAGTAACTATATTTTACTTGTTGGGCTTATATCTAAATATTACTAAGCTTAAAAATAAGTCATGGGCTTATTTACATTCGGCTTATTTATGCTTATAAGAGGGCTTATATGACTCATCTTATTTTAAATTTCTAGGGCTTAAATGAGCTAGCTTATATATTTCTAAGTCTTGACTTATATAGATTTTTAGGGTTTACATGGCCTAGCTTATATAAGGTTTTAGGTTTCGGCTTATATAAGTTTTTTGGGTTTTAAATGACTTAGCTTATATAAGTTATAGATTTTGGCTTATATTAGGTTTTAGGATTTTTATGTCATGGCTTATATAGGGTTTTAGGTCTCGGCTTATATAAGTTTTATAGGCTTATAGGAATAGCTTATATAGGTCTAGGCTTATATGACTTATGGGTTTATATATGCTTATAAGTTTCGGCTTATATTACATTTTACATACTTTTATGACATAGTAATTTACTTTAGGGCTTACACTAAGTTCCTCATGCATATTCTTACAAATCTTATGGTTTTGAAGCAAGATTACCCATGGACACCACATAAGCCGTGGGGCTTATATGTTGTTAGGGGTTTGTTTAAGAGTTTTAAACGTATGCATGTACTCCTAACTCCATTTTTATAACATATACATGCATGATAAGTGTAATGAGTAAGGAAAAAGTGTAGGAGGGTTTCATACTTACTTGTTTCAAGAAAACTTGGTGATGACAATGGTTTAGAAGTTTTAGACGTCGGGTTCCCCTTATTAGTGACCTAGGATGATCTTGGACTTGACTTGAATGCTAAAGATCTTGGATAACATGCACTAAATGCTTGTTGAAGACCAAGAATGGGTAGAAGTAAATGCTTTGAGCTCGTCTATGTGTTTTGTTGAGTGTGTATCCGAATGTGAGGAAAGTAAGTGATGTGTGAGTTCAAGTGTTTGATAAATATCTCAATGTGAGATTGAGGGGTGTGGTTTGGGGCTTATACACGTGTAAGAGAGAGTGTGTAAGCTAGATATGGTAAATATTAGTGTGTACCATGTAAGTACAAGATTTAATGAGCCAAGATGTACACTGGACCACAAAATTCTTATTCATGTCGCATGTTTAACAACTAAGGGGACCAAGTATCACTTGCATAGTGTTTATGATAAATGGAAAGGTTGCACAAGTGAAATGGATGTGTGGATGTGTTCTAGCACACGTCTAGTGTCAAATTGGGAGTGCTAGGTGTCTTATTTACATCATATAAGTATAGCTAAGTTAGTACATTCTTTAAATGCCCAAAATGGTACATGGTGCCTTGGTTTTGAATACATACCGGTGGTATTGGCTAGTCAAGGGAAAAAGGAAGTGTTTCTATGGTGTATGGTTTAATGAGATGTGTTGTACAAAGTCTAGTAAGTCAAAAGTGTAATTGGTAAAGGTTTTTTGTATGTAATGTTATGTATATGTATACATTCGGCTAAATAGTGAGTATAGGGTATTTTATGTTTAAATTTTATGTCTAAGTATAGTTACTAGGAGTATAGGTATCGTATTGTGTGAGTAGGTTTAAGTCTAGGTTGATTTTGGTTAAGTTTGGGGATCCTTGGTGAAAGTATGGTCATATTTAGATGAGAAAATAATTTACTTTATTAAAATGTATGACAACTTAGTTTATATAAGTTAGAATGGTTAAGGTAATGTTTAATAATAAAAACAGTCGATGTCGTAACATAATATCATCCATAATGTGAGAAATATATATACACACACACACACACATATATATATATATATATATATATATATATATATATATATATATATATATATATATATATATATATATATATATATTTAAAGCTTTAAAATAATTCTTAAGTAATTATTATTAATTGTGATCATGAGTTTGGATGATTATGAACAAATATGATGAATGCTTATGATTATAAATTCAGGTGACTTAAATGTCCCAAAAGAAGTGATTGTTTACTATCCCGCATGCTCATATAATGTAGTCATACAAATGTGACTGTGTCCTTATGATTAAACGTTCAAAATCATAATGTATTTCTATGTGATTAGATGTTTCCATGTTCTGATGATTAAAATAAAGTATGCTCATGTATGATGCATATGATTGCTCAAAAGATTTCATGCAAAGGTGGTAATATATATACAGATATCATGAGGTGACGTGTACAATGATGACATAGTCAAAACCTGAAATTTACAGGTTTTACAGTCTAAAGCAGAGAACGCGTCAACATTTATGTTGCGTGGCTTGGACAATCATATGGAGAAAAGGGAAATAGGTTATACTTCCTACATAGATAGGAGTAGCATAGAAAGGGCGGTGTAAGGACGAAGATGGTAGAGGGCATACATAATGGGGTAGAGGAATAAGTACGATGGGAAGTAAGCATAGTATACCGTTGATAGAATAATGGTTGGTATGAGCATACCATAAGGATAATGGAGGAAGTTGCCTAGAGCATTGGCTTGCGGTTTGGAGATAGTTGGAGATTGCATTTTGTTTAGGAAGAATTCTTCTACAAAGAGAGTCACTAGTGAGAGGGGCGTATTCTTCACTGATGAGAATGTAGGGAATAAAAGAGGATCGCCTAAATTATTGGCTGAAGATGAGATAGAAGATGGTATGGAAATTAAGATTATGGAGAGACAAGCGAGAAGTAGTATGGAGGAATAATGGCTTGAGGGAGCAAAGGGTTGTCAAGATTGTGTAGTGATATAGAAGGGAAAATCGTTAGGTCTGGTGATAGGAAATGTAGTAGAAACTGCTGGATTTAATCCATAGAAGATGAGGTGGATCACCGTTATGGTGGGGTGAAGTTAGAAGCAGTCAACATATTGGACCGGAGTTGGAACGGAAAACTACAAGAGGTGGTGGCAGTGCTTAAGTAGAGGTTGAAAATGGCAAAGGACCGACAAGAGAGCTGTGTGGACAAGAGGCGTAAGCCGTTGGGATTTGAGATTGGGGATAAGGTTGTGCTATAGGTTTCACCATGGAAAGAAGTGACGTGGTTTGGGATGAAAGGGAAGTTAACACCTAGAATCGTGGGTCCATTCGAAATCTTCAAAAGGATTAGACTAGTGGCTTATAGGTTGGAATTACTGGCAGACTTAAGTGGTATGCGTAATGTATTTCATGTATTAAACTTGAGGAAATGCTTAGCAAGAACCTACTTGCAAGTACCGTTAGATGATATTAATATGCATACGAGTCTTCGTTTCATCGTATAGCCGGTAGAGATTTTGGATCGTGAAGCTAAGGCGTTGGAAAAAGTAATATACCGTAGTTATGGGTATATGGAATTTGAAACGTAGACTAGAGTTCACGTGGGAATAAGAGGAGTTTATGAGGAAAAAGTATCCTTATATATTTTCTAATGATGATCCTAAGGAGTAAATCTCGGGACGAGATTTCTATTAGGAGGGAGTGATGTGACAACCCCGGTTTTTGAGGTTCGTCACTTAGTCTTATTTTTAGGTTATTTTGTGTGACTATGTGTTTTATGTGATTTATGTGTTTATATGTGTGATTTTGGGGATGAGAATGGACGAAATGAGGTACATGATTTGTAAATCCTGGTACGGGTTGGAAATGAAATGAAATGAAATGAGTTCAGAAATGAACCGCACGAAAGTTTGGATATCGTTTTTACAAGGCTTCGTGTACGTATCTTATGTTGTATGTATGCATTAAGTATATATTATATGTTTAGGATAAGTTTTAGAGATACTTTTCATAATTAGAAACTTCTTGAAATGACGGTTAGTTCGGAAATCGCGTAGAAAGTCGAAAAAACCAACGTAAGGCTTTCGGGTTATGGTCCAGAAGTAACCTGAATGTGAGATTTAGTTTAAGAATAATATAAGTTATAAAATAAGGTTAAAAACCAGATCCTTATGTGCTTTGGGCTTGGTTTGGGCAGCCAAAAGAAAAGGAAGAAAGAAAATAACCAAAAAGCCCAAAAACAGGCCTAATGGACTAGTAATGGGATTAGGGGGACTTTCGGACTTAACCAAACCCATCCCGTAACCAAAATAATCAGATTTTTCACCCCCATAAGATCTCATAGTATAATTTTAATAATGGTGGAATTAGGTTTCATCAAAGACAATTTCTTCCTTTGATTTCTGAGGTAAAATCTTCAAAACTCTTCTTTAATGTATGATTTTAATTAATCTAATCATGTAATTAATCAATAGATGATGGATCTAGGGTTAGGTTAAACATTCTGTATTTTAATTATATAAACATGTTTAGATTAAGATAGGGCTAATAATTATACATGATGTGGATAATTAATTAGACTAGTTGTGTTAAATTCATTTTTAAAAACTGGGTAGAATTTTTGGTCCATTTTTTTGATAATATCTAGAGTTTTACAAACTTTTAAGTTTCTAGTCTTATGTCCCTGAAAAGTTAATTTAATTGGCTTTCAAATGCAAGAAACGAGAATTAAATTGGAGGTAGGGAAGTGGATCAAAAATAGGTTACATCAGTCGGGTGTCAAAGCAGTTTTTGGATCAGCCTGTTTACATTTTATGTTTTGAGTTGGTTAGGGTGCTTAGAGTTATAGATAGACCTTCAAACAAATATGGGAGTTAGTTTATATATTATAGAAAGGATCTGGAGTGGGGCTAAGTAAATAGATTAGGTTAAGACCCTCTGGTCATAACAAACTTTTCATATGTTCAAAATTAGTAAATTCTGGATAGGTAAAAGTATATATATATATATATATATATATATATATATATATATATATATATATATATATATATATATATATATATATATATATATATATATATATATATATATATATATATATATATATATATATATATATATATATATATATATATATATATATATATATATATATATATATATATATATATATATATATATATATATATATATATATATATATATATATATATATATATATATATATATATATATATATATATATATATATATATATATATATATATATATATATATATATATATATATATATATATATATATATATATATATATATATATATATATATATATATATTTATATATATATATGTATATATATATGGAGGCCTTAACAGTAGCTTTAAGGTTGCAGCCAAATAGGAGAGTTAGATAACACATGTAAGGGAAAGGGTTGCCTTTACAGGGCATTCTATTTTGGTTAAGGGGGTGTTCGACCCATAGTTTGAAGTATGAAAAACGGGACTGTTTTGGGTAAAATGTTAACAGTACGAGTTATGAACTAAACTAAGTTAAGGGCTTTATAGAGGGGTGTAATGAGATGCATATGGCATATAAATAGGGTTAAGTTGTAGAAGAAGGTTAGATATCCATCATAGATTGATGAGCCATTTTGGTATGGGGTTCATGTCTTGATTGTATACGTTTGTGTGTTTATATTTTGCTAGAGCGCGGATACTTGGAGAAGCTTGTTTAGGTGAGTTTCATTGTCCCATGTATTTTTATGATTTGACTTCCAGATGGGATGGAAGAGACACTATATGGTTTTGTAAAGAATGTTATGAATGTTTTTATGGTTTGTGATGGACTTGTGTGTACCCTTATGTGATTAACTGCTATGTGATTCTTGATTGTGTTTATGATTTGGATCGGGGGACACGTACCGTCTCAGTTATTGTGGTTTGACTCGGTACCAAGGGGATGTTGACAAGGAGGGGCCTTGGGATTGGTTCATAGGGGTATGGGCGCCTATGGGACCATGGTTATTGGTAAGGCTTGGAGCCTTGGAATTATGGTTATTGGTAAGGCTTGGAGCCTTGGATTTGTGGTGATTGGTTAATCTTGATAGTTGTTAATACATAATTGTAGCACATTGTCCATATATTCTTTTGTTAGTGGTTGTTATTCACAGCTTATAATTGATTTGGAGTTGGAGTGTAAACCTATGACTCTCACCAACTTTATGTTGACGTGTTTTAGTGTCTCTTTCAGGTGAGAATGTGGTTAAGCGCGAGAATAAGAGTGGCTAGCTGGGAGGCTTAGGATTGCATTGGAGGAACCCCCTTTCCTCTTAGTCTTTATTTGATGTTTGTATAAGTGATACTTTTTTGTCACCTATATGTTTGCTTTGTTTATGTTAATTGTTTGTCTCGGGTAAGCGGTAGGACTGTTACCTACTTACATAGACTCCTGCATTGTTGAGATATTGTCATGACATTTGTAATTGTGTCACCATTTTATGAAATTTCTTATTTCATTTAGTTATCTCTATAGACTCGCTATTTTTGTGATGATATCCATACGTCGCTCCCCATATTCCGCCATGGTGGGTGTGACACGCTATTGTTGTGATGATATCCATACGTCGCGCCCCATATTCCGCCATGGTGGGGTGTGACAGAATAACATGTAGCCCATGTTACCTCTATAGAATCACAAACTTTCATAAACAATACCGCCACCAAGATAAGAAAGGCAATACATCGAGAAACGAATAACACGCATAACGTGTTATAACCAAGTTGGCCATAGCAACAACACTATCTGAAAGGGTCAGATCCTTCCACATTATATACCATAATTTAAAACTCAAAGATGCACGGTAAAGATGCAACCAAACGATCATCCTGCGAAGATTCGGGTCAAGCTAGAAGCAAGCCCAAACCAGCATCACACATCTGGTACTATCGTCGCCTGCAATGGACAGCGGCAACGAAATCATTGCATACGGTGAAACCCGCCATGGCTGCAAGCACGATGGCGTGCTGTCTTGCCAATATACGTGCTGAATTAACCCCAACGCAATCCTAAAACCACGAACGCAATAGTTTTGGTATTTCAAAAGCAATCCTGAAACTACACAGTTTAAAAACCCATAAATCCTTAATTTAAGAATCCACGTAATGAAACATAAAATTAATCACGGTTAAACCCAAATTCATGGAATTCCAACTTAAGTATTCAAAATAACCAAATGTCAATACACCCATAAAATTTATAAAAAAACATCAATTACCGTCGGTCGAAGCAACCGAAATACATGTGAAAGACCCATAGTTTCAAACTTTAGCGCCACCTTTTAATTATGAGTCACGGATAGGCAAAAAACCGAGGGAAAAGATATATCCGCCATGGCGGCAAGACTACTAAGCTTGCCCCGCCACAATACGAATAACCCAACCAGCGGAATATCCACCCAAATAATTGTGAAACACCAATAATATTTCTCATTTTACAAATAACAAAAGGGAAGTGCAACACGTATTCAAACAGGTAGGTCTAAAATAATCACAATTTTGGAAACAACCCATTAGACATCGATCCCATTCGCTACCCGACATATAGCGGCAACGAAAGGACCGGTGGCAACAACGGTCACCAAACAGCCATTGAGATCATATTGTCTTACAACAACATCAGATTTACCTCATAACTTTTGTAGTAGTCGTGACAAAAACAAAAAGGCCTCTATATCATTAGTTTTTTCATCCTATCTAAAACAGACACCCTTTTAATCTTTGATTAGATAAGCAGCTTAGAATATGAAATTAAACTCAAGCCCATAAACTTCCTTATCATTTAACTTACCATTCGAAAAGCCATATTTTGATTCAAGAAAATCCTCAAAAACACCAATTGGATAATCGTACTTGTAAAAATAAAAAATTAAGTAACCAATTTAAGCAAGGATAAAAGCAGAAACACTCACTGAACATAAAGATAGATCCATCCATGGCAATTAGGGTACCAGCAAAACCCAAGGAAACCAAAGATGGAAGTCGACACTGTAGACAGACCAATAATAAAGTAAATCCCGATCAAAAACCTCGAGGGAAGTGATATATATAGGAACGCTACAGTAAAGGACACGGGGCATCTTAGATCCATCCCGTTCCCGGCAATAACTTTTTCCTCCAATCTCAACCGCAAGATCATATTTTGTGTACCACCAACCCATAACGGAAAACGGCGAAACGCCAATCAATGGATGAGGCCAATTGTTAACCCGTAACCCGTTCCGTTTAGCAAATGGACGGCACTGATCATCTTTTAAGATACAAAATTGGCAAACGTGGGTGAGTTTCGTTTTTTATTAGATCTACAGTGGAGGAGAAGACTGAGGTGTGTGTGTTTGTGAGGCAAGGTAATATAATATGCTTTGTGTGAGGGGGTCAATGTTCCTAGGGAAACGTGATTCCCCTCTTTTATTATAATAAAGAACTTTTGTTAGAATCTTTTTTTTCATTAACAGAGATGATAATTAAGGATCATGAATAGTAGTTAATTTTTATTTGCTTTAAATATTAAGAAGAATGTTATATCATTGAATTTTTTTTGCACCTATTAGTCACAAAGGATATTCTCAATATATATAATTTTTCCAAAATCCATGCATATGAATATGCAATGATTGATTATTGTAAATATATATCGACATTTTTGTTAACAGGCAAAGTACGATGGATCAAAATGAAGAGATATATTTGACTACTTCTAAATTCGAATCAAACGATGATTTACTTGAGAGTGTACGAGCATTTTATTATGACAAAGGATATGAGTTGTCTATTCGTGATTCAAAAAAAGACCACTATGTCACGTTACAGTGTGATCTAAGCGGTGTGTATAAAAATAAACGACCTGCTGGAACTAAGCGAAAAAAGAGTACCGGGTCTCGCTTGACTGGATGCCCTTTCCAGATTACACGTCAAAAAGGAAGCGATGGTGTATGGGTTCAAAGTCAAAAATTTGTCACATAACCATGATCCATCTACCGATATGTCAGGGCATCCATCATTTCCTACAATCTCTATAACTATATATAATTTGAAGGCAAAATTCCACAAAGATGATTTGGGTAATCGATCATCCGTTAGTCTTCTATTTGAGGAGCTTGAAAAGGGTGGATTTGTACATGATTTTTTACATAGTCCAGATGGGTATATAATTGGTCTGTTCATTGCACATCTTTTTTCACTTAAATTGGCTAAAGTCTTCTCTAATACATTTATAATGGACTACAGTTACAAAACCAATAGATACAGCATGCCTCTTCTTGATATTATTGGAGTTACATGCTTCAATACATCCTTTTATTCTGGTTTTGTATTTTGTATTCCTGGAGAGAAAAGATAAAGACCATTATGTTTGGGCACTAAATGTACTCAAGAAGGTTCTTGGTGATAGTAATATGCCTTCTGTGATTATGACAGACAGAGAATTAACGCTAATAAATGCTATCAAGGATGTGTTTCCAACCGTAACAAGTCTTTTGTGTGTTTGGCATATTGAAAGAACGTGTTTTCAAATTGCAAAGGGTAATTTGAAAGCGCGGAAGAATTTAATATATTTATGTCCAGTTGGACTAATTTAGTGTACTCTGTGACAACCCGTAAAATTGAACTCATTATTAATCTAAAGAATAAAAAAAATTATCGTTACAACTTTATTTCATTTATTTATTAAAACATTGTAAATCATAAACATGAAGATATCCAAAAACTAACAAATTATATTATCACTGATAATATGTACGACGGACTATTTGAAAATTTTATTGGTCATATAGAATTTTACATGCTACGTGTTAAAATTAATTACTTTGAACAATTACTGTGCTATCTGAATACCGTTATTAACTCTAACTAAAGGCTATCCAACTAAAAGATTATTTGTTTTATCTGTGTTACGTGAAAGGAGTTACTTTTAATTTTATAGGTCATATGTGTGTGAATAATAGTTTATTTTAATAGTTTATGTAAATTACCGAAATCACTGTTAATTATTAATAGAAAGTACGTCTTCAACTCACGATTTCTTCAAAACTATATATGATGGTCTATAACAAGTCTATATATCATATATTTGTCGCTTTTAATTTATTTTCGAGGTATCAAATAAATTACTGAGGCAATCACATTTTATTTATTATTTAATCATAAAATATCGTTTTTATGTCTAAACGATCACGAAAACATCTAAATTAATTTTATCAACTTCGAACTAATAAAACTAATGTTTAGAATTCATAATTAATTATAGGATCTTAATTAACTTATTAAATGACTAGAAATAAGATTGTAATTAACTTTAAAAGCCCGTAACTAGTTTTAAAAGCCCGTAAACCGAAAATAAACCCAAGTAAAAGCACCTAAACCCAAATTAGCCCATCTTAATCACTAGTTAGTGAAAAATTCGTGGCTTTAGGCCATTGGAATCTTTAGGCCGATTTAAATTAACTATAAAATAGGTTTTATATACTTAGATAATTAGGAAACCAGCTAGGATTAGGAAACTACTGGTAATACATTTTATCTAGTTGCCAAAATAAATTATATACAATCCTTGTAGTAAAATACAAGGTTCATACTTGTGCTAACCCGTATATTTGAACTCATTATTAATCCAGAGAACGAAATAATTATCGCTACAATTTTTTTTGTGAACACTATAAATTATAAACACATAGATATTCAAAAAATTACAAATTATATAATCACCAATAATATTAAGAAGGACTATTAGGATATTCTATTTGTGATATATAAATTTATATGATACATGTTTAAATTAATTACTGCAAAGTAGACAATAATTATTGTGCTAATGGGAAATCGTGATTAACTGTAAATGGAGGCCATCAAACTAAAAGCTTATGTGTTTTATTTGTTTAGTTAAAATGAATTATATTAAGTTTATAGGTCATATAAACGTGAATAATAGTTTATTGTAATAGTTAACGTAAATAATTGAAATCACCGTTAATTATTAATAGAAGGATATAAACGTCATCAACTCACGATTTCTTCAAGACAATATATGATGGACTATAAAAAGTCTATAAATCATATATTTATTAATTTTTAATTTATTTTCAATGTTTCAAATAATTTACCGAGATAATCGTATTTTATTTATTATTTAATTATAAAATATCGTTTTTCTTTCATAATGATCACGAAAACGTTTAAATTAATTTTATCAACTTAAAACTAATAAAATTAAATTTTATAGTTCATAATTAATCACATGAACTTAATTAAAAATATTGAAAGACTAAATATAAGCCCGTAACTAAATTTAACAGCCATTATGTAATTTTAAAAGCCCATAAACCCAAAATAAACCCAATTAATTATTCATAAACCCAAATTAACCCATATGAATCACTACTTAATAAAAATTTCGTATGTTTTAGTCTAAGAACAAATTAGGCCGATTGTTTTATGCTAGAAAATAGGAAAACAAGTTTAAATAATTAGGAAATACCTTTAATACTTATCTAGAAAATTATTTACTTGCCTAAACTTGACATCCCTTGTTCCTGACATCAAAAATTCGTCCCATACTTTCCCCTAGTCCCTACCAACGAAATTTTTATCAAGAATATCCCTAAAAATCCTCAAAACAAGTCGTTGTTTATCTCTTAGTACTGTTTCATCATCTACACCAATAGTTCTTCATTCCCAGCCATGATTTTTGATTTCTATGTGATAAGGTAAGCTTCAAATAGATTTATAAATAGGTAATTCTGGTTTTGATCTTCATTCATTCCAAAATCACAAAGAAAATCAAATAAAATCCTCTTTGTGTTCTTGCTTGCTGCCGGCCATTGTCACCATCATCACACCACCATTCCCACCATTACAATTGATTTCAAGGGCTCCTAAACCTCCACCAAGTACCCTTGGTCTCTGACCCAGAAGCTCAAAAAGTGTGAGGAAACCTAGACAAAATTCGTCAAAACCGATTTAGGGTTTTCTAAGAAACCCTAATTTTGATTTCTGTTTCTTGTTGATGCTGGTGTTCTTGTTACTTAACAATATTCTTGAAATAAATTCTTGTCTTCCAAGTAGTCCTAGTACAAGTTCCTAAGTCCTCCAAGTGTTCGTGTACGGGTTGTGCAAGCAAAATCCTAGACGAGCTCTTTTTAGGGTTTTCTTGGTTCGGTTTTGCTCAAACCACCAATCACTTCGTAAGATCTGATTTACCTAGTACAAGTAACTCTTATTACATGTTAAACCCTGACCTAGTAATGCCTAAAGTAGAAAAGTAACACGTAATTGGCTAAATGGTTAAAAATGAGCCCTATCGGGACGCACAGGTAAAAACCCTGCCATAATTTTGCTTAACTTGATTATGAACTGAATTTTCATGTTTCTTACTGTTAAATGATGTTACTGATTAGTTTATGTTAGTTAATCTCAATAATTAATGTTATTTGATTCTGTCACACCCCATCATGGCGGAATATGGGGCGCGACGTATGGATATCATCACAACAATAGCGTGTCTATAGAGATAACTAAATGAAATAGAAATATCATAAATGGTGACACAATGTCATGAAGATATCTCAAACAATGCAGGCGTCTAGGTAAGTAGGTAACAGATCTACCTCTTACCAAAGACATACAATTAACAAATAACAAACATATAGGTGTCTACAAAGTATCACGTATTCAAACATAAATAAAGACTAAGAGGAAAAGGGGTTCCTCCAAATGCAATCCTAAGCCTCCAAAGCTAGCTACTCCTATTCTCACGCTTAACCACATTCTCACCTGAAAGAGACACTAAAACACGTCAACCTAAAGTTGGTGAGAGTCATAGGTTTAGACTCCAACGCCAAATCAGTTATAAGCTGTGAATAACAACCATCAACAAAAGAACATATGGACAATGTGTTAAAATTATGTATTAACAACTAGCATTCAAGATTAACCAATCACCACAAATCTAAGGCTTCAAGCCTTACCAATAACCATATCTTTTAAGGCTCCCAGCCTTACCAATAACAATGGTCCCATAGGCGCCCATACACCTATGAACCAATCCCAAGGCCCCGCCTTGTCAGCATCCCCTTGGTACGAAGTGAAACCACAATAACTGAGACGGTACGTGTCCCCCGATCCAAATCATAAACACAATCAAGAATCACATAGCAGTTAATCACATAAGTGTACACACAAGTCCATCACAAACCATAAAAACAATCACAACATTATTTATAAAACCACACAGTATCTCTTCCATCCCACCTGGAAGTCAAAACAATTATACTCATAAAGACATGGGACTATGAAACTCACGTGAACAAGCTTCTCCAAGTACCCGGGCTCTAGCAAATATCTAAACACACAAACATATACAATCAAGACATGAACCACATACCAAAATGGCTCATCAATATATGATGGATATCTAACCTTCTCCTACAACTTAACCCCATTTATATGCCATAAAAATCTCATTACATCCCTCTATAAAGCCCTTAACTTAGTTTAGTTCATAACTCGTCCCTTTAACATTTAACCCAAAACAGTCTCGTTTTTCATACCTTAAACTATGGGTCGAACACCCCCTTAAACAAAATAACATGCCCTGTAAAGGAAACCCTATGCTTTTACATGTGTTAGCTAACTCTCCTATTTGGCCTCAACCTTAAAGCTACTGTTAAGGCCTTCATATATATATATATATATATATATATATATATATATATATACTTTTACCTATCCAGAATTTACTGATTTTGAACATATGAAAAGTTTGTTATGATCAGAGGGTCTTACCCTAACCCATTTGTTTAGACATCCTACAGATATTTTATTTAATATATAATGTAAGTCTCATGTTCGTTTGAAGGTTCCAATATAACCCTAAGTACCCCAAACAATTCAAAACATAAAAAGAAAACAGGCTGATCCAAAAACGGTTTTGAGACCTGACTGATGTAACCTGTTTTTGACCCACTTCCAGACCTACAATTTATTTCTCGTTTCTTGCATTTGAAAGCCAACTCAATTACCTTTCCAGGGACATAAGATTCGAAAATTAAAAGTTTGTAAAACTCTATATATGATCAAAATAATGACCTAAAAATTCTGCCTAGTTTTTAATGACGAATTTAACATGATTAACCTAATTAATTATTCATAACTTATTTCATCACAAACCCTAATTATTCTAAACATTGTTATATCACAAGAACTCAGGTTTTTAATTTTTAATAAACCCAAGATCCATCATATAATGATTAAGAATGAATTGAAAACAATTAAATTGAAAAGAGATTGAAGGTTTTTACCTTAAGAATAATGGAATGCACAAAAAATTATGAAGAACCCTAAAACACAAAAAAACACGTCAAACGTTTGATCTCCAGGGATTATGTTTATTTTTTTTATCTTATTTAATACTTTATATAGTTAAAATACTAATCCTAACCCAAGTAAAATTGCCATATATAATTTCCCTACTTTTTCTCTTTTTCTTTTCCTTTTTTTTTCACTCAACCGACTTGTACCCCTTGAATTTCGTTTTTTTTTTCCTTTTTATTATTAATAATTGTATTAATAATATTACCTTAATTTTACTTAATTTATTTCATCTCCTAAAGCCTCCAAAACCTCAAAATCGTAAAACTAGTCAAATTTACGCGTATACCGTAAAAGACGTAAAATATAAAGTTTTATAAAAACTCTTGAAATATGAAATAAACTAATTAACTAAGTCCTAAATGACTTAAAACCATCCCAAAAAATACCCCCGTGACTTATTACCTCATCCAAGACCTCTAAATGCTAAACCGTAAATCGTAAAAATACGATTTTCTATAATACATATACGTATACGTAAAACCACTAAATAACACCATCTCATTTCATAGTCACTATCATGTGAGCTCATGAACATGAAATCATCACACATAGTTTCACTCACAAGGTACCCCATACCGGAAACGATATCCAAACCACAATCTATACACACCAATTAGCACATAAACACGTAAAGACACGTAACTAGCACAAAATAAAACTAAGTGACGAACCTCAAAACCGCGGTTGTCACATCACTCCCTCCTAATAGAAATATCGTCCCGAGATTTACTCCTTAGGATCAAACATACCATTATCAAAAAACTGAGGATACTTGTTCTAAATGAACTCCTCTCATTCCCACGTGAACTTTAGTTCAAGTCTCAAATTACCACATATACTAACCAACAATATTTAAATTCATTGCAAAACTCTTGACCTCACAGTCAATAAATCTCACAAATGACTCTTTGATAAAACAAACTCTTATTAACACAAATCCCGAATAACCGTACATGCAAATATGCATTCTCAAACAACATTTACCAATCTTAATACACGAAATATAACATGTATACCACTCATTTCCCCCCAGGTAATTCTATGCTCATAAGCTACTGTTCCGATCTTTCCAAAGATCATAAATGGACCTACAAAACTCTACATCAACTCTTCCATTTTACCAAAACATACCACCCGTTACTATGGGTGAAACTTCCTACATAACTTTGTCACTAACTCTAGTGGTTTCCTCCTTTTCTACATAGCATCCCTTGTTGCTCTCATCCTTTCCACAAACACCATTACCACATTAGTAGCCTCTTTTACCAATTCTAGTCCACAATGGGGACAACTCACCCTATCCTTTCATATAGTGCCTCAAATGGCATTTATCGACTTCTAGTATGATAACTATCATTATATGAAAACTCAGCCACCGCTAACGAGTTTCCTAACTCCCTCTAAATCAATCACTCATGCCCTCATTGTAACTCTTAAGGTTGTATAAATATCTCACTTGCCCATCCTTTTCTAGTTAGCTGGATATACTCATATCCAATCATGTTCATCAACTCCCTTTAGTCCGTATCCCAAACTACTTAAAAATTCCAATTTCCTTACAAAGTGACCTATGACGGTCTTTCACATATCCATTAGTTCATCACAACAAGGCTCTTCCAATCCAAATCAACTTATGATCTATACACATCACCAAAAGGACGTTTATCTCAGTTAGTCTATCAACTGCCATCCAAACCCATGCTACAACTACTTCCATTAAATTTGGATAGCTCATTAGTAGCACCTATACACTTCTTTCTCACTTTTCTTCATGATTTTTTTATACTCCACACTTCCTTTATACATACACAATGTCTTACCTTCAAGGTCATATTGCTCCCCATCTTGTCTCAGTTAGACCAAGCCCTTCATCCCTATGGCACATCACACCTATAACTCCTCATCCATTCGATTATCGATACTAAGCCTCCCAAACAATCAATATAGGTCAGTGCCATTTCCTTTTCCACACTACGACAGTATTAGCCTGCATTGTGCTTTATTCTACTCATTAGGCTCTACCAAAGTTTTACCTTCGGTTCCTATCTTGACCTATTTCATTCATGCTTCGCTTCTATACACACTTCCTTCTTCTTCCTCAACTCATACCATACATCACAATGTGATGCTTCCCGTCTATCAAGTCATCTATACGCCAAAATTTTCCAAGTAGCTTCACTTGTTTTTCTCACAACCAGTTCTCCTACTCCCTCCTAATAGGGACATACTAGAGTTTCCTGTGATTCCATGCAGATCACACTCTCATCTTATACCTACATTAGTTTCTATTTGTCTAAATTAAGCCCTATTCTAAATTATTACTTAAGTATCATACTTCTATTATGATCTTGCACCTAACATGAGGTACTTTCAGTCATCATCTTCTAGGAATACTTGGTTCTCTCCTTCTATGGTTCTCCCTTATTCCTACACTATCCCGTCCAACAAAAATTCCATACTTCATTCATCAAAACTATGGAAATCACTAGTGCATTGGATAATGCATAGCTGTCTCTTCCAAAGATCTTTCATAACACCTTTACAAAACCGACTCTTTAATCACTACTCCACGAAACTTATTCAGCTCCGCTTCACTTCTCATCCCTCGATATTAATTGCCACAAAAATTCTATCCGCGTAGTCATTCGACTCCCCTTGTTACTTCCACGAGTTCTAATTCTCCCATGTCATGTATTCACTTCATCACGATCCACTGGTTCAGCTCTTTATAGCTCCACTCCGATACTCGATCTGCCCTTCTTCGTCACGAACCATACGTAAATTTCCCATCATAGTGCTTGTCACCTTTCCAGTCCTTGCAACTTTTGTGACTCCTTAGAAATCTCTTGCATCCTTCTTGCAGCCGACACGTAGTCCTTTCAGCTCCTTGCTTCGCGATGTAGCTCTTTACGCACTCCTTCTCGTCTCCACGATGTTACCTAGGAACTTCACACTACCAGTAGCTTCTAACTTCAACTCATCTACCACAATATTTCTAAAAGTACTTCAACCTCGCAATGGCTCACTCTTCCTTACTTGTTGTACTCACCATTAATCAGCCTCCTACTAATTATTCTTTCACATCCATGTTTTCCTTCACGTGTCTGCTACTACCTTGCCTCCATAACTATACCAATACCCTTGCGTGTTATTTGCCCAATCTTTCCATTAGTAGAAACTTTCTACTCTACCCTCACATCCACTAGCACTTTCATAAATCTCCTAATGGTACCTCAACCAACTTCTCATAGCATGACATCTCGTTCCCACGACCAGTCAACTAACTTTACTTACTCCCTTATTCCCGTAAGTTTCCAAACTCCACAAATCTTAATCATTCCTTCAACACAACCTTTAAACCAAAACACATCTCTCCATTCTAATATCTAACCATAAGTAATACTACCCAACTCTATCCTCTCATCCTAACGTTTCCACAACCGCATAACTAAATCAGCCATGACGTGTAACAAAAGAATTCCAAACAATCGTGTCCCAATAAAATATAGGGTAAAACGAACCCTAGCCAAAACAACTGAAAACAAAACAATGTAATCCGAAAGATCAATGGAGTGTGCCAACAACGAAAAATTTAGACTCTTCACGATTAGTATTACCAAATCTCGATACCTTAGAAAATTTTAAACTTTCGTCCCAATTAGTTACTTCTCATAAGAACCAAACTCCAATACTACTAAAATCAATCATACTCATTTTTAACCATAAACTCATCCTTTATCTTCATCATTTTATCAAGATATCAACTAGTTAGTATACTACAATCTTATTCTAACCATTATCTTGTTTACCCATATTAAACTTATTTCACTTGTTATTATGAAACCAATACATGTTTATAAAATACACTGTTTTTTTCTTCATTTTCTTCTATATTATTATTATTATTATCATTATTATTATTATTACTTTATATAATCCATTTGGTTATAACTAAACTACTACACGTTTACAAGGTGTGGTGTTATTATTATCATTACTATAATAAAATCTCCTTTTTTTACTCTTTCCGTCTTAGTTAAATTATTCTAAAATTTTAACTCCACTTAAGAAAATTATTGTAAAATTTCTTTACCCCTTTAAAATGTATTATCACATGTTACATAGAAAACTAATCCAATTATTTTCAAGACAAAATTTTTTATAACTTACTACTACAACTAAAAAAAATGTAAGTTACTATATCATACCATACACTTAAAAATTATTTTCAAAACCGTTTTCCTATAATTAGCCAGACTTATTTGCAAGAAAATTTAGTAGTTCTCATTAATCAAAATACATACCCGAATGTAGACACACATTAAAAGACTTAAAACGTCATTGGAACTCCATCAAACTCCAGCACCGTAAAACACGAGCAAACACAAGGTACGTTCAAGTTATAATAACTACTGAACAACCATATATTATAACTTAATACATACTAGCATATATACATCCGCATATATATACCTATTAAATCACCCAAAACATACTCGTTACCATACATGTCAGATCAACCAATCGCGTCATACACTCATTTTGTTTTTTTTACGAGGAACCACCATCTTACAACAAGGCACAAAACCCATCATTAAAACCGGTCCATTTCGTGTGACTCCATAATCACACAACATGACTATGACTCAAAACATATAACACACTATAAAATAGCCATATCGTGGGCAGCAGCTACATAAATCTATATATTATACATATACTCAAAATCCACATCTCATCATATACAAGCATGTACTAACCCTCTTTCATGCAATCTTACTTGAGAACCCATTGAAGTTGTGGTACTTGTATAACTATGTTGGCCACCATACTGATACAATTACCCTTTCCCCAATGCACTCCCTCCTATGATGACACTTATAAGAATTAATACAACATATAACACATAAATCCATCTACTCACATAAGCTCATAACCACATAAACAAAGGTTCAAAACTCAGTATATTAAAATAATATAGTCAAACTCCTGGAATACATAAACCCATAGTCTAGCTAAAACAGCATAGACAAACTCCAACACAACATCATAATCAGTTATAAGTCATGTCGCCCATAAGAGTGGAAACAACTTAAAATCCTTCCTATCCACCTACTCCTAGTAACTCGAATCACCACATGATTCTTAGGGAACATGACTTAAACATCAAAAGAAAAATACTATACATTAGGTACACCAAATAACTTAATATGGTGAAAGTAATTTATATATCAAAAGCACAACAGAAATTAACAGGTGACTAAGTATGGGCAACTACAGTTCAACTCATACTAGTCAAAATTCACAAAAAATAAAATTTAGGAAAATAGAATCGAGACCACAGGAAATCCTATGACGCCTATATGCAGGGATCCTTAAGCTATAGACTAGGCTAGGCAACCTAATTCTCTATAACCATTGTCTCTGATACCATTCTGTCACACCCCACCATGGCGGAATATGGGGCGCGACGTATAGATATCATCACAACAATAGCGTGTCTATAGAGATAACTAAATGAAATAGAAATATCATAAATGGTGACACAATGTCATGAAGATATCTCAAACAATGCATGCGTCTAGGTAAGTAGATAACTGGTCTACCTCTTACCAAAGACATACAATTAACAAATAACAAACATATAGGTGTCTACAAAGTATCACTTATTCAAACATAAATAAAGACTAAGAGGAAAAGGGGTTCCTCCAAATGCAATCCTAAGCCTCCAAAGCTAGCTACTCCTATTCTCACGCTTAACCACATTCTCACCTGAAAGAGACACAAAAACACGTGAACATAAAGTTGGTGAGAGTCATAGGTTTAGACTCCAACACCAAATCAGTTATAAGCTGTGAATAACAACCATCAACAAAAGAACATATGGACAATGTGTTACAATTATGTATTAACAACTAGCATTTAAGATTAACCAATCACCACAAATCCAAGGCTTCAAGCCTTACCAATAACCACAATTTCCAAGGCTCCCAGCCTTACCAATAACCACAATTTCCTAGGCTCCCAGCCTTACCAATAACCATGGTCCCATAGGCGCCCAAACACCTATGAACCAATCCCAAGGCCCCGCCTTGTTAACATTTTAACACCCCCAAATTTACACGCAGCGGAATACATCTTTGGGTGCTAAACAATGATACAACAACACATAATTTATAAAGAACGACTCGAAAAGAGACGTTTTAGATTTATCGTTCCTAAAACATTTGTCAGAGTAGCGTAGTCCCAAGTAATCGTTACCAAAAGATAAGTTAAAACAACATATGAGTTTGTTTTAAAAATGGAACGATAATTAAATCAAAGAGTTTGAACAACAAAAGCAGTGCACAACTTCATCCCCGTGACCTCCAAGCTTCTACTTCTTGATTACCGGAAATACATGTGAGTAAAACAATCAGCAAAAATGCCGAGTGAATCTATAGGTTTATGAAATCAATTTGAACACAAGCAAAGATTATAAGTTTGTGGCATGCTTATAAGCATCAAATAATAATTTGCATCAACAATGATAGTTGTATATAGCATAAATTGCAATAAGCTCATGGAACCGAGCCCTTAGACACTCCCATATCAGTCTAATAAGACGACAGATTTATTAATTGTCGTTACCTCCAGATTATTGGTACATTGCCGTATACCTGACTACTCAATACAATATGCTCAAACAGTGTGGAGGTCGGGCCTAAGCTTCTATGACAAGTCCACAAAAACTGAAGGGGGGCGGCTTCCCCCATAGATCTATTAATTGTACTAGCGGTTAACCCATCATAGGTTAATTAACGGTCCATAATTGAGGTTTTAACAAAGGCAATCACTTAATGCAATTTAAAGGCAACCACGGGTCCATTCATAGAGGGACAAAGCATACCATAAAAATCTTGTGTTCTAAGTTTATAAAACATGTATTCCCCCTTGCGGGTTTAAAATCATTTAATAACTAGTATAAAGCGAGGCTATAGACTCACCTTAGCCAATAGTGGTAATGAGACGATCGCCGGCGATAGATGATGCCTTTCAAACACGAGAACCGCAACCTATCAAATGAGGTGCGTTCATTAATAATAGACTCGAGAAATAACCCATACATAAGAATATAAAACTCGACTCATAAAATCACGACAAAATCGAGAGAAAACGATACAAGTGATATTATTACACTCTCCTATATATTCATTTTATTATTCTACGCCCTTAATAAAAATCTGCCGGAACATACCGAATGTCCAAGCCGTTTTCCCATACTTAGACATATCTACTTTTTATGATACTACTCAGAGAACTCACTTACTATATGTAGAAAGTCCTCCCAAGAGCCCATCAAAAGATTTTACTTCTAAAGTTCCCTGCCCGACTCATCTTTGAATCACAAAATCCGGACAGTTTAGCGACATTGACTTACGAAACCATTTTGACCATTCTAAACAACTCCATTTGTAAAACCGCCACTTGATTCTAAAAATAGACTCAAAATGCTAAACTTGGAGCCTGAGAACAGCCCTTGAATCATTTTGAAACTCATTTTATAGTCCCCGAGATTCGATCCAAATATCGACAACAATTTTCGGATTGTGTCGACACTCATCTCCCGGTACACGAAAATCAAACTAGTGTATCTTCCACCTCGTTTGGGGTTGGAAGGCCTACTTTATATGAAATCGAAGCTAACGAAATTCTCTACAACCCTATCCAATTAGTTAAGCGATTATCAAACAGTAAGACCCCCGAAAACAGCCTCAAACCTACTGCCCAAAATCACCTTTCAAAATCTCCCACAAAATCATGTTTTTGATCAAAACCAACAACTTTTATCATCATTCTAACATCCTAATATCATCATAAACCCATCCTAACACTTGTATCATCATCGAAATCAAAAAACCAAAAATTAAAAATCAACTTTTTAACAAAAACATAGCATAAATACTATTTGATCATCACTATTTACACATGCATGTTCAAAATCTCCACCTAACAAATAAAAAAAAATAAAACTTGATGCATGTAGCTAAAATTTGTACCAAAATGTAGCCTTTTGAATTCTAAGGATGGGACTTTGATTTGTTTTGGAAGATTCAAACAAGATAATCATGAAAATTGAAAGATTTGGTGTGGTGTTCTTGGTGTTGTATGGCAAAGAAGGAGAGAAGAGGTGGATGAAATTTTTGTTTTATTTTTTTAAAATGAAGAGTTAGTGGAAGTATATGGTAAAAAAAAATTTATTTTAGTAAGGCTTTAGGGTAGATTTTGTAAATAGTGCATAGTTTTGGGCTAAAATGTAATTATTAGTTAAAAAGCGGGAAATGACTAAAAGTCAATTTTTACAAATACTTACGGGACTCGGGTTTCGTAAAAATACTTAAAAGTTTAAACGCACACGAAAAATAATAATATAACGACTCGATACGTAATTGAAACGATATCGTCGAAAGTATTAAATATCGAAACTATCGATAATAAAATATAAAATTTTTGGCATCCGTCGGTATCGCGATCACTAGTAGTCCTCGTTACTCGTCAAAATATTAAAATATAATATTTAATATCGGTTTCAACTTAAACCGTTATACATAATAATATTTAACGTTATAAAATACTTCAAAATAATTGAAAAATAGAATTAAATTATGACCTTATTTTTACGGGTTTTACATCCTCACCACCTTAAGGGAGCGACGTCCCGGCGCTCAACTCACCTCATACACGAGTTGTTCACTACCCGGAAGGATGAGGGCATTCCTTATAAAGAAGTCTTCACGTTCCTACGTGAATCTCGATCCATGATCTCCACTGGTTCTTTTACAAAACGCAACTTGTCGTCAAGTTGTATCTCACCAAAAAGGAATATATAAATCCTTATCCACCAGTCATCCGACAAGCTTGACACATCAAAATTTTATGAATCACGCGAAGCTCATTCGACGACAAGGATAGATGACAGGGTTTACGGGTAAGTCGAGTTAAGAAGAATGTTGCAAATTAAAGGATATCCATCGGCCGGATAGTCATGGACACACATCAAAAAGTACTAACAAGAAAAACATTTTCGTCATTGGAGGGTGCTCACACGCGGGTCCCTACTCAAAAGATAATACAAAGACACCATCTTACTTTCGCCAACGCACATTAAAGTCTCAATAAACATCGTCGTTGAAAGTCAAAAAGGTATTACATAATATGTGTTCTACATGATCGGACGTCATCGGATGATGTCGTCTCAAGTTCTCACAACTTAAGATCATTTGACTAGATCACACCATATAAGTACATAAAAGAAAAGGTCGAACATAAACATCGACTATAAATCTCCATCGTTAATCATCAAGAAAACCTTGAACGAACCCTTGATAATAACTACTTGATCTCAAGAGTCTTTCCACTTGTGGTGTCGGCTTCAAAATACTCCTCGAGGTCGTAACGAATTTATTAACTCCCATTCATTAAGAGATTCGATCCTCAATCATTCCACAAGTACACGCATAAATCCTAGTGACACTTATCGTTTTTCTTATACACTACTTCCCGAGATTCATTTTAAACTCAAAATAAAATAGCGATATTCAATACAAGGCACAGAACGAGATAAAAATGAATTCAATAAACGCATAAACGGACAAGATGTGGTAAAATGATTTAAGGTTGACGATCGACGAGGGATCTCGAATCACGTAACCGTAAAACATAATAAATCACAATACTAGAAAAAATGAGAGCGAAGAATAAATTAAACATTATCATTAAAATAACATTTGTCACAATTATCCGTCCCGGATTTGGTATTACATTAAAACTCAGTTGAGGTACCTTCATGATAAAGATGATATATTAAAAATAGAAGTTAAATAGCTTCATAATTTATTTTGGTTGTCTTAAGAAACTTTGAAAGAATGACATGAATTTTATAAATTTAACTCATATTGTTGGTTACAATTAGAAGATATAATTTCCAAATTAAATCATTATTAGGAATATAAATTAAACCGGTAATTTCATTACATTAAAAGTAAAGTATGATAAGTCAATTAGTTCAAAAGGTAGAACATAATTTTATTTTAAACATTAGTTTTAGTTATACAAAATATGGTGTATATATTTGACCTTTTACTTGTGATGGTTATTTCGATAATTGAAAATCATTTGAAAATGTAGACAAGTTCCATAAAAATTTTATAATACTTTGTAGAAATACATAAAGGTGTTTATTATTTCAAAATAACATGGGATATATTCGGGTTTAAAAATGTGACAAGATAATAAATGAATACGAATGGAAATAATGGTCAACAATTAGCACGATCAGCGGTACGAAAAAAACGAAGCAAATGTCGTATGAATTCTTAAAGAGAATAATAAAATAAAGGTGTCGATGGTAAGACGATAAGAAATAATAGATTAAACAAGTTGTCAAATTTGGTTAGTGCGGTTGATGGTTCACCAATATCAGCTTGTTAACTTAGCGGTGGTAGATACACGATCGGAAATAAAATCCATACAAAAATTTTAATAAAATAAAATTCCTAATAATCATTTGTAATTAAAACAAATCAAATGAATGATGTTAGTGTTTAAAGAGAGAAGTCAAAGAACGGTTCACAAGAGTGGATTTCGAGACAAACGAGAGTGACGGACGTCATCCCGGATATACGGAAATCACTCTAATGATAATTCATTATTCATGTGCGGAGACATTACAAAGATCTACCCAGTCGCATAAAGAAGATTGGACGAGACGGAAGGATAAAATATCGAGACTTTTAGGTCATTTATTAACAGTCAATAATTAGACGAGCAGTCAAAAGAAATCAGTTATAAGACAAAATGAAGTAACAAGTGGAAAAACAATCATAGAGTAAAAACATACTTAAAATCACGTAATTCGTTTAACGAAAGGTAAGAAAACATATGCGGATGCATAGAAATTGTGCTACTTGCATAAAATATAAAGGTTTTCAAAACTTCTTTTCAATTTATTTCATTTTATTTATCTTTATCATAATTACAAGTAAAAAGTTGATTATCATCAAGATTTTTAAGGTGACTACTATTCAGCCTAGCATGACTCCTTCTAAATTAGACATAGGTGATCATGCCATGTATAATTTAGGAATAGCAATGCAGTGCTCAGTTTCATCGAAAAGTATTATGTTTCTTATGTTTATATAAACCATGCCATTTGTAAAATGGAATTTAAAAATAGTTTATAAATTTACAGGATACAAGTAATTTGTGAGATACTCAATAAGCAACTTTTAATGTTACGAAAAGTATTAAGACCAAAGTAAAAACAATTGGTGAAAATAATCGTAAAACAATATCAGATTTATTTATAAGGTGACATTATGACAACGTATAAAGTAGCCAAATGTTTGCAAAAAGTGGCAAATAGTAGCTCATAAAACAACCAATGAAATGGTTACAAGTCGTTAAGGTTTCAAAAGGTTATAAGGTTAGACGGAAACGCCATGAGACACGTGATGAGAATGTCGAAGAAGAATGTGAAGGCAAAACATCAAAACTCAACCCGAATCAGTTGAAGGTTAGAAGAAAACGAAAATAAAATAACATCGAATGATAAATGAGTCATATATATGAAAAGAATAAAACAATCCACATGTGTATTCTATGTAAGATACTTGACACAACATGCTTTTTTTAAAAAAAAGTATATTATTCATTTTTAAATTACACCATTAATCCGGTAATTGTTAATTCTGTAATGTTTCTATTTTTAAACATTTTCACATGCAACTAGTATTCGTTAGTTGTAAAATAATATTTGTTAAAATTTTACGATCTCAAATGAACTCAAAACTGCTTAGAAACGTTTAAAACCCATTTTTCGAATTTTCTATCAGATTTGACTTTTAAATATGAGCCGATTAATTGACCCGATAAACGACATTTCCAAGACTCGGAGTCTAAAGCATTTTGATGCAAAACGACGTTTCAGACGACTTTCTAGTTTTACCCGAGACCTGAAAATCAATGTAAAATGACCAAAATACCCCTGCAAGTTCTGTGCAAGTTTGACTATTTTATTTTAAAAATGCAGGTTTTACTTTTAAGTTTTGACCTGTTTATACTGCCCCTACAGTTTCTGCATAAAGTGTATTTTTCGACACTTCTTAACGGCTCAAAATGTATACATATATACACACATGTCTTGTGGATTTTACAACAACGAAAAAAAATAAATCTCGTAATGAGCATCAAATAATATATAGCATAATGAATGACACAATATGCTTCAAGGTATTCAACACGAAATTTAGGAAGCAAAACGGTGAATGTCGTTCGTAATTTAGATTTCAAAATGCAATGTAGGCAAATCTCTTTGGTGCCACGATTGTCAAAAACACAAAACATAACAAGAAAAGAATGGAACATTAACGAGTTGCGTTCCGGGAGTAAGAAGGTTAATGAAAAACAAATGATACAATTTTATAGAAGTAAAATCGCATTCTAATCTAGCGCCATAATCTAGACGATGATTTATAAAATGACGATGACGTTACCGAGATATAAGTGAACAATACACTTCGGAGTCGATACATATAAATGTCAATAAATAGCGGTTAGTCTATTCCAAGGACACATTGAGCTACAAAATGGTCTAGAAATTACGTTTCAAGACGTCTAAACACAAACAGTCGGAAGACGATTTGGATATCTATATAGATATCTCAAAGCGTTAAGTAATAAAAGTAACGCGCGCAGATGGAGGTATGTAAGGTCATAATATAAAATTTGCAATAAAAGCAATTTAAATACTTCAAAAATAAATACAGAAAGATCTTGAAAATTCAATGTATTTATTTAAGTTAATCATTAATAAATGATAAACTTTTATCGAAAAGTTTAACGACATAAATATATATCGATAAAAGGGATCCTAGATATAAATATATATCAATAAAGGGATCATAGTATTTATTTATAAATACTTGGCAATAAAAGGATACGTAATAACGTATACTAAAGTTGTATTCCCAGAAGTAGCTTAAACCTGAAGTCACGCGAAGTTATGTGCACCGACTCTTTGAAAAATAAAAACTGACGGTTATAGTTTAGGTTTTTTTTTTTTTTAATAAAAAAAAGACCTAGTTCTCTATAACTCATGGCTCTGGTACCAATCTTTAACACCCCCAAATTTACACGCAGCGGAATACATCTTTGGGTGCTAAACAATGATACAACAACACATAATTTATAAAGAACGACTCGAAAAGAGACGTTTTAGATTTATCGTTCCTAAAACATTTGTCAGAGTAGCGTAGTCCCAAGTAATCGTTATCAAAAGATAAGTTAAAACAACATATGAGTTTGTTTTAAAAATGGAACGATAATTAAATCAAAGAGTTTGAACAACAAAAGCAGTGCACAACTTCATCCCCGTGACCTCCAAGCTTCCACTTCTTGATTACCTGAAATACATGTGAGTAAAACAATCAGCAAAAATGCCGAGTGAATCTATAGGTTTATGAAATCAATTTGAACACAAGCAAAGATTATAAGTTTGTGGCATGCTTATAAGCATCAAATAATAATTTGCATCAACAATGATAATTGTATATAGCATAAATTGCAATAAGCTCATGGAACCGAGCCCTTAGACACTCCCATATCAGTCTAATAAGACGAGAGATTTATTAATTGTCGTTACCTCCAGATTATTGGTACATTGCCGTATACCTGACTTCTCAATACAATATGCTCAAACAGTGTGGAGGTCGGGCCTAAGCTTCTATGACAAGTCCACAAAAACTGAACCGGGGCGGCTTCCCCCATAGATCTATTAATTGTACTAGCGGTTAACCCATCATAGGTTAATTAACGGTCCATAATTGAGGTTTTAACAAAGGCAATCACTTAATGTAATTTAAAGGCAACCACGGGTCCATTCATAGAGGGACAAAGCATACCATAAAAATCTTGTGTTCTAAGTTTATAAAACATGTATTCCCCCTCGCGGGTTTAAAATCATTTAATAACTAGTATAAAGCGAGGCTATAGACTCACCTTAGCCAATAGTGGTAATGAGACGATCGCCGACGATAGATGATGCCTTTCAAACACGAGAACCGCAACCTATCAAATGAGGTGCGTTCATAAATAATAGACTCGAGAAATAACCCATACATAAGAATATAAAACTCGACTCATAAAATCACGACAAAATCGAGAGAAAACGATACAAGTGATATTATTACACTCTCCTATATATTCATTTTATTATTCTACGCCCTTAATAAAAATCTGCCGGAACATACCGAATGTCCAAGCCGTTTTCCCATACTTAGACATATCAACTTTTTATGATACTACTCAGAGAACTCACTTACTATATGTAGAAAGTCCTCCCAAGAGCCCATCAAAAGATTTTACTTCTAAAGTTCCCTGCCCGACTCATCTTTGAATCATAAAATCCGGACAGTTTAGCGACCTTGACTTACAAAACCATTTTGACCATTCTAAACAAGTCCATTTGTAAAACCGCCACTTGATTCTAAAAATAGACTCAAAATGCTAAACTTGGAGCCTGAGAACAGCCCTTGAATCATTTTGAAACTCATTTTATAGTCCCCGAGATTCGATCCAAATATCGACAACAATTTTCGGATTGTGTCGACACTCGTCTCCCGGTACACGAAAATCAAACTAGTGTATCTTCCACCTCGTTTGGAGTTGGAAGGCCTAATTTATATGAAATCGAAGCTAACGAAATTCTCTACAACCCTATCCTAATAGTTAAGCGATTATCAAACAGTAAGACCCCCGAAAACAGCCTCAAACCTACTACCCAAAATCACCTTTCAAAATCTCCCACAAAATCATGTTTTTGATCAAAACCAACAACTTTTATCATCATTCTAACATCCTAATATCATCATAAACCCATCCTAACACTTGTATCATCATCAAAATCAAAAAAACCAAAAATTAAAAATCAACTTTTTAACAAAAACATAGCATAAACACTATTTGATCATCACTACTTACACATGCATGTTCAAAATCTCCACCTAACAAATCAAAAAAATAAAACTTGATGCATGTAGCTAAAATTTGTACCAAAATGTAGCCTTTTGAATTCTAAGGATGGGACTTTGATTTGTTTTGGAAGATTCAAACAAGATAATCATGAAAATTGAAAGATTTGGTGTGGTGTTCTTGGTGTTGTATGGCAAAGAAGGAGAGAAGAGGTGGATGAAATTTTTGTTTTACTTTTTTAAAATGAAGAGTTAGTGGAAGTATATGGTAAAAAAAATTATTTTAGTAAGGCTTTAGGGTAGATTTTGTAAATAGTGCATAGTTTTGGGCTAAAATGTACTTATTAGTTAAAAAGCGAGAAATGACTAAAAGTCAATTTTTACAAATACTTACGGGACTCGGGTTTCGTAAAAATACTTAAAAGTTTAAATGCACACGAAAAATAATAATATAACGACTCGATACGTAATTGAAACGATATCGTCGAAAGTATTAAATATCGAAACTATCGATAATAAAATATAAAATTTTTGGCATCCGTCGGTATCACGATCACTAGTAGTCCTCGTTACTCGTCAAAATATTAAAATATAATATTTAGTATCGGTTTCAACTTAAACCGTTATACATAATAATATTTAACGTTATAAAATACTTCAAAATAATTGAAAAATAGAATTAAATTATGACCTTATTTTTACGGGTTTTACAAACATCCCCTTGGTACCAAGTCAAACCACAATAACTGAGATGGTACGTGTCCCCCAATCCAAGTCATAAACACAATCAAGAATCACATAGCAGTTAATCACATAAGTGTACACACAAGTCAATCACAAACCATAAAAACAATCACAACATTATTTACAAAACCATACAGTGTCTCTTCCATCCCACCTGGAAGTCAAAACAATTATACTCATAAAGACATGGGACTATAAAACTCACCTGAACAAGCTTCTCCAAGTACCCGCGCTCTAGCAAATATCTAAACATACAAACATATACAATCAAGACATGAACCACATACCAAAATGGCTCATCAATCTATGATGGATATCTAACCTTCTCCTACAACTTAAACCCATTTATATGTCATAAAAATCTCATTACATGCCTCTATAAAGCCCTTAACTTAGTTTAGTTCATAACTCGTCCCTTTAACATTTAACCCAAAACAGTCCCGTTTTTCATACCTTAAACTATGGGTCAAACACCCCCTTAAACAAAATAACATGCCCTGTAAAGGAAACCCTATGCCCTTACATGTGTTAGCTAACTCTCCTATTTGGCCTCAACCTTAAAGCTATTGTTAAGGCCTCCATATATATATATATATATATACTTTTACCTATCCAGAATTTACTGTTTTGAACATATGAAAAGTTTGTTATGATCAGAGGGTCTTACCCTAACCCATTTGTTTAGAAATCCTCCAGATCTTTTATTTAATATATAATCTAAGTCTCATGTTCGTTTTAAGGTTCCAATATAACCCTAAGTACCCCAAATAATTCAAAACATAAAAAGAAAACAGGCTGATCTAAAAACTGTTTTGAAACCTGACTGATGTAACCTGTTTTTGACCCACTTCCAGACCTCCAATTTAGTTCTCGTTTCTTTCATTTGAAAGCCAACTCAATTACCTTTCCATGGACATAAGATTCAAAAATTAAAAGTTTGTAAAACTCTATATATGATCAAAACAATGACCCAAAAATTCTGCCCAGTTTTTAATGACGAATTTAACATGATTAACCTAATTAATTATTCATAACTTATTTCATCACAAACCCTAATTATTCTAAACATTGTTATATCACAAGAACTCAGGTTTTTAATTTATAATAAACCCTAGATCCATCATATAATGATTAAGAATGAATTGAAGACAATTAAATTGAAAAGAGATTGAAGGTTTTTACCTTAAGAATAATGGAAGACACAAAAAATTATGAAGAACCCTAAAACACAAAAAAACACGTCGAAACTTTGATCTCCAGGGATTATGTTTATTTTTTTTATCTTATTTAATACTTTATATAGTTAAAATACTAATCCTAACCCAAGTAAAATTGCCATATATAATTTCCCTACTTTTTCTCTTTTTCTTTTCCTTTTTTTTTCACTCAACCGACTTGTACCCCTTTAATTTCGTTTTTTTCCTTTTTATTATTAATAATTGTATTAATAATATTACCTTAATTTACTTAATTTATTTCAGCTCCTAAAGCCTCCAAAACCTCAAATCCATAAAACTAGTCAAATTTACGCGCATACGGTAAAAGACGTAAAATATACAGTTTTATAAAAAATCTTGAAATATGAAATAAACTAATTAACTAAGTCCTAAATGACTTAAAACCATCCCAAAAAATACTCCCGTGACTTATTACCTCATCCGAGACCTCTAAATGCTAAACCGTAAATCGTAAAAATACGATTTTCTATAATACATATACGTATACGTAAAACCACTAAATAACACCATCTCATTTCATAGTCACTATCATGTGAGCTCATGAACATGAAATCATCACACATCGTTTCACTCACAAGGTACCCCGTACCGGAAACGACATCCAAACCACAATCTATACACACCAATTAGCACATAAACACGTAAAGACACGTAACTAGCACAAAATAAAACTAAGTGACGACTCAAAACCGCTGTTATCACAGATCAAGTGGTAAAAGTAGCCGAAACTCTCGTTGTTAAACTAGCTTATAAAACGCCTAAACTTTTGTTAAAAACCAACCATCCAATGTTGGTCACGAAATTTTTACTCTAAATATTCATATTTCATTTGTATTAAACTTTCTAATGATCTTTGAACCAATTAAAAAGACCTAAAAATGAATTTGTTATCACACTTTTAATTTTATGATTTTATGTGAAATTAATGAATTTGTATGCATGTAAAATGATAAACTTTAGAACACTCAGAATGTCACAAATATGAATTTATTAATAAAATGGTAAGATCATAATATGAATCAATCTCTGCAAAAATAATCATGGTAGAAGGATTAAAAACAAGTTTATAATTAATAAACGATAACTATGCGTAAAAATGACGTTTTTAAGAAAATCTAATTATATTTTATAACCCATGAAATTGTAAAATGAAATTTCATGCTAAACTTATAAAATTTATATTTCATATTAATTTATTAAATTGTTACATGCTTTTATAATACTTAAGATGATTAAGAAATAAATACGAAAGCTGAAACCGCAAACCTGAATTTTTACTTATTAAAAACTATGTAAAATTTAATTGTTTTTGGTAAAGTGTAAAATTTAATTGTTAATTCGTTAGAAAATTTTAATTATATTTAAATTTATTTTACTTAAATCCATATCAACCTATCAGTTATTTTATATAAACATGAAAATCTAAAATGATAATAATTGATGAAACCCTAGTTTAAAAAGATAAAACATGAATCTAAATAATTTAATAGCGGAAAATGTTTTATAAAACCTTACTCGTTATTATTCCAATCTAAAGCACCAACTAAGAAAGGGTTTATACATGTACATTACATTTATATTACACATGGTTTAAATGAACATTATTCTTATTAGGTTACCGGTAGATTTCACTTTGTTTCTACAACTACTTTCCGTCAACAAGGTGAGTTACTAGCCCCTCTCTATTTTAAAATGTAATATCATCTTTTGGGGTGAGAACATTGCTTGATTTCTAAATGCGTGAACACAAGTGAACTATTCTTTACTAGTTGATCAACCAAATGATAATTGCCCACAAATCATGAACCGTTTGTCACCTAGCTGGGTTACAACGAAGTGAGCGCGAATGTTATGGATAGATCTATCGTAGTTGACACTCCTATTTACTTTGAATCAGTCCGTTTAAGTAAATACAGTTTCATTTGAAGACAATGGGTGACTTGGGTTAGTCACCTTCACGGGCACACACGAAGTCAGTTAGACTCGTTAAGGCATCGGTGTCATGAGCTTAGATAGTAGTAAAGATAAACTATGTGACTTTGTATGTGTTATATTGTCACAGGTGGATACGAATCTTGTGGTTCATTGAAATGGTTTTTATTGCTTTCTTAAACTTAAACCTAGGAACTCACAAACTTTGTGTTGACACTTTAGCAATGTTTTTCTCAGGTATGCTACTATGTGGAGTCTACATTGTTGTTTTGGCATTTAAAGGTCGTTCTCTCGCATCAAGTCCTCTTCACGCCATGAAGTCGCAACCCAAATCCAGTCTTCCGCTGCAGTGAAATTTGGGGGTGTAACTGAATGGTATCAGAGCCCTTGATTATATAGAGCTAGGTTGCATTAGTAACTCTAGACTATAATCGGCTCTAAATTGCATGATAAAGTAGCATACCAACCATATAGTGTTAAAACCCTAATAAAAGATAAACTGTTTGACATAATATTTTCACCTACTAAAACTAAGTGTTACTATGAAAAACATGTTTGTAGGACTATGCATAGTCACCCATGGGTGTGGGATGACGTAATCTAGTGGGCAACACTGTAGTATTATAATAGTACATAACATGCAATACTCTATCTGCTTAACTGTTAGTTAATAGTATGACATAGCGAAAATATGAAATTAAATTATAATCTCACTACATGAAGAATTTCGTGTACTTATAAATATTACTACTAAACATATATATACATATACTTATGTATATATACACACATATATACGTATATATCTATACTAAACATCCAAAAGTCCCGAAAGTAACAATATTTGCCAAAAAAACGCATTCTATGAATGCACAACCAAACCAGTGAAAATCATATCACTGAAAATCTTGAATACTAAATACTGAATTACAATGATAACCACCAAGAGATAATGAAACACTAACTCTAATACTAGAAAGAAAAAAATGATACTTTAAAATAATAGCGAACTCACTCGAAACATTTTATCTCATGAAAATGTCACAATTACCACCGACACAAATACATTATGACTCGTCAAAAGAGGCAGCAGCCAGAGGACCCACGACCCCACTAGATGTCAATCAATTGCCATCACATAAAATGCCATCATTTATGTCAAAGTCAAACCCTCCACCCGATACAACTAATCTACACACACCACACACAGCTGGCCCATCTCGAAAGCGAAGTAGATAACTCTCACCACAATATAACCCCGACGCCACAACCTTCTCTGATGGAGGATCAACAGCTGAGCCATTTGGAGAAAATCCTAAAGACCTTACAACAAGGATATAAAATATTGAATTTGAGATCGACACCCTTCACGACGACATGGATGACAAGAACCTCTTAATTTCTGAGTTGCAAGACTCTCTTGCAGCCGCAGAGAATGAGATTGCAATTCTACAAATGAGAGCAAGAGACGTTGAGGTCCAACAAGATGAAGACCAAGAACAAATTCGTAGAATACTAGCACGTTTAGGAATGTAGATGAAAAAAAACGATGTGTCGAGTATTACTCCTATAAAAGACCACACAACATTTTTACAATTAATCGGTAACTTATTGAATTGAATGTTATTGTTGCATAAGATTTTCTCTTTATATACACATTCAGAAATAAATCAATACATTTATTATAAGAAGACCTAATTTTGTGCTTTACTTTTGAAGGAACCCTGAATCCTATAAACCTTGGACAAGGTTCATTTGATGTGCAAGACACTTTGTTTTGCCAACATCGAGGCAATATTAATATTCCTAACCAATACCGATACAACCCTTATCCAACACACCAAACCATAAATCCAGATCGTTATCCAACACATCAAACCATGAGTCCAAACCTTTCCCCAACTCATCGAACACTAAATCCAATCATCCGTCCAGAACCCATGATCAGAAGAGTCAATCAAATTCACCCTGCAAACCCAGAAGGACCCATTTTAAGAGGTGAAGTCGTATGCACACACATCACCAGAGCATGTGCTCAGTACTTAAACAAAATGAAGAACCAACTAATGACGGAAGGATCAACAATACCAATCATCATAGAGGGACACAAAATATATATTATAGACCCAATATCCAAACTGAGCAAACATAAGTGTACAACGCAAATCGTGGGGAGAGATATTATCCATAAGAACAAGAAAGGAGGGTGGGTCCAATGCGAAGGGAAAGGACTCCTAACATAACCCATAACCCTAATATAATCCCAAGGAACAATTATGAAGGAAATAAACTTTATTGTGCCAAGTGTGACTACTATCACCGCAAGGAGTGCCCGGAGTGTTGCCTAAATTGTAATAGGCCTGTGCATAGGAAAAGATATTGTAGATCCTCAAAGCAGCCAAAAGAATAACACAAACCCAACGAACCTTAAATGAACCTACTCAATAAGGAAGTTCAAATGAATCCAGTTGGTACACAGGAGACAATATCAATCCTACACAGATGGAACGAGAATTTCCACATCTCTAAGGAATACTTTGTAGGGATCCTTATTACAATCTCACCATGAACATAAATTAAATGTTGTAATATTGTATGAATCAAGTGACTCGACAACCGTCGATGTTACAATGTAATCTTTTAATTTCGTGTTCAATAAAATAATGTTTAATTCTTAACCATTGTGAACGAGCCTTACGAAAGTCAAGTTTACTAAAAACACTCCCCAAATTACCATAAAGAAACAAAAATCATAACCTCACAAACCAAAAAGATAATAAAGGAAAAACGTAAATCTAATACAAATAATTAACTATCACAAAGCACCTAACAAATAAATTAGCCGAAGATAAATAAAGTACAATGCGAATTAAAGGAACCTTTTTGATGTATCGAGGATTGAATGTATTAATTAGATACGTTATAGGGTAAAATAGAAAATTACCTTTAGGAAAAAGTAATAGACTAAAATTACCAAAGATGGATTTAATTAAACACGATGATGAACCAAGTTCGTTGTACACGAAGATCAAGTGAATTTGAGACGTTTTGTTTCGATTTGGACAATTAAGTTCAATGGTTTATCGGTTTTTAAACTAAAATTACTCCTACAAATTTTAAGTAAATTAAATCCTAAGTGCATGAACCGTTCCCCATTACTATACTTAAACGTAATTATTAAAAATTAAAACAATTAAACTATTTAAAATTTACACTATTTAAAATTAATTAAAAATTTATCTATATAAATAAATTTACTTTTACACTATTTAAAAACTTTATTAAAACTAATTAAACTAATTAAAGAAAAACTATTTTAAATCTCTAAATTAGTTTAAACTATTTAAAAATTAACTATTACTTTTTTTTACTAAACAAAATCTATATTTAAAAACTATTTTATTTATTGTCTAAATCAATTTAAATCTAAAAACTCATTTTTACCTTTTCTAAAATTACTAAAACAATTTTTATTTTGTTTTAAAACTATTTTCTTTAAACTAAAAGTAAATTTAATAAAGCTTTTAATTAAAATTTATTAAAATAAAAACTAGTATTTTTAATACTATTAAAACTGACAGCTAATTCAAATGACTCTATATTAATTGGAAAGCAGTAGCTAAACCAAAACATCAAACCAGTCAAGCTGGTTAACACGCTTGACTGATAACCATGAGGTCATGGTTTCGAGTCTCACCAGAGACATTTTTGTGAATATATTTTTTTGACAATTAAAATAAATTGGAAGTCTCAGGAATGACTTTGAGTGGTTGAGTATTTTGTACTGATAGGAAATCAGTATTGAACAATCAGATCAGTTGAATCTGATGGCATTTTGAAACTCAGCAAAATATATTATGTAGCTAAATAAGCTAACAAATCTCGGCAAATAAAAGACTTAAATAAATCAGCAAAGTGGAAACTTGTAACAACTAAACAACAAACTAACAAAGCTAAAATTAGATACAAAAAAAATAGAAATCTAACTCAGATATAAATCATCTTAAAGAAAACAGATTAAGCAGACATAAAACCATAACCCAAAAGTCAGCAAAGTTAATAACTCTAGCAAATATATCAGTTTAACAAATAATTCAACAACGCTTAACTCAAAATAAGTAAATCAAACTTATATCAGCCAAAACAGCAACTAGCAAATGACTAAACCATATTTAATTTATGGATCTATATCAGCTTATCAGATTAAAACTTGCAATGTAACATGTGAAGCAGATCTACACTCCACTCAGATAAAAGTTATCCTTATCAGCAAAGACTTGAATTTAAAACTCATCTTACATAGATTAATCAAAAACTCCATTATACAGATTTATCCGAACTTTATCTTAACAAACATCACATTAACAGATAACCATCAACAACTAACTCAAATATAAATTCTCTAAGTAAAACAGATTCATCACTTTAAGAAAGCAGATTAAAAACTTTAACCCAAACAGTTATGCAAATCAAAGCATTTAAACAAATAAGCAAACTATTTCAGAAAAACTAAACACTCTACCTCAAACATTTAACTAAATAACATAATCATTTAACAAAATTAATCTAAGAACATGAAAATTAAAAATGATAGTGAACCTTTCTGAAGATTTCCTTTGGGAAGTAGAGTGGCGCTGAGCCGTCTAACAAACAGAATCAAGACCACCATTAAACATCACTATACGAACCAACCACAACCACTAACATTCGAACCAGATTCACTGATTGTGAAACTTTCCAGTGGGGAAAGTTTTCCCCAAAATTAACTTTAATTATTTAATAAAAGCTATTAACTAGCTTAATTAAATAACATCAATATAATTATGACAAAATAGATTTAAGCAGGAATAAAATTGCAATATTAATTTCAATAGAAAGTAAATAGAGAAGTAATACGAGTCCAACCAAACTTTTATTAATAATCAAAATTACAAAACTCGGAAAAGAAAATACAATTTATCCTACAACTATTTTAGCATAATGACTTTAAAGTTAAAAATGGGATGAAAATTACAGATAAAATGGGGGTTTTTATAGCCAAACCCCCAAGGCTCTTGATGGAGTTTGTTGAGAAGATACCTTTTCTGAGCCCTTGATCTTGCACTCTCTTTTATCCCCATAAAACAATTTAATCTCCTCTTTCCTCATATCAACTATAACATGAGCCGTGCACAAAAATGGTCGTCCTAAAATGATAGACACACGAGGATTGGTCTCATAATCAACTATAGCAAAATCAGCTAAGTATAAAAACTTTCCCACTTTAACAATGACATTTTCCGCTATACCAACCGGACGGGTGGTGGTACCATTAGCAAGCTCAATGATCATTCGAGTGGTACTAAGTGGTGCATAGTCAAGAGTTCTCCAAATGGATAAGGGCATTAAGTTAATGCTAGCTCCTAGATCAGCTAGAGATTTGCATTCCCCAAGATCATTGAAAACACAAGGTATCAAGAATTGCCCCAGATCTTTATGTTTCTCGGGAATGAAATCAAAGAAAACCGAGGTACTAATCATATTTAAAGTAGCCTTGGTGACATCAAGAAAGGTCTCTTTAGGAGGAGGATTAAACTCAATCTCAACAACTTCTTCTAAATTATCACAATCATCATAAACGATGATGGCCTTAAGCTCTCCCCTCGGGTTTGGAATGGTATTGCTAGGTAAGCAACCCGAAGAAGAGGATGGTTTAGACATAAATCCCTCAAACATCGAAAGAAATTTATTTTGACCTTGTTCCAAACTTTGTTGCATACGACTTTGACTTTTCTCTAATCTTTCTCAAAACGATTTTGGTTGTGTTTAAGTCTTTGTTGATTAAGCTCAATCTTGTTATTTTGCCCTTTAATCGTATTTTGAAACTCATTTTTCAAAGTTGCCAGTTGTCCTTGAATATTATTTTGAAAAGATTTCAAATTTGACTCATTCGTTTTAATGTAGCTTGACAAATCATTTTGATTATTGTGAAAACCTTGATTATTTTGATTAGCATTAAACCCATTTCCTTGATTGTAATTCCCTTGCTTACCACGGTTAAAATTATTCCCATTGTTCCCATTGTTGTACCTATTTTGAACCGGTGGAAAACCCAGTGGAGCAACATGATTTTGACGAGGAACTTGACCTTTGGAGCCATAAGTTCCCGTCGCGGCAAAAGCACTAGCTTGATCAAACCCCGTGGTTGAACAAGCATAATTCGGATGTGCTCCACCACATGATATACAAAAATTCTCAACCATATTAATCGATCCATGAGGATTCTTCCTAATCTCATTCAACAATGTAGCAAATCCATTATCAATCTTAGAGTCCAATCTAGCAATCTCGGTATTAGATGCATTCACATTGGAAACAACCGGTGTGTTTCGTGAATATTGCACTCTAGACTTATTCTCAGTTATACCCCACACGTCTCTCGGAGTTTTTCTTAAAAGATTACCACCCGCGGCGGCATTTAAAGAATCTTGTTCAACCATATTAAGCCCATTATAAAAAGTATTGATTTGGTGCAATTCCGAGAAACCGTGGTGTGGACATTGTCTTAACAAATCTTTAAACCTTTCCCAAGCAACCCCAAACGATTCATGCACTTTTTGTTCAAATCTAGTGATCTTGTTCTTAAAGTGTGTTGTTTTAGATGGCGCAAAGAAGTAATTCATGAACTTAGACACTAAATCATCCCATGTAAAAATCGAACCCGGTGGTTCTTTCTCATACCAAATCTCAGCGTTACCCTCGAGCGAGTACGGGAAAAGCATGAGCTTAATCATGTCATTCGGCACATCTCTAAACTTGAGAGTCGAGGTAATACGAAGAAAATTCTGAATGTGGGAATGCGGGTTATCGGTCTCATTTCTACGAAATTGGTCAGCACGAATGAGCGATAAAAGACCCGTCTTAATCTCAAAATGATCCGCCAAAATAGCCGGCACAACGATTGCTTCCCCATACCCTTTGGTGGGTGCACGGAGCAATTCCTCCATTGTTCGGTTATCGGCCATCTCTACAACAATAGGTGGAAGCTCGGGTTCCACTATTCGTTGTTGACGATTTCTATTTCTACGAGGAATGTTTTCAAGCCTATTGTAATCAATCGAAAGTCGAGAAGATCGTAATTTCATAAACCAAAGTAACGAGAATTTTAGAGGATTGAAGAAAAGAAATTAGACAAGAAGAAGATTATTTTTGGTTTTTTATTTGGTATTGCTCAATCAAAAAGATTGATAAAAATAAGGAATAAGGATAACTACTAAGGAAGTAAATTACCCTCGGTCGACTTTGAAACGATAGGTGAAAACCTAAACGTCTCGAGGTTCAATAAGTAAACAACAAAAATAAGATATAACACTACTTGAGTTGGCAAACCAATAATCGGTCGTCCCTCTCAATATACGCACAAGCAAGCGGGGAAACGAGGTGGCACAAAGCACTTAAAAACCTTTTTCCTTAGACGGCCTTTTATAGCACGTCACCTTATACCCACCTTATAGTTTGTATAAATCGAGTTCAAACTTTTTATTAGTATTTATCTATTTTGCCCTTTTTTCGTTTTGGATTCGAATACAATAGCTAGGTGATGAAATCCCAACTAAGGTCTTATTTGGAAGTAGGTAAATTTATTGTTCTACGTAATATAATATAGTAATCACAAAAAAACACGAAAATCGATACATACTATAATAATAGAAAAATAACAAAACTTTCCGAGGACGGAAAGGGTCTTCAAATCAATGATCAACAAATCTCACAAAGACGAATCGTACACAAGATCCCCGGCAGCGGCGCCAAAATTTTTGATGTATCATGGATTGTATATATTAATTAGATACGTTATAGGGTAAAATAGAAAATTACCTTTAGGAAAATGTAATAGACTAAAATTACCAAAGACGGATTTAATTAAACACGATGATGAACCAAGTTCGTTGTACACGAAGATCGAGTGAATTTGAGACGTTTTGTTTCGATTTAGACAATTGATTTAAATGGTTTATCGGTTTTTAAACTAAAATTACTCCTACAAATTTTAAGTAAATTAAATCCTAAGTGCATGAATCGTTCCCCATTACTATACTTAAACACAATTATTAGAAATTAAAACAATTAAACTATTTAAAATTTACACTATTTAAAATTAATTAAAATTTTATCTATTTAAATAAAATTACTTTTACACTATTTAAAAACTTTATTAAAACTAATTAAACTAATTAAAGAAAAACTATTTTATATCTCTAAATTAGATTAAACTATTTAAAAATTAACTATTACTTTTTTTACTAAACAAAATCTATATTTAAAAAGTATTTTATTTATTGTCTAAATAAATTTAAATCTAAAAACTCATTTTTACCTTTTCTAAAATTACTAAAACAATTTTTATTTTGTTTTAAAACTATTTATTATTTTTTAAACTAAAAGTGAATTTAATAAAGCTTTTAATTAAAATTTATTAAAATTAAAACTAGTATTTTTAATACTATTAAAACTGACAGCTAATTCAAATGACTCTATATTAATATGGAAAGCAGTAACTAAACCAAAACATCAAACCAGTCAAGCTAGTTAATATGCTTGACTGATAACCATGAGGTCATGGTTTCGAGTCTCACCAGAGACATTTTTGTGAATATTTTTTTTGACAATTAAAATAAATTGGAAGTCTCAGGAATGACTAATACTAAGAATTTTTCAATTCTTTTTATATCTAATTATCGTTCCTTTTTCTTCGACTCACTCGAATTGATTTTCGATTTTATAGTTAAGACTTTACTTGTTTTTGGTTAATAATACTTTTTTGGAAATCTATGTCTATTTAAACTTAAAAATGGGGAAAATATGTAGGCTAAGGAATATATAAAAATGAAAGCGCAAATAGTTCACATAAAATTAATCTAACATGCAAAATAAAATTAAACTACAAATTAAAATCTAGATGCAACAAAAATAAACTATAATTAAAAATAAATCTAAATGAAAAATTAATCTAAATGCAAACACGTAGTAGCAAATAAAAGTGACAAAAAACGAAATCACAAAGATAAACTTAAAAATAAAGCTTAAAGCTTCAACCTTTTTATCTTATTAATCTCTTAGATGATAAAGCTTGAAGCTTTATATACTAATAAGCTTAATAATCTTAAAAGGTGTAAACTTTATACTAATAATAAGCTTATCTAAATGAAATCTAATTTTTAAACCTTTTAAATCTATATTTTAACACAACAATAATATTTAAAACTAATTAAACCGATTTTAATAAAAAGATATTTTTTTTAAAAACAATTTAAACTAAATTAATCTAATTGATTAAACTAAAACGATTAAGCTAAAAAAAATAAAAAGGAGAGAACTTTGGTACCCGTGGTCCGTAGAAAACGCTCTAAAACAACATCAACAACATCAACAAAACGTGGCCCGTAAAGTACACGGCCTCCCAAAATCAACAAAATACGGCCCGTAAAGTACACGGCCAACCAAATCAAACTCGAACGAAATTAATCAACCATAAGCTCTTTACCAAACTTGATAAATTGATTCACCAAGATCAAAATAAAACATAAGAGGTTAGAATAATAAGCAATATTATATGATATGATGACTAATAATAGATCTACACTAATTTTTAGAGATTTATAAAAAAGTACTATAATTTTAAAGCTAAAAATAAGAGATCTATAAAATTAAAAAGATGAATCTAAGATGAAAAATAGATCTAAGTTAAATTAATTAATCTACTTGCAAAAATTTAAAGATGTAAACTAAAAATATAAAAGTACTAAGTTAAAAAAAAAACTAACTTATTAATAAGTTGTAAGCCTAAGCTTAGAACTTATGAGATTTAAAAAGCTAAAAAGCTAATTAAATAAATACTCCAACAATAAGCTAGATCTACGAAAATAAGGCAACATTAAGCTTGAAATAAAATGAATTATTCCAAACTTATATATAAATCTAACTTATTAGGAAAAAGTTATAAAAACTTATCCCAAATAATAAGATAGATTATAAAAGAAAAGTAAAAAGAAAGGAAGAATGAGAATTAAACTAAAGAGATTAAGCTAAAGGTTGAATTTTATTAATTATGAAAAGCTTGTACAAAACTTGAAAGGAAATTACAACTACTAATTTTGAGAGAGAAACTAAACTATGTAAAAAAAAACTAGACAAATACAATGAGATGGGGGCTTTATATAAGTAGCTACAAGTGGGGGTACTTTAGTCTTATCCTTCATATTTTTGCTTGGAGGCCACACCTTTTGCTTGGAGACTACACCTTTTGCTTGGAGGCTACACCTTTTGCTTGGAGGTCACACCTTTATTTGAACTAGTTTATTTTAAATAATAATAATAATAATAAAACAAAATTTTAATTAAATTTAAAAAAAAAAACTTTATTTTATTTTTATATTTATTAATTTTCGGAAATATATATATTTATATTATTTAATTATTAAAAACTATTTATTTAATTTTAAAACTTAATAAACTTTAAAAAATCATAGAAAATAAACCGTGAGGAGTTACGACGCGAGGTCAGGACCGTTGGCTTCGTAATTTTGTGCTCTTTTATTGTTCCATATGGTTTGTTAATGGATAACTTTGGAAAATGGCAAAATTGGTCCTTGTTGTTTGCATTTCTTGATTTTATGCTTGAAGCTTCGTTAAATCTTCATCCTTAGCTCTCCAAACTTCATTCTTTTTGCACTTTTGGTCTTTTGACTTCATCTTTGACTTTTTCTTCGACAATTGACCGTGAAATCCCGTGTTTTCTTTCCTTTTGATCTTTTGTACCTGTTTCACACAAAAACACAAAACCACGCGTAATTCCGACTTTTACGATATTAAACACATGATTAGGTCTTGTTTTTCATTGATTTTAGTGGTAAAAGGATAAGTGTTTACACACTTATTAATGACTTTGAGTGGTTGAGTATTTTATACTGATAGAAAATCAGTATTGAACAATCAGATCAGTTGAATCTGATGGCATTTTGAAACTCAGCAAAATATATTATACAGCCAAATAAGATAACAAATCTCAGCAAATAAAAGACTTAAATAAATCAGCAAAGTGGAAACTTGTAACAGCTAAACAAAAACTAACAAAGCTATAATCAGGTACAAAAAATATAGAAATCTAACTCAGATATAAATTATCTTAAAGAAAACAGATTAAGCAGACAAAAAACCATAACCTAAAACTCAACAAAGTTAATAACTCTAGCAGATATATCAGTTTAACAAATAATTCAACAAGGCTTAATTCAAAATAAGCAAATCAAACTTATATCAGCCAAAACAGCAACTAGCAAATGACTAAACCAGATTCAATTTATGGATCTATATCAGCTTATCAGATTAAAACTTGCAATGTAACATGTGAAGCAGATCTACACTCCACTCAGATAAAAGTTATCATTATTAGCAAAAGACTTGAATTTAAAACTCATCTTACACAGATTAATCAAAAACTCCATTATACATATTTATCCAAACCTTATCTTAACAAACATCACATTAATAGATAACCATCAACAACTAACTCAAATATAAATTCTCTAAGTAAAACAGATTCATCACTTTAAGAAAGCAGATTAAAAACTTTAACCCATACAGTTATGCAAATCAAAGCATTTAAACAAATAAGCAAATTATTTCAGAAAAACTAAACAGTCTACCTCAAACATTTAACTAAATAACATAATCATTTAACAAAATTAATCTAAGAACATGAAAATTAAAAATGACAGTGAACCTTTTTGAAGATTTCCTTTGGGAAGTAGAGCGGCGCTGAGCCGTCTAACAAACAGAATCAAGACCACCATTAAACATCACCATACGAACCAACCATAACCACTAACATTCGAACCAGATTCACTGATTGTGAAACTTTCCAGTGGGGAAAGTTTTCCCCAAAATTTACTTTAATTATTTAATAGAAGCTATTAACTAGCTTAATTAAATAACATCAATATAATTATGACAAAATAGATTTAAGCAGGAATAAATTGCAATATTAATTTCAATAGAAAGTAAATAGAGAAGTAATACGAGTCCAACCAAACTTTTATTAATAATCAAAATTACAAAACTCGGAAAAGAAAATACGATTTATCCTACAACTATTTTAGCTTAATGACTTTAAAGTAAAAAATAGGATGAAAATTACAGATAAAATGGGGGTTTTTATAGCCAAACCCCCAAGGCTCTTGGTGGAGTTTGTTGAGAAGATACCTTTTCTGAGCCCTTGATCTTGCACTCTCTTTCTTCTTTCTTGATCTTACGGCTGTGATTAGCCAACTAGCACACGGGTTGCCAACGTGGCAATCAAGTGTGCTAGTTGTGCTTCTTGATAGCTTAGGTGTCCATCTCTTATTGGTGGAGTGGTGATGGATGAGCTGTTTCATCCAATCACATGATAGAAAAGGGGCACGTCACCCAATTTCTTCCCATCTTCATAGTCCAGATTTCTTGGTATTTAATTAGGGAGGGTGTATATACACGCGCCCTAATTGATAAAAGCCCCAATCTTGGTTTTTGAATTAGGGTTGGACGAATAGTTTTCTATGGTTATTTGGGGTTTGAGAGAGAAGGCTAGCATAGGAAATATCGAAAGGTAAATTAATGTGTGAGTGGTTGTGAGTTAAAACGTGTGGTTTTACTGAATGAGAAAAAGGTTAGAAAGTTATATAACTTTCGTTTGTAACTTGCACATCCATTTAACTAAATGGACTTTAAAGCCCATAATCACACGTCACTTTTATTTAGCAATGGACTTATAGTCCATAATACACAAACTGTTCCATTGTTTGATCATTTGGGCCTTTGATGGGCTTGGACCAAAAAGCCTAGATAACTTGTTATTGCTAACAGGCTTTTTAGCCCATTAATCCCAATGTGGGTCCCACAAGCCTAAGTAAACTTCACTCCACTAAAAACGGACTTGTTTTTGGCTTCGTTGATCTCTTCTTCAAACTCGTGCCGATTTTGCTGGTTTTTGCGAACTTCGGTACCTACACACATTAAACAACAAACAAACGTATACAAGGCCATTTTTCATTCATTATATGCATTTTTGTTCGTTTTTTAGATATAAATGATATGAGTAAAATCATATCACTTATCAAATAAGGCCATAATATTTCCATTCATAATGTAACAAGATACAAAGTAATGGGAATACACCGAATATATAAACTGCTAAATTAAAACAAACATCTCCATCCGAAAAGAAACACATATGATAGATAAGTATAACGAGCGATGTAATAATAGTAATCATAACGGGAGTAAAAATCTCCATCGGGAAGAGTAACCGGAATTTTTTTTAAAAAATGGGGTTTTGTGTGTGAAGAGTTTTTGAAAAATAATTGAGGATGTTGTGTGAGAGAATATTTTGAAATTTGAATATGTTTAAAATAGGGCGGTAGGATGTATGGGAGTTTGTGAAATAATTAGAATGAAATATTTAGGAATAGTAACCGAATTTTATTAATGCCTAAAAGACATTTACGACTAGAAAAAAATGAGTAAATTAAAAACTATAACATATAACAAAAATTTGTAAAATGAAAAATTCATAATTTTACAAACAAATTAAATATAAACACCAATATAAAGATGTTACTGACAAAGAAATAAAAGGAAAATAAAGAATAAGCAACCACGATGGGAATATGAGATATTCATCCCATCAAATAATTTAAAAGCACCAAAAATAAAATACACCGCAATCCTATAAAAAGCAAGATACAAATAAAAGAGGTGACGAAATGGAGGGCACCATATGTTGTATCTTGAATATACATAGCTTGATCACCTATGTATAATCGAGATAGAATAATAGTGTGCTTGTAGTAGTTACCATAAATAAGAAAACTAATATAACCAATTCAAAAGAAAAACAATCATAAATGAGAGCGTAATACCAAAAGTTGAAATTCTAAATAACGAAAATCTTAAGAACTACCATACCATAATTATTTTGGAACAAAAAAGAACAAAAAAGAACACTAAAGAAAAAATAAATCCGCAAACTTAAACACGAAAAGTTTGAGAGCTCAAATATAACGATAAGTAGGAATAACTAAATCACGTACAATAAACGAAACATCGGTTTATTTAAGAAAACATTCAACTAAAACATTAATACAAGAGTACAAATACATGAAATCCTAATACTTAATTCTTCCAAAATACTTCTACGCCAATCGCCAATATGATAAGCGGTATGATGAACGCCACGATAACGATTAGGAACTGTGGATCTTCTTCTGGAGGAGCGTTCTTTAAGTAGATAGCCATCACGACGACGAATATGATCGCGAAGAAACCTAAACTAAAAGATAAAAATTTAAGTTTGTGTTATAATTTTGAAAATCTTTATTTATGGGGAGAAAAGTAACCGTTGGTTACTATTAGTAGCCGTTCGGCCTCCACTCACCACTTTCGTCTTCTTCTCGACAAATACTTAACGTGTACGTGGTCTTGATTTCGGGACGAAATCCTCTAAGGTGGGGTGAATGTGACAACCCGTAAATTTGAATTCATTATTAATTCAGAGAATGAAATAATTATCGCTACAATTTTTTTCTGAACACTGTAAATTATAAACACAAAGATATTCAAAAAATAACAAATTATATTATCACCAATAATACTACGAAGGACTATTAGGATATTATATTTGTGATATATAAATTTATATGATACGTGTTTAAATTAATTACTACAAAGTAGACAATAATTATTGTGCTAATGGGAAATCGTGATTAACTATAATTGGAGGTCATCGAACTAAAAGCTTATGTATTTTATTTGTTTAGTTAAAATAAATTATTTTAAGTTTATAGGTCATATAAACGTCAATAATAGTTTATTTTAATAGTTAACGTAAATAATTGAAATCACAGTTAATTCTTAATAGAAGGTTATAAACGTCATCAACTCACGATTTCTTCAAAACAATATATGATGAACTATAAAAACTTTATAAATCATATATTTATTAATTTTTATTTTATTTTCAATGTTTCAGATAATTTACCGAGATAATCGTATTTTATTTATTATTTAATTATAAAATATTGTTTTTCTTTCATAATGATAACGAAAACGTTTAAATTAATTTTATCAACTTAAAACTAATAAAATTAATTTTTATAGTTCATAATTAATCATATGAACTTAATTAAAATATTAAAAGACTAAAAATAAGCCCGTAACTAAATTTAACAGCCATTATGTAATTTTAAAAGCCCATAAACCCAAAATAAACCTAAATAATTATTCATAAACCCAAATTAACCCATGTGAATCATTATTTAATATAAATTTCGTGTGTTTTACTCTAAGAACTAATTAGGCCGATTGATTTATGCTAGAAAATAGGAAAACAAGTTTAAATAATTAGGAAATATCTTTAATACTTATTTAGAAAATTATTTACTTGCCTAAACTTGACATCCTTTGTTCCTGACATCAACAATTCGTCCCATACTTCCCCTAGTCCCTACCAACAAAATTTTTATCAAGAATATCCCTAAAAATCCTCAAAACAAGTCGTTGTTTATCTCTTAGTACTGTTTCATCATCTACCCCAACAGTTCTTCATTCCCAGCCATGATTTTTTATTTCTATTGTGATAAGGTAAGCTTCAAATAGATTTATAAATAGGTAATTCTGGTCTTGATCTTTATTCATTCCAAGATCACAAAGAAAATCAAATCAAATCCTCCTTGTGTTCTTGTTTGCTGCCGGCCATTGTCACCATCATCAGACCACTATTCCCACCATCACAATTGATTTCAAGGGCTCCTAAAACTCCACCAAGTACCCTTGGTATCTGCCCTAGAAGCTCAAAAAGTGTGAGGAACCCTAGACAAAATTCTAGTCAAAACTGATTTAAGGTTTTCTAAGAAACCCTAATTTTGATTTCTGTTTCTTGTTGCTGCTGGTGTTCTTGTTACTTAAAAATCTTCTTGACATCAATTCTGGTCTTCCAAGTATTACTAGTACAAGTTCCTATGTCCTCCAAGTGTTCGTGTACGGGTTGTGCAAGCAAAATCCTAGCCGAGCTCTTTTTAGGGTTTTCTAGGTTCGGTTTTGCTCAAACCACCAATCACTTCGTAAGATCTGATTTACCTAGTACAAGTAACTCTTATTACATGTTAAATCTTGACCTAGTAATGCCTAAAGTTTAAATGTAACAGGTAATTGGCTAAATGGTTAAAAACGAGCCCTAACAGGACGTACGGGTAAAAACCGTGCCATAATTTTGCTTAACTTGATTATGAACTGAATTTTCATGTTTCTTACTGTTAAATGATGTTACTAATTATTTTATGTTAGTTAAACTCAATAACTAATGTTATTTGATCAAGTGGTAAAAGTAGCTGAAACTCTCGTTGTTAAACTAGCTTAAAAAACGCCTAAACTTTTGTTAAAAACCGACCATCCAGTGTTGGTCACGAAATTTTTACTCTAAATATTCATATCTCATTTTTCATAAACTTTCTAATGCTCTTTGAACCATTTAAAAAGACCTAAAAATGAATTAGTTATCACACTTTTAAAATTTATGATTTTATGTAAAATTGTATGCATGTAAAATGGTAAACTTTAGAACACTTAGAATGTCACTAATATGAATTTATTAATAAAATGGTAAGATCATAATATGAATCAATCTCTGCAAAAATAATCATGTTAAAAGGATTAAAAACGAGTTTATAATTAATAAACGATAACTACGCGTAAAAATGACGTTTTTAAGAAAATCTAATTATATTTTATAACCCATGAAATTGTTAAATGAAATTTCATGCTAAACTTATAAAATTTATATTTCATATTAATTTAGTAAATTATTACATGCTTTTATAATACTTAAGATGATTAAGAAATAAATACGAAAGCTGAAACCATAAACCTGAATTTTTACTTATTAAAAACTATGTAAAATTTAATTGTTTTTGGTAAAGTGTAAAATTTAATTGTTAATTTCTGCAAAATTTAATTATATTTAAATTTCTTTTACTTAAATCCATATCAACCTATCAATAATTTTATATAAACATGAAAATCTAAAATGATAATAATTGATGAAACCCTAGTTTAAAAAGATAAAACCCGACTCTAAATAATTTAATAGTCGAAAATATTTTATAAAACCTTACTCGTTATTATTCCAACCTAAAGCACCAACTAAGAAAGGGTTTATACATGTACAGTATATTTATATTACACATGGTTTAAATGAACGTTATTCTTATTAGGTTACCGGTAGATTTCTACTTTGTTTCTACAACTACCTTCCGTCAACAAGGTGAGTTACTAGCCCCTCTCTATTTTAAACTGTAATATCATCTTTTGGGGTGAGAACATTGCTTTATTTCTAAACGCGTGAACACAAGTGAAATATTCTTTACTAGTTGATCACCCAAATGATAACCACCCACAAATCATGAACCGTTAGTCACTTGCTGGGTTACAGCGAAGTGAGCGCGAATGTTATGGATAGATCTATCAGAGTTGACACTCCTATTTACTTTGAATCAGTTCGTTCAAGTAAATACAGTTTCATTTAAAGACAATGGGTGACTTGGGTTAGTCACCTTCACGGGCACACACGTAGTCAGTTAGACTTGTTAAGGCATCGGTGTCATGAGCTTAGATAGTAGTTAAGATAAACTATGTGACTTTGTATGTGTTATATTGTCATAGGTGGATACGAATCTTGTGGTTCATTGAAATGGTTTTTATTGCTTTCTTAAACTTAAACTTAAGAACTCACCAACTTTGTGTTGACACTTTAGCAATGTTTTTCTTAGGTATGCTACTATGTGGAGTCTACATTATTGTTTTGTAATTTAGAGGTCGTTCTCTCGCATCAAGTCCTCTTCACGCCATGAAGTCGCAACCCAAATCCAGTCTTCCGCTGGAGTGAAATTTGGGGGTGTGACAATACTCCATACCATTATGCGATGACCCTATTTATCTCCAAATTCCTCAATTTTGCTATCTCTTTCAATAGTTCTTCCATGGCAGCCATGAATCATGATTTCCAAGATGTGGTGATAGGATTCAAGCATAATATAAATAGGTATATCTTAACCAAGATTGAATCACCACAAAACCAAATCAAACTCCTCTTATTGTGCTTGTTTTTCTGCCATGAGCCAATCACCACCGTAAACCGCCATCACCACCATCATTGGTACTCCTAAATACTCTTAAGCATCACCCTTAAACACCCTCTAAACAACCCTCAAAGTTTGTACCTTTAAATGCCTAAACACGAAACCATAGCTTAATCGAATTAGGGTTTTCTATAACACCCTATATTTGGATTTTGTGGTCTTCATGTTACTCGTGTTCAAAATCCTTTCCAACACTCTTTGATATCATCCCTGGTCTTCCAAGTGATCACAAGACAAGTCATTAATTTGCCTTAGTATTCGTGTTCGTGTGATGAAAGTTGAAACTTAGCCGAGACCAAATTAGGGCATCCTATGGGGTAAACATGATCAAACCACCAATACATTGTAAGTAATGTGTTACCTAGTGTTAACCATCTTAGTATTCATGTTAAACCTCAACTTAGTGGTGCTTAGAGTTTAGAAATATCTCGTAAGTAATAAAAGAAGTTAAAAAGCCTTATTCGGTACATTAAAGCTCTTGCACGTCTCCTGAGGTAGACACCTCCCCATCAATTTCTGTCATACAGTAAAAAACTAGACCTTATTACGATTCCATGGCCTGTTGAATCACTTAAAACGGAGTTATAATGAACCAGAAAACTTAAAATGAAAATTTAAATAAAAACATTAATATCTGTCAAAGCTGTGAAATATTCTAAGTCTTGAAACTGTTTGGTCGGGTGAGTCATGTTTGGACGTGATTTCGAGCCTCTTATAGGCCGAATGAGTAAATTTTTATCAAGGACAATATTAATATTCACCTGGCCTAGTTTCTAAAACAGTAAGCCGTTTTTCCTAAGAGTTAACGAGCTGTAAGATACACGTCTTTAAAGTTTCTGAAAAACCATATTGTCTAGTGTTAAACAGGCTGGAACTACGTTTTTGTAAGTTAAATTTGACCCATTTAAAGTCCAAATCATGACTAGCTCATAAAGAACATTATCGCAGGCTACCAGGTGGGCCATCCACAGAAACTTTGTTTGCGCCATAACTCTAAAGTATGCATAAGTTACAAGCTTTTAAGGTAGGCCCGCTGGATACTTTTTAAATTTTGAGAAATGTTATAAGTTGTCATTTTATTTACAAATCAACTAGTAACACGTGATGTAAGACGCCTAGTTAAATTAAGAATATGTAAACTTGATCATTAATGACTATACGTGAAAATGACGCTATCGTAGAAAACCTGATTACGCTAAAACCTAATTACGTTAAACTGTTTTAAAAGTTGTAAGCATAATAAAATGTCAAACTTATAAATGAAATAAATCATGTTAGTATAATAAAAATGACACATGATAGCAGCTCTCAAAATAATGAAGAAACAAAATTTAATTGTAAACACTAGGTTCTCATATTCGTACCCTTGTAGGAATTAAATAAAACTTATATAGTAATAATATAACCTTCAAAACTCAAATTACTAAATTTTACTTGAATACATATCAACCTATAAATTATTTTATAATGCATAACATGAATATATAAAATATTAGTTATTTATGAAATAGTAGTTTAAAAAAATTAAACCCAACCATAAAGAGCTAAAAGAATTAGAACCGATTAATAAACGGAAAAACTTTATAGAACTGTAGTTGTTATTATTCCATCCTAAGAACCAACTAAGAACGGGTTTATATATGTGTATTATTATTCATACTGAACGTGGTTAACAAAATGTACATTATTCTTATTAGGTTACCGGTAGATTTCTACTTTGTTTCTGCAACTACTTTCCGTCAACAAGGTGAGTTTTCTAGCCCCTTTATCTCAAATTATTTTATCAAACAGTGAGTTTATAGCCCCTCTTTCTACTTGTTTTATCATCTTTTGGGGTGAGAACATTACTTGATTTTAACGCATGAACGCAAGTACTTGAAATGATTACTATGTCTAAGTCCCGAACATAACCTAAATGAGAACTGTCAACGAATCATGAACTGATAGTCACCTAGCTGGGTTACAGCGAAGTGAGCGCGAATGTTATGGATAGATCTATCAGAGATGACACTCCTATTTACTTTGAATCAGTCCGTTTAAGTAAATACAGTTTCATTTGAAGACAATGGGTGACTTGGGTTAGTCACCTTCACCGGCACACACGAAGTCAGTTAGACTCGTTAACGCATCGGTGTCATGAGCTTAGATAGTGGTAAAGATAACCGTGTGACTTTGTATGTGTTATATTATCACATGTGGATATGAATCTTGTGGTTCATTTAAATGATTTTTATTGTTTTCTTTATTGCAAACCTAGGAAATCACCAACTTTATGTTGACACTTTAGCAATGTTTTTCTCAGGTATGCTAATATATGGATTATGTGGAGTATGCATTGTTGTTTTGGCATGTAGAGGTCGTTCTCTCACATCAAGTCCTCGTCACCCCATGAAGTCGCAACCCAAATCTAGTCTTCCGCTGTAGTGAAATTTGGGGGTGTGATAGAATGGTATCAGAGCTTTGATTATAGAGAACTAGGTTGCATTAGTAACTCTAGACTATAATCCGCTCTAAATTACATGATAAAATAGTATACCAACCATCTAGTGTTAAAACCTTACTAATAGATAAATTGTTTGACATGCTATTTTCTTTGACTAGACTACTAAGTGTTATAGTAAAAAAACATTTTTGTGGGATTAGGCATGATCACCCATGGGCATGGGATAACGTACCCAAGTGAGTCACACTATCGTATTACAATAGTATATAACATGTCATGCTTTATCTAGTTAACTGCAAATTAATGGTAAGATATAGCAAAAATATGATACAATTAAAAGAGGTGACGAAAAGGAGGATGCTATATGTTGTATCTACAATATACATAGCCTGATCACCTATGTATAATTTAGATAGGACTATAGTATGCTCTTAGTAGTTACCATTAAAAAAATTAATAAAATTCACTCAGAATAAAGTAATCATTTTTTTACCATAAACTAAACTGTTGAAACTAGAGGGGGGGGGGGGGGGGTTGAATAGTTTCTTAAAATTTACTTGTTAAAAGATGGTTTTTAAAAATCCTTTTCAAAAAACTTAGGCTTGAGTATTTATATGAAACCTTCTTATACACAATATGAACAAGGTATAGTTCAACTAAACTAATAATCACAAGTATAAAGAATAATGAATGTAAAGAGATAAGGGAACGAAAGATCAAACAAAACACCAAGGATTTATAGTGGTTCGGAAAAAAAGCTCACTCCTCGTTCCTACTCCACTCCTCGAGTACTCCTTACTCGAGAGTTCACTAATAAACAAGCTCCTTAAGGTGGAGAAACCGTACACAGCGTTGCTTATCCAATTTTCGATTCTAAGCTAAAAGTCAAGCCCTAATCTTAGCTAGGACCAATATACACCAATATACTTTAAGGACCAAGTATTAACCTTAATACATACAAAACTTCCAAATAGACACAACTACTTGGATCTTCACAACAATGACACAACAATGAATAAATAAGTTTGGATCTTCAATGGATCTTTAAGGTAGACACAACACTTCAAGGATGAAAGTGTTCTTCTCTTTGCACTTTAAGAGGAAGAGATGGGAGGAGAAAGATTCACTTATAAACAAGTAGTAATCAACCAAATGACCAAGGATTTGAGTGATTTAAGAAGTATGAAAGAATCTGGAAATGTATGTGCAAAAGACATGAAGAGAAAATATGATAATGGTCCACTATTTATAAGACAAACATCCAACGGCTATATCTGCCCGCGGTTCCTTATCGATAAGGAACCGTCATAGCCACTATGGAACCGCCAGAGTAGACTCCGCTCCTTTTTTACTTTTAGTGGTATGGTTCGAATCTAGAGATTAAAATATCCTGAAAGGATATTCCAAACCTAGATAGAATATGCCTGTTGATACAAAACTTGGGTGATCCTTGCTAGACCCGAATCAGGCTTAATTCGGGTTGGCTGGACTCCGGCTCCTGCACCAAGTGAATTGTTTGGTTGGGATCCTGCACACTAAAACAACACGCGTTAGGCTTACCGTGGGAATGTTTCCCACGATTAGACTCCAGCGTGAGAGTAAGTGATCGGTTAGGGTTATAGGAATCGGATGAGTTGAGAGTATGCAGAATGTAATACCTTTGTGAAACCCTTGGGGGTTCCTTATATAGGCAGTGAAACCCTAATGGGCTGTCACTGATGCTTCGGCCCCAAGGAAAGGATAATCACCAGATTTAGATTGATTGTTATCTTCTAATTACAGTGAGTGAATATCCTCTCCTTTGGGATAAATCCTAATCATAGTAGGAGTATGATTCTGTCTAACCCTGAACCTGGTATGCCAGGCCGTGGGCCGCACATGTGTGTGCGGTTACTGTTCATCGAAGCCCATAAGCTCAAATAACATTATTCCCACCCATCTGTGATGGGTCGGATACAGGTAATACCCGTGGGCCGGGTTCATGACCCGGCTGGGGACTATACGTCATCATGTCCCCCCTAGTCTAGTTGTTACAGCCGTAGGTGTAACCTCTAGACTATCAAGATACTCTCCGGACGTACCAAGAAAGATCTTTAGGAAATGATAAATTTTCAAAATTTTGTTTCGGCCGCACGTGGCAACCTTACATGGATTGAACTCCAATGATACCCCAGCCGCACGTGACGACCAAGACAAATTAAATGCAGCATTGAATATAGTCTTACGTATGACCGCATATCCCAACACAAGAATGAATGCGTTTAATGGTAGTCAACTAGTCATTCGCACACCTGCAAAAGTGCACCATTAATGCCCACCATTGAGCCACGTAAAATTGTTAAGAAGTGACCCATGGGTCCCTTCTGACGTTTTTCAGAATTGTCAGAAATCCCATCCGTTCGATGGGCGTAGTGGTTTACACGTGGAAAACATCTACGTTACCTCGGAAATCGAGGCAACCCTATATAAGAGTTGGTGTGTGCTACTGTTACACACACAGTTCATATTCATTCCGCCATTGTTATTCCCAAGCTCCTTCCTTCCATCTTTTGCCTCTTATTCCATGAATTTCCACCACCGTAGGTTAGATCATCACGCCTTTCAAACCCTTTTTATAAAACATGGTAAAGGACAATCCCCTTATTACGGATGTCCTGAACGTGATGCCTGTGGAGAAATACATAGACTTTCTGTCTAAGTATTATATTCCCGAAAGCGTACACCCAACCTATCTAGGTGAAGGTGAAGCGATTACGGATGCACCGAGGGGAAAGATAGGCGTGTACACGCGCCTATTCGATTCGGCTAACTACCGCATCCCCTTATCCAAGTTTTTGGTAGATATGCTTCTATATTATGACTTCCACATAACCTAGCTACACTGCATAGGGGCGTGTAATATCAATAAATTTGAGATTACCAGCCATACATGCGGAGTAACCCCGACCGTAAATCTATTTAGAGTCTTTTACTCCCCCCAACTAGTGAATGGGTGGTTGTCGTTCAAAAAATGATCCAGGAACGCCTCATGACATATAGGAAGCCCCTAGACTCCCTTAAGAGCTGGTACGATCATTACTTTTTCGTAGATGAGAAAGTATTCCCTACCCCGTTCGTCCTCAAGAACAGAGTACCTAAAGATTTTCCGCCCAAATCCAAAGACTATAGTAGTAAGGACTTGAAAATTCTAGATACCTGTGACAACCGCGGTTTTGAGGTTCGTCACTTAGTTTTATTTTGTGCTAGTTACGTGTCTTTACGTGTTTATGTGCTAATTGGTGTGTATAGATTGTGGTTTGAATATCGTTTCCGGTACAGGGTACCTTGTGAGTGAAACGATGAGTGATGATTTCATGTTCATGAGCTCACATGGTAGTGACTATGAAATGAGATGGTGTTATTTAGTGGTTTTACGTTTACGTATTTGTATTATAGAAGATTGTATTTTTACGATTTACGGTTTAGCATTTAGAGGTCTCGGATGAGGTAATTAGTCATGTGAGTATTTTTCGGGATGGTTTCAATTCATTTAGGACTTAGTTATAAAGTTTATTTCAAAATTTAAGATTTTGTTTAAAACTGTATATTTTACGTCTTTTACGGTAAACGCGTAATTTGACTAGTTTTACGGTTTTGAGGTTTTGGAGGTTTTAGGAGCTAAAATAAATTAAGGTAAATTAAGGTATTATTAATAACATAATAATAAGTAATAAAAAAATAAAAAAAAATAAAAAATAGATATATATAGGCGGTTTGGGGCCGATTAAAGAAGAAAAAAAAAGTAAAAAAGGAAAGTTGGGTTTGGGTTCACCCACACCTTATATAATGTTTTATACTAAACAAAAATCACATAATTCTTCTCCTGGAGACAAAGGTAGTCGCAGCATTCAACAAAAAATTAGAGTTCTTCATAAAATTTGGGGGTTTTCATAAATCAAAGGTAAATCTTCAATAACCATTTTCAATTTAATTATTTTTACTGTTTTATAATCATCTTATGATGGATTTAGGTTAGGGTTTAAAAAAAATCTGTATATTAATGATAACATAATAATTAGGTGAATTAGGGATTGTAATTAGTGGAGTTATGGGTAATTAATTAGGTTAATTTAATTGAATTCGTAATTAAAAACTGGGCAGAATTTTTGGTCCATTGTTTTGACCATATATAGAGTTCTACAAACTCTTATTTTGCGATCCAAGTATCCCTAGAAAGGTAATTGAGTTGGCTTTCAAGTGAAAGAAACGAGAACTAAATTGGAGGTGGGAAGTGGGTCAAAAACAGGTTACAACAGTCGAAGGTCAAAACAGTTTTGAATTCAGTCGGGTTTAATTTAATGTTTTAAGATGGTTAGGGTACTTAGGAGTACAATTGGACTTTCAAACGAACATGAGAGTTGATTTATATGTTATATAAGATATATGGAAGAGGTCAAATCAATTGGGATAGTGGAAGACTCTCTGATCATAACAAACTTTTCATATGTTCAAAATCAGTAAATTATGGATAGGTAAAAGTATATATATATATATATATATATATATATATATATATATATATATGGAGGCCTTAACAGTAGCTTTAAGGTTGAGGCCAAAAAGGAGAGTTAACTAACACATGTAAGGGAATAGGGTTTCCTTTACAGGGCATGTTATTTTGGTTACGGGGGAGATCGACCCATAGTTTAAGGTATGAAAAACGAGACTGTTTTGGTTAAAATGTTAACGGGACGGGTTATGAAGTAAACTGAGTTAAGGGCTTTATAGAGGGGTGTAATGAGATGCTTAGAGCATATAAATGAGGTATATATGGGAGGAGGTTAGATGTCCATCATAGGTTGATGAGCCATCTTGGTGTTTGGTTCATGTTTTGATTGTGTGCTTTTGTTTGTTAGCTTTTTGCTAGTACGCGGACTTTTGGAGAAGCTCAATCAGGTGAGTTTCATAGTCCCGTATCTTTTAATGATTTTGATTTCCAGATGGGATGGAAGAGACACTCGTTATGGTTTTGTAAATTGTTGCTGTGAATGTTTTATGATTGGTGATGGACTTGTGTGTACTTATATGATTAACTGCTAATTGATTAATGATTGTTTTGTGATTTGACTTGGTACCAAGGGGATGTTGACAAGGGGGGGGGGGGGGGGGGGCTTGGGATTGGTTCATAGGTGTGTGGGCACCTATGGAACCATTGTAATTGGTAAGGCTGGAAGCCTTGGAGTTGGAGTTGGTTTGGTATGATTAATCTTGAATGTTAGTTGTTAATACATGTTTGTATCACCTTGTCCATATGTTCTTAAATTTGGTTATTATTCACAGATTATGGTTTGTTTTTGGCGTTGGAGTCTAAACCTATGACTCTCACCAACTTTATGTCGACGTGTTTTAGTGTCTCTTTCAGGTGATATTATGGTTAAGCGTGAGAACATAAGTGGCTAGGATTTTGGAGTTGCGTAGGAATGCATTTAGAAGGAGATCCCCGTTCCATCTTAGTTTCTTTTGATTGTTTAGTAAGTGATACTGTTGGCACCTATATGTTTGCTTTGTTTATGTTATTGTTGTCTCGGGTAAGTGGTAGGACTGTTACCTACTTACCTAGACTCCTGCATTGTTGAGATATTGTCATGACATTTGTGTCACCATTTTATGACATTTCTTATATCATTTAGTTATCTCTATAGACACGCTATTGTTGTGATGATATCCATACGTCGTACCCCATATTCCGCCATGATGGGGTGTGACAGAATGGTATCAGAGACAATGGTTATAAGAATTAGGTTGCCTAGTCGTGTAGCCTAGTCTATAGCTTAAGGGTCCCTGCATATAGGTGTCATAGGAGTATGTGTGCATTTTATATTAATTGATGTGTTTGGATGTTATTTATTGTGATATTTTGACTAGTATGAATTGAACCATAGTAGGTTCATACTTAGCCACATGTTATTTTATTTTCGGGTTGTGACTAGTGTAGGTTGAACCATAATCATCCACGCTAGTCATTGTTGTATTTTGCTTAAATTGTACATTATAGTACATAATTTGGTACATGGTAGTTTCTATCTTTTGTTGGGTTATTTGGTGTACCTAATGTATAGTATTTTTCTTTGATGTTTAAGTCATGTTCCCTAAGACTTATGTGGTAATTCGAGTTACTAGGAGTAGGTGGATAGGAAGGATTTTAAGTTATTTCCACTCTTACGGGCGACATGACTTATAACTGATTATGTTCTCGTTTTGGTTTTTGTTTATGATGTTTTTAGCTATACTATAGATTTATGTAACCCAAGAGTTTTACTATTTTATTTTAATAGACAGAGTTTTGAACCTTTGTTTATGTGGTTATGAGCTTATGTGAGTAGATGGATTTATATGTTTTATTGAATCTTATAAGTGTCATCATAGGAGGGAGTGCATTGGGGAAAGGGTAATTGTATAAGTATGGTGGCCAACATAGTTATACAAGTACCACAACTTCAATGGGTTCTCAAGTATGATTGCATGAAAGAGCGTTAGTACATGCTTGTATATGATGAGATGTGGATTTTGGGTATATTTATAATATATGGGTTTATGTAACACCTGCCTACGATATGGCTATTTTTTTAGTGTGTTATATGTTTTGAGTTATAGTCGTGTTGTGTGATTATGGGGTCACATGATATGGGATGGTTTTGGTGATGGGTTTTGTGCCTTGTTGTGGCATGGTGAGATGGTGAGATGGTGATTACTCGTATGGAAAAACGAGTGTATGACGCGATCGATTGACTTGACATGTATGATAACGAGTATGTTTTGGGAGATTTAATAGGTATATATGCGGATGTATATATACTAGTATGTGTTAAGTTATGATATATGGTCGTTCAGTAGTTATTAACTTATTATAACTTGAACGTACCTTGTGTTTGCTCGTGTTTTATGGTGCTGGAGTTTAATGGAGTTCCAACGACGTTTTGAGTCTTTTGATGTGTGTCTACATTCGGGTATGTATTTAATTAATGAGAACTACTAAATTTTCTTACAAATAAGTGTAGCTAAATATAGGAAAACGGTTTTGAAAATAATTTTTAAGTGTATGGTATGATATCGTGACTTACATACTTTTTTTTAAGTTTGTGGTAGTAAGCTATAAAAAAAAGATTTGTCTTGAAAATAATTGGATTAGTTTTCTATGTAACATGTGATAAAACATTTTAAAGGGGTAAAGAAATTTTACAAAAATTTTCTTAAGTGTAGTTAAAATTTTAGAAGTATTTAGCTAGACGGCAAGAGTAAAAAGGGAAATTTTATTATAGTGATGATAATAATAACACCACACCTTGTAAACGTGTACTAGTTTAGTTATAACCAGCCTAAATGGATTTTATAAAATAATAATAATAATATAGAATAAAATGAAAAAAACAGTGTATTTTATAAACATGTATTGGTTTATAATAACAAGTGAAATAAGTTTAATATGGGTAAACAAGATAATGGTTAGAATAAGATTGTAGTATACTAACTAGTTGATATCTAGATAAAATGATGAAGATAAAAGGATGAGTTATTGGTTAAAAATGAGTATGATTGATTTTAGTAGTATTGGAGTTTGGTTCTTATGAGAAGTAACTAATTGGGACGAAAGTTTAAAATTTTTCTAAGGTATCGAGATTTCGTAATACTAATCGTGAAGAGTCTGAATTTTTCGTTGTTGGTACACTCCATTGATCTTTTAGATTACATTGTTTTGTTTTCAGTTGTTTTGGCTAGGGTTCGTTTTACCCTATATTTTATTTTGGGACACGATTGTTTGGAATTCTTTGGTTACACATCATGGTTGATTTATTTATGTGGTTGTGGGAACGTTAGGATGAGAGGATAGAGTTGGGTAGTATTATTTATGGTTAGATACTATAATGGAGAGATGTGGTTTTGGTTTAAAGGTTGGTTGAAGTACCATTAGGAGAATTGATGAAATTACTAGCGGATGTGAGGGTAGAGTAGAAAGTTTATACTAATGGAAAGGTTGGGCAAATAACATGCAAGGGATTGGTATAGTTATGGAGGTAAGGTAGTAGTAGACACGTGAAGGAAAACAGGAATGTGAAAGAATGATTGCTAGGAGGCTAATTAACGGCGAAGTACAACAAGTAAGGAAGAGTGAGTCATTGAGAGGTTGAAGTACTTTTAGAAATATTATGGTAGATGAGTTGAAGTTAGAAGCTACTGGTAGTGTGAAGTTCCTAGGTAACATCATGGAGACGAGAAGGAGTGCGTAAAGAGCTACATCGCGAAGCAAGGAGCTGAAAGGACTACGTGTCGGCTGCAAGAAGGATGCAAGAGATTTCGAAGGAGTCACAGAAGTTGCAAGGACTGGAAAGGTAACAAGCACTATGATGGGAATCTCCGTATGGTTCGTGACGAAGAAGAACAGATCGAGTACCAGAGTGGAGCTACAAAGAGCTGAACCAGTGGATCGTGATGAAGTGAATACATGACATGGGGGATTAAGAACTCGTGGAAATAACAAGGGGAGTCGAGTGACTACGCGGATAGAATTTTTGTGGCAATCAATATCGAGGGATGAGTAGTGAAGCTGAGCTGAATAAGTTCGTGGAGAAGTGATTAGAGAGTCGGTTTTGTGAATGTGTTATGAAAGATCTTTGGAAGAGACAACTATGCATTATCCAATGCACTAGTGATTTCCATAGATTTGAGGAATGAAGTATGGAATTTCTATTGGACGGGATAGTGTAGGAATAAGGGAGAACCATGGAAGGAGAGAACCAAGTATTCCTAGAAGATGATGATTGAAAGTACCTCATGTTGGGTGCAAGATCAAAGTAGAAGTATGAGATTTGAATAAGAATTCAGAGTATGGCTTAGTAGACAAATGGAAACTAATGTGGGTATAAGATGAGAGTTTGATCCGCATGGAATCACATGAAACTCTAGTCTATCCCTATTAGGAGGGAGTAGGAGAACTAGTTGTGAGAAAAACAAGTGAAGCTACTTGGAAAATTTTGGCGTATAGATGACTAGATAGACTTAGTTAGTGGAGCTGGATTGTTATATCTGCCTAGAATGCTAGAGGCATTTGGGGTACGAGACGTAGAGAATGATCTATACAGATCATGAACGTCTCCAACACATATTTAATCATCTTGATTGAACATTTAGAAAAGGTAATGGGTGGAGTTAAGTGATGAAAGAAAATTGCAAGGCCAAGTACCATCTAGGAAAGGCAAGCATGGTTGATGAGACATGGAATAAGAAGAATGAAGTGAAGATGAGACAAACTTGAACTATATGGATGACGTATTAGGGTGGTTTGGATGAAGGATGTAGGTTGCACGAGTTGAGTTGTCTAAAGCAGAGAACGCATCAACATGTATGTTGCGTGGCTTGGACAATCATATGGAGAAAAGGGACGTAGACTATACTTCCTACATAGATAGGAGTAGCTTAGAAAGGGCAATGTAAGGACGAAGTTGGTGAAAGGGATACATAATGGGGTGGAGGAATAAGTATGACGAGAGTTGGGTGATAGTCGATAGACTGACTAATTCATCTCATATTTCAAGAGGAATGAGAAGTCACGTAGTTGAGAAGTTGGAAGGATTGCGTACGGATGTGATGGAATAGAGGGTTTTGCGTAAAAGTTAGCCTAATATGTATGGAATGCCTTATGAAGGATTAGGGCAAGGGAAGAAATGATGGGAAGCATCACATCGTGATGTATGGTATGAGTTGAGGAAGAAGAAGGAAGTGTGTATAGAAGCGAAGCATGAATGAAATGGGTCGAGATAGGAATCAAAGGTAAAAATTTGGTAGAGCCTAATGAGTAGAATAAAGCACAACGCAGGCTAATGCTGTCGTAGTGTGGAAAAGGAAATGGCACTGGCCTATACTAATTGTTTGGGAGGCTTAGTATCGATAATCGAATGGATGAGGAGTTATAGGTGTGATGTGCCATAGGGACGAAGGGCTTGGTCTAACTGAGACAAGATGAGGAGCAATGTGACCTTGAAGGTAAGACATTGTGTAGGTATAAAGGAAGTGTTGAGTATAAAAAAAGTCATGAAGAAAAGTGAGAGAGAAGTGTATAGGTGCTACTAATGAGCTATCCAAATTTAATGGAAGTAGTTGTAGCATGGGTTTGGATGGCAGTTGATAGACTAACTGAGATAACCGTCCTTTTGATGATGTGCATAGATCATAAGTTGATTTGGATTGGAAGAACTAATGGATATGTGAAAGACCGTCATAGGTCCCTTTGTAAGGAAATTGGAATTTTTAAGTAGTTTAGGGTACGGACTAAAGGGAGTTGATGTACATGATTGGATATGAGTATATCCAGCTAACTGGAAAAGGATGGGCAAGTGAGATATTTATACAACCTTAGGAGTTACACTGAGGGCATGAGTGATTGATTAGAGGAAGTTAGGAAACTCATTAGCGATGGCTGAGTTTTCATATAATGATAGTTATCATACTAGAAGTCGATAAATGCCATTTGAGGCACTATATGAAAGGATAGGGTGAGTTGTCCCTATTGTGGACTAGAATTGGTAAAAGAGGATACTAATGTGGTAATGGTGTTTGTGGAAAGGATGAGAGCAACAAGGGATGCTATGTAGAAAAGGAGGAAACCACTAGAGTTAGTGACAAAGTTGTGTAGGAAGTTTCACCCATAGTAACGGGTGGTATGTTTTGGTAAAATGGAAGAGTTGATGTAGAGTTTTGTAGGTCTATTTATGATCTTTGGAAAGATCGGACCAGTAGCTTATGAGCATAGAATTACCTGGGGGAAATGAGTGGTATACATGTTATAGTTCGTGTATTAAGATTGGTAAATGTTGTTTGAGAATGCATATTTGCATGTACGGTTATTCGAGATTTGTGTTAATAAGAGTTTGTTTTATCAAAGAGTCATTTGTGAGATTTATTGACTGTGAGGTCAAGAGTTTGGCAGTGAATTTAAATATTGTTGGTTAGTATATGTGGTAATTTGAGACTTGAACTAAAGTTCACGTGGAAATGAGAGGAGTTCATTTAGAACAAGTATCCTCAGTTGTTTGCTAATGGTATGTTTGATCCTAAGGACTAAATCTCGGGACGAGATTTCTATTAGGAGGGAGTGATGTGACAACCGCGGTTTTGAGGTTCGTCATTTAGTTTTATTTTGTGCTAGTTACGTGTCTTTACGTGTTTATGTGCTAATTGGTGTGTATAGATTGTGGTTTGGATATCGTTTCTGGTACGGGGTACCTTGTGAGTGAAACGATGTGTGAGGATTTCATGTTCATGAGCTCACATGGTAGTGACTATGAAATGAGATGGTGTTATTTAGTGGTTTTACGTATACGTATATGTATTATAGAAAATCGTATTTTTACGATTTACGGTTTAGCATTTAGAGGTCTCGGATGAGGTAATTATTCATGTGAGTATTTTTCGGGATGGTTTCAAGTCATTTAGGACTTAGTTATAAAGTTTATTTCAAAATTTAAGATTTTGTTTAAAACTGTATATTTTACGTCTTTTACGGTAAACGCGTAAATTTGACTAGTTTTACGGTTTTGAGGTTTTGGAGGTTTTAGGAGCTGAAATAAATTAAGGTAAATGAAGGTATTATTAATAACATAATAATAAGTAATAAAAAATAAAAAAATAATATATATATATATATATATATATATATATATATATATATATATATATATATATATATATATATATATATATATATATATATATATATATATATATATATATATATATATATATATATATATATATATATATATATATATATATATATATATATATATATATATATATATATATATATATATATATATATATATGTATATATAGGCGGTTTGGGGCCGATTAAAGAAGAAAAAAAAAGAAAAAAAAGAAAGTTGGGTTTGGGTTGGACTAGGATTCACCCACACCCTATATAATATTTTATACTAAACAAAAATCACATAATTCTTCTCCTAGAGACAAAGGTAGTCGCGGCATTCAACAAAAAATTAGGGTTCTTCATAAAATTTGGGGGTTTTCATAAATCAAAGGTAAATCTTTAATAACCCTTTTCAATTTAATTATTTTTAATGTTTTATAATCATCTTATGATGGATTTTGGTTAGGGTTTAAATAAAAATCTGTATATTAATGATAACATAATGATTAGGTGAATTAGGGCTTGTAATTAGTAGAGTTATGGGTAATTAATTAGGTTAATTTAATTGAATTCGTAATTAAAAACTGGGCAGAATTTTTAGTCCATTATTTTGACCATATATAGAGTTCTACAAGCTCTTATTTTGCGATCCAAGTATCCCTGGAAAGGTAATTGAGTTGGATTTCAAGTTCAAGAAACGAGAACTAAATTGGAGGTGGGGAAGTGGGTCAAAAACATGTTACAACAGTCGGAGGTCAAAACAGTTTTGAATTCATTCGGGTTTAATTTAATGTTTTAAGATGGTTAGGGTACTTAGGAGTACAATTGAACTTTCAAACGAACATGAGGGTTGATTTATATGTTATATAAGATATCTGGAAGAGGGAAAATCAATTGGGATAGTGGAAGACCCTCTGATCATAACAAACTTTTCATATGTTCAAAATCCGTAAAATCTGGATAGGTAAAAGTATATATATATATATATATATATATATATATATATATATATATATATATATATATATATATATATATATATATATATATATATATATATATATATATATATATATATATATATATATATATATATATATATATATATATATATATATATATATATATATATATATATATATATATATATATATATATATATATATATATATATATATATATATATATATATATATATATATATATATATATATATATATGGAGGCCTTAACAGTAGCTTTAAGTTTGAGGCCAAAAAGGAGAGTTAACTAACACATGTAAGGGCATAGGGTTTCCTTTACAGGGCATGTTATTTTGGTTAAGGGGGAGATAGACCCATACTTTAAGGTATGAAAAACGGGACTGTTTTGGGTAAAATGTTAACGGGACGGGTTATGAAGTAAACTGCGTTAAGGGTTTTATAGAGGGGTGTAATGAGATGCTTAGAGCATATAAATGAGGTATATATATGGGAGGAGGTTAGATGTCCATCATAGGTTGTTGAGCCATCTTGGTGTTTGGTTCATGTTTTGATTGTGTGCTTTTGTTTGTTAGCTTTTTGCTAGTGCGCGGACTTTTGGAGAAGCTCAATCAGGTGAGTTTCATAGTCCCATATCTTTTAATGATTTTGACTTCCAGATGGGATGGAAGAGACACTCGTTATGGTTTTGTAAATTGTTGCTATGAATGTTTTATGATTGGTGATGGACTTGTGTGTACTTATATGATTAACTGCTAATTGATTAATGATTGTTTTGTGATTTGACTTGGTACCAAGGGGATGTTGACAAGGCGGGGCCTTGGGATTGGTTTATAGGTGTGTGGGCGCCTATGGAACCATGGTAATTGGTAAGCCTGGGAGCCTTGGAGTTGGAGTTGGTTTGGTATATTAATCTTGAATATTAGTTGTTAATGCATGTTTGTATCACCTTGTCCATATGTTCTTAAATTTGGTTATTATTCATAGCTTATGGTTTGTTTTTGGCGTTGGAGTCTAAACCTATGACTCTCACCAACTTTATGTTGACATGTTTTAGTGTCTCTTTCAGGTGATATTATGGTTAAGCATGAGAACATAAGTGGCTAGGATTTTGGAGTTGCGTAGGAATGCATTTAGAAGGAGATCCCCGTTCCTTCTTAATTTCTTTTGATCGTTTAATAAGTGATACTGTTGGCACCTATATGTTTGCTTTGTTTATGTTATTGTTGTCTCGGGTAAGTGGTAGGACTGTTACCTACTTACCTAGACTCCTGCATTGTTGAGATATTGTCATGACATTTGTGTCACCATTTTATGACATTTCTTATATCATTTAGTTATCTCTATAGACACGTTATTGTTGTGATGATATCCATACGTCGTGCCCCATATTCCACCATGGTGAGGTGTGACAATACCCACCACACAGAATTTCATAGGGGTTTGCTGGAGCACTTTCTGTGCATAGTAGGAATAAGCCGCTACTACTATGGGAGGGAGGATATGTATCCGTGCTTTCTGACTAAACGTAGGCAGGGTAGGTCTACTAATATTTGTAGATGTAATAAATTCCACATTTTCATTTTGTGAACTTACTAATCCATATAATTGCATATGTCCGCAGAGATGAACCTACATGGATTATTGCGCCAAGGCGACCCAATGAAAGTGCCTGAAGGTTTCCGTCCGCGGAAAGAGAAAGAACTCCCCCTTCTTGATGCAACCGCAGACCGAACCATCCCGCTGGAAGAAACCACCGAGCCGAGATTAGATGAGGGAGAGCCCGTGATCGAGAAGTCCCCGCTTGACTTCCACAACGAAGATGGCGGAGAGTTGCTGCTGGAGGGCACCGTGCCGCACCAGGATGAAGAAGAGGAAGAAGAAAATATCACCAACCCTGTTGACACTCGAACTGGTGAGGATGAAGAAACTACCCAAGCTTCCAGGTCCCCCAAGCCCAAGTCCAGGAAAAGAAAGACTACTAGGAGGGTAGCCAAAACTCTAGGGGACGGGGTGGGGTTATCTAATGCTCCCCCGAAGAAACTAAGGAAAAACCATATGCAATACCAGGAAGGAAGCAGCACTGCTACGGCCCAGGTCGACCCCTCACCAGGTGTTGATGAGCAAGTTTGGATGGCCACCCCCGTGAATGCTGTATCTCCCATCGTCACGGAACCCATTACTAGCACTACGTAAGTACCTTTCGTTACGACTCAAAGTAAATTGATAAACAAAAATAATGTGCGTTAATAACAGGGCGGATCCGTCGATCGTGGCCCAAGAGAAGGAGGTGGAAACGGAACCCTCTCCCGTGACATCAATGAGACCTCCATCCCCTCCGGTGACCCATGTTGAGGAGCTACATTCTAAGGAACCTGTCACCATCCTACGCCTAGCATGGAATTTATCTAGCTTAACAAGGTTGGAGGAAAAGTCCGAGTGCTCTGAATTTATTGAACATATCACGCCTCCAGCACTGGCGCAGGATTTGGACGAGTTGGAGCATGAGACATTACTGGAGCAGTTTGATGTGTCCTCTGCACACCAAGTAATGGTTGGTGCGGCCCTGAGACGCCGTCTGGTCAAGGCTTTAACTAATGTTGACTGTGCTGAAAAGAAGATAGCTCGCCGTGAAGCACTGGTGGGTAAGCATGAGAAAACCATCACGTCTCTGCAGGCAGCCTTGGTCGTGGCTGAGTCAACCGTTAAGGAGCAAGCCCATCACGTCAACGCCCGTGAAGAACGTATTGCCGAGCTGGAAGCCTTATTAGCTGCATCCAACGAGAAGGTATGCTCTCATTTTAATGTTTATTTGTGCACACAAAAAACCATGTTGTTTCTGAAATAACTCTAAGTGTTATATATATAGGTATCCGCAGCCGAAGCTTCCACCAATGTCCTAACCGTACAAGCCTTCACGATTGCTCAAGAGCGCGACGCGCTGCAGGACGAGCTAACCCGAGTGCGGACTACCCTGGACGAGCAGGCTGCAGCAGTTGAGGGCAAACTAAGCCAGATGGCCACGGACTGCGCCGAAATGATGTGTCCTCCTTTGCTCACAGCCATAGTTGGGCGTAGATGGGTGGTTGGCCAGGGAATGCGGCTTGCCGTGAGCAAGGTGACAGAAGCTCCTTACCTGCTACAGGCATTTGCTAACGTTGTCTCAGATGGTATTGACCGTGGTAGGCACGAGGGACTGCTCAAAGCTGCAGAGCTGATAGGTAAGAAGGAAGATATTACCCAGCACGCCTACCACAACCCTTTAGCCGCGGACAAGATGACTGCGTCAATGGATGCTCTTGCTGAAATCCAACACCCCCTCCTAGACGAGCTAGAAGCGCCAAAGGATGCTCCCAATAAGGTAATAATGTCCAAGCTCACCGCTGACCCCACCCACTGACTTTGCCCACCTCCGACTCTGCGTCAAAGGTGATGATATGTGAAAAACTTCTGGCCGAGGCTTTGGATGCGAACATGAACAGGACACAAGATAGGAGGAATGCTCGCGGGGAGGCTCTTCGTACCTTGATTGAAGAATGGAAGAGGGAGATGGGGGAGTTCCTACCTCCATTGTAATTTACATTATAAACATTTTTACTATTTTATTCGTCCGTGTATGTATACGGCGAAAACTGATGTTGTAATAACTTGTCATGTTTATGTATGCGAGTCCGCGATGCCCACGGACATTTTGGCATTTTGAATTTGAAACTTGTGTATATTTTTTAGATATCATATACCTGTACTGCATGACATGTCACGTCTTACTAAAAAATAGTACAATCAAGTCTATACTTTACTAGACGTGCGGCGTACGTCTTTACCATGCAAAGCACTGCGTGAGCGTGGCATATGGAAACTTATCACAATGTCTTGTGAGTAAGGTGTCTAGTAAGGATAGGTGATCCGCCTCACTGGGGTTGCATCCCTCTTATGCGACAAGTTGAATTATTAGGTTCACTTAATCCTCTTACCCCGCCTGGAGGCGTATTGTACATGTACGGTGTTGAATGAATGTGTATGAATAAGATATAGCACATTGTAGTAACAGCAACTTAAATCTATATGACAATAAGAAAGTCTAGAGAATAAAAACATTTTGCACAAGAACAAGTCGTGGAGCTAGCTAGGCACCACGGCATTTTATTAGAATGTTTACGTTTTTTGTTTTAACAAGAATGGGAAATCCTAAAAACAAAAAGAACCTAGAAAGCATAAAAAACAAAACAAAGAGAACACATGGATCTTCATTAAAGCCAGATATAGCAAAGTGTCCATGCGGAAGCCGTAGCTTTCAAAGATAGCACCTTTTAAGATTGCAGATATTCCATGTGCGTTCCAGGTCGCAGCCATCCATGTCACGTAACTTGTACGCGCCCCGTCCTAAGGCTTCCGTGACCTCATACGGTCCTTCCCACTTAGGGCCTAGCTTTCCTGTATTCTCCGCTCGACTTGCCTCGTTAGCACGATAAACATAATCTCCCGGTCGAAAAGAAACACCTTTAACCTTGGCGTCATAATAAGCCTTCATCCGTGCCTTGGACTTGGCCTCATTGATAGCCGCTATCTCCCTTTTTTCCTCCAACAAATCCAGATTGATCCGGAGCTGCTCGTCGTTTGTGACGACATTAACCTCCGCTGTGCGGATGGTAGGCATTCCTATCTCTACTCGTATAACAGCTTCAGTGTCGTAGGCCAATGCGAATGGGGTGTCCCCGTTGGCTGTTTTGATCATAGTCCTATGTGCCCATAGAACATGTGGCAGTTCGTCCACCCATTTGGCACTTCGTTCCTCCAGGCGTGCCTTGATGCCTTCACCCAAGCTTCTATTTGCTCCTTCCACAATACCATTTGTCTGCGGGTGCTTAACAGATGCGAAGCGCCGTTTGATATTCAGTGTTGCGCACCAGTCCTTGAATGGATTATCCGCGAACTGCTTTTCGTTGTCCGAGATGATTTCTCCTGGTAAGACAAAACGGCACACGATGTTCTTCCAAACAAACTTTTTAACTTGTTTGCATGTGATGGATTTGACTGCCTTGGCCTCTATCTAGCATGTAAAGTAGTCCATTGTGACAATCAAGAACTTAACTCCCCCCGCAGCTACGGGAAAAGGTCCTGCGATATCAATCCCCCACTTATAGAATGGCCATGGGGATGTAATGGGTGTAAGTTCCTGCTGCGGATGTCGTGGTACTGGTCTGTGCACTTGGCAATCACTGCACTTGCGAACCATGTCGCGTGCATCCCTATGCATGGTAGGCCAATAATATCCTGTGCGTAGAGCTCGGGCTACTACAGATCGGGGACCCGCATGCATGCCGCATAACCCTTCATGTATCTCACTGATCACATAAGTAGCCTGGCATGGCCCAACACACCGCAACCATGGCTGTAAGAAAGAACGCTTATAAAGAATGCCTTCTCGAAGCTCGAAGTGATGCGACTTCCTTTTGATGCGCCGTGCCGCCTTTTACTCGTCTGGAAGGGTTTCATTAGTCAAATAGTTGATGATCGGGGTCATCCATGTAGGCCCATCTTCCTCAACTATAGCTGCGACTTCCCCTTCCGTTATAGACTTTTCCTTTAGTATTTCCACCAAGACTTGCTTGGATAAGTGGAGAAACTTGTAGACGCGATCTTGCTAAGAGCGTCCGCCTTCTTGTTTTCACCTCTTGGTACCTGCTTGATGGAAAACTTGCTGAAAGCCGTGATGAGTGACTTGACTTTCTCCAAGTATCGAACCATGTTATCCTCCTTAGCTACGTATCCCCCCAGAATGTGGTTCGCGACAAGCCGTGAGTCCACGTAGGCCTCGAGGTTGCGGACTCCCATTCTAGCGGCGATTTTTAAACCCGCAATCAACGCTTCATATTCTGCCTCATTGTTGGTGGCTGTGAACTCAAAGCGCAGGGCGTACGTAAACTCCATTCCTTCCGGGTTCGTAAGAATGAGACCCGCTCCTGATCCATCCGTGCACGAAGATCCGTCCGTAAATAATACCCATGGTTCTGATGGAGTTTCCTCTCGTTTTACGATTGGTCCCTCCTCATCCAGCTTCTCTATCAGGAAATCTGTCAAGATTTGGCCTTTAACAGCCGTCCTTGGTCTATAAGATATGTTATGTTCTCCCAATAGAATGCTCCACTTTTGTAGCCTACCGGACACATCTGGTCTAGAGATGACTTGTTTTATTGGTTGATCAGTAATAACTACAATTGGGTGCGCCTGAAAGTACCAGCGCAACCGTTTCGTAGCAAACACTAATGCCAAAACCAATTTTTCCATGGAAGAATAATTCAACTTCGGCCCTTGTAGTGTTCTACTTATGAAGTAGACCAGAGTTTGGTTTGTGTCCCTATCCGTCATAAGTACCGCACTTATTGCTCCATGTGTGGCTGATAGGTACATGATGAGCTCCTCCTTGGGCCGGGGAGCTACTAGCATGGGGAGAGATGCAAGGTGTTGCTTGAGTTGACCAAAGGCTTCCTCAGCTTCCTTTGTCCACCGGAAGTCTCCCTTCTTAATGCACTTCTTGAGTGTTTTGAATAGGGGGGTGACTTCTCTACGGACTTTGATAAGAACCTGTTTAGCCCGGCCAACTTCCCATTTAAGGATTGCACCTCTTTCCGTGTTTGAGGGGATGGTAACTGTATTACTGCGTCCGTCTTTTCTGGGCAAGGCTTGATGCCATTTGGATCAATCATATATCTAAGGAACATTCCTTCCGTTGCCCCAAACGTGCATTTTTTTGTATTTAGTTTCATATTAATCCTCCTCAATGTGTCAAACGTCTCTTGGACGTCTCAGAGAAGTGCATCCTCTGTATGACTTTTGATGACTAAATCATCAACATAGACCTCTAGGTTGCGACCTATCTGTGAGTCGAAGGCTTTGTCAACAAGCCGCTGATATGTTGCCCCGGCGTTTTTTAGTCCAAATGGCATTTTTGTATAACAGTATACGCCTTGACTAGTATGGAACGCCGTCTTCTCTGCGTCCTCCTCCGCCATCTGGATCTGGTGGTATCCCTTGTATGCATCTAAGAATCACTTAAAGGGATACCCACATAGGGATTCCACCTTCCAGTCAATCTCCGGTAATGGATAGCAGTCTTGCGGACAAGCTTTGTTTAGGTTTGTGAAATCCACGCACATGCGCCAGCTCCCGTCATGTTTTTTGACCATGACCGGGTTGGATAACCACTCGTGGTAGTATACCTCGCGCATGATACATGCATCCACCAATTTCCCTACTTCATCCAATATTACTTGGCTGCGTTCTGGTGCCTGGCCGCGCTTCTTTTGTTTAACGGGAGGATATCCCTTGCGGATTTGGAGCTTATGTTCTTCTATCACCCGCGGAACGCCCGTCATGTGCTTGGGCTCCCATGCGAACACATCTAAGTTTGCTTTTAGGAGAGAGCACATGGCCCTCTTTCCGCTATCCGAGAGTGTCCCCCCTATGGATACCTCTTGTTTCAGATAGTCAGGGTGGATTGACACCTTTCAATTGGGAGGTGGTGATCCATCCTTGGGGGGAACAGGTGGAGCTGGTTTTGTCACGGCATGACACTCGGATGGTGGTATGATTGCATTATAGATAGTGACAATTCCTCCTTCCACAAGGAATTTAATCATTCCGTGTGCTGTGGAGGGTACTGCCCTTATGGCCAGGATACCTGGTCTGCCTATGATCTTATTGTATGGAGAGTGTGAGCGTATCACCATAAAGTTCATCCACGCCGTGGTGGAGTGCTCTTCATTCCCAATGGTTACAAGTAGATGTAGCTGTCCTATTGGCCAGATGGTGTCTCCACTAAAGCCGATGAGCGGCGGCGTGGCCGGTACTAATTGGATTCTTATTTCTGGCCGTAACTGTACGAAACAATGTTCGTATAGTACTTCTGATGATGACCCTCCCTCCACATACATACAGCGGACATTGTGTGTTCCAATGCTTATCTCAATCGTGAGTGGTGCATCGGCTATGTCACTTGCCGTTATGGGAGGGAATGAGATTTCTCTGCCGTGTGAAATTTTTTGACTAATTTTCTGCCTTGTGCGGTGCTGCTTGGATTGGATCATGTATATAGTCGAAGGCTTGTCCTTTTGGGGGTCCTTCTTCTCATACTTCTTGTTGTCCTTTCCATCTTTCCAATCCTTGACCAAATGCTTGAGTTTTCCTGACTTGATCAGTGACTCAATGTGCTTCTTGAGCTAGATACATTCCTCCGTGCCGTGGCCCTTGTCGTTGTGGAATTCGCAAAAGCGATTTCCTTGACGACGGTCCAGCGGAGTCGTCATTGGGGGAGGTCTCGGAAAGTTGGCCCCTTCTGTCAGCAACATTTCCCGGTAGGACATCTTTAGAGGGGTAAATTTGTCATCCGACCGCCCTCCTTTGTTTTGGCTCTTGTAATCTGAGCCCCTACCACTGCTCTGGTTGTTCTGACCGCCCAACTGTCTCCTGGACTGGTCGTTCGATCGGTAGCTGTTTCCTTTTGAAGGGTAAGCCGCGGCTACCGCGGTTTCTCCCTCTATGAAGTTTCTGACCCTTTCCATAAGGTCGTCATACTTCTCCGGACGCTTGTCATTGAGACGTTTGATTAATTCCCTGTCTGTTATGGCGTGCATATAGTCGGAAATTTTTAGAAGTTCCGACATTGTCTTTGTGCGCGTGCACTCGTCATTGAAGCGTTCGGTGAAGGTCTCCGTAGATTCCCCCGGCCGCTGCTTGACGGTTGCCAATGAGACCGGGTCCCTATTATACTTCTTTCGCTGAGTATAATTGTTCTTGAACGCAGTACGTAGTTCAGTGAAGCTATCAATGCTTCGTGGAGGAAGTCCCTCAAACCAATCACGAGCATTGCCGATCAAGGTTGAATTGAACATTTGGCACCATATAGGCATGGGCCATCGTTCAATTTTTGCCTGCGTGTCAAATATCTTTAGGTGATCATTCGGATCACCAGTCCCATCATAAGTCTTGACACACTTCGGCATGCGACGTTTTGTATCCTCGGAGTAATTCCGTATGCGGAGAGTAAAGGGATCTTCCCTGGGGTCAGCCCATGGGCGAGTGAGATTAGGGTCACACCATGGGCGGGAAAGATCTTCTGCCTCCGCCTCTCGATAATAGGGGCCGCCATAGTACTCTTCATTGTCTGGTGGCGGTGGAGGAGTACGCCTAGGTCGGCGACATTTGGGTGGATGGTCATCGGAATCCTCTCTTGATGGACCGGGAGAAGGGGGCGGTGCCCCATGCTTTGGCTGAGGACCGCTCTTGTGAGAAGAGCTAGGAGCCTTCTTCCCGGTATTCATCCTGTCCCACACGCTCGTGCGGCGATTAGTTCTGGTTAGCTCCAGATCTGGTCGTTCGGGTGAATCGTCGGACCTCTCTCCTTCCTCACGGGATTGCAGTAATTCCTACATAACACGATCCCCTATGCGTTCGAACACATTCCTAGGTTGGGATTTTCCTCAAAGAGGTTCCGCTCCTGGGGTCGTGTCCTTCACTTCCTCTGAATTTGAGGAGAGGTGCTTGGTCCGACACTACCAAAGTTGAGCCTAGATTGGAGGTCCCTCCCTAGGTTCAACCTGGATGCAATTCCTGGGACGATCCTCTCGAAATGCTGTGTGAGAACTCGAGTGAGATCTTCCTCACTAAGTGGTTCGACCTCCACTTCTTCCTCAGTCGATGGTCTGCGCGGCTCCTTGTTAGGGGGGTTGGGCGCACTCCCTGGATCTGGGTTATCCAAGGTCGATGTAGGTGGTGGAGTGACAGTGATCGTGCTTGTCACACCCAGGGACTGAAGACCACTTCGGTTGTTCGGTCCTCCGGCTTGGTTGCTAGGGGATCGATTAGGAATGAGTATCCCTTCCCCTGAGGACTTCCGATTCCCAGGATTTGTGTTCCTGGGGTTTCCTTGCGGATGTCCCTTCGTCATTGAGAAATCGAGATGAGATTTGCTCCAGCTTAGTGTAATTGTCCCACGGATGGTGTCAACTTGTTGATACAAAAAGTTGGGTGATCCTTGCTAGACCCGAATTAGGCTTAATTCGGGTTGGCTGGACTCCGGCTCCATCACCAAGTGAATTGTTTGGTTGGGATCCTGCACACTAAAACAACACGCGTTAGGCTTACCGTGGGAATGTTTCCCACGATTAGACTCCGTCATGAGAGTAAGTAATCGGTTAGGGTTATAGGAATTGGATGAGTTGAGAGTATGTAGAATGTAATACCTTTGTGGAACCCTTGGGGGTTCCTTATATAGGCAGTGAAAACCTAATGGGCTGTCATTGATGCTTCGGCCCTAAGGAAAGGATAATCACCAGATTTAGATTGATTGTTATCTTCTAATTATGATGAGTGAATATCCTCTCCTTTGGGATAAATCCTAATCATAGTAGGAGTATGATTCTGTCTAACCCTTAACCGGGCATGCCGGGCTGTGGGTCGCACATGTGTATGCGGTTACTGTTCATCCAATCCCATAAGCTCAAATAACATTATTCCCACCCATATGTGATGGGCCAGATACGTGTAGTACCCGTGGGCCGGGTTCATGACCCGGCTGGGGACTATACATCATCAATGCCATTTTCAAATTTTCAAATTTTCAAATAATTAATTTAATAAACATTTTCTTAAAAAGAAATTTTAATAAAAACTTGTCACACTTAATAAAAAGTGAGTATTAAGAAAATATTAAATCCTTGATCACTTAATTAGGATGAGTACTTGTTTGTACATACCTTAAGTGATAATGGTTGAGATGAAAAATACTTGAACTCAAGAATTCGTTTTTCGTTGTTTTCATAAATGCTTGTTTTTACATATTGTCGTAATAAAAAAAAGCGAGACCGAAAAATGCAAGTAACGTTTTTAGGCATCATTGCATTAACAATCTCCCCCTTTTTGATTCTGACAATACATAAAATCAATCACCTAATAAAAACAAGATTTTCGAAGACAAGTTTATTTCATTTCCCCCCTTTGTCGAAGCAAAAAGGTTACAAAAGTCTTTGAAGAATAAAAGAACCAAACTTTGCAAATGCTCCCCCTTGGTGCTTACTCCCCCTTGCTTTGGGCACCAAGGAATCGAGATATGGTGACAGGCTACATAGAAGGGTTAGTATTAGAGAAGAAACACCCAACAAGATATAGCAAAGGTCACACAAATAAAAAAATAAGAGAAGAGGCAAAGATCCAAGATAAGTCATGTTAAAAGGAAACATGAAAAAATACAAGGAAACAAAGCATACAAAGATGTATGAGAAATAAAACAACCCAAAAGAGAAGCATAAATCTAATCCTATTTAAACTAGAAATCTAAGATTTGGTTGAACTAGATGTCTTTAAGATAAGCAACCAATGCTTAGATAAAAGACAAGGTAGTGGCAGAAGGAGGTGGTGGTGGCTTGGTAGAGATCTCATACTCATAGTGAAGAGGAGGTTTGACTAAGAGACTCTTGATGTAATTCAACTCTTCATAGATATGAGCCATAGCAAGATGTTGATATTGACAACAATGACGATATGTTCCTTGATGCATGACATAATCATGTGAAGGAGGAAGAACACAAAAGTCTAGTGGTGGAAGATAAGAAGTTCCACAATCAACATTCTTAGAAGAAGAAGAGATGTGATTTTGAGTGTTCTTGGGTGAATTGGGATTGAAAGCAATTGGAGAAAATGGAGAACCAAGGCTTTCATTTGGAGAATAAGACATTTTGATTTGAGAAAGGATGCAAAATGCTTAGGGTTAAATATAGAAAGCCCAAGATATTTTGGGGGTGGTCAAAGGGTTGAAACAAAGATTCCAAAAGGTGTTGGAACAAATTTGGAGTTTCAGAAATACCCAAAAAGGAAGGCTCTGTGCGCGGTTCCTTTTCTCCACCGGTGGTTCCTTATCGATAAGGAGCCGCGGTCTCAATATAGAACCGCCCATAGTGGGTTAAATTTGGTGATGAGTGAGGATTTTCCAATTCAGTAAATCCTATTTTTCTAGTCTAACTAATCATGGAGATATGCTAAGAAGCAAGGATAAACAAAGAAAACACACAAGAGCTCACCAAACATGGTTTTGACCAAAATACATGGATTTTGAAGAAAATCGATGTTAGAGGTGTGTAGAACTAGACAAAAAGTCATGACACAATGATCCTCCATAGCTTACTTTTGTTCTTGCTATATTTGAGAGACACGTGGATATGAATTATGTAAGCTCATTATCAATAGCAAGAAGCTATGAAAAACGTTTTTAGATTGAATTAACAATGCAAAAACATTCGACCGTTTTCGAAATAACTTTATGAATTTTGAAAAAGAGAAGAGAATTTTTCCAAAAAAGAGTTTGCGATACTCAAAAGCTCAAAGAAAGAAAAGACTCAAAAGAGAAAAAGACTCGATTAATAAAATGCGCAATTAAGGAATATGTTCTATTAAACCTAGACCTAGACGCAAGTAATTAAAAGGTTCCCTCTTAAGAGGCTTAGTGAAGATGTCGGCTAAGTTTTCTACCGAGGGCACCTTCTCAATCGGAATGTTCCCCTTTTGAACATTATCCCTAAGGAAATGGTGGCGAATATCTATGTGCTTAGTTCGCGAATGTTGCACGAGATTCTTTCTAAGGTCTATTGCACCCTTATTGTCGCACATGATGGGAACATCATCAAGAGAAATCCCGTAATCAACAAGCGCTTGCTTCATCCATAGAGCTTGTTGACAAGCTTTACCGGCACTCACATACTTGGTTTCCATGGTGGATATAGAAAGAGCGGTTTGTTTTATGGAGAACCTAGAAGTTAAACAACAACCCATGAAGGTACAAACTCCACTAGTTCTTTTCCAGTCCACATATTCTCCCGCATGATCCGAGTCCACGTAGACAATGGTTTCTACGCCAGTCCCTTTAGGATACCATAAGCCTAAATGTATAGTGCCCTTAATGTATCGGAAGATATGCTTAACCGCTTCAAGATGAGAGATTTTGGGAGCCTCTTGGAAGCGAGCACAAAGGCAAACTCTAAACATGATATCCGGTGAGTTTAGTATCCGAGGCCATAGGGGTCTTCATCGGTCTAGGTCTTCTAATCCAAATTTCTTTAGCATTTCTTTAACATACTTGGATTGATTAAAGAAAATACCATCGTCCATTTGTTTAATTTGGAGTCCTAAAAAGAAGTTAAGTTCTCCCATCATACTCATTTCAAACTCGCCAAGCATGATTTTGGCAAAGTCATCACACAATGATTGACAAGTTGAACCAAATATAACGTCATCAACATATATTTGTACGATAATAAGGTGAGAAGCTTTCTTCTTTGTAAAGAGCGTATTGTCTACCATCCCCATGGTATACTCATGTTTTACAAGAAACGCTTTAAGTCTACCATACCAAGCTTTGGGTGCTTGTTTAAGACCATAAAGAGCTTTCTTAAGCTTGTAAACATGATCCGGTTTCTCAAAATAAATGAAGCCGGGAGGTTGAGCCACATATACCTCCTCATTGATCAAGCCGTTAAGAAACACACTCTTTACATCCATTTGTTGAAGCTTAAAGTCTAAGGCACAAGTGTAGGCTAAAAGGATTCTAATGGATTCTAATCTTGCTACGGGTTCATATGTCTGTCATAATCAATACCTTCTTGTTGATTATAGCCTTGAGCTACATGTCTAGCTTTGTTACGAGACACAACACCATTCTCGTCTAACTTATTCCTATATACCCATTTGGTTCCTATGATGGTCGAACTTTTAGGTGGAGGAACAAGTTCCCAAACGTCGTTAGCAATGAATTGATTCAATTCTTCTTGCATGGCGATGACCTATATCTCATCCATCAAAGCTTCTTTAACATTCTTTGGTTCAATCAAAGAGACAAAACAAAAGAAGTTACTTTGATTATGGACTTGAGATCTCAGGGTCCTTTGATTTAATTCTCTTATGACGTTGTTGAGAGCATGATCCTTTGACTCCTTAGTGTTTACTCCCTTTTCAACACTAAGGTCTTCAACTCCTATGTTTATAACATCTTTAGCATTAACTATGTCTATTTAATCCAAGTCATCATCTACCAAAGGTGGTGTCTTAGATGACGGAGGGGTTTCATCAAATGTCACGTTTACAGTGATTCTTCAATTACACCCGAGGTTATATTGAGGATTATGTAGGCTTTGCTAGTTTGGGAATAACCTAAAAAGATACCTTCGTAAGACTTTGGGTCGAACTTAGTAACGTAATCTTTGGTGTTGAGAATGAAGCACTTGCTTCCAAACACCCTAAAGTATTCCAACGAGGGCTTGTTACCTTTAAGAATCTCATAGGGGGTCATTCCTAGGAAAGGTCGAATAATAATTCGGTTGAGAATATAGGTCGATGTGTCAACGGCATTGCACCAAAAATTTTGAGGCAAAGATTGTTCATTTAACATCATCCTACTCATCTCTTGGATGGTCCTATTCTTCCTTTCAACTACCCCATTTGCTTGTGGAGTGCGAGGAGCCGAGAAGTTATGTGTAATACCATGAGCTTCACAAAAGGCATCGAATTGCACTTCATTATTAAATTCCCTACCATGATCCGTCCTAATAGAGACAATTAAACATCCTAGTTGATTTTGAATTCTTCGAATAAAGGTTTCGAAATGATCGAAAGCTTCATTCTTAGACGCCAAAAATCTAGTCCAAGTGAATCTAGAATAGTCATCAAGTATAACTAGGGTATAAAGGTTACCTCCATAACTCCGTATGGCTGAAGGTCCAAAGGGATCCATATGTAGCAGCTCTAAGCACCGAGAGGTCGAAACCAAATTCTTGGCTTTGTGACTTGAGTGAACTTGCTTCCCAATTTTGCAAGCATCACAAAAGTGACTATCAAACTTCATCTTGGGGAGATATCTTACCAACTCCTTAGAGACTAAAGATTCAATTAAACGCATATTAGCGTGACCTAATCTCCTATGCCAAAGAGTAGAACTATCATCTAAAGTCGCTACACATAAGTTGTCCGTTGACTTCCTATTGACCTTCATGACATAAAGCCCATGCTTTCTAACACCTTTTCCAATGACCTTTCCATCTTTTACGATTTCACTGTCATATTCCGAAAAGATGACCTTACACTTATTGTCACAAATTTGACCTATACTTAGAAGGTTAAAACCTAAGTTATCTATGTGCTCTACGTTTTCTATGGTCATAGAGTCAAGAGACACCGTACATTTGCCAATGATATTACCACGTCGATTACTTGCGAATGTAAAGTTACCTCCATCATATGCTTTGTAGTGCGAGAATAAACTTCGATTACTCGTCATGTGTTTAAAACAACCACTATCCTTGATCCACACGTCGGGCTCTAAATCGATTCCCAAGCATATCTAGGTAACAACACACAAGATCAAACATTTGGTCCCCAATATCTTATGGGTCCAAGGTTGTTAGTTCCAAACATCCCTTTCATTTGGTTGGGATGCATGAATGGAGGAGACATTCCCCATGGGGAAAAGTATTGTTGTTGAAAATTGTTCCAATTCATATGGCCATTTTGTTGTCCATAGTTTCTCCTAGGTGTCTTTGATCTTGATCAAGAATTATTGTTATTCCTTCTAGGTGTTAGAGTTTTACTTATAGGTCGTGATTTAGCTTGATCATCTCTTTTTGGTGTAGGTGTTCTACTTCTAGTTTTAGACTCATTTCGTACTCTAGGAGGAGTAGATGTTTGTCTAGATAAGTTTCTAGTTCCCATTAGAGGTTTACTCAAGGGCTTGTAGAATTTATCTAGAGTAGGCTTTTCAAGAATAGGTACTTTGACCTTGTTAATAAGAATATGTTTTGGCCTTTCACCTAAAATAGACTTTTTAGAAAGTTTAGGACTTTCACAAAAACTGTCTTCTGTCTGTGGTTCTTTAGCTCCGCCTGCGGCTCCATAGCAATAAGGAACCGCACCATATAATGGCGAACCACGTACAGGGGTGAGTTTTTCTAAAAACCTAACTTGTTTTGGTTCACTGGTTGATGCTTCATTAGTGTTATATCCCAACCCAATTCTTTCCTTAGAATGATTTTGTTTGTTTAACATATCATCAAGAGCACTAGTACCTTTCATGAACTTTTCCAATTTAATGGAGGTACTCTTGAGATCTTCATTCTCTTGTATAAGGTTTTCACATTTTAAACAACCTAAATCAACTTCTTTGTTTTTCTCAAGCTTAGCTAATTTCTCTCGTAGCTCACGAATCTCATTTTCAAGCTTAGTTCTAGATTTTAGCGCTTTGTTCTTTTCAATGAATTTAAGGCTGAGTTTATTTAAATTATTGTATTTGTAACACCCCAAAAATGGATCAGCGAAAGCGGTAAAGCTCAGGGGCTGTTACGTCATAATAACAAAGTCCAAGCTGCAAGAGAACGACTCTAGATGAGATGTTTTAAAATAATTGACATTGTCGTATTAGATTTAGAAATACAAAGTTTAAATCATAAATAAGTTTGAGAAAGTGCAGCGTAGAATTAGAGTTTAATGCAACAACAAGATAAAATAGTTTGAAAGCATAGATAAGTCTTCAAATCTCCAATAAGGTATGCATGGGACTCCAAAGCAAGCAACAAGCAAGTAGTTCAACAGCTGAGATAAACGCTTAAAAGTGTCAACACTAGGCTGGTGAGCTTATAGGTTTAAGTTAAAAGTATAGCATTCAATGTTGGACCGCAAACAAACTGTTTAAAACATATGAGACATTATGGGTGATATAATGTCATGCATATGGGAATCAGATAGAATGATTATAGTTATGATAGCACTAAGCTCATGATACTGAGGCTGATGACAAGCACGGACAACTGATGCACGCGTAATATATAAGATTGCCCCAAGTAGGTGCCTAACCCATGGCCACCTAGCAACAACCATATGATATACGTCCGTTTGGCATGGCGATGTATTTGAACACCCGAAAGGGGGTTGTCAAACCCCAATAGATCTATGCATAACATAAGCGCCTACTCATCCAGAGTAACTAACGGTTCATGATAAAAGGGGACTAGTGGGCTATCGCTAATTAGGCATATCACACATAACTTTTAGCAAGGTAGCAATATAAACAGATTTTGCGTCCATCAGGCAGGCAACAAAGCATTTATCTCACCCAAGTGATTAAACATAAAAGACAGTTTAATAAGGGCTATGACTCACCTCGGTATAGCAAAGATTTAACAGCAAGAATATGAAAATCAAAGATGTAGCAAACGTAAGTCGCAACCTAAACATATAACGCTAGATTAGGTGACAATCAAAGAATGCAAATATGCATTTACATCACACGCACATGTCACCCTTTACGACGGTTTTAGTTATAAATGCATGCTCAAAATATTTGTTGGTGTAAAACTCGACCAAACTTCTAAGCAAAGAAGATGTCGTCTCGACTTGATAAAATTCTGCAGCCTTTCGACGTTAAGTTTATATTTACCATTTTAACTTAATAGAATATTTTATGAATTTTCTAAAAAGAATTCGACAGCATTTCGACGCTATTTTTAATTTACCCAAATACCACTTATCTCACCTTAAATAAAACTTGACTAATCGGTCTTAAACCAGAACCCTCGCTCGCTGTTAACCCGACATAAAACATTTCCAATTTATTATTTGTTGTGATACTAGTGAATGTGCCATATGATGCTAAGTTATTGTCTCAAGAGCCGTTCAGTATGAGCATCTCTCTTAAGTTGCGACTCACTTGAGGATGTGATATTTATATTTCATTTTTTAGTTCGTTTTTCTCGGTATTGATTCGAATTGATATAACGTTTTTAAGCAAAGACTTGATTGTTTTTGGTTAAAAAGACTTGTTTGGTATTTATGTCTACTTGGCACAAAGCACATAAAAAATGTAAAATATTATGCTATATTACCTACTTATACGTACTAATCTAAAACACGTTGCACGTAAAACTTTTAAATGCACGAAATTTTAAACTTGAAAATACAAATTTTTAGACTACAAATGAAATTACACAATTCAAAATATAAAACTAAGTTTAACAAAATACAAATGGTAAAGTTTATAAAACTATTCCTGAAAATGAAATGTTTTATTGATTTTAGCTAATCAAACCAAACTGGCCCAACAAGGAAATAGCCCAATACAGTAACAGTAACTAACAACTATAACTAACTAACAGTAACTAACAACTAACGGTAACTACAACTAACGGAGGACTGTGAGCGTAATACAGAGATACAAAGTGAAGGTCTAACGTGTAAATTGACTCGAACCTCATTTGAAAAGCACATTTTAAACAGAAAGAACTATTAAGTGTAAGACTTTGCTAGTAGCCAATTTGCATCATGGTGTGGCTGCTGGGATGACAGTCGTTATGAAGCAGAACGCTAAACTAAATCAGATATCAAGTAGCAATTAACAACAAGAAATCATGAAATTCAAAGAACAATTTATCAAATTATACTAAAACATGCAAAAAAATAACGTGCTTAACCAAAGACATCCGAAGCCAGTCCGTTGTGGAAGAGAAGCGCGGCGCTGAGCCGGCTTTAACTATCGCACCACCAACTTTGTCTATTCTATGAGCTGAATAACTGTATACACTCCTGCAAAAACCAATCCAAAACAAGAACACGAACAAATCCTTCTAAACTGAAAAACTGCATAAACTGACCAATATCGAACCGACTGTCAACTTTTCATTGATGTGACATTATCTGCTACGCTTAAACTGAACTAGTTTAATAAAATTGGCTTCAAGCTATAAACTGACTGTGATCTTGACATCATCCAGCTTATCATATCAGCAATCCCGAACATGGCTTCTTACTGCTACGCTATTGCAGAACTGAATACTCGCAAGCCTAAATTCCTACTGATCTATTGAAATCTCATTGGCACCATATTACTAAGACTGATTAGATTGCGAAAAAAAACTAACTGACTCGAACTACGAAACTTCACAGAAAAGAACCCATAAGCTCAATAATCTCGAAACTCAAATTTTAAAAAGGCTTTTTGAAGTCTGAATCAAAACTAAGCTCTAGACTAGAAACAGATTATAAGAAGAAAAATGACTCGAAGTAAAATTCAAGTGTCGTTAATGCAAAAACTGAATCTATAACAACAAGTTAACTAAATTCGTAACAAACTTACTAACTCAATTTAACTATTTAACTGATTTCAGATTGGAAGCTTGAAGACGAAAGGAGAAAATCATCAATTTCAGAAAATCGAAATTGTTATTTCTAAATTCACAAATCAAACTGAAGAGTAAATGACTTAACAAACTTGAAAGCAGAACTAGATAAAACTAAGAATGAGAGTAAAAGACTTTTTTTAAAGGGTTATACAAGAATAGAATAGAGCTTGAGAAAACAAGATTTCATTAATGGCGAAAAGCTGTTACATCAATAACCAAAAGTAAACTGAATTTCTAACTGTTTTGATAACAGAAATTTGTTACAAGATTTAAGAAGGAAACTAAAAGACTCAACTACTCCTATTTCACACCTACAACTATGTGAACTACTCCTATGCTAACCGCAGCAAATGAAGCCTTCGTCTCTTATTTATAGCCGTCGAGTGGGAAGGTGTGATGTGGCTCCACCAATCAAATATGGACACGTGTAAATACGAGGTTTACACTCTTCGTTCTTCATCTTCAACTGAATTGGGGGTTTCTTTGTTCTTCCTTCTTGATCTAATTAAGTTGTATCCTCTTGTAGGGAAGAAAGAGGTGAGTATTTTTGTAGTTGAAGTCTTCGCGTGATTCCTTCTTGATCGTCATTGATCCGTGATTGCAGGTTTTGGATATAGAAAAGAGATAAGAAAACGGTTTCTCTCTCTTGCGTTGGAGAAGAAGCAGTCGTGTGTGGTTTTGTGTTTGACCGGTCTTGGTCAACAGACCAAGATAATAAACTTGTTACTTTTCATTATTTTCCATTTAGTCCTCCCATTTTTCATTTCTTTCCAAATGCATATTAAAGCTTTTAAGTAAATTCCCTTTCATCCTTTGTCTTGTAGGAAATTGCAAGTCTAGTCCTCCATTTTTGAAATTATGCCAAGTAAAGTCCTCGAAGGCATCTTTCGTCTTTTTCTTCGTCTTTTGATCAAATAAGTCCTTGAAAGCTCGTGTTTGTCTCAAATGTACCTATGTTACCTGAAAATACACAAACACAAAATACACACGTAATTCTGATAATTTACAGTTTAATATAAGGTATTTGACTGTGTTTGTAGTGGTATTTGGATCATTATTGATGAGTGTTTTCACACTTATCAACTCCCCTCCACTTGACCATTGCCATGTCCTCATGCAATGCAGCATTTTAAAGCTCTAAATTACACTTTTCTCATAATTAACCAACCTTGGCCATTATAGAATGCATCTACACTATGCTTTGCTATATGATGCATGATTTTGAATATTTACAATGCAATGCAAAGAAAACAATTCTTTTTACATCTTTTTGTATTTATAAATGGTTTTGATGGAAATAACTCATAAAGAAATCATCGACTTGAATTAGGGCTTGGGTACCATGGACATTTATCACCCTCAAGTTTCACTTTCCCCATACCAAGCTTATAAATGGGATCATTGCATTCACAAGTAAAAAGTGTATCAACTTATTCATGACAATTAAATGTGGAACCGGTTATTAATTGAGCAAATTGCTTGTGGGCAAATTTGTCATTATTCAAGTGTGAAATATAAGAAGTGTAAAATCCAAAAATAAGGAAGCACGGTTTTAATCCTAAGTAATCTTCTCATCCATTACTTGAAAAACCGCTCACAATTAATATAAGTCCGTATTAAGAGTAATAAGTCATTCGCCTTATGTGTAAAATCCTCATGTCATGCTTTCATAAGTAACTACACACTCGCTAAGGAAAGAAAAATAAAACTCACGCAATAATTTACATCCGCATCTTTTTGAGATTTTGGATCTTCAACCCCGCAACCCGTCAAGGTAATATTGGATTGGAGCAATCTATTGAATCCCCGCAACCCGTCAAGGTAATATTGGAACTCAATAGTCACTATAATTAACACTACACTGCCCCTCTTGGGAGTCTTGCATTATTTTTTTATATTTTTTTTTTCTTTTTTTTTTTCTAGCCACTCATTTTTTTTCATAAGCCGCTCTTATTTTTCTTTATTCCTCACCAAAAAATTTGCAAAGAAGAAAAGGAAAAACACCCGCTAAATATGGAGCATGACACAAGTCTAGTACACATAAAACGTGCTAACTTAGAATCTTAAGACGTACTCACATCAACCATAAATGATTAGCCAAAAATGCATAAGAGATTACGAACCAATTAAAACCGTACTTGATTATTTATTAACAATTATATACATGCGAAGAAAGTAGAATAAAGAAGAGAAGGGTTTAGCCACAAGTAATTGCCATGAAGTCTATCTAGCCCTTTTACACTTGCTTCAACTCTATCATTTCCCATTCTCCACAAATTTAAAATTTCAAAGAATGAAATTGGTGGAAGCTTAGCCTAATAGACCAATGAAGGACTACATGGTTAAGGATACTAGCTAGAGAGTGCTAAAATAAGCAAACTCGGGTTGAGTCAAAATATCCATGGCGGGCCTAATATGTCAAAGAAATCTAAACTTGTTAAAACCATGTTTTATTATATTTTTCCTTTTTATTTATTTTGATGAAAAATGAAAGAAGAGATATATACAATGCAAATGTGTTATGCAAATGAAAAATGATTAATGCAAAAATTATGAATGCATATTTTTGTTGGCCAAAGTAGATCAAAAATTTGAAAAATGTTTGAAAAATTAATTTTCTCAATTATCATGAAGTTAAGGCAATGGTCCAGGTAAGGTCACTTCGATAGAAGTCTCCCCTACACTTAAGATAAACATTGTCCTCAATGTTTAAGAGTATTGGAGTGAACTCCCCTACACTTATTACATTGATTACCTTGCTTAACTCAAGCTAAGGAAGAGACAACTAAAGGATATTCATTTTAAGCACAAGTGTTTAATATCACAATAGCAAAAACTAATCGAAGTGAACCAGATACACGGGCCTCCTCCATAAGCTCCAAGCACGAAATGAGAGAGAGCAACCCTTGAAACAAACACCAAAAGACGAAGAAAGGCACCCCTCCACTTCAACTCTACTATAACATCCTTTTAATTAAACCTAACCTATCGAAAATCTACTCTACGTTTTCTAACCTAGTTATTCAATGCTTGAGTTTTTTTAACCCTAAGTCGCTAGCTCGACTCGGCCCCGAATTAAGTTGTCCTTGGGGAAACCATCATGGAGAGTAAAAGATTTACCCTCGTAGAAAAAACTCTCCATGATAAGGTAAAACAAGTTCTCAAGTACACAAAATCCCATAAATACCCACCAGGATCAAATACATAATTGCCCTCCCAAGAATAGCACATCCCTAAAGTGGACTTCTTAATCAATGGTGAGGTGGGTGAGGTTTCTTTGTTTATGATTCTTTCCCTTAAGTGTCCCATAAGATGATAAGGTGATACTTTAAAGTTTCCCACAAGTTTCCCTTTTAATGCATCAAGCGGATACTGAGTTGGCTCAACATTCTCTATACCAGGATCAAAAATCTTTTGCTTCATGGGAAAATAACAAGTGGTGGGAGCCTTTGAAGATTCTCCTTGATACTTCTCATCATGAGAGAAAGGGTATGGAGTAATAAGGGTCATCACACTTGTAGAGGAAACCACCATTTCTTTCTTGTTCTTAGAAAACTCTTCATCAAAAACATCCTCATATGGTGACATAAAGAATCTCTCCAATTCAACATCCAAATGATACAAGTCACTATCATCTTGAAACTTCTCAAATATTGGTTCATCAAGTGAAGGCTCAAAGAGATTGTGTGAATTGGTTTGTAAGAAAGGTGGTGAAATAAATGAAGCATTTTGGTTTTGAGGTGTTTCACAAGTTGTGTAAGAAGGAGTAATTAGTGAAGGTTCATGAGAAGGTTGAGTGGGAATGGAATCTCCATAAAGCAATCTTGCTATTTCACGAATATCCTCATCCCAATTAGAAGAAAATGTATCAACCACAATATCATCCCTCTTAAGATAAGCTTCAATCTCCTCATTAATCAACTCATCTTCACTAAGCATTCTTTCAATTTCACAAATATCCTCATCCCAATTTGAAAAAGATGTATCAATCACAATATCATCCCTCTTAAGATAATCTTCAATTTGTTTATCTATCAATTCATCCTCACTAAGCAATCTTTCAATCTCAAAAACCTTATCACTCTCATCAATGATAGAACCCTCCTCATCATGATAGTCATCATAGATTGGCATATCAAGTATTGGTGTTTCAAAAGGTATCTCCTCAAAACTCAAGGTAGTATGATCATCAAATAATGGAGGCTCAAAAATGGAGAACTCATCATCACTATATTCATCATAAATTGGTGTATCAAAAAGAGGTGGTTCATCATAACTAGAATCCTCATTTGCTTCCTCATTTGTGTTAAAAATATGATTAGAATCTCCAAAATGAAATTGTTGAGGTTCATGAATATTCAATGAGGAAGTAATGGAGGCTATAGTCTCAACATAAGGAAGATCATATTCACCACTCTTACAGGCTTCATGAAAGTATTCATTACACACTTCATCAAGAATATCAACGTGATTCACCTCTTTATCAAGAATATCAACATGCTTAACCGTCTCAGGCTCATCGGATTTCTTAGACAATTTTCCCATGTTAAACACAATCTTTTGATCTTCTACCCTCATAATAAGTTCCCCCTCCGCCACATCAATAAGAGTACGACCCGTCCTTAAAAAAGGTCTACCAACAATAAGAGGAACTCTCGGGTCCATATCATAATCAACCACTACAAAATCCGCGGGAAAGGTAAACTTGTCAACCCCTACAAACACATCCTCCGCTATGCCTACTGGATAAGCTATAGTACGATTAGCTAACTCAAGTGTCATCCTAGTAGGTGTGAGCTCGGGAAGTGAAAGTCTTTTCCAAAGCGATAATGGCATGAGATTGATACTTGCCCCAAGATCCGCTAGTGCCATGCAATTTTCCACCCCAGGAAAATTACAAGGTATCAAGAAGCGCCCAGGATCTCCAAGTTTTGTTTGTAGGGTTTTAAGTAACACGGCGGAACAATTTTCATTAAGGGATGTGTTGGGCAAATCAACCAATTTTTCCTTGTTTGAGAGTAAATCCTTGAACATCTTAGCAAACTTTGGCATATAAGCAAGAGCTTCCGCAAAGGATATATTGATGTTGAGTTGCTTGAACATCCTTAAGAAATTTGAGACTTGTATATCATCCTTGTTTTTCAATTTGTCCTTTCTCAATCTTGAAGGGTAAGGAAGGTTTGGTTTTGGTGTAGGTGGAATAGGTGTTATAGTGGAAGATTTGTCTTTGTTAGCTTCTTCATTAGGAGGTGTGGAAGGTAGAGGAGAAGTAGGAATAGGTTGAGAAGGTGTGTTTGATTGAATAGGAGCATTTTGAGATGGTGAAGTAGAGGTAGAAGGCTTGTCACAAGTAGGAGCACAAGTGGATTGAACAATAGTAGGTTTAGGAGGTGAAGGATCCTTTGTTGTCTTTCCACTTCTTGTTGTAATAGCATTGACATTCGCCCTTGGATTTGTTTGTGTGTTGGAAGGTAAAGCCCCTTGTGGTCTTTGATTTAATGCCATTAAAACCGTATTCATTTGGTCATTCATTTTCTTCTCCATAGCTTGAAATTTCCTTTCATTCTCTTGATTCATTTTTTGTAAGAAATCCATTGTGTGATAATCTTGTGGCACATAACCTTGAAAACATTGAGGTTGGAAAGGTAAGGGTTGGGCATTAAATCCTTGATTTGGTGGATAAAAGGTATTTGCTTGAGGTTGAAATTGATTTGGTGCCTTGTAGTTATTTCCTTGATAAGCATAACACTCCCTTTGATAGCCTTGAACTTTATCACATTGTTGGTAGGAATGGGGACCTCCACAAGTCTCACATGAAAGAGCAATAGCATTCACATCATTGGTGGAATTCTTGTTCAAAAAGAGTTCACAAAATTTCATGAGTGTGTTGGTCATAGTATCAAGCTTTTGAGAGATCATGTTTTCTATTTGAGGAGTAACACTCTCTTGCACCACATGGACTCTCTCATCAATTTGTGTGTTAGCTTGCACCATCGATTTGTTCTCAATAATGTCCCAAGCTTCTTGAAAGGATTTAGAGAAAAGATTTCCACCCGCGGAAGAGTTGAGTAAATCTTGGTGGTGTGGTCTTAATCCATTATAGAAAGTGTTGAGTTGGTAAACCTCATCGAATCCATGATTTGGACATTTCCTCAATAACTCCTTGAAATTTTCCCAAGCCTCACTAAATGTTTGATCATTCCTTTGTTGAAAACCAATAATTAACTTTCTCAAAGCCGTAGTTCTTGATAGAGGAAAGAACTGGTTCAAAAACTTTTTCTTTAAATCCTCCCAAGTGAAGATGCTCTTAGATGGTTGCCTATCATACCAAGTTCTAGCAAGACCCTCTAAGGAGAATGGGAATAGGATCATCTTAATAGCATCAGGAGGGACCCCATCATACTTAAGTGTATTGCAAAGTAACAAGAACCTCTTAATATGGTCGTGGGGGTCATCTATGGATCTCCCTAAGAAGGGGCTAGAAGAAACCAAAGTGATCATGTGGACATTAAGCTCAAAAGTCTGTGCGGTTATTTCAGGTATAACGATGGCGTCGGCATTTCCCTCTACTCTCGATTGGAGAATCTCCATAAGAGGACGTTGATCCATGGCTACAAAATGGTCGAATGTATATACAAGTGAAATGACGTCTAAAAGCTTCCTCGGGGAAGGAAGTGATACACCAAAGGTGGTATGTTTACACGCGTGCGAGTACACGTGTAAGTAAACACGAGGAATGAGGGAGTAGCCCTCGGTCGACTTTTGAAGGAGAAGAGATTATCTCCCTCGAGGTTTGATATCAAATATCCACAAGAAAGTATATATATAATTACTACTTGGGTGCAAGACCTCCAATTAAGCCTTCCTTCTTAGAATACGCACTAGTGAACGGGGGGTTAGGTGGCGCGAAGCACTTAAGTACCTATTAACCCTTAGACGGCATTTTATAGCACGTCGCCTATCTATTCACTTTAGTAGTTTGTATTCTTCGAATTATTGCCAATTGGAAGTATTTATCTATTCTTGCTTAATTAAATTTTATCGATACGCGTGTCAAGGACCGGAACGCCCCTCAACACGGTGTATTGCCTCGGCAATACTTATGGAGATAGGTAACTTGGTTGTTCGTATATGTATACGTATTTACATATAATAATATATAAAAAAAATATTTTTGTATTTATTTGATTTTTTAAGAAAAATACTATATCTACGTAAAAAGCGATGAAAATCGATATAATATATATTTTTGGGTGTAATCTTTTAGGAAAAAGATTACTTTTTGGATTTTTTATTTTTTTGGTTCAATTCTTTAGGAAAAGGATTGATTTTGTGATTTTTTTATTTTTTTGTATTTTTATCTTTTTGATTTTTTTTTTCTTTTTGATTATAATACGTAAAAATAACGTTCACAAAGTGAACGGATCCCAAAATCCAATCGTCTCACTCGAAATCGTTAATCGTCACGAAAAGAACCGGCAGCGGCGCCATTTTATATTTCATTTTTTAGTTCGTTTTTCTCGGTATCGATTCGAATTGATATAACGTTTTTAAGCAAAGACTTGATTGTTTTTGGTTAAAAAGACTTGTTTGGTATTTATGTCTACTTGGCACAAAGCACATAAAAAATGTAAAATATTATGCTATATTACCTACTTATACGTACTAATCTAAAACACGTTGCACGTAAAACTTTTAAATGCACGAAATTTTAAACTTGAAAATACAAATTTTTAGACTACAAATGAAATTACACAATTCAAAATATAAAACTAAGTTTAACAAAATACAAATGGTAAAGTTTATAAAACTATTCCTGAAAATGAAATGTTTTATTGATTTTAGCTAATCAAACCAAACTGGCCCAACAAGGAAATAGCCCAATACAGTAACAGTAACTAACAACTATAACTAACTAACAGTAACTAACAACTAACGGTAACTACAACTAACGGAGGACTGTGAGCGTAATACAGAGATACAAAGTGAAGGTCTAACGTGTAAATTGACTCGAACCTCATTTGAAAAGCACATTTTAAACAGAAAGAACTATTAAGTGTAAGACTTTGCTAGTAGCCAATTTGCATCATGGTGTGGCTGCTGGGATGACAGTCATTATGAAGCAGAACGCTAAACTAAATCAGATATCAAGTAGCAATTAACAACAAGAAATCATGAAATTCAAAGAACAATTTATCAAATTATACTAAAACATGCAAAAAAATAACGTGCTTAACCAAAGACATCCGAAGCCAGTCCGTTGTGGAAGAGAAGCGCGGCGCTGAGCCGGCTTTAACTATCGCACCACCAACTTTGTCTATTCTATGAGCTGAATAACTGTATACACTCCTGCAAAAACCAATCCAAAACAAGAACACGAACAAATCCTTCTAAACTGAAAAACTGCATAAACTGACCAATATCGAACCGACTGTCAACTTTTCATTGATGTGACATTATCTGCTACGCTTAAACTGAACTAGTTTAATAAAATTGGCTTCAAGCTATAAACTGACTGTGATCTTGACATCATCCAGCTTATCATATCAGCAATCCCGAACATGGCTTCTTACTGCTACGCTATTGCAGAACTGAATACTCGCAAGCCTAAATTCCTACTGATCTATTGAAATCTCATTGGCACCATATTACTAAGACTGATTAGATTGCGAAAAAAAACTAACTGACTCGAACTACGAAACTTCACAGAAAAGAACCCATAAGCTCAATAATCTCGAAACTCAAATTTTAAAAAGGCTTTTTGAAGTCTGAATCAAAACTAAGCTCTAGACTAGAAACAGATTATAAGAAGAAAAATGACTCGAAGTAAAATTCAAGTGTCGTTAATGCAAAAACTGAATCTATAACAACAAGTTAACTAAATTCGTAACAAACTTACTAACTCAATTTAACTATTTAACTGATTTCAGATTGGAAGCTTGAAGACGAAAGGAGAAAATCATCAATTTCAGAAAATCGAAATTGTTATTTCTAAATTCACAAATCAAACTGAAGAGTAAATGACTTAACAAACTTGAAAGCAGAACTAGATAAAACTAAGAATGAGAGTAAAAGACTTTTTTTAAAGGGTTATACAAGAATAGAATAGAGCTTGAGAAAACAAGATTTCATTAATGGCGAAAAGCTGTTACATCAATAACCAAAAGTAAACTGAATTTCTAACTGTTTTGATAACAGAAATTTGTTACAAGATTTAAGAAGGAAACTAAAAGACTCAACTACTCCTATTTCACACCTACAACTATGTGAACTACTCCTATGCTAACCGCAGCAAATGAAGCCTTCGTCTCTTATTTATAGCCGTCGAGTGGGAAGGTGTGACGTGGCTCCACCAATCAAATATGGACACGTGTAAATACGAGGTTTACACTCTTCGTTCTTCATCTTCAACTGAATTGGGGATTTCTTTGTTCTTCCTTCTTGATCTAATTAAGTTGTATCCTCTTGTAGGGAAGAAAGAGGTGAGTATTTTTGTAGTTGAAGTCTTCGCGTGATTCCTTCTTGATCGTCATTGATCAGTGATTGCAGGTTTTGGATATAGAAAAGAGATAAGAAAACGGTTTCTCTCTCTTGCGTTGGAGAAGAAGCAGTCGTGTGTGGTTTTGTGTTTGACCGGTCTTGGTCAACAGACCAAGATAATAAACTTGTTACTTTTCATTATTTTCCATTTAGTCCTCCCATTTTTCATTTCTTTCCAAATGCATATTAAAGCTTTTAAGTAAATTCCCTTTCATCCTTTGTCTTGTAGGAAATTGCAAGTCTAGTCCTCCATTTTTGAAATTATGCCAAGTAAAGTCCTCGAAGGCATCTTTCGTCTTTTTCTTCGTCTTTTGATCAAATAAGTCCTTGAAAGCTCGTGTTTGTCTCAAATGTACCTATGTTACCTGAAAATACACAAACACAAAATACACACGTAATTCTGATAATTTACAGTTTAATATAAGGTATTTGACTGTGTTTGTAGTGGTATTTGGATCATTATTGATGAGTGTTTTCACACTTATCAGATATCCCGAGCCCAACGTCATCTACTTAATCCTAAATTACGAATATTTTGAAATTTTTAAGAAATTTCGTTTGTTATATATTTGACGGTTTAATTTGAAACCAATGATCGAGGTCATAATTTTAACATTTGACGATTTAAGAAGAACCAATGACGACTACGATACCGACGGAAGACGAAAATTTATCTTTTGTTATCGATTGATCGATATTTGAGTTTTTCGACATTTTATTTTTATTACGTGTTAATTCGAGTCGGAACCATGTGTATATTCGTTTTGTGTGCGTTTGAATCATTTAAAGGTATTTTAAGGTAGCCGGGACGAAACCCGACTCCCGTAAATTTTCAAAACCAACTAGTGAGTAGAACTCCGCTCTTTAAAATGGTCGTTTAAAAATAAAGCCAAAAGAAAGCCCATTTGACAAAACAAGCCCCTCAAACTTTACAAAAGAAAGGAAATTAAAAACACACAAACAAACACTCCAAAATTTTCTCCTTTTCTCTCCCTCCTTTCCCCTAGCCGTTGGCTTCCACAACCCCACCACCACAAAATTTCCCCCTTTTTGTTTTGATCAAATCCGAGTTTAGACCACGTTTTTATTATCAATTGTAAGTGTTTTGATGTAGTTTTTAACAACATGCATTAACACAATTTTTCCAAGAATCAATGATTTTCCAAAAACATGTTTTGATCTAATTAAACCAATTGATTGTTTAATTGGTGTATTAGTAATGATTAATCAACCTTGAAATCTACTAAAAACAAAATGGTTAGGGTGTTTTTGCAACACCAAACCCACGGCCAAAATGGGTTTGGTTGTGGTTTGATGATTTTGATGTATTGTGTTGTGGGTTCTTGTTTAAGATGTTGTTTTAGATGTTTTTAAATGAATTAAACTAACTGCATGTATGATTTAGGCTTTGGGTTTTGATGATGATTTGATGTCCTTAGTAAAGTGGGCTGTTTGGGGTGATTGGGAATGGTTATGAGTGGTTAATATAGGTTTAGGTGATGTTTGGATAGATTGGAAACAAGTGTTAGATTGATGTTGAGGTAGTAAAATTTAGGCAGATTGTTTTGGCGTGTTTTTTGTGGGTTAACTTTGCAAACATGTCATAAACATAGGATGTAGTTGTAGAGCTTTGTCTTAGCTTCGTTTTGGTATAAGTAGAGCTTACGAGTCCAAACAAGTCAAAAGTTATGTTATTTTGAAAGTTCGTGTACCAGGGGATGAGGATCAACATAATACATAATTATGTTTGGTTTTAGGTCAAATCACGGGGACCATAGGTAAAGTTTTATAAATGATTGAAAGTTTTTGTTTGGTTCTAAACCTGTATTTGGAGTCTATTTTTAAACTTAGTGTCCAAATTAGCAAATGGTGTCTTTTAAATTGGTCAAACAAGTCTTACAATGTAGAAGTGCAGAATCAGTCCGAAAAGTTTACGTCTAGCGATGTAATGAGTAATGGGTCATAAAAGTGGAATCTTTTTATGGGATTTAAAATGGGTTTTCTATAGGTCATAAGGTATTTATACAAGTTTTCTTGTAATTTATAGAAATGCTTAAGTCATAGAAAACAGCCTGTACTTTTGGTAAGTACCGGCAAAATTATAAAATGGGAAGCAACTTTAATTACGTAGATAAATAGTATAAGTCTAGTAGCACTTACTTGTTTGGTTGTGGCATGAGTTTTCATAAGCATTAAGTGTTTTTATATGCGTGTGTTTAGTACAATAATGTACACGGAGTATTGATTTGGTTTTCGTACTTTGGTTTTTTAGGTCACGTGTTAGATTTTCCTGGGCATCCACATTGTCGGTGATATTTCTTGTTACGTCTTCGCTAGAACCACTACTACTACGCAAGGTGAGTCTATAGCCTCGCTCTTTACTTATTTCAAATGTTTTTACCCGCGATGGGGATACATTCTATTTAAATGAAAATGAACATAAGACATGAATGATTGTTGGACCCGAATGTTGCCTTGAATTGTGTTGAGTACCTAGTTGTAAAAGTCCCTAAATTTGTGAACTATTAACTATTGTCTTGCCCTCATGTGGGTTGGAGATAGCCGCTTATACAATTGATAGTACTATGGGGTTGACGACCCTATCCGAGACGAGAGCTAGTACGTTGACTACCCCTTCTGTGGACGGATAACTTGTGATAAGAAATAAGGTATAATTACAACTAATGCCTTTAGAAGGGGCACTGGTTTCACTTAAATCATGCCGGTCTATGTACGCGGGTAATTGAGTTAACGGATTTGTGTCACGAGCTTAAACACAATTATTAGCTATTGCTAAAGATAATATCCTTGAATAATAGATTGTGTATACGACAATGCTATTAAATGGTCATGATTGGTTTTAAAAACTTATGTTCAACTTATGATTTGGTAAACCTATAGATTCGCTCAACCTTTGTGTTGATGATTTTAAGCACGTGTTTCAGGTAATCAAGATTGATAGCATCGGAGCATACGAGGATGGAAGTTGTTGTGGCTTGGCGGTCTACTTTGTTTTTCCTCCCTTTATATCACTTAAAACTTTTATATTATGTCATGTGAAACAAGTAATGTACTTTTGGGTTGAGATTCAGTGGGGACCTAACGCAACTCTGTTTTGTATCTTTTATGGGGTTTGTAAAACGGTAGACAACGATGTTATAACACTGTTTTAAATAATGTTTAAATTCCTACGTCTCTTTCAGTCGTTCGAAATAGCTTGTGTGTAATGATAACTGCCTAACACCCAAATGTTGTAGTTCCGTTGCGCATATGATTCGGGGGTGTTAGAGATTGGTAATCAGAGCCTTGAGTTATAGAGAACTAGGTCATTTTGAAAAACCCTAAACTATAACTTTTGGTGTCGTAAGAAATTGTCCAAGCACACAACTATCATGCATGGCTCCGGTAAGATTTATTTAGCGTTGATTTATATTTTAGATGTATCCCTCAAACTGATATGAATTCCCTAGTATTTAGTAAGTATATACTATGATAATATATTGAGATATATTGTTGTGTACGTCGAGTATTTAATATCGTAGTTTGCAAACATTTATACGACTATTATATATGTTACGTGTAATTGGCATATGGGCTACATTGCATTACATGGCAACATTGCGTTGCGATCCTATGTGTATGTGGGAATATTTGTATCTATAGGTATGTATACACTATGGTATTTAAAGGAATTTCACGCGAAGCAATGGCCCGTGGGTGATTATCGTACATTTAAAACGCGGATTTGTTGAGAATTCGGCCTCACCGCTAATTATCGATCTTGATAATTAATTTATTGTTCAAATAGCCGAGTGTGAACCTCGTTTGATACCCTAGATATATAAATAATGCTTCGTAACATATTTTATTTTGATTAGATTGATCTCGATTGTCGTTATCACATCGTGGTGTGTCATTTTGGGACATCTTCTTTTTGGAACGTAAATTACTCACGTATTACTGTATTTCCTTTATCCCTTATGGGTTTGATATATTAGTTCGTGTAACTATAACCTAACCGAAGTATAATCAACGATGCGTACATCGTGGCGGCGAATCATGTGTGTATATTATGAAACGTGGTTGAGGCGTATCGCTATTTAATCATTTTTATCATCCTACTTGAATTTAAATATGCGTTTTAAGGATAGACTAGCATTATGATCAAGCGTGATAGCTTGAACTTTGGTTGGTTTGTGTTAATTTTGCGGGGTACGATTTCGAGACTCATCCGAGGCCGATAACAACACTTAGTTGACATACGCATTCTTGCTTCGTTTATTTCATTTTGTTTTTGTTGTTTCATTATTTTGAATTCGATATTATACATGACGAGGTCCGGCATTTTTACGAGTTAAATAAGCATTAAATTTTGTTGATTGAATGATTTAAACATAAAATGTTTTACATATTAAATAAATGGTGAATGAAACTTTTAGATAACAATGACCTATGGTGTGTCTTGTAACAAAGTAGAATTTGTATAGAGAATAAATGGATAAAGTTAAATTATTTTTTCTTTTAACCTTGGTTGGTAGGTCATAATAAGTAATTTATATTACTCGTAAAACCCTTGTTTTCATATATTAATAATTTGATACTAGAAGCTTGTGATGAATTTGTTAAGAATTTGTTTAATTTAATTTGAGAAATGAGTTATAATAAAATTTACGATACGAATATCGAGTATAGACGGCTTGAGGTTTGGTGTGAATTAATTTTGGGTCAATATAGCAAACTTTTGGCGTATCTTTTAATACAGAAAATGAGTAGAAAAATTGGTCATGTATTTTGGAGCTAGAGATTTTGTAAACTGGTTTTATTTTAAACCTAAGGTCAAGTTATATTTACGAATGCATGGGTATAAACTGGAACTCGTCATTTGTTGTAGTGAATAAATTGGGATAAAATCGAAAGATACACTTTAAATGAGAAATTCTAACGCTTGGAAACAAATTATTAAAAGTCGATGGAACGTTATTTTATTCTGCTGCGAGATGTGTTAATTTTAAAAACGTTTGATAATGGGCTAAGGATTAAAAGTTGAATTTTCTATATTTTAGAACTATTGACATAAGCATTTTGATCACCTACTTTATTATTAATATTATCGAGATTCAAGTGTCGACTAAAATCAGTCATTTATCCGAGATAATAATAACGTGAAACTTTGAAAATTCTTACTATGTACGTTTGTGGTACTTAAGATATGGATATTAATGGGATTTTGACACAAGTATTGAGATTTTCAAACCTAATGATTTTATCAATTATGATAACCGGGTCACCGCATTTAATAATGTTAGTAATTTTCTTGAGATTGAAATGAAAGGTATAAATTCGTTAATGGTGTAACCCAAATTAAAAATATGCAAATGATCGTTTTACAATGTACAAGGTAACATTAATTATAATATGAAGATGGATTACCCAACACACGCCTACTTGTATATTATTTTATAAAGATCTATATCTAATGTTTTGAGTCACGATGGTTTGATCGTACGACATCTCTTCTTTAATTTTGTGTGTCTATATCTGAACTTGGTAGTCGTGTGATTTTTTGATTTAATATTTTCAATGGTACGAGACCATTATTCATTTTAAATTGCTACTTCGCTAGTACATGATAATAAGAGTATGTCACCCGGTGTATTTTTGTCCTCTTCATGGACCCCGTAACCTTTTCTTCCTTCGATTAATGGAACCTAAGTGGTGGAATGTGTGTGTGTAGCTCGAGACGATGGGAATTATGATCGTTGTTCCATTTTGACGCTTGTATTGATGTTCAATATTTACTCCATGTATTTATAAGATCGTTGTTGTTGTCCCGAAACTCTTGTCATATCTTCGAAGTATCTTCATTTCTAATGTAGTTAATTTCCGTTGGCATATATATTGCTTGTTTACCTCGTTCAACCTCATTGATTGTTGATTTTATTACTTATTGTGCTTGCAATGATCTTTAATCTTAAACCACCTTACCATTATTTGGTGAATATTCTATTTTGAAAATATATACGAGTGTGTGAAATGTTTTGGTGAACAAAATGCAAATGGTGTCGATTTCTTTATTTAATTATTTATTTATTTTTCTCATAAATAGGCAAAGTAAAAGTATGTTTTCAAAGTGGATGAAAAGTGTTTGATGTGTTCCTTAAAACGATGGTAGCAATATTTTCCCATTTCAAATTTCATTTCAAAGGATTTTATTATTTTGAAGATTCGGTCAAAAAATTTCATAGTCATATTTGGTGTGTAATAATAATGTTTGTGTCGTCACTCGATCCTCAATTATGCACAGCTTAGCTAACTATGCATAATTCGGGAAGAGTCCTATTTTGTTGGTTGTCATTGCTTGGTCCTTAAGTATGTATGATCTAGCTAATTATGCATAGTTTAGGAAGGGCAATGTAGTTTCAAATCAATTGGTCATCTTTAAAACTGGTAGTGTTATTGATAAATGTTTGGATGAGAACGTTTTTTTAAAATGGTGGATCCTTATGCAAGTAATCGTATTCTCTTTAATTTCTAAAGAAAATTTTTTTTCTTGTGTTCCTTGAAATCTTTTCTTTCATTTTGCATTGACTTAGTTAGTCACCTTGACCGAGTAATTTTGGGAAGATGTTTTTATGTGTTGTATGTAACGTGTGAATCCCATCAGAATCACTAGGGTGTTGATGAAATACCAAAGGGGCTCATGCCGACACTGAGAATAAATTTAAACAAAAAAATAAAAGACTGCCGAAGTAGAGGAAATCTGAGTTTGAGTAACTCTGAGGGAAATAAAGAAGACTTCTCCTACATCAAATGTATCGTACTTTATTTATTTTCTTTTCTTGTTCTTTTGATATGTCAAACGACACGCGATAAACTGTTGAAGTTTACCAACTGTGCATAGGTAGTTGGAAGACAATTCCAGTTGTCGACTTCATTTATTCAAGTGAGGAATCCTCTTTGCTTGACTTGATCTTCTTTGATCATCGAAGGTTAAACGATAGATGGACATAGTTGATGTTAATGTGCTAAACCCTTGCCTTTTATGTATTTATGTGGTATGTGATCTAGTCAAGTTATAGAAAGTTGTGTGAACTTGAGACGACATTGACCAATGACGTCCGATCATGGAAAACACGTACCATGTAATATATTTTCAACTATGAACGGCGATGCTTATTGAGATTTTGACCACGCTTGGGACGGAAGTGAGATGGTGTTCTTATAATATATTTTTTTGGGTATGGATCCGTGTGTGAGCACCCTACGATGACGTATGTAGGTATTTTTCTTTCTTTTTGGATATGCATCCATTGCCTGCAAGCTTGTGAACCTTCTTAAACATGCAATTTTCTTTTTGACTGGACTCATCCAAGAATCATGTCAAAATTTCTTATTTTATCATGGTTTGGCTGATTAGCAAGCATGAGTTAACTTGATTGAACTTATTTACTTGGCATGGTTTGGCTATTTAGCAAACATGTCGTAATGTGGTTGTATGTGCTTCATAATGGCTTTTGTGTTTGATTGGATTATGATGTCTTCGAGAGAGCTATGTATACATCGAATGATTTCCGTATCGATGAATTCGTTTTTGACGAAATAGGTTTATATGTACGTAATATTGCAATAAGGTGATTTTGTACGACTAGTATTAATTACTTTGTGTCGTATATTCTGAACGTTTCGATGGGGTTATGTGTGACCGTGCGATTTATTTCTATGATTAATTATCTTTACGAGATTGATGGACCAAGTGAAAGGACGATTCGAACGTGGGAAGGCATTCTCCGAGCGTGTGTGATTGATTTTGGTAGTTGTTGAGATCGACACTTGCCATTAGTAGTATCTTTGTACAACGACAATTACCAAGTTAGCATTGAATGTGTAGCATTTGAAGAATTACGTTGATGAAAATATAGATCACCAGTTGGATGGAATGAAGTAGGAAAAAGTCAGTTGAGCGGACTTGAAATGATTCGAGAGGCTACGGAAGAGATGGTGTAGATTAAGAATCACTTGTTAACCGCGGGAAGCTGTGGGGAGAGATATGTTGATAACCGTAGGAAGAATTTGGAGAAATTAAAGTGGAGATCATGGATCGAGATGTTAAGAGATTGAAGCAAGGTATAATACTCATTGTGAAGGTGTGATGGAGCCCGAGACGTGAATCAAAGTCCACATCGAAACGTGAAGACCTCTTTAGGAAGAAGTACCCTCACCTTTCTCGTAGTACGAAATGCGAGTATAAGAACGGAAAGTGCCGGGACGTCGCTCCCTTAAGGAGGGGAGGGCGTGATACCAATGAATGTGCCATATGATGCTAAGTTATTGTCTCAAGAGCCGTTCAGTATGAGCATCTCTCTTAAGTTGCGACTCACTTGAGGATGTGATATCCCGAGCCCAACGTCATCTACTTAATCTTAAATTACGAATATTTTTGAAATTTTTAAGAAATTTCGTTTGTTATATATTTGACGGTTTAATTTGAAACCAATGATCGAGGTCATAATTTTAACATTTGACGATTTAAGAAGAACCAATGACGACTACGATACCGACGGATGACCAAAATTTATCTTTTGTTATCGATTGATCGATATTTGAGTTTTTCGAGATTTTATTTTTATTACGTGTTAATTCGAGTCGGAACCATGTGTATATTCGTTTTGTGTGCGTTTAAACCATTTAAAGGTATTTTGAGGTAGCCGGGACGAAACCCGACTCTCTTTAACTTTCAAAACCAACTAGTGAGTCGATTTCCGCTCTTTAAAATGGTCGTTTAAAAATAAGGCCAAAAGAAAGCCCATTTGACAAAACAAGCCCCCCAAACTTTACAAAATAAAGGAAATTAAAAACACACAAACAAACACTTCAAAATTTTCTCCTTTTCTCTCCCTCCTTTCCCCTAGCCGTCGGCTTCCACAACCCCACCACCACAAAAATTTTCCCTTTTTGTTTTGATCAAATCCGAGTTTAGACCACGTTTTTATTATCAATTGTAAGTGTTTTGATGTAGTTTTTAACAACATGCATTAACACAATTTTTCCAAGAATCAATGATTTTCCAAAAACATGTTTTGATCTAATTAAACCAATTGATTGTTTAATTGGTGTACTAGTAATGATTAATCAACCTTGAAATCTGCTAAAAACAAAATGGTTGGGGTGTTTTTGCTACACCAAACCCACGGCCAAAATGGGTTTGGTTCTGGTTTGATGATTTTGATGTATTGTGTAGTGGGTTCTTGTTTAAGATGTTGTTTTGATGTTTTTAAATGATTTAAACTAATTGCATGTATGATTTAGGCTTTGGGTTTTGATGAGGATTTGATGTTCTTAGTAGAGTAGGCTGTTTGGGGTGATTGGTAATGGTTATGAGTGGTTAATATAGGTGTAGGTGATGTTTGGATGGATTAGAAACAAGTGTTAGATTGATGTTAGGTAGTAAAATTTAGGCAGATTGTTTAGGCATGTTTTTCGTGGGTTAACTTTGCAAACAGGTAATAAACATAGGATGTAGTTGTAGAGCTTTGTCTTAGCTTCGTTTCGGCATAAAGTAGAGCTTACGACTCCAAACGTGTCAAAAGTTATGTTATTTTGAAAGTTCGTGTACCGGGGGATGAGGATCAACATAATCCGAAATTATTTGGTTTTAGGTCAAATCCCGGGGACCATAGGTAGAGTTTTATAAATGATTGAAAGTTGTTGTTTGGTTCTAAACCTGTATTTAGAGTCTATTTTTAGACTAGTGGCTGATGAGACTGCTTTTATACATAGTCTCATCGTCCAAAAAGGGCTTAAAATGCGTTAAATATCATCAAAATACCCCAATATATGCTTCTGTTTTTTGCTTGTGTATTTTAGGTACGGATATTGAGAAAATGACAAAAGATCACAAGAATCATACAAAAACGAATACGGGAAACGAAGCCGCACAATGAACCAAGCCCTAATAAAGAATTTTCCAAGAAAACCCATGAAGATTAGAAGATTTATGAAGAAGGGTCCTCCAATATTGAAGAATTGACACTTTATACCCTTGTATCTTCATAATTACAAGATTGGTCCCTAAAGTTTGTCAAAATTGTAAAAAGGGCCCTCCACTTTGAAGAATTGGCAATTTTTGTCCCTCAACAAAACTAAAATGTCAATATTAATCCTCCTCAAAGTCAAACATACCAAGAAGGACTCCAAGTTACAAGAATTACAAGTTTGGTCCTTTGAAAATATCAAAATTACCAAAAGAACCCTTGACTTTGAAGAAATGGCAAAAATGGTCCCTCATTAATCATGACTTGGCAATTTTAGTCCTCCAAAATGTCAAATATACAAGTCAAGACCATAATCCTTGAAGAAAATACCAAATCAGTCCTTCAAGAATCAAGAAATGGCAAGAAATACCCCTGAAAATACTTTAGAAAAGTATTTGGGGCAAAAGTGTGAAAAGTGAAACTTAATTACAAAGGGAATCCGGATTTGTGGTATTTATTTACAAAGTGAAACAAGTTTGGAAAACAAGTGGTGATTTCTGCCAAGATAACCTAAGTAACCTAGACCAGTGGTGGGGTGACACGTGGCCCACTCACTCTCTCCACCAATCACAACTCACCAATACTCCACCTCACCCATCCACTAACCCGGTTTATTACTTAAATAATCTTGGCGCCTTAAACACTAATTTAAATCCTAATCACCCCTTAAACAGATCAAACACCCAACTATTCACTCAAGAACAAGAATTAAGGATTTTTGTTTAAGCAAAAATTAAGCTTCCATACTATCCAGATTAATGATTAATAATGTTTTAATGATAACCCAACCTTAAAAACTCTTTCCACCTCACTCAGCAGCCCCACAAGAGATTCCCCTGCTACAAAGGTTGAAGATACTGCCAAAAAACCACCAGATATCCAACGTTTAGGATTGAAGCTTACTTTTTAAGCTTGATACAAGCCATTGGATGCACTTTTCACATGCCAGCTACAACAAACTACCAAGAAAAATCACATGATCAAGCTTATATTCAAACTTCACAAGGGCAAATTTGGAACTTCCATAGTTAGGGTTACATGTTTTTATGCATTCAGTAGTTAGTTTGTAGCCTATATAAAGGCCTTAGGGTATTACACTTATCCTTGCTCTTGAATTTTCCTTTGTTCAAAATTCTGTAAATCCATTTTCAGTTTAATGAAATGAGTTTGAATCTTTGAAGAAAAGTCAAGTGCCATTGTTGTTTACTACTTATTATTGTTCTTAGTTTTAATCTTGAATCTCAAAACCTGTTTTTAAGGAGTGTGCAAAAGTTTGCACATTTTCCTTCAAGCTTGATATTTGGCTAAGTTCCTGGTAAACCTTAGAATTCTTGGGCTATAAAGCTGATCATAGCATCCTGATATTGAGTTATCAAGGTGTGGTGAAGCCTATAACTTAGGGATAATCAAGTGTAGGGTACAAGAGTTGCATTAATCAAGGCTTTTTAACCTTTCTGTTTTTGATATTGTGCTCTTAACCTTTTTGATTCTTAGCAGGGTTGTTTGTGGAAGCTTGTACTTGGTCTTGCTAGTACATAAGATCAAAATCCATGGGTGTGGATGTACATCCATGAGGTACACATCATCTTACTCAAAATCTGAATAAATCTTGGATTTTTGGTGATTTTGTGTGTGACTTGTGTTCTTGCTGATTTTATGGTCTAATCTTGCTTAAATCTGCTTAATATATCTATAATTGTGCTAATTTAGGATTGGGTGGTCTTGGATAACACTTTTGATTTGAAAATTTTGGATTTGAAAAGTTAAAAGGGTGTTTGGAATTACCTGTTTGAGATCATAACTTGATATTGTGTTGATAGAAGTTTGTGTATTTGCTTTGTATCTGTTTAATACTTGGTTGAGTGCATATTGCTGCAAGTTTTTGGGTTTGAAACTTCAAATCAAACATTGTGCTATATCTCATTGAGTTTAACTGTTTTTGACCTAAGATTTTGGTAAAATCTAGAATTTATGCATGCTTAGGGGTAAAAGTTGTTAAAACATCATTTATATAACATATGTGATAGATCTGAGTGATTGAATCTGGCTTGTTGGTCAAGTGCATCAGCAAAAGTAAAACCTGCTTGTGTTAGTGTTCATCAGTAACCTTCATTTGCTTGAATCTTGATTTAGGCTTTGAGCCATTGCATGAAAACTTTTTAAACTTGTTCATTTAAGTTTATAATAGCTTGTGTATGCTTTTGGTGCAATTTGGTTGGCTGAAATTTGCTAAAACAGCTTATAAGTTCATAACTGCTTATTTGTTCATGTCTGGTGTATATTTGGTGATGTTTTGATTAAACTGTACTAATTGGCTGTTAGTGATTGTGATTTCTTGATTGTTACTGACTCCTTATGATCCACTGATCATCTAGGTGCCTTTGTGTAACTTGAATCTCTAAAAAAAGTCACTAAAGACAAAAAAGTCAAGAAGTCAAGCAGTGGAAAAAGTTTCCACTGCTCAACACCCAAAACTAGCCCCTACTAGTGCAATTTTTCAGTTAGCTTATCAATAAGCCATATTGGCTTATCCAGACCTGCAACAACTTATTTGTGATAGATCTTCCTCATTTGACCCATTTGTTTGTACTGGAGCTTATTAGACTTTGACTTTGACTTTATGCTAGAAAACCAACTCATTTGACTTTTTCATAAGTGCTTATTTGCTTATTCCAGCTTATTGAGTTAACTTATTTGAAAACTTTTTGTTGAATAAGCTTAGTTAAGTCATTTAAAAGCTTTTGAAACTTGAATCGGCTCTTGGGATAACCAAAAACTCAAAAACGACTATTTTGTCGTTTCTGTAGATTGCTTATTGCATTTTCAGGCTTATTCCTTGGACTTTTTTCAAAGTTCTTTTTACAGAAGTCTTAAGCAACTCAAAAGAAGCTTGTGTGTCTAATTTGAGCTTATGGCATCAACTTATAGCTTAATTGGCCAAAAAGCCCATTAAGAATAAGCTGTTTGGTATAAGTCAGCTTATTTCACATTTTCAGCTTTTGGGTCTTTGAAAAGTTGTGTTTGATCCAATTTTGAGTCAGATAGGAGCTTTTGGGCCATTTTTATAAACTTTTTCTTATTGGGCCCAATTTTAGCCCAATAAGGGTCTGTTTTGACTTTTGGCCAATTTGGAGGCCCATTAGGGGTATTTTGTAATTTCAACTTCATTTTCTGTTTATTTAGGTTAAATTAAGCTAGTTTGCAAGTTTTTATAATTTTTTATAAATTTTGGATTTTTAATATTATTTTATTATTATTTTATTATTAAAAATTAAAATTTTGATTTTTCAAGTTTATATTTTTCATAGATTAAATACATAAAGTTAGGAATTTTACAATTTTTAGAATATTTTTATTGTCCTTAGATTAATTTTTATAATTATTTTAAGTTATAATAGTTTTTAATTGTTTTTAAATAGTTTTGATTAATTTTAAAATTTTCAAAAATAGTTTTAAATTAAGGTAGGGTATTTTAGAGGTTTACAATTAAAAAAATCTCATTTTGGGCTTTTTGTTAATTAAATTGATTTGTAGGGCTTTAATTAGTATTAAAAATCATTATTTAATTAAATAAAAGGTTTGGGTGATTTTTTATTTTTTGTAAACTCTATTTTCATTATTTAGGATTTACTGCAATTTTTTAGGAGTTTTTAGGGTAAATTTTTAATTTTGGTGCTTTCACGGTTTTACGTGTACGACCTTTTCGACTTAGTGTAATCCGTCATCGTAACCGTCATTCTCTTCTTACCTCATTTCTATTTTCTTTCTCATAATCATATAATCACATAATTATTCAATTCTTAACACACACACCAAGCCTCCTTGAGAACGATCCCCACTTTTGGGTCATAACTCGTGGTTTTCCTAAATCACTTGTTAATACTTGCCCTAATTACCTTGTTTTCCTAAACAAGTGTGAAAAATACAACCATCATTTTTGGCGCCGCTGCCGGGGAGGCGTGTTGTATTTTGATTTGGACATTGTTGTTTTTATATACTAACCATAATAGTATTTGTATTAGTAGCACTCTACTAATACGTATTATCGGTTTTTCGTTTTTTGTGTGAATACTATTAATATATTGTATACGTAGAACAATAAATTCACAAGTATTCCAAAAGTGAGAAATCACAACCTTGACTTGGGAGGTCATTACCCAATCATTGTATTCGAATCTCAAACAAGAAAGAAAAGGCAAAATAGATAAATACTTTCGTGAAGCTCGATTTTGAAAAATACAAACTATAAGGTGGGTATAAGGCGGATATTATAAAATATATCCTAAGGAAAAAGGCTCTTAAGTGCTTCGCGCCGCCTCGTTTCCCCGCTTGCTTGTGAGTATTTGATTTTGAGAGCTAATCGAGGGTTTTGCCGCCCAAAGTATTATTAAGTATCATATATACTTTCTTGGTTTCATTTGATTAAACACGCTTGAACGTTTTGGTGTTCCACCAACGTTCTAAAGTCATCGAAGGCGTTTACTTCACGTGATCCTTTTCATTCTTTGAGGCTTCTTTAATCAAGAGATTTGAGTAAGGAGGAGATTTGTAGATTTTGGTCTACTTAATACAATCACAAAATCCAAAAAAAAAAGTAAAAACAATCAAAAACCACAAAAAATTAGAAAAATACAAAACACCAAAAAGAATCTTCTTTGCTCACCCCCACGTTGTACGTGACGTTTATGCTTACTCGTAATCAAGCAAGACGTGCACGTAAATGAAAAAACCGAAAGGAGTCAACACCTACTCCTAATCTTTCTAGTGAGGAGTCTCCTATTGACGAACCCATTGTAAGAGAAGAACCAACCATGGCGAATCGAACTATGATGGAGTTACTTCAAGCACCCACCGAGGGTTATGGAGAGGCTATTGTGATTCCCGCCATCCTTGCGGATAATTTTGAGGTAAAAACGGGTTTGTTGTCGATGATCCAAAACAACAAATTCCGTGGTGATGAAAAGGACAACCCGCACAACCATATCCGCCAATTCAATCGTCTTACCGCCACTTGCAAATTTAAGGATGTTGCTAATGACTCGATTAAGATGATGCTTTTTCCGTATTCCTTAGCGGGGCCCGCTAAAATTTTGTTAGAGAAAGAGCCACCCAATTCTATATTGACGTGGAAGGATCTCGTGTCTAAGTTTGTGAACCATTTTTTTCCGCCCTCTAAGACTACGCATTTGAAAAACGAGATTTCAAAATTTTCACAAGAATTTAATGAGAGTTATTCAACGGCTTGGAATAGGTTTAAGGAAATGTTACATGAGTGTCCTCATCACGGTTTTTCCGATTTGCATCAAATTGACACGTTTTACAATGGACTTGATGATCATGAAAAGGATTATCTAAATGCCGTCGCGGGTGGTAATTTTTTGTGTAAAATGCTTGAGGAAGCTTTGGTGATAATTGAGAATAGATCTAAGGTGTATAGTCCTCGTAGCACGTCGAGTGTTCGTAAGGCTTCGTCTTCGGCTTCACCTTCTTTGCCTACTACCATCGATGCTTGCCAAATTGAGGCGAACTTGGAAAACAAAATCTTTGATAAGCTTAAAGGTCTCTTGATTGAGTTCAAAGTTGGAGAACCAAGTGCTCTCGCTACAGCTAAAGCGGTTGAGGTTTCATGTATGTATTGTGGTGGAGGTCATGATTTCTCCGAGTGCATTACCAACGGTGGTAACACTTCGAGTGCCTACGCGGCCATTAGAACTTACAACCAAAACGGTCAAGTTACCCGCTCTAATCAATTGACTCCATCGGGTTTTGGTTCAAATCAAAATGCTAACAACAACTATCGCAAAAATCAAGTTGGTTTCAAAAACAATTACAACTATCAAGTTTCAAACAAAAATCAAAATGATTTTCAAAACAACAACAAGAGTTTACAAACTTTGAAAGATCTTCCAAATGAATTTGTTGAATACGCTAATGGAAACGATGCTAGGTTTGACAACATTCAAAGAGAAATCATTAGCCTAAAATCCGAGTTTAAGACCGACTTGAAGAAAGAGTTGAAAATGAGTTAGCAAATGAGCTTAAAATCCATACAAACAAGATGGAAGGAAATGTAACTAGGTTACAACAAAACCAACAAAAAATGGAACAAGGGAAACATGAAATTAAGCAAGAAATGATTAAGGCCGAGAAGAGGCAATCCATGTTTGAAGACAAAATTTCATCTATGTTTGAGGCAATTATGTTTAAACCGTCTTCGAGTAGTCTTCCTAGAAACACCATATCGAACCCTAAAGGTGAGATGAAAGTGATTACCACACGTAGTGGTAAGACACTTAAGGAACCGACTCCTCAATCAATTGCTCCTACGGAGGAAGCAATTGAGGAAGAACCCGAGGTGGTGGTCGAAAAGGAGCATGTCCAAATCCCACGAAGTACCGCTCAGACCACACCTACGGTTGACCCATTACCAACATTGGAACCCGAGATTCCAAAGGCTACGCCTATGCCTCAACCCACACCACCTTTGCCCTATCCATCGAGACTTAGAAAGGAGAAACGTCAAGAGTGCGACAATTACCAATTTGAGCTTTTTATGAAAATGTTTCGTGATTTGCAATTTAATGTGAGTTTCGCCGATGCTTTGGTCATGATGCCTCGATTTTCCGCTAACTTTAAGAGTATGTTGAACAACAAGGAGAAATTGCATCAATTGTCTAGTTGTTCATCGGTTTATCTTAATCGCATACCTCAAAAAGTCGGTGATCCCGGTAAATTCTTGATCCCTTGTGCAATCCAAGATATGGAATAATGCTATGCATTGGCCGATCTTGGTGCTAGCATTAACTTGATGCCACTTTCAATCTTCAAGTCGCTCAATCTTCCTAATCTTACTCCTTCACTAATGTCTATCGAGTTGGCCGACCATTCCACGATTCCCGCATGTGGATTGGCGGAAGACGTTTTTGTGAAAGTGGGAAAGTTCTATTATCCGGTAGACTTTATCGTTGTCGATATTCCTACGGATCCTCAAGTTCCTCTCATTTTAGGTCGTTCGTTTTTAGATACGTCTATGGCTTTGATCGATGTTCATGCTAGAAAGATCACCTTATGTTTCAACGACAAGGAACTTGTTATAAACGCAACTCAAAATTCTCAAATTTCTCATGTTTATTCTGTTGCAACCATAAACCTCGTTGATATGATCGACGTTGTTTGCGACGAATTCTCACAAGAATTTCTTGGTTTTGGTGGTGATGAAGATAGTGGCAATCCCACTATGTTAGATCCCATTCTTGATAACTCGACACCAACCTTCACTCCATTTGAAGGTGGTGGTCTTACGTTGGAAGAATTCAATGTTCCACGTACTTGTAACGAAGACCTCGACAATGATGAGGACTTCTCGCTTATCAAGGATTTTCTTAACGATTTCCCTTTTCCTCCACCCAAGGAGGTTATGAGTATCGAGCCCAAATCTTCAATTGAGGAACCACCTATCCTCGAGTTGAAAGATTTACCTCCTCATCTCGAATATGTCTATTTGGAGGAGGGCGACAAGTTGCCGGTTATTATTGCGAAAGAACTTTCGGATGATGAACAAACCGCACTTGTCGATGTTCTAAAGGATCACAAAGGGGCAATTGCGTGGAAGTTATCCGACATTAAGGGGATTGATCCCAAATTTTGTACCCACAAAATCTTAATGGAGGAGGATTGCAAGCCCGCAATCCAATGTCACAGGAGGGTGAACCACAAAATTCACGACGTCATCAAAAACGAAGTCCTAAAACTCCTTGACGCGGGAATGATTTACCCTATTTCCGATAGCCCTTGGGTGAGTCCTATTCATTGTTTCCCTAAAAAGGGAGGAATGACCGTTGTGCCAAACGATGCCAACGAGTTAATTCCCACTAGACTCGTGACCGGATGGAGAGTGTGCATTGACTATCGTAAGTTGAATGAAGCCACTCGTAACCATTTTCCCTTGCCCTTCATGGACCAAATGTTGGAGCGTCTTGTGGGAAACGATTTCTATTGCTTTTTAGATGGTTTTTCCGGTTACTTCCAAATTCCCATCGATCCTCGTGATTAAGAAAAAACTACGTTTACGTGTCCATATGGAACGTTTGCCTATCGTAGAATGCCATTCGGACTTTGTAATGCACCGGGAACCTTTCAAAGGTGCATGATGGCTATTTTTCATGATATGATCGAGAAGACGATGGAAGTCTTCATGGATGACTTTTCCGTGTTTGGTAGTTCGTTCACTTCGTGTTTGTCGAATCTTGAGAGAATGTTGAAGCGTTGTGAGGAAACCAACCTTGTGCTTAATTGGGAAAAGTGTTATTTTATGGTTAAGAGTGGAATCGTCTTAGGGCACAAGGTCTCGAAAGCGGGGATTGAGGTAGATCAAGCTACGGTAGATGTCATCGCCAAATTACCTCATCCCAAAACCGTTAAGGGAGTTAGGAGTTTCCTAGGCCACGCGGGCTTTTATCGTCGATTCATCAAGGATTTTTCAAAGATCTCTCGACCTATTACACATCTTCTTGAAAAAGAGGCATGTTTTGTCTTTGACGAAGATTGTGTACGAGCCTTTGAAATCCTTATGAGGAAACTTACCGAAGCTCCCATTCTTGTTGATCCCAATTGGAACCTCCCCTTTGAGCTCATGTGTGATGCTAGTGACTACGCTATTGGGGCCGTATTGGGGCAACGTCATGAAAAGCACTTCTTGCCTATTCACTATGCTAGCAAGACGATGATCGAGGATCAACTTAAATACACTACAACGGAGAAGGAGTTCCTTGCCGTGGTGTATGCATTTGAGAAATTTTGACCTTATCTCGTCTTGACGAAATGCATAGTGTATACAGATCATTCGGCTATCAAGTATCTTATGGCTAAACAAGATGCAAAGCCAAGATTACTTCGTTGTATTCTCCTCCTTCAAGAATTTGATCACAAAATTGTTGACAAAAAAGGAGCCGAGAATCTAGCGACCGATCATCTTTCTCGTTTGGAAGATCCTCACCAAAGTGTTTACGAGCCCAAGGAAATCACCGAAACATTTCCGCTCGAGACACTTGGTGTAGTGAATTCTAAGCTTGATTCTTCCACCCCATGGTTTGCGGACTTTGCAAATTACCTTGCGGGCAACTTCATCATCAAGGGTAGGACGACTCAAGAAAAACGAAAATTCTTTCGTGACGTCAAGTTCTACTTTTGGAACGACCCTTACTTGTTTCTAACTTGTGCGGATCAAATCATCCGACGTTGTGTATTTGGCACCGAAGCTTCTAACATCCTTAGAGCTTGTCACGAAGAACCCACGGGTGGTCACCACGGTGCTAATCTCACGGCTAAGAAGGTCTTTAATGCCGGCTTCTTTTGGCCTACTATTTACCGAGATGCACATGAGCTTGTGAAGTCATGTGACTCATGCCAACGACAAGGAAAAGCCTCACAAAAAGATGAAATGCCACAAAATATCATTCAAGTGTATGAGATCTTTGACGTTTGGGGCATTGACTTTATGGGGCCGTTCCCATCATCTCGTGCTAATAAGTACATCCTCGTCGCGGTTGACTACCTATCTAAGTGGGTGGAAGCTAAGGCTTTGCCCACCAATGATGCTCGTGTGGTAGTCAAGTTTTTGAAAAGCTTGTTTTCTCGGTTTGGAACCCCTCGTGCGATCATAAGCGATCGTGGAACCCATTTTTGTAACGACCAATTCTAAAGGGTCCTAAGGAAATATGGGGTTACACATCGGCTTTCTACGGCTTATCACCCACAAACGAGTGGGCAAGTCGAGGTTTCAAACCAAGCGTTGAAGAGGATCTTGGAGAGATCCGTAGGAGAAAACTGACAATCTTGGTCAGATAAGTTCGATGATGCTTTATGGGCCTTTAGGACCGCTCATAAGACGCCCATTGGGTGCACTCCTTATAAGCTTGTGTATGGAAAAAATTGTCACTTGCCAATTGAATTGGAACACAAGGCTTATTGGGCCCTAAAGCATTGTAATGATGATATGGAGACCGCGGGAAAACACCGGAAAATGCAATTAAATGAATTAGATGAATTAAGGGATATTGCTTATGAAAATTCATTGATTTATAAAGAAAAACTAAAAAGTTGCATGATTCTAAAATTAAAAACCGGGTTTTTAACATTAGGGATCAAGTTTTGCTTTTTAATTCTCGTTTGAAAATCTTTTCTGGTAAGTTGAAATCCCGTTGGTCAGGTCCATTCACCGTGACTCAATTTTTTCCTTATGGGACCATCGAGCTAGCTCAAAATGATGGCCCCAACTTCAAGGTGAATGGACATAGGTTGAAGCACTACTTTGGCGGGGAAGTTCCATCCTTGAAGTACCTCGACCAAATCACCTTCCCCAATGATAATTAGCATTGAGGGGATCGAGTCGAGCTCATGACTCGGTAATCAAAAACGAGGTGCCTCGTGGGGGAGTCCCATGCTTATCCTATGTACATATTATCTCTTTCTAATGTAGTAACGTGCGGGGATTTGTGCCCTTCCAACCTTGGTTCCGTGGTTGTTTGTGAATTGTGGATTTTAGATGATCATTATCTTCACGATTGTAGCCTCTCGTGTTCGTTTTATGAGAGCACTCGATCGTTCTCTTTGAAGACCTTCTCGATATCAATGATATATCCTTTGATGTTCTAACCTTAGGTTTATAGCACACTTCATAAACGGCTATTAATTTAACGGTTACACCCTTTCCATGCCAGATTAGGCATTCGACTACGTCTCTAGTATGAGGGTGTTTTCACCCCTAGACTCGAAACATTGAGGACAATGTTTAACTTTAGTATAGGGGTGAATAGATACTTGCCTTGCCAAACCTTCACGCTTTCCAAAGTTTATCTTTTTGTTTATCGTTTGTTGCAAATAAGGCTAAAAATAGCCAAATTTTAAAAATTTTCTCATGTTTTATAAGTGTTTGAAGTCACGAATGTAGGTTTTCCGATGGCGAGAATAAGAGTAATTTTTTACTCGACCGTACGTGTTGAGCACTTAGCTTTGATTCCTTAACTTCACATTAGGCTAAGTCTCTTAAATGAGGACGAGAAATGATAGGGTTAATTATAAGTTACTATGCTAAACGTAGAGTACTCGTATTCTTTCAAAAACTCATGTGTTCTCGTTGATTGCTTATTCTCCCTTCGTATGTAAATATTTTTTGCTTAATAAATATTGACTTAGCGGTTTAGTCTTGATTGTTGGGTTTCTAGTCTTTTCTAGTAGCTTCCGTGTAATTAAATTGGGAAGACATTAAGGTATCGCCAGCGTCACGGTTTTGAAGTATTGGCACCCGAATAATCAAAAGCTTCACCTAATAATAAGATTTCACGTGCTCACCTAAATCAAGCAAACAATTTGAAGCCCACAAGGCCGAAAAATCTATGCAAAATTAGAAGTGAATTAAGCCTTAATCTTTGAAGCTTTAAAGATCCAAAATTCGCCTTAGCGTGAGGATATACGTCTTTGGCTAATAAAACCACCGACGAGGTGGATAATAAAAGGCAAGGCAAGACCGAATTCATAATAAAAGCTTTATGGTGAAGTTGAATAAAAGATGGAGGTAAACCAAAGATAATAAGGCCCTTCCATTAGGGGGCGTATAAAATTCTTGGTAATAAGTCTCATGTTCAAAACCATTATAAAACCGTGTTTATCAATCCTTCTTGTTGACTTAGTTTTTTGACATCGTTGTCTATTAGGAGGGGTTATTGATTTGATGGTCTTGGTGACACCGTTAGGACTCTATTTTTAGACCTAAATCTCTATTATCGCATAAGTCAAACAATGTATCCTCGTGAAACATTCAAGAAATAATAAAATATAAGAGATACAACTTAGGAAATTGGGAGGATAAGTACGTGATTAGGGCATATGAGTAGTGTTAGCATTACTAACTTATAATGACAATGATCTCGTTGCACGCTTAGCATGGAATTAGGGTGAAAATCAAGAACGATGAAATTATTTCTAACAAAGCATTCACGTGTTCTTATTCTATGAACCTAAACGTCCCATTTTGCGATGAAAATCATACATTATGTCTAAAACGCAAGTAGTAGTAATAGTAGTAGTGTAGCTAGTTTATCATTCAATAAAGTGAATAAAAATTAATTTTGGAGGTGCTACGAAACTTTATTCTAGCATTGCGTGAGGGCACGGCAATGGTTTAGTAGGGGGGAGTGATGAGACTGCTTTTATGCGTAGTCTCATCGTCCAAAAAGGGCTTAAAATGCATTAAATATCATCAAAATACCCCAATATATGCTTGTGTTTGTTTCTTGTGTATTTTAGGTACGGATATTGAGAAAATGACAAAAGATCACAAGAATCATGCAAAAACGAACATGGGAAACGAAGCCGCACAATGAACCAAGCCCTAATAAAGAATTTTCCAAGAAAACCCATGAATATTTGAAGATTTATGAAGAAGGGTCCTCCAATATTGAAGAATTGACACTTTATACCCTTGTATCTTCATAATTACAAGATTGGTCCCTAAAATTTGTCAAATTTGCAAAAAGGGCCCTCCACTTTGACGAATTGGCAATTTTAGTCCCTCAACAAAACTAAAATGTCAATATTAATCCTCCTCAAAGTCAAACATACCAAGAAGGACTCCAAGTTACAAGAATTACAAGTTTGGTCCTTTGAAAATATCAAAATTACCAAAAGAACCCTTGACTTTGAAGAAATGGCAAAAATGGTCCCTCATTAATGATGACTTGGCAATTTTAGTCCTCCAAAATGTCCACTATACAAGTCAAGACCATAATCCTTGAAGAAAATACCAAATCAGTCCTTCAAGAATCAAGAAATACCCCTGAAAATACTTTGGAAAAGTATTTGGGGCAAAAGTATAAAAAGTGAAACTTTATTACAAAGGGAATCCGGATTTGTGGTATTTATTTACAAAGTGAAACAAGTTTGTAAAACAAAGGGTGATTTCTGCCAAGACAACCTAAGTAACCTAGACCAGTGGTGGGTGACACGTGCCACACTCACTCTCTCCACCAATCACAACTCACCAATACTCCGCCTCACCCATCCACTAACCCGGTTTATTACTTAAATAATCTTCGCGCCTTAAACACTAATTTAAATCCTAATCACCCCTTAAAAAAATCAAACACCCAACTATTCACTCAAGAACAAGAATTAGGGATTTTTGTTTAAGCAAAAATTAAGCTTCCATACTATCCAGATTAATGATTAATGATGTTTTAATCATAACCCAACCTTAAAAACTCTTGCCACCTCACTCAGCAGCCCCACAAGAGATTCCCCTACTACAAAGGTTAAAGATACTACCAAAAAACCACCAGACATCCAATGTTTAGGATTGAAGCTTACTTTTTAAGCTTGATACAAGCCATTGGATGCACTTTTCACATGCCAGCTACAACAAACTGCCAAGAAAAATCACATGGTCAAGCTTATATTCAAACTTCACAAGGTCAAATTTGGAACTTCCGTAGTTAGGGTTACACGTTTTTATGCATTCAGTAGTTAGTTTGTAGCCTATATAAAGGCCTTAGGGTATTACATTTATCCTTTCTCTTGAATTTTCCTTTGTTTAAAATTCTGTAAATCCATTTTCAGTTTAATGAAATGAGTTTGAATCTTTGAAGAAAAGTCAAGTGCCATTGTTGTTTGCTGCTTATTATTGTTCTTAGTTTGTTAATCTTGAATCTCAAAACCTGTTTTTAAGGAGTGTGCAAAATTTTGCACATTTTCCTTCAAGCTTGATATTTTGCTAAGTTCTTGGTACACCTTGGAATTCTTGGGCTATAAAGCTGATCATAGCATCCTGATATTGAGTTATCAAGGTGTGGTGAAGCCTATAACTAGGGGATAATCAAGTGTGGGGTACAAGAGTTGCATTAATCAAGGCTTTTTAACCTTTCTATTTTTGATATTGTGCTCTTAACCTTGTTGATTCTTAGCAGGGTTGTTTGTGGAAGCTTGTACTTGTTCTTGCTAGTACATAAGCTCAAAATCCGTGGGTGTGGATGTACATCCATTAGGTACACATCATCTTACTCAAAATCTGAATAAATCTTGGATTTTTGGTGATTTTGTGTGTGACTTGTGTTCTTGTTGATTTTATGGTGTAATATTGCTTAAATCTGCTTAATATATCTGTTATTGTGCTAATTTGGGCTTGGGTGGTCTTGGATAACACTTTTGATTTGAAAATTTTGGATTTGAAAAGTTAAAAGGGTGTTTGGGATTACCTGTTTGAGATCATAACTTGATATTGTGTTGATAGAAGTTTGTGTATTTGCTTTGTATCTGTTTGATACTTGGTTGAGTGCATATTGCTGTAAGTTTTTGGGTTTGAAACATCAAATCAAACATTGTGCTATATCTCATTGAGTTTAACTGTTTTTGACCTAAGATTTTGGTAAAATCTAGAATTTATGCATGCTTAGGGTTAAAAGTTGTTAAAAAATCATTTATATAACATATGTGATAGATCCGAGTGATTGAATCTGGCTTGTTGGTCAAGTGCATCAGCAAAAGTAAAACCTGCTTGTGTTAGTGTTCATCAGTAACCTTCATTTGCTTGAATCTTGATTTAGGCTTTGAGCCATTGCATGAAAACTGTTTAAACTTGTTCATTTAAGTTTATAATAGCTTGTGTATGCTTTTGGTGCAATTTGGTTGGCTGAAATTTGCTAAAACAGCTTATAAGTTCATAACTGCTTATTTGTTCATGTCTGGTGCATATCTGGTGATGTTATGATTAAACTGTACTAATTGGCTGTTAGTGATTGTGATTTCTTGATTGTTATTGACTCTTTATGATCCACTGATCATCTGGGTGCCTTTGTGTAACTTGAATCTCCAAAAAGAGTCACTAAAGACAAAAAAGTCAAGAAGTCAAGCAGTGGAAAAAGTTTCCACTGCTCAACACCCAAAACTAGCCCCTGCTAGTGCAATTTTTCAGTTAGCTTATCAAGAAGCCATATTGGCTTATCCAGACCTGCAACAACTTATGTTTGTGATATATCTTCCTCATTTGACCCATTTGTTTGTACTAGAGCTTATTAGACTTTGACTTTGACTTTTTGCTAGAAAACCAACTCAATTTGACTTTTTTTATAAGTGCTTATTTTCTTATTCCAGCTTATTGAGTGAACTTATTTGAAAACTTTTTGTTGAATAAGCTTAGTTAAGTCATTTAAAAGCTTTTGAAACTTGAATCAGCTCTTGGGATAGCCTAGAACTCAAAAACGACTATTTTGTCGTTTTCTATAGATTGCTTATTGCATTTTCAGGCTTATTCCTTGGACTTTTTTCAAATTTCTTTTTACATAAGTCTTAAGCAACTCAAAAGAAGCTTGTGTGTCTAATTTGAGCTTATGGCATCAACTTATAGCTTAATGGGCCAAAAAGCCCATTAAGAATAAGCTGTTTGGTATAAGTCAGCTTATTTCACATTTTCAGCTTTTAGGCCTTTGAAAAGATGTGTTTAAAATCTAATTTTGAGTCAGATAGGAGCTTTTGGGCCATTTTTATAAACTTTTTCTTATTGGGCCCAATTTTAGCCCAATAAGGGTATGTTTTGACTTTTGGCCCATTTGGAGGCCTATTAGGGGTATTTTGTAATTTCAACTTCATTTTATGTTTATTTAGGTTAAATTAAGCTTGTTTGCAAGTTTTTAGAATTTTTTATAAATTTTGGAATTTTAATATTATTTTATTATTATTTTATTAATAAAAATTAAAATTTTGATTTTTCAAGTTTTTATATTTTTCTTAGATTAAATACATAAATTTAGGAATTTTACAATTTTTAGAATATTTTTATTGTCCTTAGATTAATTTTTATAATTATTTTAAGTTATAACAATTTTTAATTGTTTTTAAATAGGTTTGATTAATTTTAAAATTTTCAAAAATAGTTTTAAATTAAGTTAGGGTATTTTAGAGGTTTACAATTAAAAAAATCTCATTTTGGGCTTTTTGTTAATTAAATTGATTTTTAGGGCTTTAATTAGCATTAAAAAATCATTATTTAATTAAATAAAAGGTTTAGGTGATTTTTGATTTTTTGTAAACTCTGTTTTCATTATTTAGAATTTATTGCAATTTTTAGGAATTTTTAGGGTAAATTTTTAAATTTGGTGCTTTCATAGTTTTACGTGTACGACCTTTTCGACTTAGTGTAATCTGTCATCGTAACCGTCATTCTCTTCTTACCTCATTTCTATTTTCTTTCTCATAATCATATAATCACATAATTATTCAATTCTTAGCACACACACCAAGCCTCCTTGAGAACGATCCCCACTTTTGGGTCATAACTCGTGGTTTTCCTAAATCACTTGTTAATACTTGCCCTAATTACCTTGTTCTCCTAAACAAGTGTGAAAAATACAACCATCAGTGGCCAAATTAGCAAATGATGTCTTTTAAATGGGTCAAACAAGTCTTACAATGTAGAAGTGCAAAATATGTCCGAAAAGTTTACGCCTAGCGATGTAATGAGTAATGGGTCATAAAAGTGGAATCTTTTTATGGGATTTAAAACGGGTTTTCTACAGGTCATAAGGTATTTTTACAAATTTTCTTGTAATTTATAGAAATGCTTAAGTCATAGAAAACAACTCGTACTTTTGGTAAGTACCGGCAAAATTATAAAATGGGAAGCAACTTTAATTACGTAGATAAATAGTATAAGTCTAGTAGCAATTACTTGTTTGGTTGTGGCGTGAGTTTCCATAAGCATTAAGTGTTTTTATATGCGTGTGTTTAGTATAATAAGGTACACGGAGTATTGATTTGGTTTTCGTACTTTGGTTTTTTAGGTCACGTGTTAGATTTTCCCGGGCATCCACGTCGTCGGTGATATTTCTCGTTACGTCTTCGCTAGAACCACTACTACTACACAAGGTGAGTCTATAGCCTCGCTCTTTACTTATTTCAAATGTTTTTACCCGCGAGGGGGATACATGCTATTTAAATGAAAATGAACATAAGACATGAATGATTGTTGGACCCGAATGTTGCCTTGAATTGTGTTGAGTACCTAGTTGTAAAAGTCCCTAAATTCGTGAACTATTAACTATTGTCTTGCTCTCGTGTGGGTTGGAGATAGCCGCTTATACAATTGATAGTACTATGGGGTTGACGACCCTATCCGAGACGAGAGCTAGTACGTTGAGTACCCTCTGTGGACGGATAACTTGTGATAAGAAATAAGGTATAATTACAACTAATGCCTTTAGAAGGGGCACTGGTTTCACTTAAATCATGCCGGTCTATGTACGCGGGTGATTGAGTTAACGACTTAGTGTCACGAGCTTAAACACAATTATTAGCTATTGCTAAAGATAATATCCTTGAATAATAGATTGTGTATACAACAATGCTATTGACTGGTCATGATTGGTTTTAAGTACTTATGTTCAACTTATGATTTGGTAAACCTATAGATTCGCTCAACCTTTATGTTGACAATTTTAAGCATCTGTTTCAGGTAATCAAGATTGATAGCAGTGGAGCATGCGAGGATGGAAGTTGTTGTGGCTTGGTGGTCTACTTTGTTTTTCCTCCTTTTATATCACTTAAAACTTTTATATTATGTTATGTGAAACAAGTAATGTACTTTTGGGTTGAGATTCAGTGGGGACCTAACGCAACTCTGTTTTGTATCTTTTATGGGGTTTGGGAAAGGGTAGACAACGATGTTATAACACTGTTTTAAATAATGTTTAAATTCCTACGTCTCTTTGATTCGTTCGAAATAGCTTGTGTGTAATGATAACTGCCTAGCACCCAAATGTTGTAGTTCCGCTGCACATATGATTTGGGGGTGTTAGATTTGTACACAAGAGTTATAAGTTGAAAACCTTAGATCAAAAGGAAATTAAAGGAAACTTAAAGAAATATTTATAAATCACATTTGTATAATAACATTAAAATAGAAATCATGATTTCTCATTGCTTCTGTTTCACTCATTTGGCAAATAAAAGAAATACTACTGTTTACACAATGAGACCTACGTGACCCATTGGCAATTGCTTTTGGAAGAACCATTTTTGAACATTGTTTGTGTCAGTATTAGGGGGCAGCACTTTGTCACAGTTATCACTTTCCATTTCATGACCACTCTTTCTCGTGACTATAAACAGAAACAATACATTTCTTGTGAAAACCTTTTATACTCTCTCTCGTTCGAGTACTCCAACAACAAGAAAACCCACCACTTCAAAACCAATTTGCTCTCTCTCTCACTCGGTATAATATGTATATACATGTACTCTCTCTCTCTCACGTTATATATAAGAAAGAAGATGAACAACCATCACAACCATTGTTTGTAAAAAGAAATGTTCCCTCCCAAAATGGTGGTATTTCTCTCATTAAAACCATTAGCACACTCCGGTTTAAAGAACGCTTTTGACACTATATTCTTGAATCACTCTCGCAACTCATATGTTTACACCTCACGACTCACGACGAGCTCACAAACGCTCGCAAAACTCTCGCACAAACATACAACGAAAAACTCTCAACAACAATATCAATAGCTAAAACCAACGTTGAAAAACCACTTTGTAAAAACAAGTTCTTGACTCGACGACTTGCTCACATTACTTGTAAAAGACCAGGTTTCGACTCGACGGTACTAAGCTCTCACAAATCTCTCACCAATCTCATGTCATCTCACAACCACATTACTCTCGCAACCTCTCGCCAAACATGCTCTCGACAACTCTTAACATCACACTCTCACCATCATAACTTCTCACAAGTTCACAATGACAATCATAACCCTCGTCTCACATTTTCTAGCTAGTAGTTATGACTTAAAAAAACTTGGTTTCGACACTTACCAATCTAACCTAACTCGCACAAACGACGCACCGACGCGAGACATCAAACATGTACATGAAACATACGTGAGGAACCATTTCAAACCGTGTGTTGTCAAACCCACTGCACAAGCCACTTAACCCACTTCTAGCTTGAAACCCCACGTCTAGAACGAACAACCACGAGAAACCCACTTCAAACAAGGAAACCCACGAGTAGCCAAAAGGAAACCCTTCAACTAGTGAGCCCTGTGTGTAGCTCGCGTCTCGTCGTCGTGTAACTCGCGACCACAAAAACAGCAGCAAGAACCCTCGAACAGAAAAACCCACGTCTTGTACTCGCATCGACAGCACTCACGTACAAAACGAAGAACCCTCGTCTATTTAAACCAACGTCGGAGAATGAAAACCAATGTCGAATATTATGAAAACTCGCGTCGACGAAACATACTCACTTTGCGAACTGTCGAACAGCGTAAACTCAAAGAAATGATTTCCGTGTATGGTGTTGGTGTAAGAATGGGTTTCGTTGATTGTTGTATAGATTTTATAGGAACTATGTTTTGGATGGTGATAATATGAAAAGATGTGTGATTTGTCAAGAGTAGTGTTGAAATTTTAGTAGTATGATGGATACATTTTTGTAATATGGAAGTTTATATAGTTGATATTGTATGTGAAGGTTTTTGTGAAGATGGAGAGATTCTATATGTGTGTGTGTTTATGAGGATTAGATAGAGAAGCAAGGAGATGAAAATGCAATAATGGGATATGTATAATACACGTCTTGTGCATGAGGGGTCTTGTGCATGAGGGGGGACCAGGAGCAATTGTTGCATGGGGTGTTAAGAAAGGGACTAGTACAAAGCCCAAAATGAGGATACATGGTTATCTTTTGAATTTTAAATCTTTAAGGGTTTTCGGTGTGAGAGGAAAAGTGGATAGGATCCAATGCATTTATTTATTTTACTATTTGTTTCATGTGTTAATATATATGTTGTCACTTGCCATTTGTGAAGTTGATAAGTTGTTCCGCCTTAAGTGTTGACGTTTGTCGAGTGGTCTATTATTAAGTTTTCCCATCGTGAGGATGATTAAACAGCGGTATACGAAACAAAAATAATGTTCAAACTCGGGTGCACGAGTCATATAAATATAAATTATAACATTATAGTTTACGTAAAGTCGCGTGACGCATGAATTATGTAATTGTATATAAATTAATTATAGCAAGAATGGTGTGAAAATTTATTCGCATAGTGAGTATATATCAGTTAAATCGCAGACAACTCACACGACGCGACACAGATAAATCCTACACAGATTATGCACACGCAATCACGTAATGGAAATAAAATTCCAGAAACGTTAAAGTATTGATCGTAAAAAAAATATTACGCAACCAATAATGACACACCCGCAGTGTTCACAGCAACGTAGACTGAGCACAGTCAAAGCATATTACACGCCAGCATGTGTTATTTCACAAAATAAGGGGACACTTCCAAGATAAATAGCAAATTTAGCACACAGTTGACTAAATCAAAAGTCTAGGGGGAAAATTGTAATTTTAGAAAGTCTGAAAATTACGGTGTGTTACAGTCTCCCATCGTTAAAGAAGCTTTCTCCTGAAAGCTTAGAGTGTGTTATCAACACGGAAATCAACAAATAAATGTGTGTACTTAACACGGGATCGACGTTGACGCTCCCAGGTGAATTCAGGACCACGCCTAGAATTCCACCTCACGTTTACAATTGTTACGCGGTTTTACTTCAGTCGTTTGACCTCGCGATCCATAGTTTCAACATGCTCCTTGACAAAATTCAAATTTTCATCGACTTGGATCTCGTCCAACGACACGACAAGTGTTTCGTCAGAAAGACACTTCTTCAAATTCGACACATGAAAGATATTGTGCACCCGGTTGAGTGCTCGCGGTAACTCCAAACTATAGGCCACAGTTCAAACCTTTGCCAAGATCTTGAAAAGTCTATTGTAATGGGGGCTCACTACCCTTGTTTTCCCAAACGTATCATACCTTTCCAAGGTGATACTCTCCATATACTTCATCTCCACCATTTGTTGCTAAGAGAAGCACGAACAATGTTCTCCTCGCAAGTAATCACAACGTGAGATTGGGCAACTAATCGATACGGATGACGTGAAAAATTTGTTAAATATACGGATGTGAAGTCGATGTTTGAACGAACGGTTGGATAAAGAAATTGGTGTAGCGTCGAATGATAAGGTCGGCTCTATATAATACGATTGAATAGTAATCTACTCGAATATATGGATATCCATCTCTTACATAAGTTAAGTATACACACGCAAAATTCTGCTTTTCTAAAATAGAAAAAGTAGATTTCTGACAAAATGTTTCTAGTGACTACTACTAGCATAGTATATTCCTTCCCAAATTATACATAGGTGATCAGGCTTTGTATAATTGGGGACTAACGATGTGATGCTCCTTTTCGCCAAATAATGTTATGTTTCTCGGACTCAAATGATATATATTGTACTGGTTTATAAGATAGTAGCCAAAACAATCAATGAAAATAGTTTTGTAAAATGAGAACAAAGTAGTTTAAAATCCTCCAACAAATAGTTTACAAGACGTTTTAGCAACATTTTTAGAAAGTCTCGTGACATAGTTGAAAAGGTAAAAATGAGTGGTTTATGATGTGATGAAAAAAATGATGCATAAAATAATTGCAAATGGTTCATAAGATGATGCCAAGACGTAGAAAAATAATTCATGAGATGATATGAAAGAAAAATCTTGCAAGACAATGGCACAATGATTCAAGATGTGGTAGCGCTTTCAAAAGGAACAAAATTTAACGAACCGTCAAAACACCTTGATTAATAGATATTAAAACTTAAAAAAAAAGTGATCTCTTGACGTTGATTGATTAATTAATTGAAATCCTACTATGCATTAGCATACTCCATGTCGTCGTTAGGGTTCTTACGAGCCTTTTTTTGCATTCTTCCAAATAAAAATGGCAAAACAAGATAATGTAAGTCGATTTTAAAAGGTTGAATCCCAAAGTGAAATGTTACAAGGTGACGAATTAAAGTCGCGTTGGAACTAATCTAATTGTTTATATATGACCGGTCACGAGATAAGACAATTGTTTTCAAAATTAACGAACGGGTGTTATAACTCAGAGTCAGATAGTAAGATAATAAGTGGGATCGAAAGCTGTGACGAGTTTTGATAAAACAAAATTATGTAAAGTTGTGTGAGAGATATCTTATTGTCCATCGTAACAATTACAATGTCATAGAATTAAAGGGGAACATTGTTTCACTTACAATGTCTAACAAAATTTCCAGTGTTTATATAAATAGCCTTTATATAAAACGATGTGAGATGCGCGTAGGAGCGGTAAACGTAAGTATAGGGCAATGCAAAAGTATGCATGCACAAAGTATTCGTGTATATATGATAATATATATATATATATATATATATATATATATATATATATATATATATATATATATATATATATATATATATATATATATATATATATATATATATATATATATATATATATATATATATATATATATATATATACTAGTGGCAAAACCCGTCCGATGGACGGGTATGACGTGTAATTTTCGTTTACATTTTTCAATTAAGCTAATTATTGATGTTAAAATAATTCTACTTTTTTACTAAGATTGTTTAAGCATAGTAGATGTATTTTGTCGAATTGTTTGTGTTGGTTATATTAGTAGGTTTTTGTAGTAATCGTATATAACTCGTAGCAACTTCATTTTAAATTGTACATTACAAAATATCAAAAGAACCGTACATATGAGAATTTCATCCCGTAAGAGAAAATAAAAGTTACTCCGTAATAAATTACTCACAATATATATTTTTTTTTTAAAAGGATGATAAAAGTATAATATAAGTGTAAGGAAAGAAAAACCCTTTAACTTTACATGACTAATTAAAAGTTTCTATAGGCATGTATATAATTCAAATTACTATCACATGAAATTAATAGAGAAAAAAATAATATATTTTATTAAACCAAAATTTTTTTCACAAGTCTAAGAAAACCGTTCTTCTGCTTAAAACTCAGTAAATCTACGACCCTATTATCTAACAGTCAAACAACATCTCCAACCACTACAATATTTTCTCGTGATCCCATGAGAACAAACTTTAACTTACCTAAAACATGCATTTTAATGTAGAAGAACACGGAATGTAAAAGAACACGGATAGGGTCACTAAATATAGTCTGACGGCCTACTTTATCGACTATCAATAGTAATATATGGTGATAAAAGGTGATGTTGAAACATATATTTATCGTGTCACAACAGCTCACATAAGCGACACATTTTCACCACTTGTATATTAGTAGAAAATGTGATGCTATTGTTACAACTTACGACACATGTTATTGCTTTTGCAATAGAAATTTTTTGTGTCTTAAATGATAAAATATAATTAATCTTGGTAATTTATATGTTAAATGAATGTTCCTTAAATATATTTTATTGGTAATTTATATGTTAAAAAGGCGAAATTAGGTGCGCACTGCTAGCAAAACATTTATATGATAAGCGTATCTGATAATATATGTCGAGTTAAGGGGTGTTTTTTTAGAACGGCAAATGTTAGTGGTTAGTGAGTCGAGTCGTGCAATGACATCCAAGCGGAAGAATGTCTTCTTCGAACTCGCGCCTAGTTAAGTTAGACTCCTTATCCGCTTCGCCTGAAAGGCCCTTGGCAGGTCTTGAACCCAAGACCTCCAGGAATCCTCCCCCAAAGGGGTGTCTGTGTTTGCGTTATAAACTAACTTATTACTTATTTTGTATTGAAAACGAATAAGATTTTGGTAAAAATGAAAGAATGATCACTTATTTGCGTTTTGGAAAACTCAAAATGGAGTTTTGCAAAAGTAATTTGATACTTACTCTTTAAAAAGGGAATTTTGGTATAGCGTAAAATTACTTGGAAAATTATAAAAATACCCTCAAATCTTATTAACTCATTTTTTTAGCAAATAATCAAATCCAAACACTATTTTTTTAAAACTACGTTTTGTTACAACTAATTATCTAATTATTTATTTTTAAAACGAATAATTTGTTTTGAATAAGCAATCCCAAACAACCTTTACGCGTAAAGATCGCATTTCTAATAATTGTTTTAATAAACTTTTACAAATATCGTCAATGATAACCGTCAAATAATTGCGTGCTTAAATTTGATGGCACTAATGTTTGATCATTGTCATGAGCCGTATTTACATCCATAAGACGCATTAAGATTGGTAAAAGCAACAGTAAACAAAATATCACAAGTGAAAAAGTTTCAGTATGTGATTATGCTTTCAAAAAGATCGGGCAATGTTCGTGTGCTTACACCAAGATTTTTCCCAAAACTAATCACCAATAACTAACTTATCACCGTAACACTGTTACTATATATGTAATGCAATTGGAACTACAAGTTGATTCTAGGCTTCTAGCTTAATATTATTATCGTCTTACTTCCGTCACAGTATGGAAAATACAGAAAATTCGTAATGGTTATGTTTCTGATTCACACTGTTACATTATTGCAGCATCAGGATGCATGGTCGATGAGCCTATAATTTAAAATCATGATTTTCAAGAAGTTCGCAAGGCCGTAACTGAGCTAAAGGAGGCCATGTGCAAAAGTTTATATATTATGACAACTAAACTGAACGATTTAAATTACATCATCTATACTAACTATTGGAACAAAAAAAGAATGGAAAATGTCCAAACCAAAAATAAATTCCAAGATATCCTAAATAAAGTTTCAAGAAGATTTTAAAACTTACACACTTGAATATATGTGGGCTGGTAATATCCTTGCGGTTTCATAGATGTGCGTTATAATACATACTCAGAACTTTGTATTAAAGTTATCATAAATTTTGAATTCAACAACTGAAAGTAAATGTTTTAACCCTTATAATAATATCTTATGGTGATAGATTGGATTCAAAAAACAGCAGTGCGGTTGTATATAGAATTGCAAGACCAGATACCATACGCTAATGGATCATATGCCTTTCTGATATCGGTTTCTTGACTCGCACCATCATCAAAATCTGATATAATAATCAAATGTTTTAGTGTTCGAGATCTTTTGATTATTCAAGAAGTGGATGGAACACCAACATCAACAAAGGTCCTACAATAGTATAACTCGTTTTAAGTCTGATAAAACAAACTGAAATTCACAAAAAGAGGTGAATATATGAAACAAAAATATGTAATTCTCCAACATCTACCTTCGCAACAAACCGTAACAACATAGCTAATTCTCACCTCACTCATCTAAAAAAGGTCAATATCTTTGGCTTAAAAACCAGCAACATTGACTGCAGTTTAAATTACGAAAGAAGGGATGATTGCTATAACCGTGGACGAAACACCAACATCAACATCGGTCCTACAGTTTAAGTCTGATCAAAGAAGCTGAAATTAGAAAAGACTTGAACATACGACTATTCAATACATATATTGATATATATGAAGAAAATGAAAATATACCTGAATACACCAAGAATGGACATGTAGGTATTCAACTTGAACTGTATCAACCATTCGTCCAGACTTCGTCTCCTTCTGCTCACTAAGTGGTATCTTTTTCATCGGCATGTGTGAACTTGATATCCTCTAAACCATCCAGCAATTAGTAATCATTTTGCTAATGGAATAATGAAATCCAAATAACAAAAAGGTTTGTCACGTTTTTTGCTTGTTTAAAAATTGTTTGAATACAGGACCAACATCAATATGTGATCTATAGAAAATGTTACAAACCTTTTCGGCACTGATCGAGCTTGATTCTCTTTCTTACCAAATACTAATCATTATCCATTACCTGCATATAAATAAGATTTCACAAAGGCCAAAAGTATCTGATCAAAAGTTTAAAAGTACAAAACTTACCTTCGAGGGTATATTGTGCCACTACCACCAATGGCACAGTGGTTATGTAGTAGTTCTGTACATGTATTGGTTTGTATACATCCATGTTTGATTCTTGCTAGCTTACTATTGTTTTTTTTAATTAAATGGCAAAAAAAATAAAAATCCAAAACACGCATAAGAAGTAGCAACAGTATTACCTTATTCAGCCGGTCGGGAAACAGATTGCCAACCAACGCAGATATGAAGAGTCTATTATAACAAATCTGAAGTAGGTTCCAATGTCCATACTGGTTAAACTCGCTCGGATAGGAAATGTGCTCTTTCTTTCAATAGGCACGGTTGCGCTCCATTCAAGAGCAAGTCCCCTTCAGACTATCAAGCTAAATCTTGCTTTCTTCTTATCTGCCTAAAAAAGTCCAGCAAATCAGGCTAAGTGATGGATCGCGTTCCGATACGATTGGGAACGATTGGGAACGAATATTGGGTACGATTGGGAACGATACTTTCAGAATTTAAATGAGTACAATATTAATATTAGAATTTTATAGCGCAAAGGGACTACCCTCAGATCCGACTTCATCACCCTCGGAATCCAAAATAGGAGAACGAATCAGCTTGCCTTGTTTCTACTCTTGTATTATTCACACGTAAAAAATAACCAAAACTAAAGCAAATGAAAACAGTAACAGATAATAAAAAGAATGACATTAAAAGATTGTACCTTTCAAAATTCGATTACTGAATTCGGTCAATAAATGAAGCCAATACATCTTCAGACTGAAGTAAGAATAAACGTTTCTCTCCACTGTCTGCGTCAACATATTTTCTCTCTGTGCTCGAGTATGTCATCAGATCAACAGCTGTCAGTCAGGCACGTTTCCTTGTGGGAACAAACATAATTGTTGGTTTATTGTTCTTAACATGAGGTTATTTCTAGCAGGCTTCCAGAGCCATGAGTGCTTTCCTTAAATTCTATTTAATAGTAATTCTATTTCCTTGCTATCTGAATAAGAACTTATTGATCGCTACAAATATATATTCAATTGGATTTATCTTGGTTCTGAGCTTTCTAGCACCAAGCCCTCCCTGTATTTCCTGGATTTTTTTATTGAATCTGCTTATTGACAGTAGTGTACGAATTGTTGAAGGTTCAACCAGCGTAGAGCTGTTAGTGTCAGGTTCTACTGAAATGCTCTCTTAGGGGGTCTCAAAGGCCTTGAAAAGGACTGGAAACTATAAAGAACCGCAAGCCAGAATATGGCAATGGCTGAAAGGATCCCCATGGCTAATACATTATGAAAGGAGATCATACTTTATTCTCTTCTCCTTTGTGACACCTACAGTGGTACCTCTCTTTCTGATGTAATGTAATGCCACCTACAAAAAGAAAGAGTCATTAGAGATTAACTATGTAATTTCTGATCTTAGCCGCTGCTATGCATGAAATACTTGCTAGAATAAAATTGAAAATTATGACATCCTGTAGCTCCTAATGTATGATGTTTTTAGGGGGTGATTAAATGTCAATTGAAGTGACAACTTCAAAGTTCAAACTGAAGCAGAGGTAATCCATTAGTCAAGTGTTTGGGTAAAGTGATTATGTATCTAATTTCCAAACTATTCAGTGTAATAAAAAATAATAACACTGGTCATTTTTGAGAATTAACTTGCTTTTTAGGATGTTATTTAGGATACTCTTATGTTGAAACCTTGTCACAGAAACCTGATCAGTCTTACGATGCAAAAATTCAGCGGGTTTAAATTATCAAAGTTTACATACATATATGCACACATCACACCTATACACACAAGAAATATATTTAGACATAAGAATCTGTAAATTTCCTTTTTCTGAGTGAAGCAAAACCATTAGAAAACGCCCTTCTGTTTCTAAATGAAAAACCCCGAGCATTTCACCGTTCTTTATGACCTGTTGTTCTCAACTTGATTACTAACCTTCTCATCATATGTTTTTCCATAGCTATAACATAGAACTCTTCATACCAATTTGTCCTCACCTACAGTAGCTGATGGAAACAGATATAGGCCTACAAAAATAAAGGTGCCTTCAAATAGATACTACTGACTATTGAGAAAAAATATGTAGTAGCTAAAGCGTACTACTGTGTCATAGCTGGAGAAGGAGCTTAAGTAGCAGCTGGTGCAGGTGCAGGCGCAGGTATTGGGCCTTTGAAAGCTCCAAGTCTTTGAGCATCTTCTCCTCTGTTAATTTAAGTACATGCATTGATACTTTGATATAACAGATAGAGATCAATAATTGCAATGCGAGATGCGCAAAACCTTTATCACCATGCTGAGTACAAACAAAATACTATTTTATTACCTGTAGATTTGGGACTTATTGTTGAGATGAACATCTGATAATAAAATAATGAAAGACCATGAAATCATAGTTAGTTCAAATATCCAAAAGTAAGATTCAAGTGTAGCAAATAGAATATCTAGCTCAGTCCTTAATGATCGGCCCTCTCAACTGCATATAAAAACTTATTGTGTCTTATATTAAAGTATAAGAAAGTAAAATCATACCAAAGAAGAAAGAGATGAGTGTGTCATTTGTTATATTCACATTTTCTATCTTTCATGCTATATACATAAGACAGCCCTAGAGGTAAGAGGGAGAGAGATTTTACTTGGCAATGTGGCTTTAGATTAGTTTCATCACTAACCGGGTCCAAAATATTTTTGATATTAATTCCACTTGTGCAATGTAGTTCAAATTTTAGATGGCTCCATGATTTATTTGGGAGATGTTTATATAAAAAAGACAATTCACTCACCTCCTCATATCTTTGAAGACTCTTTAAGCATAACAAAAACGCTTTAGCAATGTTCACATAGTCACCACAACAATTTTCCACTACAGAAGTAAACATTGGCTCATCCCCACGTGCATTAGCTGCGAACACCAAGTATGTGGTCGAATAATGTGATCATCAAGTCTCATTTAGCTAAAAGACTTCAGTAAGAAAGAACGGGTCAAAACACTTACCAGCAACTTGTTCATATAAAACTTTCAATTCGGTCGTAAAAGGCTTCCTAAACCTGATTATAGCCTTTGAGTGTTCCCATTACCCCAATTATACAATTCACATCTGAACTGAAAAGTAAAATAAGAATGAACACAAAATTATGAAGGGAAAAACACCCAAAAGAGTGCTTGGCATTGCATATTAATAGTGTAATTGGTAAACAATGATACACATATACCAATTGGCGAGTCTCTTTGAGGATTTACCATCTTTTATTAATAACTGAAATCAATATAGTAAAACGAAGATACTTGTAAAAGTTCAAGAAACACAAACATATATTACCTGCCTTTTCTGCCAGTTATACATATAAAAAATATATGAACCATCCTATAAAAAATGAATCAAGTTGAGGAAAAGTTGTTGAACCATCCTATAAATATATTTCTTTCGAGCTACCTATTAAACAAAAAACAGAACCTTTATCAATCCATTCATAAGTAAATGGGTGTATAGCGACCAACCTAAAGCGCCCTCGAATGTATCACGTCATGCACACCCCGGCTGATGAAGTGAGCTTGACGCACCACTAAAGAATAGATAAAAGAGGTTCCTTTGATTCTAAATTCGAAATCATGTAAACTCTTTAGAGGAAATTACCCCTGGTAATAGACACATGGTTTTAGCTTCAACCCTCCTGAGCATCAATCTTTTAATAAACTGTCATCCTGCTTTGAAAGAAAAATCATAAAAATCAGGGTTTTCTAATAATCAAATCAACATGTAGGCGATTTAATAATAATAACATGTCAATTAACAAAAAAATGATGTTGATAAAAAAAAATAGTTGAATAAGATACCAAAGAGTGGGGTTTTAACATAACTAATAATATCACAAACACGAATGGTTATCATAGATGTTTATTTAGTCTAGGAAATGTAAAAACTGTATCAGACAAGTAATATAACTAATAATGAAACAATGGAAAATAAGAGACACATATTTAATTACCTTTACTGATCATTCATTTTCTTGAATTCATCTATAAGGCATATCTCCTTATCAGCCATTCGGCTTAATTCCTTAGATTAAATGAATTGGGTATTAGAAATTAGGGTTTCAATGATAGAAGGTTTTTTGGTAGGGAATGAAAATTATTTAGGGTTTTCTAATGATTTTAAGCATAGGTTACGTATGGAAAACGAACACACATATGGGTACAGGGACACTACCCGAATGATAGATTACAGCCCGATGCTAACATGGATTAACATGTGTTTGTATATCTTGGTTCCTTACTTATAAACCAAATAAATCTCTTGTTCTAGTGGTTAAGGATGAGTACCTGCATACGGCAGGTCGCATGTTCGAACCTTGTAAATGGCAGATTTACAAAACAAATATTTTTTAAACAAATTCGGAAAAATATAAAAAAGGAAAGTGATGACATGGATTAGCAACATGATTATGTGGCATATCCCTCCTCTTATATATAATGTAGAGATATATATATATATATATATATATATATATATATATATATATATATATATATATATATATATATATATATATATATATATATATATATATATATATATATATATATATATATATATATATATATATATATATATATATATATTTACTAGTTGCAAAACCCGCCCGATGGGCGAGTATGACTTTTGATTATCGTTTACTATTTTTTATTTGACTAATTATTGTTGTTACAAACTTTTGTACTTTAAAATGTTATTGCTAGTTTTTTTTTTTTTTTTTGTAGATAACACTATAAGAGTCACGTCTTGTTTCACTTTTGTAGCCAAGACTTTTAAGTTGGCAAACGCATCGATACAATGTAACTTCACATTTTATATTTAGGTAATACATATGATTTGAGAATAAACAATAGCGATCCAATGATCATACCAAACAATGCGAACGAAAACAATATAGTTTGATACTCCCTCCGTCTTAAAATAATTGTCCACGTTTGACTTTTTCGGTCTTTTTTCTAAAACTTTGACCGTAAATATATTTATTTGTGTTATATATAATACTTGATAAAAATTATATCAATGAAAATATATTTAAAACTCTATTCATTCATATATTTTGGATTAAGTATTTATATCACACACTCAAAGATAATTATGGTCAAAGTTGCACAAAAGAGACTTTGAAAGTCAAACATGGACAATTATTTTAGGACGGAGGTAATAGTAATTTTTATTTAAAGCTGAAATACAATATTAAATTTGATTACGTGATTACGGCTCATCTATAGTGATATCAAGTGTAATGTCTCAATAACAATCATATTCGAACTCGTTTTCTGCTTGTCTTCAAGGGTTGGAATTGTGTTGTTATATCGTGCTAAATTAGGAAATAAATACTCTCTCGGTCCCAAAATTATTGTCTACCAATAAAAAACACACAGTTTAAGAAAAGTAAATCTTATATAGCTTTCTCTCTCTTACTTTTTACATAAAGACAATTTTACCCTTAACTAATTTTAAAACCTCTTTAAAGTGTGTAATTATAATTTCAACTAAAAGTAATGCAGTAATCTCGATCCAAACTTCCTACTTATTTTTATAAGTGGACAATTAGTTTGAAAAAACTGAAAAAAAATATGAAATATAATTTTGGGACAAAGATAGTAATAATTTATGCCATAATAACATCATGATTCATGCTAGCTACCTCTGCTCTATATCTTCGTTTAAGCTTATGATTAACTCATCAAGCATTCCTAAAATCCCCATTTCAGATGTAAATGATACATTATAGTTATACTCTCAACAAAAAACTCTATACTATTGAATTCCCAATCTAAAACTTGGAGCATGAACTGAATTGTTACTGATGCTTTTGAAATATCAGTTTACAATGACCTATAATGTGAATCAATAGTAACACCATCTCTGAGCGTCAATTACGGAAATTATTCTGAGCCATAACATCATCCAAAGAGTCAATGCTATATACTTCATTTGACCACTATTTAGGTAGTATTTAACAATACTTTGAAACCCAGTTTTTAAATTGACCTAGGAGTCACCGGATCATCGGGGTTACCGGTATGATCCGAGTCGACCCGGATAACCCGATTTTTTAATTTTTTATTTTTTCAAAAATTAACCAAGATTATATATACATAAATATTGAAAAAAAATGAAAAACTCAAAACTCGACCGGGTCTCGAGAATCAGGTTGACTCGAGTCACCCCAAACTCGACTGGTCTAACCGGGTTTCAAAAATCTAAAATCCTGTTTAATATGATTCGTTTTTTCGATCGAAACCAAATCAACCGGTTGACCCGACCGGTTTGAACCCGATTTTAAAACATTGGTATTTTTACCCATTGCATGAAGGATCATTATGTCGTGAGAAGAAATAAAATCAATTGCATAATTCCAAATAACCCAATTGCATATCTAACTATTAATTAAAGTAACAAACTAACAAATGATGTGAAAGTAATACACTGCTACAAAAAAGGGTACGTGACACAGGGAAGAATTCCGAGTAAACAATATTCTTTGTAGAGTAGGTGGGGTGGCCCTACGTTCCTTGATAAGAATCTTAAGAGTTAAGACCATTAGCTAATGTATATCTCGAAAAAGCTACATATAACTGGTCGTGACCAAGAATCAGTTAAAGGGGTGAATTCCGATCTTGTTTAACGACTGCCCTTGGCTCTTATTAAATTTCATAGCATAGCAAAGCCTAACCTGGAATTGCGTTCTTTTAACAACAAAAGGTAATTCTTCATCATTGTGGTTCAAAAGAATTTAATGTATATAGACTTTGCGGCCTATTCGTGTTCCAGTGATGATTTTTTCTTGAATGATTCTTGGCATCACTTGCTTAACAATCGTCTGATATGCATTGCGAAGGCCTGACGTTTAGGCTATATTACGAAGCATCATGATTGGGCGCCGACTTTTAATTCAAGCACATGTCACGGAAAACCACTAAAGTCACGTAAGTTTATATATTCATACCGGTAAAGAGATTCTATATCTCCTATATCATTCGCATATGGGATAACTGAGTGAGTACTTAGATAAATTTTCGGTTGTCCGGGGAGAATAGCAAGTATGAGCTTGTTGATTTCATTCGCGGTTTCCTTTTTAGGACAAAGTATGGCTTTGTCAGCAAACATGGTTGGTTGTGCTTGGATTTTGGAACATGTCACGATGACCGAAAACTCGTGTAACATGTTCTAGACCGTCAGAAACTTCCCCCTTCAGTTACTGGCAATGCATCATCCAATGCAAATCTGTTGTACTATGAGCATCTGGGTCACTTTTTAGGAACTTGTGTCATCGTTCAATGCTACTTTCACTTCTTTATTATCGGTGTGCAATAAACTCACCCCAACTATACTTGATCTTGACTCCTCTTCAGAAACATTGTCATCCATAACAACAATTCTAGCAATTGTCTGCATAAAACCCCGACCCTTGTTTCAAGAGATGATATTTTACTTGATTCCACAACAATAACTGATTTTCAAAATTAAACAAAAATTAGTTCATACACAACAAAAGTAAGTACATTTTATCCTATGAGTCAACTCAAAATAATACAACTTCATACTCATAAACCCATTTCATTTTCCTTTTCTGTGATTCTTCACAACTGACGTCACAAACACAAACATTGTTTCATTCTTTTGTTTCTTTTTTTCCTTGATTGGTCACAACTTTCCTTTTCGCTTTCAATATTGGTTTTCTGTGATATTCCGTCCAACACTTCACCCCTGTTACACCCCCACAACAGAGATCTGATTTAAACACTCATTTTTGTAGATAAATATTGGTGCTTCAATTCAATTTAAAACCCCTTTCCTCTTTCAGCCACATTTCTTGATTTGATCCCTTATAAAAACAAAAGTAAAACAGGCCAACATATAAGCTTACACGAAGTTTGCCTTCCAACGTTAGCAAGAAAAGCATCAACTTCCAACATGTGTGTGATCGTGTTGCCTATGGTACCAAAATCTAGTGGTTGGTAAATGGCAGCGGAAGTAATAAAAGACTTATAATCCCAAAAACCGCTAACTTTTTCCACTGGTGGTATTGTATCTTAATTCTTTAGTGCCATGGTTTTCAAAGTTGTATGCCACGTATAGTCACGTAATCCCCGATGTTTTTTATGGACATCTCCTACAAAAGAAATCAATACGCAGCTACAATAAGTAGTAAATATAAGTAGTTATATCAATTTCATTTTATAATAGGGTGTTTGGGACATCAATATGCAGTAAATACATAAGCAGCTTCAGTAAGCAATTGATATCAATTTCGTTTTACTGCATATTTACTGCATATTGATATCAGTTTCACATTTACTGCTTATATCACCATTAGGAATTTAGGATGCATTTCATTTCGATCTGCTGAATCGAGCATAAGATTAATAATAAACTACTTCAATTAAGCAACCCGCTCACCTCTTAGTAAACCTACTTATCTACAATTTATTTTTTAAAGAATCACTTCAAGGTAACTTATCTACTTTTTTTACGATCACTCATTCAGGCTGCTTATCTCATTCCTCGCATCTTAATCGAAGTTTGTGATTTCTTATTAAAGCTACTTAACTACCCATTCCATATCTCGTCTTCAAATACGATGAAACAAACACCCTCTCGAACTTAAGCGTCAAAGCCTCCTACTAATAAACTAATACTATGTTAAAAGCCCCAATTCTAAAAAGTAGTCAAATTTCATAACATAACCAACCAATTCGAGCTAAACACATAAATTAAACTCCTCGTACCATAGATACATAAACTAACATAAACTTAAAATCAATAACACAAAATAAGAGACAAAATTGAAAGAAAAATAATAATATACCTAATTCTGTTGTAGCAGGTTGGTTAGATTAATGAAACCATTAAACTAAAAGAAAACCTAAAATCAAAACACCCACGAATTGATAAAACGAAACACATACTTTCACTTTAATAAGTAAATAAGAAGAAAAAGGAATTAACTTTCATTCATGAATTTAACATTGAAAACAAATATAAAATGTTAGTACCTGCTTCTTAGGTTCCTTCCTTCACACGGTAATTAGCAGAGATATTATTCTTTCCTGTTTATACTTGCAGAATAACAACAAAAATTAACAAAACCTACACCACTCACTAATATAGTCTGAGTCTTTATGGCTGACAATATCATTATAAACATAAGAAAATAAAAAGAAAAAACAAAAGATGTCACAAGTTTGCAAGTCTCATGTGGAGCTAATGGAAGGTAAAAAAAGAGAGCTGGTTTGAACCTTTCAACTGACTACAATATTAGATCCAAATTTTTTTAGTTTACCCTACTCATTAGATGTACAACTATTCTTCTGAAAAGACTCTTCTATCAAGGTAAAAAATGAAAATTCAAATAGAAATGTACCGACTCGTGCGAATGAGAACCAACTATTACAGTAATAATAGTTACATTTTGGTCACCTGGCTGGTTCCTATTTTGTTGTCTGATTCTGCTTTAAATGACATGTACGTGAGCATGAGATGGCGCCGGAAAATTTGATGCCACGGAAACCGCTAGTAAATATTAAATATGTAAATATTAAATATTTTCTTCTATTGTTTTTCTTCAGGACTTGTTTAAGGATTTAGTGAACTATGTAAATATTAAATTTCATATAGCATCCCATTTTAATAGGAAGTTAGAAAAGTAATGCAAACAGGAGCTTTCTTATAAAGTTACCTTAATGAAAAGTAATGCAAAGACAAGAACTCGTTTGTGGCACCTTGGACAGATAATAAAATTAGAAGAGTTCTAAAGCACAACAATACCTGGGTAAAGCGGAATGTTGTCAATAAAGAGAAGCACATCATGACCCTTAGCATCTCTGATGTGTTCAGCCACAGTTAATCCAGTAAGCTCATCACGAGCACCAGTACATGTGGGTTCATTCATTTGACCGTTCACAAGAGCACACTTGCTCTCACTCTAGATACATGAAAAAAGCACAAAATGAGCAATAACATAACACGATATAAAAACTGTAACTATATTTTAAGTAGAAATCCTATAAAACACTTGCCTGCTCGTCACCTAGCTTAATGACACCACTCTCCACCATATCTCTATACAAATCATTACCTTCACGGGTACGTTCACCGACACCAGCAAAGACAGAGAAACTACCTGCAGACAAACTAAAAGTGGTGGTCGATAAAAAGACTTGAGCAGATTAAAATGTTGTAATGTAGAAACAGAAATCAACCTACAATGGGCCTTAGATACATTCTTAATAAGCTCATAAAAAGCACAGTTTTATCGACACCAGCACCACCTAACATACAAATCATTCCTCCTCTTTGGTATGGTTCAAGAAGATCGACAACCTATAACATGACGAAAAAAACAATCAGATTTTATTATCATGCCAAATTGTAGTTTTCTCATAATAAGAAGAGACTACAAATCACATTATTTCATTACTAAAATTACCTTGATGTCAGTGACAAGGATCTGTTGTTCAGTTGACTGCTCAACAAAAGACGGCGCTTCTCTATGGATAGATAAGTAGTGATCTGTCTCAGTAAAATCAATGACACATGTTAAGAAAAGATGAGAGACCTTTCTATGAGACGCAATGAAAGTAATACTCCACAATGACAAAATAGAGACTTATTGATATCGCCTTTGTGGTCGATAGGCTCCCCAATAACATTGAGAAGACAACCAATAGTAGAACCTACCAGCACAAAAACAAATACAACGAATCAGCAAATCATAAAACTTATCTTAACACTGAACCAATATAGAAATCATCATACACAAACAAAATCATCTTTAAATAATCGTGTCAACTATGTCAAATCTCAAAATGTTAGGACAGATAACCGGTCACTCATCCCAAAGCTTCTCAAACTTGCAGTAACAATACCAAGACACATCAAGCACACTAAAGTGTATTAGATTGCCGTTCAAAAAAAATGTATTAGATAACTCAAAAAGAGACTAAGATTTTTTTCTGAACTGGGTCGTATAAGAACAAACTAAAAATATATTTATCTGAGAATGAATACCAGATATGGATTTCTAATTTAGTAGCTGCCATGCGTAGTCTCCTGTATGTGAGTTTGCAGCAAGTAGCAATGGCTCGCAGACCAACCTAGATGAGACACCTACATGCTTCAGTACAAAACGACCTCAATGTGTACTGCTGAAAGTTAGACGGAATTTTAGTTGAGAGACTTCCCTTTCTCATATATTCATATATCTTAACAGCCTGTTTATGCAACTGATAATGATCATTACAACCACTCTTAACTGCCAAAAGAAAAAAAATAAATAAAATAGTCGTTAATAAAGTTTAATCATTAATAGGAGACCCCAATGGCACCGGTCAACTTGTCATCCTGAGGAAAAGGCAGATTCCACAGGAAGAGTGAACCTTGGCAAAAATTTCAATTCAAAAACACTGACCTACACTCATCCGGTCCAGATGTTCACTTGTATAATGTCTCTAATGAGACCAAGCAGTCTTTCTTTTAGCAAAATCGAATACATACATTGGCCATCTTACACCGATGATTATTAGGTTTTTGGAAAGAAACAAATTAAAGAACATCACTCGATCGTGATTAAAGAAGGTTGTGTCGACAGGTTTTTTGTTAGGAATGAATCATCATCCGATCGTGATTAAAGAATTTGTGTCGACAGGTTTTTTTGTTAGGGAATGAATATTATTTAGGTTTTTCTAATGGATTAAGCATAGGTTACATAAATATTATTCTTAATTGAAGGTTTTGTGCCTGTCATATTGATTGCGTACATAAATATGGTTTCAGACTAAAATCAACAGAACATACAGCTAGCTCTACTGGTTGAGATGTTTGTACGTGGACTATGAGACCCGAGTTCGAATCCCCTGAATTATTATTTTTCAAAAGCGTTGGTTTTATTAAATCAGGAATTTCTATAACGAAATTAAAAATAAATAATATAATTAATTCATAAAACAGAAAATAATTACTTTAAATAATAAAAAACGAAAATAAAAAAATAATAATAATAATGGTAAGGTGATGACGTGGATATGATGTGGTATACCCCTCCTCTTATATATAATGTAGAGATATATAGCTAGCTCTACTGGTTGAGATGTTTGTACGTGGACTATGAGACCCGAGTTCGAATCCCCTGAATTATTATTTTTCAAAAGCGTTGGTTTTATTAAATCAGGAATTTCTATAACGAAATTAAAAATAAATAATATAATTAATTCATAAAACAGAAAATAATTACTTTAAATAATAAAAAACGAAAATAAAAAAATAATAATAATAATGGTAAGGTGATGACGTGGATATGATGTGGCATACCCCTCCTCTTATATATAATGTAGATATATATATATATATATATATATATATATATATATATATATATATATATATATATATATATATATATATATATATATATATATATATATATATATATATATATATATATATATATATATATATATATATATATATATATATATATATATATATATATATATATATATATATATATATATATATATATAATATGTATATGTATAATATCATAGCACATAAATCATGTAATCACGTATCAGTTATAGTCTAGGCCTAAGATGCAAACCTAGTTCTCTATAAGCAAGGCTCTGATACCAATCTGTAACACCCCAAAAATGGATCAGCGAAAGCGCTAAAGCTCAGGGGCTGTTACCTCATAATAACAAAGTCCAAGGTGCAACAGAACGACTTTAAATGATGCGTTTTAAATAATTTACCTCGTTGCATTAGATTTAGAAATACAAAGTTCAAATCATAAATAAGTTTAAGCAAGTGCAACCTAGAATTAGAGTTTAATTGCAACAACGAGATAAAATAGTTTCAAAGCATAGATAAGTCTTCAAATATCCAATAAGGTATGCATGGGACTCCAAAGCAAGCAACAAGCAAGTAGTTCAACACCTGAGATAAACGCTTAAAAGTGTCAAGACTAGGCTGGTGAGTTCATAGGTTTAAGTTAAAAGTATAGCATTCAATGTTGGATCGCAAACAAACTGTTTAAAGCATATGAGACATTATGGGCGATATAATGTCATGCATATGGGAATCAGATAGAATGATTACAGTTATGATAGCACTAAGCTCATGACACCGAGGCTGATGACAAGCACGTACAACTAATGCACACGTAATATATAAGATTTCCCGAAGTAGGTGCCCAACCCATGGCCACCTAGCAACAACCATATGATATACGTCCGTTTGGCATGGCGATGTATTTGAACACCCGGACGGGGGTTGTCAAACCCCAATAGATCTATCCATAACATAAGCACCTACTCATCCAGAGTAACTAACGGTTCATGATAAAAGGGGACTAGTGGGCTATCGCTACTTAGGCATATCACACATAACTTTTAGCAAGGCAGCAATATAAACAGATTTTGCGTCAATCAGGCAGGCAACAAAGCATTTATCTCACCCAAGTGATTAAATATGAAAGACAGTTTAATAAGGGCTATGACTCACCTCGGTATAGCAAAGATTTCACAGCAAGAATATGAAAATCAAAGATGCAGCAAACACAAGTTGCAACCTAAATATATAACGCTAGATTAGGTCACAATCAAAGAATGCAAATATGCTTTGACATCGCACGCACATGTCACCCTTTACCACGGTTTTAGCTATAAATACATGCTCAAAATATTTGTTGGTGTAAAACTCTACCAAACTTCTAAGCAAAGAAGATGTCGTCTCGACTCGATAAAATTTAGCAGCCTTTCGAAGTTAAGTTTATGTTTACCATTTTAACTTAATAGAATATTTTATAATTTTCTAAAAAGAATTCGACAGCATTTCGACGCTATTTTTAATTTACCCAAATACCACTTATCTCACGTTAAATAAAACTTGACTAATCGCTCTTAAACCCGAACCCTCGCTCGCTGTTAACCCAACATAAAACCTTGCTAATTTAGTATTTGTACACAAGAGTTATAAGTTGAAAATCTTAGATCAAAAGTAAATTAAAGGAAACTTAAAGAAATATTTATAAATCACATTTGTATACTAGCATTAAAATAGAAATCATGAGTTTTCAGTGCTTCCATTTCACTCATTTGGAAAATAAAAGAAATACTACTGTTTTCACAATGAGACCTACGTGGCCCATTTGCAATTACTTTTGGAAGAACCATTTTTGAACATTGTTTGTGTCAGTATTAGGGGGCAGCACTTTGTCACAGTTATCACTTTCCATTTCATGACCACTCTTTCTCGTGACTATAAACAGAAACAATACATTTCTTGTGAAAACCTTTTATACTCTCTCTCTCGTTCGAGTACTCCAACAACAAGAAAACCCACCACTTCAAAACCAATTTTCTCTCTCTCTCTCTCTCACTCGGTATAATATGTATATACATGTACTCTCTCTCTCTCACGTTATATATAAGAAAGAAGATGAACAAACATCACAACCATTGTTTGTAAAAAGAAATGTTCCCTTCCAAAATGGTGGTATTTCTCTCGTTAAAACCGTTAGCACACTCAGGTTTAAAGAACGTTTTTGACACTATATTCTTGAATCACTCTCGCAACTCATATGTTTAGACCTCACGACTCACGACGAGCTCACAAACGCTCGCAAAACTCTCGCGTCAAACTCATAACGACAAACTCTCAACAACAACATCAATAGCTAAAACCAACGTTGAAAAACCACTTTGTAAAAACAAGTTCGTGACTCGACGACTCGCTCACATTACTTGTAAAAGAACAGGTTTCGACTTGACGGTACTAAGCTCTCATAAATCTCTCACCAATCTCACGTCATCTCACAACCACATTACTCTCGCAACCTCTCGCCAAACATGCTCTCGACAACTCTTAACATCAAACTCTCACCATCATAACTTCTCACAAGTTCACAACGACAATCATAACCCTTGTCTCACATTTTCTAGCTAGTAGTTATGACTTAAAAAAACTTGGTTTCGACACGTGCCCATTTAACCCAACTCGCACAAACGACGCACCGACGCGAGACCTCAAACATGTACATGAAACATACGTGAGGAACCATTTCAAATCGTGTGTTGTCAAACCCACTGCAGAAGCCACTTAATCCACTACTAGCTTGAAAACCCACGTCTAGAACGAACAACCACGAGAAACCCACTTCGAACAAGGAAACCCACGAGTAGCTAGAAGGAAACCCTTCAACTAGTGAGCCCTGTGTGTAGCTCGCGTCTCGTCATCGTGTAACTAGCGACCACAAAAACAGCAGCAAGAACCCTCGAATAGAAAAACCCGCGTCTTGTACTCGCATCGACAGCACTCACGTACAAATTGAAGAACCCTCGTCTATTTAAACCAACGTCAGAGAACGAAAACCCATGTCGAATATTATGAAATTCTCACCGACGAAACGTACTCACTTTGCGAACCGTCAAACAGCGTGAACTCAGAGAAATGATTTCCATGTATGGTGTTGGTATAAGAATGGGTTTCGTTGATTGTTGTATAGATTTTATAGGAACTATGTTTTGGATGGTGATAATATGGAAAGATGTGTGATTTGTCAAGAGTAGTGTTGAAATTTTAGTAGTATGATGGATACATTTTTGCAATATGGAAGTTTATATAGTTGATATTGTATGTGAAGGTTTTTGTGAAGATAGAGAGATTCTATATGTGTGTGTGTTTATGAGGATTAGATAGAGAAGCAAGGAGATGAAAATGCAATAATGGGAGATGTATAATACACGTCTTGTGCTTGAGGGGGACCAGGAGCAATTGTTGCATGGGGTGTTAAGGAAAGGACTAGTACAAAGCCCGAAATGAGGATACATGGTTATCTTTTGAATTTTGAATCTTTCAGGGTTTTAGATGGGAGAGGAAAAGTGGATAGGATCCAATGCATTTATTTATTTTACTATTTGTTTCATGTGTTAATATATATGTTGTCACTTGTCATTTATGAAGTTGATAAGTTGTTCCGCATTAAGTGTTGACGTTTGTCGAGTGGTCTATTATTCAGTTTTCCCATCGTGAGGATGATTAAACAGCGGTATACGAAAAAAAATAATGTTCAAACTCGGGTGCACGAGTCATATAAATATAAATTATAACATTAACGTAAAGTCGCGTGACGCGTGAATTATGTAATTGTATATAAACTAATTATAGCAGGAATGGTGTGAAAAGTTATTCGCATAATGAGCAGATATCAGTTAAATCGCAGACAACTCACGCGACGCGACACAGATAAATCCTACACAGATTATGCACACGCAATCACGTAATGGAAATAAAATTCCAGAAATGTTAAAGTATTGATCGTAAAAAAAATATTACGCAACCAATAGTGACACACCCGCAGTGTTCACAGCAACGCAGACTGAGCACAGTCAAAGCATATTACACGCCAGCATGCGTTATTTCACAAAATAAGGGGACACTTCCCATATAAATAGCAAATTTAGCACATAGTTTATTAAATCAAAAGTCTAGGGGGAAAATTGTAATTTTAGAAAGTCTGAAAAGTACGGTGTGTTACAGTCTCCCATCATTAAAGAAGCTTTCTCCTGAAAGCTTAGAGTGTGTTATCAACACGGAAATCAACAAATAAATGTATGTACTTAACACGGGATCGAAGTTGACGCTCCTAGGTGAATTCAGGACCAGGCCTCGAATTCCACCTCACGTTTACAATTGGTGCGTGGTTTTACTTCAGTCGTTTGACCTCGCGGTCCATAGTTTCAACATGCTCCTTGACAAAATTCAAATTGTCATCGACTTGGATCTCGTCCAACGACACGACAAGTGTTTCATCAGAAAGACACTTCTTCAAATTCGACACGTGAAAGATATTGTGCACCCGGTTGAGTGCTCGTGGTAACTTCAAACTATAGGCCTTAGTTCAAACCTTTGCCAAGATCTTGAAAAGTCTATTGTAATGGGGGCTCACTATCCTTGTTTTCCAAAACATATAATACCTTTCCAAGGTGATACTCTCCATATACTTCATCTCCACCATTTGTTGCTAAGAGAAGCACGAACAATGTTCTCCTCGCAGGTAATCGCAACGCGAGATTGGGCAACTAATCGACACGGATGATATCGTGAAAAATTTGTTAAATATACGGATGTGAAGTCGATGTTTGAACGAACGATTTGATTAGGAAATTGGTGTAGCGTCGAATGATAAGGTCGGCTCTATATAATGCGGTTGAATAGAAATCTACTCGAATATATGGATATCCATCTCTTGCATAAGTTAAGTATACACACGTAAAATTCTGCTTTTCTAAAATAGAAAAAGTAAATTTATGACAAAATGTTTCTGGTGACTACTACGAGCATAGTATATTGCTTCCCAAATTATACATAGGTGATCAGGCTTTGTATAATTGGGGACTAACGATGCGATGCTCCTTTTCGCCAAATAATGTTATGTTTCTCGGACTCAAATGATATATACTGTACTGGTTTATAAGATAGTAGCCAAAATAATTAATGAAAATAGTTTTGTAAAATGAGAACAAAGTAGTTTAAAATCCTCCAACAAATAGTTTACAAGACGTTTTAGCAACATTTTTAGAAAGTCTCGTGACATAGTTGAAAAGGTAAAAATGAGTGGTTTATGATGTGATGAAAAAAATGGTGCATAAAATAATTGCAAATGGTTCATAAGATGATGCCAAGAGGTAGAAAAATAATTCATGAGATGATATGAAAGAAAAATCTTGCAAGACAATGGCACAATGATTCAAGATGTGGTAGCACTTTCAAAAGGGACGAAATTAAACGAACCGTCAAAACACACTAATTAATAGATATTAAAATTTAAAAAAAAAGTGATGTCTAGACATTGATTGATTAATTAATTGAAATCCTTCTATGCATTAGCATACTCCATGTCGTCGTTAGGGTTCTTACGAGCCTTTTTTTTCCATTCTTCAAAATAAAAATGGCAAAACAAGATAACGTAAGTCGATTTTGAAAGGTTGAATCCTAAAGTGAAATGTTACAAGGTGACGAATTGAAGTCGCGTTGGAACTAATCGACTTGTTTATAAATGACCGGTCACAAGATAAGACAATTGTTTTCAAAATTAACAAACGGGTGTTAAAACTCAGAGTCAGATAGTAAGATAATAAGTGGGATCAAAAACTGTGACGATTTTCGATAAAACAAAATTATGTAAAGTCGTATGAGAGATATCTTATTGTCCATCGTAACAATTACATTGTCATAGAATTAAAGGGGAACATTGTTTCACTTACAATGTCTAACAAAAGTTCCAGCGTTTATATAAATAGCCTTTATATAAAACGATGTGAGATGCGCATAGGAGCGGTAAACGTAAGTATAGGGCAATGCAAAAGTATGCATGCACAAAGTAGTCGTTTATATATGATAATATATATATATATATATATATATATATATATATATATATATATATATATATATATATATATATATATATATATATATATATATATATATATATATATATATATATATATATATATATATATATATATATATATATATATATATATATATATAATATGAGTATGTATAATATCATAGCACATAAATCATGTAATCACGTATCAGTTATAGTCTAGGCCTAAGATGCAAACCTAGTTCTCTATAACCAAGGCTCTGATACCAATCTGTAACACCCCAAAAATGGATCAGCGAAAGCGGTAAAGCTCGGGGGCTGTTACGTCATAATAACAAAGTCCAAGGTCCAAGAGAACGACTCTAAATGAGACGCTTTAAAATAACTTACGTCGTTGCATTAGATTTAGAAATACAAAGTTCAAATCATAAATAAGTTTAAGCAAGTGCAGTGTAGAATTAGAGTTTAATTGCAACAACGAGATAAAATAGTTTGAAAGAATAGATAAGTCTTCAAATCTCCAATAAGGTATGCATGGGACTCCAAAGCAAGCAACAAGCAAGTAGTTCAACACCTGAGATAAACGCTTAAAAGTGTCAACACTAGGCTGGTGAGTTCATAGGTTTAAGTTAAAAGTATAGCATTCAATGTTGGACCGCAAACAAACTGTTTAAAGCATATGAGACATTATGGGCGATATAATGTCATGCATATGGGAATCAAATAGAATGATTATAGTTATGATAGCACTAAGATCATGACACCGAGACTGACGACAAGCACGTACAACTGATGCACACGTAATATATAAGATTGCCCCAAGTAGGTGCCTAACCCATGGCCACCTAGCAACAACCATATGATATACGTCCGTTTGGCATGGCGATGTATTTGAACACCCGAACGGGGGTTGTCAAACCCCAATAGATCTATCCATAACATAAGCGCCTACTCATCTAGAGTAACTAACGGTTCATGATAAAATGGGACTAGTCGGCTATCGCTACTTAGGCATATCACACATAACTTTTAGCAAGGCAGCAATATAAACAGATTTTGCGTCCATCAGGCAGGAAACAAAGCATTTATCTCACCCAAGTGATTAAACATAAAAGACAGTTTAATAAGGGCTATGACTCGCCTCTGTATAGCAAAGATTTCACAGCAAGTATATGAAAATCAAAGATGCAGCAAACACAAGTCGAAACCTAAATATATAACGCTAAATTAAGTCACAATCAAAGAATGCAAATATGCTTTTACGTCACACGCACATGTCACCCTTTACCACTGTTTTAGTTATAAATACATGCTCAAAATATTTGTTGATGTAAAACCTGACAAAACTTCTAAACAAAGAAGATGTCGTCTCGACTCGATAAAATTATGCAGCCTTTCGACGTTAAGTTTATATTTACCATTTTAACTTAATAGAATATTTTATAATTTTCTGAAAAGAATTCGATAGCATTTCGACGCTATTTTTAATTTACCCAAATACCACTTATCTCACGTTAAATAAAACTTTACTAATAGCTCTTAAACCCGAACCCTCGCTCGCTGTTAACCCAACATAAAACCTTGCCAATTTATAATTTGTACACAAGAGTTATAAGTTGAAAACCTTAGATCAAAAGGAAATTAAAGGAAACTTAAAGAAATATTTATAAATCACATTTGTATACTAGCATTAAAATAGAAATCATGATTTTTCAGTGCTTCCATTTCACTCATTTGGCAAATAAAAGAAATACTACTGTTTTCACAATGAGACCTACGTGACCCATTTGCAATTGCTTTTGGAAGAACCATTTTTGAACATTGTTTGTGTCAGTATTAGAGGGCAGCACTTTGTCACAGTTATCACTTTCTATTTCATGACCACTCTTTCTCGTGAGTATAAACAGAAACAATACATTCCTTGTGAAAACCTTTTATACTCTCTCTCATTCGAGTACTCCAACAACAAGGAAACCCACCACTTCAAAACCAATTTGCTCTTTCTCTCACTCGGTATAATATGTATATACATGTACTCTCTCTCTCTCACGTTATATATAAGAAAGAAGATGAACAACCATCACAACCATTGTTTGTAAAAGAAATGTTCCCTCCCAAAATGGTGGTATTTCTCTCGTTAAAAACATTAGCACACTCCGGTTTAAAGAACGTTTTTGACACTATATTCTTGAATCACTCTCGCAACTCATATGTTTAGACCTCACGACTCACGACGAGCTCACAAACGCTCGCAAAGCTCTCGCATCAAACTCACAACGACAAACTCTCAACAACAATATCAATAGCTAAAACCAACGTTGAAAAACCACTTTGTAAAAACAAGTTCTTGACTCGACGACTCGCTCACATTACTTGTAAAAGAACAGGTTTCGACTCGACGGTACTAAGCTCTCACAAATCCCTCACCAATCTTATGTCATCTCACAACCACATTACTCTCGCAACCTCTCGCCAAACATGCTCTCGCCAACTCTTAACATCAAACTCTCACCATCATAACTTCTCATAAGTTCACAACGACAATCATAACCCGCGTCTCACATTTTCTAGCTAGTAGTTATGACTTAAAAAAAACTTGGTTTTGACACGTCCCATTTAACCCAACTCGTATAAACGACGCACCGACGTGAGACCTCAAACATGTACATGAAACATACGTGAGGAACCATTTCAAACCGTGTGTTGTCAAACCCACTGCACAAGCCACTTAACCCACGTCTAGCTTGAAAACCCACGTCTGGAACGAACAACCACGAGAAACCCACTTCAAACAAGGAAACCCACGAGTAGCCAGAAGGAAACCCTTCAACTAGTGAGCCATGTGTGTAGCCCGCGTCTCGTCGTCGTGTAACTCGCGACCACAATAACAGCAGCAAGAACCCTCGAACAGAAAAACCCACGTCTTGTACTCGCAATCCACAGCACTCACGTACAAAACAAAGAACCCTCGTCTATTAAACCAACGTCGGAGAACGAAAACCCATGTCGAATATTATAAAAACTCGTACCGAAGAAACGTACTCACTTTGCGAACCGTCAAACAATGTGAACTCAGAGAAATGATTTCAGTGTATGGTGTTGGTGTAAGAATGGGTTTCGTTGATTGTTGTTCATATTTTATAGGAACTATGTTTTGGATGGTGATAATATGGAAAGATGTGTGATTTGTCAAGAGTAGTGTTGAAATTTTAGTAGTATGATGGATACATTTTTGTAATATGGAAGTTTATATAGTTGATATTGTATGTGAAGGTTTTTGTGAAGATGGAGAGATTCTATATGTGTGTGTGTTTATGTGGATTAGATAGAGAAGCAAGGAGATGAAAATGCAATAATGGGAGATGTATAATACACGTCTTGTGCATGAGGGGGGACCTGGAGAAATTGTTGCATGGGATGTTAAGGAAAGGACTAGTACAAAGCCCGAAATATGATACATGGTTATCTTTTGAATTTTGAATCTTTAAGGGTTTCAGTGGGAGAGGAAAAGTGGATAGGATCCAATGCATTTATTTATTTTACTATTTGTTTCATGTGTTAATATATATGTTGTCACTTGTCATTTGTGAAGTTGATAAGTTGTTCCGCGTTAAGTGTTGACGTTTGTTGAGTGGTCTATTATTCAGTTTTCCCATCGTGAGGATGATTAAACAGCAGTATACGAAACAAAAATTATGTTCAAACTCGGGTGCACGAGTCACATAAGTATAAATTATAACATTATAGTTTACATAAAGTCGCGAGACGCATGAATTATGTAATTATATATAAATGAATTATAGCAGGAATGGTGTGAAAAGTTATTCGCATAGTGAGCAGATATCAGTTAAATCGCAGACAACTCGCGCGACGCGACATTGATAAATCCTACACAGATTATGCACACGCAATCACGTAATGGAAATAAAATTCCAGAAACGTTAAAGTATTGATCGTAAAAACAATATTACGCAACCAATAGTGACACACCCGTAGTGTTCACAGCAACGCAGACTGAGCACAGTCAAAGCATATTACACGCCAGCATGCGTTATTTCACAAAATAAGGGGACACTTCCTAGATAAATAGCAAATTTAGCACACAGTTGACTAAATCAAAATTCTAGGGGGAAAATTGTAATTTTAGAAAGTTTGAAAATTATGTTGTGTTATAGTATTTACCTCCTAATTCACTATCATCTTGAGAAGAACTATTATTGCTATAATAATCGGTTTCGGAATGTACATCTTAGAAGTGTGAGCCATAAGACATTTCTCATCTTTGGGGTTGTCATCAACATCTTTACCGCTATCACTCCATGAACCTTCAACGAACGCCATGTGGGTCTTGTCGCGTGAAGGATTAGGATAATCACCGATGAAATGAATCGAATCACCGCATCTAAAGCATTTCCTATCATCTTTATCATCTTTGGCAAATCGGTTTTTGGAGAAGGGTTTCTTGTCGTTTTTTGGTTGCCTCACGTGTGGACCTCGTCTCTTGAAAAACTTCTTAAAGTCTCTAACCGCCATGGTCACTTTGCGCCTTCTTAGCCTTAAGTGCAAGAGACTTTCTTTCACTCTTCGTTTTCACCATTTCCGAGTCCTTCAAAATTATCATCTCATGAACTTTCAATTTACCAATGAGTTCATCGAGTGATAATTTGGCGAGATCCTTTGATTCTTCAATCGCAGTGACTTTACCTCTCCATTTTGGATGCAACGCCCTAAGAAACTTCCTAACATTTTCCTTGCTAGAAAAACCTTCATCAAGTGCTTTTAGACTAGTAATAATAGTGTTAAATCTAGCCAATGCACTATCAATAGTTTCATCTTCTAAGATGACAAATTGTTCATATTGTTGAACAAGAAGATCGATTTTGCTTTCATTGACTTGGCTATTACCTTGGAGGGTTACTAAAAGAGTGTTCCAAATATCTTTAGCGGTTTCACACATAAAAATCCTTTCGTACTCTTTCTTTGGTAAAGCATTATAAATCACCATTTTAGCATCATTATTCTTAACGAGTTTCCTTTTAGTGTCATCATTAGCTTTGTCAAAAGTGACTATCTATTTTCTTTTAGATACTTCATTATATTGATAAGTCAAAAAATCACCATGGGTAATAACATGCCAAAGATCTAAATCTCTTGATTTCACATAAGTCTCAAATCTATTTTTCCAATAAATAAACTATCGGTTTCAAAAAGAGGTGGTCTTTGCATAGATTGCCCTTCTAGATACTTGTTGGAATTCATAGATCGTTTCAAGTTTTAAAATACAATATATTTTAAAAAGGCTTAAGCAACCACGCTCTAATACCAATTGTAGAAACTAGAATGAGGGTTGAATAGTTTCTTAAAATTTACTTGTTAAAAGATGGTTTTTAAAAATCCTTTTCAAAAAACATAGGCTTGAGTAATTATGTGAAACCTTCTTATACACAATATAAACAAGGTATATTGCAATTAAACTAATAATCACAAGTATAAAGAATAATTAATGTAAAGAGATAAGGGAAGGAAAGATCAAACCAAACACCAAGTATTTATAGTGGTTCGGCAACGAAGCCCACTCCTGGTTCCTACTCCACTCCTCGAGTACTCCTTACTCGAGAGTTCACTAATCAACAAGCTCCTTAAGGTGGAGAAACCGTACACAACGTTGCTTATCTAATTTCCGACTCTAAGCTAAAAGTCGAGCCCTAATCTTAGCTAGGACCAATCTACACCAATATACTTTAAGGACCAAGTATTACCCTTAATACATACACACCTTCCAAATAGACACAACTACCTGGATCTTCACAACAATGACACAACAATGAATAAATAAGTTTGGATCTTCAATGGATCTTTGAGGTAGACACAACACTTCAAGGATGAAAGTGTTCTTCTCTTTGCACTTTGAGAGGAAGAGATGGGAGGAGAAAGATTCACTTCTAAACAAGTAGTAATAAACCAAATGACCAAGGATTTGAGTGATTTAAGAAGTATGAAAGAATCTGAAAATGTATGTGCAAAAGAGGTGAAGAGAAAATCCGAGAATGGTCCACTATTTATACGACAAACATCCAACGGCTATATCTACCTGCGGTTCCTTATTGGAGCCTTCGGTTCCTTATCGATAAGGAACCGCCATAGCCACTAAGGAATCGCCGGAGTAGACTCCGCTCCTTTTTGCCTTTTAGTGTATGGTTCGAATCTAGAGATTAAAATATCCTGAAAGGATATTCCAAACCTAGATAGAATATGCCATTTTCAAATTTTCAAATTTTAAAATAATTAATTTAACAAAACTTTTTCTTAAAAAGAAAGTTTAATAAAAATTTGTCACACTTAATAAAAAGTGAGTTTTAAGAAAAGATTAAATCCTTGATCAGTTAATTAGGTTGAGTACTTGTTTGTACATACCTTAATTGATAATGGTTGAAATGAAAAATACTTGAACTCAAGAATTCGTTTTTCGTTGTTTTCGTAAATGCTTGTTTTTACATATTGTCGTAAGAAAAAAAAAGCGAGACCGAAAAATGCAAGTAACGTTTTTAGGCATCATTGCATTAACATAAACGTATAGGAGAAATAATAAATTCTAAAAGGTCTAGAATACCACTCGACATTCTCGTCTTCTTCTCAAAAAATACCGTAACGTATACGACGCATTGATTTCGGGACGAAATTCTCTAAGGTGGGGTGAATGTGACAACTAATAAGTGTGAAAACACTTATCCCTTTACCACTTAAAACAAATAAAAATGAGACCAAAACGTGTGTTTAATGTCGTTGAAGTCAGAATTACGCGTGGTTTGTGTTTTTGTTGTGTTTTAGGACCAAAAGATGAAAAAGGAAGAAAACAAGGGATTTCACGGGCTTTTATCGAAGATAAAGACAAAAGACAAGTCAAATGATCAAAAGTGCAAAAAGAACGGAAGTCAAAGGCCTATTCTGAAGAATTATTGAAGAAAAAAACCAAAGACGAAAGTTTAACAAGTCGAAGAACAAAATTTAATAAAAGAAGAAATTAGAAGATGGGTTCAGTTTTACTTATCGACAAATCCCAAGACAAAGTCGAGACAGACGAATTTATTGTCAAGACGAGAAGCCAAAAGAAAGCAACATCACCTATCACTCCTCCACTATAAATAGACCTCATCTCCTTCATTTGTAATAGTTAATTAGTTAGTTTTGTGTTTCTAGCTAATTAGGAGTAGGTGTAATTTTAATTCTCTCTTTTTTTCCTTCAAGCTTTTCATTTACAACTCTTAATCTTTCTTTAATCTTCCATCGTTGAATCTTAATCTTTAATTTCAAGCTTTTTTATTAATCTCATTCTTCCTTTCTTGTTAATTTATGTTTGAGTTGATTAATCTTGTTAGCTTATTTGTGTTAATTACTTATTTGATTGTGTTGCTTATTCTATGTTTTTATTACTTTTTATGTGGTTGATTTTTATAGCTTATTGTGTTTATTGCTTATTTTATGTTTGGCTTATTTTTTATTTGAGTAGATTTGGTAGCTTAATGTTTTTAAAATAGAGTTTATTTATTTAGCTTAACTAGTACCTTTTAGAGTTTTTATTATTGTCTTGTTTGGATTATTTCTTAGATTAATTTTACTTATTTTGGCTTATATTTGTTCCCTGCTTTTTAGGATCTAGATCGAGTCTTTGTTTGTTGCGTATAGTCCACTTTCGGAAAAGGGTTTTCCCCTTTTCCCGAAAGTCAGTTTTTTTTAGTTTTTCCCGAAAGTCAATTGTTAGTTTAGCAAACTCAAAGTATCCGAAAGTCATTATTTTTTCCCCGCCATAAATAGGATTCCGAAACTCAATTTGTTTTTTTAATTATTACGAAACTCATAAATTTGCCATTTTATCCGAAAGTCGCTTTTATCAAAGTTGCAAAACTCAAATATTAAATAAAGGTTGTGAAAGTGGGCTTCAACAAAACTGCCAAACTGACATTCAAAAAATAAACATACGAAAGTAGGCTTCAACAAAAGTGCCAAAGTGACATTCATAAAATAAATTCCGAAAGTGACATAAAGCAATTATTGCGAAAGTCAATTTACAATTTTCCCGAAAGTTGTTCATTAGATTTATTCCGAAACTCGTTTTAGTAATATATTATCCGAAAGTCATTTTTAGTTTTTTATCCGAAAGTCATTTTTAGTTTTTTATTCGAAAGTCATTTTAGTTTTATTTTTCCTAAAAGTTTTACTTCTAGTTTATCCGAAAGTTTTAAGTTTTATTTTCTGCCTATGTTTAATATTTGTCTCGTTTATTTTTATTTTTAATTTTTAGTTGAAAGTTTTGACTTTTATTTTTATTTTATATTTCGACTTTTATATTTTTATTTTATCTCGACATTTATTATTTTTATATCCCAAATTCTTTTCTTTCATTTTTCTTTATTACTTTTTAATAAGTTTTCATTCGTTTATTTTCTTTATTATTTGTCATTTGTCTTTAGTTTATTTTTAATATTTTTCGCATTTTACTTTTTAAATAGAAATAGATAACCAAATTTCTTTTTATTAACCAAAAACGACTAAGTCCAATTTAACCAAAGATCAATTCGATTAGACACCACGAGAACAATTTTTCTTATATTAAAAAATAAAGTTATTAACAACCCGTAAAATTGAACTCATTATTAATCCAAAGAATAAAAAAAATTATCGCTGCAACTCTTTTTTCTTTTATTTATTAACACGCTGTAAATCATAAACATGAAGATATCCAAAACTAACAAGTTATATTATCACTGATAATATGTACGGCGGACTATTTGAAAATTTTATTGGTTATATAGAATTTTACATGTTACGTGTTAGAATTAATTACTGTGAATAATTACTGTGCTATCTGAATACCGATATTAACTCTAATTAAAGGCCATCCAACTAAAAGATTATGTGTTTTATCTGTGTTACGTGAAATGAATTACTTTTAAGTTTATAGGTCATATGTGTGTGAATAATAGTTTATTTTAATAGTTTACATAAATTATCGAATTCACCGTTAATTATTAATAGAAAGTTATATAAACGTTTTCAACTCACGGTTTCTTCAAAACTATATATGATGGTCTATAACAAGTCTATATATCATATATTTGTCACTTTTAAATTATTTTCGAGGTATCAAATAAATTACTGAGGTAATCACATTTTATTTATTATTTAATCATAAAATATCGTTTTTATGTCTAAACGATCACGAAAACATCTAAATTAATTTTATCAACTTCAAACTAATAAAACTAATTTTTTAAATTCATAATTAATTATAGGATCTTAATTAACTTATTAAATGACTAGAAATAAGCCCGTAATTAACTTTAAAAGCCTGTAACTAGTTTTAAAAGCCCATAAACCAAAAATAAACCCAAGTAAAAGCACTTAAACCCAAATTAGCCCATCTTAATCACTAGTTAGTGAAAAATTCGTGGCCTTAGGTCATTGAAATCTTTAGGTTGATTTAAATTAACAATAAAATAGGTTTTATATACTTAGATAATTAGGAAACCAACTAGGATTAGGAAACTACTAGTAATACATTTTATCTAGTTGCCAAAATTAATTATATACAATCCTTATAGCAAAATACACGGTTCATACTCCATACCATTATACCATGACCCCATTTATCGTCAAAAATCCTCAGTTTTGCTATCTCTTTCAATAGTTCTTCCATGGCAGCCATGAATCATGATTTCCAAAATGTGGTGATAGGATTCAAGCACAATATAAATAGGTATCTCTTAACCAAGATTGAATCACCACAAAACCAAATCAAACTCCTCTTATTGTGCTTTTTTTCTGCCATGAGCCAATCACCACCGTAAACCACCATCACCACCATCATTGGTACTCCTAAATACTCTTAAGCATCACCCTTAAACACCCTCTAAACAGCCCTCAATGTTTGTACCTTTAAATGCCTAAAAACGAAACCATAGCTTAATCGAATTAGGGTTTTCTATAACACCCTATATTCGGATTTTGTGGTCTTTATGTTACTCATGTTCAAATCCTTTCCAACACTCTTTGATATCATCCCTGGTCTTCCAAGTGATCACAAGACAAGTCATTAAGTTGCCTTAGTATTCGTATTCGTGTGATGAAAGTTGAAACCTAGTCGAGACCAAATTAGGGCATCCTAGGGCGTAAACATGATCAAACCACCAATACATTGTAAGTAATGTGTTACCTAGTGTTGACCAGCTTATTATTCATGTTAAACCTCAACTTAGTGGTGTTAGCCTCAAAATATTGAGTCAAACAAGAATGATCGGTCATAGGTTTATTATGTATCGTATTTTAGAACGTTGTAATAGGTAGTAGGTTAGTCGTGCGGGCTCAACTTTAACCTAAAGTTCATTCATAATTAACTAAAGCCTAAAGGAAAGCCCGTCCCATGTAGTATAGTCCATTCAAGCCCACATGTAGGGGGACTATAAATACCCTTCCTAGAATGTTAGGAAGGGTGGTGGTTCATTTTATTCTCTCTCACTTAATCTAATATTCACCTTGTTCTAACCAATTCTCTCTTTTTTCTCTCTCTAATTTCTCTCTCTAGAATTCATCTTCTTCATCTATTCTCTTACTTTAATTTATGTTCTATTATCTAAATTTATGGGACAACAATTGGTATCAATCTCCACGGGGTAGATTTGTGATTGGTTGTTGTTATTGTATTTGATTCGAATGATTTAATCCATAAATCATCTCGGATTCAAACAAATCTTAATACCAAAACGACCACATTAAAAGAAAATATGCTTGAATTTGAATGATTAATTCGTTCTTAAATGTTTGATGATTTAAAATATGTTGAGTCTATTGAGAAAGAAATTGACGATCTTCAAATGGACAAGTCCGTTTTTTCTGATGAATATCGATGAATATTTTGATGTGTTACTCTTCAATCTTGTGCTGATATCGATGAATATTCTGATGTTGCATGCAAATATCTTGATAAAATCAAAGAATGTGAGCGTCTTGAACTTGAGCTTTCGAAACGTAAAGAAAATGTTGATAAAAAGGCTTTTGAGTTACTTCAACACAAAACTGATTTCCTTCAAAAACATTGTCATTCTCTTGAACTTGCTTTCCAAAAAGACCTTAGTAGTTTTCCACATGATAATAACTTGCAAGAAAAACTTTTCAAAACGTTTCGAGAAATGAATGAACAGAATTTGGAAATTAAAGGGTTGAAAGCTAAGTTACAAGACAAGGAAATAGCAATAGCAGAGTTGAAGAAACTCGTTGCTAAGATGGGTGGGAAAATTGTGGAACCTAGTGTTAAGAGACCTGTTGTAAGACAACCCAACACGCACAAAGTGACTAGAAACTCTGTCTTGGGAAAACCATCTGTTTTCTCTAATTCTGCATTTGCAAAACCTGCGTTTGCCCCCAAGACGGATGGGAAGGATAGGTTACCACAGAATACTCCCAAAACACATATTCGATCACCAAGCATTAAGAACACAAATGTGATTAAACCAGGGATGTATAGATTCGCCATTAAATCCACACACAACAAAGAAAGTCAATCACCTCAGACTTCTAGAAACACTAATAGCTGTGTGTCTTTTACTACAGGAGTAATCCCCACTGATAGTGTTAGCCGGCCTCAGCTTAAGAGCACTCGAATAAATGAAAAGGTTTGGCAAAAAAAAAGTCAAGGGAATATGAAGACAGTAGAAGACCACCCTAGGATTTTCAATGTTTCTAAGAATAAAACGTCTGTAATCGCGTGTAATGATGATTTGAATGATTCAACTTTGAATGCTTTGAATGTTAAGTTTGTTTGTGTGAAATGTGGAAAGTGTGCTAATGCTAATCATGCTATGTGTGTTTTGAATAATGTCAAAGGCGTAGATACTAGAACTACGAAGCAAACTGCGATGCCTATTAGTGTTAGAAAACCCAAACGAAAAGTGAACCATTCTGGTGTAACCCACCCTGAGAAAAGTATTGCATCAGACTCCACCACTAAGACCACTAGAAGTAGAATTAGGGAATTATATGAGTCTGCTAGCAAGTCGTGGAAATGGTGGTTTGCTAATCAATGTCCTCCGGGATATAAATGGATGCCTAAAGTTAGGACAGAAAATGTGACAACGAGTGTTAGTATGCCTTTAAATGTTGCTAAGGAAACTAATGATTCTACAATCACAACTAATGTGGTATCCAATTTAGAAAATGCTCCATCGTGTTCTAACTCTTCTGCAGGTAATACAAATAATTCTCTTCATACTGGACTCTGGATGCACGAAGCAAATGATGGGGAATCTCAAGCTTCTAATTAACTTCGTGGAGAAGTTCCTGGGTACGGTCCGATTCAGAAATGATCAATTTGCACCGATCCTAGGATATGGAGATTTGGTTCAGGGGAATATTATGATCAAAAGGGTATACTACGTCTAAGGGCTCAATCACAATCTTTTCTCGGTTTGTCAATTCTGTGATGCGGATTTGGAGGTTGCTTTTAGGAAGAAGACATGTTTTGTTCGTGATTATGATGGGAATGATTTACTTACCGGTACACGGGGTACTGGTCTCTACACTATTTCACTTCAAGATACAACTTCATCAACTCCAATTTGCTTCATGGCTAAAGCTTCAACGACACAGTTATGGTTATGGCATCAACGTTTATCTCATCTCAATTTTGATACCATCAACTTGCTTTCTAAGAAAGATATTGTGAGAGGCCTTCCAAGTTTGAAATTCATCCAGGATCATCTTTGTTCTTCTTGTGAACTTTGCAAAGCTAAACGAAGTAGCTTCAAAACAAAGACCACACCAAGCTCTAAATGACGGTTAGATCTTCTCCATATGGATCTGTGTGGTCCCATGCGTGTTCAAAGTATCAATGGGAAGAAATATATTCTGGTAATTGTCGATGATTACTCAAGGTACACATGGACTCACTTCTTGAGGTCCAAGGATGAAACACCCAAAGTTCTCATCAGCTTCCTTAAACGGATACAACGTGGTCTTCAAGCTCAAGTTAAGGTGGTTCGTACTGACAGAGGTACATAGTTTTTGAATTCAAATCTGAGAAACTATTTCGAAGCCGAAGGAATTGAACATGAAACATCTATTGCTCGAACACCCGAAAAAACGGCATTGTTGAAAGACGAAACCGTACTTTGGTTGAAGCTGCTCGAACATTATTATCCGCCTCAAAACTACCACTATATTTTTGGGCCGAAGCCGTGTCAACCGCATGCTACACACAAAACCGCTCCTTAATTATCCCAAGACACGAAAAGATACCATATCACATAATTCATGATCGAAAACCTAAACTCAAACACCTTCACGTTTTTTGATGTACGTGCTACATTATTCGAGATGGTGAAAATCTGGACAAGATGAAAGAGAAAGGTGATGCATGCATTCTAGTGGGATATGCAACTCAGTCTAAGGGATATAGAGTGTACAACAAGAGAACAAAATTGATAGTCGAGACTATTCATATCAGATTTGATGAATTACAAGAAATGTCACTTGAACAAAGCAGTTTAAGTCCCGATCCACAACGACAAACGACTTCAGTTCACAACCGCACAGAACTCAGAAATCAAGACCACAACAATGAACCGTCAAGTTCAAAGTTGGTTCCTGAACATGTTCCCAGAGCAAATATGACAGTGGACACGACACTTGAAGAGTTGGAAATGTTATATGGACCAATGTATGATGAATATTTCACGGGGGAGAAACATGTTGTATCGAAGTCTTCCGTTGTCACTCATGATAAGAATGATGATACCGATCATCGTCAACAAAAGGATACAACTTCATCTACTTCAACACGGGTTGCTGCAGATTTACCTCCTCAGAATATCACATCAACAATCTCTCCTACAACATCCACAACTACTGTCATTGCTCCAGAGAACACTAATCAAGTAGACAATGCATTATCTGACGAAGAAGAATTTATCAACCCATTCAGTACACCAGTACACGAAACTGGAGAGTCTTCTACTCGCCATGTTGATCCGTCAAATATGCACACATTCTACCAACGACATCCTTCAACACATCATTGGACCCGAGATCATCCTTTGGTTCAAGTAATTGGAAACCCTTCACAGCCCGTTCATACAAGACGACAGCTTAACACCGATGGCGATGTTTGTATGTTCGCACTCGCCGTGAGCTCAGCTGAACCGAAAAACATCAAAGAAGCCATGGCTGATCATGCTTGGATTGAATCGATGACGGATGAACTTCAACAATTTGAAAGACTTAAAGTCTGGGAACTTGTTGACAGACCATACGATGTAATACCATTAAATCTTCGATGGATCTGGAAAAACAAGATGGATGAAGAGAACACGATCATCAAGAATAAATCTAGGCTAGTAGCTAAAGGGTATGGTCAAAAAGAGGGTATTGATTTTGAAGAATCATTTGCACCAGTAGCTCGAATGGAAGCGGTCAGGATTTTCCTTGCTTATGCTGCACACAAGGGATTCATCGTCTATCAAATGGACGTAAAGACGGCGTTTTTTAACGGTCCTTTGAAGGAAGAAGTCTATGTCACGCAACCGGAAGGATTCGCCAATCCTCATTATCCTGACAAGGTGTATCGTCTCCACAAAGCACTTTATGGACTCAAGCAAGCTCCAAGGGCGTGGTACGACGAGCTCTCGAAATTTCTGGTCTCCAAAGGTTTCTCAAAAGGTTCCATTGATCTAACTTTGTTCACTTATAAATATGGGGATGACATTTTGCTTGTGCAGATCTATGTTGATGACATTATTTTTGGGTCTACAAACCCAAAACTTTCAAAATGGTTTGAAAAAGTCATGCACAGCAAATTTGAAATTTCAATGATGGGCGAACTAAAATTCTTTCTAGGAATTCAGTTCACCAATCCCCAAGTGTTATCTTTATTAACCAAGCTAAGTGTTGTCAAGAGATAATCAAAAAGCATGGTATGACTTCATGTGACCCCGTTGGGACACCATTATCAACCACATCCCTAGATGCTGATTTGGAGGGAGATGCCATAGATCAAACGAAATATCGTTCAATGATCGGCTCCCTCATGTACTTAACAGCAAGCAGACCAGATATATCACATGCTACGTGTTACTGTGCACGATATCAAGCACGACCCACTGAAAAGCACCTCAAGGAGGTTAAACGGATCTTTCGGTACCTAAAGAATACCATTCATTTGGGACTCTAGTATCCGAGGGAAACCGGTTTCTTTCTAACGGCCTATTCATATTCTGATCACGCAGGGTGTCTTGATACACGTAAAAGTACTTCTGGTGGTGCAAAAATTCTAGGTCAAGATAAGCTTGTGGGATGGTCTTCCAAGAAGCAGGATTGCACGTCACTGTCATCAGCTGAAGCGAAGTATGTGTCTCTATCTGCATGTTGTGCTCAAGTTCTATGGATGAGAACACAACTCATGGATTATGGCTTCCACTTTGATAAAGTACCTATGTACTGTGACTCAAAGTCCGCCATAGCCATCTCCTGCAATCCGGTACAACATTCCCGCACGAAGCACATTGATGTCAGATATCACTTCATTAAGGAACAAGTTGAAAAGGGTATTGTTGAACTATACTTTGTTGGAACTGATTACCAATTAGCTGACTTGTTTACAAAAGCTCTTTCGAAAGAGAGGTTTGCGTATCTAGTTAGGCAAATTGGTATGAGATGTTTGACTCCAGCAGAACTGGAGATTCTGGCAAAGAAGCTTGCTTGATTCATCTATCAAACATCTACCTGTAAATATCTTTGAAAAAGCAAAATACAAAAAATATAAAACATATATAAATAAAACACAAAATTAAAAATATTTGAAAATCCAAAAATATTCTTCTCGACGTGTCTTTCAGTATCGATAATATGGACGTACCTAGAAATGTCGCTCAATAACGACACGGGTATGTACATAAAGCTCGAATGAAAGTTGTAAATATTTTTCAAAACATGTCATTTCTTCTTTTAATAAAGGAAATTGTCTATTTTGGACAATATTTCCAAACAACGGGTAGAGAAATCTATCTTGGGTTGAGCTTGTCACAAAACATTCAACGTTTTGAGCTTAATACCATGGCTTGTAATCACTTTCAGATTACAACCCGGTTATATATTCACGGGGGAGTGTACGCTTTAGTTCCCTTACCCTCAGCAAAAGAAGAGAAATCTTCTTACACTTGAGTGGATTCGTCAAGACATTCAAAGTCTATGAACTCAAGTTTATGCTTTTAAAAAACCAGTTCTTCAACAATTTGGAATTTTGAGATGTTTGTTTTTCAAAAAGCGTTGAACACAATTTTTTCAAGAATTTTTTCAATGATATTCAAAATCTTTCAAAAATTGTGTGTTCAACAACTCCTATCCTCAAAAAGCGAAATGTGGATCACATCCTTCTAATGACAATTCAATTGGATCAATTTTTGAGGGAGAGTTTTCAAAATCAAAGTTTTAATGTTGTTGGATATATTATGTCACGACAATGTTTTATGTATCCAACACATTGTGTGCTCATATCATTTGGTATCATTTACATAAAAAGCTTTGATGTTCGTGAGCACATTCTTCAATGACAATTTTTATGAATTCATGAACATGTAGTGTGCGAGTACAATTTTTTCAAGATTTTTTCAATAATTATTCAAAATCTCTCAAAAATTCTGTGCTCGACACTACATAAAATGTTCCAATAATTCATGCTAAGTGTGACACATTTTTCTCCCGAAAGTTTTCATGACAATTTTCAAAATATATTTTAAACAAATTTGGTATCTCTAATATCAAACGATTTTATATATTAGAGATAGGGGAGAAAATGTGATTAAAATGTGATCTAAAGACTCAAGCACTCATGGTTACGATCAAAAACCCACAACATCTTTAATCCATGACGTTATTGGTGTCAAAAGGGTGGTTAGGTTTAAGTCCTATGATCCAACCAGAACCGGAGGGATCTTCCCAGGGACAATCCAATAGATTATTAGAGGTCCTTAGAAAAGATGGAGTAGAATGTGAACGTAGCTGAATGTCGACTAAGTATTGATGCTAGCACTGAAACAATCACAAAAAGGTGCTAGTAATGATGTCTTGGTAAGCATTGAAGGGGTTGAAGAATGAAAAAGAAATGTAAGGATAAAGGGTGTAAAGAAAGAAGCCCTCCATACAACTTAGGCAGAAACCGGGTCAACCCAGTGATGTAATGCACAATCCCTTACCTAGCTACTCAAGCTTCTCTCAAAAGAAGTTTGTTTTATTGTCACGGAGAACAACATGACTTCTATTGACTTTCTCACTCTGAGTTAGTTAATATTGAATAGGTGGCATCTGCTCTAGCCTCCGACCATTAAAACTGCACTAATTGAGTCTAGAGCCAAGAGATCAATCAAATCTCGTTAGGACACACGGATGACGATCAAGAGAGTCCTACGCTATATCCTTGTGATATTGCTAGAACACTCAGAGTGATACTATTTAGTGTTCACAATGATCAGTGGAAATCCTTCCAGTGTTAACATCAAACAGCACTGCGATAGGTCATATGTAAGATTCTTCATGAATTGAACATATGTAAAACTGAAAAGCAACAGTGGTTTGATTCTGAATTGATTCAAACTCGTTTCAGGTTTCTACGCAATATGTTTATGGTCTTGCCAGAACATTCAGAGTGATATTTATTAATATTCACAGTGACGAATGGAAATCCTTCTAGCGTCAACATCAAACAGCGTTAAGGTAGGTGACTTACGAGATTCTTTATGGATCAAGCTTGTGTCAAATGGAAAGCAACAATGGTAAGATTCTTTAAGAATCAAACTTGTTCCAGGAATTTGAATTGACGACTTTAATCAAGCGGGTATATATCCAATTGATTCACTCTTTATGTTCACAGTCTTGCTTTGAGACGGTCGAGTAAAGAGAACGGCTAGTACAGCCGCGAAACCCTATCAAGGAGATTCTTAAGTGAATCTACCTATCACAGGTACGATATTTAATATCGTATAACGGTCTTCACCGACCGGAGTGTCACACCCCACTATGGCAGAATATAGGGCGCGACGTATGGATATCATCACAACAATAGCGTGTCTATAGAGAGAACTATATGAACTAGAAATGTCATAAAAGGTGACACAAATGTCATGACAATATCTAAACAATGCAGGAGTCTGGGTAAGTAGATAAAAGTCCCACCTCTTACCAAAGACAAACAAATAAAACAAACATCAACATAAAGGTACTCGTAGTATCACTTATTCAATCAAACAAAAGAATCTATGAAGGAACAGGGATCTCCTTCTAAATGCATTCCTACGTGACTCCAATCCTAGCCACTTATGTTCTCAAGCTTAACCACGTTAACACTTGAAAGAGACACTAAAACACGTCAACAATAATGTTGGTGAGAGTCATAGGTTTAGACTCCAACACCAAAATCAAGTTATGAGCTGTGAATAATAACCATCAACCAAAGAACATATGGACAAGATGCTACAATTATGTATTAACAACTAACATTCAAGATTAACCATTGAACAAAAATCAAGTTATGAGCTGTGAATAATAACCTAGCCTTACCAATCAGCATGGTCTCATAGGCGCCCATACACCTATGAACCAATCCCAAGGCCCCGCCTTGTCAACATCCCTTTGGTACCAACTCAAACCACAATAACTGAGACGGTACGTGTCCCCCGATCCAAATCATGAACACAATCAAGAATCACATAGCAGTTAATCACATAAGTGTACACACAAGTCCATCGCAAACAATAAAAACATTCACAACAATAGTTACAAAACCATACAGTGTCTCTTCCATCCCATCTAGAAGTAAAAAACATAAAAAGATATGGGACTATGAAACTCACCTAATTGAGCTTCTCCAACAATCCACGCACTAGCAAAAAGCTAACAAACAAATGCACCCAATCAATACATGAACCAAATAATAAAATGATTCATCAACCTATGATGGATATCTAACATTATCCCATATATATACCCCGTTTATATGCTCTAAGCATTCCATTTCCCGTCCCTAACAAGTCCTTAACTTAGTTAAACTTGATACCTATCCCATTTACTTTCCTCCCAAAACAGTCCTGGTTTTTAGTCATCAAACTATTAGCGAAACGCCAACCTAACCAAACCCATGCTCTCTGTAAAAGAAACCCTATTCCCTTACATGTTTTAGCTAACTCCTCCCTTTTGATTCAACCTTAAAGCTACTGTTAAGGCCTCGATATATATATATATATATATATATCTTTACATTATATATAAGAGGAGGGATTTGCCACGTCATCTATCAGGGAACTAATCCTACGTGTCAAACGGGCTTAGAAACTGGGCTTACCAATTCCCGAACATTATCACTTGCTTAAAATAAAATTCATATAATCATGACTATCACCCATGAAAACAACCCAACCCAACCCCTATCGATTATCAAGTATCGTGATTAGCGATAAAACACAGTTTCATCGCTAACCCTAATTTTTTCTCTAGCCTTCGGGAACAAAGCAATACCGATGGATTATAATGAAAAAAAGGTTTGATTTGTTTTTGTGTTTTTGTTTATCTGTATGAATCAACAATGAATATTTGAAAATCCCAATCAATGTATTCTCTCATTTATGCGCTTCCAATCTAATTAAATTTTTATTTTTTTGTCAACTGATGCAGCAAACAAGTTGGAATCTTTGTGGGAACAAATAAGATTGTGCTTATATTAATAACAGCTCCTTCAATTTTGCCAAAATTATCCGGATTAAATTAGATCTTCTTATAAATCTCGAATCGGATTATATTCGAAGTAAGTAAATCATGTATTTATTTAAATTGATATGATCTTATCACAATATATTCAGTTTTGATAATAACAAATACGTTATTTAGGATTATTGTTTTCATTGTTTCTACTGTTTTTTATGTTTATGGGTCACGCAGGTTTATATTAGGGCAATCCATGGACCAAAAAGATGAAAAAGACTAACAACTCAATTCGTTTTTTTATCATAAGCGGCAAGAACAATTCTAACTAAAAGTGTATCATAAGCGGTATGAGCATATGCGGTCTTCTTTTTGAATTAGGTTCTAATTGCAGATCTTAGTGTAGAAGCTAGAAAGGATTTTCTTGCTATTTGTGAAGATGCAAAAGACCCATTGATATATTGATAACTGATTTTATGATTTTATACTAATTTTTTGTAGGAATTTTACAGATGAAAAAGAACTCGAGGAATTTTATAGATGGCTCCAAAACCCACATCCGCTACCTACAAAGTTTAGTTTTTGTGACATACTGAGTGTGTTGTGAGTTTCTTATTCCTATCAATGATCAATATTTCACTTATAAATAAGGTTGTGTATCTTGCTTTAAAGTACAATAATTATAAAAAAATATCAGTTTATTAGTGTAAGCTCTTATTTCATATGTATTATCTAATCGGTCTTTGGTTGTTTGATTGTCTAGATTCACAAGGGTCTTACAATTTCATTACGCTTTCACCACATTGGCTTCTGTCGAAACCCAGGGACGATAAGACTGGAATTGTATCTTGAGGTGCGTGACCAAGTTGAATCATACAGTCTGACCTATTAATTTCTTTCTATACTTCACAAAGTTAAAGATTTTTAGCTTATAATGTTCTTGCTATTATACTCACAAGTGATTCACAAAATTCCTCTTCCTATCGTCAGGGTACTGTGAAGTCACAAGCAAAGAATGACGAGGCTCTTGATGTCATGATCCGGTTCTTGAGGGCATATGGAACTAAAAATGGGGCCCTGATTGCAAGGAAACAGATGGTCTGTGTGACAAGTGGACTGATTTAGGGAAGGATGAGTTACTGACCATCCTTGACCACCTGTAAAGCTGATCATGGCAAATCCTCCAACATATGGGTGAGTCCCACTCTCTGCTGCTCTCATTTATATCAGTACATTTTTAATGAAGTGAACACATCTGTCTTTTATTACAGTAATTTTTTAAATGGTGTCATTTAGTCAATTATATTTATGTCATTTATAAATATGTAATTTATAGTAATTTTTTAGTTGTTAGGCTACAACCGTAGAAATAGGGATGTGGCAGTGTTGAGGTATGTGTTAGGTAGTCGTACACCCTTTTGTAGTATCTTGCATATGTGGAGCTGCTGTTGTTGCTGTGACACACTTGGCTGTTATGGACATTTTTCTGATTTGTGAAAAGATACTACATATAATTGTTTTCCCTGACTGTTTATCCTATTGTTCTACGTGTGTTCGTCTTTATTTGAGGTGATAAGACGTTTTTTGGATCATGCTTTGTTGATGGCACAAATTTTTTTTGATGTAAAATTTAGTGTTGATGCTTGTATGTGTAAGGAATGAGTTACCTCTTTAACCATTAGACTTTCCTATTTGTAACTTCCAAACACTTTAATCGAATAACTACATTTAAAGCACGATACCAAGTGTCTTGCACTTTTTGTTGAAAATTGTTTGTTCCTGCGAAGCGTAGACTTTTCTAGCAATTCTGCTAAAAACTTCTAAAACATATGACTTTAAATCAGTACATGGTAAATGCTTATTTGAAAGTACCTGCAAATTTACAATGCTGCAAGCATAGGCTAACAAAGTAAAAACATGCAACCCCAAACACCCATAAACTTCATATTTTATCTTAAAATAATCTATATAAACTAACTTTTTTGTGCATATTCAAATTGCATTGAAGCCACGAATTAGTTATGGGTATCTGTAGCAAGAATGTTCTCCCGTCCCTTTCCTGATCCAAGATATGAGAACTGAAGGTGTGAATTTTTAAAGATCCCTAACGTTGGGTTTTATGTTCTTGTGTTCAGCTTTTTACTCCTGTTTTTGACATTTCTTGCTGCTACATCTCTATTTTCGCACTATGCGTCTAAAGCGGCCAAGGCATATTCGGATACATAAATAATACAGTTATGTGTTCTATATATTACTTGAACTTCTGTAATATGACTGATGCGATTTCAGATTCGGATTCCAAACCTTAAATTATGTAGAAAATCAGATATATAATGTGAAGAGTACGTGAATGTTTTCTAATGAAACAAAAGACAATAACACGGTGTACGGTCCGTGTGCTAGGATGAAAAGAATGGATTGTTGGAACAGGGCTTTGTCCTACAAAAGAATAAGTTCAGTCTTCGAATAAGAACCTTCTAACCTGAAACGGTATGTGATTTATTAGGAGGCTAGATGATTGTGGTTGTAGCAGAAGCTGCAGTATGAAACTTATGCAAGGTGCAATTTAAATTAGTATGCTTCTTTATGTTCATTTATTGTTGTTCTTTCTGTGCATGTTGTTTTCGGTTGTGTAGTTTTGGACTAAGGTAGCAATAGCGATCCTCAAGATGATGACATCATGGTGTGGTTGACTTAATGATCATTGCTATCACTGTATATGAATTATGATTAGTTCAATTCCTTAAATTAGTGTAAATTTGCAAGTTTTATACTTTACTACTCTGTAATTTTTCGTGGTGGAATTTATTGGTGAATCACTTTTGTTTGTCGTTGTGTAGGCGATTCTATAGCTCATACATCACCCTTTTCCAAGTCGATAGTCCGGCAACACCAAGAAAAACAATAAATCTTTACATCCTGAGAAGAAAAAGAATTAAAACTGTAATACAAGTACATTTAAAAAACTTAAATTCTGCAACTCATGTAGTTGACTATAATAATGGTATATTTACTTGGCGAATGTGGGATTGTGTATCCACCTATGGTGCGATCTTTACATGGCGAATATGGGAGTAGGAGGGAAATGATATAAGACAGTTGGGAAACTATTGGTCTACCCCTGGCCTTTACCTCTTAATCCAATGAATTTTTCACCCAGTGATGAAGTTGTGCAGGTACCTCTTAACTCTCTTTTTCTTCATTTTGCTCAGAAAATACCATGTTTTTAGCTATTGTACATCTATACATGCCACCCTTGAAGTTATGGCTTCCTGTTACAATCATTATGTAGCCAAGACACTCAAAATAAAATAGTTGAATTCCTTATTTACAAAATCCATGCAGCTCCACAAGATTCGGGTGTTGCAATGTAGAAATCGCGCCTAATATATTCAAGAAGAACTCCTTATTTTATTGCTTTGATTTAGAAGGAAGTTGTTTAACACCTACTAAGAATCTAAGATAATATCAGGTTTTATAGCTTTTGTTTGTCACTCAAAAAGCAAGCAGTCACTTATATAAGATGATAAAGATGTGATTATGTTTGTTTCTATAGGGATTTGGAATCTTTGCCACCTCTTCAAGATAAAGTGCTTGTAGCTGCACTATAGACCATGATTAATAGTTCTCAAAAATAAAAAGGAAAATCAGGTTCAAAATCTATCTCTATATATGTCTTTTTCGTGACTAATATAGGTGGTAATATCGACGGGTAAATTTATCTATGTTGGCACAGGTCATAAGGTGTCCCTAGAGCACTTGCTAATATACTTTAGGGATTTAGATCATGGATAGAAAGTAACGACATCAACTTTGATGATGATTTTCAATCAGGTTCTGTGTTTACTTTTGTGGTTATTAATTTAAATATCTTGATAATATCAAGCCTTAATTAGTTATAACTGATGGTGATGCCAGGCAGTGTTCGTGTTTCACATCCGTGGAAAGAAGAGGACTTGGGAAGCTTCCAAAACCTCATGGAAGTAAAAAAAAGGTAAAAGAAAGTCATATGATTGCTAGAAGACACATGCGTCTCTTTCACTATGTGCATATTGTTACCTCCGTTTCCTTCTTACACGCTCTCTTTGACTATTGAGGTTGAATTGACTATATTTCAGTAATTGCTTTGCAAAAGGGATTCGAGAGTATTTTAGATGTTCTCTTTTATAATTGGTTGGAATTCTAAATTCTCTGTTATTTACTCTTTTCACTTGGGCATCTTCTTGAATGTAAACCTGAAGAAGCAGTTGCACTAATCAAAATTATTACCCAGGTTTTTAGGTTTAGATATATGAGTAAACAAATTTGTTTAATGTGTCTTTTAAATTATTATAAATGTGGCTTTTGTGTAAACTGCTTACCCCGGTAAATGGAATATAAATGTCACTTTAATATGTTAGTATATTTGATTACAGACATTACCAGTGATCGAGAAGCTGGCCAGCGAATGGCTATTAGAAGTGTCAAAAAGATGAAAACAAAGTGTTAAGACATATGAATTGATGAGAAAGAAAAGCCTCTCAACAAAAATCCCGACTGACTTTCGGCGGTACACATTGAGGTCGTCCTACAACACACTTGAGCATGTAGTTGTCTCATCCATGATAGTCTGCGAGCCATGGCTTCTCGCTGCGAACTCAAATAAAGGAGACTGCACATGGAAGCTACTAAATTAGAAGTCGGTATCTGGTATTCATTCTCTTATAAATATATTTTTAGTTTGTCCCTATACGTCTTATACCACAATATCTGTTGCGGACACTCTTATGGCGCAGCTTAAAATGGCTCACAAAATGATTTGGAAGATACTCTTTGGGGGGGTTCTAAACATTTGGCAATAATTAATTACTCTAGCGCGTGGGATCGAATAAACTCCTAGAGGTGAAAAATCAGACCTATTTACTTATGAATGCTTCAATTGGGTTAGTTTCATCGCAAAAAAGGTTCACGCGTCAACATGTAAAGCGAACAGGGAAACAAATTAAACGGCCGAAAGTTCTTATTATGCATGCGACCTACTAAATGACTGAAACTGAAGAGAAAATTGTTATTTTAATAAGGTAACATAGTTTTGTAGTCACATTTGATAATTTAAAATATACTACTGTATATGATATGCCTTGATATATATCTTTTAATGCTTAGTTTTGTTCGTATTCAATAATAGTTTAATTTTTCTGCTTTGTGATTCAAATTATGTAAGCCCCATGACTATATCAAATACATGATAGGTCCGTCATCGTTTCTAAGGAGTATATTATGCTATACTTGCTGGGAAAAAAATTCCATTCATCCTTGTCGTGAACCTTCGAGTATACATTTTTCATAGCTGATCAAACATGTAATCTTTTTTTTGGGTAAAAATCACACATGTAATCTTATTTAGCCTAATGCGAGGAATATCCATAATATATGTAATGTTTGTGTGATTTCAAATTATTAACATGATCTGTTGGCGTTAATACTTTTTTACATTTTGATTGAAATAATATAATTGCAGGATCTAGCCTAAGTAACTTACAGGATCTAGCCTAAGTAACTTGCAGGATCTTGATTCACTAGACGTTGTATGGTAATTATCCCGCGACGCAATGGTGGTTCTGAGTGAGTCTTCGCTTAATATCTTTTTTGGTTATCTCTTATTTTGTTTAGTATCAGTTGTTTAGTATTCAATAATCTTGAGAGATACCGTTCAAAGAAAATCTTGAGAGATCATGAGTTTCCATGTTTAGTGCCCAGCTATAATAACATACGTCTTCACTTTGCCGAGATCATGTATACTAATGATAGGAATTATTGTAGCCTTTGGTGGTGTGTGTTAGATATCTACATTCAAGTGAGTTCTTTTGATCAAAATAATGGTTTTCATACTGGATATATCTAACTACAGTAACAATTAATAGAAGGTTGTAAGATGGTCGGATGGGTCATGGGTGTATTTAACGTTCCAGGTAGGGTTGATCCAGTGCAACTTTTTGTCAATCTTATTAAAACAATATATAGAGTGATAGTATAAGTCATTTAAAAAAACGATTTTAAAAGGTACATGCCTTTTAAAAGAATACCTTAGGTGATTGTTTATTCGTGTGATATACCCATTCCTCTTCTAGATAACTTTTTAACGTTCTGACCTTGAGATAAAAACTACCATATATATTTATTTATAATTAAAGTATGCGCATTTGTAAATAATTAGTTTCATTCAGCTTTGGTTGTTTGAGTATGCTTTTTTTGCATGATGGAAACGTCATTGTTAGCTCATTAACAATATCCATTATGGATATCTTAAACTAAATGTAACGTTACTTTTGAAGGTCATTTTTTGTGACAAAAATGCTAAATACATAAAATCAACAAACAAGCTTAGATAAAAAATGTATATTACATTTGAGTTTAAATCATATACTTCATTGATGCATTTATTTATTTTCGTTCTTAATGCATTGTATAAATATGTTGCTATATTTATATCTTATTTTTCTTAACTTAATTCTTAAAACGATATTCATAACGCTCGCCTGCCCGCCCATCGGAAACTTTATGTGTTGTTTTAAGTAGAATATTATTTGGCATTGCAACTTTTGTGAACATACTGATAAGGATTAGTGATGATAGTGGTATCTGTTTGTTTGTGTTACGTGGATCGTAGGTTTAAAATCGCAAACCAAAAAAATCAAACTAAACCGAAAACCGATTTTGAAAAAAACATGAACCAAAAACCGAACGAATAAAACAGAGAAAAACCTTCGTGTTTTCAACTCGAAATCAAACCGAGAAAAAGCAACATCAATACAAAACAAAAAATCAAACCGTTGGTCCACACGGTTCGTAAGTTCGGTTGGTTTTGCTCGGCCCCTAAAATAAATAATTGGGATAGCTAGAAAAGGCCTGTACTTGAAAGCAACATATTTTTTAAACTTCAATCATAATAAAAACATTTATGATAAGTTATGCATAGATTATAAGATGTATAATTTAATTCCTTCACCTTTTTCATGTTCAGTATTTATGTTATATTCAGAACTTATCTTGATTTATTTATGTGTACTAATTTATTAAGTGATCATTACAACACCCCTCATTCGAAGTTAAATGACAATTAGAAGTCATACCCGTCCATCGGACGGGTTTTGCCACTAGTATATATATATATATATATATATATATATATATATATATATATATATATATATATATATATATATATATATATATATATATATATACTAGTGGCAAAACCCGTCCGATGGACGGGTATGACTTCTGATTTTCGTTTTACATTTTTATTTTGTAAATATTTGTTTGTAATATTCTATTGACATGTATGACTTATGGTTGTTTTTATTTGATAGATATATGTTTTGCTAATTTTATTTTTAGTTTAGTTGTCTTTTTATGCATTATTAGTCGTGATTTTTTAAGAATAGCATTTGCTTTAGTTTTTTAAGCATTGAACCATAAGTAAAAAGAATTATGGCCCGCCCGATGAGTTGACTGATTTTATGAATAAAGTTAACTAAAGGTAAATAAGTTTTAAACATACCAATTTATTATTTGAATGCATTAATGACGTAAATAAATGATTTTTCACAAGATATGAGAAAATAAAGTTGATGACAGCAAAAAATTGTTTTCTTGGATTATTGAACAAATAAATCATTATAAAGATCTTAAAAATACGTTTATCGATATTTATGTTCGAGAAAATCACGTCGCAAATTTTAAATCGATTGGGTGGACATTTGAAATTTAGTTTGTTAAATCGTCTATTATAATGTCTTCAAGCGAAATAGTTATTTGATAAGAATAAAACATGCGCATTATTTCAAAACTCAAATGAGTCTTTTTCGTTGATACTACATAAAATCAAATAAGTGATGGGCTTCTTGGGTCGTAACTTGTGTAAAAGTTCACTCTACTTCCATAGTAACGAAGGTATTAAAATTCATGCTTCAGGGCCTGTTTGTTTAGTCTTTTTATTAAGTCCTGTAAAATTAAAGTGTCTGTAAAAATATATGTTGTCTGTTTGTAAACGGATATATGATTGTTTGTTTTGTGTGCTGAATATAGAGTCTGAATCAGAGAAGTTTACTATTTTGTCCTTTTAAATTAGTTAAGTGAAGGAGTTAGAGGGTAAATATGTAAAATAAAGATAATAAGTCATGACTTAATACAGAAAGCACCCTCCTGTTGGCTTTTTCCAGAAAGTCGTTAGTTTATTTTAAGCACAAAACAAACAAACTACTTATGACTTAATCCATATTCCTATTTTTAAATTAAGACTCTATAAGTCATTATCAAACACTACCTCAGTTTATGAAAGAAGCTACTAACTCCGTATTTGAATTTGCATTTTGGAACTTATTAAATAGGGGCCACATAGTTGTCCAAAATTTGGAGACAAAATATAAACTACAAACATGAAATAGGTTATTGAAGCCAATGTTTTGAAACCCGGTTTTTAATCGGCCTGGTCGAGTCACCGGGTCCGGGTCAACCCGGGTCGAACCAGGTCAACCCGGTATTTTTTTTTAAATTAGAATTTTAATAAAAAGCAAAAATTATATATAAAAAAACTTTCGTATATTATGCTGGTTTATTTCATAAACCGGTCAAAATGTGCACCTCTACAGCATATACTCCTTCCATAAATATATGTCCCAAGCACTTTACTAACAAATGCTTAATATAATGTTCAACTACCTTCCAAAATTGCTTTTGTTCAATAACTCCAACTACATCAGTAGGGATATATGCACACAACCAAAAAAATAACCAAGAGCTAAAAACCAGCAAAAAATAAGTAGCTGTAATGAATAAGGACTTTTATCTATTTCTATGAAAGGAATTAATATCAAGAACATGTTTATGAAAATGTAGTTACATATCACATATATTATTTTAGACCTTCTGAGGTTTAAAGTTGAAAACAGAGAACATTTGACTGGTATTCCGACTCCTTCAGAACCATTTGCTCACAGCTATCATTTCTAATAGCATCTTTGATTTAGAGTCTACACTCTACCAAAAGAAGCTCATGATATTTGTCACGACTTTTGGTTAATGTATCAAGAATGGGACCCACATCATACCCATATTGCCTTAGAGTTGCCCCAAGAAGTTTCACATATGAACGGGAATACTTAATTACAAACCAGAAAAGATGAGAACTGCTAGACTATATAATCGAAACAAATGACTGCACCAAAAAAAGGTACTGTCAGAAGAAAAATAAAAGTGCTTGCAGGCTTGCAGCATAGTGAAAACTTCAACTAATCTGGGATACTTGAGCTAAAATGAGCACTCTATTACTATAGAAAAACTGAACCGTCCAAACAATTTTTTTATGTTACGCAATGCACAAGAGTTACCAACAGGCTTAGAAATGAACATGAATAATTTTCAACATGTCACTGAATTGAGATAATGATGCTAGCTTCTTGAAGATCACTGCCCAACATTCATGCAAAACATGATCTATAGCCGTATTATCATCATGTGTAGTTTCTGTTTCTTTCTCTACCGATTCTTCTTCCTGGAAATTTTCCCATCCTTCATCCCAATCATCATTGCCCTAATCATTCCCTACGATAGGTGTTTCTTCTGGGGGTTTCATATCTTCTTTTACACCTATTGTAGCAAAACCACCTTCCAACTCTCGTAATACAGATATCAGAACGTCAACATGAGCCCGTGAAATCACGTACTCCGATAGCTTGAAGAAGCAAGATACTGCAGAATCGACGGTTGAAAGGGAGTGCTCTCGAGGATAGGTGAGATGTTTGACAGTAATTGTGATGATTTTTTAAGAGCAATTAAAGTATGCATAAACCTGTTTGGTGCATCTTCATTATTGGCTCCGATTTCGCAGTCCGGATTTACATTTCCAGTATTGTCCCACCCGTCCCACGGGAGGACGTTAACTTGAAGCTTGGTAGAAAATAAGGTTGAATTTGTACTTGAATATGGTACCAGATGCTTATCAATAATATCTAGAATGTCGCTGCAAATCTTGGAAAGCTCATCCTCAACCTTTTTGCGATAGCCCTTGATCATCAGATTGACGTAGCTCTAATTTCCTTTTGATTCCTCTTGTTTCAATAGATGATATGATACCGCAAGAGGCCCTCCTTGCCCCTATGAAATTCTTGTGTCCAACTGAAAGCAGGTTCTGCTCTTCGACAGTGAGTTCAACATCAAGTTTTGCAACGTTCTTCATACTTTCAACCATTTCTGCAATATCAAGTGAGTCATGATATGTCATAAGTATACACCTTTCAGTAGAGTCAATATATTAGCAAAATGATGTTTCCAGTTAGATGAAAATACTCAATATACTGATGGATAGACAAGTCGTAGCTGATGATAGTGAAACCAAAACAAAAAACTAACTAAACCAAAAAAAGACGATGTAGTTCTTTTGTCGGCTTCTGACCAAGATCAACATGACTTTAGGTAATAGTGCTATTTGGTTTCTTGTTTCTTGTGAACCATTAGTGATACAAATACACATAACTACACGAGGTAAAAACTATCTTGGATTCCTTTCAAATGATTGTCAAATGTCAGTATCTATACACACATGAAAATGTTATTAACCATCCAACGACTACACAGCTAGAAAGTCAAAGACTATCAAGTTCAGATATTTGTGCATCTAAACTTAAAAGAGACAATATTAGAAGTCTCATATGCTTTTATTTAATTAGCGCATGACCACAACGCCTTCCACTACACGTAACCTAGATATCCAATCTATTATAGATATCCAATAACAGTAGAACCTTAACGTACGTAGTTGATACACATTGTACAATTAGAATAGATTCCTATATATTTAACAACACTGCTAATACATTAGATCACTTTGCAAAAATCAATTTTTATTAAGATATTGCACATAACCTGACTACTTGTGGATCATATTAATAATAATGTACCAACTACAACAAAAAAGATCAGCGGGTAGAAATCTAACTTTTAGAAACTCTTACTCCAATCTCACAAGATACGATTCCTTAGTAGCGTAATGTAGCAACTGCAACAGAAAAGATCAGCTGGTTGAAGAAACTGAACAATTTACGTAATGGTTTGACCCAACCACTGATTTTTCATGATTGCATTGCTTTTTATAATTAATTACAGGTCTTTATTGCATGATTTATTTTATATATAGTTTATCTTATAATCATCTGATCTGGTATGTGGTACACTGATATAACAGCAATGGTGCACGTAGGAATTGTTTGGTGGTTGATAAACACCATCCCAAACATATGTCGGAGCCTTAATAACCCTGGGCAAGAGCAACATCTAAAGTTGTTGCAACTTTTGCCGAGCGGAGGGAGTTTGATAAAAGTTCTTATCACAAAGTAGTATTAGAATTTAATGAATACTAATATATAGATTTATATGCATCCAATAAAACTTTGAACCTTTTGTAGATGTAGAGAGAGCCGTTGCTACACACATCGATATACAAAATGATGCACCTCTTGAACCAGAAGTCAAATAACCTTATAAGCACATATAGTAACATATAATAACATTATTACCTGGACCGGGTGAGAAGCGGATTTTGATGTATATGTAGCCAAGTGATAGGCAAAGCATAGAAGTCAAATAACATACCTGTTGGTAAAGGATTGATAGACATTTTATTTGTTGTGTAGCTGAACACATCATAGGGAACATGAGAAAGACCTGCACGACGCTTAGGAGGACATGTAACACCCCCAAATTTATACAACTCAGTTCAGCGGAAGACTAGTTGGTGTTACGGGATAGCACATTACTCACATCATAGACAACGCTTAAAAATCGTGTCGTTTAATAATAAATCATTTCCATTCATAAATATCAAAGTTACATAGGTCCTAAGTCATTGTATTTAATACAAAGTTTTACAAGTATTTGAATGGAAAAATATTGTTTAAGTGCGGGCCATGAATTCTTGTTGTCTTCCCGAGAATTACCTTCAAGTACCTGAGATAAAACATGTTAAAAGAAAAGGTTAGCGATAACGCCGAGTGAATTCATAGAGTTTAATAAATTCCATCAATATAATTTTGGTATAAAATTAGTACCAAAAATCAATTCGTACAAATCATTGTAATAGGCCGTAAAATAGCCAAAATCATTTTATACAAATCTTTATAATAGGCCATAAAATAGCCAAAGTCATTTTACATAAATCCTTATCGAAAATCATAATATAGGCATTTGCCTTAAAAATTATTATACGAGCCAATGTCGTAAAAGCATCATACAATACGTCTTATGACGTTGTATGAAAATAATAACCGTTATATGAATATGGTTACGAAAACCAAAACACAAACATAATATCAATAGTATGACCCAGTATTGCTAGTCAGGCAATACATCGTAATTCGAAGCGTCTAATAGTATTTCGTTAGATTTTGGATTATTACAAGCCGCATGACATTGTTACCTTACTAAACCAACAACGGGTAGCTAACCCGATACCAATTTTGCCCATCTAAAGTAGCGTGTCGTCACAAAGGTCACGCTATTGAAATCTTCTCATACATAAATCCGCTTACCAATCAATGTGGCACGACGGGGATCAACCGTCAAGGCGCGAACTGGGGTGATCGTCCCCAAATAGTACTATTAAATGCATAAGCGTCTACCAACTCCCGGTAGTTCACAATTCATGCTAATGGGACTTTTAGTGACATAACCTAACTTTAATAATCCATTTTATTAAATCTATCGGGTTCATTAATCATTTATCGGGTCATACAATCGGGTCATTCAATCATTCGGGTCCAAAATCAATAAACAAACAATCGGGACAAATGGTGTCCAAACTTTTATAAAAACTAACATGTTATCTCCCTCGCGGGTTTATAAAGCATTTATAAAACATTTAAAAGAGTGCGAGGCTATGAACTCACGTTGATGTGGGAAGGCGGGTTGTCGGCAATTCGGATGTACGGTACGTGCTTCAATCACGGAAACCTAGACAAATAATACTCGGTCTTAGACTCATGTCCAATGACTTTATAAAAATAACAAGTATGTATACATATGATGATTATATATATACGATGATCAAGTGGGTTTACATATTCTCGTCTACTCATTTTAGTGTTATATGTCGATAACTTTTATGCTAGTTTACTAGTTTTGCCTATTTACGTGTTTTAAGTCCAATAAACTTATTATAAGTTCTTTAACTCTTATTAATCCTTTTCACACTTATATTATCAGTAGTTAAACTTTACAAGTTGGGCCCAAATGGGTTAATTCCAATAAGTTCTATTTACAAGTTTTTATCCTATTTAGTCCATTTATTAGTCCAATATGTTTAACTTGTTAATGTCCGTATGCCCTATAGTTCGGGTTTTATCGGTTTTTACTTGTTATACATGTCTATATATCAGTATATAAGTTTTATAGAGTTTTCATTAGACGGGTCCAACCATCTAAGTTTTATTTAACAAAAACGTTAATTTTACGGCAATAGCCGAAAAAGTCGTAAAAATCATGTTTATAGTTTTTATTACTTATAAACATTATTTCACCACCATTTATATAATTTATCCATTTGATTAACCTTTTATATATATTTATATAAATAAGTTTTATAATTTAGTGGGTTTTTATTTTACATTTTATATATTAAAATGTGAGTGCTTATATAATAGTATTATTCTTTAATTTCCAAAAATCTGATTTTTAACTTCATCTTCACCAAAACTGCCATATCTTGAGTTCTACATGGAGATAGAAGCTCAAATTTTTATCACATAAACTACATGGTATGTGCTACATTTAACTCTTCTATAGCTACTGTTGAATCATCCTTTAAGTATTTTCTAAAAATCGTCCAAAACAGTAACTTCAGATTTATACCCTAAACTTGTTTTGATCATATCTCACTCATTATTTTGATTCCATTGTATGGTCAACTCTCACATGTGTACAAGACCCATAGCTTACTGTAAATAGATTCTACTTCATCATATTATCAGTCCATGACCTGTTTATTTACTGTTTTACACAGCCAACATATTTAGACAAGATTTTAGACTTGTTTCTTATAGTTTTTCATCTTTTTATCCATGATTATCAACAACAAAACCCCACATAACATTTTTATCATCATATAATCATCATAAATATATACAATAGGAAACAAAATACATGATTTCATAATAAAAATAACAAGAAGTTGAGGAGGACAATCTTTATACCACCAACTTGATGTAGGTTATGAGTTTGGCATGGTTTTTGATGGAGAAACTCGTAGACAACCATGACCATCTTTATGACCACCATTCTTCATAGAAACCTTGTGGAAAATCAGCCTCAAGACACCAAGGAAACTCCTCCATGGATGTTATAACCACCACCATTCAAGAGGGTTTCAAGAGAGCTTCAACATATGTATGAATAACATAGGATTTTGTGGTAAACTTTGATCAAAAGTGGTGTTTTTAGGGTGGATATTGACGGCATTAATGGAGTTAGAGAGAGAGAGAGGAGAGTGTTTTGCATGGTTGAATATGAGAAGAGTGGTTTAAGTTAATGGTTTTGATGTGTTAAAGCTTAACTTGTAAGCTTTGCTTACAAGTGTAAGGCTTCTAGCTACACTTGACACCTCAAGTGTATAAACTTGCTAGTTAGGGCCGGTTTTGATGTGGGGTGGGACAAGTGTCCCACTTGTCTCATCCCACTTATTTACGGGTACTCCTCGATTCTAGTTTCCTCGATTTGCGTGCCCTCGGGTCGTTTTACGAAAAACGTTTTTATAAATTATGAATCACCGTCACAAAACGAATCCAATAAAAATTGTCTCATCGAAAACGGAGTTCGAAAACGTAAATACGTAATCCTAAGGTTTCCGGTTTAGTCGTAAAGGACGTTAAAATAAAATCGTAAGTCCTAATCTCTTCTCGTAAATTTGTGAGTTTATGAACTAACACAAATTTAAAACTCCAAAATAATATTCTCAGATAAATTTATTTTCTGAAATGTCGGACTGTCACCAAAGACGGTGTAAGTAAATGTAAGCACGTAACGTTGAATTCTCCGGTTTAGACGTACTCGATGCTACTCCAAGACGTAAATCCAAATTCCTTCCCAAAAATAAGTGAGTTCATATTGTATCATTAAAATAATATTTTCAAATAAATATTGAGAATAAAATATCAACCATAAATTGACGGATTGTCACAGCATTTACCCCTAAACAGGATCTTTGTCCTCAAAGATCATCTTACCTTACTACTCGCTTCTTATAGAGTTAAAGCCATGTGGGTATTTCCTCCACATTCGGTCTTTTCTCACAAGTGCAATTCACTACAATACGCGAGTTTCATCAAACATAACTACGGGAATAAGATCACGCTAAATGTTAACTTACTTTCTCTATCCATGATGTTCACGGGTTTCTGATGAATGCAACTTTTCGCCGATCTAAGCTCTACTAAGAATAATCAGATTTTCACTTGATAGATATTCCATCAAGTGCGATTTACGAAACATAATTCACGCGGTTCTTGAAGTCCTAGGGTAGATCCAGCTTATATGCCTTTCAATCCCAACTTTTACATCATTTCAATGGTCCCATACAACGGGGACTTATATCCCATGATTTGTCAGATCATGAATTCATTTTTCCAAGGTTAAAAATTGTGGCATAACTTCGCTACCCATTTGGCACTTCAAGATCTACATTTCACATTCACATAACCTCTTGCCCACTACCGGCAGTCAGTAATCCATTCCTAATTTCAGCAATCATTTCAGATCTCGCGGGTCGGGTATTTTGTAAGGTTAGGTTCGCCATCATAGGAAACCTTAAACCTAAGAGACATGTCCAACTCAATGGGTGTATGTCGGATGTCTTCATCTCAACTCCTGCTTACAGATGCTCTAAGATTTAGATCTTAACAAGATTCGATCTCGATCCTAACAAGATGATTATCAATGATAATCTCTCCAAAGAAAACGATTATATGGTCCATTACCAAAGGTCATTCATTCAAACATAAAACAACACTTATATTACCTTGTATCATTACTTTACCTCGTCCCTTCGATTTGGGGTGGTATATAGTACTCTCATCAAGGTTCGTTCTCAATGATTTCTGAGCAAATCTCTAGAAATTCGATGCGAAGCGAAGATCTTGATAAAGATGTTCGATACAGGCACACTATGTTTACATATTCTTTTGCATTTATCATTAACGGGAATGATATTAGCAGATTTGGTCAGTCTGTCGACGATGACCCAAATCGAATCAAATTTAGATGATGACCTTTGCAATAGCTAAACGTTTACTAATGTATGAGGCGATGTCTGCCTTCATAATTCGTCATCAGTACAACCTCTTCAGACAAAGATACATTTAGTCATAAAATGACTTAAATAGAATACTTATACTTACAAATTCCAACATAACTATATCTCACAATCTTCCACATTTAGGCAACCACAAGTGGCCTTTAAAACATTTAACGCTACCGGCTTCTCAATTTTAATGGTTCACATTATCCGCGAACCCCTTTTTATTATTTATATTATCCTTCTTACATACATCGTTTATTTTTAAATTGTTCGGCAATTTATTTTGCACCTTCATTATTAAGAAATACATTCTAATTGGTTCTTCATCTTTTATACATAATGCGTCGGTATTTATATTCACTTTCTCCTAATGAAATAAATATCATAACTTTATTTATTCAGAATTCTTTCTTCATATTCTTTATGTTTCAGTTTCGTCTCAACTATCATTTTTATCAGTTTTTCTCAATCCGGCGTCTAAAGCGTCGATAATTATCACAACTAATTAAATAATAAATTTTCAATTTTTATGAAACGTAAACGTAAAAATTTTAAATTTCTTAGTTCGACCAATTATAATAAAATGTTAAAAATAAATTTGAGTTTAATTAACAAGATTTTCGTTGATTTATCGAAAATAATTAATAAGATTCGTAAATGTTTGAAAAATCTTTGGTTATATTTTGGTCAAAGTTTTCTTAGTTGAAAAGCAAAAATTGTCGTTTTAAGTTTTCAGGTTATGGTATAAATGGTTTACTCAATCCTTCTTAAATTATCTGGAGGTATACACAAACATTTACCCCTAAACAGAAGTTTAGTTAAATGGTTTGTGTATAAGGGAATAATCCCTTAAAATCCTTTGTTAAAACATTTGTCAAAACATATTTCCATTTCTTTTTGGTAAAAATCCAAAGTCTTAAAAGGGCTCTTAATTTTTGAAGAGTCTATATGCATACATTTTACCATTATTAATCCAAGGGTCATTTTATGTAAAGGATTAAGTTTTTAATCCCTAAGCGTTAATGGTTCTAATCTTTGAAAAGTCAATATAGCTTCCATTATCTATTAATTACACGGTTAAATCATATAAAGGATTAAGTCCTCAATCACATGTTAAATATTTAAGGTATAGGTTTTCATCGTTTAGCCAATTCAGGGCAATCTATAATTAATTACTAACTCATTCTTATTCTTATATACAAACATATAGTCCTTAATGATCACGAGCACGAATTTATCAATTTACAGCCTACACACGTGATTCACCAAATTTATGAATGCTACATGTGCATTAGTCAGTCCAAACGACATCACGTGAAACTCATAACGTTCATTACAAGCACCGGATGTAGTGATTGGAATAAATAATCCTTTTCGCAGATGCGAAGTTGATGATAATCATGCTGAGGATCAAAAACCTTGTAAATGATCGAACAAATCTTCCATTTCGAGTTATGGATATCGTTTTCGATTGTCAATTTACTCAGTTCACAGTAATCTATAAATATAAGGAAAGATAACACCATAGCTCTTCAGGATGACAGGCTTGGTATAATAAAATCTTTCTCCGACAACTTTCTCAGTTGTACGGTAATTCCTTAAATTCAGATGGTGCTGTCGTATAATGCATATGCCACAGGTGCAGCACCGGGAATATAATCTAATACCAAATTCTACTTGCCTTAATGGCGAAAGTTTAGGTAATTCACCAACAAATACTTCCTAGAGTTTCAGATAACAAAAACATCTTTTAGTACATTCATATTAGGTTCTTCTAGATTTCAATGTCTATAACTAGTTCACAACCATTCATGTAATATTTCAAGTCTTAATACAGGATATGGTCATCCATCAAGAATTATTTAGATCACTTTTGATAATCAACATCTTATCATTTATGGAATTCTACTCGAGTTCCCATCAATTAAGACAATGTCGTCATGTCATAATCAATCAATCCATTCTACTGGCACTATCACTTTCCAGTTTTATTGCCGTCGATAAGATGTGAACTTCTCAAAAGACTAATAATAACTCATAATCCTTCACAAATTCAAGGATATATGGAGACACAACTACCATATAAAGAGTAAGGTCAACGCATAATCTACGCGAGAGAATTTCAAATCAGATTCAGACGAAAACATTTAACGAATATGAATATATCCCATGTTTTCATGATTCGAGTACGCATTCGAAAGCTCCTCGGATCGTTACCCAGGTCATTCAAATGAAATCAAATCATAAGAAATGATAAGAACGTCAATACATCCAGTCGGGTATCAACACTCGGTAATCAGGTACTTTTCCTAATAATCTCACTACGGGAGAATTGGACAAGAAAGAATTGTCAATTGTCAAATAAGACAATTTCCACAGATGAGTAAATTCAACTCCAAAGAATAGGTGTTACAGGCACATATGTAGGTGTCCCTAACATTATGTCCTTATTTTTCACTTCTTGCAGATCTCATAAAATTTTAATCTTTCACAATCTTCAAAGAAAATGTAGTGTTTATTCATTAGTTTTATGGTGACTACTAATCAGCCTTGCATGGTCCATTCCAAAGTGTATGTAGGCGCGCAACTATATACAATTTCAAGATTAACGTTGCAATACTCAGTTCGTCAAAATTTTATCATTCATGTTTACAGTAAAATCATTTTCATGCTTAATTCTTAGATAAGAATCAAGAATAAATTTACAAAGATTTTCTTTGTTATGAAAACAATTAAGTTTCCAAAGCTTTTCATAAACAACTTCATTTTGATATCAATCACTTATAATTCTCACTTTGAATAATCCTTATTGTGATGAAAATTAAATTTTCTCAAAGGATACCGTTTTAACTTTATAAAAACAATGTGTGATCTACAAAAGAGTGATGAAGAGTTGTTCACCAAGAACTTAACTATGATATGATAAGAAATGAGCTTTAGCCAAATAATCATGAGGTTCATGATCTCGATGGCACTCAACAAGAATAATCCACAACATAACTCAAATCAAGATGAGTACTTGTTCAATGGTTGCATCACTAATGCGAACATTAGGATGAAGCAATAAAGGATAGATAACATCGATACGTGTAGAATTTAGCGATCAAAGGTAGTCTTTTCATTAATCACAAACAAGTCAAAATTGTACCGTAACACATTACGCGTCACTATGTCATACAATTCTCAGAACTCATCCTACCAACTGATGTCTCAGTTAAGTTAGGGATTATTTCTAAAAGATACCTCAATGAATACTAATCTACAAGAGTCATTAGGTGTTCCACATGTCCCGGAAGATCCATCGGTCCCAATTTAGAAGAAGATTTCTTCCATTTATTTCTTGGACACTGGACATCCTCGTTAGTGGACAATGGCCTAGGAACAACCCTTAACACGAATCTACAATCATTTAAAACCTCATAATTCAGTCACAGAACTTAACGACTTCTATTAATAATCTCATATTCCATATAGGTTAAATTTTACTTTATTCAAGTTTCAACAAATTTTATACTTAATTCAATATCCTACCTCATATTCCAATATTTTCAATCTTATTTTTTTTTGGCCTTGTAAAGGCAATACAATCTCAATATGAATCAACACTTAATTTCCAATCCTATTAGCTTTTACAACAACAATTATCAAATGAGTCATTAATATGAAATGACTTGATCATTCAACTTAGACTTCTCGGAAAGGTATTAGTGGCATGAGGCTTTTGAGTAATGGTTCCAATGACAGCCTCAAGTGCAACATTCACCCTTTCGATTTCATTTTAAGAATTGGATGACAACGAATCAGATGACATCTTTCTAGGTGGTAATGTTTTGTCAAACTCCACTCTATAAGGAAAGATCGTCATGACATCGATATCAGTTTTAATCTCGCCAATTCTTTTTCAATATCACAATCAACTAATATCTACATTTCTACGAATATCAACCATTTGTTGGGATCATAAATATCCACAACTTGGTTTAGATCTTGGATAGCTATAATTCCTACGAGAATAGCTTCGATTAATTTACTAGGGGATTTAGGGTTTCTTGTGACAATCGACGTCGTATAAATACCTCGTATAAAAATCAAAATAATCATCAAACAATCATGTAATAAAATTACATCATATATATATATATATATAATCCAAGTTATATATATATTAAAATAACACTTCTCAGTCTTGGCCTTGTCGGTAACTCGGGAATTCTTCGACACCGTTATAGTCAAAAGATTTTTAGACATTTTTAGAAAAATGTTTTTAGTTAAAAGATTTTGAAATGTTTTATTCAAAACCTTGGTTTTTAAAAATCTTTCGTTCTCTATAACGAGAGCTCTGGTACCAAACTGTAACACCCCCAAATTTATACAACTCAGTTCAGCGGAAGACTAGTTGGTGTTACGGGATAGCACATTACTCACATCATAGACAATGCTTAAAAATCGCGTCGTTTAATAATAAATCATTTCCATTCATAAATATCAAAGTTACATAGGTCCCAAGTCATTGTATTTAATACAAAGTTTTACAAGTATTTGAATGGAAAAATATTGTTTAAGTGCGGGCCATGAATTCTTGTTGTCTTCCCGAGAATTACCTTCAAGTACCTGAGATAAAACATGTTAAAAGAAAAGGTCAGCGATAACGCCGAGTGAATTCATAGAGTTTAATAAATTCCATCAATATAATTTTGGTATAAAATTAGTACCAAAAATCAATTCGTACAAATCATTGTAATAGGCCGTAAAATAGCCAAAATCATTTTATACAAATCTTTGTAATAGACCATAAAATAGCCAAAGTCATTTTACATAAATCCTTATCGAAAATCATAATATAGGCATTTGCCTTAAAAATTATTATACGAGCCAATATCGTAAAAGCATCATACAATACGTCTTATGACGTTGTATGAAAATAAAAACCGTTATATGAATATGGTTACGAAAACCAAAACACAAACATAATATCAATAGTATGACCCAGTATTGCTAGTCAGGCAATACATCGTAATTCAAAGCGTCTAATAGTATTTCGTTAGATTTTGGATTATTACAAGCCGCATGACATTGTTACCTTAATAAACCAACAACGGGTAGCTAACCCGATACCAATTTTGCCCATCTAAAGTAGCGTGTCGTCACAAAGGTCACGCTATTGAAATCTTCTCATACATAAATTCGCTTACCAATCAATGTGGCACGACGGGGATCAACCGTCAAGGCGCGAACTGGGGTGATCGTCCCCAAATAGTACTATTAAATGCATAAGCGTCTACCAACTCCCGGTAGTTCACAATTCATGCTAATGGGACTTTTAGTGACATAACCTAACTTTAATAATCCATTTTATTTCATCTATCGGGTCCATTAATCATTTATCGGGTCATACAATCGGGTCATTCAATCATTCGGGTCCAAAATCAATAAACAAACAATCGGGACAAATGGTGTCCAAACTTTTATAAAAACTAACATGTTATCTCCCTCGCGGGTTTATAAAGCATTTATAAAACATTTAAAAGAGTGCGAGGCTATGAACTCACGTTGATGTGGGAAGGCGGGTTGTCGGCAATTCGGATGTACGGTACGTGCTTCAATCACGGAAACCTAGACAAATAATACTCGGTCTTAGACTCATGTCCAATGACTTTATAAAAATAACAAGTATGTATACATATGATGATTATATATATACGATGATCAAGTGGGTTTACATATTCTCGTCTACTCATTTTAGTGTTATATGTCGATAACTTTTATGCTAGTTTACTAGTTTTTCCTATTTACGTGTTTTAAGTCCAATAAACTTACTATAAGTTCTTTAACTCTTATTAATCCTTTTCACACTTATATTATCAGTAGTTAAACTTTACAAGTTGGGCCCAAATGGGTTAAGTCCAATAAGTTCTATTTACAAGTTTTTATCCTATTTAGTCCATTTATTAGTCCAATATGTTTAACTTGTTAATGTCCGTATGCCCTATAGTTCGGGTTTTATCGGTTTTTACTTGTTATACATGTCTATATATCAGTATATAAGTTTTATAGAGTTTTCATTAGACGGGTCCAACCATCTAAGTTTTATTTAACAAAAACGTTAATTTTACGGCAATAGCCGAAAAAGTCGTAAAAATCATGTTTATAGTTTTTATTACTTATAAACATTATTTCACCACCATTTATATAATTTATCCATTTGATTAACCTTTTATATATATTTATATAAATAAGTTTTATAAGTTAGTGGGTTTTTATTTTACGTTTTATATATTAAAATGTGAGTGCTTATATAATAGTATTATTCTTTAATTTCCAAAAATCTGATTTTTAACTTCATCTTCACCAAAACTGCCATATCTTGAGTTCTACATGGAGATAGAAGCTCAAATTTTTATCACATAAACTACATGATATGTGCTACATTTAACTCTTCTATAGCTACTGTTGAATCATCCTTTAAGTATTTTCTAAAAATCGTTCAAAACAGTAACTTCAGATTTATACCCTAAACTTGTTTTGATCATATCTCACTCATTATTTTGATTCCATTGTATGGCCAACTCTCACATGTGTACAAGACCCATAGCTTACTGTAAATAGATTCTACTTCATCATATTATCAGTCCATGACCTGTTTATTTACTGTTTTACACAGCCAACATATTTAGACAAGATTTTAGACTTGTTTCTTATAGTTTTTCATCTTTTTATCCATGATTATCAACAACAAAACCCCACATAACATTTTTATCATCATATAATCATCATAAATATATACAATAGGAAACAAAATACATGATTTCATAATAAAAAAACAAGAAGTTGAGGAGGACAATCTTTATACCACCAACTTGATGTAGGTTATGAGTTTGGCATGGTTTTTGATGGAGAAACTCGTAGACAACCATGACCATCTTTATGACCACCATTCTTCATAGAAACCTTGTGGAAAATCAGCCTCAAGACACCAAGGAAACTCCTCCATGGATGTTATAACCACCACCATTCAAGAGGGTTTCAAGAGAGCTTCAACATATGTATGAATAACATAGGATTTTGTGGTAAACTTTGATCAAAAGTGGTGTTTTTAGGGTGGATATGGACGGCATTAATGGAGTTAGAGAGAGAGAGGAGAGTGTTTTGCATGGTTGAATATGAGAAGAGTGGTTTAAGTTAATGGTTTTGATGTGTTAAAGCTTAACTTGTAAGCTTTGCTTACAAGTGTAAGGCTTCTAGCTACACTTGCACCTCAAGTGTATAAACTTGCTAGTTAGGGCCGATTTTGATGTGGGGTGGGACAAGTGTCCCACTTGTCTCATCCCACTTATTTACGGGTACTCCTCGATTCTAGTTTCCTCGATTTGCGTGCCCTCGGGTCGTTTTACGAAAAACGTTTTTATAAATTATGAATCACCGTCACAAAACGAATCCAATAAAAATTGTCTCATCAAAAACGGAGTTCGAAAACGTAAATACGTAATCCTAAGGTTTCCGGTTTAGTCGTAAAGGACGTTAAAATAAAATCGTAAGTCCTAATCTCTTCTCGTAAATTTGTGAGTTTATGAACTAACACAAATTTAAAACTCCAAAATAATATTCTCAGATAAATTTATTTTCTAAAATGTCGGACTGTCACCAAAGACGGTGTAAGTAAACGTAAGCACGTAACGTTGAATTCTCCGGTTTAGACGTAGTCGATGCTACTCCAAGACGCAAATCCAAATTTCTTCCCAAAAATAAGTGAGTTCATATTGTATCATTAAAATAATATTTTCAAATAAATATTGAGAATAAAATATCAACCATAAATTGACGGATTGTCACAGGACATCTTCTAAAGAAACCACAGCCAACATTTGTTAATGATTTGTGGCAATACCTACTATGCCATCACGCCTATCTAAATAAAAGATATGATTTAAAATAAAGTGAAGTATATAAAAAGTACAAATTGTAGTAATGTTTCCAGGAAGCCTCCCGTCAACTGACATTAGAATTCTCTCTTCCCTCTCTTTGTAGAATGGTGAAAAAGCTTTGTCCTTGCAGACACCATACACAAAACCTGATAAAATTATCATACAATATTTAACACCAGTATACAATTTGGAATGTCAACTGATAAGGTAAAAACTATATTCTTATTATGAACAAACTATAATAAAAAAATAACTATATTCTTATGATGACATTACGTTCTGTTAAGGCAAAGGTTATCAAAACTAACATTTCTTTTACGTTTGAGAATGTTAAACATTATCGCAATAGTCGTCTCGAATTTTTTTTGAACCTTAGAATCACAATGCTGTGAAAAGGGACATTATTATAAACAACTGCGTTTATTTATTTTACACCATACGGTTCTTAACTTGTCATTATCAGAATTACCTCTTCTGGTTCCTTGCACACAATCCGTTTATGTTTTCTCCGGGTATAGACCTTTAGTTCTCTAGGGATTTGTAGAGCTTTTGTTTCTACTATCTTTATCATGAGACCCTACATTTGTCCTTCTGTAACCGTCTGTTGTTCAGGTTTTTGATCTCTTACTGTAAATTGAGGATTATAAATAAGCTAAACTTTGTTACTGTCAAGAGAAAAACTTCGTCATTAGAAAAAAATATAACCTCAAGAGTAGCATAAAAATTCAATCTCTTATTTATATTCTCTGTAAATTCTTGATACTTAGCTATAGCAAGCTCAATCTTCTTATAACACTTTTTAAGGGAATCTACAAACAAAAATATTACTGCAGTTATTAAGAAGAAACTTGAGTTTCAGTTTCTGATTCAGCCCAAGTTAATGCTTATAAAGGTAGAACCTACCCATAGATGATATGGTTCACGGTCCATGGGTCCAAGTATGAAAAAAATATGAAAAAAATAGTAAGCAGAAACACGTACCAAGTATGAGCCATTGGAAGCCTCTACTTTATGAATCTAAGATCTATATGGGACAACACCATAAACACAACCTTGAAAACAGAAATAATCATACATAGTTAATTACTAAAACCTTATACGGATCATTATGTTTAAGCTAATTTAATTATAAGGAATCTGAGAAGAACTACATAGAAATCCTAACTGGGAATGAGCTAATTCAGCTGCGTCAAACACAAAGTGTTTTATATTCATCCAACAACCTAAATGATTCAGGTGATCATACAAAAAGCTCTTGATCAAATATGAATTTCAGATTCAAATAAGTGGGGGTTCATTTTTTCTTGATTGCAACTTTACTGATCTCGGCACCAGTAGGGTCCTTTTTGTCTACGCTTTAAATAGCAATAGTATTCGATACTTTCCTTGGTTAGAAACTTATATCTTTAACATGATGATTTAGACTCCTCTGATATAGGTGCTTGATGCTCTACAACAAATGGTCTTTATCCGTATTCAACAAAAAACACACTTGATACGTGAAGTGAAACTATAATTTAATTAGAAAAAATGTAACAGAGTTTATATTTATGTGTTTATAATAATTAACAAATTCATATGCGTTAATGAACAATTAAGGGAATATCAACTTTTACGTATTGTATGTAACTCCAATCTATATCCTCCTTTGCATATTCTTATTGTTCCGCCTTAAAAACTTGTTGGAAAAGAATGTATGATATAGAATAGACAGATTAGGCATATACGATGACATTGATTGGCCCAAAAAGATTACAGATGTACTTGGACTTGAGGTAAGCCCTAATTAACTACACAAACCTGAATAAAATGTTGCTGCATTTCTCGTTAGTTAAATTAATGCAAACTGCTCAGAACTGCATAGGGACAATTCGAAATTATGTTGGACAAACACCTGATTCAAAAATTATGCAAACCTGCTTGAAACTCTGAGCTTTAATGTTATAGATCATCTTCTGCAACACACGATCTACACATACAGTGTACAAATCAAAAAAACGGACATTTAACGATTCAGAATCATAATAAATACAATCATAGGGATTCGATGGTTTCTGTGTGTGGATTCTTTGGGGGCCGATTAATTTTTTAGGGCTTCAGAGATTTGTGAAAGTGAATGGCGTAATACATAATATAATCGACCAAACATATTAGTGTGATGGATCGTATTTTGAATTTAAGCCGAGATCGTAAGCCCGTGGAAAAAAAAACCCATGTGATGACGTGGATATGATGTGGCATACTCCTCCTCTTATATATAATGTAAATATATATATATATATATATATATATATATATATATATATATATATATATATATATATATATATATATATATATATATATATATATATATATATATATATATATATATATATATATATATATATACTTCTGTCTATCCAGATTTTACTGATTTTGAACATATAAAAAGTTCGTTATGATTAGGGGGTCGTACCCTAACGCATTTGCTTAGCCCTCCTCCAGGTCTCTTATTTAATATATAAAACAACTCCCACGTTTATTAGAGGGTTCATTTGTACTTCTAAGTACCCCAATCACCTTAAAACACAAATTGAAAACCCGCTGTCCCAAAAACTGTTTTGACCACCGCCTGTTGTAACCTGTTTTTGACCCACCTCCCGACCTCCAATTTAGTTCTCTCTTTTATTAGAAAGCCAACTCAATTACCTTTTCAAGGGTACTTGGATCGCATCATGAATGTTTCTATAACTCTAGCTATGATCAAAACAATGGACCAAAATTCTGCCCAGTTTTTAAAAACAATTTTCTCATAATTAATCTAATTAATCATACATAAACCCTAGTTAAAACCAAAAAACGATTTCCAATGATAAAAACCCATTAATTACATTATTACAGATCATGAACAAACCCTAATAAAAAATTATGAATCCCCTTCATTAAAATATTCTGCTATGGGGCCCACAATTCCGACTCCCCTTCATTATTATATTAATTTAATTGCTATTAACTTATAATTACCATTAGTTAAGATATAGACCCTTCCGTATCAAAACCGGACACCTATTCGCTAATTTTTCGACTTTCTACGTAATTTCCGAACTAACCGCCATTTCCAAAAGTTTCTAATTATGGAAAGTATCTCTAAAACTTATCCTAATCATATAATATGTACTTAATACATACATACATCATACGATACGTACACGAAACCTTGTAAAAACAATATCCGAACTTTCCCGCAGTTCATTTTTGAACTCATTTATTTCATTTCATTTCCAAACCGTACCATGATTTACAAATCATGTACCTCATTTCGTCCATTCTCATCCCCAAAATCACACATATGAACACATAAATCACATAGTCACACAAAATACCCCAAAAATAAGTCTAAGTGACGAACCTCAAAAACCGGGGTTGTCACGTCACTCCCTCCTAATAGAAATCTCGTCCCAAGATTTACTCCTTAGGATCACCATTAGCAAATATCTAAGGATAGTTGTTCCTCATAAATCCTTCCCGTTCCCACGTGAACTCTAGTCCACGTTCCAAATTCCATCTAACCATAACTACGGTATATTACCCTTTTTTCCAACTTCTTAGCTTCACGACCTAAAATCTCTACCGGTTCTTCGATGAAACGAAGACTCGTATCCATACTAATATCATCTAACGGTACTTGCAAGTCTGTTCTTGCTAAGCATTTCCTCAAGCTTGATACACGAAATACATCATGCACACTACTAAATTCTCACAGTAATTCCTCAACCTATAAGCCACTGGTCCAATCCTTTCAAGGATTTTGAACGGACCCATGATTCAAGGTGTTAACTTCCCTTTCATCCCAAACCACGTCACTTCTTTCCATGGTAAAACCTATAGCATAACCTTATCCCCAATCTCAAATCCCAACGGCTTACGCCTCTTGTTCACACAGCTCTCTTGTCGGTCCTTTGCCATTTTCAACCTCTACTTAAGCACTGCCACCACCTCTTGTAGTTTTCCGTTCTAACTCTGGTCCAATATGTTGACTGCTTCTAACTTCACCCCACAGTAATGGTGATCCACCTCATCTTCTATGGATTAACTCCATCAGTTTCTACTACATTTCCTATCACCAGACCAAACGGTTTTCCCTTATATATCACTACACTATCTTGACAACCCTTTGCTCCCTCGGGCCATGCTTCCTCCATACTACTTCTCGCTTGTCTCTCCATAATCTTAATTTCCATACCATCTTCTATCTCATCTTCAGCCAATAATTTAGGTGATCCTCTTTTATTCCCTACATTCTCATCAGTGAGGAATACGCCCCTCTCACTAGTGACTCTCTTTGTAGAAGAATTCTTCCTAAATAAAATGCATTCTCCAACTATCTCTAAACCGCACGCCAAAGCTCTAGGCGTCTTTCTCAGTTACCCCTATAGTATGCTCATACCAACCATACGTCAATCAACGGTATACTACGCTTGCTTCCCATCGTTTCTTCCCTTGCAATAATCCTTCATAAGGCAATCCATACCTATTAGGTTAACTTTTACACAAAACCGCCTATTCCATCGCTTCTGTATGCAATCTTTCCAACTTCTCAACTACATGACTTCTCATTCCTCTTGAAATATAGGATGAATTAGACAGTCTATCGACTATCACCTAACTCTCATGTACTTATTCCTCATCCCATTATGTATCTCTTCCACCAACTTTGTCCTTACATCGCCCTTTCTAAGCTACTCCTATCTATGTAGGAAGTATAGTCTACGTCCCTTTTCTCCATACGATTGTCCAAGCCATGCAACATAAATGTTGTCGCGTTCTCTGCTTTAGACAACTCAACTCGTGCAACCTAAATCCTTCATCCAAACCACCCTAATACGTCATCCATATAGTTCAAGTTCGTCTCAGCTTCACTTCCTTCTTCTTATTCCATGTCTCATCAACCATGCTTACCTTTCCCAGATGGTACTTGGCCTTGAAATTTTATTTGATCACTTAACTCCACCCATCACCTTTGTCAAATGTTCAATCAAGAGGATTGAATATGTTTTGGAGACGTTCATGATCCGTATAGATCATTCTCTACGTCTCGTACCCCAAATGCCTCTAGCATTCTAGGAAGATATAACAATCCAGCTCCACTAACTAAGTCTTATCTAGTTCTTCCAAATCTTCAGTTCTTGCAACGTATAAGCAATCGCCTTTCTTTGTCGTTCTCATACACATTCAAATCCTTGCTCCACGTATCGTCATGCTTCGCGAATTCATCCAGTCCTTCTGATAATGCCAAGATCGGCTCATTATCCAATCCACCTCTACAGCCTCCAAAATGCTTCCTCATCCTTCTTCACTTCGCCCCTTGCTGGTTCCATGATATGCCATTATCTCTAGCTACTCATCATGGTAAACTTAATACTAAAACTCACACTTGAAAATCTCACGTATAATTCCACTCCAAAACCAACACATAATTCGCCTCACTCTCCTTTTAGACTTTGAGTAGATCAAGATGTCGTGGATACTCACGATGATAACTCGTTTATATGCGTTCATGCACACTCGCTTCATTGACTCCATGAAAACCGCTAGTGCTTTGGTGAAGCCAAATGCATAACCGTAAACCCAAAAGCGTCCATTCAACATTCTTAACATCATCCCTGCATCCTCTCTTGGCAGCAACACAAACAAATTTCTACCTCTTTCTACTCGCGAAATTCTACACACATTCTAAAAGATCGATACTCCTTCTTATTAACTCATCCAACCTCTTTCACATCACATTTACTACTAGGCAACTCAACCTTTATCTTGAATCCCTTGCAATTTCTAACAACTCCTGTCTTTAAAATCATTCCATCAACAATTGCCTTGGAAAGGCACTAACTACAACTCATCTTGCTCCTTCTACTGGCTTTGTTCATCGTTTTACTTCAAGATAACAGGTAAACCTACTAAATCTTAAGAAATTTTTGGAAAACTTTACATACCTAACGAATATCACAAGTACCTTTGAAATATCACATCCCCTTCCAACATTCTATATGATGCGTTACTTGTGTCAATATCCATACTTTATACAAATCTCTATTCATCTCCCTTGGCACTCCTAAGATACCTCTTGACCAAATTAGTTCGTCTTTCTACGAACTTCTAACTCCTTCCCCATCACAAAAGGCATTCCAACTATTCTCTCATATGACTATATCAATGCTCTCAATCAATACAAAACCAAAACTACATCTGGAACCCACCAGACACGACCAACGAATCAAAACTATGGATAACTAACGACATTTGACGTGCACTAGTTAAAACAAGTCAAAAACCACGAGACTCAAAAGAAAACTCAAACCCAAAACATGTATCAATTCAAAATGACCCATGACAACAAAAAATAATCCAAGAAACACCCAATGGCAACCAAAACATATTATGCTCCGCGACATATTTTTTTAAACCTTGCACGACATCGACTTTTCATAAAAGAATATTTTTCTTTACCTCTCAACGTCTATGTGACTCTAACGATCTACAAACAACCCTCTATACGATCACAAGACTCAACTCAAACACTAGGTACTCCGAACATCCCAAATCCTAAGTTTAAAAACTACTATTCGAAACTCAACCTTGAACCCGACACTTGTACAACAATTTCAACCAGGCTAATTACCTCCCATGACTATACATTTTGAATATTTTAAAGGTACGTTGAGTACATAATTTTAGGCTTTTGAATCACCCAAAAAGCTTTAAAAATGAACAAGTTATGACCAAAACAATTTTATACTAGTTATTTTAAAAACTAAAGAATCATTTTAGTAATTAACATAATCATTCTTAAATGAAAAGAAATAAATGTATGTGAAATTTTCATGAACTTTGTTTAGTCTTGTATAAATAATTATAAATGACGTATATCGATTAAACTCACTTATATAAAATATTTAAGTAGGAAAATTTTATTTTGCTTTATTTTAAAGAACGACTTTTAGAATTTGAAATAAATAAGTGTTGATTACATTAAAAAAAATATTTTATATCTTGTTGCAAACACGACTCCTACACCCTACCCTTATTTTATCGTATACAACCAACTATCTAACTATATAGTAGATTTCCAAGTCCTTTTTTCAATATATACCGACCAAAAGAAATGTAAGACTCAACACAAAAGATTTCATTATCCCAAAAGAGATCCCAAGTTATTTCAATAGACTTAAAACCAAAAACACCATTTTAAAACGGACACGTGAAATAGGAAACTCGAAGAATACCCTACAACGGAGGTTGAATATCTAAAAAGAAGCAGGCTAGCCACCCTCGTAAGGATACAATCGTTAATTGTAGGGGATCATACATATATAGGCATATTAGGATACATATACTCAAATCCGTCCAACATCTACTATACAAGCATATATTAATTATCTTTAATGCAATCATACTTAGGAATCCATTGAAGTTGTGGTACTTGTATAACTATGTTGGCCACCATACTTATACAATTACCCTTTATCCAATGAACTCCCTCCTATGATGACACTTATAAGAATCAATACAACACATAACACATAAATCCATCAACTCACCTAAGCACATAACCACATAAACAATAAGGTCAAAAACTCCAACTAATAAAATAACATAGTCAAACTCTTGGAATACAAAAATCCATAGTCTAGCTAAAACAGCATAGAAGAAATCCAAATCGAAAAAATAATCAATTATAAGTCATATCGCCCATCAGAATAGAAACACCTTAAAATCCTTCCTACCCATGTACTCCTAGTAACTCGAACCACCACATGATTCTTAGGGAACATCACTTAAACATGAAAAGAAAAATAATATACCTCAGGTACATAAAATAACTCAACAAAAGATAGAAACTACCTTGTACCAAATTATGTACTATAATGTACAATTTAAGCAAAATACAACAATGACTAGCGTGGACGATTATGGTTCAACCCGCACTAGTCACAACCCGAAAAGAAAATAACATGTGGCTAAGTATGAACTACTATGGTTCAACCCATACTAGTCAAAACTTAACACACATCGCAAGTAAAAATCAATAACATCAAGAAAAACTTCAATTAATATCAAATGCACACATACTCCTACGCCGATATGCGAGGATCCTTAAGCTATAGACTAGGCTACGAGACTAGGAAACCTAATTCTCTATAACCTGTCTCTGATACCATTCTGTCACACCCCACTATGGCGGAATATTGGGCGCGACGTATGGATATCATCACAACAATAGCGTGTCTATAGAGGGAACTATATGAACTAGAAATGTCATAAAAGGTGACACAAATGTCATGACAATATCTCAACAATGCAGGAGTCAAGGTAAGTAGATAAAAGTGCCACCTCTTAGCAAAGACAAACAAATAAAATAAACATCAACATAAAGGTACTCGTAGTATCACTTATTCAATCAAACAAAAGAAATCTATGAAGGAACGGGGATCTCCTTCTAAATGCATTCCTACGCGACTCCAATCCTAGCCACTTATGTTCTCGCGCTGAACCACATTAACACCTGAAAGAGACACTAAAACACGTCAACAATAATGTTCTTGAGAGTCATAGGTTTAGACTCCAACGCCAAAATCAAGTTATGAGCTTTGAATAATAACCATCAACCAAAGAACATATGGACAATATGCTACAATTATGTATTAACAACTAACCTTCAAGATTAACCATTCACCACAATTCCAAGGCTCCTAGCCTTACCAATCACCATGGTCCCATAGGCGCCCATACACCTATGAACCAATCCCAAGGCCCCACCTTGTCAACATCCCTTTGGTACCAAGTTAAACCACAATAACTGAGACGGTACGTGTCCCTCGATCCAAATCATAAACACAATCAAGAATCACATAGCAGTTAATCACGTAAGTGTACACACAAGTCCATCGCAAACAATAAAAACATTCACAACAATAGTTACAAAACCATACAGTGTCTCTTCCATTCCATCAAGAAGTAAAAAACATAAAAAGATATTGGACTATGAAACTCACCTGATTGAGCTTCTCCAACAATCCACGCACTAGCAAAAAGCTAACAAACAAATACACCCAATCAATACATGAACCAAATACTAAAATGATTCATCAACCTATGATGGATATCTAACATTATCCCATATATATACCCCGTTTATATGCTCTAAGCATTCCATTTCCCGTCCCTAACAAGTCCTTAACTTAGTTAAACTTGATACCTATCCCGTTTACTTTTCTCCCAAAATAGTCCCAGTTTTTAGTCATCAAACTATTAGCAAAACGCCAACCTAACCAAACCCATGCTCTCTGTAAAAGAAACCCTATGCCCTTACATGTTTAATATAACTCCTCCCTTTTGACCCAACCTTAAAGCTACTGTAAGGCCTCGATATATATATATATATATATATATATATATATATATATATATATATATATATATATATATATATATATATATATATATATATATATATATATATATATATATATATATATATATATATATATATATATATATATATATATATATATATATATATATATATATATATATATATATATATATATATATATATATATATATATATATATATACTTCTGTCTATCCAGATTTTACTGATTTTGAACATACAAAAAGTTCGTTATGATTAGGGGGTCGTACCCTAACCCATTTGCTTAGCCCTCCTACAGGTCTCTTATTTAATATATAAAAAACTCCCACATTTATTAGAGGGTTCAATTGTACTTCTAAGTACCCCAATCACCTTAAAACATAAATTGAAAACCCGCTATCCCAAAAACTGTTTTGACCTTCGCCTGTTGTAACCTGTTTTTGACCCACCTCCCAACCTCCAATTTAGTTCTCGTTTCTTGCATTAGAAAGCCAACTCAATTAAATTTTTAGGGGTACTTGGATCGCATCATGAATGTTTCAATAACTCTATCTATGATCAAAACAATGGACCAAAATTATGCCCAGTTTTTAAAAACGAATTTCTCATAATTAATCTAATTAATCATACATAAACCCTAATTAAAACCTAAAAACGATTTCCAATGATAGAAACCTATTAATTACATTATTAATTACATATCATGAACAAACCCTAATAAAAAATTATGAATCTCAAACCCTAATCCATCATAGTAGGTTACAAATACGTAAATTAACATTAATCAACCTAGTTTAATTACGTACCTTTAAATCCTGAGCATAAATTCTACTCTTCTTGATCATCCATTTATATTTGACTGAATTAGAGTTTAATTTAAGGTTTATGGGTCGTTTTTGGGGTCTTGGGGTGTTTATATATGCTTTGGTAACCTTCTGATCAAATTTAGGCCCAATTAGGACTCTTATATGGTAATTATCTTTTTTTTAATATAATATTTTGCTATAGGGCACACAATTCTGACTCCCCCTTCATTATTTTATTAATTTAATTGCTATTAACTTATAATTACCATTAGTTAACATCTAGACCCTTCCGAATCAAAACCGGACACCTATTCGCTAATTTTTCGACTTTCTACGTAATTTCCGAACTAATCGTCATTTCCAAAAGTTTCTAATTATGGAAAGTATCTCTAAAACTTATCCTACCATATAATATGTACTTAATACATACATACAGCATACGATACGTACACAAAACCTTGTAAAAACGATATCTGAACTTTCCCGCAGTTCATTTCTGAACTCATTTCATTTCATTTCATTTCCAAACCGTACCATGATTTACAAATCATGTACCTCATTTCTTCCATTCTCATCCCCAAAATCACACATATAAACACATAAATCACATAAATCACATAGTCACACAAAATACCCCAAAAATAAGACTGAATGACGAACCTCAAAAACCGGGGTTGTCACACGGAGGTAAAACGCTACCGATTTAGGACGAATGTCAAAGCCAATCAGTCCGCGTCTATGTTTTGTCTCAAGAAGGTGGCGTTACGGTGTACTCAGCAAAGTCAAAGATTCAAAACCACATACTCATGCCTAAAGACATATTCAACAATTAATAGTATGAGCATGTGGATGAAGACACAAGATCGCAAGATGGCAAAGACAAGTCAAGGATGATTTGAAGATCTCAAACTTAAAGAAAAAGTTGAAAGACAACGACAAAGGCTCAAAGATCATAGCATGAAGGAACAAGACTACAATTACATGTTCAAGACTCATTTATGGCGAGATTAGTAATCTCTACAACTTTCCTAAATGACCAAGGTCTATGACCTCTCATTGGGGGAGATTATTAGCCTCAAAATATTAAGTCAAACAAGAATGATCGGTCATAGGTTTATTATGTATCGTATTTTAGAACGTTGTAATAGGTAGTAGGTTAGTCGTGTTTTACGGGATCAACTTTAAGCTAAAGTTCATTCATAAGTAACTAAAGCCTAAAGGAAAGCCCGACCCATGTAGTATAGTCCATTCAAGCCCACATGTAGGAGGACTATAAATACCCTTCCTAGCATGTTAGGAAGGGTGGTGGTTCATTTTATTCTCTCTCACTTAATCTAATATTCACCTTGTTCTAACCAATTCTCTCTTTTCTCCCTCTCTAATTTCTCTCTCTAGAATTCATCTTCTTCATCTATTCTCTTACTTTAATTCGTGTTCTATTATCTAAATTTATGGGACAACAAGTGGTGCTTAGAGTTTAGAAATATTTCTTAAGTAATAAAAGACGTTAGAAAGCCTTATTCGGTAGCAATTCTTATTATGATAAGAATTCAGAATGTGGTTTATTTAAGTAAAAGATTTATGTGTTTATTCATTCTTATCTCTTGTGTAAACCCTGGTCCTTGAACTATAAAAGGAACCAAGGGTCATAGGTTTTAATTATCACTTTCATACAATGTAAACCTACAGCAAAGTGTATGTTTCTAGGCATCTGGGTCTTGTAAAGACGCCTAGGTGTTCGTTTTTGTTTCATGTTCAATAATGAATCAGACCTTTGTTTCTAAACACCTTGTTCATAATTATTGTTCTTGTTCCGCTAGGATTTCTATCATATGAATGATGATTATACCTAGCAACATAAAGATCCGTGAATCTTAGGATTCCTCATGGTTTGTAAGCATCCTTTCAGCTCTTTTTGTTTTATTCAAGACAACTTGTATGCAAGTGTGCTAACAAGTTTAGGGGAGGATTGTTTGGATTAAAATAAGCTAAGTCATCCTACTGTTTTCAGTCCCATTCCTTCGGTTGCTTCTGGTTCCCACTATAGTGCATACTGAATATAGTGGGATGTATTCTCAGTGTATGAAGATTGTCCAACTGTTTCAAGATAACTATGGAAAGAGATATTGACGCGTTTAGTTATGTTTAGAATTTATCTTTCTGATATCGTATATGTTTAGATGATCATGTTTGATAGTTATCTTGTACTCTTTAGTCTATAAAAAGAGAACTTAAATTTTGTAGAAGGCATCACTTCTTTTACTTCATTCCTATAACTTTAAGGTTGTGTTACCCTATTATTATTAAGAGTACTTGTATCATTCATTCTAAATATATTACTTTCTATAGTGTCGATAGATTGCACACATATTTCACTTAATGAAGCAGGTAGAGGACTTTGATTTTGATAAGGCAACTTTGATTCTAACAAATTAATTTGTTTCACAAAATGTTCTTTTTCTACTTTGGAAATTACTACTTTGAAGGACAGACTTTCTCAACTTAAAGGTGAAGTAAGAGGAAACATCTACTGGTTTCTTCTAATGATAATGATGGGATGATGGGGAGGGTGTTTCTGAAGGGGAGGAAGACCCGCATAAAGATGGGAGTAATAAGGGTAGAGACTCCGATTATTATGATTATCCTAATGATCAGCATGTTGATAGTGACAAAGGGAGTGATAAAACAAAGGATATTGCAGAGATTTTAAAGGAGTAGGGAACTGTAAAGCACATTGAAAATATATGTACAGGCGTTGCCACTACAATGATGGTTCCCCCTGCAAGCTTATCCATTTCCACTGTAAGTATGTATATTCCCCCTGATGTGTAAACATTCCCCCTGTTAGAGTGTCTACATGTGAGACCCCCAGAATCAGGAAAGAAAACAACTAGGCAGCAAGGGGGTTCCACGTCATATTATAAGAAACAATAAAATACTGTTGACACAAAGTTGACATAATAAAACGTATAGATTACATCATAAACATCAGAGTTTTTAAAACAAAGGTCCTAGAGTTTTATAAGCGGAAAAATCTATCATTTAATTATGGTTTGTAACTTATAGTTACCAAGAATACATAATAAACTTCTGACAGTTTTTAGACAAAACGAAAGTTTAAATCTACACAGAAGTCTCCAAGCTGTGATAATATCCTGCGAGCTCCCATCCAAGCAAATCTAAGTAATAATACCTGAGATTAAACATGTAAAATCATCAACATAAAGTTGAGTGATATTCATAGGTTTAGCAGTAAAGGTGTGGAACACAAGCATTCATTTGTAAAACAAGTAATAGGGAAAATGGTTATATACATCAACCATAGTCCGAAACCATTATTATTGCTATTTAGCTCATGACACCGAAGCTTAACAAAAGGTAAGTTCCCCTAGTGAGTATTCAGCCTAAACACTCAAGTATAAACAAATGTAATGCGTCAAAGTAATACGAGACGGGGATTATCAATCCCGATGGATCCACCCAACATTCGCGCTTAGAGAAGGTAACACTAGATAATTAACGGTGCATGAAATGGTAGGGAAACTTAGTGGCTATGGAAACTAAAAGCAATAATAATAATGGTAATTTGTTCTGGAAAGCATACAAGTTCTGGAAAGCATACAAGATCTGGATAGCATACAAGTTCTGGATAGCATACAGTTTTGAATGAATGTGTTCCACCATGTAAGATCTCACCCCGCGTTTAGAAACAATATATAAGTAGTAAAAAGGGGCTATGAACTCACCTTAGCGATAGCGATATCAAATGAGGATAACGATCAAGACAATAGTAGCGATTGTGAAATGATGAAATAAGACAAGCCGAAAAATCACGAGCTTCTAACGACGACCTAAATAAAGTGGTGCGCCTTAGAGATATAAACGAGTTTATAAAAATATAGTCTAATAGTCTAATATGTGCAACCCAAAAATGTAATTTTGACCAATAAAATAAACTTTTAAATAGTAGGCTCATTTGCTCCTACCGTAAGCACATTATCGGTCGTCGGCTTTTGGATCCGACTTAAAGCAATCTTTTATTTCCTAAATGGATTTAAGTTCTACTTGACGTATAATAGTGTTGTGAACAATTTAAAATAAAACTTTATTTTTTAATCAATTCATTATTTTTTGTTTTTACTTTCGGTTTACATTTCATTTTTGAACTTTTGTGAAAACCAAATTAAAACAACATAATTTAGATACATAATTTTTAATTATGAACATAATTTTGACGCAACCATTATATTATGACATATAAGAAAAATGTTAAACATATAATTATAAATGAAGTAAACTCACCTAATTAGTGTTCTTGAACTATACCCGAACTCTTTTATTTTTATGTCAAAAATAAGTCAATATCATTGATATATTTGGAAGAGCAACATCATTGATCCATCGCAGAATATGCCTAAACTCATTTTCCATATTCTATACTTTTATTAAGCTCTATAGTAATCTTCACCATATAAATGTTTCTATATTTTCTTTTAACTATTTAAATAATTCAGGGACCAAAAATGTAATTATGAAAAAATGCAATTCTGCAATTCAATAGTAAAATGACGTTATCATTTAGTTATTCCTTTACAATACACTTTATTCTAAAATTGAAAGTGACGGTTGATGTAGTGGTTTTACTACTCTTTAGGAAAAGAGCGTAAAAAGCGGTAAGTGTTAAGTGTACGTTTAGGAAAACGTAATCACTTATGACCCTTAATGGGGATCGTTCTCTCGAGGAGGCTAGTGCGTTGTGTTAAGAATTGATTGATTGATTTGTTTTTGATTATTAACAAGAAAAGAGAATAGAATGAGAAAGGAAAGAGAATGACGGTGACGAAAACGTATTAAACTATGACGAAAAAGACGTAAACGTAAAGTCGTAAAGAAGACAAAAATTAAAATTTTAACCTAAAAATTCCTAAAAATTACTAAAAATCCACAATAAAATTCTAAGAGTTTACAAAAATCCAAACTTGCTAAAACCTTTTAATTAATTTAATAATGACTTTTTAATGCTAATTAAAGCCCTAAAAATCACTTTTAAATATTAAAAAGCCCTAAACAAGATTTAATAGTTTGTAAACCTCAAAAATGACCTAATTAAGCTAAAAACTATTTTTAAAAATTTTAAAACCAAATTAAACTATTTTTAAACTCCTAAAAACTATTAAAATCTATTTAAAATAATTAAACTTAAAATAATTATAAAAATAAATCTAAAAGCTATAAAATTATTCTAAAAATGGTAAAAGTCCTAATTAATGCTAAAGAATCTAGGAAAAATGAAAAAGAAATAAAAATAAAACTTTTTAATTTTAATAATAAAATAATATTAAAATAATAAAAAAAATAAAAAGTTTATAAAATTAATTCTAAAAAATTTCTAAAATCTTAAAATATTCTAACTAAGATAAAAAAGCAAATTAAAGCTCCTAAAACCTTTTTTATAATTTTATAAAATTTATTTAAGTTTAATAAAAACCTTAAAATAATATAAAATTAAAAATTAAAGCTTTTGAAACCAAAACTAGATGTAAACCTCAAAAATCTTATTTAAAAGCTAAAAATTATTTTTCCTAAAAATTAAAACACTTTTTTCTATTTTTTTATTAATTTATAAAAAACGGCTAATAAATAAATGATAAAAATAAATAAAGAAAAGGAAAAATCTAAAAACTGGCTAGAAAAATCTTAAAGTCTATATTTAACCTAAGAAAAATAAAAAGACTCAAAAGTGCTTAAATGATAAGCTGAAATTAAGCCAATAAGCTACGGCTTTATTTATTTAGCTAGATTGAAAAACAGGTTAAATACTTAACCTTTGCACCCTATAACGTAACTCATCTAGATCACTGGTAGAACCCCTCACTCCTGAGCTGCAGGTCGGGGGTTCGAGTCCAGTGCGGGTGAAGTTTTTAATTTTTTTTTTTTTTTACTTTCCAAATCCAACACTGACACCCTTGTAAACTAGTTAATCACAAACCAATTTCCTTTTTAAACAAGCTTCAATCCAAAATCAAGATCAAACGTGACAGTTAACACTTGAAGAACACAAGTGAATTTTTGCTTGTGTCTGTTTTCTTCACATGTGAAACCAGGTCCAAGAGGAGCTTGGATTTGATGTTTCTTGTGGATGATTGTGGAACAAAGGCACCCCTACACTCTTTCTGAGTGTAGGGAGTCTATAATAAGCAGAAATCAAACAACAATTAGCACAAGGTTTCACAAAAATGCACACAAGAGCAAAACTAAGTTGCTGGTCTCCTATTTAAGGTCTGGTGGCCTTTGTGCTTAACAGTTTGCACTCAAATGATTTTCCAAACCAAAGATTTTGCACACACAAGCCCCAAATAGCACACAAGCAATTTGCAACCCTAGAATAATCTATATCTTAACAGATTAAGAATTCTAAGCACTAATTTCATGAAAATTCAAAGAAAATAGACTAATCAGATTTTATGCTTACTTGTTTCACTTTTCTCTACACAACTTGCTTCAAAACTTACACTAAACTGAACTAAAACTAACAACAAACCTATCTCAACCCTATTAAATATCTCTAACACGTTTTTAAAACACAATTAAAGATTTTACCCCTGCTAAAACACGTATCCAAACAATCCTTTAAAACTTGTAATGCAACTTTTTCAAATCAATAGCTTCTTAAATCTACCCAAACTGCTTCATATAGCATCTAACATGCATACAATACCATTTGAACTCAAATCAAATCAACAATACACACTTAGCATACAATTCAACAAATCTCACTCAAATTCAACCAAACTGAAATTTGAAAGGGAAAAGTTATTTCTTACCTAAGAACCCTACATCCAGGGTTCTTTGTGGTTGAATAACCACCTCCCAATACACTGGGGTGTATGCAGAAACAATGATCAACTCAAATCAAACTAACCTGCTAAAGAATAATCAAAAGAAAAACACAAGCATAATATCCAATATTCACTTTCTGTTTTCTTTCCTTTCTTCTTAAAAATCTTTGAAAACTTTTTAAACCTTCAATACACGTTTTTAAAACAAGTTTGAAGTTTAGAAACTCCAATATTTTCAGTCCACTTTCACTTTCCAAAAATTATTGAAATTTCTAAAAATCTTAACCCTTTTTTAAAACCTTGTGAAAATCAAACACCAAAGTGTTATAAATTCAATGGAACTCAGAGTTTAGCAACTTATACCAACTTTTTAAAATAGAAAAGGAATTAAATTTCTTACTAGAAAATACCAACTTTTTATTAATAGAAAAGGAATTACAAAAGCTTGCTAAAAACTGGAACAAATGAAAAGGTTCACAAGCCGAACCTTTTATACTACAATGAGGAACTATCTAGAATGCTAAATTAAAAAATTACAAGACTAAAACCCTAGTATGGAAATGCCAATTTAGCCCTTGGTCTTGGTCTTCAAAATCGGTCAAAAGCTGATCCCATGTGGATGCCAGCAAGGAGGAATGATCAAAATCGTCCATTTCAACTTGGGGAACAAGTAGAGCAATCTGGTGCGTTGGACTGGTCGGGTGTGGGTTTTTGTGTGAAAAAGACGGGGCAGGGGAGTGCTTGGGTGAGGACCACAGCCCACGTGGCATTGTTTTAAGAGGTGGGAAAAGTTGAGGGGATGGTTAATTAAATATCTGCATGATTTGGGGGATTACCCCTTTGTTTAGAGCTTAATTGATCTGGGTGGGGTTTTAGGGTTCTAAGGGATTAAGAGGGGATTAGATCCGATTTTGGGTTTAAACAAATTTAAAAATTGTTTAGGTGGGAAAAAATGGGTTAAGTGGGTGTTGACTTGGGTTTGACCAATGCTAAATAATAAAACCGGGTATTTTGGGATTGGGCTGTGAGGGTAAATTGGGCTTGTGTTGGGTAATTTCATTACCCATCCTCCAAGTTAACAGCCCGTTATATTTGGTTACATGCCAAGTCCAAAATGGTTAAGTCTATTTCATCCAAAGTCCAAACCAATTTCAAAGTTAGTCCTTGTGTGTATTTTGCTAACTTTTGTACTTTTGATCATTTCCCAAGGGCATTTCTTGTACAATCTTCAAACTTGAAGGTCCACACTTGTACAATTAACATTTGGAGGGTTAAATGTGACAAGTTCTTCAAAGATGAGGGGCCATTTTTGCCAATTCTTCAAACTTGAGGGGTCTTTTTGCAAAATTCCATAAATGAGCTTGGTTCATTGTGCGTCTTCGTTTCCCGTGTTCGTTTTTGATTGATTCTTGTGTTCTTTTGTCAATTCCTCAATATCCGTACCTAAAAATACACAAGTAACAAACACGAGCATATATTTGGCATATTTTATGATATTTAATGCATTTTAAGGCCGTTTTTTATGATGAGATCATGTACAAATGCCATCTCATCACTCCCCCATACTAAACCATTGCCGTGCCCTCACGCAATGCTAGAATAAAGTATCGAAGCATCTCCAAAATTTATTTTTATTCACTTTATTGAAATGATAAACTAGCTACATACTATGATTACTTCTACTTGTGTTTTAGACATAATGTATGATTTTCATCGCAAAATGGGACGTTTAGGTTCATAGAATAAGAACACGTGAATGCTTCGTTAGAAATAATTTCGTCGTCCTCGATTTTCACCTTAATTCCATGCCAAGCGTGTAACGAGATCATTGTCATTATAAGTTAGTAATGATAACACTACTCATATGCCCTAATCACGTACTTATCCTCCCATTATTCCTAAGTTGTATCTCTTATATTTTATTTTGTCTTGAATGTCTCACGAGGATACATTGTTGACTTATGTGATAATAGAGATTTAGGTCTAAAAATAGAGTCCTAACGGTGTAACCAAGACCATCAAATCAATAACCCCTCCCAATAGACAACGATGTCAAAAAATTAAGTTGACAAGAAGAATCGATCAACACGGTTTTATAACGGTTTTGAACATGAGACTTATTACCAAGACTTTTATATGCCCCCTAACGGAAGGGCCTTATTATCTTTGGTTTACCTCCATCTTTTATTCAACTTCGCCATGAAGCTTTTATTATGACTTCGGTCTTGCCTTGCCTTTTATTATCCGCCTCATCGGTGGTTTTATTAGCCAAAGACGTATATCCTCACGCTAAAGCGAATTTTGGATCTTTAAAGCTTCAAAGATTAAGGCTTGATTCACTTTCAATTTTGCATAGATTTTAGGCCTTGTGGGGCTTCAAATTGTTTGCTAGATTTAGGTGAGCACTTGAAATCTTATTATTGGGTGAAGCTTTCGATTATTAGGGTGCCAATACTTCAAAACCGTGACGCTGGCGATACCTTAATGTCTTCCCAATTTAATTACACGGAAGCTACTAGAAAAGACTAGAAACCCAACAATCAAAACTAAACCGCTAAATCAATATTTATTAAGAAAAAAATATTTACAAGCGAAGGGAGAATAAGCAAACAACGAGAACTCATGAGTTTTTGAAAGAATACGAGTACTCTACGTTTAGCATAGTAACTTATAATTAACTCTATCATTTCTCGTCCTCATTTAAGAGACTTAGCCTAATGTGTAGTTAAGGAATCAAAGCTAAGTGCTCAACACGCACGGTCGAGTCAAAAATTACTCTTATTCTCGCCATCGGAAAATCTACATTCGTGTCTTCAAACACTTATAAAACATGAGAAAATTTTAAAATTTGGCCATTTTTAGCCTTATTTTGCAACAAAACGATAACAAAAAGATAAACTTTGGAAAGCGTGAAGGTTTGGCAAGGCAAGTATCTATTCACCCCCCCCCCATACTAAAGTTAAACATTGTCCTCAATGTTTCGAGTCTAGGGGTGCAAACACCCCCATACTAGAGACGTAGTCGAATGCCTAATCTAGCATGGAAAGGGTGTAACCAATAAGTAATAGCCGTTTATGAAGTGTGCTAAAAACCTAAGGTTAGAACATAAAAGGATATATCATATGGATATTGGGAAAGGCCTCCAAAGCAAATGATCGAGTGCTCCCAAAAAACGAACACGAGAGGCTCCAATCGTGAAGATGATAATCTAAAAACCACAATGCATAAACAACCATGGAACAAAGGTTGGAAGGGCACAAATCCCCTCACATTAACTACATTAGAAAGCAATAATATGTACATGGATAAGCATGGGTCTCCCCCACGAGGCACCTTGTTTTTGATAACCGAGTCAAAAGCTCGACTTGAATCCCCATAAATGTGATCATTTAGGGATAATCATGGTATGGTCAATTTTTGGTGGGGCTTACATGATAAACAAGGCCCAAAAAGCACGTGGAGTACTTTAAAAACCCGATAAACGTATACCGGGGTCAAAGATAGCGTCCTCGTTTTCGGATGAAAGACGAGACAACACTACTCCAACACAAATCCCAATGGGATAGAAGAAAATAGGAGAGAAGAAATAGAAGGGTGGGACAATGGGTAAGTCAAAACATTGAGCTACTCGAGGTAGACTCGCACCAATCAAATGAAAAGATTTTCCATTTATTACATCGGTGGAAGACCGAGATTTCCCTATATAAGCAATTCCAGGATCAAATATCTCGTCCTCGGTGGAGAAAGGGGAGGGAACATAAGGGGATTCCCCCACACTAAGTCCACACAAAGCATTGTCAAAAGGAGAAGACGAGCTTGTAGTACTCAATAAACGTGGTGATGACGGAGTTATAATTGTAGAAAAATCTTTTAAATTAAATTCAAAATCTTTTCCTTTTTCATCTTTTAAACTCTCCTTGTGAAAACCCGATTTGATTATGTCAAAAATATTTGGTGTATCTAAAACAATGTTAGTCACACTAAAAATTCTCACATTTTGAAATCTTTTTGGTTTAGGTGGTGGCAAGTTTTCAAATCTTTTGTCAACAAAGAAAACCTCCCCATCGGGATCAACGTATTCATCATCCGAAGAATCACTCGAGATTGGAATCATAGGCTTAACACTCTTAACCTCCATCGGCGGAGGGGACAGAACTTCATTTTTATCAACTCCTAAAACTCTGTTGGAAATCTTTTGACAAATGCTTTTGATGGGATTGACATTGTACAAAGATGTGATGGAATAAACATGAGAAAGAGTGGAGTTTTGGGTTGCATTAATGACGAGTTCTTCCTCATTGAAACGAAGAGTGATTTTTCTTGCATGCACATCGATAAGTGCTCTCGAGGTATCCAAAAAAGATCGACCTAAAATTAACGGAACTTTAGGATCGATGGGAATATCAACAACAATGAAGTCTACGGGATAATAGAATTTCCCAACTTTCACAAAGACGTCCTCGGCAACTCCACAAGCTAGAATCGTAGAATGATCGGCCATTTCGATTGACATTTTTGATGGAGTGAGATTTGGAAGATTGAGCGATTTAAAAATCTTAAGAGGCATCAAATTAATACTAGCACCAAGATCGGCCAAGGCGTAGCATTCTTCCATGTCTTGGATAGCACATGGGATTAAAAACTTTCCAGGATCACCGACTTTTTGAGGTATGCGGCTTAGAAAAACCGATGAACAACTAGACGATTTTTGCAATTTTTCTTTGTTATTCAACATACTTTTGAAGTTCGCGGCAAATCGAGGCATCATGACTAAGGCGTCGGCAAAACTTATATTAAAATGCAAGTCACGAAACATTTTCATAAAAAGTTCAAATTGATAATTATTTCGTTCTTGTGCCTTTTCCTTGTCTCGTCTTGAAGGGTAGGGTAAAGGTGGTGTGGGTGGGGGCAAATTAGGCATAGGCATCGGCCTTGGAATCTCGGGTTCCATGATTGGTGTAGGTTCAACCGTAGGTGTGGTTTGAGCGGTACTTCGTGGGCTTGCAATGTGCTCCTTTTCAACCACAACCTCGGGTTCTTTCTCTTTTTCCTTCTCCATAGAAGTACTTGGACGAGAAATGGGTTCTTTGAAAGTTTTACCACTACGAGTGGCAACAACCTTCAATTCTCCTTTCGGGTTCACGATGGTATCACTAGGAAGACCACCCGAAGAAGAGGGCTTACACATGATAGCTTCAAACATTTTAGCCATACGGTCTTCAAACTTAGATTGCCTAGCATCCGCTTTTAACAATTCTTGCTTAATCTCATGTTGTCCTTGCTCCATTTTTTGTTGATTTTGTTGGAGTCGTGTGACATTTCCTTCCATTTTATTAGCATGAGTTTTAAGTTCATTAGCAAGTTCGTTTTTAAGCTCGTTTTTCAACTCGGATCTTAAGCTAACCATTTCACGTTGCATGTTGTCAAACTTAGCATCATTGGCTTTAGCATAACTCAAAAACTCTCCTTGAAGATTTTTGGTGTGATCGTTTTGAAAACCTTGGGCATTGTTTTGAAAATCACGGTTTTGGTTTTGATTTGAAATTTGCCCATTTCCACTTTGGTAATTACCTTTGTTATAGTTTCTTTGTTTTCCTTGGTAATTTCCACCTTGGTTGTTGTTGCGATAATTATTAGCATTTTGATTGGGTGGAGCTTGATTTGAACGAGAACCTTGACCGATTTGGTTATAAGTTCCCGTGGCTACAAAAGCATTCGAAGTGTTACCATCCGCGGTAATGCACTCGGAAAGATCATGAGCTCCCCCACACGACAAACAACTTTTAGAAACCGCTTTAACCGAAGCGGAATTGGAAGCTTCTTGAGCCTTCCAATGGGACATAAGGTTAGCAAATCTATCGAAAAATCGGTTTTCTTCATTTGCTTCATCATGTAAAGCATTGATACTACGAGACGATGATGACGAGCCCAATTTGGCAACACTCGGTGTGTGGCGAGGGCTATAAACCTTAGACCTATTCTCGATTATGACCAAAGCTTCTTCAACCGTTTTACACAAAAAATTACCACCCGCGGCGGCATTCAAATAATCTCTTTCATGATCGTTAAGCCCATTGTAAAACGTGTCGATTTGGTGCAAGTCGGAAAAACCGTGATGCGGACATTCATGTAACATCTCCTTAAACCTATTCCAAGCCGTAGAAAAACTTTCATTTGATTCTTGTGAAAATTTAGAAATCTCATTTTTCAAATGCGTAGTCTTAGAGGGCGGAAAAAATTGGTTCACAAGTTTAGAAACGAGATCCTTCCACGTCAATATAGAATTGGGTGGCTCTTTCTCTAACCAAATTTTAGCGGGCCCTGCTAAGGAATACGGAAAAAGCATCATCTTAATCGAGTCATTCGAGACATCCTTAAATTTGCACGTGGCGGTAAGACGATTAAATTGGCGGATATGGTTGTGGGGATTGTCCTTCTCATCACCTCGGAATTTGTTGTTTTGGATCATCGACAACAAACCCGTTTTCACCTCAAAATTCTCCGCAAGGATTGCGGGAATCACAATAGCTTCTCCATAACCCTCGGTGGGTGCTTGAAGTAACTCCATCATAGTTTGATTCGCCATGGTTGGTTCTTCTCGTACAATGGGTTCGTCAATAGGAGACTCCTCACTAGAATGAGTTGGAGTGGGAGTTTTGTTCTTTCGTTTACGTGCACGTTTTGCTTTGTTACGAGTGAGCATAAACATCACGTACAACGTGGAGACGAGCAAAGAAGATTCTTTTTGGTATTTTTAATTTTTTAATTTTTTTGGTTTTTGATTGTATTAACCTTTTTGGAAATTGGTGAATATATTAAGTAGACAAAAAGTCCACAAATCTCCTCCTCAATCAAATCTCTTGATTAAAAAGGCCTCAAGGAATGAAAACGATCACGTGGAGTGAACGCCTTCGATGACTTTAGAACGATGGTGGAACACCAAATCGTTCAAGAGGGTTTAATCAATAGAAACCAAGAAAATATATATGATATGTAATAATACTTTGGGCGGCAAAACCCTCGATTCACTCTCAAAATCAAATACGCACAAGCAAGCGGAGGAAACGAGGCGGCGCGAAGCACTTAAGAGCCTTTTTCCTTTAGGTTGTGAAATACAACCGCCTTATACCCACCTTATAGTTTGTATTATCAAGATTAAGCTTCACGAAAGTATTTATCTATTTTTGCCTTTTTCTTTGGTTTGAGATTCGAATACAATGATCGAGTGATGAAATCCCGAATCAAGGTTGTGATTGCTCACGTATTTGGAGTACTTGTGTATTTATTGTTCTACGTATACAATATAGTAATAGTATTCACAAAAACCGAAAAACGATAATACGTATTAATAGAGTGCTATTAATACAATTACTATTATGGCTAATCTAGAAAACAACAATGGTTCAATCAAAACACAACACGCCTCCCCGGCAGCGGCGCCAAAAATGATGTAGTGGTTTTACTACTCTTTAGGAAAAGAGCGTAAAAAGCGGTAAGTGTTAAGTGTACGTTTAGGAAAACGTAATCACTTATGACCCTTAATGGGGATCGTTCTCTCGAGGAGGCTAGTGCGTTGTGTTAAGAATTGATTGATTGATTTGTTTTTGATTATTAACAAGAAAAGAGAATAGAATGAGAAAGGAAAGAGAATGACGGTGACGAAAACGTATTAAAATATGACGAAAAAGACGTAAACGTAAAGTCGTAAAGAAGACAAAAATTAAAATTTTAACCTAAAAATTCCTAAAAATTACTAAAAATCCACAATAAAATTCTAAGAGTTTACAATAAATCCAAACTTGCTAAAACCTTTTAATTAATTTAATAATGACTTTTTAATGCTAATTAAAGCCCTAAAAATCACTTTTAAATATTAAAAAGCCCTAAACAAGATTTAATAGTTTGTAAACCTCAAAAATGACCTAATTAAGCTAAAAACTATTTTTAAAAATTTTAAAACCAAATTAAACTATTTTTAAACTCCTAAAAACTATTAAAATCTATTTAAAACTAATTAAACTTAAAATAATTATAAAAATAAATCTAAAAGCTATAAAATTATTCTAAAAATGGTAAAAGTCCTATTTAATGCTAAAGAATCTAGGAAAAATGAAAAAGAAATAAAAATAAAACTTTTTAATTTTAATAATAAAATAATATTAAAATAATAAAAAAATAAAAAGTTTATAAAATTAATTCTAAAAAATTTCTAAAATCTTAAAATATTCTAACTAAGATAAAAAAGCAAATTAAAGCTCCTAAAACCTTTTTTATAATTTTATAAAATTTATTTAAGTTTAATAAAAACCTTAAAATAATATAAAATTAAAGATTAAAGCTTTTGAAACCAAAACTAGATGTAAACCTCAAAATCTTATTTAAAAGCTAAAAATTATTTTTCCTAAAAATTAAAACACTTTTTTCTATTTTTTTATTAATTTATAAAAAACGGCTAATAAATAAATGATAAAAATAAATAAAGAAAAGGAAAAATCTAAAAACTGGCTAGAAAAATCTTAAAGTCTATATTTAACCTAAGAAAAATAAAAAGACTCAAAAGTGCTTAAATGATAAGCTGAAATTAAGCCAATAAGCTACGGCTTTATTTATTTAGCTAGATTGAAAAACAGGTTAAATACTTAACCTTTGCACCCTATAACGTAAAAACTCATCTAGATCACTGGTAGAACCCCTCACTCCTGAGCTGCAGGTCGGGGGTTCGAGTCCAGTGCGGGTGAAGTTTTTAATTTTTTTTTTTTTTTACTTTCCAAATCCAACACTGACACCCTTGTAAACTAGTTAATCACAAACCAATTTCCTTTTTAAACAAGCTTCAATCCAAAATCAAGATCAAACGTGACAGTTAACACTTGAAGAACACAAGTGAATTTTTGCTTGTGTCTGTTTTCTTCACATGTGAAACCAGGTCCAAGAGGAGCTTGGATTTGATGTTTCTTGTGGATGATTGTGGAACAAAGGCACCCCTACACTCTTTCTGAGTGTAGGGAGTCTATAATAAGCAGAAATCAAACAGCAATTAGCACAAGGTTTCACAAAAATGCACACAAGAGCAAAACTAAGTTGCTGGTCTCCTATTTAAGGTCTGGTGGCCTTTGTGCTTAACAGTTTGCACTCAAATGATTTTCCAAACCAATGATTTTGCACACACAAGCCCCAAATAGCACACAAGCAATTTGCAACCCTAGAATAATCTATATCTTAACAGATTAAGAATTCTAAGCACTAATTTCATGAAAATTCAAAGAAAATAGACTAATCAGATTTTATGCTTACTTGTTTCACTTTTCTCTACACAACTTGCTTCAAAACTTACACTAAACTGAACTAAAACTAACAACAAACCTATCTCAACCCTATTAAATATCTCTAACACGTTTTTAAAACACAATTAAAGATTTTACCCCTGCTAAAACACGTATCCAAACAATCCTTTAAAACTTGTAATGCAACTTTTTCAAATCAATAGCTTCTTAAATCTACCCAAACTGCTTCATATAGCATCTAACATGCATACAATACCATTTGAACTCAAATCAAATCAACAATACACACTTAGCATACAATTCAACAAATCTCACTCAAATTCAACCAAACTGAAATTTGAAAGGGAAAAGTTATTTCTTACCTAAGAACCCTACATCCAGGGTTCTTTGTGGTTGAATAACCACCTCCCAATACACTGGGGTGTATGCAGAAACAATGATCAACTCAAATCAAACTAACCTGCTAAAGAATAATCAAAAGAAAAACACAAGCATAATATCCAATATTCACTTTCTGTTTTCTTTCCTTTCTTCTTAAAAATCTTTGAAAACTTTTTAAACCTTCAATACACGTTTTTAAAACAAGTTTGAAGTTTAGAAACTCCAATATTTTCAGTCCACTTTCACTTTCCAAAAATTATTGAAATTTCTAAAAATCTTAACCCTTTTTTAAAACCTTGTGAAAATCAAACACCAAAGTGTTATAAATTCAATGGAACTCAGAGTTTAGCAACTTATACCAACTTTTTAAAATAGAAAAGGAATTAAATTTCTTACTAGAAAATACCAACTTTTTATTAATAGAAAAGGAATTACAAAAGCTTGCTAAAAACTGGAACAAATGAAAAGGTTCACAAGCCGAACCTTTTATACTACAATGAGGAACTATCTAGAATGCTAAATTAAAAAATTACAAGACTAAAACCCTAGTATGGAAATGCCAATTTAGCCCTTGGTCTTGGTCTTCAAAATCGGTCAAAAGCTGATCCCATGTGGATGCCAGCAAGGAGGAATGATCAAAATCGTCCATTTCAACTTGGGGAACAAGTAGAGCAATCTGGTGCGTTGGACTGGTCGGGTGTGGGTTTTTGTGTGAAAAAGACGGGGCAGGGGAGTGCTTGGGTGAGGACCACAGCCCACGTGGCATTGTTTTAAGAGGTGGGAAAAGTTGAGGGGATGGTTAATTAAAGATCTGCATGATTTGGGGGATTACCCCTTTGTTTAGAGCTTAATTGATCTGGGTGGGGTTTTAGGGTTCTAAGGGATTAAGAGGGGATTAGATCCGATTTTGGGTTTAAACAAATTTAAAAAATTGTTTAGGTGGGAAAAAATGGGTTAAGTGGGTGTTGACTTGGGTTTGACCATAGCTAAATAATAAAACCGGGTATTTTGGGATTGGGCTGTGAGGGTAAATTGGGCTTGTGTTGGGTAATTTCATTACCCATCCTCCAAGTTAACAGCCCGTTATATTTGGTTACATGCCAAGTCCAAAATGGTTAAGTCTATTTCATCCAAAGTCCAAACCAATTTCAAAGTTAGTCCTTGTGTGTATTTTGCTAACTTTTGTACTTTTGATCATTTCCCAAGGGCATTTCTTGTACAATCTTCAAACTTGAAGGTCCACACTTGTACAATTAACATTTGGAGGGTTAAATGTGACAAGTTCTTCAAGATGAGGGGCCATTTTTGCCAATTCTTCAAACTTGAGGGGTCTTTTTGCAAAATTCCATAAATGAGCTTGGTTCATTGTGCGTCTTCGTTTCCCGTGTTCGATTTTGATTGATTCTTGTGTTCTTTTGTCAATTCCTCAATATCCGTACCTAAAAATACACAAGTAACAAACACGAGCATATATTTGGCATATTTTATGATATTTAATGCATTTTAAGGCCGTTTTTGATGATGAGATCATGTACAAATGCCATCTCATCAACGGTTATTTGTTGTAAATATTTCATTCTATTAGTAAACGAATAGCAAATCGTAACATCGGTTCGATATAGATTAATACCTTAGCACCATGCGGAATTCGAGTGACTCGGAGTCAGGATGCGTGACTGTAAATATCGAAGAACATGAATACTAACCAAGTAAAATCTGCTCGAGACTCGAACTAAAACGCAAATTCGAACTCGCGGCTAATAAACTGAATACCAACAATTAGGAAACCAAATTAAAGCTCGACCCACACTGACTTGAACCAATGTCGTGATTGAACCCAAACTAAAATATAAACTTGTACGTAACCAAATTCCGTGACGTGGCCCAAAGACGAAACGATATCAACTTGAGACTTTCTTTTTAAAATGATGATGTTGCACCCAGAAATGAAGAGTTAGAGAGTCGGTGTATCGTGTTTTATAATGCATATATGACATGAGAATAGATAGACAAGAACGTAAATATTAATTTGACGGAAAAGAATAAGATCCCACGTGTATCTCTTCTAATATAAGGATGACACGTTACGTAAAGAAATAACTGAAAATTTTATTTGTTAATATGTATAACCTGGGGATGCATGTAGAGGATTTAAGACAATATTAGAATTTTTGGAAATGGATTACGCATCATTATAGCATTACATTCATTTTTTTTATAATGTTGATAAAACGGATTATAGATACACATGGCGCAACTGTTTTGTAAATTAAGGATATAGTGGGCATTATCAACACCCGATATTTTAAAAGTTACGCGATTTAAAAGTTACATGTAAAACACGAAAAATAAACGCTCAATATAAACTAAAAACATCGACATTCGGAGAACATTGATATGTAGATAAATAAATAAAGGCTTATGGATTAAAATACGTTAACGCTTTATATAAACGAACGACCACTAAAGGTTTAACATAAATTTAAGAAAAATGTCTTTAAAACGAAAAATCATTACCATGACAATAGAAAATATTTCAATTATTTACAGTTGATGACTGACATATACTTTTCCGATAAATAATAATTGAAACCCATTCGATACGCTAAGGCCCTAACCTTTCCTGTTAGTCGAGAATTCAATAATTTTCACAAAAGTGAACATGATAAATAAATGTCGGGTTACAAATATTGATCCAAATATTTGAAATAAAATTAGAGCTCGTTCTAAATGTTGATTTTAAATTTCGGGTTACTACAGTAAATAAATATGGAAAATAAAAATAAAATTTTTATAATTCCGAATAAAATATTATCAATGGTCAGAAAAATAACTAAAATATAATTTAATTAAAATTCTGGAGATCTCAGGATTTACATATGAAAAGTATATAAAACAAGTAAAACATTGTAAAATCGAAAAGTGTGAATAAAAGAATAATTTAATTATCAGGAAAAATACGAGTTCTCATAGTCGGGCCCCCTAAAGGAACTCTGGTCCCTCAGAGTTCAACTGGAGACGGAAGAAGATGCGAACAAATGTGAATACTTATTTTAGAACTGATTCATTGCTTCCCAGGTAATTTCTGCACCACGGCGTACCTTAACAATTAGAATTTACTATAATTCAGTTTCTTAACTCCTTTTCGAATAAATTTTCAAACTTAGATTTAAAATAATGACCTTTCAGTACAGAGAAATATCAAGAGATAGAATGAACTCAAGATTTGCTTAAACGGACAAGGTGCGATAAAATGAATCAATGTTGTTAATCAACAAGGAATCGCAAATCAAGCAACTAGAACAAATGAAAATTTTAAAACGTAACAATCTGATTACAAGAGAAAATGAATTAGATATGAACATTTAATATGAAATTTGTCACAATTATCTGTCTAGGATTTGGTATTACTTTCAAACTCAGCTTAAGTATTTTATTGACAAGGGTTTCAAAGTAAAAGTAACTCAGTTCACTTAATTATTTCGATCAGCTTAAGAGCTTTTGGATAACTGTATGAATTTATTGTTAAAGACTCGGGTTTATCGTTATCATTAGGAAAAATCAAATTTTCAAATTATTTAGAATCATTGATAGAAATTATAAACTAAATCGATAATTTCATTAGACTGAAAGTAAGTATAATAGAATCAAATACTTTAAAAGATAAAACTTGACATCCTTTTGAACACTAGTTATAAATCTACCAAATAGAATGTATATATCTGACATTAAACTTGAAACGGTTATTTTGGTAATTTAACCACTTGGTAAAATGTGTAAAACATTCTTAAAAATTTATAATAATTTTTTTGAAATCCAAGAAGGTGTTTAATGCATCAAATGATAAACAAAGGACATACCCGGTTTTCAAAAAAATGACAAGATAGCAAATGAATATGAAGCAAATAATAGTCAACAATTAGTATGTAAGCAATGGTACAAGGGAATAATACGAAAGTCGTAAAGATTCTTAGCGAACAGAATAGAATATAGGCATCAGTGATAAGATAATAAGAAACAAAGAATTTAGCAACTCATCACTTCTTGAGTGTAGTTGGTGTCACCAACATCGGCTTATTAATTTCTCGGTAATTGATACAAGATTGAAAGATAAAAGCCACACGACAATTTTTGAATCAAAGAAAAATTCTTAATTAGTCACTTGTCTATGATTCAAGTAAACATTGGCAATTAGAGAGCGAAATCAACATATGGTTTACACGAGCGAATTTCGAGGCAATAGAGTCTGACACATATCATGACGAATATACGATATCACTATTCATGTATAGTCATAAATTGTTATTCGCGTCCGGAGACATTTCAAAGGTATACCAAGATTTACTCAAAGAAAGTCGGTCAAGGAGAAAGTATAAAAACACTAGAACTTCCAAGTACGATATCAATAGTCAGTAACTAGACGAGTGGTAAATAAAGTTGTATCATGAGAGAAAATGATGTAACAAGTAGAGTAAAGCTCGTCGAATAAAGAAAAATAGATTGTACTTGGAGGCATGTAATTCGTTAAAAAAAAGATAAAGAAACATATGCATTTGTCATGAACTTGTACTACTTGCATAACGCATAAAAGTTTTCATAATTTTATTCTAACAAGATTTTAAGGTGACTACTATTCAGCCTCGCATGGCTCCTTCTAGATTATGCATAGGTGATTAAAGCATGCATAATTTAGGACTAACAATGCGATGCTTAGTTTCGTCAAGCTAGACCTAGTTTACATTTCTTATATTTATATATATATAAGCAACATGCCATTTGTAAAACAGACTTTAATATGATTTATGAAACTGATCGCAAGTAAATAATTCGCTTGATATTTTAAATCAACAACTTTAATGTTACAAGAATTCTTTTATAAGACCAAACTAAAAGAGTTTGTGAAAATACATCGTAAAACGATGTCAGTTAACTTTATAAGGTATTTTTCAAGTATTTTATAAAGCCAAGTACTACAAATTGATAAAATTATTCGTAAAAACAATAATAATTATATATATATATGTTGGGAATAAAATTAGCTGTCTCTCAGACGCTGACAAAGGGATTTCGGACGTTGACAAGAAAAATTGAGGCGTTGACAAGTTGAACGCTGACAAGAAATATTGAGGCACTAACAAAGGAAATATTAGGAAGACAAGGACTAAATCTGCCAATGATGAATTATTCAAGCTGGTGGACAAAATATGAAGATAGGAATTCAGAATATATTCTTAAATGTTTAAAAGATTTAGTCAGTAAGTTATTTGAGTATGTTTATCTTATGTCTCTTCCTAAAATAGTTGATCTTAGCTTTTTGTACAAGGCTCCTTAAACCTATAAAAGGAGGCCTTAGGGTTAGACATAAGACACATCTCACATACACCTCTTCCACATATCTCATAACACTTTCATTGTAATCTTTCATTGTTATTATTAATCAAAGTGAAAGTTTGGTATTCATATATTCTGTTTGTTCTTCGTTCTGAGTATTAGTTTCCGCATAATACTTAGATTGTCGAATACACAAAGTTTCTCTACGTGTTATACTTGATTTAGTCTCGATAACACAAAGCTAAATTGATTTAAGTTTGGGATCAACAAGTGGTATCAGAGTAGGTGGCTCTCGATACTAGGATCTAACAAGGTGTTCGAGTCGAGGTATGAAGAACGAAGCTTAAAAATCAGTATTTGTTTTTAAGTTCGCATGTTTCTGAGCAGAGTTCTAAACAGCGATAACTCCTTCGTTAACCGTTGGATCGTCGTGAAATTTTGGCTGTAGGTTCTAGACACATGTGTCTTGAATCTCACCGGAGCGATCTTCGATATGAACAGTCATGAGAGAGTTATTAATGGTCAAAGTTTGCTGCAGAGAAAGAGGTATGAATTTTCTGTTTTTGTTTTTATTGAATAAAGATGTAAGGTTTCTTCCCCTAAACCCTACATCGACTATAAAAATAGAAAAGAAGTGTTGCTGTGTGATCGTGGTTATATATACTGCTGTAGCAAGAATGGTTATTAGGGTTTGATTGTAAACCCTAGATAGGTTTCGAGGGTATGTTCTTGATGATGTCAAAGCTACAGCAGGTCGTTTTTGTTGTGATTCGGATCTACAGTGTGACAATCCGTCAATTTATGGTTGATATTTTATTCTCGAATATTATTTAAAAACATTATTTTAATGTTACAATATGAACTCACTTATTTTTGGGAAGAAATTTGGACTTACGTCTTGGAGTAGCATCGACTACGTCTAAACCGGAGGATTCAACGTTACGTGCTTACGTTTACGTACACCGTCTTTGGTGACAGTCCGACATTTCAGAAAATTAATTTGTCCATGAATATTATTTTGGAGTTTTAAATTTGTGTTAGTTCATAAACTCACAAATTTACGAGAAGAGATTAGGACTTACGATTTTATTTTAATCGTCCTTACGACTAAACCGGAAACCTTAGGATTACGTATTTACGTTTTCGAACTCTGTTTTTGATGAAACAATTTTTATTGGATTCGTTTTGTGACGTCGATTCATAATTTATAAAAACGTTTTTCGTAAAACGACCCAAGGGCACGCAAATCGAGGAAACTAGAATCGAGGAGTACCCGTAACTAAATGGGATGAGACAAGTGGAACACTTGTCCCACCCCACATCAAAACCGGCTACCAACTAACACAAACCACTTTGGTGGCAAGTTCTTACTTAAACTAGCTACACTTGTCACTTGTAGCTTACCAAATAAGCCACTAACCTCACAAAACCATCAAACCCTCACTTACTCTAATTTGTAACATGTAAAACTAGCTACAACTCTCCCACTCTCTCTTCCTTATGCCGTCCACCATTCAACCCCAATCACCCCATTCATACAAAATTCTAGCCATAAACATTTGTTATAATTAGCATATGTTAATCTCCATTCAAAAAGATGAAGATTGGTGGTGCTTATAACATCCAAGGAGGAGTTTTCATGGAGTAGGAGGGCTGATTTTCCACAAGGTTTTCATGGAGCATGGTGGTCTTGAAGATGGTCATGGTTGTCTACAAGTTTCTCCATCAAAAACCATGTCAAAATCATAACCTATATCAACTTGGTGGTATAAAGATTGTCCTCCTCAACTTCTTGTTATTTTGATTATGTAAACATGTATTTTATTTCCTATTGTATATATTTATGATGATTATATGATGATAAAAATGTTATGTGGGGATTTGGTGTTGATAAACATGATTAAAAAGGTGAAAAACCATATGAAACAAGGTTAAAATCTTGATTAATTTACATGGCTGTATAAAACAGTAAAGAAACATGTTATGAACTGATGAAATAATGAAGTAGGATCCATTTACAGTAAGCTATGGGTCTTGTACACATGTGAGAGTTGGTCATGCAATGGAATCAAAATAATGAGTGAGATATGATCAAAACAAGTTTAGGGTATAAATCTGAAGTTACTGTTTTGGACGATTTTTAGAAAATACTTAAAGGATGATTCAACAGTAGCTATAGTAGAGTGTAGCAAATATCATGTAGTTTAGGTGATAAAAATTTGAGCTTCTATCTCTATGTAGAACTCAAGATATGGCATTTTTGGTGAAGATGAAGTTAAAAATCAGATTTTTGGAAATTAAAGAATAATACTATTATATAAGCACTCACATTTTAATATATAAAATGTAAATAAAAACCCACTAACTTATAAAACTTATTTATATAAATATATAAAAGGTGTAATAAGTGTATAAATGATGAAAATGGAAACTTGTTAAGTTTTATAAGTTATAAAACTATAAACATGATTTTTACTACTTTTTCGGCTATTGCCGTAAAATTAACGTTTTTATTAAATAATACTTAGATGGTTGGACCCGTCTAATGAAAACTTTATAAAACTTATATACTGATATATAGACATGTATAACAAGTAAAAACCGATAAAACCCGAACTATAGGGCATACGGACATTAACGAGCTAAGTAAACATATTGGACTAATACTTGGGTTAATAATTGGACTACATAAGATAAACACCCATAAAAAGAACTTATTGGGCTTAACCCATTTAGGCCCAACTTGGAAAGTATACATACTGATAATATAGGTACAAAATGGATTAAAATAAGTTAAATAACTTATAATAAGCTTATTGGACTTAAGACACGCAAACGGGTAAAACTGGTAAACTAATATAAAAGTTATCGACATATAACACTAAAAGGAGTAAACGAGAATATGTAAACCCACTTGATCATCATATGTATATAATCATCATATGTATACATAATTGTTATTTTATAAAGTCATTGGACATGAGTCTAAGACGAAGTATTATTTGTTTAGGTTTCCGTGATTGAAGCACGTACCGTACGTCCGAATTGCCGATAACCCGCCTTCCCACATCAACGTGAGTTCATAGCCTCGCACTCTTTTAAATATTTTTATGAAATGTTTTATAAACCCACGAGGGAGATAACATGTTAGTTTTTATAAAATAGGACACCATTTGTCCCGATTGTTTGTTTATTTATTTTAGACCCGAATGATTGAATGACCCGATTGAATGACCCGATAAATGATTAATGGACCCGATAGATGAAATTAAATGGATTATTAAAGTTAGGTTATGTCACTAAAAGTCCCATTAGCATGAATTGTGAACTACCGGGATTTGGTAGACGCTTATGCATATAATAGTACTATTTGGGGGCGATCACCCCAGTTCGCGCCTTGACGGTTGATCCCCGTCGTGCCACATTGATTGGTAAGCGAATTTATGTATGAGAAGATTTCCATAGCGTGACCTTTGTGACGACACGCTACTTTAGATGGGCAAAATTGGTATCGGGTTAGCTACCCGTTGTTGGTTTAGTAAGGTAACAATGTCATGCGGCTTATAATAATCCGAAAACTAACGAAATACTATTAGACGCTTCGAATTACGATGTATTGCCTAACTAGCAATACAGGGTCATACTATTGATATTATGTTTGTGTTTTGGTTTTTATAACCATATTCATATAATGGTTTTATTTAATCTATACAACGTTGCAAAACGTATTGTATGGTGTTTTTAACGACAATGATTCGTATAACGATTTTAAGGCAAATGCCTATATTATGATTTTCGATAAGGATTTGTATAAAAATGACTTTGGCTATTTTATGGCCTATTACAAAGATTTGTATAAAATGATTTTGGCTATTTTACGGCCTATTACAATGATTTGTACGAATTGATTTTTGGTACTAATTTTATACCAAAGTTATATTGATGGAATTTATTAAACTCTATGAATTCACTCGGCGTTATCGCTGACCTTTTCTTTTAACATGTCTTATCTCAGGTACTTGAAGGTAATTCTCGGGAAGACGACAAGAATTCATGGCCCGCACTTAAACAATATTTTTCCATTCAAAAACTTTGTAAAACCTTGTATGGAATATAATGATTTGGGACCTATGTAACTTTGATATTTATGGATGGAAATTCTTTATTAATAAACGACGCGATTTTTATGTGTTGTCTATGATGTGAGTAATGTGCTATCCCGTAACACCAACGAGTCTTCCGCTGTATTGAGTTGTATAAATTTAGGGGTGTTACAGTTTGGTACCAGAGCTCTCGTTATAGAGAACGAAAGATTTTTAAAACTAAGGTTTTGAATAAAACTTCTCAAAATCTTTTAACTATAAACATTTTTCTAAAAATGTCTAAAAATCTTTTGACTATAACGGTGCCGAAGAATTCCCGAGTTACCGACAAGGCCAAGACTGAGAAGTGTTATTTTAATATATATATAACTTAGATTATATATATATATGATGTAATTTTATTACATGATTGTTTGATGATTATTCTGATTTTTATACGAGGTATTTATACGACGTAGATTGTCACAATGTACCCTAAATCCCCTAGTAAATTAATAGAAGCTATTCTCGTAGGAATTCTAGCTATCCTAGATCTAAACCAAGTTGTGGATATTTATGATCCCAACAAATGGTTAATATTCGTAGAAATTTAGATATTAGTTGATTGCGATATTGAAAAAGGATTGGCGAGATTAAATCTGATATCGATGTCATGACGATCTTTTCTTATAGAGTGGAGTTTGACAAAACGTTACCACCTAGAAAGATGTCATCTGATTCGTTGTCATCCAATTCTTAAATTGAAATCGAAAGGGTGAATGTTGCACTTGAGGCTGTTATTGGAACCATTACCCAAAAGCCTCATGCCACTAATACCTTTCCGAGAAGTTTAAGTTGAATGATCAAGTCATTTCATATTAATGACTCATTTGATAATTGTTGTTGTAAGAGCTAATATGATTGAAAATTAAGTGTTGATTCATATTGAGATCGTATTGCCTTTACAAGGCCTAAGAATAAAGATTGAAAATATTGGAAAATGAAGTAGGATATCGAATTGAGTATAAAATTGGTTGGAACTTGAATAAAGTAAAACTTAACCTATATGGAATATGAGATTGTTAAGAGGAAGTCGTTAAGTTTTGTGATTGAATTATAAGGATTTAATTGATTGTTGATTCGTGTTAAGGGTTGTTCCTAGACCATTGTCCACTAACGAGGATGCCCAGTGTCCAAGAAATAAATTGAAGAAATCTTCTTCTGAATTGAGACCGATGGATCTTCCGGGACATATGGAACACCTAATGACTCTTGTAGATTAGTATTCATTGTAGTATCTTTTAAAAATCCCTAACTTAACTGAGATATCAGTTGGTAGGATGAGTTTAGAAAATTGTATGACATAGTGACACGTATTGTGTTACGGTACAATTTGACTTGTTTGTGATTAATGGAAAGACTACCTTTGATTGCTAAATTCTACATGTATCGATGTTATCTATCTTTTATTGCTTCATCCTAATGTTCGCATTAGTAATGCAACCATTGAACAAGTACTCATCTTGATTTGAGTTACGTTGTGAATCATTCTTCGTGAGTGCCATCGAGGTCATGAACCTCATGATTATTTGGCTAAAGCTCATTTCCTATCATATTGTAGTTAGTTCTCGGTGAACAACTCTTCATCACTCTTTCGCAGATCACACATTATTTTTATAAAGTTAAAACGGTATCCTTTGAGAAAATTTAATTTTCATCACAATAAGGATTATTCAAAGTGGGATTTATAAGTGATTGATATCAAAATGAAGTTGTTTATGAGACGCTTTGGAAAACTTAATTATTTCCATAACAAAGAAAATCTTTATAAATTTATTTCTGATTCTTATTTAAGAATTAAACATGAAAATGTTTTATTATAAACATGATGATAAAATTTTGACGAACTAAGTATTGCATCGTTAATCTTGAAATTGTATATAGTTGCGCGCCTACATACAATTTGGAATGGACCATGCAAGGCTGATTAGTAGTCGCCATAAAACTGATTAACAAACACTAAATTTTCTTTGAAGATTGTGAAAGATTAAAGTTTATGAGATCTGCAAGAAGTGAAAAATAAGGACATAGTGTTAGGGACACCTACATATGTGCCTGTAGCATCTATTCTTCTGAGTCGAATTTACTCATCTGTGGAAATTGTCTTATTTGACAATTGACAATCCTTTCTTGTCCAATTCTCCCCTAGCGAGATTCTTACGAAAAGCATCTGATTAGCGAGTGTTGATACCCAATTGGATGTATTGACGTTCTTATCATTTCTTATGATTTGATTTCATTTGAATGACCTGGGTAACGATCCGAGGAGCTTTCGAATGCGTACTCAAATTATGAAAACATGGGATATATTCATATTCGTTAAATGTTTTCGTTTGTATCTGATTTGAAATTCTATCGCGTAGATTATGCGTTGACCTTACTCTTTAATGGTAGTTGTGTCTCCACATATCCTTGAATTTGTGAAGGATTATGAATTATTATTAGTCTTTTGAGAAGTTCACATCTTATCGACGGCAATGAAACTGAAAAGTTGATAGTGCCAGTAGAATGGATTGATTGATTATGACATGACGACATTGTCTTAATTGATGGGAACTCGAGTAGTATTCCCCCTAAATGATAAGATGTTGATTATCAAAAGTGATCTAAATAATCCTTAAAGGATGACCATATCCTGTATTAAGACTTGAGATTATACCGTGAATGGTTGTGAATTAGTTATAGATATTGTAATCTAGAAGAACCTAATATGAATTTATTAAAAGATGTTAATGATATCTGAAACTTTAGGAGGTATTTGTTGGTGAATTACCTAAACTTTCGCCATTAAGGCAAGTAGAAATTGGTATTGATTATATTTCCGGTGCTGCACTTGTGGCTTGTGCACTGTACGTCAGCACCATATAAATTAAAGGAATTACCGTACAACTGAGAAAGTTGTCGGAGAAAGATTTTATTATACCAAGCCTGTCATCCTGAAGAGCTATGGTGTTATCATTCCTTATATTTATAGATTACTGTGAACTGAGTAAATTGGCAATCGAAAACGATATCCATAACTCGAAATGGAAGATTTGTTCGATCATTTACAAGGTTTTTAAGATTTGATCCACGGCATGGTTATTATCAGCTTCGAATCCGCGAAGAAGATTATCTATTCCAATCACTACATCCGGTACTTGTAATGAACGTTATGAGTTTCACGTGATGTCGTTTGGATTGACAATGCACATGTAGTATTCATAATTACGATGAATCACGTGTGTAGGCTGTAATTTGATAAATTCATGCGTATGATCATTAAGGACCATTTGTTTGTTTACAAGTATAAGAATGAGTTAATAATTATTTATAGATTGCCCTGAATGGGCCGAACAATAAAAATATGTACCTTGAATAATTAACACATAATTAAAGACTTAGTACTTTACATGATTTGACTATGGGATTAAAAGGATAATGGAATATAAATTGACTCTTCAAAAATTAAGAGCCCTTTTAAGGCTTTGGATTTTACCAAAAAGAAATGGAAATATATTTTGACAAATGTTTTAACAAAGGATTTTAAGGGATTATTCCCTTATACACAAACCATTTAACTAAACTTCTGTTTAGGGGTAAATGTTTGTGTATACTTCTAGACAACTTAAGAAGAATTGAGGAAACTATATGATTTATGACTTGAAATTTGAAACGATAATTTTTGCTTTTCAAACTAAGAAAATTTTGACCACAGTATAACCCAAGATTTTTCGAATATTTACGAATCTTATTAATTATTTTCGATAAATCAACAAAAATCTTGTTAACTCAATACAAATTTATTTTTGAACATTTTATATAGTTGGTCGAACTAAGAAATTTAAAATCTTTACGTTTACGCTTCATAAAAATTAACTAATAATTATTTAATTAATTATAATAATTATCGACGCTTTAGACGCTGGATTGAGAAAAACTGATAAAAATGATAGATGAGACGAAACTGAGACATAAAAGATATGAAGAAAGAATTTTGAATAAATACAGTTATGATATTTATTTCATCAGGAGAAAGTGAACGTAATTACTGACGCATAATATAGAAAGAATATCTGAGTGAATTGTGGACATGATAATTATATCATCATGAGAAGTGAATATAGATACTGACACATTATATATAAAAGATAAAGAACCAATTAGGACATGTTCCTTAATAATGAAGGTGCAAAATAAATTGCCGAACAATATAAAATAAACGATGATTGTAAGAAGGATAATATAGATGATAAAAAGGTTTCACGGCTAGTGTGAACCATTAGAATTAAGAAGCCGATGGCGTTAAATATTTTAAAAGACCACTTGTGATTGTCCAAATATGGAGGGTTGTGAGATATATTTAAGTTGGAATTTGTAAGTATAAGTATTATATGTATGTCATCTTTGACTAAAAGTATCTTTGTCTAAAGAAGTTGTACTGATGACGAATTATGAAGGCAGACATCGCCTCATACATTAGTAAACGTCTAGCTATTGCAAAGGTCATCATCTGAATTTGATTCGATTTGGGTCATCGTCGACAGACTGACCAAATCTGCTAATATCATTCTCATTAATGATAAATGCAAAATAGTTATGTAAACATAGTGTGTCTGTATCGAACATCTTTATCAAGATCCTCGCTTCGCATCGAATTTCGATAGATTTGCTCAGAAATCATTGAGAACAAACCTTGATTAAGAGTACTATGTACCACCCCAAATCGAAGGGACGAGGTAAAGTAACGATACAAGGTAATATAAGTGCTATTTTATGTTTGAATGATTGACCTTTGGTAATAGACCGTGTAATCGTTTTCCTTTGGAGATATTATCATTGATAATTATCGTATTAGGATTGAAATCGAATCTTATTAGGATCCAAATATTAGAGCATCTGTAAGCAAGAGTTGAAATGAAGACATCCGACATACACCCACTGTGAGTTGGACGTGTCTTTTAGGTTTAAGGTTTCCTATGATGGCGAACCTATCCTTGCAAAAATACCCGACCCGTGAGATCTGAAATGATTGTTGAAATTAGGATCTGATTATTGACAGCCGGTAGTGGCAAGAGATTATGTGAATGTGAAATATAGATCTTGAAGTTCCAAATGGGTAGCGAAGTTATGCCAAAAATTTTAACCTTGGAAAAATGAATTCATGATCTGACAAATCATGGGATATAAGTCCCCGTTGTATGGGACCATTGAGATGATATAAAAGATTGGTTTGAAAGGCATATAAGCTGGATCTACCCTAGGACTTCAAGAACCGCGTGAATTATGTTTCGTAAATCGAACTTGATGGAATATCTATCAAGTGAAATTCTGATTATTCTTAATAGAGCTTAGATCGGCGAAAAGTTGCATTCATCAGAAACCCGTGAACATCATGGATAGAGAAAGTAAGTCAACATTTAGCCTGATCTTATTCCCGTAGTTATGTTTGATGAAACTCGCGTATTGTAATGAATTGCACTTGTGAGAAAAGACCGAGTGTGGAGGAAATACCCACATGGCTTTAACTCTATAAGAAGCGAGTAGTAAGGTAAGATGATCTTTGAGGACAAAGATCCTGTTTAGGGGTAAATGCTGTGACAATCCGTCAATTTATGGTTGATATTTTATTCTCGAATATTATTTAAAAACATTATTTTAATGTTACAATATGAACTCACTTATTTTTGGGAAGAAATTTGGACTTACGTCTTGGAGTAGCATCGACTACGTCTAAACCGGAGGATTCAACGTTACGTGCTTACGTTTACGTACACCGTCTTTGGTGACAGTCCGACATTTCAGAAAATTAATTTGTCCATGAATATTATTTTGGAGTTTTAAATTTGTGTTAGTTCATAAACTCACAAATTTACGAGAAGAGATTAGGACTTACGATTTTATTTTAAACGTCCTTACGACTAAACCGGAAACCTTAGGATTACGTATTTACGTTTTCGAACTCCGTTTTTGATGAAACAATTTTTATTGGATTCGTTTTGTGACGCCGATTCATAATTTATAAAAACGTTTTTCGTAAAACGACCCGAGGGCACGCAAATCGAGGAAACTAGAATCGAGGAGTACCCGTAACTAAATGGGATGAGACAAGTGGAACACTTGTCCCACCCCACATCAAATCCGGCTACACACTAACACAAACCACTTTGGTGGCAAGTTCTTACTTAAACTAGCTACACTTGTCACTTGTAGCTTACCAAATAAGCCACTAACCTCACAAAACCATCAAACCCTCACTTACTCTCATTTGTAACATGCAAAACTAGCTACAACTCTCCCACTCTATCTTCCTTATGCCGTCCACCATTCAACCCCAATCACCCCATTCATACAAAATTCTAGCCATAAACATTTGTTATAATTAACATATGTTAATCTCCATTCAAAAAGATGAAGATTGGTGGTGCTTATAACATCCAAGGAGGAGTTTTCATGGAGTAGGAGGGCTGATTTTCCACAAGGTTTTCATGGAGCATGGTGGTCTTGAAGATGGTCATGGTTGTCTACAAGTTTCTCCATCAAAAACCATGTCAAAATCATAACCTATATCAACTTGGTGGTATAAAGATTGTCCTCCTCAACTTCTTGTTATTTTGATTATGTAAACATGTATTTTATTTCCTATTGTATATATTTATGATGATTATATGATGATAAAAATGTTATGTGGGGATTTGGTGTTGATAAACATGATTAAAAAGGTGAAAAACCATATGAAACAAGGTTAAAATCTTGATTAATTTACATGGCTGTATAAAACAGTAAAGAAACATGTTATGAACTGATGAAATAATGAAGTAGGATCCATTTACAGTAAGCTATGGGTCTTGTACACATGTGAGAGTTGGCCATGCAATGGAATCAAAATAATGAGTGAGATATGATCAAAACAAGTTTAGGGTATAAATCTGAAGTTACTGTTTTGGACGATTTTTAGAAAATACTTAAAGGATGATTCAACAGTAGCTATAGAAGAGTTAAATGTAGAAAATATCATGTAGTTTAGGTGATAAAAATTTGAGCTTCTATCTCCATGTAGAACTCAAGATATGGCATTTTTAGTGAAGATTAAGTTAAAAATCAGATTTTTGGAAATTAAAGAATAATACTATTATATAAGCACTCACATTTTAATATATAAAATGTAAATAAAAACCCACTAACTTATAAAACTTATTTATATAAATATATAAAAGGTGTAATAAGTGTATAAATGATGAAAATGGAAACTTGTTAAGTTTTATAAGTTATAAAACTATAAACATGATTTTTACTACTTTTTCGGCTATTGCCGTAAAATTAACGTTTTTATTAAATAAAACTTAGATGGTTGGACCCGTCTAATGAAAACTTTATAAAACTTATATACTGATATATAGACATGTATAACAAGTAAAAACCGATAAAACCCGAACTATAGGGCATACGGACATTAACGAGCTAAGTAAACATATTGGACTAATACTTGGGTTAATAATTGGACTACATAAGATAAACACCCACAAAAAGAACTTATTGGGCTTAACCCATTTAGGCCCAACTTGGAAAGTATACATACTGATAATATAGGTACAAAATGGATTAAAATAAGTTAAATAACTTATAATAAGCTTATTGGACTTAAGACACGCAAACGGGTAAAACTGGTAAACTAATATAAAAGTTATCGACATATAACACTAAAAGGAGTAAACGAGAATATGTAAACCCACTTGATCATCATATGTATATAATCATCATATGTATACATAATTGTTATTTTATAAAGTCATTGGACATGAGTCTAAGACGAAGTATTATTTGTTTAGGTTTCCGTGATTGAAGCACGTACCGTACGTCCGAATTGCCGATAACCCGCCTTCCCACATCAACGTGAGTTCATAGCCTCGCACTCTTTTAAATATTTTTATGAAATGTTTTATAAACCCGCGAGGGAGATAACATGTTAGTTTTTATAAAATAGGACACCATTTGTCCCGATTGTTTGTTTATTGATTTTGGACCCGAATGATTGAATGACCCGATTGTATGACCCGATAAATGATTAATGGACCCGATAGATGAAATTAAATGGATTATTAAAGTTAGGTTATGTCACTAAAAGTCCCATTAGCATGAATTGTGAACTACCGGGATTTGGTAGACGCTTATGCATATAATAGTACTATTTGGGGACGATCACCCCAGTTCGCGCCTTGACGGTTGATCCCCGTCGTGCCACATTGATTGGTAAGCGAATTTATGTATGAGAAGATTTCCATAGCGTGACCTTTGTGACGACACGCTACTTTAGATGGGCAAAATTGGTATCGGGTTAGCTACCCGTTGTTGGTTTAGTAAGGTAACAATGTCATGCGGCTTATAATAATCCGAAAACTAACGAAATACTATTAGACGCTTCGAATTACGATGTATTGCCTAACTAGCAATACAGGGTCATACTATTGATATTATGTTTGTGTTTTGGTTTTTATAACCATATTCATATAACGGTTTTATTTAATCTATACAACGTTGCAAAACGTATTGTATGGTGTTTTTAACGACAATGATTCGTATAACGATTTTAAGGCAAATGCCTATATTATGATTTTCGATAAGGATTTGTATAAAAATGACTTTGGCTATTTTATGGCCTATTACAAAGATTTGTATAAAATGATTTTGGCTATTTTACGGCCTATTACAATGATTTGTACGAATTGATTTTTGGTACTAATTTTATACCAAAGTTATATTGATGGAATTTATTAAACTCTATGAATTCACTCGGCGTTATCGCTGACCTTTTCTTTTAACATGTCTTATCTCAGGTACTTGAAGGTAATTCTCGGGAAGACGACAAGAATTCATGGCCCGCACTTAAACAATATTTTTCCATTCAAAAACTTTGTAAAACCTTGTATGGAATATAATGACTTGGGACCTATGTAACTTTGATATTTATGGATGGAAATGCTTTATTAATAAACGACGCGATTTTTATGCGTTGTCTATGATGTGAGTAATGTGCTATCCCGTAACACCAACGAGTCTTCCGCTGGATTGAGTTGTATAAATTTGGGGGTGTTACATACAGATTTTAGTTTTAGATATGCTTGGAAATCAATGACGTAGGGTTCAAGGGTAATTCACGTTTTAACTTTCTGATCGGTACATGTATGGTCATACATGGTGATATTCGTTTTTAGGGTTTCACACAAAATCCTAGATCTGACTGGGTACAAGGTGAATGATGCTACTGTTTTTGGGTTTGATACAATTAATTCTATGTGATGCACGATTATATATGGAACATAGAAACGTTTTGTGATGATACATGCGACAAAAGGTACTGTTCAACTCTTTATGTCAAATCCCTTTCACGTGATACTATTTTTCATGTAAAGAAAAAGTATTTTTCATGTGATATACTTGTTAAAGTATTGTTATCAAGGGATTTGTATTGTATTGATATTCAAGGACCAGCAATAGTACTTGACTATTAACGTGTGTGTTTGGTTTACACAAAAGAGAAAAAGAAACAAAGTACGAGGTCCCAGTTTGTTATGATTCAGAGCTGTGATGATAGATGTTGCTGCTGTATTCGAAGTATTAGATGCCAATAAAAACAAGGACATGTGACAGTTTGTGTTTAAAGGAGAAAGTTAGTTTAGTGGTCCAATGAGATTTGTGTTCACACGATCAAGGGAAAAAGAAAAGAACTGGCACTAGTAGCAAAGTTTAGTATTCACGTGGGACTGAATAATACCCTTGGTTGCGATATTTGTTTTTATCAAACCATGTGAACAAGTTGAGGTTTCATGTTTTGGCAAAAGATGGAGGCTCAAGTGATGGCGACGTATTAGTCTCCGTGATGGTTTGTTTCCTATGGATATTCGGAGGCCGTCTTCGGGTGTGAAGCTTCTTGGGGGAGCTGTTAGTAGAGATGCCAATTTTATTAGAGAGATGGCCATGAAGAGAGCCGTGAATGTTGTTGATTTGATGAGTCTTATTCCACAGTTACATGACCCGCAGAGTGAGCTCCTTTTACTTCGATCATGCATGGGTATTTCCAAACTCTTTTTTGGGTTAAGGACCTACCAACGTGCACACATGGAGGATGCAGCCTTGTTCTTTTACAAGGGTTTGCGCGGGTCAATCGAGAACATAGTGGTTTGTGGAGGGCCCTTCTTTGGAGACTTACAGTGGCGACTTGCCTCTTTACCCATTCGTCTTGGTGGTTTGGGTTTGTACTCGGTAAAAGAGGCATCCTCATATGCTTTTGTGGCCTCGAGGGCCCAATCTTGGGTGTTACAAGACCACATCTTACGTGATAGTGGTATATGTGGTATGGATGATGATTATGCTTCTGCTTTAGCTTGCCTACGTGATACGATTCCAAGCTTTGATTCTAGTTGTTTCACTAATAAGGATACCACCCCTTCTAAAACCTAACAAACATTGGCGACTACCCTTTTTAGTGAAATAGTCAAAGATATGGAGGTCCACTTTGACATGACTTTGAGGCAGAAAGCAGTTTTTGAGTGTTTACGCGCATCACATACTCAGGATTTCCTACTAGCTATCCCTATAAACAGGCTCGGTCAACATATGTCACCAGTGGAATACCGTTCTATTCTTAAGTATCGCCTCATGATCCCATTATTTTCGGCTGATACAATATGCCCTGTTTGTCGCAAGGCATGTTTGGATTCTTTTGGGGAACATGTGGTTCATTGTAAAGAGCTCCTGGGCTTCAAGTATCGACATGATATGGTTAGGGACGTTCTTTTTGACATATGTAGGCGTGCTGGTATCTCCGCCAAGAAAGAAGCACCTATGAACTTCTTGACTGACCCGTTAGATGGAAGATCCACACTCAGATCGGCGGATATTTTGGTTTTTGGATGGGCTGGAGGAAAACATGCGTGTGTTGATCTGACTAGGGTTTCTCCTCTAGTGGGGTTGGGTAGCCGTTTTAAAGCGGGTCAGGCTGCTTTGAAAGCCGCCTCATGCAAAGTGACAAAACACGAAAAATCATGCATTGAAAATCAACACGTGTTTATTCCTTTTGCATTTGATACCTTCGGTTTCCTTGCACCTGAAGCGGTGGTGCTTCTGAAGAGAATTCAGCGCGTTATGAATAGCAACGTTATGACACCTAAATCCACAGATGTGGTTTTTCATAGAATTAGTTTCGCTATTCAGAAAGGGCTTGCGGCGCAGCTTGTTGCTCGTTTGCCTTCTACAGCTGTGTAATTAAATAGATACAGAGAGTATGCTGTTTCAAAATTTATTTATTCTAGCTTTGTTTTGTACGATTGTGGTGTTATTCTCGTTTTGGATGTAGCAACACAAGTGATAACGTGGAATTTGGATACAAAGAATTCTAATCATATGCAGCAAGTGATTTAAAGGCTACGTGGTTTTTTTATCTTGGATCTAGATAAAAGTCTTCGACTTTGGTGATGGTGTGTTGACACGAATAAAAGCAAAAGAAGAATAGTCAATTTTGTTGTTTCACGTGAACATCTAAACAAAAGGAGCATAAGTGAGCTGCTTTGAAAAGTGACATGACAATGTATTAAAAGAGAGTTGTTATAAAGATGACAAGAAGAGTGGTACACAGGGAGGTATTTTATTTTGCCAATGTTATTATTTATTTACCCACTGTTGAAGATGTAGCCACAGATATTGTCAGTGGCTGAGTCGAGCCACTGACAAGAATAAAAGACACGCTGACGGGGAAGACGCTGACACGTTGTAATTTAGACGCTGACAGCGTGTTGTTCGACATATGGTTTTTAAGCGCTGACAAGTATCGTCCGATATCGGACAGTGCATACAGAAGATATATTGGATGACTAAGGATCTCGGACATAACTGTCTGTTAAAATTTTATGGCTCGTTTTTGAAGATTGTGTTTGATACAATAAAGTTTTATTTGATTATATGACAAGGCTAACCTTGCGGTTACGTACCAACTTGGATTAGAAGCAGAACGCCAACAGAAGCAACAGTTACATAAGAGAAGAGGATGATATTGTACTTAGATGATTTTCATTGCAAATTGGAGGTTTTGATGAAGACAATTGATTATTGCTTATTTGGTGTTGGAGTTGTTTTTTCAGGTTTGTATTTTATCATATCTCAAAAGATTCTCTCCTCTCTTTTGAGATAACTTGCTTGTTCGTTTATGTTGGTGACGAAGACTTGTCAAATCTAGCAAATTGTCAGCTTGCTATCACTTGAAGGAGTTACATTATCGTGCTCAGTGTCTCACAAAAGGATGAGGATTTTGACAAAGAGATCGAGGTCTGCTTATATTTTTCCAAATCAATATAAGTTCGACGTCACATGGATAGTGTAAGATATAAGGTACAAGCTTGGGAGATTCCACTTCTTCAACAAATAGGTTATATTCGTTTTTCTTCATTCGTAATCTACAATTAGAGTCTACATGGTTCATGATTCATTTACATGCACCACTCAAGGGGAAGCGTTTATTAGTTGTTTATCTTTAGAAGACCCCTATTGGATGAGACAAAAAGGGAAGAAGATTCAAAGATCAAGGTATACAACTTAATTTTAGGTGGTGATATGTTTTACAAGAAATCTTACTTTAAGGGGAAGCTTGTTTCATTCGTGAAAGATCAGGATTTGAATATTGTTTTTGTCATCATCAAATAGGGAAAGATTGTTGGGAATTAATTTGATGAGACAAAACAAGAATAATGAAACAAGAAGGACTTATATGCAAATATCAAGCTTTGCAAGAATATGGAGCCCTTTCATACAACAAGGAGGACTTATTAGCAAAAGATGGAGGGACTTCAAATGTAATTAAAGTTTTCTTGTAAGAAAAGTCTTGTATTCTATTATATAAAGAATACACAGGCGTAGGTTTTCATTATCTCATAATTCATAATGTAAACCTAAAGTGTCTTCGTGTTCTAGGCGTGGGATTAATGTATACACGCCTAGGGTTATTTGTTTTAATCGTTTGATATTAATACAAGTAATCATTAGGAGGAATTTGTCTTGTTGTTTCTTAAACACCTTGTTAATGTGTCTTGTTCAATTCCGCTATGCTAATCACATATGAACGAGATGCATTCCTAGTAAGCTTAATCGGTCCATGAATTATGGTCCACAATAGAGCTTGTTGAGGAACTTTGATTTGAAGAACGAAATCCAATATCGAAAGGTGAACCAGGCTAAGGAAGAAGGTGAAGAAGAATCTGATGATGTTTTCAGTTAAGTCCAAGTCTACTTCAAGTTCCACAAGTTCTAATTCTTCTTCATGTTCTGATAATGAGGTATATCATGACTCTTCTTGTAGTATAAATAATAAAAAACTTAACAAAGAAATTTTTAAGTTAAAATCAGATGTTTCTAATGAAAGATGCAAGTTATCTAATTATCAAATTGCTCTTACTCAAACTGAAAAGACTGTAGCTGAGTATAAGAAAATGGAGTTTGACCTAAAAGATCAAAATCAATATCTTAAAACATGATTTAAATGCTAGTACTGATATTAGAAACATCATGGAGAGGGTCAATGCTGAATTACAGGCTAAGTTAGATGAGGCTATCAAAAATAATGATAATGTAAGTCTTAAAATCCAGAGATTTGATAAAGCCTCACAAACCATAGAAAAATGTGTTAGTGAACAAAGGGATTCTAGGGATTTGTTTGGAATTAGGATGAAAGATTATACTGCTACTCCACCACCTGCTGGGAACTTCTATGGTGTCCTGAGAAAGGATTTGTCTTGGACTGGTATACCAGAACTCCAAGAAGAGGAATTTATTCCTCCACCTAGAGTCATTTCCCCAGTTGAGGAATATCAACAAAAGGTTATTGACCTAGAAGAGTGGAAAAAGGCTAACCCCACTTTGTTTGTTAAGGGTGGGATGCTTAGTGAGAGTCCATTTGTGCCTACACACATTGAGAGTCCGGTAGTATCTACACCTATCACTGTGACCAATCCCATCACTGGAAAAGCTGTTAATCTTGGCTCCCCAATTAAGAAACAACCTAGTGTTAAATATGCTGAAATGTATAGGAAACCTAGGTCACCCCAAAGCCAAGCAAGTGTTAATGGGACAGGGTTTTATCAGTCTAAGCCTAAGTTTGTGTCCAAAAATGCTTGTTACTCATGTGGGAGCTTTTCACATTTGGCCTATAATTGTGCTAGTGGATACAATTCATTCGCTGACAATAGGTCACCCAATGTCAATCATAGACCTTTTGTCCACACTAGACCACAGGCTACTAGACCAGCTCCTTTCTTCTCTAAGACTTCTAATACTCATGGTCAAAGACCCTTTCAAAAGACCAACACTTGGTCAAACAGACAATATGTTCCTGTAGTAAACCCTAATTTGGGCACTCACAAGAACAAATTCAGCACTGACAGGAACAAATTCAATGCTGACAGGAGCAAATGTAGCGCTGACAGCTCCAAGTTTGGTATGAGACCTTATGTTAGACCATATAAACAAAGATACTTGGTTAGTAAGGGTCAAGGGTCTAATGCATCATCCCACTTAACTTGGAAACCTAAAAAAGAGCAAAACTCCAATTTTAATGGTATTTCAATGAGTTGCAATAGATTTAAATATCTTGAGAAGGTCATTACTAGTCTCATTGGAACAAGTTAGGTGTTTAGGTCACAAAGGGATGAACATGGATTTGTAGTAAAGAATAAGACCACTCTAGTTGAACAACTAGATGGATCCAAGTCTAACAAGGCTTGGATCTCCAAAGAAAACTAATTTATTTTCTTTTTGAGCAGACTATCCAAAAGCAGGTTAATGATCAAGGATATTGGGATAGTAGATGCTAAAGGAACATGCATTGTTGGTCTTTCCACTGTTACGGAGTATTATTTTTATCCACTGACATGTTATCTCTACCCATTATTGTGGGAAAGGGTAGCCTCTGTTGGTGTGTTTTTGTGGTTTTTGTCTAACTATGCAGGAAAATGGAGCTACATTTGGATGGATACAGAATTGCAAACTTTTATTTATGATGTTTGGAGTGTTTACATTCCTATCTTGAGATAAAATTTTGCTTCTTCACATATAATGATCTGTATGCTTCTATTAAGGGGAGGTAAACCTCTAGGTTTTTGGGTACTTTTAGAGCACTCTTGCACAATTCTAAATTGTGTCCACTGGTGAGTACGATTTAGTTTTTCTAATTCGTGAGGCACTATAGCATGCAAAGTTGATATAATGTGCATGCTGCCAAGACTTTTGACCTAGAATTGGGTGTGGTCTTAGGGGTGACTTAGGGTAGATATATATTTTTGGGCTTACTTGGGGAGTTGCAAAGGTTTTATATGAGTTAACTTTCTCTTTGGGGCATTTGTGAACAAAGGACTCTTGAGTTTCATGTGTGTCTATCATACTTTTGCATTTGTGTATGCATGTATCGTGTTTGTCACTCTTGCTTATTAGAGTCTAGTTAATTTCCTTAGGATTATTACCTCTGTTTATGTTCTAACTAAAGTTTTCCATTCGCAAGTCCATTTTATGCTATGATATCGTAGTTGGTGTCATGTATAAACTTCTTTATAGATCCAAAAACGTTTCATCACCCTTTCATTTTTCAAATTTTTGGATATCTGGAAGCCTAATGATCATTGAGATGTTTTTCCTAGTGATTGACATCTAGTAGCAGCAGAGATCACTTTCATAAGGGTGTATAGTGTTATGGAGATGGCTGAGACTATTGGCACTAGCTTTAATGTAGGTCAAGTTAGTCTTATCATCAGTAAGTCCATCCCCATGTCCTATAAATCAACATTGAGGATTCATTTCTCGAATGTGGATGAGGACAGTATGAAACCTTTGACATTAATGGAATTGACGAAAATCTGTATTAGCTTGTAAAAGCATAATATAGAAATGGTACAAGTTGTCAAGGATCACTGTTTTGAACTGATAGACTTGTTGTTTTGGAAGCTGATGCAAGGAGGACATTCTTGGTTCCGTCCTTGTATATTGATCTTGGAGAGGAGTCTTAAAAAGGGGAAGAGCAATCGAATTTGAGTGACAAAAGTAATAAAGAAAGCTCCAAAGAATCTACAGGTGCTGAAGATGATTAAGACCAAGTGAAGGCTGTCTATATAAGTGATTTGAGCGATTGAATTTTCGAGATTTATTATTACTCAAATTCAGGTATAAGTATATTTGTAAGAATCCTCTCTGCATGTTCTATTTTATTCAGAAACTTGATTACTAAGAGTAGATATCAAGTTTAGGGGAGGATTGTTGGGAATAAAATTAGCTGTCTCTCAGACGCTGACAAAGGGATTTCGGACGTTGACAAGAAAAACTGAGGCGTTGACAAGTTGAACGCTGACAAGAAATATTGAGGCGCTGACAAAGGAAATATTAGGAAGAAAAGGACTAAATCTGCCAATGATGAATTATTCAAGCTGGTGGAAAAAATATGAAGATAGGAATTCAGAATATATTCTTAAATGTTTAAAAGATTTAGTCAATAAGTTATTTGAGTATGTTTATCTTATGTCTCTTCCTAAAATAGTTGATCTTAGCTTTTTGTACAAGGCTCCTTAAACCTATAAAAGGAGGCCTTAGGGTTAGACATAAGACACATCTCATATACATCTCTTCCACATATCTCATAACACTTTCATTGTAATCTTTCATTGTTATTATTAATCAAAGTGAAAGTTTGGTATTCATATATTCTGTTTGTTCTTCGTTCTGAGTATTAGTTTCCGCATAATACTTAGATTGTCGAATACACAAAGTTTCTCTACGTGTTATACTTGATTTAATCTCGATAACACAAAGCTAAATCGATCTAAGTTTAGGATCAACAATATATAGTGACATGATGATATCTTATAAAATAGCGAGTGGGTTACACGAGATTAGTAAAGAGTAATTAATTAGAAAATCGATGAAATGCTTACATGATGATAGAACTTCCAAAAGGTTTAGCTGGAGTCGACATGACATAGCCGGAATCGTCATGAGACACGTGTTAAAAATGAGGATGAAAGATGTGAAAATAAGAAGTTCAAGTCTTGATCCAAATCGTTGATACCATTAGAGAAAAAGAAAGATAAAATATAATGACAAATAAGTGATGTATAGAATAAATGATAAAGGAATCCATAGGCGTGCACATCGAAAATTATTCAACATAAATATGCTTTTAAGAAAGTAGAATATAACTTTCAACACTAGATGTAAAACGACATTCTAGAAAACTTTCGTATTTCAATCGACAGCTGTATTAGATCAGAAAATGACAATTTTACCCCTTGTAGTTCTACATCAGCACCAAGTTTTCATATATGCAGAAAGATAATTCTTAAATTTTACAAAATCGTATGAGCGTAACTTGCTCGTTTTTATAAGTTACGGTTCGAATTTTATGTCCTAACGATCTCCTCAATAAGTAGAAACATATTTTTAAGTCTAAAGTTTATATAAATATATTCTCGACATCGTTAAATTCCATGCAACTTTTCTGCAGAAAGTATATTTTTCGACACATCTTGAAATTTAATCAAACTTCATATCGACCCGGAATTTATGTATACACATGACTTGTTGATTCCATAAAGACGAAAAATAATAAATTGCATAATTAAACATATAAAGGAAAACACATTACAAAAATGGTTCAAGAATACCAACGATAATCTAAGAAATAAAAAACGACGCATGACATCCATGTCTTAGTTTTCAAGATGCAATGTAAGAAGGTCTCTTGGCGGTGTGATTTTTCAAAATCACAAGACATACGGAGAAAGAAATGGAATATTAACAGTTTGCACTCCCGGGGCGAGGAGATTTATTGAAAAGGGAGGATACAGGTTTATAGATGTAGATTCATATTCCAAATAATCGCTGCATAATAGAAAATGAATCACAATAGGACAATGGTATTTTCAAGGTACAAACGGACTTTGTAATTCGAAGTTTAAACGTAAAATGATCAATGAAGTAATATTTAGTCGATATACAAGTGGCGCGTAAAATGGTGACGTAAAGGTCAATCGAGGTTATGAAAACACACGATATAATTTAACACGGATTCAAGGAATGCTTCGAGATGTGTGACTCACAAGATGTCCTTTATTCTTTTTCGGAGACACATTGAGCTACACAATGGTCGATAAACTATTTTTTAAGACATCCAATCACAAATGGTCGAAGAGCAATTTAGATATCTAGACTGATATCTTAAAGGAATTAAAAAATGAAAGCAACACGCACAGTAGTAGAATGAAATCAAAAGTTTCATTGGAAGCAACGCTTCTTAATCCCAAATAATGGTATTACGAGAGTATACACAACATGTAACAAAATGAGTCGAGAAAAACAGGCGGTTCAAAACGAGCGAGTATCTGAGGTCAGTCGAATCACGCATAAACAAAATAGCAATAGTACTCAGAAAAGCTAGTATGAAAATTCGACAGCGCTCTGAATACAAGTATGTAATGTCATAACAATATAAAATTATCGTAACAAGATCAATTCTCAAGAACAAGAATTCAAGGAATACAGTAAGGGAAGATGTAATCACAGTAATATCCAATGATAATTTATTAAGCACAAAGGCATTGAAAAGAGATAGTAATTATCGTCATTAGAGTAATGCAGTATTTCAAAATGTAATCAAGGAAGGAAATACTACAACGATAATTAAAAGTAAATAACAAGGATTAGAGAGTTACCCGCCCAGATACCGAACAACAATGGCAGATTCTGTGTTTGACACTTAGAAACATGAAATATTTGAACGTTCAGTTATAGACTAAGTTTTGAAAAACGACTCAGTTCCCTATAACCATCGCTCTGATACCAATCTGTGAGACCCCCAGAATCAGGCAAGGAAACAACTAGGCAGCAAGGGGGTTCCACGTCATATTACAAGAAACAATGAAATATTGTTGACACAAAGTTGACATAATAAAAACGTATAGATTACATCATAAACATTAGAGTTTTTTTAAAACAAAGGTCCCAGAGTTTTATAAGCGGAAAAGTCTATTATTTAATTATGGTTTTGTAACTTATAGTTACCAATAATACATAATAAACTTCCGACAGTTTTTAGACAAAACCAAAGTTTAAATCTACACAGAAATCTCCAAGCTGCGATAATATCCTGCGGGCTCCCATCCAAGCAAAGCTAAGTAATAATACCTGAGATTAAACATGTAAAATCGTCAATATAAAGTTGAGTGATATTCATAGGTTTAGTAGTAAAGGTGTGGAACACAAGCATTCATTTGTAAAACAAGTAATAGGTAAAATGGTTATATACGTCAATCATAGTCCAAAACCATTATTATTGCAATTTAGCTCATAACACCGAAGCTTAACAAAAGGTAAGTTCCCCTAGTGAGTATTCAGCCTAAACACTCAAGTATAAACAAATGTAATACGTCAAAATAATACGAGACGGGGATTGTCAATCCCGATGGATCCACCCACAACATTCGCGCTTAGAGAAGGTAACACTAGATAATTAACGGTGCATGAAATGGTAGGGAAACTTAGTGGCTATGGAAACTAAAAGCAATAATAATAATGGTAATCTGTTCTGGATAGCATACAAGTTCTAGAAAGCATACAAGATCTGGATAGCATACAACTTCTGGATAGCATACAAGTTCTGGATAGCATACAGTTTTAAATGAATGTGTTCCACCATGTAAAATCTCAGCCCGCGTTTAGAAACAATGTATAAGTAGTAAAAAGGGGCTATAAACTCACCTTAGCGATAGCGATATCAAATGAGGATAACGATCAAGACAATAGTAACGATTATGAAATGATGAAATAAGATAAGCTGAAAAATCACGAGCTTCTAACGACGACCTAAAATAAAGTGGCGCGTCTTAGAGATATAAACGAGTTTATAAAAACATAGTCTAATAGTCGAATACGTGCAACCCAAAAATGTAATTTTGACCAATAAAATAAACTTTTAAATAGTAGGCTCATTTGTTCCTGCCGTAAGCAAATTATCAGTCGTCGGCTTTCGGATCCGACTTAAAGCAATATTTTATTTCCTAAATGGATTTAAGATATACTTGACATATAATAGTGTTGTGAACAATTTAAAATAAAACTTTATTTTTCAATCAATTCATTATTTTTTGTTCTTACTTTCAGTTTACATTTCATTTTTGAACTTTCGTGTAAACCAAATTAAAACATCATAATTTAGATACATAATTTTTAATTACGAACATAATTTTGACGCAACCATTATATTAAGACATATAAAAAAATAATGTTAAACATATAATTATAAATGAAGTAAACTCACCTAATTAGTGTTCTTGAACTATACCCGAACTCTTTTATTTTTATGTCCAAAAATAAGTCAATATCATTGATATATTTGGAAGAGGAACATCATTGATCCATGGCAGAATATGCCTAAACTCATTTGCCATATTCTATACTTTTGTTAAGCTCTATAGTAATCTTCACCATATAAATGTTTCTATATTTTCTTGTAACTATTTAAATAATTCAGGGACCAAAAATGTAATTATGCAAAAATGCAATTCTGCAATTGAATAGTAAAATGACGTTATCATTTAGTTCTTCCTTTACAATACACTTTATTTTAAAATTGAAATTGACGGTTATTTGTTATAAATATTTCATTCTATTAGTAAACGAATAGCAAATCGTAACACCGGTTCGATATAGAGTAATACCTTAGCACCATGCGGAATTCGAGTGACTCGGAGTCAGGATGCGTGACTATAAATATCGAAGAACACGAATACTAACCAAGTAAAATCTGCTCGAGACTCGAACTAAAACGCAAATTCGAACTCGCGGCTAATAAACTGAATACCAACAATTAGGAAACCAAATTAAAGCTCGACCCACACCGACTTGAACCAAGGTCGTGATTGAACCCAAACTGAAATATAAACTTGTACGTAACCAAATTCCATGACGTGACCCAAAGACGAAACGATATCAACTTGAGACTTTCTTTTTATAATGATAATGTTGCACCTAGAAATAGAGAGTTAGAGAGTCGGTGTATCGTGTTTTATAATGCATATATGGCATGAGAATAGATAGACAAGAACGTAAATATTAATTTGACGGAAAAGAATAAGATCCCACGTGTATCTCTTCTAATATAAAGATGACACGCTACGTAAAGAAATAACTGAAAATTTTATTTGTTAATATGTATATCGTGGGGATACATGTAGAGGAGTTAAGACAATATTTGAATTTTTGGAAATGGCTTACACATCATTATAGCATTACATTCATTTTTTATAGTGTTGATAAAATGGATTTTAGATACACATGGCACAATTATTTGTAAATTAAGGATATAGTGGGCATTATCGACACCCGATATTTTAAAAGTTACGCGACTTAGACGTTAAATGTAAAACACGAAAAATAAACGCTCAATATAAACTAAAAACATCGACATTTGGAGAACATTGATATGTAGATAAATAAATAAAGGCTTATGGCTTAAAATACGTTAATGCTTTATATAAACAAATGGCCACTAAAGGTTTAACATAAATTTAAGAAAAATGTCTTTAAAACGAAAAATCATTACCACGACAATAGAAAATATTTCAATTATTTACAGTTGATGACGGACATATACTTTTTCGATAAATAATAATTGAAACCCATTCGATACGTTAAGGCCCTAACCTTGCCTGTTAGCCGAGAATTCAATAACTTTCACAAAAGTGAACATGATAAATAAATGTCGGGTTACAAATATTGATCCAAATATTTGAAATAAAATTAGAGCTCGTTCTAAATGTTGATTTTAAATTTCAGGTTACTACAGTAAATAAATATAGAAAAATAAAAATAAAATTTTTATAATTCCGAATAAAATATTATCAATGGTTAGATAAATAATTAAAATATAATTTAATTAAAATTCTGGATATCTCAGAATTTACATATGAAAAGTATATAGAACAAGTAAAACATTGTAAAATCGAAAAGTATGAATAAAAGAATAATTTAATTACCAGAAAAAATACGAGTTCTCATAGTCGGCCCCCCTAAAGGAACTCTGGTCCCTCAGAGTTCAACTGGAGACGGAAGAAGATGCGAACAAATGGGAATACTTATTTTAGAACTGATTCATTGCTTCCCATGTAATTTCTACACCACGACGTACCTTAACAATTAGAGTTTACTATGCTTAAGTTTCTTAACTCCTTTTCGAATAAATTTTCAAACTTGGAATTAAAATAATGAACTTTCAGTAGAGAGAAATATCAAGAGATAGAATGAACTCAATATTTGCTTAAACGGACAAGGTGCGATAAAATGAATCAATGTTGTTAATCAACAAGGAATCGCAAATCAAGCAACTAGAACACATGAAAATTTTAAAACGTAACAATCTGATTACAAGAGAAAATGAATTAGATATGAACATTTAATATGCAAGTTGTCACAATTATCTATCTAGGATTTGGTATTACTTTCAAACTCAGGTTAAGTATTTTCTTGACAAGGGTTTCAAAGTAAAAGTAACCCAGTTCAGTTAATTATTTCGATCAGCTTAAGAGCTTTGGGATAACTGTGTGATTTAATGTTAAAGACTCGGGTTTATCGTTATCATTACAGAAAATCAAATTTTCAAATTATTTAGAATCATTGATAGAAATTATAAACTAAATCGATAATTTCATTGGATTGAAAGTAAGTATAATAGAATCAAATACTTTAAAAGATAAAAACTTGACATCCTTTTGAACACTAGTTATAAATCTACCAAATAGGATGTATAGATCCGACATTAAACTTGAAACGGTTATTTTGGTAATTTAACCACTTGGTAAAATGTGTAAAACATTCTTAAAAATTTATAATAATTTTTTTGAAATCCAAGAAGGTCTTTAATGCATCAAATGATAAACACAGGACATACTCGGTTTTCAAAAAAAATGACAAGATAGTAAATGAATATGAAGCAAATAATAGTCAACAATTTGTATGTAAGCAATGGTACAAGGGAATAAAACGAAAGTCGTAAAGATTCTTAACGAATAGAATAGAATAGAGGCATAAGTGATAAGATAATAAGAAACAAAGAATTTAGCAACTCATCACTTCTTGTGTGCAGTTGGTGTCACCAACATCGGCTTATTAATTTCTCGATAATCGATACACGATTGAAAGATAAAAGCCACACAACAATTTTTGAATCAAAGAAAAAATCTTAATTAGTCACTGTCTATGATTCAAGTAAACATTGGCAATTAGAGAGCGAAATCAACATATGATTTAAACGAGCGAATTTCGAGGCAATAGAGTCTGACACATATCATGACGAATATACGATATCACTATTCATGTATAGTAATAAATTGTTATTCGCGTCCGGGGACATTTCAAAGGTATACAAAAATTTACTCAAAGAAAGTCGGTCAAGGAGAAAGTATAAAAACACTAGAACTTCCAAGTACGATATCAATAGTCAGTAACTAGACGAGTGCTAAATAAAATTGTATCATGAGAGAAAATGAGGTAACAAGTAGAGTAAAGCTCGTCGAATAAAGAAAAATAGATTGTACTTTGAAATTCGTTAAAGAAAAGATAAAGAAACATATGCATTTGTCATGAACTTGTACTACTTGCGTAACACATAAAAGTTTTTATAATTTTATTCTAACAAGATTTAAAGGTGACTACTATTCAGCCTCGCATGGCTCCTTCTATATTATGCATAAGTGTTAACATCATAAGATTCAAGATAACAAAAGGTGATCCGGAGGTCGGGGAGGATAAAAGTAATGTTTAGACATTTTTAGAGAGAGAAAGTAAATCTTGAAATGTAGTGTGTGTATTTAGAGAGAGAAAGGGAAATACACAAAATAAGAAAAGCCTCACCCCTCCATGGAAGTATGGAGGGGTATATATAGGCTAAACAAGAGGTCACTTTGACAACATGTCAATAGTAGTCCCTCTATGTTTTGCCTATCTGAATAAAATGTAATTCCGTAAATGGCGCTCACATTTTAGGGCTAACAATCTTCCCCCAATGTGGAGACATACGGAATTACTTACAATGTTCGTAACAAGTAAAAATACAACAAAATAAAGTCTTCCAAGGCGCTTCCAATGCTGAGGATGTCTTTTAATTCTTCTGGTCTTCATAACTTGTACCTCAGCTTGAATCCTCTTTGTCTTTGCTTGTTGTGGAACAATTGTAATATGCATGATTTGGATTAACTTCCCCCCAATTCATGCAGCATGTATTAAAAAACTTTCTTCATAGACTTCTTTTTGACGAAGTTTCTGAATCAGCTTCCCCCAAACCAATATCTGTATCTTAAGCAGATTCTGACACTCTGATGTAGTTTGGATAATCTTCTAGCTCATCGGTTTAAGTGCACAGCGGAAATTTTAAGAAGAACCACACCAGATAACACTTCTTCTATACTGTTTCATGTCGTTTAGGTTTTGGTGGTAATCCGTTTGGGGTAACATGCAGGAAATCAGCAACAATTCTTCTCACGCCTGCAGAATACTTCATAAAAATCATATAAAGTAAGTAGATACCATTCCATGTACACTACTTCCCCCCTGGAAGTTGATCCGATTACTTCAAAGTACACGATCTTCCCCCATGATGATTTCGAACTCTCGGAAGCATCATTATCGTGGACGTCCATATACTCGAGAAGTTCTTAGTCTTAAGCAAATGTCTTGAAAAGTTTTGAAAGTCATTGAGAAACTTTGAAATTTTTTGCTTAGACGATGAAGTACCATTGTCGTTGTGAAGCTCATAAATATCCCGTGAGAATTGATTGCTGATTCCATCTCTCTCTGTCTAACTTACCAACCTCGAATTCATTCGGCTATTTGTTGTGACAACATGTGAAGTAAACCCGATATTCCAAACTTGAAACTGAAGTACAATCCCCCCAAATTTGTTACTTAAGCTTGCACTTATGTCGATTGAAGAACGGTGCAGAAACAAGTCTCTAACATCTCTTGAAGTTATCCACACGATCAACTGCGTGTGACACCCACAAATGATAGTAATCCATGTCGTCGACCATTCACCCCTTGACAGTGGAAACTAGATAATTCAAGTCTCAATCATAAGTTTTATCGTCCAAGCAAGTCATCAATCGATAGACTGGGTTTGAAGAAAAGGGGTAGAAAAATAGAAGGAAGGCTCGATGATGAAATAAGTAGACGCCTTCATGAAATCCCACATCAACTTCAAATACTGAATACCAAATCCACTTCGTGATCACTTGTCTTTGAAGTATCAAAACTAGTCGTTGTCGTTAAAGTGAATCTTATATCGGATCGTTTTAGCGTTAAGTGTTTTGTTTGCTTTTGGTGTTGTGTGTTGTGAATGTCGTTAACTAGAACAAATTATAAAACAAATTGTCATTGGAGGACAAAATTTGTCTAGATAACTTGTCGTTTAAGCCCAACGTCAATCACATACCCAACTGATGCGCGGATCGACCTCACCGCGCTAATACTTGTCCGGTCCATTGACAAAAAAAAATCCAACTCTTAACCCAGGTAATGCCTTCTATCGTCATTCAACAATTAACAAAAAACAGCCCAAGTCCATTAACGAAAACTCAGCAAGTGTAGAAATTGCCAGCCCACTAGAATAGGTTATACCCGGATATGAATCCCAACATTGTGTCTAATATGGGAGACGTGGGATCTATATAGTACATAATCCCTAATTTGTCTCATACTTACACATAACCCTTCTTGTTTCTTCCGCCTCCATTTTCCATCTATGTAAACTCAGCCACCCATCACTCCATCTCAATCTTTTATCATCATCATATAAACCAATAAACAAATAATCTCAATCTCATCTCATGAATCTCTCACCGATCCCTCAAATCAAAACTAAACGCAACTTATATTATTGTTCATATAATCAAACCCACAAAATCATATAGATTTGTAAACAAAAGCATCAACCGTACCTAGATCTTTTCATCATTTTCTTATCGATTTGGATCCTGTGGCTTCAAGATCTTTATAACAGATCTCGGGTAGGTTTGCATGTATGTTTTTTGTGTTGTTGATTAAGGTCAGTGATGGTTTTGTTTGTCATCAATCGAAACAAGGAAGAATCTGGACATTCTTGTTCATGATTTTACCTTTTTGATTTCGTATATCAATTGATCTGTGATGATAATCATTTTGTAGTAGATCTTAATGATCTCGACTTGCATGTCGAAACACAAAATAAATCTGAGATCTATTTTTTAATCTGTTTTGAGTCTAGGTTCGAGTCTTGATTGTTGAATATGGAGATGGAATGATTAGACGAGACGATGGGATAGGATAGATTTGGGTTTTGATTGGTAATAGGTCTCGGGTTTTTTAAACTTGTCTGGTCTGAGTATTTTTAAACAGTCTTGCGATGTTCAAAGTTTTCAAAAAAAATAAAAAATTGCACCATCGAATGTGTTTCCATCGTAATGTTCACTGTTTCAAAACACCCCATCGTAAGTGATATATATGAACTCCATCGCAATGGTTCCAAAGCATCCATCGCAATGAGTTCATAATCTCCCATCGCAATGTTTTAAAAAATCTGGCAGCATAACGACATAGATGCCATTGCGATGTGTGACAATCCGTCAATTTATGGTTGATATTTTATTCTCGATATTTATTTGAAAATATTATTTTAATGATACAATATGAACTCACTTATTTTTGGGAAGAAATTTGGATTTACGTCTTGGAGTAGCATCGACTACGTCTAAACCGGAGAATTCAACGTTACGTGCTTACGTTTACTTACACCGTCTTTGGTGACAGTCCGACATTTCAGAAAATAAATTTATCTGAGAATATTATTTTGGAGTTTTAAATTTGTGTTAGTTCATAAACTCACAAATTTACGAGAAGAGATTAGGACTTACGATTTTATTTTAACGTCCTTTACGACTAAACCGGAAACCTTAGGATTACGTATTTACGTTTTCGAACTCCGTTTTCGATGAGACAATTTTTATTGGATTCGTTTTGTGACGGTGATTCATAATTTATAAAAACGTTTTTCGTAAAACGACCCGAGGGCACGCAAATCGAGGAAACTAGAATCGAGGAGTACCCGTAAATAAGTGGGATGAGACAAGTGGGACACTTGTCCCACCCCACATCAAAACCGGCCCTAACTAGCAAGTTTATACACTTGAGGTGTCAAGTGTAGCTAGAAGCCTTACACTTGTAAGCAAAGCTTACAAGTTAAGCTTTAACACATCAAAACCATTAACTTAAACCACTCTTCTCATATTCAACCATGCAAAACACTCTCCTCTCTCTCTCTGACTCCATTAATGCCGTCCATATCCACCCTAAAAACACCACTTTTGATCAAAGTTTACCACAAAATCCTATGTTATTCATACATATGTTGAAGCTCTCTTGAAACCCTCTTGAATGGTGGTGGTTATAACATCCATGGAGGAGTTTCCTTGGTGTCTTGAGGCTGATTTTCCACAAGGTTTCTATGAAGAATGGTGGTCATAAAGATGGTCATGGTTGTCTACGAGTTTCTCCATCTAAAACCATGCCAAACTCATAACCTACATCAAGTTGGTGGTATAAAGATTGTCCTCCTCAACTTCTTGTTATTTTTATTATGAAATCATGTATTTTGTTTCCTATTGTATATATTTATGATGATTATATGATGATAAAAATGTTATGTGGGGTTTTGTTGTTGATAATCATGGATAAAAAGATGAAAAACTATAAGAAACAAGTCTAAAATCTTGTCTAAATATGTTGGCTGTGTAAAACAGTAAATAAACAGGTCATGGACTGATAATATGATGAAGTAGAATCTATTTACAGTAAGCTATGGGTCTTTTACACATGTGAGAGTTGGCCATACAATGGAATCAAAATAATGAGTGAGATATGATCAAAACAAGTTTAGGGTATAAATCTGAAGTTACTGTTTTGGACGATTTTTAGAAAATACTTAAAGGATGATTCAACAGTAGCTATAGTAGAGTTAAATGTAGCACATATCATGTAGTTTATGTGACAAAAATTTGAGCTTCTATCTCCATGTAGAACTCAAGATATGGCAGTTTTGGTGAAGATGAAGTTAAAAATCAGATTTTTGGAAATTAAAGAATAATACTATTATATAAGCACTCACATTTTAATATATAAAATGTAAAATAAAAACCCACTAACTTATAAAACTTATTTATATAAATATATATAAAAGGTTAATCAAATGGATAAATTATATAAATGGTGGTGAAATAATGTTTATAAGTAATAAAAACTATAAACATGATTTTTACGACTTTTTCGGCTATTGCCGTAAAATTAACGTTTTTGTTAAATAAAACTTAGATGGTTGGACCCGTCTAATGAAAAATCTATAAAACTTATATACTGATATATAGACATGTATAACAAGTAAAAACCGATAAAACCCGAACTATAGGGCATACGGACATTAACAAGTTAAACATATTGGACTAATAAATGGACTAAATAGGATAAAAACTTGTAAATAGAACTTATTGGACTTAACCCATTTGGGCACAAATTGTAAAGTTTAACTACTGATAATATAAGTGTGAAAAGGATTAATAAGAGTTAAAGAACTTATAATAAGTTTATTGGACTTAAAACACGTAAATAGGCAAAACTAGTAAACTAGCATAAAAGTTATCGACATATAACACTAAAATGAGTAGACGAGAATATGTAAACCCACTTGATCATCGTATATATATAATCATCATATGTATACATACTTGTTATTTTTATAAAGTCATTGGACATGAGTCTAAGACCGAGTATTATTTGTCTAGGTTTCCGTGATTGAAGCACGTACCGTACATCCGAATTGCCGACAACCCGCCTTCCCACATCAACGTGAGTTCATAGCCTCGCACTCTTTTAAATTGTTTATAAATGCTTTATAAACCCGCGAGGGAGATAACATGTTAGTTTTTATAAAAGTTTGGACACCATTTGTCCCGATTGTTTGTTTATTGATTTTGGACCCGAATGATTGAATGACCCGATTGTATGACCCGATAAATGTTTAATGGACCCGATAGATGAAATAAAATGGATTATTAAAGTTAGGTTATGTCACTAAAAGTCCCATTAGCATGAATTGTGAACTACCGGGAGTTGGTAGACGCTTATGCATTTAATAGTACTATTTGGGGACGATCACCCCAGTTCGCGCCTTGACGGTTGATCCCCGTCGTGCCACATTGATTGGTAAGCGAATTTATGTATGAGAAGATTTCCATAGCGTGACCTTTGTGACGACACGCTACTTTAGATGGGCAAAATTGGTATCGGGTTAGCTACCCGTTGTTGGTTTAGTAAGGTAACAATGTCATGCGGCTTATAATAATCCGACTAACGAAATACTACTAGACGCTCAGAATTATGATGTATTGCCTGACTAGCAATACAGGGTCATACTATTGATATTATGTTTGTGTTTTGGTTTTCATAACCATATTCATATAACGGTTTTTATTTTTATACAACGTCATAAGACGTATTGTATGACGTTTTTACGACATTGGCTCGTATGATGATTTTTAAGGCAAACGCCTATATTATGATTTTGATAAAGATTTGTATAAAATGATTTTGGCTATTTTATGGCCTATTACAATGATTTGTACGAAATGATTTTTGGTACTAATTTTATACCAAAGTTATATTGATGGAATTTATTAAACTCTATGAATTCACTCGGCGTTATCGCTGACCATTTCTTTTAACATGTTTTGTCTCAGGTACTTGAAGGTAATTCTCGGGAAGACAACAAGAATTCATGGCCCGCACTTAAACAACATTTTCCATTCAAATATTTTGTAAAACTTTGTATGAAATGTAATGACTTGGGACCGATGTAACTTTGATGTTTATGAATGGAAATGAATTATTATTAAACGACGCGATTTTTATGCGTTGTCTATGATGTGAGTAATGTGCTATCCCGTAATACCAACTAGTCTTCCGCTGTATTGAGTTGTATAAATTTGGGGGTGTTACAGTTTGGTACCAGAGCTCTCGTTATAGAGAACGAAAGATTTTTAAAACTAAGGTTTTGAATAAAACATTTCCAAATCTTTTAACTAAAAACATTTTTCTAAAAATGTCTAAAAATCTTTTGACTATAACGGTGCCGAAGAATTCCCGAGTTACCGACAAGGCCAGACTGAGAAGTGTTATTTTAATATATATATAACTTGGATTATATATATATATATATATATATATATATATATATATATATATATATATATGATGTAATTTTATTACATGATTGTTTGATGATTATTTTGATTTTTATACGAGGTATTTATACGACGTAGATTGTCACAAGTAACCCTAACTCCCCTAGTAAATTAATCGAAGCTATTCTCGTAGGAATTCTAGCTATCCTAGATCTAAACAAAGTTGTGGATATTTATGATCCCAACAAATGGTTGATATTCGTAGAAATGTAGATATTAGTTGATTGTGATATTGAAAAAGAATTGGCGAGATTAAATCTGATATCGATGTTATGACGATTGTAACACCCCCACAATTGCTATGCGCAGCGGAACTACAACAATGGGTGCTACACAGTATTCATTGCACACAAGATATATCAAACGACGCTAAAAAGACGTCAACTTAAAACTTGAAATTTAAAATTGTTAGATGATACATGTCCACTGTTTTTACAACCCCAAATAGTACACAGAGTTACGCGTTTTCGGTCCCCATGAATCTCAACCCAAGAATTTCAGTTTACAACCACATGACATTAAACTTAAAATGTTTAAGTAGGAAAAAGGAGGGAAAAACAAGCGGACTCCAAGCCGTACACACAACATCCATCCCATGCATGCTCCATCCTACACCTCAGCGGTTACCTGAAACACATGCCAAAAATTTGGTCAACGAAAACGTTGAGTGGAATTCATAGGTTTTACAATCCATTTGAACGTATATATAATAAAAACCATTCGTGATCATTTATAGTCTTGTCGATCAAACAAACTATAATCAGGATACTGACAATTGTGTTTAAGCTCATGACACTAATCCGTTAACTCAATCACCCGCGTAAATATACCGGCGTGATTCAGATGAAACCAGTGCCCCTTCTAAAGGCATCAGTTGCAATTATACCTTATTTCTCATACAAAATAATCTACCGCAGAACTTACTAAAAGTACAGCTTCTCGGCTAGCATTGGGTCGTTAACCCCGTAGTACTACAAATTGCATAAGCGGCTATTTCCCCCTACTCGAGGGCAGGACAATAGTTAATAGTTCATGATTTTAGGGACTTTTGCATCTTTGGTACTCAACACAATTTCTAAGGCAACATTCGCGTCTAACAATCATTCATGATATACGTTCCTTTTTAAAAACTAGCATGCATTTCCCTCGCGGGTAAAACAATTTGAAATAAGTATAAGCGAGGCTATAAATTCACACCTTATATCTTAAGTAGTCGGTAGTTCGAGGGATGATCACTGACGACGAAACGGATGCCCGGTTAATTCAACACCTATCACAAATAACGCGTAATGAGTAATCTCATTTAAATACTTACGGTACTGTATAAAATACATATATACTAGTCACTTAGGACAAGTATAACTCACGCCAAAAACAAAAACAACAAGTATCACTCATTTTATTCCATTCGTTCTCATTACTTACGTTGTCCATTTTTACCCATTCTCGCCGGTACTTGACTAAAGTACGGGCTGTTTTACCTTGTTTAACCACACTTATAAAATTTGACAAAATTTCCAAAAATCCTATAAGACCTGTAGATAACATGTTTTTAAGCCCAATAAAAGTTTTTACTTTTACGACCCGTTACGCAACTCTTTTCCACGACTACATTTTACGGGCTGAAATTGCGCTTCGACCAATTTTGACCTCTTTGACCTATATGAAAAATACCTTTGACTTTGTTGACTCCTAAGTCAACTTATAGACCCATTTATACAGGTTAGGGACCAAATTTTGACCCTTGACCATTTACCAATTTATACTTGTGACCCTCGGGATTTGACTAAAACTTTGCACAAATTCGGATTATGCAAGTCCTCGTCTCCCGGTACTCGATCTTAAAAATGTCATAACTTTTAGCTCGTTTTGAGTCACGGGCTCTACCTTATACCAAATTAAAGACAAGAAGACCCTCTACAACTACATTTTGTTTTCAAGACCTGGAACAAAAATCATTTTTATGAAATGGACCTAATGTTTCTGCCTAAAAATGACCATACCAAAAACGCACTTAGACTCGATTCCAAGCCTTCTAACCACCACTAAACATCATCCTAAGCCTTCCCAAACATATCCTAACACCAAATTTCAGTCCTACCCCTATTGATCAACCAATCTCAAAATCAAAATTTCAAAGAAATGAACATGCAACTAGTTAAACCTATGTAAAACATCCTAAAACAATGAACTAAACATAAGAACAACACTCAAAATCAACAACCACCATGGCTCCCCAAACACCCCCTTTGCCGTGGGGTTTGGGTGACCCAATCACCACAACCAAATTGATTTTGGTGGGTTTTCTTGGTGTTTATGCATCCATTACTCATAAAATCAACATGCATTAGCACATTTAGCCACAAAAACGAATTTGGATCATCTTGAAAAATCTTGGAAAATTTTTGTTAGTGCATGTGGGATTTGAGCACATGAAAATGTGGGGAATGACCAAACTAGATGTGGTCTTACCTTAGTTTTTAGGAAAATCAAGTGGAAAAAGATTTTTGGTGAATTTTTCTTGGTGTTGGGGGTGTCCGTCGGCTTTAGAGAGAAAGGAGGGAGAGAGAGTTTGATTTTTGGTGAATGTTTTGTATGTGTTTGTGTGTTTGTCACTTTTGGCCTTTTTGGTGGGTTGGGAAGGACCTAATTGCAATTTTTAGCTTCTTTTGGCCTCAAATGGAAAACGTCCTCAAAACTTTGCGGGTTCGACTCATTTGTCAATTTTGAAAATTTTACGGGAATCGGAAATCTTCCCGAACGCTCCAAAATATTTTTGGGATACTTTAAATGTACTCGGAAGGCTATAAAACTCACCCGACTCAACTTAACACGAACCGTAAGTAAAATTCTCGAAAAATTACATTATCGATAAATCGTCAAAAATTATATAAAATTGGGCATCCCTCGGGATCGTAATCGTCATCGTCCTTCTTAAAACGTCAATCGTAAAAATTATAACCTCGAACATCGGCTTTAACCAAAATACTTATAAGTATAGAAATTAAAATTTATTAAAAATTTCAAAAATTAGCGTAATTTAGGGTATCGTTAATGACCTCGATTCTAGGGTGTCACATCCACCCCTCCTTAAAGAGAGCGACGTCCCGGCGCTCGCCTCTTCTTGTACTCACATTTCGTTCTACTGGAACAGATGAGGATACCTTTCCTTGAAAAAGTCCTCACGTTCCCAAGTGTATTCCGGTCCACGCTTAGAATTCCATCGGACCTTCACGATAGGAATCCTACTACGCTTCAACCGCTTGACCTCCCGGTCCATAATCTCCACGGGTTCTTCCACAAAGTGCATTTTGTCGTCTAGTCGAATCTCGTCCAAAGGAATCACCAATTCCTTGTCCGCCAAACTCTTCTTCAGGTTCGATACGTGAAACGTGTCATGAATAGCACTAAGCTCGGTCGGCAATTCTAACTTGTACGCTACTGGTCCAATTCGTTCAACGATCTTAAACGGTCCAATATACCTCGGACTCAACTTTCCTTTCTTTCCAAAACGAATTACACCCTTCCACGGCGATACCTTGAGCATAACCATATCTCCAACTTCAAACTCCAACGGTTTCCTTCGGTTATCGGCATAACTCTTCTGTCGGCTTCTCGCAGCAAGTAGTCGGTTCTTGATCTGCACGATCTTCTCTGTCATTTCTAAAACCATTTCGGGTCCAGTCAATTGACTTTCCCCTACTTCACTCCAACACACAGGCGATCTACACTTCCTTCCATACAATGCTTCGAACGGTGCCGCTTTGATACTCGCGTGATAACTATTATTGTACGAAAATTCCACCAGAGGCAAGTGGCGTTCCCAACTTCCTCCAAAATCAATCACGCATGCTCGGAGCATGTCCTCCATCGTTTGAATCGTTCGTTCACTCTGGCCGTCAGTTTCCGGGTGATAAGCCGTGCTTAAACTCAGTTCAGTGCCCATCGCACGTTGAAGCGATTTCCAAAATTCCGACGTAAATCTACTATCGCGATCCGAAATGATCGATAACGGCACTCCATGTCTATAGACGATCTCCTTCACGTACACGCTGGCGAGTTTTTCCATGCTGTCCGTCTTCTTCATAGGTAAGAAATGAGCAGATTTCGTCAACCTATCCACAATTACCCATATCATATCGCATCCACTAGGAGTCCTAGGTAAACCCGTCATGAAATCCATTACGATTTTCTCCCATTTCCATTCTGGGATTTCCGGTTGTACCAACAATCCAGATGGTTTCTTATGTTCTGCCTGAACCTTCGCGCAAGTCAAGCACTTACTAACGTAACGAGCAATATCTGCCTTCATATTCGGCCACCAATAAACATTCTTCAGGTCGTGGTACATCTTATCCGATCCAGGATGTATCGAATACTTCGACTTATGCGACTCATTCATAACCAATTCTCGAACTCCAGGCTTTCCTTCCTCAGATGAACACAGTGGTAACCAAATCCGATTCTCAAAATATCTTAGTCCGTCTGACCTAATCACGAAAAGAGGTTTCAACATTCGTCCCAAGTTTTCGGCTTCAACATTCCCTTTCATTAATCCTCTCTCCTGAGCCTTCAGTATGGTTTCGGTTAAGTCAACGCTCTCACTCATCACTAAAGCTCTAACCCTCAAAGGTTTCTCCCGTTCCTTCCTACTCAATGCATCCGCTACAACATTCGCCTTTCCAGGGTGGTAGCGAATTTCACAGTCATAATCACTCAATAGTTCAACCCATCGTCTTTGTCGCATATTCAACTCCTTTTGATCTAAAATGTGCTGCAAACTCTTATGATCAGTGAATACAACACACTTTGTCCCATACAGATAGTGTCTCCACAGCTTTAACGCAAAAACTACCGCTCCTAATTCCAAATCGTGCGTCGTGTAGTTCTCCTCGTTCTTCCTTAATTGCCTCGACGCGTAAGCTATCACCTTTTCACGTTGCATTAATACCGCTCCATAACCCTTACGAGACGCATCACAATACACTACGAAGTCTTCGGTTCCTTCAGGCAATGATAAAATCGGCGCGGAACATAACTTATCCTTGAGCGTTTCGAAAGCAAGTTCTTCCTCATTTCCCCATTCGTACACCCTATTCTTTTCGGTAAGCCGCGTCAATGGTTTTGCAATCAACGAAAATCCTTCGATAAACCTTCTATAATACCCCGCTAAACCCAAAAATTGTCGAACTTCAGTCGGCGTCGTCGGTGCTGACCATTCCCTGATCGCTTCTATCTTAGCAGGATCTACACGAACTCCCTCACTATCAATCACATGACCTAGAAACTGCACTGATTCCAACCAAAACTCACACTTAGAGAATTTTGCATACAGCTTCTCCTTTCTTAACAACTCCAAAATCTTTCTTAGGTGCTTCTCGTGCTCCTCCCTACTCTTAGAGTAAATAAGTATATCGTCGATGAAAACAATAACAAACTTATCTAGATACGGCTTGCACACGCGATTCATAAGATCCATGAATACAGCAGGCGCGTTCGTCAACCCAAACGGCATCACTCGAAATTCAAAGTGTCCATACCGCGTACGAAAGGAAGTTACAGGAATATCCTCCTCCCTTACACGCAGTTGATGATACCCTGATCTTAAATCGATCTTTGAGTATACACTGGAACCTTGCAATTGATCAAATAAATCGTCAATCCTCGGCAATGGGTACCGATTCTTAACCGTCAGCTTATTGAGTTCCCTATAGTCAATACACATCCTAAACGAACCATCCTTCTTCTTTACGAACAACACTGGCGCTCCCCAAGGTGATGAGCTCGGCCTAATAAATCCTTTGTCCATCAATTCCTTCAATTGATCCGCTAACTCCTTTAACTCAGATGGTGCTAAGCGATAAGGTGCACGTGCCACCGGCGCAGCTCCTGGCACTAAATCAATTCGAAACTCGACCTCACGGGTAGGCGGTAAACCTGGCAACTCGTCTGGAAAAACGTCCGGATATTCGCAAATACCTGGTACCTCTTCGATCCTCGCCTCTACATCACCATCGCTCGAAACTTGTGCCAAAAACACATCGCATCCGCTCTCTACGTACTTCATCATTTTCAAACACGAAATCACCTTCAAACGAGAAGTGCATTCGTCTCCCTTTACCGTCAAAACCCTATTCCTCAGCGGAATCTGAACCAATCTCTCACCACAGACGATTGTAGCACTATGCGCCATTAGCCAATCCATTCCCACAATCACGTCAAACGATCCTAGCTCTATAGGCATCAAGTCGATCTTAAAAGCGTAATTTCCTAACTTCAAGGTACACCCTTTCAGTATAGAAATCGTACTAACAATTTTTCCATCGGCTAATTCAACATTATAACTAGTCGTTAACAACACCGGTTCTCTATCAATATGACGACTAAATCTAATGTCTACAAAACTCTTGTCGGAGCCAGAATCAAATAAAATACTAGCATAACAAGCGTCTAGCAAAAACGTACCGGTAACCACATTGGGACCTTGTGGTTTATCAGCAGTTCCCACTTGATACACAGCAGCCGCGTTATTACCTCCCCGCCTGTTTCCTGCCTTCGGGCAATTCGCTTGCACATGACCCCTTTCTCCACAACTATAACATCCCCTCATCCTGATAGCATTAGCCCCAGTGGCTACTCCTCCCGTTCGACAACCAGAAGTCCTATGACCTGCCTTTCCACACTTGTCGCATGCAGGCGGGCAATTTCCAACATGATACAAGTTGCACTTACCACAATGGGGATTCACTTTCACACCTCCAGGGTTCGTCACTGCCCTCATCCCTTCGTTCCTTCTTTGATTAAACTGCTGATTACGGTTCGGCCCATGGTTGTTTCGATTTCCGCCTCGGTTCTGGCCTTGGGATTGGTTACTTTGTGCCGCTTCCCATTTCCTTTTGTTGCCCTCAGCAATGTAGTTCTGCTTGTCCTGAAGCTTAACGTCCATCAAAGCGTGAGCCATTTGAACCGCTTCGTCAAACGTTCCAGGTTTTGACGAAGTTGTTTCACCTTTGATATTGCTAGATAAACCCTTAATATACTGCTTCATTTTCTTGGCATCATTGGCAAATATGTCCGGACACAAAAGACTTAACTCATTGAATCTCCTGGTGTAAGCAGCTATATCGTTATTCTTCAAGGTCAAATGCCTCAATTCGTCCTCCAATTGCCCCAATTCCTCCTCTGGGCAAAACTTCTTAGTCAACAAAGCCTTGGTCGCATTCCACGTCCTTGCATTTGCTACAGCCAATCCAACCGTAGCTACCTGGGTATTCCACCAACTTAACGCATCATCGAGAAACGTAGCAGCTGCAAACTTTACTTTATCCGCTTCTGCACAACCACTGATTTCAAACGTACTTTCAACCTTTTCCAACCATCGTCTTAGTTCTAAAGCTCCACCCGTTCCACGGAACTGCGTGGGACCGCACTTCATAAAGCTAGAATAGGTACACACCCTCGGGGCTTGCTGTCTCCCCGCGTTCCTTCCTGGATCCTGATTTCTCCCAGCTCGGTCCGCTTCCAACGCATTTGCTATAGCTTCCTGAATCATGGTGTTAACACGATCGGCAGTCAACTTTGGAGGCATGGTGTTATCGAATATCTCTTTCTGCAAGACAAGGAAAATAGAAAAACAATGTAAGTATTCATATCAAGTTTCCCAGACATAAAATACATACAACGACACATCACTACGGAGTTACTAATATTCATCAATTCACACCACAAAAGATCAAATTTAAGACATATCACAGATCATGAAAGGTAACATAGATTGTATTGATAATTAACCAAAATCGTGACAAGTATTGCCACTACAATCGTTCACCACAAAACGTCAAGTACTTGAGTTTCTCGTCATAATACCATCATACAAAGGTCTAAAATAGTTCTATTACAATGATCAAAGAAAATACAAAACAAGTAACTAGGCATGTGGTGATCCACACGGCCTCTTGGATGGCGGCTCGTCGTCGTCTTCCTCGGTTTCCTCATCACTAACGTCCTCATCCACATCATCAATTTTTCTCTTTCCTTTCTCATCCGGCCCACATTCCATTTCCTTTTTCGTCCCTGATGTGGATCCACACTCAATCACTACCTAATTTCCCACCGTAATACAAGCACCTCCAGTAGGCGGCTGAATCATGAAGTCGTTCGCCTCCATCTCCAAATCGTCCACGAATCTCCAATCCGGGGGCAATGAATCCCTCACACGATGCTCCCAACTCTGCATCCTCGACAACCTCATCTGATCTTCCCTCACACGGTCAAGACTAGCACTTAAATTTGCAACCATTGATTTTAAACTGTTGATGTCACTTTTGTTCACATTCCCGTCATACTCAACTCTTGCAGTCCTTTCCAACAGTCTTTGATCCGCCTTTTCATTCTCGTCGAATCTACTGACCACCCTTGATTCCACTACATACCTCATGCACATCGATCCTTCCAAACCTCTCACAGTCCGTCGTACATCATGATAAATCCTCGGTCCGGGACATCAAATTCTTGGGATGCCTTGATGAAGAGAATTTGCGCTCATTGCACCTTCGGCTCTTCTAGGGATATCTGGTACACCAACCATATGGGAAGTACGCATAGGCGTGGGGCAAGTAGTTCTCCTTGGGTCGGGGTCCTGGGCTCGTACATCGTTCGTCTCAGCTTGTCCTTCGGCTGCTGTTCCAACACTTCCCTCTTCGCGACCTATGACGTAATCGTTTCCGTTATCGTTGGGCGGTACCTCGGCCATTCCTGCAATAACAGCGAATTTCGGAGGGTACATAAGTAATTATACAATAATTATAAATATATGCATGCAAATGCAATGCAAAGGTGGTACATATGCCCGAAATGTAATAATATGATGCTCATGCATGATTAATACAAAAGTTACGATGTCGGATATTTCACGTAAAATTCAACGTCTACATATAGTAATTCCATACTTACGTAATAATTACCCACATATATACTTTACTCAAAAGTATACGTCAAATGCCATAAATACAACAATAAATCTTACCGGAGCCATGCAGGATAGTTGTGTGTGCTTGGACCCTTTCTTACGACACCAAAAGTTATAGTTTAGGATTTTCAAAAACGACCTAGTTCTCTATAACTCGTGGCTCTGATACCAATCTGTAACACCCCCACAATTGCTATGCGCAGCGGAACTACAACAATGGGTGCTACACAGTATTCATTGCACACAAGATATATCAAACGACGCTAAAAAGACGTCAACTTAAAACTTGAAATTTAAAATTGTTAGATGATACATGTCCACTATTTTTCCAACCCCAAATAGTACACAGAGTTACGCGTTTTCGGTCCCCATGAATCTCAACCCAAGAATTTCAGTTTACAACCACATGACATTAAACTTAAAATGTTTAAGTAGGAAAAAGGAGGGAAAAACAAGCGGACTCCAAGCCGTACACACAACATCCATCCCATGCATGCTCCATCCTACACCTCAGCGGTTACCTGAAACACATGCCAAAAATTTGGTCAACGAAAACGTTGAGTGGAATTCATAGGTTTTACAATCCATTTGAACGTATATATAATAAAAACCATTCGTGATCATTTATAGTCTTGTCGATCAAACAAACTATAATCAGGATACTGACAATTGTGTTTAAGCTCATGACACTAATCCGTTAACTCAATCACCCGCGTAAATATACCGGCGTGATTCAGATGAAACCAGTGCCCCTTCTAAAGGCATCAGTTGCAATTATACCTTATTTCTCATACAAAATAATCTACCGCAGAACTTACTAAAAGTACAGCTTCTCGGCTAGCATTGGGTCGTTAACCCCGTAGTACTACAAATTGCATAAGCGGCTATTTCCCCCTACTCGAGGGCAGGACAATAGTTAATAGTTCATGATTTTAGGGACTTTTGCAACTTTGGTACTCAACATAATTTCTAAGGCAACATTCGCGTCTAACAATCATTCATGATATACGTTCCTTTTTAAAAACTAGCATGCATTTCCCTCGCGGGTAAAACAATTTGAAATAAGTATAAGCGAGGCTATAAATTCACACCTTATATCTTAAGTAGTCGGTAGTTCGAGGGATGATCACTGACGACGAAACGGATGCCCGGTTAATTCAACACCTATCACAAATAACGCGTAATGAGTAATCTCATTTAAATACTTACGGTACTGTATAAAATACATATATACTAGTCACTTAGGACAAGTATAACTCACGCCAAAAACAAAAACAACAAGTATCACTCATTTTATTCCATTCGTTCTCATTACTTACGTTGTCCATTTTTACCCATTCTCGCCGGTACTTGACTAAAGTACGGGCTGTTTTACCTTGTTTAACCACACTTATAAAATTTGACAAAATTTCCAAAAATCCTATAAGACCTGTAGATAACATGTTTTTAAGCCCAATAAAAGTTTTTACTTTTACGACCCGTTACGCAACTCTTTTCCACGACTACATTTTACGGGCTGAAATTGCGCTTCGACCAATTTTGACCTCTTTGACCTATATGAAAAATACCTTTGACTTTGTTGACTCCTAAGTCAACTTATAGACCCATTTATACAGGTTAGGGACCAAATTTTGACCCTTGACCATTTACCAATTTATACTTGTGACCCTCGGGATTTGACTAAAACTTTGCACAAATTCGGATTATGCAAGTCCTCGTCTCCCGGTACTCGATCTTAAAAATGTCATAACTTTTAGCTCGTTTTGAGTCACGGGCTCTACCTTATACCAAATTAAAGACAAGAAGACCCTCTACAACTACATTTTGTTTTCAAGACCTGGAAAAAAAATCATTTTTATGAAATGGACCTAATGTTTCTGCCTAAAAATGACCATACCAAAAACGCACTTAGACTCGATTCCAAGCCTTCTAACCACCACTAAACATCATCCTAAGCCTTCCCAAACATATCCTAACACCAAATTTCAGTCCTACCCCTATTGATCAACCAATCTCAAAATCAAAATTTCAAAGAAATGAACATGCAACTAGTTAAACCTATGTAAAACATCCTAAAACAATGAACTAAACATAAGAACAACACTCAAAATCAACAACCACCATGGCTCCCCAAACACCCCCTTTGCCGTGGGGTTTGGGTGACCCAATCACCACAACCAAATTGATTTTGGTGGGTTTTCTTGGTGTTTATGCATCCATTACTCATAAAATCAACATGAATTAGCACATTTAGCCACAAAAACGAATTTGGATCATCTTGAAAAATCTTAGAAAATTTTTGTTAGTGCATGTGGGATTTGAGCACATGAAAATGTGGGGAATGACCAAACTAGATGTGGTCTTACCTTAGTTTTTAGGAAAATCAAGTGGAAAAAGATTTTTGGTGAATTTTTCTTGGTGTTGGGGGTGTCCGTCGGCTTTAGAGAGAATGGAGGGAGAGAGAGTTTGATTTTTGGTGAATGTTTTGTATGGGTTTGTGTGTTTGTCACTTTTGGCCTTTTTGGTGGGTTGGGAAGGACCTAATTGCAATTTTTAGCTTCTTTTGGCCTCAAATGGAAAACGTCCTCAAAACTTTGCGGGTTCGACTCATTTGTCAATTTTGAAAATTTTACGGGAATCGGAAATCTTCCCGAACGCTCCAAAATATTTTTGGGATACTTTAAATGTACTCGGAAGGCTATAAAACTCACCCGACTCAACTTAACACGAACCGTAAGTAAAATTCTCGAAAAATTACATTATCGATAAATCGTCAAAAATTATATAAAATTGGGCATCCCTCGGGATCGTAATCGTCATCGTCCTTCTTAAAACGTCAATCGTAAAAATTATAACCTCGAACATCGGCTTTAACCAAAATACTTATAAGTATAGAAATTAAAATTTATTAAAAATTTCAAAAATTAGCGTAATTTAGGGTATCGTTAATGACCTCGATTCTAGGGTGTCACAACGATCTTTCCTTATAAGAGTGGAATTTGACAAAACGTTACCACTTAGAAAGATGTCATCTGATTCGTTGTCATCCAATTCTTAAATTGAAATCGAAAGGGTGAATGTTTCACTTGAGGCTGTCATTGGAACCATTACCCAAAAGCCTCATGCCACTAATACCTTTCTGAGAAGTCTAATTGAATGTATGAGTCATCTCATACTAGTGACTCATTTGATAATTGTTGTTGTAAGAGCTATAGGATTGGAATTAAGTGTTGATCATATCGAGCTTTTATTTCCCTATTAAGGTTTATAAATAAGATTGAAAGTATTGGAGAATGAAGTAGGATATCGAATTGAGTATAAGTTGATTGAAACTTGAATAAAGTAAAATTTAACCTGTATGGAATATGAGATTGTTAATATAAGTCGTTAAGTTCTGTGATTGAATTATAAGGTTTTAAATGATTGTAGGTTCGTGTTAAGGGTTGTTCCTAGGCCATTGTCCAATAATGAGGATGCCCAGTGTCCAGGAAATAAATTGAAGAAATCTTCTTCTGAATTGAGACCGATGGATCTTCTGGGACATGTGGAACACCTAATGACTCTTGCAGATTAGTATTCATTGTGGTATCTTTAAAAAATCCCTAACTTAACTGAGACATCAGTTGGTAGGATGAGTTCTGAGAATTGTATGACATAGTGACACGTAATGTGTTACGGTACAATTTTGACTTGTTTGTGATTAATGAAAAAGACTACCTTTGATTGCTAAATTCTACATGTATCGATGATATCTATCTTTTCTTGCTTCTTCCTAATGCTCGCATTAGTGATGCAAACATTGAACAAGTACTCATCTTGATTTGAGTTACGTTGTGAATCATTCTTCCTGAGTGCCATCAAGGTCATGAACCTCATGATTAACTGGCTAAGCTCATTTCCTATCATATCGTAGTTAATTCTTGGTGAACAAGCTTTCATCACTTTTCTGCAGATCACTCATTGTTTTTATATGTTGAAACAATATTACTTGAGAAAAATTGAATTTTCATCACTATAAGGATTATTCAAAGTAAGATCTATAAGTGATTGTTATCGAAATGAGATTGTTTATAAAGTACCTTGGAAAACTTAACTGTTTTTATAACAAAGAAAATATTTGTAAATTTATATTTGATCCTTATTTAAGAATTAAGCATGAAAATGTTTTTATTATAAACATGATGATAAAATTTTGACGAACTGAGTATTGCATCGATAGTCTTGAAATTGTATATAGTTGCGCGCCTACATACAATTTGGAATGGACCATGCAAGGCTGATTAGTAGTCACCATAAAACTAATGAATGAACACTACATTTTCTTTGAAGATTGTGAAAGATTAAAATTTATGAGATCTGCAAGAAGTGAAAAATAAGGACATAATGTTAGGGACACCTACATATGTGCCTGTAGCGTCTATTCTTCTGAGTCGAATTTACTCATCTGTGGAAATTGTCTTATTTGACAATTGACAATTCTTTCTTGTCCAATTCTCCTGTAGTGAGATTCTTAGGAAAAATATCTGATTACCGAGTGTTGATACCCGACTGGATGTATCAACTTTCCTATCATTTCTTTTGATTTGATTTCATTTGAATGACCTGGGTAACGATCCGAGGAGCTTTCGAATGCGTACTCAAATTATGAAGACATGGGATATATTCATATTCGTTAAATGTTTTCGTCTGTATCTGATTTGAAATTCTCTCGCATAGATTATGCGTTGACCTTACTCTTTTAAGGTTAGTTGTGTCTCCATATATCCTTGAATTTGTGAAGGATTATGAATTATTATTAGTCTTTTGAGAAGTTCACATCTTGTAAACGGAAACGAAACTAGAAAGTTATTAATGCCAGTAGAATGGATTGATTGATTATGACATGACGACATTGTCTTAATTGATGGGAACTCGAGTAGAATTCCCCCAAATAATAAGATGTTGATTATCAAAAGTGAACAAAATAATTCTTGATGGATGACCATATCCTGTATTTAGACTTGGAATTATACCGTAAATGGTTGTGAATTAGTCATAGATATTATAATCTAGAAAGAACCTAATATGAATTTATTAAAAGATGTTTATGTTATCTGAAACTTTAGGAGGTATTTATTGGTGAATTACCTAGACTTTTCCCATTAAGGCAGATTGAAATTGGTATTGATTATATTCCCGGTGTTGCACCTGTGGCTTGTGCACTATACGTCAGCACCATCTAAATTAAAGGAATTACCGTACAACTGAGAGAGTTGTCGGAGAAAGATTTTATTATACCAAGCCTGTCATCCTGAAGAGCTATGGTGTTATCATTCCTTATATTTATAGATTACTGTGAACTGAGTAAAATTGACAATCGAAAACGATATCCATAACTCGAAATGGAAGATTTGTTCGATCATTTACAAGGTTCTAGCGTTTGTTTAAAAATTTGATTCACGGCATGGTTATCATCAACTTCGCGTCCGCGGAAAAGATTATGTATTCCAATCACTACATCCGGTACTTGTAATGAACTTTATGAGTTTCACGTGGTGACGTTTGGACTGACTAATCCACATGTAGTATTCATAAATTGGTGAATCACGTGTGTAGGCCGTAATTTGATAAATTCATGCTTGTGATCATTAAGGACTATATGTTTGTCTATAGGAATAAGAATGAGTTAATAATTATTTATAGATAGCCCTAAATTGGCCGAACGATAAAAACATGTACCTTAAATATTTAACATATGATTAAAGACTTAAACCTTTACATTATTTGACTGTGTGATTAATAAGATAATGGAATACATTGACTCTTTAAAAATTAAGAGCCCTTTTAAGACTTTGGATTTTACCAAAAAGAAAGTGCACATATGTTTTGACAATTGTTTTAACTAAGGATCTATAGGGATTATTCCCTTATACACAAACCATTTAACTAAACTTCTGTTTAGGGGTAAATGTTTGTGTATACTTCTAGACAACCTAAGAAGAATTTAGGAAACTATATAACTTATTACTTGAAATTGAAACGACAATTTTTGCTTTTCAATTAAGAAAATTTTGACCAAAGTATAAACAAAGATTTTTCGAACGTTTACGAATCTTACTAATTATTTTCGATAAATCAACAAAAATCTTGTTAATTAAATCCAAATTTATTTTTGAACATTTTATATAATTGGTAGAACTAACAAATTTAAAACTTTTACGTTTACGCTTTATAAAAATTAACTAATAATTATTTAATTAATTATAATAATTATCAACGCTTTAGACGACGGATTGAGTAAAACGGATAAAGATAATAGTAAAGACGAAACTAAAACATAGAAGATATGAAGAAAGAATTTTGAATAAATACGGTTATGATATTTATTTCATCAGGAAAGTGAACGTAATTATTGACACATTATGTATAAAAGATAAAGAACCAATTAGGACATGTTCCTTAATAATGAATGTGCAAAATAAATTGCCGAACGATATAAAAATAAACAATGTTTGTAAAAAGGATAATATAGATAATAAAAAGAGGTTCGCGGCTAATGTGAACCGTTAAAATAGAGGAGCCGATAGCGTTAAATGATAAAAATCCATTTGTGATTGTCTAAATATGGAGGATTGTGAGATATAGTTATGTTGGAATTTGTAAGTATAAGTATTCTATTTATGTCATTTATGACTAAAAGTATCTTTGTCCGAAGAAGTTGTACTGATGGCAATTATGAAGGCAGACATCGCCTCATACATTAGTAAACGTCTAGCTATTGCAAAGGTCATCATCTGAATTTGATTCGATTTGGGTCATCGTCGACAGACTGACCAAATCTGCTAATATCATTCCCGTTAATGATAAATGCGAAAGAGTTATGTAAACATGGTGTGCCTGTATCGATCATCTCTATCAAGATCCTCGCTTCGCATCGAATTTCTAGAGATTTGCTCAGAAGTCATTGAGAACGAATCTTGATGAGAGTACTATGTACCACCCCAATCGAAGGGACAAGGTAAAGTAACGATACAAAATAATATAAGCGTTGTTCTATGTTTGAATGATTGACCTTTGATAATAGACCGTATAATCGTTTTCCTTTGGAGAGATTATCATTGATAATTATCATATTAGGATCGAGATCGAATCTTGTTAGGATCTAAATATTAGAGCATCTGTAAGCAGGAGTTGAGATGAAGACACCCGACATACACCCATTGTGAGTTGGACATGTCTTCTAGGTTTAAGGTTTCCTATGATGGCGAACCTAACCTTACAAAATACCTGACCCGCGAAACCTGAAAAGATTGTTGAAATTAGGATTTGATTAATGACTGCCGATAGTGGGCAGGATGTTATGTGAATATGAAATATAGATCTTGAAGTGCCAAATGAGTAGCGAAGTTATGCCACAATTTTTAACCTTGGAAAAGTGAATTCATGATCTGACAAATCATGGGATATAAGTCCCCGTTGTATGGGACCATTGAGATGATGTAAAAGTTGGGATTGAAAGGCATATAAGCTGGATCTACCCTAGGACTTCAAGAACTGCGTGAATTATGTTTCGTAAATCGAACTTGATGGAATATCTATCAAGTGAAAATCTGATTGTTCTTAGTAAAGCTTAGATCGGCGAAAAGTTGCATTCATCAGAAACCCGTGAACATCATGGATAGAGAAAGTAAGTCAACATTTAGCCTGATCTTATTCCCGTAGTTATGTTTGATGAAACTCGCGTATTATAATGGATTACACTTGTGAGAAAAGACCGAATGTGGAGGAAATACCCACATGGATTTAAGTCTATAAGAAGCGAGTAGTAAGGTAAGCTGATCTTTGAGGACAAAGATCCTGTTTAGGGGTAAATGCTGTGACAATCCGTCAATTTATGGTTGATATTTTATTCTCAATATTTATTTGAAAATATTATTTTAATGATACAATATGAACTCACTTATTTTTGGGAAGAAATTTGGATTTACGTCTTGGAGTAGCATCGACTACGTCTAAACCGGAGAATTCAACGTTACGTGCTTACGTTTACTTACACCGTCTTTGGTGACAGTCCGACATTTCAGAAAATAAATTTATCTGAGAATATTATTTTGGAGTTTTAAATTTGTGTTAGTTCATAAACTCACAAATTTACGAGAAGAGATTAGGACTTACGATTTTATTTTAACGTCCTTTACGACTAAACCGGAAACCTTAGGATTACGTATTTACGTTTTCGAACTCCGTTTTCGATGAGACAATTTTTATTGGATTCTTTTGTGACGGTGATTCATAATTTATAAAAACGTTTTTCGTAAAACGACCCGAGGGCACGCAAATCGAGGAAACTAGAATCGAGGAGTACCCGTAAATAAGTGGGATGAGACAAATGGGACACTTGTCCCACCCCACATCAAAACCGGCCCTAACTAGCAAGTTTATACACTTGAGGTGTCAAGTGTAGCTAGAAGCCTTACACTTGTAAGCAAAGCTTACAAGTTAAGCTTTAACATATCAAAACCATTAACTTAAACCACTCTTCTCATATTCAACCATGCAAAACACTCTCCTCTCTCTCTCTAACTCCATTAATGCCGTCCATATCCACCCTAAAAACACCACTTTTGATCAAAGTTTACCACAAAATCCTATGTTATTCATACATATGTTAAAGCTCTCTTGAAACCCTCTTGAATGGTGGTGGTTATAACATCCATGGAGGAGTTTCCTTGGTGTCTTGAGGCTGATTTTCCACAAGGTTTCTATGAAGAATGGTGGTCATAAAGATGGTCATGGTTGTCTACGAGTTTCTCCATCAAAAACCATGCCAAACTCATAACCTACATCAAGTTGGTGGTATAAAGATTGTCCTCCTCAACTTCTTGTTATTTTTATTATGAAATCATGTATTTTGTTTCCTATTGTATATATTTATGATGATTATATGATGATAAAAATGTTATGTGGGGTTTTGTTGTTGATAATCATGGATAAAAAGATGAAAAACTATAAGAAACAAGTCTAAAATCTTGTCTAAATATGTTGGCTGTGTAAAACAGTAAATAAACAGGTCATGGACTGATAATATGATGAAGTAGAATCTATTTACAGTAAGCTATGGGTCTTGTACACGTGTGAGAGTTGGCCATACAATGGAATCAAAATAATGAGTGAGATATGATCAAAACAAGTTTAGGGTATAAATCTGAAGTTACTGTTTTGGACGATTTTTAGAAAATACTTAAAGGATGATTCAACAGTAGCTTTAGAAGAGTTAAATGTAGCACATATCATGTAGTTTATGTGATAAAATTTGAGCTTCTATCTCCATGTAGAACTAAAGATATGGCAGTTTTGGTGAAGATGAAGTTAAAAATCAGATTTCTGGAAATTAAAGAATAATACTATTATATAAGCACTCACATTTTAATATATAAAATGTAAAATAAAAACCCACTAACTTATAAAACTTATTTATATAAATATATATATAAAAGGTTAATCAAATGGATAAATTATATAAATGGTGGTGAAATAATGTTTATAAGTAATAAAAACTATAAACATGATTTTTACGACTTTTTCGGCTATTGCCGTAAAATTAACGTTTTTGTTAAATAAAACTTAGATGGTTGGACCCGTCTAATGAAAACTCTATAAAACTTATATACTGATATATAGACATGTATAACAAGTAAAAACCGATAAAACCCGAACTATAGGGCATACGGACATTAACAAGTTAAACATATTGGACTAATAAATGGACTAAATAGGATAAAAACTTGTAAATAGAACTTATTGGACTTAACCTATTTGGGCCCAACTTGTAAAGTTTAACTACTGATAATATAAGTGTGAAAAGGATTAATAAGAGTTAAAGAACTTATAATAAGTTTATTGGACTTAAAACACGTAAATAGGCAAAACTAGTAAACTAGCATAAAAGTTATCGACATATAACACTAAAATGAGTAGACGAGAATATGTAAACCCACTTGATCATCGTATATATATAATCATCATATGTATACATACTTGTTATTTTTATAAAGTCATTGGACATGAGTCTAAGACCGAGTATTATTTGTCTAGGTTTCTGTGATTGAAGCACGTACCGTACATCCGAATTGCCGACAACCCGCCTTCCCACATCAACGTGAGTTCATAGCCTCGCACTCTTTTAAATGTTTTATAAATGCTTTATAAACCCGCGAGGGAGATAACATGTTAGTTTTTATCAAAGTTTGGACACCATTTGTCCCGATTGTTTGTTTATTGATTTTGGACCCGAATGATTGAATGACCCGATTGTATGACCCGATAAATGATTAATGGACCCGATAGATGAAATAAAATGGATTATTAAAGTTAGGTTATGTCACTAAAATTCCCATTAGCATGAATTGTGAACTACCGGGAGTTGGTAGACGCTTATGCATTTAATAGTACTATTTGGGGACGATCACCCTAGTTCGCGCCTTGACGGTTGATCCCCGTCGTGCCACATTGATTGGTAAGCGAATTTATGTATGAGAAGATTTCCATAGCGTGACCTTTGTGACGACACGCTACTTTAGATGGGCAAAATTGGTATCGGGTTAGCTACCCGTTGTTGGTTTAGTAAGGTAACAATGTCATGCGGCTTATAATAATCCGACTAACGAAATACTACTAGACGCTCAGAATTACGACGTATTGCCTGACTAGCAATACAAGGTCATACTATTGATATTATGTTTGTGTTTTGGTTTTCATAACCATATTCATATAACGGTTTTTATTTTTTTTACAACGTCATAAGACGTATTGTATGACGTTTTTACGACATTGGCTCGTATGATGATTTTTAAGGCAAACGCCTATATTATGATTTTGATAAAGATTTGTATAAAATGATTTTGGCTATTTTATGGCCTATTACAATGATTTGTACGAAATGATTTTTGGTACTAATTTTATACCAAAGTTATATTGATGGAATTTATTAAACTCTATGAATTCACTCGGCGTTATCGCTGACCATTTCTTTTAACATGTTTTGTCTCAGGTACTTGAAGGTAATTCTCGGGAAGACAACAAGAATTCATGGCCCGCACTTAAACAACATTTTCCATTCAAATATTTTGTAAAACTTTGTATGAAATGTAATGACTTGGGACCGATGTAACTTTGATGTTTATGAATGGAAATGAATTATTATTAAACGACGCGATTTTTATGCGTTGTCTATGATGTGAGTAATGTGCTATCCCGTAATACCAACTAGTCTTCCGCTGTATTGAGTTGTATAAATTTGGGGGTGTTACACGATGAGTCAAAACACCATCGCAATGTGTCCCATCGGAATGGGTCCCATCACAATGAGTCAGTCGAACCCATCGTAATGTGTCAAAAAGAAACCCCATCGGAATAAATCCGAAAAAGAAGCCATCGGAATGTGTTCATAGGAATAAGTATCGTAATATTCACACCCCATCTGAATATGTATCACAAAAGGTTTTTTGACCAACTTTTTGGCAACCCAAAAAAAATGGATCTGGTCACATATTTGTCTTTTTCCCAAAAAAAATGATCTGGTGATTTTTCAGAACTGATGCATTAAAATAATAGAAAAACAGAGAGAAAAAGAGAAAACCACCAAACACCATTAAATAAAACTGAGACATTTGAACAGATTGGGAACAAATGGACATATTTTGGACGGAAACCAACTAATCAACACCAATAAGTTCGTGACTTGTAACAACTTAAAAAATAAGCCGAAAAAGCCACAAATCAGCAAACACAAAACACCCCCGGTTAGCTCTGATACCAATTGTTAACATCATAAGATTCAAGCTAACAAGAGGTGATCCGGAGGTCGGGGAGGATAAAAGAAATGTTTAGACATTTTTAGAGAGAGAAAGTAAAGCTTGAAATGTAGTGTGTGTATTTAGAGAGAGAAAGGGAAATACATAAAATAAGAAAAACCTCACTCCTCCATGGAAGTATGGAGGGGTATATATAGGCTAAACAAGAGGTCACTTTGACAACATGTCAATAGTAGTCCCTCTATGTTTTGCCTATCTGAATAAAATGTAATTCCGTAAATGACGGTCACATTTTAGGGCTAACAATAGGTGATCAAGCCATGCATAATTTAGGACTAGCAATGTGATGCTTAGTTTCGTCAAGCTAGACCTAGTTTACATTTCTTATATTTATATATATAAAAACAACATGCCATTTGTAAAACAGAATTTAATATGATTTATGAAACTGATCGCAAGTAAATAATTCGCTTGATATTTTAAATCAACAACTTTAATGTTACAAGAATTCTTTTATAAGACCAAACTAAAAGGATTTGTGAAAATACATCGTAAAACGTTGTCAGTTAACTTTATAAGGTATTTTTCATGTATTTTATAAAGCCAAGTAGTACAAATTAGTAAAATTATTCGTAAAAACAATAATAATTTTATATATATAGTGACATGATGATATCTTATAAAATAGCGAGTGGGTTACACGGGAGTAGTAAAGAGTAATTAATTAGAAAATCGATGAAATGCTTACATGATGATAGAACTTCCAAAAGGTTTAGCTGGAATCGACATGACAAAGCCGGAATCGTCATGAGACACGTGTTAAAAATAAGGACGTAAGATGTGAAAATAAGAAGTTTAAGTCTTGATCTAAATCGTTGATACCATAGAGAAAAAGAAAGATAAAATATAATGACAAATAAGTGATGTATAGAATAAATGATAAAGGAATCCATATGCGTGCACATCGAAAATTATTCAACATGAGTATGCTTTTAAGAAAGTAGAATATCAGTTTCAACACTAGATGTAAAACGACATTCCAGAAAACTTTCGTATTACGATCGACAGCTGTATCAGATCAGAAAATGACAATTTTACCCCCTGCAGTTCTACATCAGCACCAAGTTTTCATATATGCAGAAAATTAATTCTTAAATTTTACAAAATCGTATGAGCGTAACTTGCTCATTTTTAAAAGTTACGGGTCGAATTTTATGTCCTAACGACCTCCTCAATAAGTAGAAACATATTTTTAAGTCTAAAGTTCATATAAATATATTCTCGACATCGTTAAATTCCATGCAACTTTTCTGCAGAAAGTATATTTTTCGACACATCTTGAAATTCAATCAAACTTCATATCGACCCGGAATTTATGTATACACATGACTTGTTGATTCCATAAAGACGAAAAATAATAAACTAAATACCAACAATTAGGAAACCAAATTAAAGCTCGACCCACGCCGACTTGAACCAAGGTCGTGATTGAACCCAAACTGAAATATAAACATGTACGTAACCAAATTCCGTGACGTGACCCAAAGACGAAACGATATCAACTTGAGACTTTCTTTTTATAATGATGATGTTGCACCTAGAAATGGAGAGTTAGAGAGTCGTTGTATCGTGTTTTATAATGCATATATGACATGAGAATAGATAGACAAGAACGTAAATATTAATTTGACGGAAACAATAAGATCCCACGTGTATCTCTTCTAATATAAGATGACACGCTACGTAAAGAAATAACTGAAAATTTTATTTGTTAATATGTATAACGTGGGGATGCATGTAGAGGATTTAAGACAATATTTGAATTTTTGGAAATGGCTTACGCATCATTATAGCATTACATTCATTTTTTTATAATGTTGATAAAATGGATTTTAGATACACATGGCACAATTGTTTTGTAAATTAAGGATATAGTGGGCATTATCGTTCACCCGATATTTTAAAAGTTACGCGACTTAAAAGTTACATGTAAAACACGAAAAATAAGTGATCCACGTATCTACATAGAGAAAGGTCTTTTAAGATTTAGTGATCTGAGAAGAGAGATCATAGACATCATGCCAAGATGAAGCTTGATCTCGGATGCCTTGCATTCAACCTAAGTGATCCACGTATCTACATAGAGAAACACAAAGTGAAGAACAAGTATAGATCTAAGATCTACATGTTAGAGAGAAGAAGTGAGTGATAGAAGATCAAATATAGAGAGAAGGATAGAGAGAATATGATAGAAAGGGGTGAGGTATAATCTTGTAGAATACTTGATATTTATAGGCACCAAGCTCAGCAATTCACAGTCACCGCATACCCTTTTCAAAAGGGGTTCGTCCCTTCACGAAGGGGTCCATGGGAGCTGACTTTGGTTTTGTCATAAATATCAAATATCTGTCCAAGATTACACTCAAAGTCTTTACTACCTTGTAGTTGACTTTCTTATTTAGACTTATTAGAGTGTAAATGTACCATTTTTGTGTTTGTATCATTATACAAAAATACATGAGTTTAGAAAAAGACTTTTGGTAATGTGAGAAATATGTTTGAGACAAAATATAATTACAAGTAACTTGTACATTTGTCATCAACAAAATAAACAAGGATGTATAGATTAAACATCGTGATATTTACACAACACATACCATAAGGCTGAGATGTTTACTCAAACCATACTCAAGTACATTTGGGAGCATTGATGATGTTTCTATACTATTCGGCAATGTTAGTATGATTTTATGATATGATAAAACCTTCCGCGAGTGAGAGCTGTTGGGATGTGTACAAGTCATAGATAGTATTTTATACGGTTGAGAGCACGTGGGCCTAAGGGGTCACACACTTAGACATCGAGATAATCTTTTATTAAGATATATGATATAATATGACTATATTTATTATATAATCTTAGTTTGATAAAAGTGAATACTTAATGGTAATTAATTAATAAGTTAAAAGGTTTAACAAGGATTAATTGATAAGACATAAGAATTTAGGGTAATTAATGTAAATACTATTAGAATAATCTAAAAAGTCAAAAAGTCAAATCCAAGGGGTGTTTGGGAACATTCGGCCGACTACACCAAGGGGAAGGAAAAGACAGATTTTCTAGAATCTTAATTTACCTGTTAACAAAGATAAGATATTTTCCTTAATTAGCCTAAGTCTTCTAGTATATAAACAAACGGATGGTGATCACTTTTTCATAAATTGAAAACCAAAAATCTCCTATCTTACTCTGCTTGTAGCCGAGGGCCAAAAAAACCTCAAAAGGGTTTTCTTGTCTTGGTTTTTATTAAGTATTCTCTTAATCAATATCTAGCAACCGAATGTGGTTGAATGAAATGTCGTGTGGACTATCTTAGAGAAGATCTAACTTGATCTTTTGGTTATGGTGAATTAGATTTAGGTATAATTGAAATAGGGTTTCATTTGGTTTTGGTAATCTTCGTGTTCTTGATCATTCTTCTTGGAGAAAAAGAATGTTTTCTTTATCTTTATGTTAATTATATTATGTCCATAGATAATCGATCTTATCCATTGCGTTTACTCTTGATGCATGTATATTAGATACAATAGTTTGTTAAATTCTAACATGACTGTATGCTCAACAGAACACTACTACACAATGACGCTTGTAGGTTGGTTTAACCTCTGGTATGGAAAACCATTATCAGTACTAAGTACTGCCTGTGATTAGGTTAGACACAAAGAAAAAGTCTTCTTGAAAGGATTTCCAGTATAAAGCTATTTTCTATGACATAACATACACCATGAAAATCCTTAGATGCTTTTTTTCTTATCATGCAAATGTTATTCCAAGACCAAGTAAATATATGCCCAAAATATTTTCCTTATGGATTTTGAAAAATATGACTAACAACATTCAGAATTTCCATTGCTATATTTAAAAGCTTATATTAACAGAATTAATTATCACAAAACTTTTACAACAAAAAATGAGACACCTTAATTTCTTTTGTCTTTCCAAGGAGAATTATAGTCAACATTTTTTAGACTATGATAATCACGATTCTTGAAAGAAACTAACACATTCATGTTTTTGGATTTGTATGTGAAATTACCATTCATAAAATTGTCAGATTTATGGGTATCTTTTTATATCAAAAGTTGTCAAATTTTGGCTTAAACTTGACTTCATCACCAAAGAACCTATTTCTAACATTTATGTTCTTAGGATAGACATTTTGATGATCTGAATCTGTTTTTCCCTGAAAAGATGCTTTTACATGTGGTTGTCTACATAGGGTTTTGGTCTAGCACTGCCAAATGAAGGTCTTGAATTGACTGTGGTCCTAGGCCTTGTATCTGATTGTGTTACAACAGGTGTTGGTCTAGCATTTCTAAATTGGGGTTTTGATCTAGCGGAGTTATTAGTCCAACCTGAATTACCTGATCTAGGACTGTAATTGTTAGGATAAGGTCTTGGGTGAAATGATCTGTCTGCATTAATAGGCCTACCAGGATTAACTTGTTTTAGCCTACCAGAATCAAAATAACTAGCATTATTAATTGGTCTTAACCCACTTCTAAATGACATTGATCTGAGAATCATCCTAGCATTAGGACTTTGGTTGGTCTTATTGGCATAAAAGCCATTATTGATCCTGGTAAAGTTATTCCCATTTCCCACCCCTTTTCTATGGTTCTCCCTACAATAAGATTGTAAGTGATCAAATCTACCACACTTATAGAAAATTTTACCATTTCTATGCTGTTGGAACTTTTGATTGTTCCAAGTTTTTTGGTTTCCCTAGATTTGTTAGCTATGTACATTTCAGCATATTTGACACTCTTTTTAACAAGTTGATATTTAGGGGCATTGGGGTTTAACTTTCCAGCCTTTCCAAAACTTTCTTTCTCTTCTAACTTGGTAGTAGTCTGAGAATTTGTACTACTTGAACTACTTACTTCGGAAACCAAATCCTCAGTCTGACTACCAACACTAGTACTAGCAATTGTTATAACTTGTAGAATTTCAACACAAGTTTTACTAGAGGAAGTAGTATCATCACTCTCTTTTTCAAACTTAATTGACACAACTTCAGGTTCCTCCTTCTTTTAGACTTTGGTAAACGAGTGTATGACAGATCCTCCACAAGAGGAAAATACAAAAGAGGGGGTTCAACATTGTGGTCATCACCATTGTATCCTAGTCCCCACTTGCATTTGTTAGAAACCTGACTGTCAATCATCTTTTTTTAGACTCTTGGTGACATTATAAAAACTTTGGAACTTAACCTCATTTTCAGTTTTACTAGATTCGCTAGTTTCTAGTTTAGATGTAAGTTTAGTAATATCAAGATCCTATGTTGTTATTTATATTTTATAAAGAATCATAGAATCTTTAAAAGCCATTTCTAGTTCCTTATAACATTCTATCTGTTCTTCTAACATTTTGACGCCTGTTTTATAACTAAAGATATGGCCTTTAAAGGTATAATAATTTAATACCATTACAATATTTTTGAAGTTCCTCATAGTTTTCAAACATTCTTTAGTACAATTTTTATTAAGAATTACCTGATAGTCTGATACTACCATGAGAGCCATGTCGACCCTAGATTCTTCATTATCTATGTGTCCCCAATCAGTGCCTATGTGTCCCTAATCAGTGTCAATTCCATCAATATCCATTAATGCTTTTGTGGAGGATTCTTCATCAATCACCTTTATGTCTTGTGGCCTACTCCTTAGACTCTTGCAATTCCTTGCAAAGTGTAATACCCCAAAACCAAGCGTTAATTTACAATAATCACATTTTATAGTTGACCATGACTTTTACAAGTTTGAATGTGATGCATGATTGGCTAGTCAACCCTTTTAGTCAAATTAATAGTCAAGTATATGTTAAATGACATTAAAATATTAATGAGTCACAAGTGTGAAATGAAGAGTTAAAGAGTTAAAGTTGTTAAGTTTTAATATGGTTATATAAGTTAGTGTGGCCAAAACATAAAGATTGGTACTTAAGGGCCATAGTTTCCATATCTCAAACCTCCACCTAACTAAATGGTCACATTCCAGACAATTCTTTTATCTTGTTTGTGTGTATGGTGACGTGGGAAGCCAAATGAGAAGGAAGAAAAAGAAGTTTTGATAATCATTTGATGGTGTTTAAGGGTTCTAATTCATGAATTGATTTCCTAACTATGTTTCTATCAAATAAGTAATATCATATCATAATTTTATTAGTGATTTACATGTTAGGGTTCTTGAGTAAATTGGGGGTTTTGGGTAAATGTTTCTAAAGCAAGAATTAAGATGTTATTAATACTAGGGCTTAGTTTAATTAATGATTCAAGAGGAATTGGTAATTGAAGGTATCATCATATGATCAAAGTATGATCATATGATGTTAAGTAATGATGAAAAATGGGTATATTAATGGGTTGTATAAACCCTTGTTAATTATATTATTTTATGTGTAAATATGTCTTGATAATGATTTGGTTAGGACCCAAGTGGTGGTGATGATGTGTTGATGCTCATGGTAAAAATAGCTTGGAAATGAGGTAAGTAAAATGACATTAACATGTGTTATATTGACTTTAACATGTATATGTTGTGTGAAAGTTTATTGTGGTAATAGAAATGTTGTTTAATGTAAAGTGGAATGATTAGCTAGTGATGTTATGTGATTAAGGGGCATATGTGCCTAAGGTGATGTTATATTGTGATCTAGTTGATGTTATGTTATTAATCAATGCTTGTATGATATGTTGTGTTTATAGTGATGATTCAAGATTATATGTCTTTGACATGTTGTATGAGATATAACTATATGTTATGTTCGTTTTACTTACTAAGCGTGTAACGCTTACATGTTATAGACGTTAACATGTGTAGATACATTGTGGTGATGGCGATGCTTGGAATATGTTATAAATGAGATATATGCTAGATGGAAACTTCCATAAGAGCTTAGTACTAGATACCGATCTCGAATCAAGGTTGAACCCTAAATGTTGTAATTAGTGTTTTGGTAATGTTGTTATGTGTCTAAGTCCAGGTATTTGTTATAAAATGGTGGTCATGTATGTCATTAAAGTGTCTTATGTGAAACGAGTAAAAATCGGTGTTTGGTAAATACGGTAAGGTATGTATTCATGGGTTGCTTAGACCCCGAATGTTTATTAAAACGATCTAGTATGATATATGAATGAATTATGTTTGTTTTGATTTCATGTTTTGTTATAGAAGTTATTTTCCAGAAAAATGGGTCTATAGTGCACTAAAGGGGCATGCAGGAAAATAGTGCATTCAAGGGCTGTTTTTGTGCACTAAAATGATTTTTAAGAAAATAGTGCACAAGAGGGGTACTTTAGTGTACTAGAAGAGTTTTGGGGAAAATAGCGCACAAAAAGGTATTTAAGTGCACTAGAAGGGTTTTGTAGGAAATATTGTGCACTTGAGGGGTCATTAGTGCACAAATGGTTTGCCTGGTTTTAGTCTTTTTGTTTATTTTGTATCTAATAAACCGTAAGGATGTAGAAGTTGTGTCATATATCGTTAGAAAGTTATTCGAGTCTAGTTTGATCTAAAAATACCTTCAAGGTCAAAATGTTTATTGATTTTGTTCATTTTATGAAAGACTAACAGAAGGTCAATACCGATCGTGGTTTTGTTAAATACTTTTTATTTTGGTCAAATTTTAGAGTCGGGAAAGGGGCGTTTCAACTTGGTATCAGAGCTTCGGTCTAAGTGAATTAGGTTTCCACGATAGGTTGCCTAAACTTAGGCCATTCATAGACTTGTAAAACGTAAGTAGAAAGTAGTTGCCTTAGTTGTAAGGTAGTGAAATGCTTACAAGTAAGAGATAATGGTGCTTAGGCATGAAATGCTATGTGATAGTAAGGAATGGAATGTGATTTCTATGTTTCCACACTTGCAAATAGTGTTGGGTGTGATTGTAAAATTATGTAAATTCCAATGTATTAGTAAACTCATTAAATATTGAAACGAAAGACAAGGTGTATGTTATAGTATGGAGGAATGTAAAGCATGAATAGTAACTTATGAAATATGAAGTGTATATGTTGAATTAAATGGATAAATTTTATGTGATTACTATTGACCAATATATGATCTCATTAGTATTTTGGGTTTTGTGATTGACTCTTATTATGGTATTAGAGACGGGTTGATAACGGGTTAAATTATTGAAGTAAAAGTATGTATATGTAAAATAAATAAGGTATGTTATAGCAAGACGTGATGGGAGTAAGGTATATATAAGAAAACTTGACACATTACTTATTATGTGTCAGATAATGTAATATATGAAAGTATGTAAAAGATGGATTGGTTAGTATTGCTTAAATACAAGTACCTAAAATATAAAGAGGTTATAATACTTAAAGGTGATGAAATCATGTTACATAGAAAACGTGAAAATTAATCATAATGATTAAAGTGATGAATAAAGGTCATGTGTGTAAAATGACCTCGTTAAAAATTCTAAGAAATGTATAATACGCTAGAATGAAATGGTAAAACGTGATTTAAATCATGTTAATATAATGAAATGAGTAGTATAAGATTAAAGAGCGTGTTATAGAATAAACCCATGTGTGGTTTAGCTATGTAAAAGAGTTGGTTAAAGTAAAGTATGATGTGTATTAAATAATGAAATAAATGATCAACTTGGGGTTAACGAGAAGATGATAAATGCATGATGAAGATGCATATGAAAATTTGTTATAACTAAATCGAAAAGTATAATATGAATCTTGTCTAAAATATTGAGTAAATGAGAATGAGAGAGAATTTCTCAAGGCAATAAGAAATTAGATTAGAAGAGTACTTGATTAATAGTACAAGAATGATGAGATGTATATAAAAATGTAAAATATAATAGATGTTAATAGCTTGGATCCGAAATTATGATATTTGTTAAAGAAATGGTTATAGTATCCTCCGGAGGAATGTGTTATAGGGTGAATCCTTTTAAGGAATGGCCAATTGATGTTACAGTGGCGGATTCCCATGAGAAATAGCCAATTGATATTATAAATCCTTTTCGGGAAATGTTATAGTAAGAAGTGGATCCAAGCATAAACGATGGAGATTGAACATGAGAAATAAAAAGAGTAATGTGAGAAGTGGAGCGTTGATAATGATGTATGACCAAGGAACGTATAAGTTATAGAAAGGTTGAAAGTTAGCACGTGTAATAGTAATGTAACGTTATGACCGAGATATATAAGTAGACTGATTCATAGTCTCTTTATGTAAATGGATTGGGACGTCTCTTTATTTAAATAAAAAAATTGAGAATCATCGAACCTTAATTTATATTTCTTTATGTACATTGATTGGGACGCTTCTCGATGTAGATAAAGGAGTATAAATGAGTGGGCTTATATATTCCGGGCATGGCATGAGTAAAAGTGTGGAAGATAAAAGTCTAAAATTCAAATGGATGATATAAAGACTACGATAAGAGAGATTTTATGTGGAGTGAATGCTTAAGATGTATAAATTATGATAGGATAAATTTGAAGATTTGAATTAAAGTTCTAGTATTGCTTACGATGTGAAATAAATGTGAATGGTGATCATTGTGATCACTAGAATGTATAAGACTCTTTGAAATACGAAAATGCTAATTAATATGTAACGTGGGAAAGTAAAAGTACAAAAAAATTCAAGTTATTTGTACTCCTTGACGTAAAACCCTTATATAGGAAAAATGAAAGTAAAGTTATAATAGAATAGATTTTAAATAGAGTAATAGAGTTGACTAAATTATATGTTGATGTTAGTTATGTATGTCTCAGAGGACACACTGACTAGTATAAAAAAAATTGTATGGTTATAGAGGTATGCGTGTAAAACAATAGATTAAAACCTAGAGTAAAGTTAATAGTATTACTAGAAATTGCGATATCAAGTAGAACATCGCAACTAAACGAATGATATGGGAAGTAGTAAGAATGTGTGAGTAATGTAGTCAAGATTCAAGAAGTATAAATAAGATATTTCGAGGACGAAATCCAAATAAGGGGATAGATTTGTAACACCCCAAAACCAAGCGTTAATTTATAATAGTAACATTTGATAGTTGACCATGACTTTTACAAGTTTGAATGTGATACATGATTGGCTAGTCAAACACTTTAGTCAAATTAATAGTCAAGTATATGTTAAATGAATTTAAAATAATAATGAGTCACAAGTGTGAAATGAAGAGTAAAAGGGTTTAAGTTTATAAGTTTTAATATGGTTATATAAGTTAGTGTGGCCAAAACATAAAGATGGGTACTTAAGGGCCATAGTTGCCATATCTCAAACCTCCACTTAGCTAAATTATCACATTCTATACAATCCATTTGTGTAACACCACACTTGGATTAGTGGACCGTTACGTTTATTTATGGCGTGTCATCAAAGCATAAGGTAAATGTCCTAAAACATTAATTGACCATAAAAGAAATACCAGAATCAAACATCGGTAATCCAAATATAAGCTCAAACATGAAAAGTAAATACTGAAGAAATGGACTAAACAATGTCCAAATAAGCATAATAATATAAGAAGTGCATAAAGTAAGAAGTCTAGATAGCTTACATCCAAATGCACATGCTCTCAGAATCCTAAGAGCGTCCTGGTGTACTTGCCGTTAGAACATGAAAGGAACTACGGCTGAGCATAATGCCCAGTGAACGGATATAAAGCATGACAAGGAATTACTGAAATAAGCAGATGATAAAATATTGAAGCCGTAAGACTGATAAGTAAAATTACAGCGGAAATTTGTATATAATCTATAAAATTTGATTTATAAATAATAAAGTTGAACTGTTATCTGTTAAATCTGAAAACATGCATTTACTGTATTTTAATTGCCAAGAGCTTATATAGGTCATGTGCTGTAACAACTGTTGCATGAATAACTAGAGGGGTGACCTCGTCATGCTATAGAGGGATGGCCTCTAAATAATGTGTTGGGTGGAGGGATCAGCTCCAATGCGAAGGATGTAGAGAACACACCACATTCACCTGATAACTATAAACTGCTGAGCCTAGGATGCATCCATACGCCCCACTAATAATACTGATAAAATGGCCAAGCTGAGCTGAATGGGACGCTGCAGGATATCACTCTCCTACATGTGAGTCATGACACTGGTGCCTCAAGTGTCATGTTTACGGTACCTCCGTAACTAGTACAACTAACTGGTCATGCTTGTATATAAGGCTCAGGCAATATCTTAGTTATTTAAATAATTTCTGATAATTTATAACATATACCGGGGAAAACATTTGGCTGCAGACGGGGAATCCTAATCATGCATAGAAAGGAAGTCCTTACTGAAAGGACGGAAAATCCGTACCTCGTGTCCAGTAATAAAATAAGAATGAAAGCTGAAGGATCTACTCTGACTTCACGGATACTACATAAATAAGGGACGTGAATGAGTTGTCAGATTATTGTTTATTGTTACTGTTTCTTATCTGTTCTTAGTTTAATTTATTTTATACGTGTATTACTGTTGGTATATAATCTGATAGTTCTGACTGTTCGTTAATATTACTGATTAGTGAAATCTCCTGTACACTGATTAATATATTTTCCTATATTCTGATTAATGTATAACTTGTACTCTTATAAAATCGTACTATTATAAATAACCTACTACATATAGAAAGTTTCCTGAAATAGAATGTTTCCTAAAATAAACGTTTCAAGAAATGATTTTTAAATAAATAAATCATTTAATTGAAATCAAGTATTTAAATAATAACTAATATATCATGATTAATTTACTTAAAGTTTAATTATATTAAAAATAAATGCTTTGTACTTGATTATTTATTAAAACAATTTAAATAAAACATACTTTTATAATCGATTAAAACGTCTGTGTCTTGTTAATTTTTTATGACACCCGGACCAAAGTCAAAATCAAACCCCAAGACGCCCATGTCTCGAGTTAGCCCAAAACCGAGCCCACCACAGCCCATGGTTGTGGCCCTTGCTGTTGTTCCCACTGTATATGCAGTGGTTCCCACTGCTAATGCAGTGGTACCCACTGCTCCCCTTTGTTTCCCCTGCTTTGGTTGTTATACCCACTGCTAGTGGGTTCGTTTCCCCTGCTTGTTAACTAAGACCCACCGAGAGGAGACTCTCGGTTGCCACTGCCACTACAAACCTACCCCCCGATAGGCTATTTGTTCCCACTGTTTTTATTAAACCAAACACCCCCTTAATACACGATACCCCCTGTTTAGGGTTTGTTCGTGGCTAGGCAAACAGAAACACCACCAAGACATGGTGGTCTCGGCCGTTCCTCACCATAAACCCACCAAGAGCTTTATGCTCTCGTTTTTTGTGATCAAACCAAAACCCGACTGATTTTAATGCTTAATACATGTTTATGATTTAATCCCATATTCAAGAATTAACCAGGAGGACTCGAAATGATGAGAATGATAAGAGGTGGTTACCTTATTCAATGTTAGAATGAATGAATGTATGAACCACAGTAATCAATTGTTAAAAAAATATCAAAACCCCCTTTTGTTTCTTCTATAGCCGGCGGCCATCAAACACCAACACCAAACCCTAATTAGTTTATGATGAGTTAAAAAGAAATGATAGTTACATCTTTTGTTTCCTGTGTTTTGTTTTCAAAACGGGCTGGGCCCTAAAGCCCATTATTCTTTCTTGTTTTCTATTAAATCGTCGGCCCCCTTTATACAATGTGGTTTCCATTTTATTTCTTGACTTAAAATTCCCATGACCTAATTTTAGTTCGTGCTCGTGTTCTAATTTTTCTGAAACGTAATATGTATTTTCTAAAAAAAATACTTACGTAATATTGAATAACTATTACTAATTATTAAAAATTATTAATTATTTTTTGAATAATTAACTTACTTCACGATATTAAATAAAACTGAGATGATGTGCATTTAAACTTCTTGTATTTTAAATACGAGTTTTACAATTCTTCCCCTCTAAAAAAATATTCGTCCTCAAATTAAGGATGCGATTATGCCGTTGTTTTACAATTCTTCCCCTCTAAAAAGGAGAAATTCGTCCTCGAATTAGAGGTAATAAGTTGGTGGAGTTTTAAAAGCTTAAAGGACATATATGCTGAAAGAGCATGAAGGCTGAAAAGACATATAAGCTGAAGGACCATTCGTCCTTGATTTAGATCATACTACTACTGAAAGGTATAACATGCCATGACTGGAGTGAACATGGAACGTGACATGACTAAAAGAACTTAACTGGATTTATTGAAGGAAAAGGATGAGGGGTCCGGATGGACTCCTCCGTTCCGAGTGGCTTCCCGCTCGAAACGACTCCTTCAAGGTTTAAATACGATGAAAATCTTAGTCCTGATGACTCTTTCCTGACGATGCTGATTAGTTTCTGGGTCCATACTTAAGATGGATTTTCTGAATCTGATAGGATGAATAAGCTATAGCATGTAATATAAATGAAATGGTACGTACACTTATCCTGAAAAGGTAACAATTATATCTCTAAGCAAGCTTTTGAAACATATAGGGACGAACTACGTGAAAAATTGTGAACGTGCTACGTGAGCAATTGTGAACGTGGTTCGTGATCATAAAAGGAACGTTGTGCATGAAATATATCATGAATGTGATACGTGAAACATACTGTGGATGTGATACTAGAACATATCATGAACGTATGCTGACTGAGGAAGGAATACCAAACGATACGGCCTGAGATGTGAAACGTCTGCCTGGTTATGGAATAGATGTGCTAAACTTGATTTTGGTTTCTCAAGCTTTCTGTAACCGTATTCGGTAACAAACTGTGAAATGTGTATCGTGAAATGGCACACGAACCTGAACGTGAACCATGTTATGAACGCTAACGTGAGCGTAAATTATGAGGTAGCACAAAACATGAACTGAAACAGCATCATACTACGAATGAGACGTAAACGTGAAAGTGAAAATAAACATGAGCGTAAAGTGAAGGTAAACATACACATGATTGTAAACATGAATTCTGTCTGATATGATGGTCGATGGAATGCCTTGAAATCGTACGATTTTCTGCTGAATTTTTCTGCAGGTCCGCTACTGCGTAATCCTTCCGGATGAAAGAAAACATGTAGGTTGATTACATGGCCGACAATGACTTAGATAGTATTATACTTTTTCTGAGTCTGTGGTAAACTGATAACAATCTCCATGGAGTCTTGTCTCCTTACGGTCCAGAATTTCTACTGGTAGTAATAATTCGATAGCATGACGGTGTTCTATCTTAAACCTGCTGGGATGGAAGGCATTAGATATGAACATAGCTACCTCAACATGTTATACTGTTTCTATCAAAATCCTGCCTGGAATATTGGTACATTCTGGTAGAACCTAAGTGAATATTCACGGAAAGGTATGAGTCCCGGTAACTAGACCTTTACTAGCGTAGGGTCTTGTGGAATACATATGTAAAACCCGTAAAAATAAGGTCATATTTATTTTCTCGTGAATTTTAATTAAATTATATTTTAATTATTTTTCCACTTATTTAAAATGATTTATTTGGATTTATGGAAATTTTTATATATTTTTCGATTTAATTTAAGTCATGAAAATTGATTTAAATGCTCTCTCGGATAAATTTTATAAAATCGTGACCGATCGATGGAACGGGAACCGGAGGCGATATATTCCGACTTTAATAAGTCAAAATATTTATTTTTATAAATTTTGTATTTACGTAAATATATTTGCACCAAGTTAGAATTTTAGCGATTTTTAAGAAATCGAGTCGGGCTAGGATTAGATTCATTTAATTTTGGGCTTAAGTGTTAATAAGAACTTGTTTATTGGGCCAAAGCCCACTTTTCTCCCCCCCCCCCCCTTTCTTTGTGACCGTCAACCCCGACAACACCATAAACAAACACAAATTTTTTTTATGAAGGTCTACGATATCTAAGGATTTGGTAAATGATGGATGATCTATTGATTTAATGGTGGAATTGGGGAAGAAGGAGATGAGGTGTAGAGAGAGAAAGGAGAGGAAAGAAAAGTATAGAGAGAAAGTGATTTGATTAAATAAAAAGTTGTTGTAAATGGGAAGAACCACCAACCCCTCCTAACATGCTAGGAGGGGTATATATATAGCCCACCCTACATGTGGGCTATATGGACTATACATTACTAAGTGGACCACGAGCCCATTACATAATTATCGTTGGAGCGACCGATCCTTCATAAATACGTAAAACGTATTTCCAACAATCTCCCCCTAAGGGAGGTCGCTCCAAGTTACAAAGTTCTAAATATTCTATAGCTCGTGATCTATGCTAATAATGATGTGACCGAGACTTTCTTTGGGAAAACACATTTCCAACAATCTCCCCCTAAGGGAGGTCACACCATTTTACAAAATCTTAAACCTAGCATACTATGCTTGAGTCTTCGATCTTGTTCTTATGAATATGCTTGATGTGATCTTTGACTTTAGTCTTGAGCATGTTTCCTTGCCTTGACCTTGTGCATTCATCACTTGTGAAATTTGCCTCTTCGTGACTTCATGTTCCACATACTTATACCTTTAAATTCTTGAAAGCTTCAGAGTTTGATACAGCGGAAGACTTGACCTTCAGACTTTCTTGAATTTGTTGAAGTACTAAGTGTATGTAGTACAAGCATGTGGTGACGACTTCTTCTGGATTGTACACCGCAATGCCACCTTCTTGTTACGCTGCATAAGACAGTTAGCAACAAACAATATACACGGATGAAATGGCCTTGAACATTTCATTCTAATTCGGTAGCATTTTACCTCCGGTCGGTGAAGACCGTTGGACGATATTAAATATCGTACTTGTGGCAGGTAGTTTCAATTAAGAACCTCCTTGACAAGATTTCGCGGGTAAACCCGTTCTCTTTACTCGACCGTCCAAAGCTGACTGCGAACGTAAAGAGTGAATCATTTGGATAATATTATCCGCATGATTTGAGGTCGTCAATTCATGTTCCTGGAACAAGTGAAGTTCAATTAAGAACCGCACCGTCGTTGCTTTCCAGTTGTCACTAGCTTGATTCATATAGAATCTTGCAAGTTACCTACCAAGTGCTGTTTGATGTTAACACTAGAAGGATTTCCATTCGTCACTGTAAATACTTAATAGTATTACTCTGAATGTTCTGGCAAGATCACTAAGATATTGCGTAGAGGCCTGGAACGTGTTTAAATTCATTTAAGAATTAAACCACTGTTGCTTTCCAGTTATCACAAGTTTGATTCATAAAGAATCGCACAAGTCACCTACCATGAGCTTTTTGATATTCGCTCAAGAAGGATTTCCATCTTCATTGTAAATACTTTCGTATTACTCGGATGTTCAGGCAAGATCATGAAGATTTTGCGTAGGACTCTTAATATCTTTCTTACTTTTCACATTGTGTGAACAAGCAAGGAATAATGAAAGTGTGTCCTAATGAGATATTTGATGATCTCAAATGGCTCTAGACTCGATCGTGCATTTTGGATTTTTAGTGGTCGGAGGCTGGAGAGGAGTGCCACCTTTTCAATACCAATTTATTCGGAGTGAATAAATCAATAGATAATATGTTATCTCCGTGTGATTAAAACAAATATCTTTTAAGAGATATCTGAGTTAGCTGGGATGGGTTGTGCCTTGCATCACTGGGTCCATGATGTCTATCTTTAATATCAAGAATCATTAAAATGATCTCAATAGCATATGAATTGACCCGGTTTCTGCCTAAGTTGTAAGGAGGGCTTCTTTCTTTACACCCTTTATCTTTACAATTCTTTTTCATTCTTCAACCCCTTCAATGCTTACCAATACGTCATCATTAGCACCTTGTTGTGATTGTTCCAGTGCTAACTTAAGTACTTGGTCGGCATTCAGCTACGTTCATAATCTTTCTCCATCTTTCCTAAGGACTACTATTTCTAGCTATGGAATGTCCTTGGGAAGATTCCTCCGGTTCTAGAGAAATCATTGGACTTTAACCTATCCTACCATCCTTATGTCACCACAACCTTCACCGTCGTGAATAGAGATGTTTTGGGTAAGTGTATGTCACCATGAAATCCATTTTGAAGTGCAAATCCATTTTGCTCCCCCTTAACATATGCTACGATATTTGAAAACATTTCGCACATGTCGGGATGAGCTAACACGTTAAGTCAAACCATTTATGATTGATCATATCCCATATTAAATCACATTTTCTCCCCCATATTAAAAATATTAACCCAATCGATGTTTTTAATATCAATTGATTTAATAGCATTTTAAGAAAATTTGGGAAGAAAAATGCAAATCCAATTATCTTCATGATTTTAACAAGCTCCCCCTCAAATTAATGAGGGTGTACTTGAAACGTAAATTAAATACCTTTTAAACACAAGTGTAAGGTATTTATCACGTGCAAAGATCATATATGATAATGTATTCACAAGATTAGCAATTTACGAGGTTGGACCTGAATAATGGAGAACAGCATATGAAAGAAGCACATGGTTCTTGTTCACGAATGTTGGTCACCTCGTCACGTCCCCGAGAAAATTAATTCCCGTTGTTGAGTCAAAGCTTTCCGGTGAAATGCTTGACTTGATTATGAAAAGCGGGTTGCTATCTGAAATAATAGCAAACCATTTTGAGCATGTTTTAAAAGTTTGAACTTCTGCTCGAACTTTATTTACAACCCCGTGTCATTATTGAATGACATTTCTAGGTTCGTAAATATTATCGATTCCAGAAGACATGCTCTTTTTATCAAAACATTTTTGAACACACAATTTTGAAAGATTTAGAAAAACCTTTTGAGAAATTCTCGAAAAATTGTGTTCAAAGTTTTGAAAACCAATTACTTGAGCTTAAGATGTTGAATATCTTAAAACCGAGCTCAAGTCCGAGAAGTTGTAAACTTCCCGTTGTTAAGGATAAGTTTATCATCGGCGATAAACTTTCCTTTTAACTGAAGAACGAGTCCTAAGTTGACATTTACTTAGAAGTCGTTTTCATGAGCTTGAAAACTTTGACTGTTTTAACGGAAAGCTCATGACCGAGAAAGGTTAATTTCTCGTTATGAAGAAAAGTTCTCTTATTTAAAAGATACACTTTCATTTCTGAGCTTAAAACTTCGAATGTTTTTAAAACAAGCTCATGACCGAGAAAGGTGAATTTCTCGTTAAGAGGATAAGTTATCATAAACGATAAGCTTTCCTTTATTTTAAGTTCGAGTTACAGTCTGACATTTAACTGTAAGTCATTGTGCATGAGCTCAAAAACTTGGAATGTTTTCGATATAAGCTCATGCCCGAGAAAAATTAATTTCTCGTTGTAAGGATAAGTTTATCATCGGCGATAAACTTTCCTGCCTTTGAAGAACGGGTTACAGACTGTCATTTATCTATAAGCCTTAATGCATGAGTTCAAAAACTTGGAATGTTTTTTATATAAGCTCATGCCCGAGAAAAATGAATTTCTCGTTGTTAGGATAAGTTTACCATCGGCGATAAACTTTCCTTTCTTTGAAGATCGAGTTATAGTCTGTGATGTGACTATAAGTCTTTGTTTGCAGCTTAACCATGAATCCCCTGAGACATTTGTTTCTCTGAAATCTTCTTCTTCAGCAACCAAACTCTAAGAGTGTCCTTAGTTGAACGGTACACAACGATTGGACCGCTTCGTTCTTTTGGAACATCAACTTTGGTACCTGCAATCTCATTAGGAATTTGCATGCTTTGATGTGGGTTAGCGATATCAGTTATAGAAGCACATGGGGGTTCACAGTTGGCTTTACTTGTTTCAGAGGCGACCTGAGTAGATGATTCACTAGTCTTGGCTGGCAAACGTTTCCTTTTATAGAAAACCTTAAGTTTAGGCGTAAGTGAAGTATCATCTTTATCAGTTTCCTCCCTAGTAGACTTAGTAGAATCGGAGACTATCCTAGTTAAAGGGCACTCGTTTCCTACAAGAGTGAAATTTCTACCAGTGGGGCGCCAAACTTTACCAAAGGGTTTGATTTTAGCTATCCACTGGGACTTAATTCGAGCACGGGAGTTCACCTCATCAAGTAATTTCTTGACACAAGCATCATGATTTGCCGTAAAGACACATTTTCTACATGTTTTACAAGTAGCATATTTAATGTCTGAATAATTCCTAGATGATTGATCGATGCTCCTAGAAGATGGCATGCTACGGTTAGCAGTGTTGGGTAATCTAGAAGGCATCTGACTAGGTTGGACATTGCTATCTCTTACATGTGTCTTTTGAATAGCTTCCCTTTGACCAGATTTATGGCAAACGTTATTTGAACTAGTTCTAGATGTGGTTTTGGTATTTTTAGGGAAACTAGAGGCAATCATATGATTTGGTCTTGCTAAAGCTGGAGTGATCACATAGGGCCTAGTTGTTGGAGTGACTGGTCTAGAAAGATGAACCAAATCAACTTGGGAGGCAAACCACGGTCTCGAGGATTGTGGTCGTTTGGATCTAAATGCAATAGGTTGTCTGACAATCGGTTGTCTGACGAACTGATTTGTAGGCGGTTTTCCCAAGATTGATGGTTTTTCAAGCTTAGTGTCCACACTAGGTCCTCTATTTTTCCTTAATTCATTTTTCAACGCGGCTATAGCAAAGACCTTTTCTTGTACTTGAGCCTTTAATGTCTCATTCTCTTTAAGCACTCTATCTTGGGATGCCAATTTAGACTCTAGTAACTGAATTTGTTTCAAAAAATTATCCTTTTCAGCTTTCGAAGCTAAAACTTTTTGATCCAATTTTCTTTCAAGAACAACGTTTAACTTTTCAAGTTTTTCAAAATATGTTTCAAATTTATCCGTTTTCTTAGAAAATTCAAGTTTGGCATCCTCAAGATCTTTTGATTGTTGAGCTACAATCGTTTCGAGCTCTCTAATCTTGGAATCAGAAGTAGTCAATGAAGCAGTTATAATACAATTATCATGATGTACTATAGCATTCTGAACAATCTCTCCCCCGTTGTGACTTACATCGGATGAATCAGAAGTGGTATTTCTATCACTCTTTTCCATCCCATGTTTGTCAGAATTAGGTTCAGAATGCTCAATATGCGGCATGTCATCAGCATATACATCATAAACAACATTACATTGTACCATGTTTGCAGGGTCTTCGTCATAAACGGGTAAGGCGTCATCAAGAAGGATCTCGTGAACATTCCCTGACGTGCCACTGGTATCATGTTGACCGTCCGATTCCGTGCTCTTGTCATCGATAGGCTCCAAGTTTTCAACCGAATGACCATTCTCCTCTTGCATCTGCGTCATTGATTCTTGCACTCCATTATCATATGCTTGCTGAAGTCGTTATCTTTCATAAATCAAAGACGAGACCGAGGTCATGAGTGTCAATATTGTATCACGAAAAACTCGAAGCTCGGTATGTGTATCTCGAAGAAATGATTGGCAAAGCATCGAACTTTCAGACTTGATGATATTGAATTGGAGGAAAGGCGTGAGTTGTGTCACAAGAGCCTTATAAGCAAGTGCCGATGCAGAGTGATTAAAGCTTTCATTGTTAAGTTCCTCGGCGAGTTGGGTCAAAGTGGTGAAAATTGAGTTAATGAATATATGACGATCTTGTCCAAAGATTGTCACAAATTCGCTCCCTCCTTGAATCCCCGAAAGAGTGACAAGATGAGATTGAAGCATTCGAAATGAAGTGATGCCACTTTCTCTGACCTTGTCTTGCAAATTATATGATTCTCCCTTGTTTGATGTCGAATTCAAAAAATCCATTGAAAGTCGAAGAAAGATAATCGTGGTAAATGTCGAAAGACCAATACGATACTTGACAAATCGTGGATAAACCAAGAAAATGAAATTCACAGGATTTTTCCACGTTAACTTTCAGAATAACCGCCTCAACAATCCGTCGGCTAAATAAACCTTGTCACTATATCACGTCACTTTGTCCCGACTATAACTTAATATCATAAAAATTTTCAAAATAAAAATATGAATAAAAATAAAAATATGAATTGAGAATCAAAATTAAAAAAATTAATATCCAAAATAGAAATTAATATTCAAAAATATCCAAAATAACTAAAATATCCAAAATAAAAATATTCAAAAATATTCAAAAAATATCAAAATTAAAAATTTGCTCAACAATATCCAAAATAATAACAATTAATATTCAAAAAAAAATAAAATTAAAACAGTTAACTTTATATAAAAAAAAACTGAACCAACCCTACGTGTCCCATAAATCTGATAATTTGAGAATTAACCCTACGTGTCCCAAAGAAGCACGTGTAACCCACTCGAGTATTAAATACTCCTTGTAATCTCCGTCACTTTCCAAGACCTAGTTTAATCCGCCCCATATTTACTCCTCTAACCTACCTAAACTCTCTCTCTCTCACAATCACAAAGTAATACTCCTCGTCTTCTTTCTCTGATCTCTCTCACCAAAGATCATACAAACTGAATCACTACCAGTCTCAATCCTATATCTGCCAATTAATCTTACAACAAATCCCAGCCATGAAACCTATTAATCAACAATGATCAATAAATTTCGTGAACAATTTGATTCACCACAAGAACAAGATTGTCGACAAGATCTTTAATAAGATCTCGGGTAGGTTAATTATGATTATTTGTTGGTTAATTGAGTCCCTCTCTCATCTGTAGAGTCCTTCTTGTCGAGTCTTGAGTGTTGATTGTGAGTCTTGAGTGTTTGTGTTTGGTTTGTAACTGTTTTGGTCAAGAGTTGTGTGTGTTTGTTACGAGGGGGGTTTTTGAGGGTGTGAGGGTGAATGTTGTTTTTGTCGTCGTTGAGGGTGGGTAAGTCGAGGGTTTGAAAAAGGTGTAACGAGAGGATGGGTGTGTTTGTGACGAGGGAGAGTGTGAGGGGTGTCGAGAGTCTTGTTTGTCGAGTCGTTGAATCTAGGGTGATGTTGGATTAGGCGGGTGTTTGAGTCGGGGCTGAGAGTGTGTTTGTTTGAGCGTAGTCGAGGGATGAGGGTGGGGGTGTTTAGTCTTGTGTGTGTGAGTGGTTCGAGAGTGAGTGAGTGGTGTGGGTGGGGAGGGAATGTATGACGAGGGTGTGTATGACGAAGGTGTGTGCGTCAGTCTTGGTAAAAATGAGTCGAGAGTTGTTTTTGTTTTGATGTCAAGTGAAAGTTTTCGAGGGTGTTAGGGTGTGAGGGAGTTGTGAGTCTTGATTTGTTGAGATGTTTCGAGGGCGAGGGTGAGGGTGACCGAGAGAGTCTAGATGATGTTTGTTTGGTTCGAGGGAGAGAGTGAGGGGTTTGTTTCCCGTTAGTTTGAGTGTTTTGTTTGAAAAGGTCTATTCGGAAAAGGCTATACTGAAAGTCTATTCGGAATGTGGGCTATACAGAAAGATTTCTATTCGGAAAATTTTGTCTATGCGGAAAATTTTGTCTATTCGGAAAACCTATTCGGAAAGATTTTCTATTCTGAAAAATGGTCTATTCGGAAAGTTTGTCTATTCGGAAAAAATGTCTATTCGGAAAGACGGAAATCTGACCCGAGAACTGATAACTTTGGATATGTTTGGACAAATTGATGAGAGATGGATTATTGGACTGATTTGACCAAAAACCTGAGACTTTGGACCGATTTGAAAATGAAGAAGAAACTGATTAAAAATGACATATTAAAAAAAATGATTAAAAAATGACAGAATAAAAAAATGACTGATAAAAAATTATTAAAAAGAAAAACGTCTGATTAAAAAATATGATTAGACAAATGATGATATAAAAAAAACTGATTATTTAACAAGAAAAACTGATTATTTAAAAAGTTTGATTATTTAACAAGAAAAACTGATAATAAAAAACTGATTATAAAAAACACACGTAAAAATAAAACTGATAAAAAATAAAAATTGATAAAATTGATAGAAGAAAAATAGATAACTTTATTAAAAAAAATTGATAAGATTTATAAAAATTGATAAAAAATTTATCGAATGATGAAAAGATTGATAAAAAAGTTAGAAAAGAAAGGATTTTTACCACCAAATCAAAAGATAAAAAAAAAAATGCATATCCTAAGATTTAACCATGGCTCTTGATACCAATTGAAGGTCTACGATATCTAAGGATTTGGTAAATGATGGATGATCTATTGATTAGATGGTGGAAATGGGGAAGATGAAGATGAATATAGAGAGAGAAAGGAGAGGAAAGAAAAGTAGAGAGAGAAAGTGAAATTAGATGAATGAAAAATGTTGTAAATGAAAGAACCACTGACCCCTCCTAACATGCTAGGAGGGGTATATATATAGCACACCCTACATGTGGGCTATATGGACTATACATTACTAAGTGGACCACGAGCCCATTACATAATTATCGTTGGAGCGACCGATCCTTCATAAATACGTAAAACGTATTTCCAACATTTTACTTACCAAAAACCATCTTCTTCCCTCCTTCCCTCTCTAAAACCACGACCAACACCATGAAAACAGCCCCCATCATCATAAATCATAAATCACTCAATTAAATCATACTACAATCATCCTTGGTAAACCCTTAACACAAACCCATATTTTATTTGCACATGCAATTGATTTTTATAAAATCATAAAATTCAAGGTTTGTGTTCTTGCATGTTTGATCATGTGATTAGACATGCAATATGTTTATTAGTGTTTAGACTAATAGAATTACTAGGAATTTTGTCCAAGAACACCCATGGTGGCTTGTTTGAGCCTCGGCCAAAACATGATCCATAGGGATCATGTTGTGGTTTTTGAGTGATTGGTTTTGTTGATTAGATTTGTCGTTATGGTTATTGTTCTTAGGTGGGTTTTGGTTTTTGACCATGCATGATATGGATTTATAGTGTTTTTATCTATCTAGGTTAATATAAGATGTGTTTTTGATTGTTGGAGATGAATTAGAGGTTGTTTGGTATATATGTTATGATGCCAAAATTCGGACAGCAGGTATGTGAGCCCAAAACTCACATATTTTCTACTGTGACCTGCACTTTTTACAGCTTAAATGGGTTCCTTAGGTCTTTTACATGTTAGTGGTGAGTTGGATAGGCACTCAACTCCTCCGGATGAGGAAGTTATGACCTATTTAAGGTCGAAAGGCCTATTTTTGGACAGCAGGTTTACATAACTTGTGGCTACAGGTTATTGACCTCTATTTGTGCATTTTAAGGATTTATACAGTATTAGGGATCATATGTGAAGTCCTCCCACTGACCTAATGTTAATAGCTATCACCAAATGGTTTTTATGACTAAAACGGTAAACCCGAGTTTAAAATCAAAATTCTGATTTTGTAACCTTTCAAAGCACGCAACTTTCCCGATAAATGGTTATAGCTCTTGACTCGTGGTCGGTCTCAGTCGTTAGTATATTCATGAGGCTTTCCAATGGTGGAAATCTCAGTACCTTAAACCTTTTAGGTTAACGGGTTTTTTGTTTACAAGTTTGACTAGTGCAGTTTGACCATTAAGTTCTTACGGTAGGGCTGTTAGTGTTTTGGACTTTTAGAAAGTTCCGTAAACTCTTAGATCGAATGGTTGGACATTTTGGAAACTAGATTCCAAGTGTGTTCCAGGGGTTTAAATCCCAAAATCATTGGATTTACGGTTTGGGAGATATACTCTTCTCAAAACAGTCCCGCCGAATCATTTTGACTTTTACGTCTTTTGTTATGTAAACTTGAGGCGTTTTGTGTGCAAACCGTATTGGATACTTGGTTTAACACTTATAACATGTAGAATACATAATTCCTACAGGTTTTAAGCTTTGTTTTGTCTTAGTTCACTATGACTTAGGTGTTGGTGCAAATTTTACCCGTAATACATTTTTACCGAATTATTTTCGTATAATTGTTTTATAAGCATATAAAACGCGTACTTAAGGGTCGTGATCACTTTTGTAGGTCACGAATCGCCTTGGAGTGCTACTATCTACTCTTCTACAGCCCGGTTCCATTGTTCATCCGTCATCCGTTCCGTTAACTTAAAGGTGAGTCTATAGCCTCGCTTTATACTAGTTATTAAATGATTTTAAACCCGCGAGGGGGAATACATGTTTTAATAAACTTAGAACACAAGTTTTTTTTTTTGGTATGCTTGTCCATCTATGATGGACCCGTGGTTGCCTTTAAATTGCATTAAGTGATTGTCATTGTTAAAGCCTCAATTATGGACCGTTAATTAACCTATGATGGGTTAACCGCTAGTACAATTAATAGATCTATGGGGGAAGCCGCCCCGGTTCAGTTTGTGTGGACTTGTAACAGAAGCTTAGGCCCGACCTCCACACTGTTTGAACATATTGTATTGAGAAGTCAGGTATACGGCAATGTACCAATAATCAGGAGGTAACCGACAATTAATAAATCTCCTGTCTTACCAGACCTCTAAAAGGAGTGTTTAAGGGCTCGGTTCCATGAGCTTATTGCAATTAGTGCTATATACAATTATCATTGTTGATGCAAATTATTATTTGATGCTTATAAGCATGCCACAAACTTATAATCTTTGCTTGTGTTCAAATTGATTACATAAACCTATAGATTCACTCGGCATTTTTGCTGATTGTTTTACTCACATGTATTTCAGGTAATCAAGAAGTGGAAGCTTGGAGGTCACGGGAATGAAGTTGTGCACTGCTTTTGTTGTTCTAACTCTTTGATTTATTTATCATTCCATTTTTTTAAAACAAACTAATATGTTGTTTTAACTTATCTTTTGGTAACGATTACTTGGGACTACGCTACTCTGACAATTGTTTTAGGAACGATAAATTTGAAACGTCTCTTTTCGAGTCGTTCTTTATAAATTATGTGTTATTGTATCATTGTTTAGCACCCAAAGATGTATTCCGCTGCGTGTAAATTTGGGGGTGTTAAAGATTGGTACCAGAGCCATGAGTTATAGAGAACTAGGTCTTTATTTTAAAAACCTAAACTATAACTGTCAGTTTTAATTTTCAAAGAGTCAGTGCACATGACTTCGCGTGACTTCAGGTTCAAGCTACTTCTGAGATTACAATTTTAGTATGCGTTATTACGTATCCCTTATTGCCAAGTATTTATAAATAAATAATATGATCCCTTTATTGATATATAATTATATCTAGGATTCCCTTATCGATATATACTTATATCGTTAAACTTTTAGACGAAAGTTTATCATTTATTAATGATAAATTTAAATAAATCTCTATTATTCATTGTATTTATTTTGAAAGTATTAGAATTGCTTTTATTGAAAAAAATTTATACTATGACCTTATATATCCGGGAGCGCGACTAGTTAATGTTTCATTCTTTTCTCGGTATATTTTGTGTTTTTGGTGAATCAAGCCATCAAAGAGATTTGTATACCTTGCACCTTGAAACTTAAATTATGAACGTCATGAACCGTTTTGGCTTTCTAATTTCTTGTGGGTATTCTTGCATTTTTATGCAATATTTTCTTTATATGCTCATTTATATAATTTATATTTCATTACTATGTAATCAATGATACATGTGTGTATGTAAATTTTGGGTCATTAAAAAGTGTTGGTAAAATATATTAGATGGCGTGGAATAGAAATTGCGTTATAATGGTAATTCTAATAAAGTTTGATTAAACTTTGAGTTATGTAAAAAAACAAAAAAAACAAAAAAAAACTGTGCAGATTCTGCAGGGGCAAAATCGTCCATTTCTGGTCTGTTTCAGAGTTCGAGTAAAACTGTGAAGTTGTTTAAAAAGTCATTTTACGTCTACCGCGTAGAAAGTGGTATTGAAACTGAATATTTAAGGGTATTCTAGCTAATCTAAAACCTGCGTTTTTTTTTAAATCGTCATTTTTGACAGATCTGATGCAGTAACGAAAAAGGGGAAAATCGCCCAGTTCTGGTTCGTTTCAGCTTTCGTGTAAAACTAAAAAGTTTTTTAAAATGTCGTTTTACTTCTACCGCGGCGAAACCAGTTCTGAAAACAAATATAGACGGTTTAAAACTTAAAAGTTAAATCTGCATTTTATAGTAAAACAGTCAAACCTGTGCAGCAGCTTGCAGGAGCATTTTGGTCATTTTATGTTGAGTTTCAGGTTTCGGGTAAAACTAGAAAGGTGCTTGAAACGCCGTTTTACATAAAATTGGTTTAGACTCCGAGTTTTGAAAATGTCATCTAGTTGGCCAATTAGTCGGGTCAGACCTGAAAAGTTAAAGCTGAACGTAAAAAGTCAAATACGATATAAAAATTGGAATATGTTTTTTTAATATTTCTAAGCGATTTTAAGTTCATCTGAGATTATAAAGTTTTAACGAACATTATTTTACAACTAACGAGTATTTGTTGCATGTGAAAATGTTTAAAAATAGAAATTTTACAGGATTAGCAATTACCGGAGTAGTGGTGTAATTTGAAAACGAATAATATACTTTTCTTAAAAGCATGTCTATGTCAAGTGATTTACACATATGGATTGCCTCATTCTTTTTATATATATGACTCACTTGTCATTCGATTTTATTTTTATTTTTATTTTTTTTCTAATCTCCCACTGATTTGGGTTGAAATTTGAAGTTTTGTCTTCACATTCTTCGTCGAAATTTTTATCATGTGTCTCATGGTGATTCTGTCTAAACCTTATAACCTTTTGAAACCTTACTAACTCATGACCATTTTATTGGTTTTCCTATGAGCTATTATTCGCTACTTTTTGCAAAACGTTGGTTATTATATACGTTATCAAAATGTCACCTTATAATTTTAATTGGCTTTTTATTACAATTATTTTCACAAATTGTTTTACTTTGATATTATGAAATAATTTTTATAACATTTAAGTTGTTACTAAAAAATCTCGCACATTACTTGTATCCTATGAATTTATAAAATATTTTTAAATTCCATTTTACAAATGGCATGATTTATATATAAACATAAGAAACGTAATACTCTTCGACAAAATTGAGCACTGCATTGCTAGCCCTAAATTATACATGGCCTGATCACCTATGTTTAATTTAGAAGGAGCCATGCTAGGCTGATTAGTAGTCACCTTAAAATCTTGTTAATAATAATAATAAAAAATTTACTTGTATTTATGAAAAAGTTAAGTAAAATGAAATAAAGTGAAAAGTAATTTTGAAAACCTTTATATTTTATGAAAGTAGCACAATTTTTATGCATCCCCATACGTTTTCTTACCTTTTCTTGAACGAATTACGCGCTTACGAGTACGTATTTACTCGACGATCGTTTTTCTACTTGTTACTTCATTTTATCTTATAACTGAATTCTTTTGACCGTTCGTCTAATTACTGACTGTTGATAAAGGACTTGAAAGTCTCGATGTTTTATCCTTCCTTCTCGTCTAATGTTCTTTATGCGATTTTATAGATCTTTGGAATGTCTCTGCACATGAATAATGAATTATCACTAGAGTAATTTCCATATATCCGGGATGACGTCCGTCACTCTCGTTTGTCTCGAAATCCACACGTGTGAACCGTGCATTGACTTCTCTCTTTAAACGCTAACATTATTCATTTGATTTATTTTAACTACAAGTGATTATTTAGATTTTTCTTGATTCGAAAACTTTTGTGTGGATATTGTTTTCGATCATGTATCGACCACCGCGAACTTAATAAGATGAGGTTGGTGAACCACCGACCGCACTAACAAAATTGACAACTTATTTAATTTACTGTTTCTTATTGTCTTACCATCAACGGCTCTATTTTATTATTTTCTTTAAGAATTTATACGACATTTGCTTAGTCCCCTTCTGTACCGTTGATTTCGTACTAATTGTTGACCATTATTTCCATTCGTCTTCGTTTGTAATCTTGTCACATTTTGAAACCCGAATATATCTCATGTTTATTTTGAAATAATAAAACCTTTATGTATTTCTACAATGTATTATAAAAATTTTATGGAACTTTTATACTTTTTTCAATGATTTTCAATTATCGAAATAACCCTTACAAGTAAAAGGTCAAATTTATACATCATCTTTTGTATAACTAAAACTAATGTTTAAAATGTAATTATGCTCTACCTTTTGAACTAATTGACTTATCATACTTTACTTTTAATTTAATGAAATTACCGGTTTAAATTCCTAATAATGATTTAATTTGGAAATTATATTTTCTAATTGTAACCATCAATATGAGTTTAATTAATAAATTCATGTCATTCTTTCAAAGCTTCTTAAGACGACCAAAAAAAAATTTTGAAGCTATTTTACTTCTATTTTATATATCATCTTTATCAAGAAAGTACCTCAATCGAGTTTTAAGGTAATACCAAACCCGGGACGGATAATTGTGACAAACGTTATTTTAGTGTTAATATTTCATTCATTCTTCGCCCTCATTTTCCTCCTAATGTGAATTACTATGTTTTACGGTTACGTGATTCGAGATCCCTCGTCGATCGTTAACCTTAAATCATTTTAGCACATCGATTTCGTTTATGCGTTTATGAATTCATTATATCTCATTATGTTACTCGTATTTAGGATCACTATTTTATTTTTAGTTAAAATAAATTTCGAGACCTAGTGTATAAGAATAAACGAGCCCCGGGACGGTGCTCCCTTAAGGTGGTGAGGATGTAAAACCCATAAAAATAAGGTCATATTTATTTTCTCGTGAATTTTAATTAAATTATATTTTAATTATTTTTCCACTTATTTAAAATGATTTATTTGGATTTATGGAAATTTTTATATATTTTTCCGATTTAATTTAAGTCATGAAAATTGATTTAAATGCTCTCTCGCATAAATTTTATAAAATCATGACGGATCGATGGAAAGGGAACCGGAGGCGATATATTCCGACTTTAATAAGTCAAAATATTTATTTTTATAAATTTTGTATTTACGTAAATATATTTGCACCAAGTTAGAATTTTAGCGATTTTTAAGAAATCGAGTCGGGCTAGGATTAGATTCATTTAATTTTGGGCTTAAGTGTTAATAAGAACTTGTTTATTGGGCCAAAGCTCACTTTTCTCCCCCCCCCCCCCCCCCCCCCCCCCCCTTTCTTTGTGACCGTCGACCCCCACAACACCATAAACAAACACAGATTTTTTTTACTTACCAAAAACCATCTTCTTCCCTCCTTCCCTCTCTAAAACCACGACCAACACCATGAAAACAGCCCCCATCATCATATTTTCTTCATCAATCACTCAATTAAATCATACTACAATCATCCTTGGTAAACCCTTAACACAAACCCATGTTTTATTTGCACATGCAATTGATTTTTATAAAATCATAAAATTCAAGGTTTGTGTTCTTGCATGTTTGATCATGTGATTAGACATGCAATATGTTTATTAGTGTTTAGACTAATAGAATTACTAGGAATTTTTTCCAAGAACACCCATGGTGGCTTGTTTGAGCCGCGGCCAAAACATGATCCATAGGGATCATGTTGTGGTTTTTGAGTGATTGGTTTTGTTGATTAGCTTTGTCGTTATGGTTATTGTTCTTAGGTGGGTTTTGATTTTTGATCATGCATGATATGGATTTATAGTGTTTTGATCTATCTAGGTTAATATAAGATGTGTTTTTGATTGTTGGAGATGAATTAGAGGTTGTTTGGTATAGATGTTATGATGCCAAAATTCGGACAGCAGGTATGTGAGCCCAAAAATCACATATTTTCTACTGTGACCTGCACTTTTTAAAGCTTAAATGGGTTCCTTAGGTCTTTTACATGTTAGTGGTGAGTTGGATAGGCACTCAACTCCTACGGATGAGGAAGTTATGACCTATTTAAGGTCGAAAGGCCTATTTTTGGACAGCAGGTTTACATAACTTGTGGCTACAGGTTATTGACCTCTATTTGCGCATTTTAAGGATTTATACAGTATTAGGGATCATATGTGAAGTCCTCCCACTGACCTTATGTTAATAGCTATCACCAAATGGTTTTTATGACTAAAACGATAAACCCGAGTTTAAAATCAAAATTCTGATTTTGTAACCTTTCAAAGCACGCAACTTTCCCGATAAATGGTTATAGCTCTTGACTCGTGGTCGGTCTCAGTCGTTATTATATTCATGAGGCTTTCCAATGGTGTAAATCTCAGTACCTTAAACCTTTTAGGTTAACGGGTTTTTTGTTTACAAGTTTGACTAGTGCAGTTTGACCATTAAGTTCTTACGGTAGGGCTGTTAGTGTTTTGGACTTTTAGAAAGTTCCATAAACTCTTAGATCGAATGGTTGGACATTTTGGAAACTAGATTCCAAGTGTGTTCCAGGGGTTTAAATCCCAAAATCATTGGATTTATGGTTTGGGAGATATACGCTTCTCAAAACAGTCCCGCCGAATCATTTTGACTTTTACGTCTTTTGTTATGTAAACTTGAGGCGTTTTGTGTGCAAACCGTATTGGATACTTGGTTTAACACTTATAACATGTAGAATACATAATTCCTACAGGTTTTAAGCTTTGTTTAGTCTTAGTTCACTATGACTTAGGTGTTGGTGCAAATTTTACCCGTAATACATTTTTACCGAATTATTTTCGTATAATTGTTTTATAAGCATATAAAACGCGTACTTAAGGGTCGTGATCACTTTTGTAGGTCACGAATCGCCTTGGAGTGCTACTATCTACTCTTCTACATCCCGGTTCCATTGTTCATCCGTCATCCGTTCCGTTAACTTAATGGTGAGTCTATAGCCTCGCTTTATACTAGTTATTAAATGATTTTAAACCCGCGAGGGGGAATACATGTTTTAATAAACTTAGAACACAAGTTTTTTTTTGGTATGCTAGTCCCTCTATGAAAGGACCCGTGGTTGCCTTTAAATTGCATTAAGTGATTGTCATTGTTAAAGCCTCAATTATGGACCGTTAATTAACCTATGATGGGTTAACCGCTAGTACAATTAATAGATCTATGGGGGAAGCCGCCCCGGTTCAGTTTGTGTGGACTTGTCACAGAAGCTTAGGCCCGACCTCCACACTGTTTGAACATATTGTATTGAGAAGTCAGGTATACGGCAATGTACCAATAATCAGGAGGTAACCGACAATTAATAAATCTCCTGCCTTATCAGACCTCTAAAAGGAGTGTTTAAGGGCTCGGTTCCATGAGCTTATTGCAATTTATGCTATATACAATTATCATTGTTGATGCAAATTATTATTTGATGCTTATAAGCATGCCACAAACTTATAATCTTTGCTTGTGTTCAAATTGATTACATAAACCTATAGATTCACTCGGCATTTTTGCTGATTGTTTTACTCACATGTATTTCAGGTAATCAAGAAGTGGAAGCTTGGAGGTCACGGGAATGAAGTTGTGCACTGCTTTTGTTGTTCTAACTCTTTGATTTACTTATCGTTCCATTTTTTTAAAACAAACTAATATATTGTTTTAACTTATCTTTTGGTAACGATTACTTGGGACTACGCTACTCTGACAATTGTTTTAGGAACGATAAATTTGAAACGTCTCTTTTCGAGTCGTTCTTTATAAATTATGTGTTATTGTATCATTGTTTAGCACCCAAAGATGTATTCTGCTGCGTGTAAATTTGGGGGTGTTAAAACATAATTCGGTGTAAATTCCCTTCTTTATGCGTAAGCTTAGTCATGGAAGGCTGATCGTGAGAACTGTCAGGAATTTCTACGGTAGTAGTTTTCTGAGTTTTAGAAATTTTGTATGTTCTTCACAGACGTCGATCTTGACCATTTGGTGATGGCCTTCACCTTCGCAGTATTGTCTGAAATTTCTTTCTGCTAAAGTAGGATGGCTCAAAGACTCCACTTTGTTCAATTGGAATTCATATCTAGAAAGTTGTGTATAAAATTTTCTCCTATCGAAGATTATGTACAACCGTGAGAAAATGATTCTCGGGTTCTTCTCTAGAATTTGACAGATCATAAATTGATCAATAAATATACTAACGATTTTGTCCGAGAATCATGGGAAAAAATTTATACATAAATTTCATAATATAGCTGGAGCATTAGGGAGCTCAGATGTATAAAATCAAAATTTTTAAAGGGGATGTAATATGTGCAACAGCAGTCTGAAAAAAAAACATCATGTTCTTTCTCTCACCACTCATGGTAGCATGATCAGAAATTGTTCTGGAAAATGTTTGAGACATCATAGCAGATCAGATAAACCTTCTATTTGTGGAATAAACATCGACTATGAATGGTGATCTTGTAAATTTTAGGTGATCGATACATGATCTCATGTTACCGACCTTCTTTCTGATCGACAGAAATGGTACACCTCCTGGTGGTGCGCTAGGGCGAATAAAACCTCATTCTGGTAATTCTTGCAGCAAATGCTACAACTCTTTTAACTTAGCTGCAGCCCTGAAACAAGGAGTTTTGAAAACAGGTTATGTTCTTGAGACAAGCTCGATGTAGAATTCTGTCTCGTGGTTAGAAAGGAATTTTTGAAAAACTTTCTAAAATTATGTTCGGGAACTATGGAGAAATCTGCTGGTTATGAATTTAAAGAACATCAGAAGTGGGTTATAACTGGTGGCTAGAAAGTCTTCGTAGCTATGGACTGATAAGTCACGCGCTTGTAAGGCAGAAACAACTTGTACTGATTTTTCTGGCAGAAAATATAATGAATATAACTGGGATTTAGTAAGACGAGCCTCGTCGTTAACTGAAAGAAAAACCTTAATAATTATGGGTGGTACTGTGGAGTCTTTTCTGGCTGGGAGGTCGGTAAATACCTGTTTTAAAATAAAGCTGTCGTGGGAATACGGGAAGTAAACATGGCGATTTTCACTGAATGTTTTATGGTATGATTTATGCGTGGCATGACAAAACGGGTATATCCCCTTGGAGGGTACCCTAAATTTCTGAGGGTCTGGTTTAGAAGACACACTAGAGTTATAAGTTCTGACTCGTACTTGAGAAGATATTCGTATGACGTGTACCATGACTGGTATCCTGACATGTGTCTTCTGAAACGATACTAGAGGCCCGTGTCTTGACTAATGTCTTGACATGTGTTTTAGTAGATGCATCTGAACAAGGCTGAAAAATTTTGGTAACTGCTAGGGTTGGCGGACCGGTTAGACTGCTGACCTCTGTATTTCTGGCCACGTCCGTTCCAGAGTTTCGATGGTTACTGACTGATTATTATTAGCACGGTGGTTGTCACTACTGCTTTGTTTGTCAACTTTTTGACAGTCATTATCATGACTGTGATTCATGTAATTATTTCTGCTGAGTGGCCGGCTGGGTACCGGTTCCCACTCTTCTGACTAAAAAATATAGTTGTGTGAAGTGTGACATCTAACTGAGGAAGTAAAAGCATGGAATGGAATGGTAGCGTCTGATGGTTGAAATTTATTCTTGTCAGAAATTTCAAATTTATAGTTTTTCGTCCTTGTTCTGTAGAGTCTTCATAGTATAAGCAGCATAACCATCTTGAGAAGTCTCCAAAGTATCAGCAGCATCAACATTTGTGAGATCTTCAAAGTGTTAGCAGCATCAGCATCTGGTAAAATCTTCAACTCACGAGCAGCATTAGCACCTGGTAGAATATCGACAAGCGGAAACGCCTGAGATGATTGAGGATCGATTAGTAATATCCATAGAGTAGGGTACATGGAGTACACCTGGACTATTGTACATGAAGTACAAAATGAATACTGCACATGGAGCATATCTGAGACACTGTACGTGGAGTACACATGAAATACTATACATGGAGTATAACTGAGACACTGTACATGGGGTACTAATAAGTGTGAAAACACTTATCCTTTTACCACTTAAAACAATTAAAAACGAGACCAAAACGTGTATTTAATGTCGTAAAAATCGGAATTATGCGAGGTTTGTGTTTTTATTGTGTTTTAGGACAAAAAGATGAAAAAGGAAGAAAACACGGGCTTTCACGGGGGCTTTTACTGAAGAAAAATACAAAAGACGAAGTCAAAAGATCAAGAGTGCAAAAAAAGGGAAGTCAAAAGCCTATTCTGAAGATTTATCGAAGAAAAAGACCAAAGACGGAAGTTCAACGAATTCGAAGAACCAAATCTAATAAAAGAAGAAAATTAGAAGATGAGTTCATTTTATCATTCGACAAATCCCGAGACAAAGTCGAGAAAGACGACTTAATTAAAAAGACGAGAAGACAAAGAGAAAGAGAAAGCAACAACACCAACTTTCCTTCCTCCTATAAATAGTCTCCTAATCCTTCATTTTGTATCATTAGATAGTTTTAATTAAGTTTTAGGAGTAGGTGTAAAATTACTTTCTCTCTCTAGCTTTCTTTAATGTTTTCAAGCTTTTCATCTTAATCTTTAAGTTTTGTGAATCTTAATCCTCATCTCCAATTCAAGCTTTTTACATAATCTCATTCTTCCTTTCTTGTTTTAAATCTTATGTTTTTGATTTGGTTAATCATGTAGGTTGTTTGATCTTATTACTTGTTTGATTGATGTGTTTATTTGATTGTTCTTATTGTTTTCATGTGATTGAAGGTTATTGCTTATTGCTTATTGTGCTTATTGATTATTTTGTGTTTGTCTTATTTTTAATTAAGTGGATTAATGTTTTTAAAATTGATTTTAAATATTTTGATTATTTGTTGTTTTTATAGTTTTTAATTTGTGTCTTTTTAGCTTATATTAAATATTTGTTTAGCTTAATTTTTGGTTATTTGCTTATTTGATTTTAGCTTATTTTTCATTAATCCGGATTTTAAAAACCCTCTTTTCCCGAACTGCAAACAATTTTGTTTTTCTCAAATTAGTAAACCCTTATTCCGAACTACTGTTTAAATTTTATTCCGACTTAAGCTTTAAAACCATTTTCCGAATTACTTTACAAACTACCTTTTCCGAATTAGATGCAAAAGTTTTTATTCCGAATTGTAGGATTTCAGGTATTCCGAACTAAGCAATACACTCACATTCCGAACTAGTTTCAGTGTTTGGATTCTGAACTATCACATTATTAATATTCCGAATAACATGCAAGAGATAGATTCCGACTTGTATCCAGTTTTTATTCCCGCCACTTTTTCCCATGTTTTAACAAAATGAATTCCGAATTAAACATACTTGCAATCCGAATTATGCCTCCCATGTTTTCCCGCCCTTTTTCCTTGTTCCCATTATTCCGACATAACAACTAATAACAAATTTGGATTTTCCGAATTAATTGAATAGAGTATTGCGACTTGTTTTCAGTAAATAGATTCTGAATTATTAGGTATTAGATTGCGACTTATGCTTAAATTGTTCCCGTCATTTTTATTTTAGATTCCGACTTTTAAACTTTCTATTTTAATTTTAATCTGACTTTTGCATTTTATTTTATTTCGTCATTTATTAATTCCAACTTTTATTTTATTTTATTTCGACATTCATTTTATTCTCACATTTATTTACTTTATTTTTATTTTCACTTTTATTTTATTTCAAAATTTATTTTTAATTTGTTTTATTGTCACCATTTTTATTTACGTTTATTCTCTTTATTAATTGTCATTTACTTTGTTTATTTTATTTTTACCATTTTGTCTACTTTTACTTTTTGTCACTTTTAAATTTTTAAATTAAAATAGATAACGACATTTTCTTTTTATTCACCAAAAACGACTGAGTCGCACTTTAAACTTTTGTCAATTCGAATCGAGTCGAGAGAAACGTAACTTAGTAATTTTAAAGTTATTAAAATGGCGTCGCTGCTGGCTCTTTTCGTGAATATTAACAGTTTTTTATGAGAAATGCGTTTGATTTTGGGATCCGTTCACTCGTGAACGTTATTTTTCTTGCAAAATTTTCTAAAATAAAAAAAATCCAAAAACATTTAGAAAATCATAAAAAGCATTTCTTTTTCAAAAGTTTTGCACCAAAAATATTTTCTTTTTACGTTAAACTTTATTTCTTCTATTTCTTTGCTATATTTTCTTTTTGTAGGTGTATGTGTACCTGTTCACGAAGGAGGAAATCTATTCAAGCCGCTATCATCGAGCCTCCTGTTGTTAACACAATGGATAACCGTCCAATGATCGAGCTCTTGCAATCACACGTTGAATGCAATGAAGATGCGATTGTGGTGCCGGCTATTGACGCCAACAACTTCGAGCTCAAAACTGATTGTACTCAAATGGTTTCCGCAACACCTTTCTTGGGCCGCACTCATGATGATCCTCATGATCATATCAAAAGGTTTGTCCACTTAACTAATACCAAGAAATACAATGGGGTCTCACAAGAGGCAATTCGTTTGCTCCTCTTTCCTTTCTCTCTCGAGGGACAAGCCCGGACTTGGCTTGATAAGGAACCACCCCAAAGTATTACAACATGGGCGGACTTAGAAACCAAATTCATCAATTACTTCTTTCCACCCTCACATACTACCGCTCTGAGGAATGATATCATCAATTTTGAACAAAAGTACAGTGAGACGTTTAGTGAATCTTGGGATCGTTTTAAGGAACTTTTGAGAAAATGTCCACAACATGGTTTTACAAAGGTGAATCAAATTAATACTTTTTATAATGTATTAAGTTTGAATGACCAAGGTTCACTAAATAGTGCTCCGGGGGTAATATTCTTGTCAAATCTATGAATGATGCTTGGGCAATTATTGAGAACAAGGCCAAAGTTCAAACTAAAAGTGTTAGGGCTACTATGGCTAGTACTAGTGATAGTGAGACCACCAATCAAATTCAAGCACTTACCTCAATAGTGACTAAACTTTCCTTACATGTTCAAAACACCCCTAGTCAACATGTGAATGCTCTTAATGTTACTTGTGAAACATGTGGTAGACCACACTCGTATGCTAATTGTGATAAGGCGTATGATCAATCTCACAGGGAAGTGTATGCTTACAACAACACATAGAGAGTTCATTTCAAGCCAAATGTCGATGTTAATCATTTGTCATATAATTCGACTAATTACTTGGCTCCATCCGGTTTTCAACAGAGACCACACCCACCCACCCAAAACAACCAAGGGCCACCACGAGCTACTTTTCAACAAAATGTAAATGTGAGGGGCCACAATGTAAATCAAGGACATTATCAAATGCAAAATCAAGGCTTTCAAAACCAAGGTTTTAATCCTTAAGGTTTTCCACCATACAACCAATACCCAAACCAAGGTTTTCAACAACAAGGGTTCAATTTACCTAATCCGCAAATGGACTTAGTTATTCAAAAGATTTCGGGACAAGATAAAAAATTAAAGGAAATGCAAGAGTCCACGGATAGGAAATTCGTTCAGATGTTTCAAGCCTTTCTTCCCCAAGGTGCTCTTCCTTCTACAACTGAAACCAATCCTAGAGCTAATGTGAGTGCTATTACTACATGCAGTGGAGCAACTTTAGTAGGACCTTCTATCCCTCCCCCAGTTACTCCATCTACACCTCCTCCACCCCCATGTATCCCTCCTACTACCACACCTAGTACTAGTTCTACATTACCATCTCAACCATTACCATCTCAACCTTCAACCTCTCAATCTACACCTTCTACACCTTCTCCTTCACCACCTACACCTTCTAAACCCAATATCCCTTATCCTTCTCGGTTAGACAAGTGCAAATTTCTCACTAAGTAGGATCATCAAGTTACTTCCTATTTAAATATGATCTCCCAAATGAACTTTAACAGTAGCCTTGTTGAAGCACTTGTCCAAATGCCGAAATTTGTTAAATCGTTCAAGGACATGCTTAGTAAGAAGGAGAAGATGGTTGAATTTGTTAACACTCGATTAAATGAAAATTGTTCTGCGGTCCTTCTCAAAGAACTTCCAGAGAAACTTGGAGATCCCGGTCGTTTTGTGCTACCTTGTTCATTTTCTCAAATCCAGGAATGTACTACCATAGCCGATTTCGGGGCAAGTATCAATTTAATGCCATTAAGTTTTTGGAAGAAGTTATCATTACCCGATCTTATACCAACACGTATGACTCTTGAGCTAGCAAATCTAACTCTCGCTTACCCCGTTAGTATTGCCGAAGATTTTTTTGTTAAAGTTGGTACCTTCACTTTTCCGGTTGACTTTGTTGTTATTGATTATGAAACGGATCCTCGTATTCCGTTAATACTTGGACGGCCATTCTTGAGAACCAGAAAAGCTTTAGTCGATGTGGTCGAGGGTGAGCTAATTCTTAGGGTCATGAATGATCAACATGTGTTTAAGATGGGGAAGATTACAAGCAAATCCAATGGAAAAGAGTCGGCGAAAATGATTGATGTGCTTCAAGACGAACTTTTTACAACTCCTTTGGAAAGTACAAAGATTGATAATTTTGTACTACACAACAATCATCTTTTCGAGAATTTCTATGATAATCCACTTTTTCAAGACCATGTGGGTGATCCTAATGATTCTCTCTCCAATTTTTATGCTCCACCAATCTATAATGCTCCACCAATTTTTGATGAATATGATGATTCTACTTCCGAGTATGAAGACATGCCGATTTATGATGACTTTGATGATGTTGACACTCTTTCGAGTGATTCTTCAAGTGTTGTGTCTTCTGATGATGATTTTGCTCCTATTTTTGATGAGGATCCACCACCAACAACGCTTGATACTTTAGCAGATTACTCTTTTGAGGAAGATTTCGCCACCTTCCTCAATACTTACTTTCCTAATGAGCATGATTCTCCTCCTTTGGATTTTGATTATGGCCTCTATCCTCCTTCAGATGTTAAGAAACCCGTTTCAAAGGAGAAGAAACCAGACGACACCAACATCCGTAGTACTTATGTTTTGACACCTCTCTTTCCACCTTCTTCTGATGAGATTGTGCGGTATATGGGCGAATCTTCAAGGTCTAATGAGTGTCACTCTTATTTTCCCCTAAAGGAAAAGGTGTTCGATCCGGGTATCATAGTTTTTGAGCCATCTCAGTATCCATCTGATGAAATAAAAGGAATGACCTTTGAAAAATATGGAGCTTTTCACCTCACCATACCTTCTACCACCGTGCTCAACTTTTGCTTAAGGTAACCTCGCCTACTCTACTTTGGCTTGTACTCTTCACCTAGGCTTATGCTACTTGTTGGACGAGAACCATGTATTTGACCCCAGCGGATGTTCTTCAAGGTCTTCTATGAGTTTTCAACCATAGTATGAAGGTTTGAGTCAGGCTCGTGGGTTAACAAAAACAAGTGCTTCTCGGGAGGCAACCCGATGATCTATCCTTTTTATCCGTTTTCATAATAAGTGTAGGGGGAGGACCCTAGTATGTGTTTGTTGTTTTCTTTCTTATGATGTGCAGGGATTCGAGCTTTCAAAGATCCACTTTTGATGACTTTTAACGACCCGTGATTCCGTGTACCGGTCTTCCCGGTTCTATCCTAAACTTTTGATTCACTATTTTATCATTTATGTTGAAATAGAAATCACTTTAGTTGTCTCTTCCTTCGCAAGATTTAAACAATGTGCACAATGTCCGAAGTGTAGGGGATTTTACTTCCACATGCTTAAACATTAAGGACAATGTTTATATTAAGTGTATGGGGATTTATATCGAAGTTAAGTGGGTTTTTCCATGAATTTGGCCTCATTTTAAACGGAAAATTGATTTTTCGACATTTTTCAAAAATTTTGATCTATTTTGGCCTAGTAGTATTTTCCTTTGTTATTGTTATTTTCTTTCTTCGAAATTATTTAATAAAACGGTTTAAACAAGTTTAGATGTCTTTGATATATTAGGCCCGTCGTGAATATTTTGACTCAACCCGAGTTTACTTATCCAAGTTTACTCTAGCTAGTATCCTTAACCATATGGACCTTAATTGGTTTATTAGGTTAAGCATCCACGAGTCTCATTCCTTGAGATTTTAAATTGTGGAGAACGAGAGATGATAGAGTCAATTATAAGTTTAGTATTCTTTCATGAATTTATGTGAGTTAATTATAAGCTTTTTCTCCCATCGCTTGTTAATAAATAATTGCAATAAATAAGGTCGTACGATTTGAAAAGTTACTTAGCTTCTAGCCCAAGATCGTTTAAAAGTTGCTCGGGAATAATTAGAGTTCATAGCCCAGGCATAACTTACTGAAACGGGATGCGAAGATTGGCGAGTCCAAAAAGGCCCTAACAAGGCATGAGGATTCCATTTTGTTGCTAAAGATCCAAAGTGATGTGAAGAATCATTATTCAAAAATCAATATGAAGGATCGAGACACACGACGAAAAGCAAATACTCCCCTAAAGATCATGGAGAAGTCTATCTGAAAAGACCCTAACAAGGTATGAGGATAAATAGATCCAAGTCCGAAAAGGAGGCGGATCATTGTATATCAAAATCCCAAATAAAGATTGGAGAAAAATGAAGAAGTCGTGGTCTAAGTTTGAAGAATCTCTCAAAAACTTCAAGTGAAGAAATTCCAATTATGAAGAGAAGACCATTATTTCAAGAACGTCTCTCAAGATTCGAAGTATGAAGTCAATGCCAAATATCGGTCCGAGAAAGGTCTCAAATCGTGAAACGAGTTATGCCAAGATATGAACTTTATGAGGTTTCGATAAGCAGTTTTAAAATATTTTGTCCTTTAGCTAACTATTGATTAAATCGTCCTACTTTATTTTCATCCTTAATAAATTATCGAAATAAGTCAACAATGTATCCTCGTGATCATTCAAGACAAAAATAAAATATAAGAGATACACCTAGGAATAAGGGAGTCTAAGCAAATAATTGAGCCACATGAGTGAGTGTTAGCTTTACTAACTTATAATAACAATGATCTCGTTTCTAAGCTTGGTATGGGGAACGTAAAACTTGAGGGTGATTAATATTCATGACAACCAAAGCCCTAATGTAAGTCTTTGATTTCTTTACAAGTTTCTTCCTTCAAACATTTTGTAATTTTCTATCTTTTTAGTTTCCTTAGTTTCTATTATTTAATAATTACCAAGGTGGGTTAACTATGATGGAGAATGTAAATGTTGCTTTGTAACTAATGCATTGCATGAGGTCAATGAAATGGTCAAGTGTAGGGGTTTTGATAAGTGTGTAAACACTTATCCTTTTACCACTTAAAAAATTAAAAACGAGACCAAAACGTGTATTTAATGTCGTAAAATTCGGAATTATGCGTGGTTTGTGTTTTTATTGTGTTTTAGGACCAAAAGATGAAAAATGAAGAAAACACGGGCTTTCACGGGCTTTTATCGAAGAAAAATACAAAAGACGAAGTCAAAAGATCAAGAGTGCAAAAAGAAGGGAAGTCAAAAGCCTATTCTAAAGATTTATCGAAGAAAAAGACCAAAGACGGATGTTTAACGAAGTCGAAGAACCAAATCTAATAAAAGAAGAAAATTAGAAGACGAGTTCATTTTATCATTCGACACGTCTCCGAGACAAAGTCGAGAAAGACGACTTAATTAAAAAGACGAGAAGACAAAGAGAAAAAGAAAGCAACAACACCAACTTTCCTTCCTCCTATAATAGTCTCCTAATCCTTCATTTTGTATCATTAGATAGTTTTAATTAAGTTTTAGGAGTAGGTGTAAAATTACTTTCTCTCTCTAGCTTTCTTTAATGTTTCAAGCGTTTCATCTTAATCTTTAAGTTTTGTGAATCTTAATCCTCATCTTAAATTCAAGCTTTTTACATTAATCTCATTCTTCCTTTCTTGTTTTAAATCTTATGTTTGATTTGGTAATCATGTAGGTTGTTTGATCTTATTACTTGTTTGATTGATGTGTTTCTTTGACTGTTCTTATTGTTTTCATGTGATTGAAGGTTATTGCTTATTGCTTATTGTGCTTATTAATTATTTTGTGTTTGTCTTATTTTTAATTAAGTAGATTTGGTAGATTAATGTTTTTAAAATTGATTTTAAATATTTTGATTATTTTTTGTTTTTATAGTTTTTAATTTGTGTCCTTTTAGCTTATATTAAATATTAGTTTAGCTTAAATTTTGGTTATTTGCTTATTTGATTTTAGCTTATTTTTCGTTAATCCGGATTTTATAAACCCTCTTTTCCCGAACTGCAAACATTTTTGTTTTTCCCAAATTAGTAAATCCTTATTCCGAACTACTGTTTAAATTTTATTCTAACTTAAGCTTTAAAACCATTTTCTGAATTACTTTACAAACTACCTTTTCCAAATTAGATGCAAAAGTTTTTATTCCAAATTTTAGGATTTCAGGTATTCCGAACTAAGCAATACACTCACATTCCGAACTAGTTTCAGTGTTTGGATTCCGAACTATCACATTATTAATATTCCGAATAACATGCAAGAGATAGATTCTGACTTGTATCCAGTTTTTATTCCCACCACTTTTTCCCAGGTTTTAGCAAAATGAATTCCGAATTAAACATACTTACAATCCGAATTATGCCTCCCATGTTTTCCCACATTTTTCCTTGTTCCCATTATTCCGACATAACAACTAATAACAAATTTGGATTTTCGGAATTAATTGAATAGAGTATTGGGACTTGTTTTCAGTAAATAGATTCCGAGTTATTAGGTATTAGATTGCGACTTATGCTTAAATTGTTCCCGTCATTTTTATTTTAGATTTCGACTTTTAAACTTTCTATTTTAATTTTAATCCGGCTTTTGCATTTTATTTTATTCCGTCATTTATTAATTCCAACTTTTATTTTACTTTATTTCAACATTCATTTTTTATTCCCATATTTATTTACTTTATTTTTATTTTCACTTTTATTTTATTTCAAAATTTGTTTTATTGTCACCATTTTTATTTACATTTATTCTCTTTATTAATTGTCATTTACTTAGTTTATTTTTATTTTTACCATTTTGTCTACTTTTACTTTATGTCACATTTTAATTTTTAAATTAAAATAAATAAAGACATTTTCTTTTTATTCACCAAAACCGACTGAGTCGCACTTTAAACTTTTGTCAATTCGAATCGAGTCGAGAGAAACGAAACTTAGTAATTTTAAAGTTATTAGGTACATATGACATACTGTACATGACACTGGTGGAAATTTTATGGGATGATCGATACTGGTGTCGCTTGTCTGGCATGATCAAAGAAATAAATTGATTTAAATAGTAGTAAACTGAACTGAAATAGTTAACATGATAGGCTGATAATTTCTGTGTAGACTTAATGATGGTTGTATAGAGGCTGAAAAGTATGATTAAACGGAGTTTCATCAACGTTTAGTATGAAGACATGATTGATAAAGACCAGAACATGATTTATCATGAAATAGGATTTTACTGTAATTCTTCTGTATCAAAGCATGAAAACATCATCACCTTGCTAAAAACGTAATCCTCATAAGGAGACATGAACTTAATCAGCATGAAAACGACATCCACTTGAGAGTATAAAACTTGATTGTTACAAAGAACATAAAAGTATAATCAACTGAAGTTTAACATCAACTGATGTGGATGGCTATGGTTCAATCCACATAATTCAAAGAAGGAAACATGTGACTAAGTATAGGCGATTCTGGTTCGATCCATACTTGTCAAAATTTCATGAGAACTATCATGTATAGAATTTACAATCTGGGACTAAATATGGATGGCGGTAGTCCAATCCATACTTGTCAAAACTTTATAAAAATGTCATGATATGAGAAAAGGTGAACAACTATGAATCGGTTCACAAAACAACCTTCGACTGAAAAGCATGAAATTTGACCTGAACAATGGTAAACGTTTATGGCTGGTTCTCCAAATAATATTTGACTAATAACATGAATCTTGCATGAGTAAGGGTAAACTCCTATAGGTCGGTTTACCAATACAAAATTTTGAATAAAAAACACATGCGACTAAATATGCCCAGTCCTGTATCAACCTTTTTACTTAGTAAAAAACTTTAAGAAAACTGACTGATGAATGAAGAAAACTGACTGATAATTGCATGAGAAACATGAAAGATAACAACGCCAAAATCTAGGGAGTTCCTGGTGACTACCCACTACTCACATGTCAAGTTTTAGAGCCTACAGGTCGAACCACGCTCTGATACCTAATAAGTGTGAAAACACTTATCCTTTTGCCACTTATTTCCAGAAATAACAAGACCAAAACGTGTATTTTATGTCTTAAATGTCGAAATTATGCGTGGTTTGTGTTTCTATTGTGTTTTAGGACCAAAAGATGAAAAAGGAAGAAAACACGGGCTTTCACGGGCTTTTATCGAAGAAAAAGACAAAAGACGAAGTCAAAAGATCAAGAGTGTAAAAAGAACGGAAGTCCAAGGCCTATTCTGAAGATTTATCGAAGAAAAAGTCTAAAGACGGAAGTTTAATGAAGTCGAAGAACTCAAGTCTAATAGAAGAAGAAAATTATAAGACAAGTTCAATTTATATCGACAAATCCCGAGACAACGTCGAGAAAGACAAAGAATTTAAATAGAGTCGAGACGAGAAGAAAGAAAAAAAGGAAGCAACACATGCACCTCCTCACCTCCTATATATACCCTCCTAATGACACATTAGGAGGGTGTTAGTTAGTGTTAGCTAGTTTATTTTTTCTTTCTTTAGTTTTATTTTTAGAGAGAGAAAGTGTTTAACTTTCTCTCACTAGAACTTCATCTTTTCTTTCCTTTCATGTTAAAGCTTTGATTTAATCTTGTATTTTGGAATCATTAATCTATAAGTTCAAGTTTAAGCTTTTCATCTTTAATCTTCTTCTACCTTTCTTGATTTTTATTTGTTTTTTATTCGTGATAATCTTGATCTTGTTTCATCTTGATGTTTATTAGATTAAAAAGTTTATCTTTTCGTTTCTATCTAAGTTTTATACGGATTAAGCTTTGAGCTTATCATGCTTATTGGCTTATTTTGTGTTTAGCTTATTTACTTTTTAGTTTTCTTAAAAGGTTTCGTCTTTTTATGATTGTTTGAAAAAGGTTTGCTTATTTAAAGTTTAAAAAGTTCTTATTTGCGCTTATTAGCTCTTTTCATTATAAGTTTGGTAAGGATTCGGATTGTGCTTTTAAAAAAAAGAGCTTATTGGTTTGCTTATTAAGTTTTACATTCTGTCGGAAAGGGTAAACCCTTTTCCGACCATTATTCCGAGAGTTTCATTGTTATTCCGATCATTACATCGGATTAGGGTTTGTTATTCCGATTGATATTCCGACCAACATTCCGACGGTAGGGTTATTTGATATTCCGATTGTTTTCTTTTTGGTATATTCCGATAGGTTGTTTTCCGACAGTGGGGCATTCCGATAGTTTTTCATGTTCATTATTCCGATACCTTTGTGACTATTCCGACGTTCTTATTCCGATCGAATTTCGACACTGTTATTTCGATGGGATTCCGATAGGTGTATTCCGCCGGATTGGGTTTAAGTTTTTGTTTTTACAAAGTTTTCAAGTTTTAAATTCACCTTTTAAGTTTTTAAGCTTTTGATCATTTATTTTTATCTCGTAATTTTTTGTTTATCTTTTAAAGCTTGCATTTTTACTCAACGACATTTTCATATTTGCTATTAGTTTAAAATAGATAACCACCTCTCTTTATCTTTCCACCAAGAACGACTGAGTCGCACTAATAACTAGTAATCAATTCGAAAAGACTGGAATAAATCAAATTTTATACTTGGAAATTCCTTGTATTAAATGGTGCCGCTGCCGGCTCTTTTCGTAAGATTAACGGTTTTTAGTGAGAGACGCGTTGGATTTTGGGATCCGTTCATTTTCGAACGTTATTTTTCTTGCTTTAAAATTTTCAAAAATCCTAAAAAATATAAAAATTTTCAAAAATTCAAAAAAATAGAAAAACATAAAAAACCAAAAATATTTCGTGTCTATCTTTCTTTTCTTTTTGTAGGTGTGTATGCGTACCCGTGCTCGTAAGACGAAAGCAATTCAAGTCGAAGTCGTAACTCCACCTATTGTCACCATGGACAATCGACCAATGATCGAGCTTTTGCAATCGCAAGTGGAGGGCAACACCGATGCTATTGTCATACCCGAGATTGGAGCCAACAACTTTAAACTCAAATCCGGCTTCATTCAAATGGTCTCTACTCAACCATTCTTGGGACGTACACTTGATGATCCTCACGACCATATCAAAAGGTTTCTTCAACTCACTAATATGGTCAAGTATAATGGGGTTTCACAAGAGGTGATTCGCTTGCAACTTTTTCCTTTCTCCTTAGAGGGACAAGCCCGGCATTGGCTTGATAAGGAACCGCCAGAAAGTATTCTTACGTGGTCGGATTTAGAGACCAAATTCATCAACTACTTTTTCCCACCCTCACGTACTACCGCTTTGCGGAAGGAAATCATTAACTTTGAACAAAAGTACGGTGAGAAATTTAGTGAATCTTGGGACCGTTTTAAGGAACTTTTACGAAAGTGTCCACAAAATGGTTTCACAAAAGTACATCAAATTAATACTTTTTACAGTGGTTTAAGTATGAATGACCAAGATTCACTAAATAGTGCCTCGGGGGGGTAACATTTTGGTTAATTCTTCTAATGCCGCATGGGATATTATTGAGAATAAGTCTAGAGTGCAAACCAAGAGTGTTCGGACTAATGTGGCTAGTGCTAGTACTAGTGACATCGACAAGAGAATTGATAAGCTTACTTCGATTGTTGAAACACTTGCTCTACAAACCGCTAACAATACCAAAAGCATCAATGCACAAGTTAATGCTTTGAGTTTGTCATGTGAAATATGCGGGGGTTCTCATTCATACACCGATTGTCCTTCGACTCATGACAATCCGGAAAATGTGTATGCCGCTAACAGTAACTTTTCTACGGGAGGCTATCAAGCTCGACCACAAGGTGACCGTAATTTGCTCAGTTATCGTTCAAACAACTTCCTTTCACCACCTGGTTTTCCTCCTCAAAACCAAAACAACCTCAATCGCAACAATCAAAACCAACCTCGAGCTCCAAATCAATATCAAACCCAAAGAAACCCATATCCACCTCAAGGAAATAACCAAGTTCACCAACAACCCTCTTATCAACCACCTGCCTACCATGCTCTTCCTCCCACCCAACCCACCGCATTTAATCACGAGGTTGACACTTACATGAGGACTAATGATGCGATAGTGCAGAATCTTCAGAGGCAAATCATCAACTTGAAAGGAGATATGGCAAATGTAACACCCCCAAATTTATACAACACAGTACAGCGGAAGACTAGTTGGTGTTACGGGATAGCACATTACTCACATCATAGACAACGCATAAAAATCGCGTCGTTTAATAATAAATCATTTCCATTCATAAATATCAAAGTTACATCGGTCCCAAGTCATTACATTTCATACAAAAGTTTTACAAAGTGTTTGAATGGAAAAATATTGTTTAAGTGCGGGCCATGAATTCTTGTCGTCTTCCCGAGAATTACCTTCAAGTACCTGAGATAAGACATGTTAAAAGAAAAGGTCAGCGATAACGCCGAGTGAATTCATAGAGTTTAATAAATTCCATCAATATAACTTTGGTATAAAATTAGTACCAAAAATCAATTCGTACAAATCATTGTAATAGGCCGTAAAATAGCCAAAATCATTTTATACAAATCTTTGTAATAGGCCATAAAATAGCCAAAATCATTTTATACAAATCCTTATCGAAAATCATAATATAGGCATTTGCCTTAAAATCAATATACGAGCCAATGTCGTAAAAACATCATACAATACGTCTTCTGACGTTGTATGAAAATAAAAACCGTTATATGAGTATGGTTATGAAAACCAAAATACAAACATAATATCAATAGTATGACCCTGTATTGCTAGTCAGGCAATACCTCGTAATTCGGAGCGTCTAGTAGTATTTCGTTAAGTTTTTGGATTATTACAAGCCGTATGACATTGTTACCTTACTAAACCAAAACGGGTAGCTAACCCGATACCAATTTTGCCCATCTAAAGTAGCGTGTCGTCACAAAGGTCACGCTATTGAAATCTTCTCATACATAAATTCGCTTACCAATCAATGTGGCACGACGGGCATCAACCGTCAAGGCGCGAACTGGGGTGATCGTCCCCAAATAGTACTATTAAATGCATAAGCGTCTACCAACTCCCGGTAGTTCACAATTCATGCTAATGGGACTTTTAGTGACATAACCTAACTTTAATAATCCATGTTATTTCATCTATCGGGTCCATCAATCATTTATCGGGTCATACAATCGGGTCATTCAATCATTCGGGTCCAAAATCAATAAACAAACAATCGGGACAAATGGTGTCCTATTTTATAAAAACTAACATGTAATCTCCCTCGCGGGTTTATAAAACATTTATAAAAACATTTAAAATAGTGCGAGGCTATGAACTCACGTTGATGTGGGAAGGCGGGTTATCGGCAATTCGGACGTACGGTACGTGCTTCAATCACGGAAACCTAGACAAATAATACTCGGTCTTAGACGTTTGTCCAATGACTTTATAAAATATCAATTATGTATACATATGATGATTATATATATATATATGATGATCAAGTGGGTTTACATATTCTCGTTTACTCATTTTAGAGTTATATGTCGATAACTTTTATACTAGTTTACTAGTTTTACCCGTTTACGTGTCTTAAGTCCAATAAGCTTATTATAAGTTATTTAACTTATTTTAATCCATTTTGTGCCTATATTATCAGTATGTATACTTTCCAAGTTGGGCCTAAATGGGTTAAGCCCAATAGATTCTTTTTACAAGTTTTTATCCTACTTACACTACAACAAAATGAGCCTAATGCAACATTTTACAAGCAACACTTTTAAATGTGTTACATTTATCATAAAATTGGTGAAAAGGCGACATTTTCAAAGCAAGTGTTGCATAATAATATAAAGAAACAACACTTTATAAAAGTGTTACAAGTTCAGCCGTATAACACAACACTTTTATAAAGTGTTGTATTAACAACACTTACTTCTCAAGTCTTACACAAAAAATTCACAGAAAATATAATTTCCCGCTTACATTTTTTATTAGTGCCCCGCTCTTTTTTTACCCAAAATTAAAACCCTTTTTTTCTTTAATGCCCCACCCCCTTTTAGTATACCGTCTCCTTTTTTTTCATTTGCGTATTAACACAAAAGGACACCAAACCTTTTGGTTTTCATCTTCATGATTTTGTTTTTAATCAGCCGGTGACATAAGGTACGGATAAATCATCTTATATTAATTAAATTCTTCTCTTGTTCTAATTGATTATCTATCATCTGATACGGTCCAAACCAATTACAACACACACTGATTCAACTTGGGGATTAAGGGTTTAAGAATTAATCCCGAGGAAGAACAGTTAACACATTAAAGATAGATTTAGAGATTAAGAGAGAAGAGAAGAAGGTAAAAGATAAAGAGGATTATTCATTTTGATTCATAAACATAACACGAGTACATATCCTGATATATAAGCTAACCATCGAGACACAAAAGCTATTTTGTCACTAGAGACCTTCTACTAAGAAATATGACATAAATGCCCCTAAACTCAGAATAGACACATAACAATACTCCCCTCTCAAAAGATCCTTGACCCCAAGGATCAAGAGAGTCGATATCACTCATCAATATCTCAGTATTTCTTCTGCATACCTTCTTCCATTTCCACTTGACTAACCACTTGTCCACGGTTTGTAATCTATTCTTAATCACCTGTCCTTCAAGATGATAAGTAGCAGCCATTTTACCAGTCATATTGAATCTGATCTTATATTGACTTTTGCCAAAGTCAACAACATAATCGATTCTCGAAGAAGGTTTAAGCTTTTCACTCGGTTGAACTTCTACCTGGATATCTTTTATAAACTCTTCATGAGCAAAAAGTGAGTTGCCGGAGAACTTCTTTTGTTGATCCTTGCTTAACCATTCTGGTAAACTATTAGTGTACATTGGTGATTTTTGTGCCAAGATAGAGATGAGCATTGTCTTAATATCGGTTGGCCCATTATGCAAGTTAAACAACTCTTGAAGCCTCAAAATAATTCCAAGTATCGTGGGGAAAAACCTAGAACATGCTTTTGGAGAATGAGAAGAACTTAACCACAGGAAAGTCATTGTCTCCATCTTTTTTGCACGTTGACCATATATCGGCAAGTAATAATCATTTGGATCGCCTTTAACACTTTGTGACGCTCTTAGTAGAAAAACATGAACAACATTATGTGTCTTATGAGAAACACTAGTAACCAAAGTAGAAACCACTTCATCACTCCTATCAACTTGGCATGTGTCGGCTTCCACTATTTTGAACCTCTTTGTTATGCCAACTCTACTATATGTATCTGAATCATGTATGATTCTCCACCAATGTTTAAGTATCCACGACAGCCAACCCGGTTTCCATTCAAAAATTTCATCAATTATTAAATCAATAGCAACCATTTCACTCTCTAATTTTGCACCAACTCGACACAATTCTATCTCAAAGTCACTCTTTGTCATGCCACCAACACCATCGGTCTTTGGATCATTTAAGATTGTCCGCCAAATTTTAATTATCCACCAGCGCGACTTCCATTTGAATCTTTTAGTAATTATCAAATCAGTACCAAACTTCCCAATCTTTGTGTCATTGATCACAGTAACCTCAATAAAATTACCATGCTCTATAATAGAAACCAAAATGTCTTCTTTTATGATCGTCACTAACAAAGGAGAAACAATTGCTCTTGAAAAATTCCCTACTTCATATTTTATTTTGTCATAATTACCGTGTGCAACGTGTAATCGGCCAAAGTTAGCTCCATCATACTTCCACAGTTCTTGCAGTCGAGGTTTGAAAAGGTTATGAGCCGTCTTTTTCATGACTTGAGCAACCATGTCACTTCTGATCTTTAATATAACCTCTTGTTGACTTCTAAAATAGTCAGCATACTCAATTTGTGAAATATCTTCAAACTTTCTCGTCAAAAAATCTTCCATATAGAGTTGCTTTATAGAATTCGTAGAACACGAGTATATGAAGTTCTTGCCTTCTATCTCCTCAGTAGCTTCCCAACATTTCTTTAACTTCCATAGGTACTTATTCAGTACAATGAAAACCTTCACAATCTCTTGAAAATAGTTACCTACTGATACTTTATTTTTATAAATCCCAGCTTGATGCGCCCTGGTTTTGACGCCTTTTACCACCTCTCTAGTACCCACATTATAAAAGAAATTGACCAACTTCAAATAACAGCCGACATCATATGTTTGACCCTCACAGTCTATTTTTTCACCAGCTTGATACACGTGCAATCCCTTATTTCCAGCAGTCACACCAATTAAACTCATTTTCACTAACTCATACAAATACATATTACGAACGTCATAAAATTTAAGCTTCCTCAAAAAGCTTAAATGGGGTAAAATGAGATCACTTACTTTAACCTTCGTGTACAGAACTAGAGAGGTCATCATATAGCTCACCATATACGATTTTGCATTTTCGATTGCGGACTGAGGTTGAGCATCTATTACACCTTGTAACCTCCTTGAACTCTTAAACTTTCTGCCAAGATAATGCCACTTAATTGATCCGTTATCATACTTAAGATATAGTTTATCTCTCAACATTAATGAACGAGTCCTAAGCATATGAACATCTCTATGCTCATTTAAATGATGTCGGATCTTTTTCCCATTTTCAGTTGACCAAAATTCTAAACCTGGTTTCCATCCAAAAATTTCAACAACAATCAAATCATCACAAGGCTGCCTTAATATACAATCTTTAATTTGTGAAGCCTCAACAACCTTACTATATCCGTTAACATCATTTAACTCTAACTTCTTAATATCTTTACATTCAAAATTTTCAGAATCTTTATCATTTATAACGTCTTCAACATCCTTAGGTGCACTCAAGATGGTTCTAGTAAGACTGCATTCATTAACATCTCCTTCAAGCATTTCATCGAACACTTTATGGGTGTCCTCAAAATTTTCCACTAAACAGCTAGAATCATGAAATGGAGATTCTGAAAGGAGTGTATCATCATCTGGATATGTCGTTCCTTTATCAATACTAACTAAACCTTCTGTTGCCTTAAGTTGTGCCAGTTGTAGTGAAATTATAGATGAGAGATTTTTTATCTTAGACACCGCCTTGTTATGAATATAAGTATGCAAACATTGATTATATTCAATTCTTTTCCAAATATCATCTAATGTAGATCTTAAACTAACCTCAAATTGATTGCTTTCTGATTTTGAATTAGACAAACTGCCGAAGTCCTTTCCATTTATAGGTTTCTTAATAATAAATACATCAGCCATCGAAGAACAACTGTGTGAATCTGCCACTACTCTCGTAAAAATGAAGATCCGAGGAGGGTACTGCTCTGATACCAGTGATACGGTCCAAACCAATTACAACACACACTGATTCAACTTGGGGATTAAGGGTTTAAGAATTAATCCCGAGGAAGAACAGTTAACACATTAAAGATAGATTTAGAGATTAAGAGAGAAGATAAGAAGGTAAAAGATAAAGAGGATTATTCATTTTGATTCATAAACATAACACGAATACATATCCTGATATATAAGCTAACCATCGAGACACAAAAGCTATTTTGTCACTAGAGACCTTCTACTAAGAAATATGACATAAATGCCCCTAAACTCAGAATAGACACATAACATCATCTTCCCATTCCCTGCAGTTTATTTAAATCTAAAACTAGTATCCATCAATTAGGGATCTATTTTGTTCAAATGACCTCATCTTGTATGTTAAATCAGTTTATTGTTTTTATATACTCAACAGATTTATCAATATATTGCATCTTTAAATTTAAGATTCTGGGTACATTTGGGTTTGTAGATTACTATAGATCTTTGGTAAATACAATAGTGAGAAAATTGTTAATAATTGAGATTGGATTTAATTTTTTTATACATATACTGTAACAAAGTTTTGTACATGTCTCTATATGTTTATCTTTGGTCAATTATTACTCTTGATTATATATTTTTTTTGCTTATTTACAGAAAATGGTAAACACTGTAGTTCTCAATAGTTGCTGGTTTTTATTTAACTTTTAGTGACATTATGTATTTTTGAGGTATGACTTTCCATTATCCTAATCTAAGGAATTGTGAATTTGGGATAGGATGGGTTACAAAGATGCTAAGGGGGTGTCATTCTTCTTATACAGCTGGCTTATGGCTTATTTTTCGGTTTATACAGCGGGCTAATGACTTATAACTGGTTTTCACCTTATGTTTCGTAAGCTCACTTTTATGGTTTTTTTGTAACTTTCCGGCTTATGTAAGTTTAGCATGTTATAATAATCTTATATAAGCCAAAAAGTTACAAAATAAGCCATAAAAGGTGGACTTATAAAACATACAGCGAAAACGACATAAGTCATATGCCTGCTATATAAGCATAAACAAACAGCCACTAAGTTTATTGGAATCCAAATTCAGATCCTTCGAAAGTTAGTAACAGTGATTGATCCTTTTATGTATGTGATTATAGTTATGAATCAGGATATTGATTTTCAACATTTTCTTGATAAATTATTTAGCCTTTAATAGCCCGTGCTCAGGTGAGTAGGGTAGAAAATATAATGTGAAATCGTTTGATTTAGTCCTCGTTGTTGTATTGGTTTATGTGATACCATTGCTTGTATCTTATAATCAATGTTCAAATTATTGATGATTAAATACTCCGCTAGTTACGTAAAAAATGATTTGTTTTGAAATGTTAGTTTGCTGACACGGATAAGTTTTCTAAGGTGATTGATTTTCTTCGTCACCAGCTTCATAGAGAGATGTTGGTAAGTTGGTTCTTTATGTTATATGCTTATTGCTTCACATCTGATCAACCACATGCCTAAATGACCCTCCCTCTCATTTTTGTTTTTAGTTCGTGTATGTGAATATTGCATTCTCTCTGAGTCGAGATCAGCTAGTGAATGATCTATACGATGCAAGTTTCTGTGAGTAATAAAATGACTCGTTTAGTTAATGTGGTCTGCACGAGATGGATTCTTAATTTTCAAATATAGTATGAATGTCATGCTTTCTTGTAACTGGTTTTACTCATGTGTTGCAGAATTTTGGATTGGATGGGAAATTGGTGGAACTTTAACCATTTTACAATAGCTTGTACAACTGCGCAAAATCATTAAAAGCGAACAACATTGGTAAATTCGTCTAATCTCCTTTTTTTGAACGAAAACTAGTTACAAAAACTTTATATCTGTAAAATGTTTGCTCAGCTCTTTAGTTGGATGCGTTCCAGTTAGGTAGTTATTTCTTCCTAATTGAAAACATTCATTTGTTTGACAACTTTGTAGTTGTTACTTGATCAAAATAATCTATTGATATGGTCCTTATATTATACATTATATTGCTTAGTGATACATGCAAACACTTCTATTGTAACCATCCAATATCAAAAAAGTATTGGTTCATTATGTGTATTTATATTCGAAGCTTACAATCATGACTTCATGTTGTAGTACCATATGTCAATTTAATAGAGTCATCATGTAGTGCTATTGTATTGTGGCATGTAAACACTACTATTAATTAGGTAACTAGAGCATCAAAAGCTAAAACTAGCTGTATACTTTTATATGTTCAGATAACCATAGTTGAACATAGCCATTTTTGTTAGATTTTACTTAATTATAAGTTAATAGGTATGCAATTGTGTAACTGCAAATAGGGGTGTGATTCGGGTTGACCCGGTCGGGTTCGGGGTCAACTCGGGTTGAGAGTAAAAAAATCATACCCGAACCCGAGCCTAATTAGAACTTGGGTCACTCGGGTTCGGGTCAAGTCGGGGCGGATTAATTCTGGTTTAGGTCAATTCGGGTTTGGGTCAACCCGAGTATAAGGAAAAAGTGTAAAAAATGACTCATTTAAGTAGTAATACAATGTAAAAAAGTGTATTTTGAGTCGGGTCAAGTCGGATTGGTCGGGTTTGGGTCAATTCGGGTCAAGGCTAAAAAATGTAAACCCGAACCCGAGCCTAATTAGAACTCGGGTCAATTCGAGTCAACCCGAATTGACCCGAATACGTTTTTGGACCCGAGTGACCCGACCCGAATATGCTTATTCGGGTCGGATCGACTTTTTCGACACCCTAACTGCAAATGTAGAATTGAAGTGCCTATGATACTGAACAAGTACATATTTATCTTAGTTTTAGTAAATGTATAGGTTATGTATGTTGTATTATAAAAAAATAATGGAAACAATTTGCTAATAGGTTGAGAGGAAATGGGCAGAGGCTAGCGATGAAAAGGGCACATATAGTGAGGAAAAGGTTGAGAAAATTGCAGAAATGTTTACAATTTTGTAAAAAGAGAATGAAGATACCATAAGGAAAAAGATATATGCATTGGAACAACTAGCTAATTTCACTGGTGCACAACATCCTCAAGAATTTGTAAGTCTTCTATTTTCTTTGTGTATTGGTTTATTTTTTATCTGATTATATGGATGAGTTAACTAGTACCCTGCCTTAGGATATCTAAATATGTTTAGTTGTAGGATATTAAGTTACCAACTACCTGGTTGTTCAAACACTCTGTCACATTTGAGTATGACTATGTTGTTCAAGTTCTAAACAAGCATAAGATATGCAACTTGAAAAAATGATTGTAGTGATTGTGTAGCTACATACATTCTAATAAAATCTTGAATTCCAATAGTAGAAAACCATGTTTTATTGAGTAATCTAAATTGAATAAGGATTTTAGGTGGTAAACTTGCAAAGATTTCAGTGATCAAGTCTTCACATAGGTGATATGACATTCTGTCATTCTACATTGAAAAATACATTAACGCGAAAGGTCATCATTTAATTACATAATTACCCATCTGCACATAGTGTTTAGATAATAATACAAACAACGGGCTTGTAACTGGTGACCTTCAACCAAGAGTTTTTGAGTTAAAGTTTCAATAAGGATAATGGGTAAGCATGTGAATATCTAAGGTGACGCAGGGTTTGACAAGGTGGCTTCAGACATTGTCTCAAGATTGCGTATGCATAGGATACAAATGTGCGTTATGGTGGAACAAGGTAGCGGCAGGCTGGTAAATTTGGAGGATGACCACTTAGGATAATAAAATGTGCACCTGCAAGTCTTAGTGATTAGATTAGCATAAAATAAGACCCAGTAACATAAGAGAGTACAAGAGAGTGGTTGAATGTTATTCTGCTATATGACATAATCAGATAATCTGATGTTTAAAACTTTTGAAAAATTTGATCGTTAACTTAATAAGAATCAGTATTAGTTCTACAACTACTAAATACCTTTATTTGACGCAAGTGGACCCCTACTTAGGCTCTCATGAAATAGTGATATAAAAGCTTGGTTCTTACGATTCTCACTTTTACACAATGTGATTAGTGTAGCATGGATGCGAAATGGATTTTATTGTTGTTTTAAGATCATATGGCTGCCCATTATTTGTTTGCCACATGTTCATTTTTTTGCTCACGTTACATTCTTCCCAATGTGACTATCATGTTTACCAGTTACAAAATTAATTATATTATTTTATCAATTTCATATGCAGGATGCTACATGTTGCTTTGGCCGATGTCTACTACGAGCAGAGTTTCCATATATGTCAAGATTTTTATGATTGTAATTTGACAACCTTATTTTTTCCTGACTTGATAAATAATATTAGTTGTATAAATTGATGTAGAAGTCAAAGTACCGTGATATTATTTATGATTTTATGGTATAATATATTTCTATTACGAAATGGAAAATGTTAATGTATCAGACTTGTTATAATGAAATGGATATAACGCATATAAGTATATGCGTATCATATGGAACAAAAGTGTTACAAATTATTTAAAAAAGTGTTGCAATTGTATGCTAGAAACTATCTAGAATGTTGCATTTTATATGAAGTGTTGCAATTATGGTGTTACTAAATTATAATGTGTTGCATTTTTGTGAAAAATTGTTGTACTTAAGTGGAAAAGTGTTGCACTTAGTTTGTAATCATGTTTAAATTGATTAAAAAAAGTGTTGCAGTTGAATGTGAAAGTGTTACCATTGAAGGCAAACGGTGTTGCATTTGAGTATAAAAAGTGTTGCACCTATAAGTATTGTATTTTCTAAACATAAGTAACACTTTTAGAAAGTGTTGCATATTCATATAAAAAGTGTCGCTAATTCCTAAGGCGACGTTGCATAACGTGGCACTCGTTAAAGTGTCACATTAGGCATAATGCAACATTTTAAAGACATAATACAACACTTTAGTGGTGTTGCTTTAGCTTCATTTTCTAGTAGTGTTAGTCCATTTATTAGTCCAATATGTTTATTTAACTTGTTAATGTCCGTATGCCCTATAGTTCGGGTTTTGTCGGTTTTTAATTGTTATACATGTCTATATATCAGTATATAGGTTTTATAAAGTTTTCATTAGACGGGTCCAACCATCTAAGTTTTATTTAACAAAAACGTTAATTTTACGGCAATAGCCGAAAAAGTCGTAAAAATCATATTTATAGTTTTTATTACTTATAAACATTATTTCACCACCATTTATATAATTTATCCATTTGTTTAACCTTTTATATATATTTATATAAATAAGTTTTATAAGTTAGTGGGTTTTTATTTTACATTTTATATATTAAAATGTGAGTGCTTATATAATAGTATTATTCTTTAATTTCCAAAAATCTGATTTTTAACTTCATCTTCACCAAAACTGCCATATCTTGAGTTCTACATGGAGATAGAAGCTCAAATTTTTATCACATAAACTACATGATATGTGCTACATTTAACCCTTCTATAGCTACTGTTGAATCATCTTCTAAATATTTTCTAAAAATCGTCCAAAACAGTAACTTCAGATTTATACCCTAAACTTGTTTTGATCATATCTCACTCATTACTTTGATTCCATTGCATGGCCAACTCTCACATGTGTACAAGACCCATAGCTTACTGTAAATCCATTTTACTTCATCATTTTATCAGTTCACCACTTGGTTCGTTACTGTTTTATACAGCCATGCAAATTAATCAAGATTTTAACCTTGTTTCTAATAGTTTTTCACCTTTTTATCCATGATTATCAACAACAAATCCCCACATAACATTTTTATCATCATATAATCATCATAAATATATACAATAGGAAATAAAATACATGTTTACATAATCAAAATAACAAGAAGTTGAGGAGGACAATCTTTATACCACCAACTGGATGTAGGTTATGAGTTTGGCATGGTTTTTGATGGAGAAACTTGTGCTTAGCCAACACCATCTTCAAGAACTCCAATCTTCATCAACTCCTTGTGGAAAATCAGCCCCATGACACCATGAAAACTCCTCCATGGATGTTATAAGTTGCACCAATCTTTATCTTTTTGAATGGAGATTAACATATGTTAATTATAACATATGTTTGTGGTTAAATTTGGATCAATTGGGGTGTTTTGGTTGATGATATGGGACGGCATAAGGAAGCCAAGGGAGAGAGAGAGAAGTTTTGATGGTTGTTTGCATGTTGCAAATGAAAACCATGGTTTGTGTTTGTGGTTTTGTTAGGAGAAAGCTTCAAATGGAAGCTAAAGTTGGACAAGTGTTAACTTAACTAGCAAAGTGTGGTGTGGTGATGTTGTGTGCCGTCCATAATAAGCTAGTGGGGTGGGACAATGTATTTTGTCCCATCTCACTAGTTTACGGGTATTCCTCGATTCTAGTTTCCTCGATTTGCGTGCCCTCGGGTCGTTTTACGAAAAACGTTTTTATAAATTATGAATCAACGTCACAAAACGAATCCAATAAAAATTGTTTCATCAAAAACGGAGTTCGAAAACGTAAATACGTAATCCTAAGGTTTCCGGTTTAGTCGTAAAGGACGTTAAAAATAAAATCGTAAGTCCTAATCTCTTCTCGTAAATTTGTGAGTTTATGAACCAACACAAATTTAAAACTCCAAAATAATATTCATGGACAAATTTATTTTCTAAAATGTCGGACTGTCACCAAAGACGGTGTACGTAAACGTAAGCACGTAACGTTGAATCCTCCGGTTTAGACGTAGTCGATGCTACTCCAAGACGTAAATCCAAATTTCTTCCCAAAAATATGTGAGTTCATATTGTAAATTGTTTTTAAATAATATTGAGAATAAAATATCAATCGTAAATTGACAGATTGTCACAGCATTTACCCCTAAACAGGATCTTTGTCCTCAAAGATCATCTTACCTTACTACTCGCTTCTTATAGAGTTAAAGCCATGTGGGTATTTCCTCCACATTCGGTCTTTTCTCACAAGTGTAATTCATTATAATACGCGAGTTTCATCAAACATAACTACGGGAATAAGATCAGGCTTAATGTTGACTTACTTTCTCTATCCATGATGTACACGGGTTTTTGATGAATGCAACTTTTCGCCGATCTAAGCTTTACTAAGAACAATCAGATTTTCACTTGATAGATATTCCATCAAGTTCGATTTACGAAACATAATTCACGCAGTCTTTGAAGTCCTAGGGTAGATCCAGCTGATATGCCTTTCAATCCCAACTTTTCACATCATCTCAATGGTCCCAAACAACGGGGACTTATATCCCATGATTTGTCAGATCGTGAATTCATTTTTCCCAAGGTTAAAAATTGTGGCATAACTTCGCTACCCATTTGGCCCTTCAAGATCTACATTTCACATTCATATAACCTCTTGCCCACTATCGGCGGTTAATAATCAAATCCTAATTTCAACAATCATTTCAGATCTCGCGGGTCGGGTATTTTGCAAGGTTAGGTTCGCCATCATAGGAACCTTAAACCTAAAAGATATGTCCAACTCACAGTGGGTGTATGTCGGATGTCTTCATCTCAACTTCTGCTTACAGATGCTCTAATATTTAGATCCTAACAAGATTTGATCTCAATCCTAATATGATGATTATCAATGATAATCTCTCCAAAGGAAAACGATTATACGGTCTATTACCAAAGGTCAATCATTCAAACACAAAACATCACTTATATTACCATGTATCGTTACTTTACCTCGTCCCTTCGATTTGGGGTGGTACATAGTACTCTCATCAAGGTTCGTTCTTAATGATTTCTGAGCAAATCTCTAGAAATTCGATGCGAAGCGAGGATCTTGATATAGATGATCGATACAGGCACGCTATGTTTACATAACTCTTTTGCATTTATCATTAACGAGAATGATATTAGCAGATTTGGTCAGTCTGTCGACGATGACCCAAATCGAATCAAATTCAGATGATGACCTTTGCAATAGCTAGACGTTTACTAATGTATGAGGCGATGTCTGCCTTCATAATTGCCATTAGTACCACTTCTTCAGACGAAGATACTTTTAGTCAAAAATGACATACATATAATACTTATACTTACAAATTCCAACATAACTATATCTCACAATTTTTCCATATTTAGGCAACCATAAACGGCCTTTTTATACATTTTAACGCCATCGGCTTCTCAAATTCTAATGGTTCACATTAGTCGTGAATCTCTTTTTATTATTTATATTATCCTTCTTACAACCATCGTTTATTTTATTATTCTTTTATATTGTTCGGCAATTTATTTTGTACCTTCATTATTAAGGAACATGTCCTAATTGGTTCTTTATCTTTTCTATATTATGTGTCAGTATCTACATTCACTTTCTCCTGATGATGTAATTATCATGTCCACAATTCACTCAGATATTCTTTCTATATTATGCGTCAGTAATTACGTTCACCTTTCTTCATATTTTCTAAGTTTCAGTTTCGTCTTATCTATCATTTTTATCAGTTTTTCTTAATCCAGCGTTTAAAGCGTCGATAATTATTACAATTAATTAAATAATAATTATTAAATTTTTATGAAACGTAAACGTAAAAAAAAAAAAATTTAAATTTCTTAGTTCGACCAATTATATGAAAATGTTCAAAATAATTTGAATTTAATTAACAAGATTTTTGTTGATTTACTGAAAATAATTAGTGAGATTCGTAAATGCTTGAAAAATCTTTGCTTATTTGGTCAAAGTTTTCTTAGTTGAAAAGCAAAAATTGTCGTTTCAAATTTCAAGTCATAAGTTATATAGTTTCCTCAATTCTTCTTTAAGTTGTCTAGAAGTATACACAAACATTTACCCCTAAACAGAAGTTTAGTTAAATGGTTTGTGTATAAGGGAATAATCCCTTAAAAATCCTTTGTTATTTGTCAAAACATTTCTCCATTTCCTTTTTGGTAAAATCCAAAGTCTTAAAAGGGCTCTTAATTTTTAAAGAGTCAATATATTCCATTATCTATTACTCACACGGTCAATTAATATAAAGGATTTAGTCTTTAATCACATTTTTATCGTTCGGCCAATTCAGGGCAATCTATAAATAATTATTAACTCATTCTTATTCTTATAAACAAACAAATAGTCCTTAATGATCACAAGCATGAATTTATCAAATTTCAGCCTACACACGTGATTCATCATAATTATGAATACTACATGTGCATTGTCAATCCAAACGACATCACGTGAAACTCATAACGTTCATCACAAGTTCGGGATGTGATGATTGGAATAGATAATCTCTTTCGCAGATGCGAAGTTGATGATAACCATGCCATGGATCAAATTTGCTAGAACCTTGTAAATGATCGAACAATTCTTCCATTTCGAGTTATGGATATCGTTTTCGATTGTCAGTTTACTCAGTTACAGTAATCTATAAATATAAGGAAAGATAACACCATAGCTCTTCAGGATGAAAGGCTTGGTATAATAAAATCTTTCTCCGACAACTTTCTCAGTTGTACGGTAATTCCTTTAATTCAGATGGTGCTGACGTACAGTGTACAAGCCACATGTGCAGCACCGGAAATATAATCAAATACCAAATTTAACTTGCCTTAATGGCGAAAGTCTAGGTAATTCACCAACAAATACCTCCTAAAGTTTCAAATAAGATAAACATCTTTTAATTATTTCATATTAACTTCTTTCTAGATTATAATATCTATGACTAATTTACAACCTTTCACAATATAATTTCAATTCCCAATATAGGATATCGTCATCTACCAAGAATTATTTATATCACTTTTGATAATCAACATCTTATCTTTTTAGGGGAATTCTGCTCGAGTTCCCATCAATTAAGACAATATCGTCATGTCATCATCAATCAATCCATTCTACTGGCACTATCAACTTTTCAGTTTTATTGTCGTCGATAAGATGTGAACTTCTCAAAAGACTAATGATAATTCATAATCCTTTGCAAATTCAAGGATACATGGAGACACAACTATCAACTAAAGAGTAAGGTCAACGCATGATTTACGCGAGAGAATTTCAAATCAAACACAGACGAAAACATTTAGCGAATATGAATATATCCCATGTTTTCATAATTTGAGTACGCATTCGAAAGCTCCTCGGATCGTTACCCAGGTCATTTAAATGAAATCAAATCATAAGAAATGATAAGAACGTCAATACATCCAGTCGGGTATCAATACTCGGTAATCGGATACTTTTCCTAAGAATATCACTACGGGAGAATTGGACAAGAACGGAATATCAATTGTCAAATAAGACAATTTCCACAGATGAGTAAATTCGACTCAGAAGAATAGATGCTATAGGCACATATGTAGGTGTCCCTAACACTATGTCCCTATTTTTCACTTCTTGCAGATCTCATTAAAATTTAATCTTTCACAATCCTCACAGAAAATGTAGTGTTTATTCATTAGTTTTATGGTGACTACTAATCAGTCTTGCATACTCCATTCCAAATTATATGTAGGCGCGCAACTATATACAATTTCAAGATTAACGATGCAATACTCAGTTCGTCAAAATTTTATCATCATGTTTATAATAAAACATTTTCATGCTTAATTCTTAAATAAGAAATAATAATAAAAAAAAATATTTACGAAGATTTTCTTTGTTATGGAAATAATTAAGTTTCCAAAGCGTCTCATAAACAACTTCATTTTGATATCAATCGCTTATAAATCTCACTTTAAATAATCCTTATTGTGATGAAAATTAAATTTTCTCAAAGGATACCGTTTTGACTTATAAAAACAATGTGTGATCTGCAAAAGAGTGATGAAAGCTTGTTCACCAAGAATTAACTACGATATGATAGGAAATGAGCTTAGCCAAATAATCATGAGGTTCATGATCTCGATGGCACTCAAAAGAATAATTCACAACGTAACTCGATTCAAGACGAGTACTTGTTCAATGGTTGCATCACTTAATGCGAACATTAGGAAGAAGCAATAAAAGATAGATAATATCGATACATGTAGAATTTAGCAATCAAAGGTAGTCTTTTCATTAATCACAAACAAGTCAAAATTGTACCGTAACACATTACGTGTCGCTATGTCATACAATTCTCAAAACTCATCCTACCAACTGATATCTCAGTTAAGTTAGGGATTTTTAAAAGATACCACAATGAATACTAATCTACAAGAGTCATTAGGTGTTATGCCTGTCCCGGAAGATCCATCGGTCCCAATTCAGAAGAAGATTTCTTCAATTTATTTATTGGACACTGGGCATCCTCATTAGTGGACAATGGCCTAGGAACAACACTTAACACAAACCTACAATCAATTAAATCCTTATAATTCAATCACAGAGCTTAACAACTTCCTCTTATCAATCTCATATTCCATACGGGTTAAGTTTTACTTTTATTCAAGTTTCAACCAATTTTTATACTCAATTCGATATCCTACCTCAATCTCCAATACTTTCAATCTTATTCTTCGGCCTTGTAAAGGCAATACAATCTCAATATAAATCAACACTTAATTTCCAATCCTATTAGCTCTTACAACAACAATTATCAAATGAGTCATTAATATGAAATGACTTGATCATTCAACTAGACTTCTTGGAAAGGTATTAGTGGCATGAGGCTTTTGGGTAATGGTTCCAATAACAGCCTCAAGTGCAACATTCACCCTTTCGATTTCAATTTAAGAATTGGATGACAACGAATCAGATGACATCTTTCCAGGTGATAACGTTTTGTCAAACTCCACTCTATAAGGAAAGATCGTCATGACATCGATATCAGATTTAATCTCGCCAATTCTTTTTCAATATCTTAATCAACTAATATTTACATTTCTACGAATATCAACCATTTTTTGGGATCATAAATATCCACAACTTGGTTTAGATCTAGGATAGCTAGAATTCCTACGAGAATAGCTTCGAATTTACTAGGGGAGTTAGGGTTACTTGTGACAATCTACGTCGTATAAATACCTCGTATAAAAATCAAAATAATCATCAAACAATCATGTAATAAAATTACATCATATATATATATATATATATATAATCCAAGTTATATATATTAAAATAACACTTCTCAGTCTTGGCCTTGTCGGTAACTCGGGAATTCTTCGGCACCGTTATAGTCAAAAGATTTTTTTTTTTTTTTTTTTTTTAGACATTTTTAGAAAAATGTTTATAGTTAAAAGATTTTGAAAAGTTTTATTCAAAACCTTAGTATTTAAAAATCTTTCGTTCTCTATAACGAGAGCTCTGATACCAAACTGTAACACCCCCAAATTTATACAACACAGTACAGCGGAAGACTAGTTGGTGTTACGGGATAGCACATTACTCACATCATAGACAACGCATAAAAATCGCGTCGTTTAATAATAAATCATTTCCATTCATAAATATCAAAGTTACATCGGTCCCAAGTTATTACATTTCATACAAAAGTTTTACAAAGTGTTTGAATGGAAAAATATTGTTTAAGTGCGGGCCATGAATTCTTGTCGTCTTCCCGAGAATTACCTTCAAGTACCTGAGATAAGACATGTTAAAAGAAAAGGTCAGCGATAACGCCGAGTGAATTCATAGAGTTTAATAAATTCCATCAATATAACTTTGGTATAAAATTAGTACCAAAAATCAATTCGTACAAATCATTGTAATAGGCCGTAAAATAGCCAAAATCATTTTATACAAATCTTTGTAATAGGCCATAAAATAGCCAAAATCATTTTATACAAATCCTTATCGAAAATCATAATATAGGCATTTGCCTTAAAATCAATATACGAGCCAATGTCGTAAAAACATCATACAATACGTCTTCTGACGTTGTATGAAAATAAAAACCGTTATATGAGTATGGTTATGAAAACCAAAATACAAACATAATATCAATAGTATGACCCTGTATTGCTAGTCAGGCAATACCTCGTAATTTGGAGCGTCTAGTAGTATTTCGTTAAGTTTTTGGATTATTACAAGCCGCATGACATTGTTACCTTACTAAACCAAAACGGGTAGCTAACCCGATACCAATTTTGCCCATCTAAAGTAGCGTGTCGTCACAAAGGTCACGCTATTGAAATCTTCTCATACATTAATTCGCTTACCAATCAATGTGGCACGACGGGGATCAACCGTCAAGGCGCGAACTGGGGTGATCGTCCCCAAATAGTACTATTAAATGCATAAGCGTCTACCAACTCCCGGTAGTTCACAATTCATGCTAATGGGACTTTTAGTGACATAACCTAACTTTAATAATCCATGTTATTTCATCTATCGGGTCCATCAATCATTTATCGGGTCATTCAATCATTCGGGTCCAAAATCAATAAACAAACAATCGGGACAAATGGTGTCCTATTTTATAAAAACTAACATGTAATCTCCCTCGCGGGTTTATAAAACACTTATAAAAACATTTAAAAGAGTGCGAGGCTATGAACTCACGTTGATGTGGGAAGGCGGGTTATCGGCAATTCGGACGTACGGTACGTGCTTCAATCACGGAAACCTAGACAAATAATACTCGGTCTTAGACGTTTGTCCAATGACTTTATAAAATATCAATTATGTATACATATGATGATTATATATATATATATGATGATCAAGTGGGTTTACATATTCTCGTTTACTCATTTTAGAGTTATATGTCGATAACTTTTATACTAGTTTACTAGTTTTACCCGTTTACGTGTCTTAAGTCCAATAAGCTTATTATAAGTTATTTAACTTATTTTAATCCATTTTGTGCCTATATTATCAGTATGTATACTTTCCAAGTTGGGCCTAAATGGGTTAAGCCCAATAGATTCTTTTTACAAGTTTTTATCCTACTTAGTCCATTTATTAGTCCAATATGTTTATTTAACTTGTTAATGTCCGTATGCCCTATAGTTCGGGTTTTGTCGGTTTTTACTTGTTATACATGTCTATATATCAGTATATAGGTTTTATAAAGTTTTCATTAGACGGGTCCAACCATCTAAATTTTATTTAACAAAAACGTTAATTTTACGGCAATAGCCGAAAAAGTCGTAAAAATCATATTTATAGTTTTTATTACTTATAAACATTATTTCACCACCATTTATATAATTTATCCATTTGTTTAACCTTTTATATATATTTATATAAATAAGTCAAGTTAGTGGGTTTTTATTTTACATTTTATATATTAAAATGTGAGTGCTTATATAATAGTATTATTCTTTAATTTCCAAAAATCTGATTTTTAACTTCATCTTCACCAAAACTGCCATATCTTGAGTTCTACATGGAGATAGAAGCTCAAATTTTTATCACATAAACTACATGATATGTGCTACATTTAACTCTTCTATAGCTACTGTTGAATCATCTTCTAAATATTTCCTAAAAATCGTCCAAAACAGTAACTTCAGATTTATACCCTAAACTTGTTTTGATCATATCTCACTCATTACTTTGATTCCATTGCATGGCCAACTCTCACATGTGTACAAGACCCATAGCTTACTGTAAATCCATTTTACTTCATCATTTTATCAGTTCACCACTTGGTTCTTTACTGTTTTATACAGCCATGCAAATTAATCAAGATTTTAACCTTGTTTCTAATAGTTTTTCACCTTTTTATCCATGATTATCAACAACAAATCCCCACATAACATTTTTATCATCATATAATCATCATAAATATATACAATAGGAAATAAAATACATGTTTACATAATCAAAATAACAAGAAGTTGAGGAGGACAATCTTTATACCACCAACTTGATGTAGGTTATGAGTTTGGCATGGTTTTTGATGGAGAAACTTGTGCTTAGCCAACACCATCTTCAAGAACTCCAATCTTCATCAACTCCTTGTGGAAAATCAGCCCCATGACACCATGAAAACTCCTCCATGGATGTTATAAGTTGCACCAATCTTCATCTTTTTGAATGGAGATTAACATATGTTAATTATAACATATGTTTGTGGTTAAATTTGGATCAATTGGGGTGTTTTGGTTGATGATATGGGACGGCATAAGGAAGCCAGGGGAGAGAGAGAGAAGTTTTGATGGTTGTTTGCATGTTGCAAATGAAAACCATGGTTTGTGTTTGTGGTTTTGTTAGGAGAAAGCTTCAAATGGAAGCTAAAGTTGGACAAGTGTTAACTTAACTAGCAAAGTGTGGTGTGGTGATGTTGTGTGCTGTCCATAATAAGCTAGTGGGGTGGGACAATGTATTTTGTCCCATCTCACTAGTTTACGGGTATTCCTCGATTCTAGTTTCCTCGATTTGCGTGCCCTCGGGTCGTTTTACGAAAAACGTTTTTATAAATTATGAATCAACGTCACAAAACGAATCCAATAAAAATTGTTTCATCAAAAACGGAGTTCGAAAACGTAAATACGTAATCCTAAGGTTTCCGGTTTAGTCGTAAAGGACGTTAAAAATAAAATCGTAAGTCCTAATCTCTTCTCGTAAATTTGTGAGTTTATGAACCAACACAAATTTAAAACTCCAAAATAATATTCATGGACAAATTTATTTTCTAAAATGTCGGACTGTCACCAAAGACGGTGTACGTAAACGTAAGCACGTAACGTTGAATCCTCCGGTTTAGACGTAGTCGATGCTACTCCAAGACGTAAATCCAAATTTCTTCCCAAAAATATGTGAGTTCATATTGTAAATTGTTTTTAAATAATATTGAGAATAAAATATCAATCGTAAATTGACGGATTGTCACAGCAAAACAAGGGAATGATCTTCGAGCCGATATGCGAAACTCTTTGAACAGTCAAACGAACGACTTAAGGGATATGATGGTTGGTTTTTTCCAAAGTAATCAAGCCTCTGGTTCGTGTTCTCTTCTGAGTAACACCGTTGCTAATCCAAGAGGGGAGATGAAAGTAATCACCACCCGAAGTGGAAAAGGTTTAAAGGAACCCGAGCTTCCTACACCTACACTGGTGATTATGACAAAGGAAAACGAGTCCCCTTCTCCAATTCCTCCACCTTCTATTTCTCAAATTCCTCCACCTTCTACTTCCACCCCTCCACCACCCAAGGATGTGAGTGAGAATTCCATTCTGAAGCCTTCATCTCAACCCAATATACCTTATCCCTCAAGGTTGAGGAAAGAGAAGTTGAAGAACAAGGATGATATTCAGGTTTCTAACTTTCTTAAAATGTTTAAACAACTGAATTTCAACATCTCCTTTGCTGAGGCTCTCGCTCACATGCCAAAATATGCTAAAACTTTTAAAGATCTTCTCAGTAATAAGAAGAAACTTCTTGATATCGCTCAGACCCAACTTAACGAGAATTGCTCCGCAGTGCTCTTAAGGAAATTACCCACCAAACTTGGTGATCCGGGTTGTTTTCTCATTCCTTTCAACTTCCCCGGGTAGAGAATTGTATGGCCCTAGCCGATGTAGGTGCTAGTATAAACTTAATGCCGTTAAGTGTTTGGAAACAATTGTCTCTACCCGAGCTAGTCCCCACACGAATGACCTTGGAATTAGCTAACCGTACGGTTGCTTATCCGGTGGGGATAGCCGAAGATGTCTTCATCAGTATCGACAAATTCACCTTTCCGGTGGATTTTGTTGTCGTTGACTACGAGATGGATCCCGTGTTTCATTAATCGTTGGACGTCCATTCTTAAGGACCGGTCGCACTCTCATTGATGTAGCCGCGGGCGAATTAATCATGAGAGTTGGTGATGACAAAATCGTCTTCAACATGGGTAAACTTTCTAACAGCCTTCTGAAAACGAGAGCGTTACGTTCTTGATGAGGCTTGTGAAGAACATTTCAAAGACGCTTGTAAAAGTGGTTCTTCTTCTCTACCCATTGTTGAGACCGTTGCCTCTATTGCTCCATCACTAACTCCATTTGGAGAAAGTGATTTCCTTTTGAAAGAATTTGAAGCAACTTTGGGAGATGTGGACTTACAATATGATGATTATCCCTCTAATTGGGATGAAGACATTCGTACCATTGAGAAACTTCTCAATGAGGACCATATTTCTCCACAGTCTCGTAAGGAAACCTCTATCAATGATCCGAATTTGACTACGCCTTCCATCGAAAATCCTCCGGATTTAGAGCTTAAGGATCTACCGTCTCATCTCGAATACGTGTTCCTTGAATACAATAAGAAGTTACCCGTCATCATCGCAAAGGATTTGAAAGAAGACGAAAAATCTCGACTTAACGACGTGCTGAAGAATCATAAGAAAGCGATTGCTTGGAAAATCTCCGATATTCGTGGAATTGATCCTCACTTTTGCAGACATAAAATTCTCATGGAGGACTAAATAAACCCACTATTCAAAACCAAAGAAGGGTGAATCCAAAGATCCATGATGTTATCAAAAAAGAGGTTATCAAACTTCTTGATGCGGGAATGATCTACCCTATCTCGGATTCACCATGGGTTAGTCCGGTCCATTATGTGCCTAAGAAAGGCGGAATCACCGTTGTACCCAATGAAAACAACGAGTTGATTCCTACTCGTCTCGTTACAGGGTGGATAGTTTGTATAGACTATTGTAAACTCAATGATGCTACGAGAAAGGGTCAATTTCCCCTTCCTTTTATGGACCAAATGCTCGAACGTCTAGCGGGTAATGATTATTATTACTTCTTAGACAGTTTCTCCAGGTATTTTCAAATTCCCATCGATCCTAAAGACCAAGAGAAAACCACATTCACTTGTCCTTACGGAACATTTGCTTACAAAAGAATGCCTTTCGGCTTATGCAATGCTCCTGGGACTTTCCAAAGGTGTATGATGGCTATCTTTCATGACATGGTTGAAGAAACTATGGAAGTCTTCACGGATGATTTCTTGGTCTATGGTGACTCCTTCTCTTCTTGCCTTGCCAATTTAGAACGCATGCTTAAGCGGTGTGAAGACACTCGCCTTGTTCTAAATTAGGAAAAATGCCATTTCATGGTAAAAGAAGGCATTGTGCTTGGACATAAAATCTCAAAAGCCGGTCTTGAAGTGGACCGTGCTAAAGTTGATGTCATAGCCAAATTACCTCCACCTTCAACCGTGAAGGGTGTGAGAAGTTTCCTTGGTCATGCGGGCTTCTATCGTTGATTCATTCAAGATTTTTCTAAGATCGCTCGCCCGATGACCCACCTCTTGGAAAAAGTTACTCCTTTTATCTTTTCTAAAGAGTGTCTCGAATCTTTCAATCTTCTTAAGGATAAACTAACTAAGGCACCGGTCTTGGTTACCCCTAACTGGGAGTTACCTTTTGAATTGATGTGTGATGCTAGCGACTTTGCTATTGGAGCGGTTTTGGGCCGAAGAGTGAACAAACACTTCCAACCAATCCATTATGCTAGCAAGAAAATGACGGGGGCTCAATTTCATTATACTACTACCGAAAAAGAGCTTTTAGCTGTAGTGTATGCTTTTCAGAAATTTCGCCCCTATCTTGTCCTTTCCACCACCGTTGTCTATACCGACCATTCCGCGTTGAAGTACTTGTTAACCAAACAAGATTCCAAGCCAATAATTCTTCGTTGGGTTCTACTCCTTCAAGAATTCAAAATTGAAATTCGTGATAAAAAGGGAGCGGAAAACCTAGCCGCGGATCATCTAAGTAGACTTGAGGATCCTTATCAAGGGGATCATCTGAATCAAGAGATCAATGACTATTTTCCCCTTGAGGCCTTAATGTTTATCAAGTCCAATCTTGATGACACCCCGTGGTTTGCGGACATTGCAAACTACTTAGCGGGTGGTATTCTCATCGAAGGGTTAACATCCCAACAAAAGAAGAAGTTCTTTAAAGATGTTAAGACTTACTTTTGGGATGACCCTTATCTCTTCAAACAATGTGCTGATCTGATTATTCGTCGGTGTGTTGATGGACCCGCAGCTTTAGACATTCTCGAAGCTTTCCACAAAGGACCCACCGATGGTCACTTTGGTCTCAACTACACCGTGAAGAAAGTGTTTGACTCGGGATTCTATTGGCCCACCATTTATCGTGACACTCACGAGATGGTTAAAAATTGTGATGCTTGCCAACGCCAAGGCAAGATCACACATAAAGATGAGATGCCTCAAAATTTCATCCAAGAATGTGAAATCTTTGACGTATGGGGTATCGACTTTATGGGGCCATTTTCATCATCTAAAGGGAACAAGTACATCCTCGAGCCGTTGACTACGTATCTAAATGGGATGAAGCTAAGGCTCTCCCTATGAACGATGCGATGGTGGTTGTGAACTTTCTGAAGCAGCTTTTTGCTCGATTCGGTGTTCCTCGTGCTATAGTCAGTTACTGCGGGACTCATTTTTGCATTGATCAGTTTGCTCGAGTCATGGCTAAGTACGGTGTCAATCACCGTCTTTCTACCGCTTATCATCCCCAAAAAAATGGTCAAGCCGAGATTTCTAACCGTGGATTGAAGAGAATATTAGAGCGTACTGTGGGAGAGCATCGTGCCTCATGGGCCGATAAGTTAGATGATGCTTTGTGGGCTTCCCGTATCGCATATAAGACACTGATTGGTTGCACTACATATTGTCTTGTGTACGGGAAGGCAAGCCACCTCCCTATTGAGCTGGAACATAAGGCGTATTGGGCCTTGAAGTGGGCGAATTTTGACATCAACAAAGCCGGTGATCTTCGGAATATTCAACTCAACAAGCTCAATGAACTGAGGAATGAAGCTTATGAGAATTCATTAATCTACAAGGAGAAGACCAAGATCATTCATGATTCAAGGATCAAGAACCGAGAGTTTCACGTTGGTGATCAAGTTTTACTCTTTAACTCTCGGTTGAAGATCTTACCGGGCAAGCTAAAGAGCTGTTGGTCTGGTCCATTCACCGTCGCCATAGTCTTCCCTTACGGCACCATTGAGCTTTCTCAACCAAATGGGCCGAATTTTAAAGTGAATGGCCAGCGTGTGAAGTTGTACTTTGGTGAGGACATCTCTCATGAGATGATTCCATCCCTCACCACGTTTCCCTTGAATTAGTTCTGGGTCGAGTCAGGCTCGTGACTCGGTTAACAAAAACAAGCACTTCTCGGGGGCAACCCATTGATCTATCCTTTATTGTTTTCATAATAAGTGTAGGGGGAGCCCCGTATGTGTTTGTTGTCTTGTTTCTTATGATGTGCAGGATTAAAGTTTCAAAGATCCACTTTTGATGACATTTGACGACCGTGATCCCGTGTACCCGTCTTCCTGGTTCAATCCTAAACTCTTTTGATTCACTATTTTATATATTTCAATATTAAATAGGAATCACTTTAGTTGTCCTTTCCTTAGCACGATTTAAACAAAGTGCACAATGTCCTAAGTGTAGGGGAGTTTACTCCCACATGCTCAAACATTAAGGACAATGTTTATATCAAGTGTAGGGGGGACTTCTATCGAAGTAAGTGGGCTTTTCCATGAATTTGTCATCATTTTAATCGGAAAATCTAATTTTTCGACATTTTTCAAAAATTTTAATCTATTTTGGCCTAGTAGTATAGTAGTATTTTCCTTTGTTATCGTTATTTATTTTCTTTGCTAAAATAAAATTTTGAATAAAGTGGTTTTAATTTTCAAACGTTGTGAATCTTTTGACTCAACCCGAGTTTACTTATCTAAGTTTACTCTAGCTAGTATCCTTAACGTGTTTAAGTCAAGTTTTGCTAGGCTTTTATATAGGGAACTTTAAAAACACGAAAGTATTAACTCTCACGGGTTAAGAACAAGAACTTTTCGCAAGTTCCTATAATTAATCCTAGAAAGTCATTTATCAAGGGAACTTTAAAATGCGAATTCTAAACTTGAAAGAGTCTAAGAATTTGCAAGATCCTATAGATGACTTGAAAACCCAAAACTTTTATTTAATTGGCTAAGCATCCACGAGTCTCATTCCTTGAGATTTTAAATTATGGAGAACGAGAGATGATAGAGTCAATTATAAGTTTGGTATTCTTTCATGAATTTATGTGAGTTGATTATAAGCTTTTTCTCCCATCGCTTGTTAATAAATATATTTGCAATAAATAAGGTTGTACGATTTGAAAAGTTACTTAGCTTCTAGCATAAGATCGTTTAAAAGTTGGTCGGTATTAATTAGAGTTCATAGCCAAGGCATAACTTATTGAAGCGGGATGCGAAGATTGGTGAGTCCGAAAAGGCCCTAACAAGGCATGAGGGCTACATTTTGTTGCTAAAGATCCCAAGTGATGTGAAGAATCATTTATCAAAAATCAATATGAAGGATCGAGACACACGAAGAAAAGCAAATACTCCCCAAAAGATCATGGAGAAGTCTATCTGAAAAGACCCTAGCAAGGTATGAGGATAAATAGATCCAAGTCCTAAAAGGAGGCGGATCGTTGTGTATCAATGTCCAAAATAAAGATTGGAGAAAAATGAAGAAGTTGTGGTCCAAGTATGAAGAATCTCTCAAAAATAAGTGAAGAAATTCCTATTATGAAGAGAAGACCATAATTTCAAGAACGTCTCTCAAGATTCGAAGTATGAAGTCGCTGCCAAATATCGGTCCGAGAAAGGTCTCAAATCGTGAAGCGAATTATGCCAAGATATGAACTTTAAGAGGTCCCGAGAAGCAGTTTTAAAAGATTTTGTCCTTTAGCTAACTATTGATTAAATCGTCCCACTTTATTTTCGACCTAAATAAACTATCGAAATAAGTCTAACAATGCATCCTCGTGATCATTCAAGATAATATTAAAATATAAGAGATACACCTAGGAATAAGGGAGTCTAAGTAAATAGTTGGGCCACATGAGTTCGTGTTAGTTTGCTAACTTATAATAACAATGATCTCGATTTTAAGCTTGGTATGGGGAACGTGAAACTTGAGGATGATAAACATTCATGAACGCCAAAACCCCAATGTAAGTCTTTGATTTCTTTACTTGTTTTCTATATATTTCTATCTTTTTAATAAAGGCCAGGGTGGGTTATTTATGATGAGAAATGTAAACTGTGCTTTGAAATTAATGCATTGCATGAGGGCATTGCAATGGTCAAGTGTAGGGGATTTAATAAGTGTGAAAACACTTATCCTTTTACCACTTATTTCCAATAATAACAAGACCAAAACGTGTATTTTATGTCGTAAATGTTGGAATTATGCGTGGTTTGTGTTTTTATTGTGTTTTAGGACTAAAAGATGAAAAAGGAAGAAAACACAGGATTTCATGGGCTTTTATCGAAGAAAAAGACAAAAGACGAAGTCAAAAGATCGAGAGTGTAAAAAGAACGGAAGTCCAAGGCCTATTCTGAAGATTTATCGAAGAAAAATTCTAAAGACGGAAGTTTAATGAAGTCGAAGAACTCAAGTCTAATAGAAGAAGAAAATTATAAAACAAGTTCAATTTATATCGACAAATCCCGAGACAACATTGAGAAAGAAAAAGAATTTAAATCGAGTCGAGACGAGAAGAATGAAAAAAAAGGAAGCAACACACGCACCTCCCCACCTCCTATATATACCCTCCTAATGACACATTAGGAGGGTGTTAGTTAGTGTTAGCTAGTTTATTTTTTCTTTCTTTAGTTTTATTTTTATAGAGAGGAAGTGTTTAACTTTCTCTCACTAGAACTTCATCTTTTCTTTCCTTTCATGTTAAAGCTTTGATTTAATCTTGTATTTTGGAATCATTAATCTATAAGTTCAAGTTTAAGCTTTTCATCTTTAATCTTCTTCTACCTTTCTTGATTTTTATTTGTTTTTGATTCGTGATAATCTTGATCTTGTTTCATCTTGATGTTTATCAGATCAAAAAGTTTATCTTTTGGTTTCTATCTAAGTTTTATACGGATTAAGCTTTGAGCTTATCATGCTTATTGGCTTATTTTGTGTTTAGCTTATTTACTTTTTACTTTTCTTAAAATGTTTCGTCTTTTTATGAGTGTTTGAAAAGGTTTGCTTATTTATTGTTTAACAAGTTCTTAGTTGCACTTATTAGCTCTTTTCATTATAAGTTTGGTAAGGATTCGGATTGTGCTTTTTTAAAAAAAGAGCTTATTGGTTTGCTTATTAAGTTTTACATTCTGTCGGAAAGGGTAAACCCTTTTCTGACCATTATTCCGACAGTTTCATTGTTATTCCGATCATTACATCGGATTAGGGTTTGTTATTCCGATTGATATTCCGACCAACATTCCGACGGTAGGGTTATTTGATATTCCGATTGTTTTCTTTTTGGTATATTCCGATAGGTTGTTTTCCGACAGAGTGGCATTCTGATAGTTTTTCATGTTCATTATTCTGATACCTTTGTGACTATTCCAACGGTCTTATTCCGATCGAATTCCGACACTGTTATTCCGATGGGATTCTGATAGGTGTATTCCGACGGGTTGGGTTTAAGTTTTTGTTTTTACAAAATTTTCAAGTTTTAAATTCACCTTTTAAGTTTTTAAGTTTTTTATCATTTATTTTTATCTCGTAATTTTTAGTTTATCTTTTAAAGCTTGCATTTTTACTCAACGATGTAGAAACTAGAAGGGGGGGGGTTGAATAGTTTCTTGTATTTACTTGTTAAAATGTGGTTTTCAAAAAAATCCTTTTTCAAAAAAACTTAGGCTTGAGGAAATATGTGAAATCTTCTTATGCACAATATAAACAATGATAGTGTAACTAAGCTAATACTAACAAAAATATATGCACAAAGAATAAAGAATGTAAAGAATTGAGGGTAAAGAAAGATCAAACCGAACACCAAGGATTTATAGTGGTTCGGCAACGAAGCTCACTCCTCGTTCCTACTCCACTCCTCGAGTACTCCTTACTCGAGAGTTCACTACACAACAAGCTCCTTATGGTGGAGAAAACCGTACACGTCGCTTAACCAATTTCCGACTCTAAGCTAAAAGTCGAGCCCTAATCGTAGCTAGGACCAATCTACACAACTATACTTAGTACATACACAACTTCCAAATTGACACAACTACTTGGATCTTCACAACTATGACACAACTACAAGTGTATAAAATTAGATCTTCAATGGATCTTTGGTGGTGGACTCAACACTTCACAAGGATAGTGTTCTTCTCTTTGCACTTGGAGAGGAAGGGATGGAAGAACAAGATTCACTTCTTAAACAAGTAGTAATCAAACAAATGATCAAAGATTTGAGTGATTAAAGAAGAGTGTTTGAATCTGGAAATAAATGTGCAAAAGAGGTGAATTGAAAAGCTGAGAATGGTCCACTATTTATATGACAAAGGGCCAACGGCTATATCTACCCGCGGTACCTTATCTTAGCCTGTGGTACCTTATCGATAAGGAACCGCCTAGGAGCTAAGGTACCGCTGGACTAGACTCCGCTCCCTTTTTGTCCTTTAGTGGTGGAGGTCATATCTGGTTTAAAAAATATCCTGATAGAATATTCCTAACCAAATAAGAATATGTCATTTTCAAATTTTCAAATAATTAATTTAATAAAACATTTTCTTAAAAAGAAAGTTTAATAAAAACTTGTCACACTTAATAAAAAGTGAGTTTTAAGAAAAGATTAAATCACTTGATCACTTGATTAAGGTTAGTACTTGTTTATCCATACCTTAAGTGAAAATGGGTAAAATGAAAAATACTTGAACTCAAGAATTCGTTTTTCGTTGTTTTCGTAAATGCTTGTTTTTACATATTGTCGTAATCAAAACTAAGCGAGACCGAAAAATGCAAGTAACGTTTTTAGGCATTATTGCATTAACAATCTCACCCTTTTTGATTCCGACAATACATAAACTCAATCACACAAAAAACAAGATTTTCGAAGACGAGTTTATTCATTTCTCCTCCTTTGTCGAAGCAAAAAGGTTGCACAAGTCGATGTTGAAGAAACGGACTTAGCAAAGACTCCCCCTTGGTGCTTACTCCCCTAGCTTGGGGCACCGAGGAATCGAGATATGGTGACAAGCTACATAGAAGGGTTAGTTGAACAAAAGAAACAACCAACAATATATAGCAATAGGTCACAAAAAATAAAAGAGAAGAAAACACAAAGACAAAGATCCAAGATAGGTTACTAAAAGAACATCATACAAAGAAGTATGGAAAAAGAAACAAGCCAAAAGCATAAATCTAATCCTAGTTATTCTAGAATTCTATGTTTTGCTTGAATTTGATGTCTTGTAGATAAGCAACCATGCTTATATGAAAGACAAGGTAATGGCGGAGGGTGGTGGTGGTGGCTTGTTGGAGATCTCATAATCAAAGTGAAGAGGAGGCTTGATTAAGAGACTCTTGATGTAGCTCAACTCCTCATAGATGTGTGCCATAGCAAGATGTTGATATTGAAAACAATGACAATATGTTCCATGGTGCATGACATTATCATGAGAAGGAGGAAGAACACTAAAGGGTGGAGGTGGAAGAAAAGATGTTCCACAATCAACATTCTTGGTAGGAGAGATGTGATTAAGAGTGTTCTTGGGTGGGTTAGGATTGTAATGGTTTTTGGGTGAGTTGGGATTGAAAGCAATTGGAGAAAATGAGGAGATTCAAGGCTTTCATTGGGAGAATAAGACATTTTGGGATGTGAAGTAATGCAAAATGATTATGGTTTAAATAGGGAAGGCTTAGGGTATTTTTGGGGTGGTCAAAGGGTTTGAAACAAAGATTCTCAAAAATGTTGGAGCAAATCTGGAGTTTCAGACAAAAACCCGAAAAAGGAAGGCATTGTAGGTGGTTCCTTATCAATGCTGGCGGTACCTTATCAATAAGGTACCGCGGTTCACATATGGAACCGCCTCCAGAGGCTATGTTTGGTGTTTGGAGGAAGATTTTTCAGCAAATCTTATTTTTCTAGTCTAACTTATCATAGGGATATGCTTAAAAGCAGAGATAGACAAAGAAAACATATGCAAACTTACCAAATAGAGATTTGACCAAAATACATGGATTAAAATTATCGATGTAGGAGGTGTGTAAGACAAGACCTTAAGTCATGACACAATGATCCTCCATGATTCTATCTTGTTCTTGCTATGTTTGAGAGAATTATACATATGAATTTTGTAAGCTCTAGATTAATAGCGAGAATCTATGAAAATCGTTTTTGGATTGAATTAACAATGTCAAACGTATTTCTCAACCATTTTCGAAAGATACTTTGAGAATTTTGAAAAGGAGAAGAGAGGGTTTTTCAAAAAGAGTTTGGAAGACTCAATGACTCAAAGTGGTACAAGAAGACACACAAAAAGAAAAGAAATTAAGGAAGATGTTCCATTAATCCTAGACCTAGACGCAAGTAATTAAAAGGTTCCCTCTTAAGTGGCTTAGTGAAGATGTCGGCTAAGTTGTCTTCGGAGGGTACCTTCTCAATAGAAATGTTCCCCTTTTGAAAATTATCCTTAAGGAAATGGTGTCGAATTTCTATGTGTTTGGTTCGCGAATGTTGCACGGGATTCTTGCTAAGGTCTATAGAGCCTTTATTATCGCACATGATGGGAACATCATCAAGAGAAATCACGTAATCAACAAGCGCTTGCTTCATCCATAGAGCTTGTTGGCATGCTTTTTTGGCACTCACATACTCGGCTTCCGTGGTGGATATTGCAAGAGCGGTTTGTTTCTTGGAGAACCAAGAAGTTAAACAACAACCCATGAAGGTACAAACTCCACTAGTGCTTTTCCGGTCCATATAGTCTCCCGCATGATCCGAGTCCGCGTAGACAATGGTTTCTACGCCGGTCCCTTTAGGATACCATAATCCTAAATGTATAGTGCCTTTAATGTATCGGAAGATACGCTTAACCGCTTCGAGGTGAGATGTTTTCGGAGCCTCTTGGAAGCGAGCACAAAGGCAAACACTAAACATGATATCCGGTCGACTTGCCGTTAGGTACAACAAACTACCAATCATACCTCTATATTTGGTGTTGTCTACCGACTCACAATCATCATCTACGGTGAGTTTAGTATCCGAGGCCATAGGGGTCTTCATTGGTCTAGATTCTTCTAATCCAAATTTATTTAGCATTTCTTTAGCGTACTTAGATTGACTAAATAAAATAACATCGTCCATTTGTTTAATTTGGAGTCCTAAAAAGAAGTTAAGTTCTCCCATCATACTCATTTCAAACTCATCATGCATGATTTTGGCAAAGTCATCACACAATTCTTGACAAGTTGAGCCAAATATAATGTCATCAACATATATTTGTACGATTATGAGGTGAGGACCTTTCTTCTTTGTAAAGAGTGTATTGTCTACCATTCCCATGGTATACTCATGTTTAACAAGAAACGCTTTAAGTCTATCATACCAAGCTTTGGGTGCTTGTTTGAGACCATAAAGTACCTTCTTAAGCTTGTAAACATGATCTGGTTTCTCAAAATCAATGAAGCCGGGAGGTTGAGCCACATATACCTCCTCATTGATCAAACCGTTAAGAAATGCACTCTTTACATCCATTTGTTGAAGCTTAAAATCTAAGGCACAAGCGTAGGCTAAAAGGATTCTAATGGATTCTAATCTAGCTACCGGTGCATAAGTCTCGTCATTATCAATCCCTTCTTGTTGATTATAGCCTTGTGCTACAAGTCTAGCTTTGTTACGAGACACAACACCATTCTCATCTAACTTATTCCTATATACCCATTTGGTTCCTACAATGGTAGAACTTCTAGGTGGAGGAACAAGTTCCCAAACATCATTGGCAACGAATTGATTCAATTCTTCTTGCATCGCAATGACCCAACTCACGTCCGACAAAGCTTCTTTAACATTCTTTGGTTCAATCAAGGAGACGAAACAAAAGAAGTTGCTTTGGTTTTGGACTTGAGATCTTAGGGTCCTTTGATTTAAGTCACCAATGACATTATTGAGAGTATGATCCCTAGACTCCTTAATGTTTAATTCCTTTTCAACACTAAGGTCTTCAACTCCTATTTTTCTAACCTCTTTGGCTTTTACTACTTCTAATTCATCCAAGTCATCATCAACCAATGGTGGTGTCTTGGGTGAAGGAGGGGTTTCATCAAAGGTTACGTTGAGTGATTCTTCAATAACCCCCGAGGTTCTATTTACAACAATGTAGGCTTTGCTAGTTTGGGAATAACCTAAAAGGATACCTTCGTAAGACTTTGGGTCAAACTTGGTAAGGTAGTCTTTGGTGTTGAGGATAAAGCACTTGCTTCCAAACACCCTAAAGTAATCCAATGAGGGTTTCTTACCTTTAAGAATCTCATAGGGGGTCTTTCCTAGGAAAGGTCGAATAAGAATTCGGTTGAGAATATAAGTCGATGTGTCCACGGCATTACACCAAAACTTTTGAGGCAAAGATTGCTCGTTTAGCATCGTCCTACTCATCTCTTGGAGAGTCCTATTCTTCCTTTCAACTACCCCATTTGATTGTAGAGTGCGAGGAGCCGAGAAGTTATGGGTAATACCATGAGCTTCACAAAAGGCACCAAATTGCACTTCATTATCAAATTCCCTACCATGATCCGTCCTAATAGAGACAATTGGACATCCTAGTTGATTTTGAATTCTCCGACTAAATATTTTTAAATGATCGAAAGCTTCATTCTTAGATGCCAAAAATCTAGTCCAAGTGAATCTAGAATAGTCATCAACTATAACTAGGGTATACAGGTTACCTCCATAACTCCGTATGGCGGAAGGTCCAAAAAGATCCATATGTAGGAGCTCTAAGCACCGAGAGGTCGAAACCAAATTCTTGGCTTTGTGACTTGAGTGAACTTGCTTTCCAACTTTGCAAGCATCACAAAAGTGACTATCAAACTTAATCTTGGGGAGGTGTCTTACCAACTCCTTAGAGACTAAAGATTGAATTAAACGCATATTAGTGTGACCTAATCTCCTATGCCAAAGAGTAGAACTATCATCTATAGTCGCAAGACATATGTTGTCTTTTGACTTCTTATTGACCTTCATAACATAAAGCCCATGCTTTCTAATACCTTTCCAATGACCTTTCCATCTTTTACGATTTCACTGTCATGTTCCAAAAAGATGACCTTACGCTTATTATCACAAATTTGACCTATACTTAAAAGGTTAAACCCTAAGTTATCTACGTGCTCAACATTTTCAATGGTCATAGAGTCAAGAGAGAGCGTACCTTTGCCAATGATATTACCACGTAGACTACATGCAAATGTGACGTTACCTCCATCATATGCTTTGTAATGCGAGAACAAACTTCGATTACCCGTCATGTGTTTAGAACATCCACTATCTTAATCCACTCATCGGGCTCCAAATCAATTCCCAAGCATATCTAGGTAACAACACACAAGATCAAACATTTAGTCCCCAATATCTCATGGGTCCAAAATTGTTAGTTCCAAACATCCCTTGCATTTGGTTGGGATGCATGAATAAAGGAGGGGTTCCCCATGGAGAACAAAATGGAGGAGGGTAGTAATTCATGTAACCATTTTGTTGTTCATTATTTCTCCTAGGTGTATTTGATCTAGGTTTAGAGTTATGATCATTTCTTCTAGGTGTTGGGGTTTTACTTCTAGATCGTGAATTGTTTTGATTATCTTTTCTAGGAGTTGTTATTCTACTTCTAGGCTTAGACTCATTCCGTATTCTAGGTGGAGTAGAGGATGGTCTAGATAAACTTCTATTTCCCATGAGAGGTTTACTTAATGGCTTGTAGAACTTATCAATAGCATTGTCGTCAAGTATGGGTAATTTTACCTTATTAACAATAAGATGCTTTGGTTTTTCATCTAACTTAGACTTTTCAAAAAGTTCAGGATATTCACCAAAATCATCTTATGGCCGCGGTACCTTATCTATGGCGGCGGTTCCATAGCGATAAGGAACCGCCCCATACAATCTGGGACCGCGTACAGTGGGTGATTTTTGTGAAAATCTGACTTGTTTAGGTTCACTAGTTGAGGCTTCATTTGAGTTAAAACCTAGACCAAGTCTTTGCTTGGAATGAACTTGTTTATTTAACATATCATCAAGAGCACTAGTACCTTTCATGAACTTTTCCAATTTAATGGAGGTGCTCTTGAGATCTTCATTTTCTAATCTAAGTTTCTCACAACTTAAGCAACCTAAATCAACTTCTTTATCTTTCTCAAGTTTTTCCAATTTCTCCCTAAGTTCATTGATCTCATTTTCAAGCTTAGTTTTGGTTGATTTTAAGGTTTATTCTTTTCTATGAATTTAAGACTAAGTTTGTGTAAACTATCATATTTGCCTTCAAAAATATCATCAAAAGTGGAGCTATCATTGCTATAATATTTGGTTTCGGAATGTACCTCTTTAGAAGTGTGAGCCATAAGACATTTCTCCTCTTTGGGGTTGTCATCGTCATCTTCACCGCTATCGCTCCAAGAGCCACTAACGAACGCCGTGTGATTCTTATCGCGAGCGGGCTTTGGACAATCACCAATGAAGTGATTTAGATCACCACATCTAAAGCAATTCCTATCACCTTTTTCGTTCTTAGCAAACCGATTCTTTGAGAATGGTTTCTTGTCATTGTTGGGTTGCCTAACGTGTTTACCTCGTCTCTTGAAGAACTTCTTGAAATCTCTCACCGCCAATGCATATTCCTCGTCATCGCTATCCGAGGAACTATCATGGTCACTTTATGCCTTCTTGGCTTTAAGTGCAAGAGATTTTCTTTCACTCTTGGTTTTCACTAACTCTGAGTCCTTCAAAATTATCATCTCATAAACCTTCAAGTTGCCTATGAGTTCATCGAGTGATAAAGTTGAGAGATCTTTCGACTCTTCAATCGCCGTGACTTTTGCTCTCCACTTTGGATTAAAGCCCTTAGAAACTTCCTAACATTGTTCTTGCTAGAAAAACCTTCATCAAGTCCTTTTAGACTAGTAATAATAGTGTTAAACCTAGAAAATGCACTATCAATAGTTTCATCTTCTAAGATGACAAATTGTTCATATTGTTGGACAAGAAGATCGATTTTGCTTTCTTTGACTTGGCTATTACCTTGGTGGGTTTCTAAAAGAGTGTTCCAAATATCTTTAGCGGTTTTACACATAAAAATCCTTTCATACTTTTTCTTAGGTAAAGCATTATAAATCACCATTTTAGCCTCATTATTTTTTGAAAGTTTCTTTTTAGTATCGTCATTAGCTTTGTCAAAAGTGACCAATTCTTTTGTTTTAGAAACTTCATTAAATTGATAAGGTAAAAAATCACCATTGGTAATAACATGCCAAAGATCTAAATCTTTTGATTTCACATAAGTTTCAAATCTATTTTTCCAATAAATAAACTATCGTTTTCAAAAAGTGGTGGTCTTTGCATAGATTTCCCTTTCTAGGTATTTGTTAGAATCCATAGATCGATTCATGTTTTAAAATACAATATACTTTAAAAATTCTTGAGCAACCCGCTCTGATACCAATTGTAGAAACTAGAAGGGGGGGGGGGGGGGGGGTTGAATAGTTTCTTGTATTTACTTGTTAAAATGTAGTTTTCAAAAAAATCCTTTTTCAAAAAAACTTAGGCTTGAGGAAATATGTGAAATCTTCTTATGCACAATATGAACAATGATAGTGTAACTAAGCTAATACTAACAAAAATATATGCACAAAGAATAAAGAATGTAAAGAGTTGAGGGTAAAGAAAGATCAAACCAAACACCAAGGATTTATAGTGGTTCGGCAACGAAGCTCACTCCTCCTTCCTACTCCACTCCTCGAGTACTCCTTACTCGAGAGTTCACTACACAACAAGCTCCTTATGGTGGAGAAAACCGTACACGTCGCTTAACCAATTTCCGACTCTAAGCTAAAAGTCGAGCCCTAATCGTAGCTAGGACCAATCTACACAACTATACTTAGTACATACACAACTTCCAAATTGACACAACTACTTGGATCTTCACAACTATGACACAACTACAAGTGTATAAAATTAGATTTTCAATGGATCTTTGGTGGTGGACTCAACACTTCACAAGGATAGTGTTCTTCTCTTTACACTTGGAGAGGAAGGGATGGAAGAACAAGATTCACTTCTTAAACAAGTAGTAATCAAACAAATGATCAAAGATTTGAGTGATTAAAGAAGAGTGTTTGAATCTGGAAATAAATGTGCAAAAGAGGTGAATTGAAAAGGTGAGAATGGTCCACTATTTATATGACAAAGGGCCAACGGCTATATCTGCCCGCGGTACCTTATCTTAGCCCGCGGTACCTTATCGATAAGGAACCGCCTAGGAGCTAAGGTACCGTTAGACTAGACTCCGCTCCCTTTTTGTCCTTTAGTGGTGGAGGTCATATCTGGTTTAAAAAATATCCTGATAGAATATTCCTAACCAAATAAGAATATGCCATTTTCAAATTTTCAAATAATTAATTTAATAAAACATTTTCTTAAAAAGAAAGTTTAATAAAAACTTGTCACACTTAATAAAAAGTGAGTTTTAAGAAAAGATTAAATCACTTGATCACTTGATTAAGGTTAGTACTTGTTTATCCATACCTTAAGTGAAAATGGGTAAAATGAAAAATACTTGAACTCAAGAATTCGTTTTTTGTTGTTTTCGTAAATGCTTGTTTTTACATATTGTCGTAATCAAAACTAAGCGAGACCCAAAAATGCAAGTAACGTTTTTAGGCATTATTGCATTAACAAACGACATTTTCATATTTACTATTAGTTTAAAATAGATAACCACCTCTCTTTATTTTTCCACCAAGAACGACTGAGTCGCACTAATAACTAGTAATCAATTCGAAAAGACTGGAATAACGAACTTTCATACGATGAAAACCTTGTATTAATACCATAATTGTAACACCCCGCTTGGATAAGTGGACCGTTACGTGCATTTATGGCGTGTCATCAAAGCATAAGGTATAAAACATTAATTGACCATAAAGGAAATACCGGAATCAAACATCGGTAATCCAAACATAAGCTCAAACATGAAAAGTAAATACTAAAGAAATGGACTAAACAATGTCCAAATAAGCAGAATAATGTAAGAAGTGCATAAAGTAAGAAGTCTGGATAGCTTCCATCCAAATGCACATGCTCTCAGAATCCTAAGAGCGTCCTAGTGTACCTGCCATTAGAACATGAAAGGAACTACGGCTGAGCATAACGCCCAGTGAACGAATATAAAGCATGACAAGGAATTACTTAAATGAGCATATGCTATAATACTAAAGCTGTAAGACTGATAAGTAAAGTTGCAGCGGAAATTTGTATATAATCTATAATATCTGATTTATAAATAATAAAGCTGAACTGTTATCTGTTAAATCTGAAAACATGTATTTACTGTATTTTAATTGCCAAGAGCTTATATAGGTCATGTGCTGTAACAACTGTTGCATGAATAACTAGAGGGGTGACCTCTAAATAATGTGTTGGGTGGAGGGATCAGCTCCAATGTGAAGGATGTACATCACACACCACATTCACCTGATAACTGTAAACTGATAAGCCTAGGATGCATCCATACGCCCCACTAATAATACTGATAAAATGGCCAAGCTGAGCTGAATGGGACGCTGCAGGATATCACTCTCCTGCAAGTGAGTCATGACACCGGTCCCTTAAGTATCATGGTTACGGTACCTCCGTAACTAGTACAACTAACTGGTCATGCTTGTATATAAGGCTCAGGCAATATCTTAGTTATTAAAATAATTTCTGATAATTTATAACATATACCGGGGAAAACATTTGGCTGCAGATGGGGAATCCTAATCATGCATAGAAAGGAAGTCCTTACTTAAAGGATGGAAAATCCGTACCTCGTGTCCAGTAATAAAATAAGAATGAAAGCTGAAGGATCTACTCCGACTTCATGGGTACTACATACATAGGGGACGTGAATGAGTCGTCAGATTACTGTTTATTGTTAATGTTTCTTATCTGTTCTTAGTTTAATTTATTTTATACGTGTATTACTGTTGGTATATAATCTGATAGTTCTAACTGTTCGTTAATATTACTGATTAGTGAAATATCCTGTACACTGATTAGTATATTTTCCTGTATTCTGATTAATGTATAACTTGTACTCTTATAATCGTACTGTTATAAATAACCTACTACAAATAGAAAGTTTCCTGAAATAGAATGTTTCCTAAAATAAACGTTTCAAGAAATGGTTTCATAAATAAATAAATCATTTAATTGAAATCAAGTATTTAAATAATAACAAATATATCATGATTAATTTAATTAAAGTTTAATTATATTAAAAATAAATGCTTTATACTTGATTATTTATTGAAACAATTTAATTAAAACATACTTTTATAATCGATTAAAACGTCCGCGTCTTGTTAATTTTTCGTGACACCCAGACCCAAGTCAAAACCAAACCCCGAGACGCCCATGTCTCAGGTTAGCCCAAAACCGAACCTACCACAACCCATGGCTGTGGCCCTTGCTGTCGTTCCCACTGTATATGCAGTGGTTCCCACTGCTAATGCAGTGGTACCCACTACTCCCCTTTGTTTCCCCCCTGCTTTGGTTGTTATACCCACTGTTAGTGGGTTCGTTTCCCCTGTTTGTTAACTAAGACCCAACGAGAGTTGGACTCTCGGTTGCCACTACCACAACAAACTTACCCCCCAATAGGCTAATTGTTCCCACTGTTTTTGTTAAACCAAACACTCCCTTAATACACGATACCCCCTATTTGGTGTTTGTTCATGGCTGGGCAAACAGAAACACCACCGAGACATGGTGGTCTCAGTTTTTCCTCACCATAAACCCATCGAGAGCTTTATGCTCTCGGTTTTCGTGATCAAACCAAAACCCAACTGATTTTAATGTTTAATACATGTTTATGATTTAATCCCATCTTCAAGAATTAAAAAGGAGGACTCGAAATGATGAGAATGATAAGTAGTGCTTACCTTATTCGATGTTAGAATGAATGAATGGATGAACCACAGTAATCAATTGTTAAGAAAATATTAAAACCCCCTTTTGTTTCTTCTATAGCCGGCGGCCATCAAACACCACCACCAAACCCTAATTATTTTGTGATGAGTTAAAATGAAATGATAGTTACATCTTTTGTTTCGTGTGTTTTGTTTTCAAAACGGGTTGGGCCCTAAAGCCCATTATTCTTTCTTGTTTTCTATTAAATCACCGGCCCCTTTATACAATGTGGTTTCCATTTTAGTTCTCGACTTAAAATTCCCGTGACATAATTTTAGTTCGTGCTCGTGTTCTAATTTTTCTAAAACATAATATTTATTTTCTGAATAAAATACTTACGTAATATTGAATAACTATTACTAATTATTAACAAGTATTAATTATTTTCTGAATAATTAACTTACTTCACGATATTAAATAAAACTGAGATGATGTGTATTTAAAGTTCTTGTATTTTAAATACGGGTTTTACGATTTGTCTTGTTTGTGTGTGTGTGGTGACGTGAGAAGCCAAAGGATGAGGAAGAAAAAGAAGTTTTGAAAATCATTTGATAGTTTTTAAGGGTTCCAATTCATGAATTGATTTCCTAACTATGTTTATATCAAGTAAGTAATATCATATCATAATTTTATTAGTGATTTACAAGTTAAGGTTCTTGAGTAATTGGGGGTTTTGGGTAAATGTTTCTAAAGCAAAAATTAAGATATTATTAATACTAGGGATTAGTTTATTTAATGATTCAAGAGGAATTGATAATTGAAGGTATCATCATATGATCAAAGTATGATCATATGATGTTAAGTAATGATTAAAAATGGGTATATTAATGGGTTTTATAAATCCTTGTTAATTAAATTATTTTGTGTGTAAATATGTCTTGATAATGATTTGGTTAGGACTCAAGTGGTGGTGATGATGATGTTGATTCTCATGGTAAAAATAGCTTGAAAATGAGGTAAGTAAAATGACATTAACATGTGTTATATTGACTTTAACATGTATATGTTGTGTGAAAGTTTATTGTGGTAATAGCAATGTTGTTTAAAATAAAGTGGAATGATTAGCTAGTGATGTTATGTGCTTAAGGGGCGTATGTGCCTAAGGTGATGTTATATTGTGATCTAGTTGATGTTATATGCTTAATCAATGCTTGTATGATGTGTTGTGGTTATAGTGATGATTGAAGATTATATGTCTTTGACATGTTGTATGATATATAACTATATGTTATGTTCATTTTACTTACTAAACGTGTAACGCTTACATGTTATAGATGCTAACATGTGTAGGTACATTGTGGTGATGGCGATGCTTGGAATATGTTATAAATGATGTATATGCTAGATGGAAACTTCCATAAGAGCTTAGTACTAGATACCGAGCTCGAATCAAGGTTGAACCCCAAATGTTGTAATTAGTGTTTTGGTAATGCTGTTATGTGTCTAAGTCCAGGTCTTTGTTATAGAATGGTGGTCATGTATGTCATTAAGGTGTCTTATGTGAAACGGGTAAAATGGGTGTTTGGTAAATACGGTAAGGTATGTATTCATGGGTCGCTTAGACCCCCGATGTTTATTAAACGATCTATTATGATATATGAATGAATTATGTTTGTTTTGATTTCATGTTTTATTATAGAAGTTATTTTTTGGAAAATGGGTCTATAATGCACTAAAGGGGTATGCAGGAAAATTGTGCATTCAAGGGCTGTTTTTGTGCACTAAAATGATTTTTATGAAAATAGTGTACAAGAGGGGTACTTTAGTGTACTAGAAGAGTTTTTGGATAAAATAGTGCACAAAATTTAGTGCACTAGAAGGGTTTTGCAAAAAAAAATAATGCACTTGAGGGGTCATTAGTGCACAAATGAGTTTGCCTGATTTTAGTCTTTTTGTTTATTTTATATACAAAAACCGTAAGGAGGTAGAAGTTGTGTCATATATCATTAGAAAGTTATTCGAGTCTTGTTTTATCTAAAAATATCTTCAAGGTCAAAATGTTTATTGATTTTGTTCAGTTTATGAAAGACGAAGGTCAATACCAATCATGGTTTTGTTAAATATTTTTATTTTGGTCAAATTTTATAGTCGGGAAAGGGGCGTTTCACAAAGTGACTTTTCTTATGGCAATTGTAACATTCCACCTTTGACTTGTCAAATCCTACCTTGTCACCAACATTAAAAGTTATCTATTTTCATGTTCTTTTAAGAAACCTTATTGCTTTTTTGCTGAGAAAAGCAAGCTGGTTCTTTATCTCAAGTTCTTCTAAATCATTATCACTGAGCTGCTGAAGATCATCAACAACAATCTTTGCTACATTCTCATAGTTACATAATAATGCATAGATTGTGCCATCACTTAGGCAATCACTACTAGTAACAGCATTACCAAAACTAGAGGATGTGCTACCAGAATTAAAGAATGTATTGGCAGTATTAAGAATGTTACCAATAGATATCTCATCATCATGACTTAGGTTTGAAACAAACACTAAGTTAGTAGCATTGGAGGTTGTCATATCGTTCTTCTTAAGTTTATGTTCAACCATCTTGAACTGATTGTACATATCATCAATATTGACTTTGTCAATATCATCCTTGTGTTTCCCAGATGGATAACTCTTTAACCATCTCTACAAGCATACTTCTAAGAAATTTTGCATTAATGTCCTCCTGCTCAGCCTTTCCTCCCAAGGTAATAAGTTGGCTCACGGCCCCTTGAAGTTTATTTTTAATTAGAATCAATAGATTCTAAACCAACAACATTGAAGTTCTCAAACATTTATTTTAACAATGCCTTCTTAGCCTTCTTAGTGGAGTCATTACCACTGTTGATGCAATAGTTGGGGTAGACTGAGCTTAACCCAAATTAGGCTTAATTTGGGGTCTTGTGGACTCCGGCTCTCGCACCAAGTGAAACTTGCTTTAGGACCCTGCGCACTAAACAGACACCGTTAGGCTTATCGTGGGTTTGTTACCCACGATTAGACTCCAGCGTGAGAGTAAGTAATCAGTTTGAGTATATTAGTGTTTAGGGTATTGTGTATATCATACCTTTGTGGAACCGGAGGGGTTTCTTTTATACTCGAGAGAGTCCAGGCTGGGCTCCCTGTTGGATAATGAAGATCAAGCTATTTTTGTGGAACCGGAGGGGTTTCTTTTATACTCGAGAGAGTCCAGGCCTAAGGAAGAGATAATGACTCAAAAATAGCTTGATCTTCATTATCCAACTAAGGCAAGTGTATATCCCTTTTCCTTAGGCAAATATAACTATAATATAAGTTATATTCGGTCTGATCCTGTCGCACTGCGACGAGGACTTGGCTAAGTAATCAACCTCTTGTGCGACAGCGGCTTACCGGGCTTTATGGGCTATGTGCGCACATCGCACAAGTATTCAAACCATCACTGATGAATGCGAGTAGTACCCGTGAGTCAGACTATCCAGCCCGACTAGGGACTATACGTCATCATGTCCCCCAAGTCTAGTGGTCGCAGGTCCAATCCGCGGCTACTAGACTATAATAATATCGAAACAGTCGCATAGTCCAAGCATAAACTCATATTTTAAACATTCCCACCAAGAAGACAAACATCCCCCCTTTCACCTGCCTCCTTGGTACTCAGAAAAAGTGCTTGCCACGTCATAGTTACCCTTTCACATTCTACCGTTAGTCTAGCAAGTGGGGGACACGTGGCACACATCTGACTATGAACAATAAAACTCAGGAAGCCTATATAAACCCATCACGCCTCCTTTTGACTGTTTACCATTTACAAACCTTCAAACCACCATTAACGCCTCTATTATTCACAATCATCACCAGATCTCTTATTAAGGTAATCCGCGCGACCACTATTTTATACACACAGCACCATGGTGAAACAGCTAACTGACACCACGTCTATCTTGACCATTGAGCAGCTAGATGAATTCACCTCTGAATTCTACATACCCGATTATCTGCACCCAGAAATTCCTAACCCACAACATAATATAAGTCAGTTCCCTGCATGGAAGATAGGGTTGTACACCCGTTACTTTGATTACGCAAACCAGCGTATACCTATGTCGTGCTTTCTTCTGAGCATATTAATACACTACGAGACCCACGTCTCCCAACTACACTCCATAGAAGCAGCGAAAATTTCGAATTTCGAAATAAACTGCCGCACCCTAGACATAGAACCCAGTAGATCTCTTTCGCGTATTCTACCAACGTAATTTAGCCAATGGTTGGGTGTCTTTTGCTAAGAGAAAGGGTGGTATGCAATGCTTTGTTGGAAAGATAGATTCCTTAAGGAATTAGACCGACAGGTTCTTCTGGGTCGATGATGCTGCCTTTCCCTTCCACTTTCCATTCTTGACCCCTGTCACCGTGAGGAAGGACCCCCTACCTGGCCTCGAATCCTACAACACTGCAGATGCGGAGACTCTGAACAACAACCGCATTCCCATGCAACCCTACCTGGAGAGTGTGTTAGTCACTCTTGGCCTAAGCCGCGCAGTCGTATGTAGCAAGCACATGGTAATAGCGTTCTGGAGAGAGAGTGGCCAGGGTTAGTGGTCATTCCTGCCTTCATCATAACCTTCTGTAAGTACCATCGCATATTAAGATACTAAAATATGTTTCCCTGTTTTCTGTTTGCTTCCTTTCGCAGTTATGGATGTTCTTAACCTTATCCGTGGTGCGTTTCCTGAAAATTTGCTGGTGTACTCTCGCCCTCAACAGGAAAATGAAGAATCGCTCTATGATCGTACGTAGAAGAATACCATAGGCTTAGAGATTGAGGAGCCATCTATCGCCCAAGGGAGCGAAGGCACTGGCGCTGACCAACCACTATCATCTCCACTAGGTCAACAATTGGAACAACAGCCGCCCGTACAACAACCACTACCCTTTCTCAGTTCCTCACTGTCTTTAGATGAGTATACCAGGGATGCTGAAAAAACCACGGCTGAGCTTGAGGAAGATAACATTATCTCTCTAGGAAAAAGACGCATAAGCCCCCCATTATCGCCACACAAAGTCGCACGCACCGGGGCTGGTCCCTCCTGGACAGGGGTGCGCACTACAGAGAAAGAGTTTGAAGAGAACCTTACAAAGACCCCTCCACACACTCCCCCCGCAACCATCAATCTGAGATAACCATTTTCTTCTATATGGTAGCGTAAACTATGCATTCTTTGCTGCATTTCTACGTGATTATACTTTAAACGTCCGTCTAACTATTACGTTTATACAGCAGCGAGGAACATGAAAGATCTTTTGCAAAGGTAAAGACAACACCCTCCCCCCACAAAGAGGCTTCATCAACGGGAGGGGATACGTTCGCCCAGGATCCTACCTTCGCCCCTGACTGGGAGCTCCCTGCATCATCCGATCTCACAAGTGCATTTGACTGCGCAAGCTTTCTAGACAACATCGTGCCCCCTTGCTGAAAGGTAGTTCTTGAAGGGATGAGTGACTCTGTCCTGGCCGATGAGACAAGTTATCTAGCAGCGCAGCAGGTGACGCTGACATCGCACCTCAAGAAGAGATTCCTGGAATTGTCTACCAAACTCCATACGACAGAGGAAAAGTTGAGGTAGGTTACTGAAGAAAAATCCTCCACTCTCGGCGACATGCAAGAAAAGATAGACCAAGAAGCCGAGAGAGGAAGAAAAGATGCCGCCCTCCTACATTCCTTAACTCACAAAAGGAACACGTTATCTGATGCCCTGGATGAAGAGCGCGCCCAGCTCCGCCAGATAAAGGCCTCCAACGTTTCTGCTATGGGGGCCTTTGAGGGGGGGAAGGACAGGTTTGTTGCTGATGTGGATGCTCTGGGTGTGAGGGTAAAGGAGGATGTAAACGATCTCAACTTCCAATTGAAGAGATTGAGTATCGAACTGGATGAGGAGTTGTACCCTTGCTTAATGAAGGAGATAGCCGAGAAGCGGTGGTTAGTGTGCCATGGTCTACGCCTAGCCGCAATGGTTGCATTGGAAGACCCCACCTTGCGAGCCTCATTCTCCAAGTCTGTCATAGCTGCCATCAATGAGGGTACTTCAAGAGGTATGGCGACTGCACACAAGGAGAAGCTATTGAAGCGAGAACTATCAGAAGTGCCCTAAGCTCACCGTAGCCATGAAAGAAATGAGTGTATATCCGCTGCCTTCTTTTGGTTTGGAGGATAAGGATCATGAAGTGCCTATTGAAGTGGTAATGGAGGGCCTCACCTTGGCGCGCCATAAGGCAGAGGGTGCAGAATCATTGGCAGACTTTCACCTAAAACCATCTATGGAGCAATTGACCGTGCCAGTATTCACGCATCCCAAGGATATCCTTGATCCCTTCAAGATTGAGAAGGAAGTGACACTATCTGAGGTCCTTGCGGCGTACGAGAGCCGCGTTGCTGCCAAGAAAGCCCTGTTGAACATAGATGCAGCGCCTTCCGCTGGTGCGGCCCACCTTGCTCCTACCATCCCTTTGTTGCCATTTCCATTGATGGAGAGGGATTCGCGCCTGTTGGATCGGATGGAAAAAATCCTAAAGGATCACCGCACCACTGCTTACTGTCCTCCTTTGCTAAAACTAAATAGATCCTCCTCTGAGACCCATCTGCTTTCCAATCACCTTAAAGACTTGTAGACATATGTTCATGTTTTGTATCTTCAAATGTTTGCTTTGTAATAAACACTATCCTTCTTTTGTTATAGAAAGTCTATTTTAATGTTTATAGCGCAATTTCGCATAATAAGCTAATGTAAACTTATAAATGGTCCATATGGGTTTGAGAAGATCATTACGTGCGGTATACCGCTACTACCATAAGGACGTTCAGGTGAGGCTGACCCATTGTTAGGTGTGCACAAGTGTGTCTTAACAGTCTTAGATTTTACTGGCTGCATAACTTGCTACGACGTCATTAATATCAAGGGGGCTAACAAGGATACACGATCCATGGTCGAAGGGGGTGCATCCCACTTACTCGACGAGTCTAATTAGTAGGGTAGGCTCATTCCTCTTATTTCTCCTAGAAACGTTGTACACGCGTGCGCCAATAGGCAATATATAATAAGAAAAAAGTATGTATAACATAAAGAAAGAGTTTTGAGAATGCGTCGTGGAACTAGCTAGGGAACACGACTGTTTTATTAATACTTGCAAGATTTTTGAACATAAGTAATAAAAAGAAAAAACAATACATTCACTTGGGAAGTTTCGCCCTTAAAGGTAGCACTTCTTTAGATGGCATATGTTCCAAGGTCTTTGTAGGTCATGACCATCCATGTTGCGCAGCCGGTACGCACCATTTCCAAGTGCGTCTGTCACTATGTAGGGCCCTTCCCATTTTGGTCCAAAATCACCTGGTCTGAAAGAGGTCTTGCGTACCCTAGAATTATAGTAACCTTTCCTCTTTGCTTTTGACTTAGCTTCACGGATTGCTGCTAACTCTCGTCGTTCCTTGATTATGTCTAGGTTTAATCGCATCTCATCATCGTTAGTAACCATGTCTACCTCTGCTGTGCGAAGTGTTTGCAGTCCTATCTCATATGGAATGACTGCTTCTGTCCCATATGTAAGGGCGAAGGAGGTATCACCTGTGGCTGTCTTGATCATCGTGCGAGGTGCCCACAAAACATGCGACAACTCATCGACCCACTTCTTATTATGTTCCCCCAACCGTGCTTTTATACCATCCCCCAAACTCCTGTTTGCTCTCTCCACAAGTCCATTCGTTTGTGGGTGGGCAACCGGTGCGAAACATTGATGTATCCCATTCTTCGCGCACCAATCCTTGAATGGGTTCTCTGTGAACTACTTTCCATTATCCTAGATTATTTCACCGGGTAGTCCGAAATGGCATACTATGTTGTCCTATACGAACCTTTTCACATGATTCCCAATTATCGTTGCGACTGCTTTTGCCTCAATCCACCTTGTGAAGTAATCCATCGCGACTATGAGGAACTTAACTCCTCCGGCAGCTACAAGGAATGGCCCCGCTATATCGATTCCCCATTTGAAGAATGGCCAAGGGGAGGTAATTGGCGTGAGCTCCTCCTGAGGCTGCCTCGGTACTGGCCTGTGCACCTGGCAATCATTGCATTTGTTAATGAGTGTGCGCGCGTCTGTATGCATAGTTGGCCAGTATTACCCGCTGCGCAATGCTGTCGCCACCACGGACCTTGGTCTTGCGTGCATTCCGCATGATCCCTCATGGATTTCGCTAATGATATACTGCGCATGTCGTGGTCCTACACATCTTAACCATGGTTGGAGAAATGACCGCTTGTAAAGGATCCCATCTCTGACTTCAAATTGCCTCGAACGTCTTCGCACTCGCCGTGACTCATTTTCATCATGCGGGAGTGAGTCATTCGTTAAATAATCTTTAATCGGTGTCATCCATGTAGGGCCTTCTTCCTCTACGACAGACGCGACCTCTTGCTCTTTGATTTACTTCTCCTTCAGGATTTCCAGTAAGACTTGTTTTGATAGGTGCGTAAAACTGGTGGAAGCTATTTTGCTAAGTGCGTCTGCTTTCTTGTTCTCCCCCTGGGTACTTGGCGTATCTGGAACCTATGGAACCCCTCAATCAATGTTTTAGATTTTTGTAAGTATTGCACCATATTGTCCTCTTTTGCTTCATAATCACCAAGTATATGGTTTGCTACCAGCCGAGAATCTACATTGCTTCGAGATTGTGCACGCCCATTTTCGCTGCGATTCTTAGCCCTGCTATCAGTGCTTCATACTCTGCCTCATTATTTGTGGCTGTGAATTCAAAACGTAATGCATATGTGAACTCCATTCCTTCTAGATTGGTGAGTATGAGTCCCGCGCCTGATCCATCTATGTAGGATGACCCATCTGTGAACAAGATCCACGGGGCTTAGTCTTCTTCCTTTTGATCTAGCCCCTGAGCGCCCTCCTCTGGCTTTTCAATGATAAAGTCCGCCATGATTTGCCTTTCACGGAATTGCGAGGTCTGCAGGTAATATTGTGTTCCCCCAGTAGAACACTCCATTTTTGGAACCTGCCTGCGACATCTGGTTTTGAGATCACCTGCTTTATGGGTTGATCCGTTATCACGACTATCGGGTGCGCTTGTAAATATATGCGCAACCTTTTTGCTGCGAACACTAGCGCGAGCACTAATTTCTCCATCGGTGTGTAATTTAGCTTCGAGCTGTGTAACGCGCTACTTATAAAGTACACTGGTGTTTGCACATTGTCCCTGTCCGTCATTAGCACCGCGCTGATCGCTCCCTGCGTTGCGGATAAATATATTATCAGCTCTTCCTTAGGTCGTGGCACGACTAACATGGGGAGCGAAGCTAAATGCGCCTTTAATTCCTCGAAACCCTTTTCTGCTTCCTTCGTCCAATTGAAGTCTCCTTTCTTAATGCACTTTTTAAGTGTTTTAAATAAGGGGATCGACTTCTCTGCTGACTTGGACAGGAACCTGTTCAATCCTGCAAGCTTCCCATTTAGCGACTACACTTCCTTTTTCGTCTTTGGGCTCTGGAGTTGAATAACTGCGTCTGTTTTCTCCGGACAGGGTTTAATTCCATTGGGGTCAATCATGTATCCTAGGAACATGCCTTCTGTCGTCCCAAAAGTGCACTTCTTTGGATTTAACTTCATGTTTATCCTTCTGAGGGTAGAGAACGTCTCTTCTATGTCCCGAATAAGCTCGCTCTCCGCATGACTCTTTATTACCAAGTCATCGACATACACCTCCAATTTTCGCCCTATTTGGCTTTTAAATGCCCTATCAACCAGTCGTTGGTACGTGGCCCCTGCGTTCTTTAGTCCAAACGACATTTTTGTGTAACAATACACACCCTGGCTGGTATGGAATGCTGTCTTTTCCTCATCTTCTTCTGCCATTTGTATCTGATGGTATCCCTTGTACGCGTCCCGGAAGCATTTGAAGGGGTATCCGCACAATGATTCCACCTTCCAATCTATTTCCGGGAGTGGGGTAGAAATCTTGGGGACAAGCTTTATTGAGGTATGTGAAATCAACGCACATGCGCCAGCTGCCATCATGTTTCTTTACCATTACCGGGTTAGCGAGCCAGTCATGATAGTAAACTTCCTTCATGATTCCTGCGTCCACCAGCTTTTTTACCTCGTCCAGTATTACTTTGTTGCACTCTGGAGCCTGTCCTCTTTTCTTTTGCCTAACTGGAGGGTATCCTTCGCGGATCTGAAGCTTGCGTTCAGCTATCGACCTTGGCACCCCCGTCATATCTTTGGGTTCCCATGCGAAGACGTCCAGGTTATCCTTCAAAAAGCGACACATGTCTGTCTTTCCTTTGTCAAATAATGTCCCTCTGATTGTTATCTCCTGATCCGGGTACTGCGGATGTATTGCTACCTTCAAGTTTGGTGGTGAGTCCACCTTTGGTTCCATCGTGACCCTAGGCGGTTCTGTGATCGTATTGCATTCTGGGGGTGTAACTGCCGTGTTGAATATCGTTACGACCCCTCCATCGACTGGGAATTTCAACATACCATGAGCCGTAGAAGGTACCGCTCGCATTGCTAGTATAGCTGGTCACCCTATGATCCTGTTATACTGTGATGGCGACCGTACGATTAAAAAATTCATTGGAACTTCCGTCGAGTGCTCATCATATCCCACTCTTACTGCTAACTCTAGTTGGCCCAAGGGCCATACCGCTTCTCCGCTGAATCCGATGAGCGGGGAAGTCGCAGGCATCATTTGGCTCTTTATTTCTGTGCTAAGCTTTAGAAAGCAGTGTTCGTACATATTTCTGCCGATGAACCTCCATCCACATACATACGATGTATGTTGTGCTGACCAATGCTTATTTCTATAACTAGAGGGCCGTCTGCGATGTTCCTTGCATTGAGTGGGGGAAAAGAAATGTCTTTCCCCTTCGAGAATTTTTGGCTCACCCTCTGCCTTGTCCTTCGTTGCCACGATTCCACCATGTAAATGTTCGCTCTGGCGACTTTTTGTCTATCATCCTTCATGTTTTCCTTGACAAGGTATTTTAGCTCTCCTTTCTTTACTCTATTCTCGATATATTTTTGCAGCTGAATACATTCATTCGTAGCGTGCCCTCTCTCATTGTGGTATTCACAGTATCTATTACTGGCGCGTTTTTCGACCGGGGTGGTCATTGGCGTTGGCCTTGTGAAACTCACAGCTTCCGACACTAGGATTTCTCTTGGGGTTAACTTAAGGGGGTAAACCTTGAGTTATAAGCTCGCCCCTGCCTTCTCCTTCCTACGTAATCAAGGCTTGGAGATTTTCCTTGATTGTTGGGTCCTTCATTGGGCATGCGAATAGATTTGTCATCATAAGCGCTTCGTGTTACTTCTGAAGCAGCCGATTCTCCTTGTATGAAAGACCTTACCCGCCTTAGCACTCCATCGAAGGTTTCGTGCGTTCTTTCATTAAGCTTCTTTATTAAGTCATTGTCCCGTATCCCCGCCATGAAGCAGGATACTTTTAAATTTCTGGGCAGTCCTTTATTTGAAAACACTCGCTTTTGAAACGTTCCAGAAAGTCTTCCAAGTATTCGCCTTGGCGTTGCTTGGCGAGCGATACAGCACTCCTATCATGCCTTTTTTGTTGCACATAATTTCTTTTGAACGCTTTTCACAGCACTTCGTACCCGTTGACTGTCCGCGGCGGAAGCCTATCAAACCACGTCTGCGCGTTCCCTATAAGTGTGGAGTTAAACATATTACACCATACGGGTCTGGCCATTGTTCGATGCCTACCTGGGATTCAAAGACTTTCAAGTGGTCTTCTGGATCCGTCGTGCCATCATAAGTTTTCACGTTCGATGGCATGCGGCGCTTTCCGGTGTCTCCATAATGCTGTATGCGCCTCGTAAAGGCGTTTCTCATGGCTCTCCTCCAAGGTTGTGAGAAGATTTGGTCATCCGAGGGATAACTTGCGCGCATACATTATCCGGACGGACTATCACTTGGTCCTAACATATTGCCTTCTGAGGATGAGGCATGCTTAGCGCGCTTTGATTCCTCTACCATCTTTTCGTGTTTTGCTACCAAAGGGATGAGCGCTTGTAAGTTATGACCTACATACTCTTCCATCATGCGTACCTTTGTAGCGATGACTTCCCCTCTCTCCTCTTGGGGCGTCTTTCTTTATTGTTTATTGGGAGGAGGCTGAGTTGATTCCTATTCGATGTCTTTTTCCCCGACGACGAGTAGGGGAGTTGAGAACAGTCCTCCCGTTCTTATAACTGGGTGATTGTTCACGTCCCGAGTGTTTGCCTCGCTGGCAGATCCAGGGGTAACATTTACTGATGTGATACGGCCATCTACCGTCGAGGATCCTTGACGGCCTTCATTCTTACCGCTTTTCTTCATTTGTTAGAGCTTAGTAAGGGTCCCACGGATGGCGCCAACTTGTTGATGCAAAAGTTGGGGTAGCCCGAGCTTAACCCAAATTAGGCTTAATTTGGGGTCTTGTGGACTCCGGCTCTCGCACCAAGTGAAACTTGCTTTAGGGCCCTGCGCACTAAACAAACACCATTAGGCTTATCATGGGTTTGTTACCCACGATTAGACTCCAGCATGAGAGTAAGTAATCGGTTTGAGTATATTAGTGTTTAGGGTATTGTGTATATCGTACCTTTGTGGAACCGGAGGGGTTCCTTTTATAATCGAGAGAGTCCAGGCTGGGCTCCCTGTTCTTGCGGCCTAAGGAAGAGATAATGACTCAAAAATAACTTGATCTTCATTATCCAACTAAGGCATGTGGAAACCTTGGTTTCCTCGAATCTTTTAGCTGCTAGGCATAACCATTGTTCATGTGATCATACAATCACATCGGAATAGAACAACAATTAGGAAACAAGGTGTTTGGGCACAATAACACATGAATTAATCAAAGGGTTGCTAATTATATAAATAATCAACAACCACTAGACGTGTATACATTAATCCCACGTCGAGTGCAACACACGCTTTAGGTTTACATTGTGAATGAAAGATATGATTAAAACCTAAGACCTGATGTGTCGTGATTAATACATACGTTATAGGGTAAGTTAGAAAAATTACCTTTAGGAAAAAGTAATAGACTAATAATACCAATGACGAATTCAATTAAACACGTTGGTGACTCGAGTTCGTTGTACACGAAGATCTTATGAATTTGAGACGTTTTGCTTTGATTTGGACAATCGATTTGAATTGGTTTTTGGTTTTTAAACTACAAATTAAATCTACCAATTGTAAACTAATTAGTTTTAACCTAAAGTGCATGAATCGTTAAACCTCGCTATTTTAAATCTAAAAAAAATAATTAATTATTTAAAAATGAAACTAATTAAAAATTAAACTATTTAATAATCTATTAAAATAAATTTACTTAATAACTTTAAAACTATTTAAAAATCTAATTAAACTTTTTAAACTAATTTACTTTATTTAAAAATACTTTAAACAAATATATTAAAAAAATTATATTTATTTAAATCTAAAGTTATAAAAATCTAATTAATTAAAATTTAAACTAATTAAACTTTTTAAATAAAAACTTTTTTTATTTATTTATTTTATATATTTATATTTTTACACTATTAATAAAATTTGAAAACAAAATAAACTTCCTTTATAAAATCACTATTTAACTTTATATATAAACGAAAATCAAATAAAAATATGTTACTAAATAAAATCAGTCAAACCGAGTGTTACTATATTAATCAAATTACAAGAAGTAAACTCAAAAAGGCATTGAGCCCAGATGGTAACCACGCTGGTCTGTTAACCAGCAGGTCTCGAGGTCGAAACCTGTGAACTGCATATTTTTTTGGATTTAATTCTTTTTGGCAGATCAATACAAGGAGTCTTAGGGGAGACTTTTTGAAGCTGGACACAAATCTTTTATATTACACTGATAAGGATATCAGTTTTTGAGTGAGTCAGATCAGTAGAATCTGATCACTGGAATACTACAAATGCAATAAGCAGTACACAAAAAATTCGAAAATCAGTTAACTCTAACCAAAAATGAAAAGCACCTTATATTACCTCAAACTCTAATCTTATTAATCAGTAAAAATAAACTAATATTAACAGTTCTAGAATTCATTTAACAGCTGATTTAAAACGAGTAAATGAGCAACCAACAATATCAATTAAAATCAGCTTAAACAATACCAATTTAAACCAACAAGTGTTTAACGTCTGCAGATCCTAAAACTAAGAAGCTAAAACAAGCAGCTGATCCTAAATAATCAATACCGACTTAGGCTTATTCAACATTACTGATTAGCAGATAAGATATAAATCAGATCCCATTCAAACAGCTTAATTTATAAGCACTTTTAGCAAACCAAAATCTCATCAGCATATACGATTCACTCAAACAAATCTGAACAATCTAACAGATTCAAAGTATCCTCAACAGATTTAACTTAAACTTTATATCTAAAACTCATTGTTTATCAAATTAAATATACAGGTAAGAGGAAACAATATTTAAAAATCGAATACTAATCACTTATACTAATCAACTCTGAATCAAGTTAAACATAAACATTTAAAGCTAGCATATTCATAACAAATTGAATTCCTAAACATTTAACCATTAAAACATCTAATTTTGATAAACTAAAAATATAAAATCAGTACTCACCTTTTGTCGATAGCCTTTGAGAAGAAAGCAAGCGCTGAGCTGCCTTAGAACTTAAACGACTCCACCAATCTCCATTTAAACACCACCAAATTTCATATCTCGAACCAAAATACCACAATCGAGCCAAGCAGTTTCATATATTTAAATTATCCAGTAGGGATAATTTAGTCCAATACTTTACTTTCAACATTAAAAATTAAGCTATTAATTAGCTTACTCTTAACATCACATATATTATCCTTGTGAAACAGTAAATTGGTTTAATTCATTAATCAAATCTAAGCAGTAAAAGAGAGTAAAATAAGAAACGAATAAGATTTAAAATGATTAACTTTCATTAATATGCAGAAATATTACAAAACTTTTAAAAGAAATACAAGAATAAATCCTATAACTATTTCTACAGCATAATATTAAAGTAAAGAAAGGATGATTTACAAGTAGAAAATGGGGGTTTTTATAGCCTTCCCAGGGCTTTGTTGAGGAGGATATTCGAATTTTGTTGAGAATATTCTTCTCTATTCTTGGACATTGATCTTCAATCTTCTCTCTCTTTGTTAAATCGGATGGTTGAGATGACTCTTATTCACGCGGATTGCCAAAGTGGCACTGGTTTGTGCTACTTGTGCTTCTTTTGGGGCTTCTGATTGGTGGGAATGGAATGATGATGTGTTGAAACCAATGAGGATCAGCCACGTATCTCTTCAATCCGCATACTCTCTTCCTATAACAATGGGGGTTTTATTTCTTTTGGAGTGAATTAACCAAAATAATAAAAAGCCCCATGTTATTTTGACTTTTTACCCATCTAGGGTTTTTTGCACAGTAGCTTATTTACTGGTTTTAGGGTGAAAATGGGATGGGGAAGAAAACGCATAGGTATTAACGTTGGATGAGAGAAAGTGGGTGAAAAGAGAAGGTACGGTTATAATTTATTTAATGGATGGTAGTGAGTGGGTATAATAAACGTTGATGGTATTTGTTTATGTAAATGTGAGTGTAACGTATGAATGAATTTATGAAAAGTTGTGAAAAGCAAAACCCTAAAGGCCCAGTATCTTTTTTCATTCGTTTTGTTTTTCTCCAAAATGTTTGGGCTTTTGGCCCAAGAACTTTATTTTCATCCGATTTATATCATTCATCCAGTTGGGCCTATTGGGCTTTCAAAAGCCTTAATTCATTAACTTGAATCAATAATGGGCTTTTAAGCCCATTTACCCCATTGTGGGACCCACTTGACCAAAATACTTGCAAAGTTATTAAATCCACTCAAGTCCAGCTCGATTTTGGCTTCTATGATCTTTTTCTTCATTCTCGTGTCGATTTTTGTCGGTTTTCGCGAACTTGGTACCTACACACATTCAAACAAGAAACAAGCATATCCAATGCATATTTGATATAATTCATGCAATATTTCATTGTTTTAAGCTACTATTGATATGAGTAAAATCACTCATATCAAACTCCCCCTTGCTAAGCAATTGTCGTGTCCTCACGCAATGATAAAATAAAACTCTAACTACACTGTTATTCAGCTTTTTGACTATTTTATTTTGCAAAGACATAATGTATTGCTTTCATTATTAGAAAAATGACTTTTAGGATTATAAAACTCAAATAGATTCATCGTCCCCGATTTTACACTTTTCCATGCCAAGTGCAAAAACAAGATCATTGTCAATCATAAGTCCCAAAATTAAACCAACTCATACAAGTAATTTGTGTTAAACTCAATCTCCTATTATTCCTATTTGTATCTCTAGATTTTATTTGTCATTCACCCAAAGGCTCATTTGACTTTATTTTGATATTTATTAGTCCAAAAATGAAGGCAAGAACGGTGTAAACTCAACACTCAAAACCTAACCTCGACTTCAAAAACCGTTGTCACTAAAGAAAGCCCACATCAAGGATAACTTAACACGATTTGAGGGATAAATCCCCGGACCCAAAATTTGGCTAATATGGCTACTTAAAACAAAAGATAAAAACCTCCAAAGTCAATTATGACCTTATATGGAGTTAGCAACAATCACATCATAACACCTTGTGGCTCTTTAAGATGCAATTGTGCTCCTTATTTAAAATCCACACCCTAAGGCTCCTTGGACAAAAATAAGGGAATTGACAACACCATCCCACCTTATGGCTCATGATGATGAAGCAATTTTTATTCAACACGCCCCTTGACATACACCCTAAGGCTCTAATGACAAGGTTTGTGCTACATGACTCCCACCCGAAGGCTCCTAGAGAACATGTTTTTATTTATTCTTTTTATTAATATGATATTTATAGTAAGCCAAATTTCCGCAATCCCATGATCAAAAGTCCATGACGCTGACACCCTTAATGTGTTCTCACTTTAATTACAAGGGAAGAAAAAGAAGGAGTTACGAGTTAAGATCAAGCCTAAACCACTAAAAACTTCACTTATTAAGCAATTATTATTCAAGCGTGGAAAGTAAGTACGAGGAGATTAAATCAAACACAAAAATACTTGCACAAAGAAGAGCTAATTTTAGAAACTTATAATTGAACTCTATCATTTCTTGTTCTCCATATCGAAAAATTTCAAAAATGTGAAATCAATGGATACTTAGCCTATTAAATCAAAGCTTTGGGTTTTCAAGTCATCTATAGGATCTTGCATCTTCTTATACTTTTGCAAGTTTTAGAATTTGCGTTTTAAAGTTCCCTTGATAAACGACTTTCTAGGATCAATTATAGGAACTTGCGAAAAGTTCTTGTTCTTAACTCGTATGAATTAAGACTTTCGCGTTTTAAAGCTCCCTATATAATAGCCTGGCAAAACTTAGTTCAAATACGTTAAGGAAAAGCTAAGGTTAAAAACCGAGTCGAGTCAAAAACTATTCTTATTTTCACCAACGGAAAGCCTACATTCGTGTCAAAAGCACTTATTTTATTTATTAAAACTTAAAAATAACACTAAAAATTTAAAATTTTATTGAAAAATGAGAAAAACTACACGTTTGGACACGAAAAAAGTAATTGCAAGCGATTATATCGATTGACTCCCCCATGCTAAAACCAAACATTGTCCTTAATGTTTCTTAGCTCAAGAGTAACACCCCCTTGCTAAAACACGAAGAGTCTAATGCAAATTCCTAGCATGGAAAGAGCACGCAAATCTATAAGCCGTTTATTAATTATGCCTCAAGATAAAACGTTAGTCGATAAAAATCAAGGGATAGAAAGTGTGCCCCTTTTTGGCATTCAAAGAATGGAAGATCAAGTGGACCGGAAAAAACCGAACACGAGAGTCTTCAAATATTAGGGTCATACCTAAGATCACAACACAACAAATCACGAGCACGAGCTTGAAAGATCAAGCCTTATTAGTGGTTAGAAAATAGAAAGAAGATAGAATGTATGGGACTCCCCCACAAGGCACCTCGTTTTTGTTCATCGAGTCATGAGCTCGACTCGATCCCCGCATTCATTGGTCCTTAGGGAAAGTTTGAAGATCCGGGACAACCTCCGTAGGTATGTCCCCTCCAAAGTAATGTTTCACACGATGACCATTCACCTTAAAGTTAGGCCCGTCTTTTTGAGCTAGCTCAACGGTGCCATAAGGGAAAACTTGTGCAATGGTGAATGGCCTGGACCAACGGGATTTAAGCTTGCTCGAGAAAATATTAAGTCTAGAGTTGAATAAGAGGACTTGATCACCAACATTGAAAATGCGGTTTTTGATCTTTGAGTCATGAATCCTCTTAGTCTTCTCTTTGTAGATCAAATAATTTTCATAAGCTTGATCCCTTAATTCACTTAGTTCATTCAATTGAACCTTGCGATGATCACCAGCGATCCTCAAATCAAAGTTACAATGCTTAAGAGCCCAATACGCCTTATGTTCGAGTTCAATTGGCAAGTGGCATGCTTTTCCGTAGACCAACCTAAATGGTGTACAACCAATTGGCGTCTTGTGAGCCATACGGAAAGCCCACAATGCATCGTCCAATTTATCTGACCATGAAGTGCGATTTTCTCCAATAGAACGCTCCAAAATCCTTTTAAGAGCACGGTTTGAAACCTCCACTTGACCACTCGTTTGAGGGTGATAAGCCGTAGAAAGTCGATGAGTGACACCATATTTCTTTAGAACTTTTTCAAATTGTTCATTACAAAAATGGGTCCCACGATCACTTATAATAGCCCGCGGAGTTCCAAACCTAGCAAAAAGTTGTTTCAAAAATTTCACCACAACTCGAGCATCATGCGTGGGCAAAGCCTTAGCTTCGACCCATTTAGACAAATAGTTCACGACTACGAGAATGTATTTGTTTCCTTTCGAAGATGGAAACGGCCCCATAAAATCGATCCCCCACATGTCAAAGATTTCACAAACTTGGATAATGTTTTGAGGCATTTCATCCCTTTGTGAGTTCTTTCCTTGATGTTGACAAGAATCATAAGTCTTGATCAAGTCTTGGGCATCACGATATATGGAAGGCCAAAAGAAACCGGCATCAAAGACTTTCTTCGCGGTGGCGTTAGCACCATGATGTCCCCCGGTGGGTCCCTCATGACAAGATTTAAGGATATCTTGAGCTTCTTTGCCAAACACGCACCGACGAATCACTTGATCCGCGCATACACGAAACAAATAGGGGTCATCCCAAAAGTAATAGGAAATATCCTTGAAAAACTTCCGTTTTTGTTGGGACGACATACCCTTGATCACAAACTTCCCCGCATGGTAATTTGCGATGTCCGCAAACCATGGGGTACTATCATCACCACGAAAAGCAATCATACAAAGCGTCTCGAGAGGAAATGTTTCATTAATTTCCTTGTTTTCTCGATCGCTTTGGTGAGGATTCTCAAGTCGAGATAAATGATCGGCCGCGAGATTCTCGGCTCCTTTTTTGTCTAGAATTTGAACATTAAATTCTTGAAGGAGGAGAATCCACCGGAGCAACCTCGGCTTAGCATCTTGTTTATTAAAAAGGTATTTGATAGCCGAGTGGTCCGTATACAATATGGTTTGAGACAAGACGAGATACGGTCTAAACTTTTCAAAAGCATACACAACGGCAAGAAACTCCTTTTCTGTTGTAGTATACTTTGTTTGAGCATCCGTCATAGTCTTACTTGCATAGTGTATAGGCAAGAAGTGTTTTGACTTACGTTGCCCCAAAACCGCACCTACCGCATAATCACTAGCATCACACATAATTTCAAAAGGTAGGTCCCAATCCGGGGCAACCAAGATTGGAGTTTTGGTTAACTTCTTTTTAAGCATCTCAAAGGCTTGAATACACTCATCTGAAAAGATGAAAGGAGTCTCTTATTCCAATAGATGGGTCATAGGCCGAGCTATCTTAGAGAAGTCTTGTATAAAACGACGATAGAAGCCGGCATGGCAGAGAAAACTCCTTACTCCCTTAACGGTGGTGGGTGGAGGCAATTTGGCAATCACGTCGATTTTAGCCCTATCAACCTCAATACCGGCCTTAGAGATCTTATGTCCTAACACAATTCCCTCTTTGCACATGAAGTGACATTTTTCATAATTAGGCACAAGATTTGTTTCCTCACAACGTTGCAACATTCTTTCAAGGTTAGAGAGACATGAAGTGAAAGACTCCCCGAAAACCGAAAAGTCATCCATGAAAACTTCCATGGTTTTCTCGATCATATCATGGAAAATGGCCATCATACACCTTTGGAACGTCCCCGGAGCATTGCATAGTCCAAAAGGCATGCGACGATAAGCAAATGTTCCATAAGGACAAGTGAATGTGGTCTTTTCTTGATCACGAGGGTCAATGGGGATTTGGAAATAGCTGGAAAATCCATCCAAAAAGCAATAGAATTCATTCCCCGCTAGTCTCTCTAACATTTGATCCATAAAAGGTAATGGAAAATGATCCTTCCTAGTGGAATCATTAAGTTTCCTATAGTCAATACAAACACGCCACCCGGTCACCAGTCTAGTAGGAATCAATTCATTATCCTCATTAGTAATAACCGTCATTCCTCCTTTCTTTGGAACACAATGCACGGGGCTAACCCATGGACTATCCGAGATAGGGTAGATCATTCCGGCGTCTAGAAGTTTAGTGACTTCCTTTTTGATCACCTCATGAATCTTTGGATTGACCCTTCTTTGATTTTGGATAGCGGGTTTATAATCATCCTCCATTAGAATTTTATGAGTACAAAATTTGGGATCTATACCCTTAATGTCGGAGATTTCCCATGCAATGGCCCGTTTATGTTTCTTAAGCACTTTAATAAGCTCATCCTTTTCATTTTCCTTTAATCCCTTAGCAATAATCACCGGTAACTTATTAGTTCCTTCAAGAAAAGCATACTCCAAATGAGTGGGTAATTCCTTAAGTTCTAATTCGGCTGCTTCCTCAATAGATGTTTTCACTTTAGTTTCATTAGCACTCACAACTTTTAGTTCCATAGGCGGTGATTCAAAAGGATCTAAATTCAACAATTTTTCAATCAAAGCAATATCTCCATCGGGATTAAAATTCTCACAATCAAACTCAATAGGATCAAATGGTGTGCTAAGGTAATCATCAATTTCCTTTTCGATTTTTGAATAATCATTATTCTCAAGCTCTTCAAGAACGAAGTCACCTCCCTCAAACGGAGTGAGTGGAGGCTTAGCCGAAGAGATAATAGGATTTGATGAAGTGGGATTGCCACTTTTAGAAGTATCCGAAAAACCAAGCATATCTTGCGAAGCCTCTCCACTAGCAACATCAATCACATCGACTTGATTGATTGATTCCTCGTCGTCTTCGGAAGAAAACTTCGAGATGTTACCAACATTAAGAGTGATACTTCCATCATCAAAACGTAAAGTCAACTTTCCCTCTCTCATGTCAACTAAAGAATTAGCCGTATTTAAAAACGGTCTTCCCAAAATAAGAGGCACTCGAGAATTTTCCGGATAATCACAAATCACAAAATCCGCCGGAAAAATGAGCTTTCCTACTTTGACTAATACGTCCTCGGCTATACCTTTTGGAAAGGCGATCGATCGATCCGCTAGCTCGATAGTCATCTTAGTAGGTGAAAGCTCGGGAAGTGATAACCTTTTCCACACGGAAAGAGGCATCAAGTTAATGCTAGCGCCAAGATCGGCTAATGCTAAGCATTCTCCCATATTAGGGAAATCACATGGTATCAAAAATTGACCGGGGTCTCAAGCTTTTTGGGAAACTTTTTAGAGAGAACCGCGGAACAACTTTCATTTAAAGAGGTAGATACTTCAACTAACTTCTCCTTATCATTCATCAACCTTTTAATTGTAGAAGCAAACTTAGGCATGCTAAGCAATGCATCCGCGAAACTAAGATTAATATACATTTTCTTAAACACATCTAGAAACGTAGAAACTTGAGCATTGGTCTTTTCGCGGAGCTTCTCTTTGGTAAGTCTCGAAGGGTAGGGTAGTGTGGGTTTAGTCTTCGGAAGCTCGGGTTCCGGAATAGGCAATTGGTCTACCTTTGGTGGAATAGGAATTTCCTTTTCTTTAACCACCTCGGGTTCTTGCTCCACTTCCCTCACCGGAGAGGTACTCACATGTGGAAACAAAGGTCCGTCTAAAGCTTTCCCACTACGTGTGGTTATGGCTTTCATCTCACCCTTCGGGTTTGGAATGGTGTTGCTAGGTAGACCACCCGAAGACGAGGAAGGTTTGGTTATAAACGATTCAAACATCGAAAGCAATTTATTTTGACCTTGTTCCATACTTTTTTGCATACGATTTTGACTTTGCTCTAAATTTTGTTGCAAACGATTTTGACCTTGTTCAAACATTTGCTCAAATCTTTGTTCAATTCTTCGTTGATTAAGCTTTATCTTATTATTTTGGCCTTTAATCGTATTTTGAAACTCATTTTTCAAAGTTGCCATTTATCCTTGAATATTATTTTGAAAAGCTTTCAAATTTGCCTCATTTGTTTTAATGTAGCTTGACAAATCATTTTGATTATTCCCTTGAAAACCTTGATTGTTTTGATTAGCATTAAACCCATTACCTTGATTATAATTCCCTTGGTTACCACGGTTAAAATTATTCCCATTATTTCCATTGTTGTGCCTATTTTGAACCGGTGGAAAACCCGGTGGAGCAACATGATTTTGACGAGGAACTTGACCGTTGGAGCCATAAGTTCCCGTCGCAGAAAAAGCATTAGCTTGCTCAAACCCCGTGGTTAAACAAGCATAATTAGGATGTGCTCCACCACATGATACACAAAAACTCTCAACCATATTAATGGATCCATGAGGATTCTTCCTAATCTCACTCAACAAAGTCGCAAATCCACTATCAATCTTAGAGTCTAATCTAGCAATCTCGGGATTCACATTGGAAACAACCGGTGTGTTTCGTGAATATTGTGCTCTAGACTTATCCTCAATTATTCTCCACGCGTCTCTCGGAGTTTTTCTTAAAAGATTACCACCCGCGGCGGCATTTAAAGAGTCTTGTTCAATCATATTTAGCCCATTATAAAAAGTATTAATTTGATGCAATTCCGAGAAACCGTGGTGTGGACATTGTCTCAAAAAATCTTTGAATCTTTCCCATGCAACCCCAAACGATTCATGCACTTTTTGTTCAAATCTAGTGATCTCATTCTTAAAGTGTGTTGTCTTAGATGGTGGAAAGAAATAATTCATAAACTTAGACACTAAATCATCCCATGTTAAGATCGAACCCGGTGGTTCTTTCTCATACCAAAGCTTAGCATTACCCTCGAGCGAGTACGGAAAAAGCATGAGCTTAATCACGTCATTCGGCACATCTCTAAACTTGAGAGTCGAGGTAATTCGATTAAAATTCCGAATGTGAGAATGCGGGCTATCGATCTCATTGCCACAAAATTGGTCGGCACGAATGAGCGATACAAGATCCGTCTTAATCTCAAAATGATCCGCCAAAATAGCCGGCACAACGATTGCTTCCCCATACCCTTCGGTGGGTGCACGGAGCAATTCCTCCATTGTTTGGTTATCGGCCATCTCTATAACAATAGGTGGAAGCTCGGGTTCCACTATTCGTTGTTGACGATTTCTATTTCTACGAGGAATGTTTTCAAGCCTATTAAAATCAATCACAAGACGAGAAGAACGTAATTGCATACACTACAAAGACGAGAATTTAGAGGATTGAAGGAAAGAAATTAGACAAGAAGAAGATTATTTTTGGTATTTATTTGGTATTGCTCAATCAATAATGATCGATAAAAAACAAGGAATAAGGATAACTACTATGGAAGTAAATTACCCTCGGTCGACTTTGAAACGATAGGTGAAAACCTAAACGTCTCGAGGTTCAATAAGTAAACAACAAAAAATAAGATTTATTACTACTTGAGTCGGCAAACCAATAATAGGTCGTCCCTCTCAATATACGCACAAGCAAGCGGGGAAACGAGGTGGCACAAAGCACTTAAAAACCTTTTTCCTTAGACGGCCTTTCATAGCTCGTCGCTTTATACCCACCTTATAGTTTGTATAAATCGAGTTCAAACTTCTTATTAGTATTTATCTATTTTGCCTTTTATTTTTGTTTTGGATTCGAATACAATAGCTTGGTGATGAAATCCCAACTAAGGCTTATTTGAAAGATATGTAAAATTATTGTTCTACGTAATACAATATATTATTCACAAAAAACGAGAAAAACGATACATACTATATAATAGAAAAATAACAAACTTTCCGAGGACGGAAAGGGTCTTCAAATCAACGATCAACAAATCTCCACAAAGACGAATCGTACACAAGATCCCCGGCAGCGGCGCCAAAATTTTTGATGTGTCGTGATTAATACATACGTTATAAGGTAAGTTAGAAAATTACCTTTAGGAAAAAGTAATAGACTAATAATACCAATGACGAATTCAATTAAACGCGTTGGTGACTCGAGTTCGTTGTACACGAAGATCTTATGAATTTGAGACGTTTTGCTTTGATTTGGACAATCGATTTGAATTGGTTTTTGGTTTTTAAACTACTAATTAAATCTACCAATTGTAAACTAATTAGGTTTAACATAAAGTGCATGAATCGTTAAACCCCACTATTTTAAATCTAAGAAAAACAATTAATTATTTAAAAATGAAACTAATTAAAAATTAAACTATTTAATAATCTATTAAAATAAATTAACTTAATAACTTTAAAACTATTTAAAAATCTAATTAAACTTTTTAAACTAATTTACTTTATTTAAAAATACTTTAAACAAATCTATTAAAAAAAACTATATTTATTTAAATCTAAAGTTATAAAAATCTAAATAATTAAAATTTAAACTAATTAAACTTTTTAAATAATAACATTTTTTTTTATTTTTTTATTTTATATATTTATATTTTTACACTATTAATAAAATTTGAAAACAAAATAAACTTCCTTTATAAAGTCACTATTTAACTTTATATATAAACGAAAATCAAATAAAAATATGTTACTAAATAAAATCAGTCAAACCGAGTGTTACTATATTAATCAAATTACAAGAAGTAAACTCAAAAAGGCATTGAGCCCAGATGGTAACCACGCTGGTCTGTTAACCAGCAGGTCTCGAGGTCGAAACCTGTGAACTGCATATTTTTTTTGATTTAATTCTTTTTGGCAGATCAATACAAGGAGTCTCAAGGGAGACTTTTTAAAGCTGGACACAAATCTTTTGTATTACACTGATAAGGATATCAGTTTTTGAGTGAGCCAGATCAGTAGAATCTGATCACTGGAATACTACAAATGCAATAAGCAGTACACAAAAAATTCGAAAATCAGTTAACTCTAACAAAAAATGAAAAGCACCTTATAATACCTCAAACTCTAATCTTATTAATCAGTAAAAATAAACTAATATTAACAGTTCTAGAATTCATTTAACAGCTGATTTAAAACGAGTAAATGAGCAGCCAACAATATCAATTAAAATCAGCTTAAACAATACCAATTTAAACCAACAAGTGTTTAACATCTGCAGATCCTAAAACTAAGAAGCTAAAACAAGCAGCTGATCCTAAATAATCAATACCGACTTAGGCTTATTCAACATTACTGATTAGCAGATAAGATATAAATCAGATCCCATTCAAACAGCTTAATTTATAAGCACTTTTAGCAAACCAAAATCTCATCAGCATATACGATTCACTCAAACAAATCTGAACAATCTAACAGATTCAAAGTATCCTCAACAGATTTAACTTAAACTTTATATCTAAAACTGGTTGTTTATCAAATTAAATATACAGGTAAGAGGAAACATTATTTAAAAATCGAATACTAATCACTTATACTAATAAACTCTGAATCAAGTTAAACATAAACATTTAAAGCTAGCAGATTCATAACAAATTGAATTCCTAAACATTAACCATTAAAACATCTAATTTTGATAAACTAAAAATATAAAATCAGTACTCACCTTTTGTCGATAGCCTTTGAGAAGAAAGCAAGCGCTGAGCTGCCTTAGAACTTAAACGACTCCACCAATCTCCATTTAAACACCACCAAATTTCATATCTCGAACCAAAATACCACAATCGAGCCAAGCAGTTTCATATATTTAAATTATCCAGTAGGGATAATTTAGTCCAATACTTTACTTTCAACATTAAAAATTAAGCTATTAATTAGCTTACTCTTAACATCACATATATTATCCTTGTGAAACAGTAAATTGGTTTAATTCATTAATCAAATCTAAGCAGTAAAAGAGAGTAAAATAAGAAACGAATAAGATTTAAAATGATTAACTTTCATTAATATGCAGAAATATTACAAAACTTTTAAAAGAAATACAAGAATAAATCCTATAACTATTTCTACAGCATAATATTAAAGTAAAGAAAGGATGATTTACAAGTAGAAAATGGGGGTTTTTAAAGCCTTCCCAGGGCTTTGTTGAGGAGGATATTCGCATTTTCTTGAGAATATTCTTCTCTATTCTTGGCCATTGATCTTCAATCTTCTCTCTCTTTGTTAAATCGGATGGTTGAGATGACTCTTATTCACGCGGATTGCCAAAGTGGCACTGGTTTGTGCTACTTGTGCTTCTTTTGGGGCTTCTGATTGGTGGGAATGGAATGATGATGTGTTGAAACCAATGAGGATCAGCCACGTATCTCTTCAATCCGCATACTCTCTTCCTATAACAATGGGGGTTTTATTTCTTTTGGAGTGAATTAACCAAAATAATAAAAAGCCCCATGTTATTTTGACTTTTTACCCATCTAGGGTTTTTTGCACAGTAGCTTATTTACTGGTTTTAGGGTGAAAATGGGATGGGGAAGAAAATGCATAGGTATTAACGTTGGATGAGAGAAAGTGGGTGAAAAGAGAAGGTACGGTTATAATTTATTTAATGGATGGTAGTGAGTGGGTATAATAAACGTTGATGGTATTTGTTTATGTAAATGTGAGTGTAACGTATGAATGAATTTATGAAAAGTTGTGAAAAGCAAAACCCTAAAGGCCCAGTATCTTTTTTCATTCGTTTTGTTTTTCTCCAAAATGTTTGGGCTTTTGGCCCAAGAACTTTATTTTCATCCGATTTATATCATTCATCCAGTTGGGCCTATTGGGCTTTCAAAATCCTTAATTCATTAACTTGAATCAATAATGGGCTTTTAAGACCATTTACCCCATTGTGGGATCCACTTGACCAAAATACTTGCAAAATTATTAAATCCACTCAAGTCGAGCTCGATTTTGGCTTCTATGATCTTTTTCTTCATTCTCGTGTCGATTTTTGTCGGTTTTCGCGAACTTGGTACCTACACACATTCAAACAAGAAACAAGCATATCCAAGGCATATTTGATATAATTCATGCAATATTTCATTGTTTTAAGCTACTATTGATATGAGTAAAATCACTCATATCAAGACCCTTGGTTCCTTTTATAGACTAAGGATTAGGGTTTACAAGAGATAACTATGAATAAACATGTAAATCTTCTATCCTACTCCTGCCCGAGCTTTCCGATCAACCATTTTAAATAACTAATACAGAATAATATTCTGAATACTTATCCTAAATAGATATTTCCAACAACGTTTGACTTTTGTTAACTTCTGTCAACGCCTAATTTACTCTTGACAACGCCTAATTTACACTTGTCAACGCTTAGACACAATGTGTCAACGTTGAACAAATGCCTTTATGTTTTCTTCGTTTTTGAGTTTCTGCCACATCAACTTTTTGACCCAACAATCTTCCCCTAGTTGATGTCGGCAAAACTCTTTGTGTATCTCTTGTAAGTGGTACATCATCTTCAAATTTCTTCCCCTCAATTGTAGCATGTATGTCTTCCCGTTTTTGTCACATCAACAGGGAAGTAAACAATGTATGCAATCTTGAAGATTCTCCAAATGTAGGCTCTATGTAATAATCTTGAAGAAAAATAACTATAATAATCTTGATGTAGAAGTAGAATAACCCAAACTTGTATTCCATGTCTTGCACTATCCATGTGATGAAGAACTTATACCGATGATTAAATATAAGTAGACCTCGATCCCTTTGTCAATATTCTCATCCTTTGTGAGACACTGAGCACGATAATGTAACTCCTTCAAGTGTTATGACAAGTCTTCGTCACCAACCGTGTAAGCATGAACAAGTTACCTTTAAAGGTAATGTTGACTAGGCACAACTTTTAAAGATATGATAGAACACAAACTCGCGAAAATCTTCTTCGAACATCAAACTCACCATAAGAATTCTTCCCCTTAATCCAACACCTCTTCTTGATGAATCTTAATCTTCAAATCATATGTAAAAGCTCTAAGACAGTAATAAGTGTGTAAACACTTATCCTTTTACCACTAAATTCAATGAAAAACAAGACCTAATCATGTGTTTAATATCGTAAAAGTTGGAATTACGCGTGGTTTTGTGTTTTTGTGTGAAATAGGTACAAAAGATCAAAAGGAAAGAAAACACGGGATTTCACGGTCAATTGTTGAAGAAAAGTCAAAGAAAGAGACAAAGTCAAAGTCAAAGAACCAAAAGTGTACCGAAGATCACGAAAACCGGCAAATTCGACACGAGATTGAAGAATAGATCAACAAAGCCAAAAACGAGTCCGTTTTTAGTGGATTTAACCTAAATGAAGTTATTCGGGCTTGTGGGTCCCACATTTGGGTTATTGGGCCCAAAAGCCCATTAAGGAGTTCAAGTTGTTTATCTTTTGGTTTCAAAAGACCATTTATGGCCCAAGTCTAAAATCATGACGGAAGTAATAAACATTATGGGCCAAAAGCCCATTTACTTGGAAAACAAACATGGGACGTGTAAATTTTACATGGGCTTCAAGCCCATTTCATTGCCAAAAAAAAATTTGTAACATAAAACGGAAGTTTTATTTACTCAGTCAAACACATTTTACCCACATTCAACTCACATACACATTTACACGTTTTTGTTAATCCTTCGATACACTCTATGCAAACTCACCCCATCATCTCTCTTATCTCACCTTTTCACCCAAATAAACCAGATACAGTACTATTCCTCCAAACCCTAACCATAAATAATTTGGGGCTTTTAATAAATTCAAGCGCGTGTTTGACACGCAAGGGAAATTAAATCACCCTCTTTTTCGGATCATGAAGATGGAAGAGAATGGGTGACGTGGCCTTTTCCTTGTACCTGATTGGTGGAAATACCTCACCCTCAAAGATCCTCCAATAAAGATAGGCCATCTCAGCATTGAAGAAACACAAGAAGCACAAATCTTACACGCTGGCAATCCTTGTGAAGATGGATGATTTATCCACCGTTTGATCAAGCTTTGGGAAGAAAGAGAAGAAAAGATGTCGAATGAATGATCAAGATTAAGGGTCGTGCTTACCAAGTTTTCACCCCAACACCTAGGTTTTGCCTATAAATACCTCATCTATTTTCTGTATTTGGCATCCTTTCTTTCTTTTAAAGTTATAATGTCAGTTTAGTATTAGATTATTTTCTTTTCTTTTTAATAGTATTGTAATGACAGTTTGAAATAAATAAAGTTAGATTTTCAGCTTAATTGATTTCTTGCCCACGTTTCACTTTACTGTTATTGTTTGATTTACTTTGCAATTTCTAATATATTAAATTGACGTTATGAATATCATTCATTCACATAAACTTTTGTCATAGTTTACGTGAATGATTTAAAGTGAGTTTGGGTTTAAATCTAACCCCACTGGTTAGATTAAAAGAAGTTGTTGAATCGACGTGAGTTGTTCGGTTCGAGCCATAAAGGATGGTTCGAGAATAATGTGTTTTGGTTCAAGCTTTTTTCGAGGTTCGGTGATGATTTGGTGGTTCGAATCGTCTTAGTCTAAGGTGGTTCAGCGCCAACCTTCTGCTCAACGGTTTCATCGATTAAGGGTTAAGCTCGTTTTCTTTTTAAGTTCATTTATATTTAGTTTAATCTGTAGTTTAATTTGTTTGTTTAATAGTTTGAATGTCGTTAGATCTTTACTGATATTCTAATTGAGCTTTGTGATCGAATCTGTTAGCTTTTGCCTGTTGAGTTAAACTTGGTACTTTATTTGATTGAAGTCTACTAAAATAAGTTAGGTTTGTTTTGATAGGATAATATGATATAAGTTAGTAGTTATTGAGTTTTAATATTTAAGTTTTAAACTGATATGGATTATTCTGTCATTTTTAGTTTTATTTGCATTTAGTCTGCTAGTCGTTTTTTTTATTTTTGGCTCTGCTTAATTTGTTGTATTTGTTTTAAGGTAATTGGTTTAAGTCTTGTTTTGCTGTTATTGCTGATTTAGTATATTACTGAGTATTTTTATGTTTAGATTTAGGGTGTTGAGTTCTATTTAAACTGCTTTTGAATTTGTTAACTTATCAGATTTGAGTTGAAGAATGCTGTTATGATGCAGTTAACTAATTTAGTTGTTTGATTGGCTAGCTTGTGCTTGCTGATTTTTTTTGGTTCTTTGCTGTTTACCAAAAGCTTACAGACTCAATTGGTCTGTGAGTGTAATTGCTGATTTTTCAGTCCAAATATCACTATAAAAAGTCACTACTGTAACTTTGGTTTTCATTCAGTTTGTTAAAAAAAATAACAAAAAAAATTGTCACCAACGAGACTCGAACCCGTGACCTCTTGGATAACAACCAAACGCGTTTACCGCTTGAATAGATCTTCTTTTGTGTTTAATTTCTATTTCTTTAATTAATATAGTTTTTTTTATTAGGCTGTCAGTTTCCTTAAATAAAATTATTTACAAGTTTTAATTTTAAGTTTATTTTAATCATTAGTTATTAAGTTACTTTTATAAAGTTTTTAATAGAAATATATTTTAGAAATTCAAAATTAGTTTTATTTTAAATAAATTAGTTTTTAGTAATATAAATTTTAATTAATTTAGTTTTCAAATAAAAAATAGTTTTAAATAAAATCTTTTTTAATTAGTAAAAGTAATTTTCAAAATAAATTAGTTTATAAATCTTAAATAGGTTTAAATTAGTTTAATTAGTTTTAATAGAGATTTAAATAGTATAAAAGTATTTTCTTTTTAATAGATTAAATAATTTTTAGTTTTAAATACCAAAACAAGTACTATTCACCGAAAACAATTAATTTTACGATAAAATTGGAAATCAATTCGAGTCGAGTCGAGGAACGAAAAATAGACATAAAAAGAATTGCAAAATTCCTACATTATATTGGCGCCTCTGCCGCTTCGCTCGTTACGATTGACGATTTTTCGTGAGAAGCTTTGGATTTTGGGATCCGTTCAATTTTTGAACGTTATTTTTCTTGTTAAAAAATCAAAAACATAAAAAAAATCCAAAACTTAGAAATATAAAAAAATAAAAAATCATCAAAAGCAAACTCTTTCCTAGGATTTGCACCAAAAAATTAAAAAATCCAAAAGTAATACTTTTCCTAAAGTATTACACCAAAAATATTACGTATTATTGTTATTTTTCTTATTTCGATTTCTTTCGCTTTTTATTGTGAATATATATTTTTCTAAAAAAAATACAAAAAGATTTTTCTTTTACTATATTGTATTACGTAGAACAATCAATTTACTTACTTCCAAATAAGACCTTAGTTGGGATTTCATCACCTAGCTATTGTATTCGAATCCAAAACGAAAAAAATGGAAAAATAGATAAATACTAGTAAAAAGTTTGAACTCGATTTATACAAACTATAAGGTGGGTATAAGGCGACGCGCTATAAAAGGCCGTCTAAGGAAAAAGGTTTTTAAGTGGTTTGTGCCACCTCGTTTCCCCGCTTGCTTGTGCGTATATTGAGAGGGACGACCGATTATTGGTTTGCCAACTCAAGTAGTATTACGTATATATTTTTTATAGCTTTTTAATATTGAACCTCGAGAGGGATAATCCCTTTCCTCTCTAAGTCGACCGAGGTCTCCTACCTCATTCCTCGAGTTTAGTTGTATGCGCACTCGCGCGCGTGCACACATACCGAGTGGTGTACCAAATACTTCTAATTCTTCCGAAAAGAAGAAGAAGAACAAAAGACCGTCAATCAAGCCGATCCCAAGAATCGAGCTTTGAAAAACACGATGGCAACGGATAATCGACCAATGATTGAGATTCTACAATATCACGTTGAAGGAAATGATGACGCGATTGTGGTGCCGGATATTGGAGCGAATAATTTTGAACTAAAAACGGGTTTTATTCAAATGGTTTCCACTACACCATTTTTAGGCCGTACTAATGATGACCCACACGCTCATATAAAGCGTTTCATACAACTGGCAAATACCGTCAAATACAATGGGATGCCACAAGAGGCCATTTGTTTAATCCTCTTTCCTTTTTCCCTCGAGGGACAAGCCCGGATTTGGCTTGATAAGGAACCACCCCAAAGTATCACCACATGGGTTGATTTAGAGACCAATTTCATTAACTACTTTTTCCCACCATCACGCACCACCGCTTTAAGGAATGACATCATTACCTTTGAACAAAAATATGGGGAAACATTTAGTGAGTCTTGGGACCTTTTTAAGGAGCTTTTACGAAAATGTCCACAACATGGTTTTACAAAAGTGCATCAAATCAATACGTTTTACAATGGTTTAACTCTTAATGGCCAAGACTCACTTAATAGTGCCGCGGGGGGTAATATTCTTGTGAAATCCATGAACGAGGGTTGGGCAATAATTGAAAACAAGGCAAAAGTTCAAACCAAGAGTGTACGGACTACAATAGCTTGTGCTAGTGATAATGAGGTGACTAATCAAATAAGGAGCTTACTTCAATTGTGAAACACCTTGTTTTAAGAGATAACCCTCCCACTACACATGTGAATGCCTTAAAAGAGACTTGTGAAACGTGTGAGACTTGTGGTTGACCACATTCGTATTATAACTGTGACAAGGTTTACAATCAACAACAAGAAGTTTATGCTTATAACAACAATGAAAATGAGCGGGTTCATTTCAAACCAAATGTTGATGTTAAACATTTGTCTTATAAGTCTAATAACTATTTGGCTCCCCCGGGTTTTGTAGCTCCACAAAGACCACCCCCACCCGCCCAAAATAGGAACCAAGGTCCTCAACGGGGTCATTTTCAAGGGAATTCAAATACAAGGGGTTTTAATCAAAATCAAGGGAATTTTCAAGGGCAAAACCAAAGGTTTAATAATCAAAATCAAGGATTTAATAACCAAGGTTTTCTAAATAAAGGTTTTAATCAAGGTTTTCAAAATTATAATCAATATCAAAACCAAGGTTTTCCTAATCAAGGGTTTAATAATCAAGGTTATAATCAAATGAACATGTATAATCCTCAAATGGACTTGGTTCTACAAAAATTAACCGAACATGAGCGAACAATGAGAGAAATGCAAGAATCGACCAATAAGAAATTTTTGCAAATGATTCAAACCCTTCGTCCCCAAGGTGCCCTCCCTTCTAACACCGTGACCAATCCTAGGGCTAACGTTAATGCCATCACTACTTGGAGCGGTAAGACCACCGTAGAACCTTCTTATTCCCCACCTAAACAAGGACCCGAGATTCCTTCTTCTTCTACCCAACCTCCTTCACCTTTTACTAGTGACATACCACCAGTTATGCCTTCGTCTACACCTTATGTTCCACCTTTACCTAAATCTTATACCAAACCTTTGGTTTCCAAACCAGTTCCTTCACCTTCCATTTCTACCCCTCCTCCACCAAAGGATGTAAGTGAGCAATCCACTCCAAAGCCTTCATCTCAACCCAATATACCTTATCCCTCAAGGTTGCGGAAATAAAAATTGAAGAATAAGGATGATATTCAAGTTTCAAACTTCCTAAAATTCAAACAATTGAATTTTAATATCACCTTTGCCGAGGCTCTCGCTCACATGCCTAAGTATGCTAAAATGTTTAAGGACCTTTTAAGTGATAAGGAAAAGTTGCTCGATATTTCCAATACCCAATTAAATGAGAATTGTTCTGCGGTTATTTTGAGAAAATTACCGGTTAAGTTAGGAGATCCCGGTCGATTCCTTATTCCTTTCAATTTTCCGGGTGTTGAGAATTGTATGGCCTTGGCGGATCTCGGAGCGAGTATCAATCTTATGCCATTGTCCGTGTGGAAACAATTATCTTTACCCGAGCTAGTCCCCACTCGTATGACTTTGGAATTAGCTAACCGTACGGTTGCTTATCCGGTGGGGATAGCTGAGGATGTTTTCGTAGGAGTCGAGAAATTCACTTTTCCTGCCGATTTTGTTGTAGTCGACTATGAGATGGATCCCCGTATTCCCTTAATTGTGGTACGACCCTTCTTGAGGATCGGGTGTACATTGATTGATGTAGCCGCGGGTGAGCTTATCATGAGGGTAGGTGATGATAAAATCGTCTTTAAAATGGGTAAACTTTCCAAACTTCCTGATGAGCCCGAATCCGTGAATTACATCGATGTGCTCGACAAAGCATGCGAAGAACATTTTCACGAGGCTTGTAAGAGCGGGATTTCTCATTTACCTCATGTTGAGACCGTAGCTTCTATTGCTCCATCATTGACTCCATTTGGAGAAAGTGACTTTCTTTTACAAGAATTTGTAGCAAGTTTAGGGGATGTGGATTTAAAATATGACGATTCTCCCACCGATTGGAAAGAAGACATTCGTATCATTGACAGACTTCTCAATGAGGACCATATTTCTCCACCTACTCCTAAGGACGTTACAAACGATGATCCTAATTTGACTAAGCCTTCCACCGACAATCCACTAGATTTAGAGCTTAAGGATTTACCGTCTCATTTAGAATACGTTTTCTTATAAGATAATGATAAGTTACCCGTCATTATTGTTAAGGACTTAAAAGAAGATGAAAAATCTTGACTTATCGAAGTGCTTAAGAATCATAAGAAAGCAATTGCTTGGAAAATCTCCGACATCCGCGGAATTGATCCTAACTTTTGCACTCATAAAATTCTCATAGAAGATGACTTTAAACCCGCAATCCAAAATCAAAGAAGGGTAAACCCAAAAATTCATGAAGTCATTAAGAAAGAAGTTATCAAACTTCTAGATGCCGGAATGATTTACCCTATTTCGGATTCGCCATGGGTTAGTCCCGTCCATTGTGTGCCTAAGAAAGGCGAAATAACCGTTGTTCCCAATGAAAACAATGAGTTCATTCCTACTCGACTCGTAACGGGTTGGCGAGTTTGCATAGACAATCGTAAGCTCAATGATGCCACTCGTAAGGATCATTTTCCTCTTCCTTTCATGGATCAAATGCTCGAGAGTTTAGCGGGTAATGACTACTATTGCTTCTTAGATGGTTTTTCCGGATATTTTCAAATCCCTATTGATCCAAAAGACCAAGAGAAAACCACATTCACTTGTCCTTATGGAACATTTGCTTACAAAAGAATGCCTTTCAGCTTATGCAATGCTCCCGGGACATTCCAAAGGTGTATGATGGAAATATTTCATGACATGGTTGAAGAAACTATGGAAGTCTTTATGGATAATTTCTCGGTCTATGGTGATTCTTTCTCTTCTTGCCTTGCCAATTTAGAACGTATGCTTAAACGGTGTGAAGACACTCGTCTCGTTCTTAATTGGGAAAAATGCCATTTCATGGTAAAAGAAGGCATCGTCCTTGGTCATAAAATTTCTAACGCCGGTATCGAAGTCGACCGTGCTAAAGTTGACGTCATTGCTAAGTTACCTCCACCTACCACTATCAAAGGAGTTAGAAATTTTTTAGGCCATGCGGGATTTTATCGACGTTTCATCCAAGATTTCTCTAAGATAGCTCGACCTATGACTCATCTGTTAGAAAAGGATGATCCTTTCATCTTTTATCAAGATTGTCTTGATTCTTTCGAACTTCTTAAAGGTAAATTAACTAAGTCTTAGTCTCTCCAAATTAGGAGTTACCTTTCGAGCTCATGTGCGATGCTAGTGATTTCGCGGTAGGAGCGGTTTTAGGTCAGTGTGTGAACAAACACTTCCAACCGATCCATTATGCTATCAAGACAATGACGGGGGCTCAATTTCATTATACCACTACCGAAAAAGAGCTTTTAGCTATAGTGTATGCTTTTAAGAAATTTTGCCCCTATCTTTTACTTTCCACCACCATCGTTTACACCGACCATTCCGCCTTGAAATACTTGTTGACCAAGCAAGATGCTAAACTGAGACTCCTTCGTTGGTTTTTGCTCCTACGAGAATTTAAAATCGAAATTCGTGATAAAAAGGGAGCGGAAAACCTAGCCGCGGATCATCTTAGTAGACTTGAGGATCCTTATCAAGGGGAACTTCCAAATCAAGAGATTAATGAATCTTTTCCCTTTGAGACCTTAATGTCTATTAATTCCAATCTTGATGATACCCCTGGTTTGCGGACATTGCAAACTATTTGGCGGGTGGTGTTCTTATCGAAGGTTTAACGTGTCAACAAAAGAAAAAATTCTTTAAGGATGTTAAGCACTATTATTGGGACGACCCTTATCTTTTCAAGCAGTGTGCGGATCTTATCATTCGTAGATGTGTTGATTGGCTGGCGGCTTTACAAATTCTTGAAGTTTGCCACAAAGTACCCACCGGTGGTCACTTTGGTCCTAACTGCACCGCTAAAAAAGTTTTTGACTCCGGATTCTATTGGCCCACCATTTATCATGACGCTCATGAAATGGTTAAGCATTGTGATGCTTGCCAAAGACAAGGCAAGATCACACATAAAGATGAGATGCCTCAAAATTTCATCCAAGAATGTGAAATCTTTGACGTATGGGGCATCGACTTTATGGGGCCATTTCCATCATCCAAAGGGAACAAGTACATCCTCGTAGCCGTTGACTACGTATCAAAATGTGTTGAAGCAAAGTCTTTACCTACTAACGATGCGAGGGTGGTTGTGAACTTCTTGAAACAATTGTTTGCTCGATTCGGTGTTCCTCGTGCTATTATTAGTGATCGCGAGACTCATTTTTGCAATGATCAATTCGCACGAGTCATGGCTAAGTATGGTGTTAATCATCGACTTTCCACCGCGTATCATCCACAAACTAATGGTCAAGCCGAGGTTTCCAACCGTGGACTTAAGCGAATCTTAGAGAGTAGCATGGGAGAGCATCGTGCCCATGGGCCGATAAATTAGATGATGCTTTGTGGGCTTTCCGTACCGCTTATAAGACACCTATAGGTTGTACCCCTTATCGCCTTGTGTACGGAAAGGCGTGCCACCTCCCCATTGAGTTAGAGCATAAGGCTTATTGGGCCTTGAAATGGGCTAATTTTGACATAAACAAAGCCGGTGATCTTAGGAAAATCCAACTCAATGAACTTAATGAACTTAGGAATGAGGCTTATGAGAATTCATTGATCTACAAGGAGAAGACTAAGCTCATTCATGATTCCAAGATTAAGAACCGAGAGTTCCACGTTGGTGATCAAGTTTTACTCTTTAACTCTCGGTTGAAAATCTTTTCGGGTAAACTTAAGAGCCGTTGGTCCGGTCCATTCACCGTGGCCCAAATCTTCTTTTATGGCACCATTGAGTTATCCCAACCAAATGGGCCCAACTTTAAGGTGAATGGCCAACGGGGAAGTTGTACTTTGGAGAGGACATCTCTCATGAGATGATTCCATCCCTCTCCACATTTCCCTTAAATTAGATTGGGAAATCGAGTCAAGCTAGAGACTCGTGATAAATAAATCAAGCATCGTATAACTAGGTTAGATTTTTACCTTTTCCACCCTTTCCACCCTTTTTCACCTTCACCCATTTCCACCAATAAGTGTAGGGGGGCCAAGTAGGTTGTTTGTTTTGTAATGTTGTGCAGGGACATGTGCTTTAATGATCCACTTTTGGTGTTTTTGACGCGACCCGTGATCCCGTGTTCCCGTGTACCCGGTTCTATCAAAACTATTATGATTCATACATGTATATAAATAAGTTGAATAAATGTAATCACTTTAGTTGTCTCTTCCTTAGCTCGATTTAAACAACATACGTAATGTCCTAAGTGTAGGGGAGTTTATTCTCCCACATGCTTAAACATTAAGGGCAATGTTTATATTAAGTGTAGGGGGTACTTCTATCGAATTTTAGTGGGCTTTTCCATGAATTTGACCTCATTTAACCGGAAAATTAAAAAATTTCAACATTATTCAAATTTTTGATCTATTTTGGCCTAGTAGTATTTCCATTTATTTTCTTTTATTTTCTTTCCTTTTGTCATCGCATCGTATTTATATTTTCCATTTCAAAGAATAAAGTCAAAAAAATAAATAAATGAATAAAATGGTTTTAACAAGTTTAGATGTCTTTGATATATTAGGCCCGTCATGAATATTTTGACTCAACCTGAGTTTACTTATCCAAGTTTACTCTAGCTAGTATCCTTAACCATATGGACCTTAATTGGTTTATTAGGCTAAGCATCCACGAGTCTCATTCCTTGAGATTTTAAATTGTGAAGAACAAGAGATGATAGAGTTGATAATAAGTTTAAGGGTTAATTCTTGCTTATATAAGTTTTTGTGGCTCTTTCTTCCCGCTTGTATATTTAATTGCTTAATAAATGAGGATTTTTACGGTGTAGATTCGATATCTTAGCTCTTAACCAAATCTTTTATCTCCTTGTAATTAAAGCATGAACACATTGAGGGTGCCAGCGTTGTGGACTTCCGACTAAGGTGGCTCATAACCACTAAGTAGGAGGTATTCAGACCATGGGACCGCGGAATTTGGCCTAATATATATATCATAAATAAAGAAAGAATAAGATTAAAACATGACCTCAAGGAGCCTTAGGGTGTGGGGCATGTAGCACGAACCTTGTCATTAGAGCCTTAGGGTGTATGGCATGGTAAGTGTTGAATAAAAATTGATCAAAAATCAATTCCCTTGTTTATGGTTCAAGGAGCCTTATGGTGTGGACCATAGATGAGGAGCCTTTTTACATCTTAAAGAGCCTAAAGGGTATATGATGTGAACTTGCTAAACTCCACATAAAGTCTACATGACTTTGGAGGAATTAATAAGTAGTACTATTGGCCAAATTTCGGATCCGGGAATTTATTCCCCAAATCGTGTTAAATTATCCTTGATGTGGGCTTACTTTAGTGACAACGTTTTTTAGGACGAGGTTAGGTTCTGAGTGTCGGGTTTGCACCGTTTTACCTTCATTTTTAGACTAAAGATTATTAAATAAGTCAAATGAGCCTACGGGTGAATGACAATCTTTAAAATTTATAGATACAACTTAGGAATTGGAGAAAGAGTATTACACAATTGTCTTATATAAGTGGTTTTAACTTAAGAACTTATGGTAAACAATGATCTTGTTTTTAAGCTTGGTACGGGGAACGTGAAACTTGAGGGTGATTAATATTCATGACACCAAAGCCCTAATCTAAGTCTTAGATTTCTTTACAAGTTTTCTCCATAAAACAATTTCAAAGTTGATAAATTAATGGAAATTTTTATAACTTTTGTTTCCTTGAATAAAGTTTTTATCTTTTCATCGTACTTTAGTTTCTTTTTATTGTAGTATTATATCGTAATAAAGGCCAAGATGGATTAATTATGAGGAAAATATAACTTTATGCTTTAAAATTATGCATTGCATGGGGTCATTGCAATGGTCAAGTGTAGGGGATTTAATAAGTGTGTAAACACTTATCCTTTTACCACTAAAATCAATGAAAAACAAGACCTAATCATATGTTTAATATCGTAAAAGTTAGAATTACACGTGGTTTTGTGTTTTTGTGTGAAATAGGTACAAAATATCAAAAGGAAAGAAAACACGGGATTTCACGGTCAATTGTTGAAGAAAAGTCAAAGAAAGTGACAAAGTCAAAGTAAAAGAACCAAATGTTAGAAATACGTTTTAACGTATATTAGAAGTATCGGTCACTCTTCGATATAATTAATTGTTGTATAGCTCGTAGTTGACTAGTTACTTATTAAGTTAAGTAAGAACCGGCCCATGGGCTTGTCATGGGTCGGCCCAAGCCCATTAAGGTTTCGAAGTATAAATACCCCTTTCCTCCTTGGAAAGGGGTTGGTTGTTGGTCATTTTTCTCATACACATTAATAAAATACACATAGTTTCTCTCTAGTTTCTCTCTCTAAAATCATCAATCCCTCTTATTGATTCAATAGATTATCTATTTCTACAATTGGTATCAAGAGCCTAGGGGTGAATTAAGGTAAGGATTGTGTTGCTTTTTTAGTTTTTGAATCAATTAGTGATCTTTAGAAAAAATCAATCTTGAATCTTGTTGTTTTTGGTGTTTTTGGTGTTTTTGTTATTGGGATTAATTGATAAGGATTGGGTTTAGCTTATTTTGGTAAAAATCATAAAACTTTTGTGGTTTTTGATCAAAAAATCGGATTTAAAGCTCTATTCAAAGTCTCAAACTTAATATTCCCAGATTATTCCGAATAGACGTTCTATTCGGAATATTAGATATTCAGCATAAAGGTTTTCCGAATAGACATTCCGAATAGGAGAGTTTTCCGAATAGCAGGATTTTCCGAATAGACATTCCGCATAGAAAAAGCTTTCCGAATAGCAATTTTTTCCGAATATCAAAATCTTTCCGAATAGCAAAGTTTTCCGAATAGCCAAAACATTCCGAATAGTCAAACATTCCGAATAGCCCATCTTTCCGAATAGCCATTTTTCCGAATAGCAATCTTTCCGAATAGCCAACATTCCGAATAGACATCTTTTCGAATAGCCAACATTCCGAATTGAAGAATATTCCGAATAGCAGGAACATTCCGAATAGGGTTTATTCCGAGTAAGGGTTATTCCGCATAAGGGTTTTTCCGTATAAGGATTATTCCGAATAGGGTATTCAGCATAAGGATTATTCCGGATAAGGGTTTTTCAGCATAGGGTTATTCCGAATAGGGATTATTCCGAATAGCAAGTTCAAGGGATATTTTTCTGAGTTTTTTCGACGATCTTTAGTGGATTTAATCTTGATTTCAACAACACAACACAAATTCTCAACCTTTCTTCACTGCTCGATCAACCGATAATCTTTGAGTCTTTTAAGTGAACACAATGAATCCGAGTTCTTTAATGCCTCAAATGACATCACTTACGGATATCTCAATCATAACAAGAACTGATAATCGTCCCCCGATGCTTATCAAAGAGGTGTTTGAGGCATGGCAGGGCCGAATGATGCAATACCTGAAGGGTAAACCAACATACGGAAGGCTTATGGTCAAATCGATTTTGAATGGTCCACTCGACTATGGTACCATTGTTGTGAATAACGTGACTCGACCAAGAGAATTTGAAGAACTCACACCGGCACAACAACTCATTGTTGATGCTGATGAAAAGGCTCTACAGACTCTTCTTCAAGCTCTTCCGCATGATATTTATCGCATGGTAAGTCAATACACGGTTGCCAAGGATTTATGGGAACGTCTAAAGGTGTTGCTGCAAGGTACGTCTCTCACCAAACAGGAGCGAGAATGTCAGTTGTATGATTTGTTTGATAGGTTCACATACAGCCCAGGGGAAACGCTTCACGACTATTACTTCAGGTTTACTACTCTTATGAATGATTTGAGTGTATACAACCTCGTGATTGCTCCATTCCAGGTTAACACTAAGTTTCTGAATACTTTACCTCAAGCTGAATGGGGTGAGTATATTACCGATGTGAAGTTAACTAGGGATCTGCATAAGTGCAATTTGGATCAACTCTATGCTTTCCTTCAGCAGCATGAGAAACATGTGATCATGCACCGTATGCCCAGAGGTATGTACCCTGATTCTTTAGCTTTGATGGCCAATCAACCAAGCTTGTCATACAACAACACTCCTTATATCATGGGACACCAAGCCTATCATCCATCACCTTATATGACACCCAGCTTCCCCCAATACTCGATTCTACCTCAACCACCCACCTCACATCAGCAACAATATCGGTTTAATGCACCTTTATCACAGAGAGAACCACCATCATCACAATATGCACAACCGCCTCACCCATATTCACTAGCAAGCATGGCACCTTATGCTCAGTCATCATACTCTGCTCATCATGGAAATGCAGCATATCCATCAAGCTATCCTGATCACCTGAGTACTTCTCCTAGTGATTATGCTGCTCAACAAGATCAAGCCATGTACTGTGATAATGATGAAGTTCCCATTCCTGAGTTCAAACAAGGAACTGACCCAGTTGAAGTGTTAGCCACCATGTCTGCTTATCTCACAAGGACGTTGAGCAAACGAGGATTTCGAGGACCAGCTCCTACCAACAATCAGTTAAGGAATTCCTCTAACTCTCGTCAACAAGCTACCATTCAAGACGGCAGAGTGATGGTTCAACCAATTCAACCATATCAGGGGAGAACCACTTCATCAAACACCAATGCACGCATAGTCACTCCTGCTCCAACGGTCAACACTGCTCCAAAGGTTACTGCTTCACGGGCCAATTCCACAAGAAAGTTAAGGATGATCACATGCTATAACTGTAAGGAAGAGGGTCACATGTCTAGGGATTGCACAAAACCGAAAAGGAAAAGGGATGGTCAATGGTTTGTAGAGAAGTCTATTTGGTGAATGCTCAAGCACAGGGCCAAGAACTTGATGCAGAGGAGTTAGCATTTCTTGCTGATCCAGGAGTTGTAGAACAAGAAGTCATCACTACACATAATGCAGCATACCAAGCAGATGATCTGGATGCTTATGACTCAGACTGTGATGATCTTCAATCTGCTCAAGCAGCTCTCATGGCAACTCTCTCTAGCTATGGGTCAGATAAAATATCTGAGGTACTTACAAATACCAATGATACTAGTATTCAACCACATCAAGTTGGGCAAGAGGGTGCTGATCCGAATAAGTCTTCGGTAGTGAGTCTTTCAAATGAGGAGACAATCAATGATAGCAATATCAATGAAAGTCCCCAGACTTTGAGTGAATCACAACCGGGAGTTATTTCGCATACGCATAGTCCTGCTCAACAAGATTTGGTCATGGTTCCTGCAAAGTTACTTAGTCAAATGAATACTGCACTTTTAGAGACCATTGCTAAGAATAAGGATATGTCAGTTGAGCTTGCCTTGTGTAACGAAAAAGTTCAAACCTTGGAATTAGTTCCTTCATCCAATGTTTTAACAAATTCCGAATATGATCATTTTCGAAACAAACAAATGCGTCATTTGCAAGAAATAGAAACCTTAAGAGCAAATCTTTCTAATGAACTTAAAGAAAAGGAGTCAGTGGTCACTAATTTTCAGAAACTTCAAACAGATTTTGACTTACTCGAGTCTAAAAAGAATGAAATGGAAATTAATGCTGCTAACAAGATTAGAAGTTTAGATTATTTGCTTTTAAGACAATACGCTGCCTCTCAACTAGTGTACTTATTTGATGCATCATTTAGAGAGTTTAACTTATCGCGTCAAAAAGACCTTCCCCCTAACCCATGGTATGCAAGTCAAGCTCTTAAACATAGTCCAAGACTTTATAATGCAACCCAATTAGGACTGGTCTTAGATCCGATTGTTATTTTCGAAGATCACAAACATAAGGCTCTAGTTGATGAGAATCGGTCATACAATTTTGCAAAATATCCACAATGTGATTATTTTAAAATGAATCAAGAGCTTGCAAAAACAGACTTTAGAATTCGATTCCATATGGACCAAGATCTCATTACAGCACCAACCTACATGTTATATGAAGAAAACCCTAGTACACTTTTCTACACTTGTCAAAATGGAAGGACCTAAGGATATTCCAAAGGATCTTCCACCTGTTAGCACTGTATGGATTAATTTGGAAGAGATTAATCAATACTTTGCTAGTTTTGACAAGGTCATCAAGGAATGTACGACTTCAAATGGCTTAAACGCCAGAGAATGGGCTTTCGAACACATGAACGAGGTGTTTAGGAATGAGATTAGTCCTTTTGTCGAAAATCTAAAAGGAAGTTTCACATCTCTTCGGGAAAATCTTGAATTTGAAATTAAAGAAGTTCAAAAAGTGTTTTATGAAATGGACACCGCTTACGAACTACAATTAATTGAAAAGGAAAAGATTTTATCCGAATATGACCGATTCTTGTCCCAAGTGATCTCGTGTGATGTGCTTACTACTGTGAATGTTAATTATTCGAATGAGCTTACATCCACTATGAATAAATGTGATGCTGTGAATATTTGTGATGATGTGCATGATCTCTCTGTAAATATTGTTGAGACTGTAAATGAGGTAGATAATCACTCTTGTCACGAGTCTAACGCTGAATTTTTAAAGCTTCAAGACTCTTACAATTTACTTTCAAAACGTTTTAACCAACTTGAACAACACTGTATATCTTTAGAATTAAAACAGCAAACTCCAAGTGAGAATTTTTTGGTAACAAACGTTTGTGAAAACAGTGTTGAGACAAGTGACAAGATGATTGAGATAGTTCAGGGATTAGAGGAAGAAATTATGAGATTAAAGAGAGATGTGTCATCCAACGAAACACTGAAAATGGAACTAGAGGCTGCAGAGTCTAAAAACAAATGTTTAGAAAATAGACTTTCGTCTATTCTAGCTGAGATGGATCGTGCAAGACGGGGACTATCCACTCTTTATGGTTCAATAGAAGAACGCTTAGCTTTTAATGCAGCACAGCAACAACTTTATGTTGAACAACTGAACCAAAAGTGTGAAGAAATCTCTGACTTAAACATTCAGCTCATTGACAAAAACATGGTTTGGCCGAGTTAAAGGAAACACTTCTTCTCACCCGACAAGAAGTTGTTAATAACTTAGCTATCCACTCTGCTTCGTCCTCTAGTGCTCCATCAACCAACTCAGTAGTGCTTCATAAGAACCCGCTCCATAAGCAAAATCCGGTTGTTTACGATAATTACATGAGCAATGCAATTAAGCATGTAGATTTTCTTAGGGCTATTTTAGATGATTTATATGCCTTAGATCCCTCAAGCAGTCACTATTATTCAGCTCATGCATATATTCAGCGAGTTCAATACTGCTTAGCTTATTTGCAATACATAGGTAAACCGGGTTCTGCACTACTGAACAATCGACCCGTTGCTGTCACTCCATTCAATAAGACCCCAGGAGCAAAACCGTCACTGGCACACTCAACTAAGGCACCTTTAAAATCTGTTGCTAATATTCCCACTTTGCCTTCTACAGGATTAAAAGAGTCTACTAAGGCCAAAGGATCGCCACTCAAGAAAGATAAGATCAAGCCTGTCACTAGTAGAATCAACAAGAAGAAAGTAGAAGCACACCCTAGGAATGTTATTTCGGATTTAAATAAAAAGAATCATGTTGTTAAAACTAAACGCTCTGCGCCTGTGCAGCAGCCTAAATCATTTGTGAATTGGAATTTAAAATGTTGGAATTGTAATGAATGTATGTTTTCTCAACGTCATGATTTGTGTCTTATTGATCATGTGAATGAAATGAATGCCATTAGGAATGGTCTTGAATGGAAGCCAACTGGGAGAACTCGTTCCCAAGTTGGATGGCAATGGCGTCCCACTGGTAGGACCTTTACATTAGATGGAAAAATGTGCCCTTTAACTAGGAATGCATCCATTGAGGTTAGGTCTCAGCGTCCTTTAATTAGGTACACTAGCGCTAAAGTATGGAAACCGCGCCCTTTAAATAGGTCAGCCCCCACTATAGTGCCTATCAGTGATGAAATAACTCAGGATTTAAGCCAACTTGAATATACACCACCAATTAAAAAGAAAGCTAGGAAATCTAAGAAACCTAAAGTTAGCAACTCTAAGATAATTAAATCTGTATCTGCTAATCCAAAGGAACATTCAGATTCCGAAACATCCTGTGGTGATATTTTCAGGTGGTACAAATCATCCTGTGGTATTTGGACTCCGGTTGTTCAAAACATATGACCGGAGATCGCTCGATGCTCCGAAATTTCGTCAGCAAGTTTCTGGGAACGGTTAAATTCGGAAATGATCATATTGCAAAGATAATGGGGTATGGTGAATATCAGATTGGGAATGTTACGGTTTCAAGGGTATACTATGTAGAGGGTCTTGGTCACAACTTATTTTCAGTAGGACAGTTTTGTGATTCCAACTTAGAGGTTGCTTTTCGACAACACACTTGTTTCATCCGCAACTTGGAAGGAAAAGACTTTTTGAAGGGATCTCGTGGTGCAAATCTTTATACTTTGTCCCTACAAGACATGATGGCCGCCTCTCCAGTATGTCTTCTCTCCAAGGCATCTAAGACCAAGTCATGGTTATGGCATCGCAGATTGTCTCATCTCAATTTTGATGCTATTAATCATTTGGCTAAAACCGAATTAGTTCGTGGTCTTCCAAAGCTCAAATTTCACAAGGACCATTTATGTTCCGCGTGTTCAAGGGGAAAAAGCACCAAGAAATCATACAAGCCCAAAGCTGAAGACTTGAATCAAGAAAAACTTCATCTTTTGCATATGGATCTTTGTGGGCCAATGAGAACCGAAAGTGTGAGTGGCAAGAAATACATCCTTGTTATTGTGGATGATTTCTCTAGGTTTACATGGGTTAGATTTCTACGTACAAAGGATGAAGCACCGAAGGCTATCATCACTTTTCTGAAATTCATTCAAGTACGTTTAAATACTATTGTCCGCCGTCTTCGTACAGATAATGGAACTGAGTTCGTCAACCAGACTCTTCGTGATTACTATGAAGAAGTTGGTATCTCACATGAAACATCCGTTGCACGTACTCCACAACAAAACGGTGTCGTTGAAAGACGGAATCGTACGCTTATGGAAGCTGCTAGGACTATGCTAATTTATGCGAACGCTCCATTATTCTTGTGGGCAGAAGCTGTATCTACCGCATGTTTTACCCAAAACCGCTCTATCATTCGGAAACGCCATAGAAAAACACCTTATGAGCTTCTACATGACCGTAAACCCGATGTCTCGTTCTTTCATGTGTTTGGTGCTCTCTGTTATCCAAACATCAATAGTGAGAACTTGGGTAAATTGCAACCGAAAGCCGATATAGGTATTTTCATTGGCTACTCACCCTCAAAGAAAGCATACCGAATTTATAACCGTCGTCTGGGTAAGATCGTAGAAACTATGGACGCAGATTTCGACGAGCTGACAGCGATGGCTTCTGAGCAACGCAGCTTAGAACCCGCGCTTCATGAGATGGGAACCGGTGCTATTAGTTCTGGATTAATTCCCAACAATCCTACTTCTACATCATTCACACCACCTTCAAGGCCCGAGTGGGATAAACTGTTTCAACCGTTGTTTGATGAATTCTTTGATCCCCCAACTGATGAAGCTGTGGCACCTGTAGTGATAGCTCCAATTCCTGAAGCTGTTGATCACGCTAATGCAGCTTCTCCAAGTGCATCCTCAATTAACATTGAACCGGATGCACCTACACCAAGTAATTCTTAAACTACACCTGAATCATCACCCCCACTTGTGCCTAATGATGTTGAAGAGGATTTTATCGATCACGATTTGGAATATGCACAAGAGCTTCCATTCTTTGGTATACCGATCCCTGAAGACCCTTTAGCCGCGTCTACCTCAGAAGAAGCTCCTACTATCGTTTACTCTAGACCACAAAGGATTGAAGAACACAGCACAAAATGGACAAAAGATCACCCAATCAGGAATATTATTGGTGACCTCGATCGACCAGTCTCGACACGCCATCAATTACAAGAGAGCGCACTTTACTGCTATTTTGATGCATTTCTCTCTGAGATTGAACCCAAAAATTGGCAACATGCAATGACTCAATCATCTTGGATTGAAGCCATGCAAGAGGAACTAAATGAATTCCAACGACTTGAAGTATGGAAATTAGTTCCTCTCCCTGACAATGTTAACATTCTTACATTGTTATGGGTGTATAAGGTCAAACGTGATGAGATGGGTAGTGTCTTGAAGAATAAGGCGAGATTGGTTGCTCGAGGATATAAACAAGCATTGGGTATAGACTTTGAAGAATCTTTTGCTCCTGTTGCGAGATTGGAGGCGATTAGACTATTCCTTGCGTATGCTGCTCATATGAATATGACCGTCTACCAAATGGATGTGAAGACGGCATTTCTGAATGGTGAACTACGGGAAGAAGTCTACGTTAGTCAGCCGAATGGGTTCGTCAGCACGGAGTTTCCGAATCATGTGTACAAGCTTAAGAAGGCTCTCTACGGGTTGAAACAAGCCCCACGCGCGTGGTACGATCTCCTATCGACATATCTCATATCGGAAGGCTTCTCCAAAGGCAAAGTGGACCCAACGTTATTCACTCTCAAGGAAGGCAACGACATGCTACTGGTACAAATTTATGTTGATGATATAATATTTGCTGCCTCTAACATAGAATTGTCAAATCGCTTTGAGAAAATTATGTCCACTCGCTTTCAGATGTCAATGATGGGAAATTTTTCATTTTTCTTAGGATTACAAATTTCTCAAAATCCCAGAGGCATCTTTATAAATCAATCCAAATATGCTCTTGAATCATTAAAGAAGTATAACTTTGAAAACTGTGACACCGTGGATTCTCCAATGGTGGACAGATCAAAGTTAGATGAAGATAGAAATGGGATTGCTGTCGATCCGAAACTTTACCGTGGAATGATCGGCACCCTTCTCTATCTGACTGCTAGCAGGCCTGATTTGCAATTTGCTATATGCATGTGTGCCCGGTATCAGGCTCGGCCTACCGAACAGCACCTCCATGCGGTTAAAAGGATCTTTCGGTATCTCAAAGGAACACTTCATCGTGGTCTATGGTATCCGAAAGATTCCTCTATTGCTTTAATATCATATGCAGATGCAGATCATGTTGGGTGTCAAGACACGAGGCGTAGTACTTCGGGGTCTGTGCAACTCCTTGGAGACAGATTGATCAGTTGGTCGTCAAAAAGGCAGAAAAGCGTTGTAATATCAAGCACGGAGGCTGAATACATTGCCATGTCAGGTTGTTGTGCTCAAGTCCTTTGGATGAGATCACAACTAACTGACTACGGTTTTGGATTTAATAAAATCCCAATGTATTGTGACAACAAGAGCGCCATTGCCCTTTGCTGCAACTACGTTCAACACTCCAGGGCCAAGCACATTGACATTCGCTATCACTTTATCAAGGAGCAAGTGGAAAACGGAGTGATCGAGCTGTATTTTGTCACTACTGAGTATCAGCTGGCAGATTTGTTCACCAAAGCCTTAGATCGACGACTAATCGAGTTCTTGATCGACAAGCTTGGAATGAAATCCTTCTCTCCAGCGACTCTCAAAGAGTTGGCAGAAGAATCAGCAGAATAGTGGTGGTAAACTATTCGTGCGTATCCTTCGTTCGTGATCATGTATATAATTGTACATACAAAAACCACAAAAAGAAAATACAAAAATATAAAACAAAGAAAAAGCCATAAAAAATATAAAACAAAGAAAACCCAAAAAGATTTTTGTTTTTTAAATCGGGCATGTCTTTTAGTACGGTAATATTTACGGATTTAGAAATGTCGATCAATATTGACACGGAGCCATAAATAGAGTCCGTATAAAAGTTGTACAGTTTTTTAAAAACATGCCCATTATGGCTTGTAGTTATTTCAGACTGCAACCCGCTTTTCACATTAAAGTCACGTATTTCTTCGGAAAACGTTGGCTCAGAACGGGAATTAATTTTCTCAGGCATGATTTACAAGCCAAATCATGCAAAGGGATCAAGTTTACTTTACAACTTGATCTAACACAACGTAGTGTACGTCTCAGTGCATTATTTTGTTAAGATAAGAGAAATCTTGTCGACACCAGCAAATCAATCTTTCCTAAACATCAACTGGAAAATGTTTTCATCATCATGTGCCTCGTTAAACAATGACTACAGCTCTTTAAATAGAAAACGGGTCATCGTTTAAGGGGGAGAAAATGTTAAATCATCTTTCACATCAAAAAGATCTTCAAAGTTTTCGAGGAAACTCAAAAAGCTCAATGGTTAATGGTTGGATTGCTTTGGCATTTGTCTTGTTGTTGCTCGTAAGCTTGTCATGAATAGTTAAGACTTGTGTGTGTGTTAAGATAGATTAATGACTTAAGGTTCGGGATTTTTTACATAAGAAAGGGTAAAAAATGACAAGAATGAAAACTTGAAAAACAAAAGAATTTTGATTAAAGAAAGAAGAAAAGTTGAGGGGTTAAATTTGACAATGTGTCAAACTTGTGAAAGTTTGACCAAGTCAAATCACCCTCCTCCCCGTCTCTTCTTTCTTTCACCCTTTCTGCTTCATCTCCTTTGCCCGCCATTAACATACAAACACACAAAACACACGAATTCAAACGAAATCATCCTTTTTCTGGAAACAAACTTCAAGATCTTCAAAAAGGTATACAAAATCGGTTTAAACATTCATGCAATTCAATTTAATTACCTCTTTTTAATTGGAATCAATCGAATTAAGTTTCTGCTTAAATTAGGGCTTAATTAATTGGGGGTTTTGCCTGGGATTGATTCGGAATAGCACAAACTGAACTGATATGGCCTTTAGAACACTTGAATCAAACGAATTAGTGCTTAATTAGAAAAATCATAACTGTTTAAACATTCCGAATAGGATGAACTTTCTGAATAAGGCAATTATTCCGAATAGAATGAACTTTCCGAATAGAAGTTTTATTCCGCATAGGAGGATTATTCCGAATAGAAGAACATTCCGAATAGAAGCTTTATTCCGCGTAGGATCATTATTCCGAATAGAGTGAACATTCCGAATAGAAACTTTTATTCCGCACAGGATGATCTTTCCGAATAGAACTTTTATTCCGCATAGGCCTAACTTTCCGAATAGACCAATTATTCCGCATAGAATAGTTATTCCGAATAGACCTTTTATTCCGCATAGGTTTATTATTCCGCATAGACTAATTATTCCGAATAGACCAAAATATTCCGAATAGGAATTTATTCCGCATAGGCCAAATATTCCGAATAGGAACTTTATTCCGCATAGACTTTTATTCCGGATAGAGAAATTATTCCGGATAGAGATTTATTCCGAATAGGAAGTTTATTCCGGATAGAGGTTTATTCCGGATAGGAGGTTTATTCCGGATAGGAAATTATTCCGGATAGGAGGTTTATTCCGGATAGGAAATTATTCCGAATTGAATGATTATTCCGAATAGAAGATGTTTGAGTGGTTTTTCAAGCTTAAGGGATTAGGTCATATGCTTCATGCTTAGGATTAAAATCATAATGCTGTTCATATTTGTATGTTTCAACCTTTGTGTTTTATCTTAAGCAGAGACGATGACCAACCCAACAGTACAACAAATACAAGATGCCAGAGCCGCCGCCATCGCCGAAGCCAAGACTCTTAAGTTTCTTCCGAACAACTTCCGTTTGAAGGAAGTTTCTCACTCTACTCATAATGCATTCAAAGTGGGCATAGCCATTCTTGATAACTCTCATCTCAAGCATGCGCTGAGAAGGAGTGCTTCAGTGCCATATGACTACCTCTACGAGTTCTGGGCTACCAAGGAGAGGACGTCGAATAAGATCACCTTTTCTCTGGACAACAAGCAGCAGACGCTTAATGTCTCAGACTTCAGGAAGATATTTGGATTTCGGCCGTCACCCAAAACCCTATCATTCTCAGCAGACCCAACTAAGGAACAGATCATGGAAATGCTCACGGCCATTGGGTGTCTTGATATACGAACCGTGTCTGAGTTCACTACCGCCAAAGTGGGTCAACCATGGAAAGCCATTTTTGGGATCCTAAGCCGCTGTCTTACACCCAAAACAACTGGGTTTGATGGTGTTCGTCCAACACTCGTCAAGATGTTTTACGGTATATTCAGAGGTATGGGCATCGACTATGCTTCATTGTTATGGGAGGAGTTTGTTTTCCAACTCTTCGCCAACACTAAGTCTAAGGCCAAATCATATCAGTACCCTAGATTTATAAAACTAATCATTCGTTACTTTATGGAGAACGATGCTACCATTGACAAGCGTGCAGGTAGTCGTCACCACATGGTAGATGATGATGATTTTGTAGACCTAAGGCAGGAGACTCATTCGAATGTGGTTATTCCGGGTCCAATTCCCAGTCATCTTCTCACAGACGAGATCCTTGCTTCAGATGAGTACAAACTATTGCTACAAGAAATCAAGAAACTGAAAGCAAGTGTTCGAGCAGGGGAGGACTCGTCTTCTACGGTCAAGGGTAAGGGCAAATGCAAGCAACAAGCGTTACCTGAACCAGAACCAAAGAAGACAAAGACTTTGGTAAAGAAGGGTAAGAGCACAAAAGACAAGTTTGTTCTACGTGATGAGGATGATAGTGCCGAAGATCCTACTCCAGATCTCGTTCGCAAAACTGAGAAGAAGTTGCTAAAGAAGACTATTGAGAAGAGTCGAAGAGATACAGGTGGGAGTGGTTCGGGTTTACAGATGGAGATTGAAGATGAAGATGCGGATCCAGATGATATTTATGAGTTTGGGTCACCGGAACACTACTCAGTTTCGAAGGAAACATCAGTTGCTGACACTGCTAGTGTTCAGAAGACATCCGATGCCACCACAACCATTATGACAACTCCTATCCAGCCTTCACCAACCATTGTAACTCAACCCTTACCAATCCAGCCTTCACCAACAAGACCAGTGTCCACACCACTTCCTCAACCTCCACCTACTTCAGTTATGAGTACCGTACTCACAACCATGCCCCTACAACCATCTCCAAGCAGCTCTGCAACATCCTCCATGGCTGCATTTGTAATGGCCCAAATATTGGATAAACATACGGATAATCAGCGAAAAGAGATGGATGATCTTCGAGAAGAGGTAAACCGACGGGTACAGAGTGAGGAAGCTTCTAAGAAAGCTCAAGAAGAGATGCTCGCCAAGTTTACTGCTGAGATGGAGAAAATTCGTAAAGCTCATGCAGACGAACTGGCTCAAGTAAAACAGGCTGAAGCAGATAAACATAAAGCAAGAATCACAAGACTTCAAGCCATGAAAGACAAATATAAGGAAGAAAAAGAATTACTTGAAGCATCTATCGAAGAGCGAGTGCAGAAATCTGCTGAATCCCTTATGGTAAAGATGCGTAAAGGGATGAAGAAAATTGCTGCTGATAATTTGATGATTAAGTCATCTAATCCTTCCGCGTCTGCCTACAAGATTGCTTATGAACTCACAGATTTCGAGCTCAAGAAGATCCTCAAAGCTCGTATGAGAGAAGTTGGGTCTTTTGACAAGTCGAAGATTCAGCAGATTCTCTACAAAGCACTTAATGATGCCATCTCAGAGGATGATAGGTTGTTCAAGATGTTTGGAAGTGTGGTACCATACCACATCTTGCCCGAGGAAGAACAGGGGGATGATGAGGAAGAGGAAAATGAGGAAGAAGAAGAAGATAACGGTGAAGAAGAAGAGGATGATGAAGATGATGATGATGATGACAAGGATGATGATGATGATGATAAGGATGATGATGTTGATGAGGGAGACGATGGTGATGATGATGATGGTGATGATGGTGATGAACAAAACGAGGAAAGTGATAAGGGGAGCAATGGAGATGATGATGAGGATGAGGGGGACAACGAGAAAAGGGATAAGCCCGATGATGCTAAATCAGGGGACAAGGTTGTCAGCAAAAAGAAACCAACCAAATCTGCAACCAAGTCCAAGAAAGACGTTGCCCAGAAGGATACATCCACATCCACGGAGTCGAGACGAACTAAGTATCGCCATGACGTGAATGCCACTACTGCATCGTCGATTCCTGGTACATCTGTCTCTGTTGCTATAACTGTTACCACTAACCCTATTTGTTCTGTGGTTACTCCTGTGATTGCAGCACCAGAAATTGCACCTGAATCTACACAACACTCTACTATTCAAGATAGCACTGAAATGCCCGAAGCTGAACCGGCAAGTGTTGTTGTATCCACACCACCACAACAAGAAAAAGAATCTACTATTCCCGAGCCAAGCACACGGGATTGGGCAGACACACTGGAGATTGATGAAACTGCACCGCCACAATCATGGATCACGGCCGCAGCTAATTATGATCCAATTACAGACGCTGATCGAGATGTCCTCTATCTTCGTATCCGTAGCCCAATCGACTTGTGTGCATTTTGGACTCACGAGCTCAAAACTTCGGTCACGCCATCTTTGGTTAAAAGAGCACTCAAGGACAAGAGACTTCAAACAAAAACAAGGTTAAGCAGGATGGAGTATGAGTACTATGCTGATGAGATCTTAAAAGCGTTGAATGTTATTCAAAGGCCAGGCCTACATGAGTCAGAAAGAGCTCCACCTCCACTAGATCCTCAACAAGAAAATCAAATTGCACTTGATTTCTTCGTCACCTATGATCTTGACTATCTACTCAAAGGATCGTCAACATATGCCACCTCCCTGACTCTATTGAACGCTGCTAACTGGGGGGCAATACCCTATATTGAGGAAAGGGTAAACCGCCTTTGGGTTCCTAGGATTAACCGCAACTATGATATGTATGCCGCTATTGGAGCCTCACATTGGGATGAACGAGTACGAAGGGCATACAGAGGTTGCTGCTTAGTCAACTCAGGCAGTATTGTCAGATCTAATCTCCGCATAACAAGTATCTTGGGAGTGAAGATTGAACCCAAAAACAGCTATCATCATGTCACGGAGATTCGGTTAAAAAGGGAGGATGACAGAGAATACAAGATCCAGCAAGGAGATTTTTCCCTGATTCGTCTTGAGGATATTGAAGATATGTTGCTCCAGATAACCCGTGATCAAGTGACCCATCTTAACCGTGAAGAGAAAATTGCATTGAATACAGCACTTCGTATGTTCACACGAAGTGTTGTTATCAAAAAACGGGTTGAAGATCTACAACTAGGAGTTGAAAGCTACCAACGAAAGCTTAACTTGACTCGTCCGATGAATGAAGTGCTACCTGAATATGTCGCAAGATCTCCATATACAGGCACGTCTGTTCCGATGTACGGGATTTTTTACATGAACAGTCGTGGGGTTATGAAGTTTATGAGGATAGCTGAGCTTCATAAGTATAGTGATGGGACTCTTATCCTAGTCAGAGGAAAGTTGGAGCATCTCAACTCTGGCGGAACTTTACCCGAGATGGTTGAGGATTGGCACCAGGGTTATAAGAAGATGGCCAAATATGTGATTAAGAAGATCGATGAGAAGCTAAGGGAACGTAGACTGATGAGAAGTTTGGAAAGATTCATTGGTGGAAGACCGTATGGAGGACCCTACAAGTTAATGCAACGATCCATCTAATGGGTCGTACATATCAGGTCAACTCTATATCGGTTTATAATTGTGAATATGTACATTTGTGAATATTGTGCTAATATGGCTAAATGTAGTGTTAAAGTATGATAATTTTTCAAGAATTTCTCACGAAATTCGAATTTTTTCAAAATATGTCATACTAAAGCACTACAAGTAACCCTTATTAATTTAAGGGGGAGCATTCACATGTTCTATGACCAATAATTAATTTCATTTTTACCCTAAGACCGGTTAATCCATTCAATATCCCAAATATTAATGGTTAACATTTTGGATAAGGGGAGAAAATGGGATTAAGGAGACCTAAATGATATGTGGCTAAAAGATGAAAAAGAATTAAGGATAATCCAACTTAATAAGTGTAAAGCACGTGTTAAGGGGGAGCGTTTTTGATAAACAAAACATTTAAGGTACAAAACTCTTGATTTCAATATCACAAGTACCTTAAGTGATTTTCAAAGATTTTTCATGGAGACTATACATTCCCAAAACACACTTATCTCACGACGGATGTGGTGACAAAAGGGTGGTAGGAATAGGTATAAGTCCAATGATTCATCAGAGCCGATGGAATCTTCCCAAGGACAATTCCCTAGATAGAATTAGAAGTCCTAGGAAAGATGGAGAAAGTTTGTGAACGTAGCTGAATGCAGACCAAGTACTTAAGCTAGCACTGAAACAATCACAACAAGGTGCTAGTTATGACGTATTGGTAAGCATTGAAGGGGTTGAAGAATTAAAAAGAATTGTAAAGATAAAGGGTGTAAAGAAAGAAGCCCTCCTTACAACCTTAGGCAGAAACCGGGTCAATACATATGCTATTGAGATCATTTTTTAATGATTCTTGATATTGAAGATAGACATCATGGACCCAGTGATGCAATGCACAACCCTTCCCAGCTAACTCAAATATCTCTCAAAAGGTATTTGTTTTAATCACACGGAGAACAACACGTTATCTATTGGTTTATTCACTCCGAATAAACTGATATTGAATAGGTGGCACTCCTCTCCAGCCATCGCTCACTAAATCAAAATGCACTATCGAGTCTAGAGCCACGAGATCATCAAAAGTCTCATTAGGACACTTTTCATTTATTCCTTGCTTTCTCACACACTGTGAAAAGTAAGAGATCCTTATGAGTCCTACGCAATATTCTTGTAATATTGCCAGAACATCAGAGTGATACGCAAGTATTACAATGAAGATGGAAATCCTGCTTGAGCCAACATCAAACAAGCTCATGGTAGGTGACACGTGCGGTTCTCTAAGAACCAATCTTGTGAAAACTGGAAAGAAACAGTGGTTTAATTCTTAATTGAAATTAAACTCGTTCCAGGCCTCTACGCATTATCATAAGATCTTGCCAGAACACTCAGAGTGACACTCTTTAGTGATCACAGTGATGAGTGGAAATCCTTCTAGTGTTAACATCAAACAGCACTTGGTAGGTGACGTGCAAGATTCTTTATGAATCAAGCTCGTGACAACTGGAAAGCAACGATGGTGAAAATCTTAATTGAAATTCACTTGTTCCAGGTTTCATGAATTGACGGCTTCAATCACAAGGATAATTTATCCAAGTGATTTACTCTTTATGTTCGCAATCAAGCTTAGTGATCGTCGAATAAAGAGAACGGGTTTACCCGCGAAATCCTGTCAGGAGGTTACTTAATTGAAACCATCCGTCACAGGTACGATATTTAATATCGTCCAACGGTCTTCACCGACCGGAGGTAAAATGCTACCGATTTAGAATGAAATGTTCTAAGCCATTTCATTCGTGTCTTGTTATGTTTCGGCATTTGAAGACGGTGGCGTTGCGGTGTACCAGATGAAGTCGTTCCCACATGCTTATGCTCTTCTACATCAAGTTTAAGCAAAATTCAAGAAAGCAACAAATGAAGTCTTCCGCTGTACCTAACTCTGAAGCTTTCAAGAATTCAACAAGGACATAAGTATGTAGAACATGGAGTCACGAGGAGGCAAGTTTCACAAGATGGCAGAGATCGCACGTGATTGGTCAAAAGAACAATGCTCTCAAGCCAAAGCCAAAAGGATCAAATTCAACATATTCACAATAAAAGAAAAAGAAGAAAAAGACTACGAGCTGAAGAACACAAGCTTAGTATAGTATGCTAAGTTTAGGACTTTGTAAAGTGGAGTGACCTCCCTTAGGGGGAGATTGTTAGAAATACGTTTTAACGTATATTAGAAGTATCGGTCACTCTACGATATAATTAATTGTTGTATAGCTCGTAGTTGACTAGTTACTTATTAAGTTAAGTAAGAACCGGCCCATGGGCTTGTCATGGGTCGGCCCAAGCCCATTAAGGTTTGGAAGTATAAATACCCCTTTCCTCCTTGGAAAGGGTTTGGTTGTTGGTCATTTTTCTCATACACATTAATAAAATACACATAGTTTCTCTCTAGCTTTCTCTCTCTAGTTTCTCTCTCTAAAACCATCAATCCCTCTTATTGATTCAATAGATTATCTATTTCTACACCAAAAGTGTACCGAAGATCACGAAAACCAGCAAATTCGACATGAGATTGAAGAATAGATCAACAAAGCCAAAAACGAGTCCGTTTTTAGTGGATTTAACCTAAATTAAGTTATTCGGGCTTGTGGGTCCCACATTTGGGTTATTGGGCCCAAAAGCCCATTAAGGAGTTCAAGTTATCTATCTTTTGGTTTCAAAAGCCCATTTATGGCCCAAGTCCAAAATCATGACGGAAGTAATAAACATTATGGGCCAAAAGCCCATTTACTTGGAAAACAAACATGGGACGTGTAAATTTTACATGGGCTTCAAGCCCATTTCATTGCCAAAAAAAAATTGTAACATAAAACGGAGGTTTTATTTACTCAGTCAAACACTTTTTACCCACATTCAACTTGCATACACATTTACACGTTTTTTTTAATCTTTCGATACACTCTATGCAAACTCACCCCATCATCTCTCTTATCTCACCTTTTCACCCAAATAAACCAGATACACTACTATTCCTCCAAACCCTAACCACAAATAATTTAGGGCTTTTAATTAATTCAAGCGCGTGTTTGACACGCAAGGGAAATTAAATCACCCTTTTTTTCAGATCATGAAGATGGAAGAGAATGGGTGACGTGGCCCTTTCCTTGTACCTGATTGGTGGAAACACCTCACCCTCAAAGATACTCCAATAAAGATAGGCCATATCAGCATTGAAGAAACACAAGAAGCACAAATCTTACACGCTGGCGATCCTTGTGAAGATGGATGATTTATCCACCATTTGATCAAGCTTTGGGAAGAAAGAGAAGAAAAGATGTCGAATGAACGATCAAGATTAAGGGTCGTGCTCACCAAGTTTTCACCCCAACACCTAGGGTTTGCCTATAAATACCTCATCTATTTTCTGTATTTGGCATCCTTTCTTTCTTTTAAAGTTATAATGTCAGTTTAGTATTAGATTATTGTATTTTCTTTTTAATAGTATTGTAATGACAGTTTGAAATAAATAAAGTTGGATTTTCAGTTTAATTGATTTCTTGCCCACGTTTCACTTTACTGTTATTGTTTGATTTACTTTGCAATTTCTAATATATTAAATTGTTGTTATGAATATCATTCATTCACATAAACTTTCGTCATAGTTTACGTGAATGATTAAAGTAAGTTTGGGTTTAAATATAACCCCACTGGTTAGATTAAAAGAAGCTGTTGAATCAACGTGAGTTGTTTGGTTCGATCCATAAAGGGTGGTTCGAGAATAAGGTGTTTTAGTTCAAGCTTAGTTCGAGGTTCGGTGATGATTTTGTGGTTCGAATCGTCTTAGTCTAAGGTTGTTCAGCGCCAACCTTCTGCTCAACGGTTTCATCGATTAAGGGTTAAGCTCGTTTTCTTTTTAAGTTCATTTATATTTATTTTAATTTTTAGTTTAATTTGTTTGTTTAATAGTTTGAATGTCGTTAGATCTTTACTGAATTTTTAATTGAGCTTTGTGATTGAATCTGTTAGCTTTTGCCTGTTGAGTTAAACTTGGTACTTTATTTGATTGAAGTCTACTAAAATAAGTTAGGTTTGTTTTGATAGGATAATCTGATATAAGTTAGGAGTTATTGAGTTTTAATATTTATGTTTTAAACTGATATAGATTATTCTGTCATTTTTAGTTTTATTTGCATTTAGTCTACTAGTCATTTTTTTTTATTTTTGAGTCTGCTTAATTTGTTATATCTGTTTTAAGGTAATTGGTTTAAGTCTTGTTTTGCTATTATTGCTGATTTAGTATATTACTGAGTATTTCTATGTTTAGATTTAGGGTGCTGAGTTCTATTTAAACTGCTTTTGAATTTGTTAACTTATTAGATTTGAGTTGAAGAATGTTGTTATGATGCAGTTAACTAATTTAGTTGTTTGATTGGCTAGCTTGTGCTTGCTGATTTTTTTTTGGTTCTTTGCTGTTTACCAAAAGCTTACAGACTCAATTGGTCTGTGAGTGTAATTGGTGATTTTTCAGTCCAAATATCACTATAAAATGTCATTACTGTAACTTTGGTTTTCATTCAGTTTGTTAAAAAAAATAAAAAAAAAATGTCAGCAACGAGACTCGAACCCGTGACCTCTAGGATAACAACCAAACGCGTTTACCACTTGAGTAGATCTTTTGTGTTTAATTTCTATTTCTTTAATTAATATAGTTTTTTTTATTAGGCTGTCAGTTTTCTTAAATAAAATTATTTACAAGTTTTAATTTTAAGTTTATTTTAATCATTAGTTATTAAGTTACTTTTATAAAGTTTTTAAAAGAAATATATTTTAGAAATTTAAAATTAGTTTTATTTTAAATAAATTAGTTTTTAGTAATATAAATTTTAATTAATTTAGTTTTCAAATAAAAAAATAGTTTTAAACAAATTTTGTTTTTTTTAATTAGTAAAAGTAATTTTCAAAATAAATTAGTTGATAAATCTTAAATAGTTTTAAATTGGTTTAATTGGTTTTAATAGAGATTTAAATAGTATAAAAGTATTTTCTTTTTAATAGATTAAATAATTTTTAGTTTTAAATACCAAAACGAGTACTATTCACCGAAAACAATTAATTTTACGATAAAATTGGAAATCAATTCGAGTCGAGTTGAGGAACGAAAAATAGACATAAAAAGAATTACAAAATTCCTACATTAGACGGATAACTCTTTTACAAGGCTACCCCGATTACATAATCAAATCCAATAACTTACCTCACGAATTGTTGCTTACTTACATTAAAATCATTAATCCTTTTAAAAATATCCGAGCCATTAATATCATAACGATACTCTTTATAAAACGGAGATTCCATGTACCTTTGCGTGTAAATACTCTCCTCTTTTTGCGTGCTAAAAACCTTACCATTTTTCCAAACAGCAGTATTTTCCTTCTACCCGTGATCCTTGCTGTCAGCGGATAAACTATACCTTGTCAGCGTATGAGATATGCTTTGACAGCGCTTGAATGATATGTATCAACGTCAGTGTTATGAACTATTTAAACAAGTAATTTTGTTTTCCATGTCCATATATCACGTCTCTTTAAGTACCACATAGAATTTTGATACAATATTAAATCCAATGTCATTGCTTCAATCAACGACAAGTGCATATAACAATAAAGTTCTGAGTCATAGGGTTTGAACACCTCTGACAAAATATGGACCACTGACAAACTATACGCTACCGATAATTTTGCACAACAAAAACAAATTTACTCTCACTTTTTCTGTCATTTTATTTTCTCTTTCACACACATTTACTCACTTATTCTCTCATTTTATTTGCATTTTTCAGCCACCATTAATATATCTTGTCATCATCTCTCCGGCCGCCACACCTCCGGCCGCCACACCTCCGGCCAAACACCATCTGCGCCACCGCAAGCCATCCAAATCCAAAAAACCGACCACATGTTACTGTCACGACCAAAATCCCAGTAACCAAACAACCAGTGGCGATGCCAAGCCGCCGCTTACAACTAAACTACCACCAACGCCGACCAAAGCCTTTCACATATATCCACCGCCGCTAGATCTAGTGCCTCCAATCGTTTCCAACAGATCACCACTGTCGTTTCTCAGATCTGGAAACAACATGTCCTATATATGATATTAAACTTTTTTTTAAGATGTGGATTAGTTTTTTTTAATCTCAGATATAGTGGTTTTAGATTTATTAGTTGATGGTGATAATATCTGAAAAATCAAAGATGTGTGAGAGAGAAATATACTACAGTATGTGAAAATACAAATATGAAAAAAACAAAAGTATGTCATAAATATATTTTATTGCTACTCTTTGATTGGTTGTAAAATTAGTCTGGGCAGTAAAAAAGTACAACGGGTGTTTGGATACTAAACTGCGGGTGTTTGAACCCAACAAGCCTAAAGTAAATTTGTCCACCCAAGACAAATATATGTACCTTATCGCGGCCTTTATCATACGTCCCTATCCTGTACACCTTTCAACCATAGTACATCACAATATCTGCTATACAGCCTATACTGAAAGACACACCTCACGTGATGTCCCATCTTAATCACATTCCAATACTGTTTGAATAACAGCAAATATTAAAGCAATGTACCTGGTGCCTTCTTTATTCACATGAATATATCACATGATATCTCAATGTAAAGATAAGAACTCCAAAAGCTGCACGATCCATTTCTTTGGCTGTAATATTCCTACGTGAACATTCATAATTCTAGGGCATACAAATCACGTCCATAAATAAATTATATCCCATAGAATCAGCAACAAACTCTCACGTTTATATTCCTTTTCCTGTATTTGAACATATACTGATATACTAGTCCACATAGTATAACGTATTGTGATCCCTTAAAAATAGGAAAAGATCGTGTCCAACTGTCCCATAATCACGTTCAAAAGAATTTCCTTAAATCTCGTTATTCCTTCCTTTTATGGCAAGAGTTTTATTCAGATCTCTGGATTACAATAGCATGTGTAATCATCGTAATAACAAAAACCATAACAACGTTATGATTTTATGACAACGTCTGAGTGTCTTGTTCATATACATTCTGCTATGTCCTTTCAACCCAAATACGTGACCAGAACTTTGATAAAAGTTTCGAGAGCTGATTTAAGTCACCAGTCACATCTTGCTTTCTGTTCATAGACATTGAATAACAACTCCTGTTGTGTCTTCAATCATTCAAACCCTAGAGCTTGTAAAAACCCTAAGACAAAGATCATCAGCCTTAATGTAAACAGAAACGTGATTCGATTAGCTTGTATTGTATAACTATCTCTACAAGGGTTCATCATCAATCCACAGATTGACTCACCAATGCATGTAGAGAAAAACAACCATCTTTTCAGAATTAGGGTTTGCTTGAAAAACCCTTTTCTGCAGTCAACTTCGACATCCAATAACTTTTTTTTTGAAGATAGATCTGGACAATCCCTCCAGTGGATATCTAGATATATGTTTGTAGAACACACACAAAAATTTTCGTGATGATCCAACGGTTCAATAAAAAGTTATGCCTTGTTGAATACTGTTGCGCACATAAAATCGCCCAGAAAAATCCTAGATGAATTTTTCTTTTCTTCTCAAAA